>CM055899.1:64759531-66044531 GCA_029582155.1 Panopea generosa | reverse complement strand
TAATTTTACATGTTTTGCCAACAATGGGGCAAGCATTGTTGACTATATGATAGCTTCATCCAGCTTATTTAAGTTTATTACTGATTTTAAAATTGGGGATAAGGATTACTCTGTACATTTCCCCCTTCATTGTCAGTTTTGTTTTAAATCCTGTTCATATAACCAGTCCTTTAATAATATTGATAGTTCAAATTTGCGTACTTGGCAAAAATATAAATGGAAAGAGGAGTTAAAAGATGATTTTTATGTTAAGTTTTGTGATAATTTCCGTTCCTTTAATGAAATAATAAGTAACCGTAATGATCGTTCTCTCAGTTCATATATACCCGATTTTATTGATGTTTTTAAAAAGGCCGGCGATAATATGAAATTAAAGTCTAATTGTAAACAATACAGTTCAACCCAACCTTCCTGGTGGGATCATGATTGTAATTCTGCTAAAGTTGACAAATCACGAGCACTACGATATTTTAGAATTACGAATGATAGAAAAGACCTTATTACATATAAAACAAAAAAGGAATCATTTTAAATCTATTTGTCTGAACAAAAAGGCTCTATTAGCTAAGAAAAAAACGGAACGAATTAGTTAGTTCTCGAAAAAATTCTAAAGTGTTTTGGAAAACATTAAAAGGAAATTGTAATAAGCAAAACAATGATATTACACCAGAAAAGTGGCACAATTATTTTAAAAGTCTATTTATTTCAAGAGAAAATGACGATGATGAGCATAACGATAATATCTTTGAAAATACACATTACGATTCTAGCAGCCTAAACGAACCTATATATAATCAAGAAATAATCGATAGTATACGTCATTTAAAATCTAACCGTTCTGGAGGCCCTGACGGAGTATGTATAGAAATGTATAAGTATACACTTAATGACATATTGCCGTTTTTAAATCAACTTTTTAATGAAATATTTTATTCAGGTTCGTTTCCTGAAAATTGGAGCGAAAGCATTATAACACCATTACATAAAAAAGGTCCAGTAAATGACCCAAATAACTATCGAGGCATTTCACTTATCGATTCCCTATGTAAAATATTCTGTCACATATTAAGTAATAGATTAACTAAATGGTGCGATACTTTTGATGTCATTGATGAGTCACAGGCAGGATTTAGGAAAAAGTATACCACTATAGATAACATATTTACTTTAATGGCTTTAGGACAAAAGTATCTTTCTAAGAGAAAAGGACGTTTTATTGTATATTTGTTGATTTTGCTAAAGCATTTGATAGTATTCAACACCAAAAACTATGGAATGCTTTTACAAGAAAAGGTGTCGATGGAAAGTTCTTAATAATTTTACAGTCTATGTATAGCAAATTAAAATAGTGTGTTAAGGTTAATAATGGATTAACTGAGTTTTTCCCATGTAACATTGGAACCAGGCAAGGCTGTGTGGCCAGCCCCATAATCTTTTCTATGTTTATAAATGATTTAGTTACATTTCTACATTCTAAATGTGATCTTGGTATATTTGTTTCTGATGATATTAATGAGTTAGTAGCCTTAATGTTTGCTGATGATGTTTCAAGTTTCTCAGATACTGTTGTACATCTTCAAAGACAAATTAATTATATTGAACAATTCTGTGCATCTGTTGATATGAAAATTAATCTCGATAAATCAAAAATTGTTGTTTTTAGAAATGGAGGCATCGTCAAGCTTACAGAAAAGTGGACATATTGTGGAGAAACTATAGATCTTGTCAAATTTTATAAATATTTAGGTGTTTATTTCACGCCAAAATTGCTATGGTCAAAAACGCAAGAAATGTTGGCATTGCAAGGTATTAAGTCTGTTGCCTGTATATTTAGATTTCAACGTAAATTTGGACATCTAAATTCAGTAGATATGTTTAAAGTATTTGATGCTATGGTCAAACCTATACTTTGTTATGGCTCTGAAATCTGGGGATACAAGTATGTTGAAAAAATTGAAAAAGTGCAAATCAAATTCTGTAAACAGTATTGTAATTTATCACAAAATACATCTGATATTCTAGCGCTAGGAGAATGCGGAAGATTACCGTTATGTATTACTTATATTCCCAACTGTGTAAAATTTTGGCTAAGAATTATACGTATGGAAAACCATAGATACCCTAAACAATGTTATAAAATGCTAAAACAATTAGATGAAGCAGGCAGAAGAACTTGGGCTAGTCATATTAAAGAATTACTTTTTACATATGGATTTGGATATGCTTGGCTTGCCCAAGATGTTGGAAATGACATAAATTTTATTCATTTATTTAAAACACGCATTAAAGACTGCTATTTACAAAGATGGATCGCAGGTCTAAATGATTCTCCTAAATCTCTGCATTATAAACATTTTAAATCTCATCTGTATTCAGAATCATACTTAGACATTGATTTATCATATATTTTAAGAAAAACGTTGTCAAATTTTCGTTGTTCGACCCATACTTTAATGATCGAGAAGGGAAGACACTTATCAATAGATAAAAATTTAAGATTCTGTCCTATATGTATGAAAAATAATATTTCTGTAGTCGAAGATGAGTTTCACTTCTTCTTTGAATGTAATGAGTATGAACATTTTAGACAAACTTTTTTCAAATCTAATTGGTTAAGAAATAGATCGCTTAACATGTATTACATAATATTTAGCTTGAAAGATGAGAAAAGCATTGTCAGTATTGCTAGAAATCATTTAAATGCTTTTAAAAGAAGAAAAGAAATTCTAGATTTGCCCATTTAAAGAAATATTAACAAGAGTAAACTACTGTATTATTAATTAGACAGTATAAATAGTTTCACTTTATTTTGAATATAAATATTCATGATATGATTTAATAGTCTTGTTCATTATAGTGTTAATTTTGGATTTATATATAGCTACATTTATTTCAAATCATATATCTTCAAAAATATATGTCACATCTGTTACTTTATAAAACTTTTGAAATGCTTAAACCTGAAATGATCTAATACAAATGTTATTATTTTTGGATTTATATGGCATGTTATAAGCTTATATTCACTTTAATATGTGAATTCTGTAATATTGACTTGTATAAATGTATAATATTTAATTTGTGTCACTCTATATGATGTATTTACATGTTGTATTTTGGGCCGGAGGCCTATATTACTTAATAAAATATGTCTATGTCTATGTCTATGTCTATGTCTATGTCTATGTCTATCATAAAATTATATTGATTGTCTAAGGTTCATATTCAAGAAATTGCTATAAGTCAACATTAATAAATTCTAGGCTTCTAAAATCATAAAATTAATTAAAAGCATTCCCATAAAAGTATGAAGTTATAAATTATTATCATCATATATATTATAATTATCTCCACATATATATTAATTCAATTCTTGATATTGTCACATAAAATTTTAACTTTAACATTTTTTTTTCATTTGTGGATTAAAATAGCGGCAAAATCGGCACAGTCTTAGAATCAATCAAAGAGAATTAAGAATGTTTTGATTGGTATCAATCGACTTATTTTCATTTTACAAATAAAGCATTCTTGAATGTTGAAAAAAAATCTTGTAAATTGAAATTAAATAAAACGCAAATCAATAAATTTTATACAATTTTTACGTTAACGTTGTGTTACGCTTAGAGGTACCATTACCAGTATATTTATAATGACCCGTTGTTTATCATATTAACCAAAGTGTGACTGGCTACTACAGCCGTTCGATACCCGGTAGTCAAATTATATTGATAGAATATAACAAACAACAGGTGTCAGCAACACCTTGATTGGATTAACGACATCCGCCGTGCTTATAACGGGTGTCACATTTGACAATACATAAGTACGAAAACCAGTTTGTCATTTCAAGCATTGATATAGTCATTTTAAAGAGAAATGGATATTCAATGTTTGAAAGCCAATAAAAAGTTGTGATAGCCGCAGTTTTCTTATACCTATTTTGTGGAAATTCTGATTTCAGACTGTAGTTGTTCACACCGGAATAAATAACATCCCAAGAGATGACACTGCGACCCTTTAAGCCAAATTTCAGACGCTATATAACGGTATTTTGAAGATAAATCCAACGTAAGTCTGTCTGTCTGTCTGTCTGTCTGTCTGTCTGTCTGTCTGTCTGTCTGTCTGTCTGTCTGTCTGTCTGTCTGTCTGTCTGTCTGTCTGTCTGTCTGTCTGTCTGTCTGTCTGTCTGTCTGTCTGTCTGTCTGTCTGTCTGTCTGTCTGTCTGTCTGTCTGTCTGTCTGTCTGTCTGTCTGTCTGTCTGTCTGTCTGTCTGTCTGTCTGTCTGTCTGTCACCAAAAGTTTTAAATGATGACATCGCTACAATTGATAGTCTGAACAGGAGCTTTACAGAATCCGATGACTGGTGGTTAAAATTATATGATCTTAAATTATCGGATAAACATGACATATCAAAATGTAAATGGTTAAACGATAAACATATGTTGGCGGTAAATATAATTTTAAAAAAGCAATTTCCTAATGTCAATAGTTTACAAGAAACTATAAATACCCCGTTTTCTATAGATGAGAAAAACAAATGGACTATTCAGAACACTTTTAGACGCCAAATAGAACCTGCTTGCCAAATTCACTTTAACGGCTCTAATCATTGGGCGATGAGTTTTAAAACATCTTCTGATAGCGACTTCATTTACTATATAGACAGTTTAGGAGAAAATATGAAAGACATAAAGTTAAACGTAAAAATTCAACTGTCACAAATATACGCAACGCTTAATGATAAATTTATTAACGTTAAAATTCCCAGAGTTCAACAACAGCCCAGTTCCTTTGATTGTGGATTATTTGCGATTGAGAATGTAGTAGAGTTTTGTCATTCACCCCATTCATTTAATTTTCGAAACATATATACTGTACCAGCATTTTATTAATTGCCTTGAAAGTGGTAAAATGACACCTTTTCCAAAGGAACCCAGCGCGGAAGAAATTTAAGTCTTTTGTGCTTCAACCCCAAAGTTATAAATATCCAATTATGGTGCCACTGCAGAATGCCAGACTTTGTTGACAATCTCATTTCATGTCAGAATTTTAAATGTAAGCAATGGTACCATTATCAATGTGTAAATCAAAATAACTTGAAATTCTGAAATTGTCCGTCGTGTTTAAATGAAAATGAAATATAGATATTTTGATAGTTAAACTATTGCATCAGGTCATCTGTAAATCCTGTATTAATAATCTATCGTGTACTATATATATTATTCCCCTTTCTTTTGTATCATTTCTTTGTATATGAATGCTTGTACCTTTTGTTACTACATGTTGTATCGTTATGATTCGTAAAGGTAAACGTTCTATACACAGCATAGAATCTGCATGCACATAATGTTGTATTTTTTATTCGTTTAGCTTTGTTATAAAGTTTTGTTACGTCTTGTAAATAGTGTCTAAATCTTACAATGTTTTGTTACGTCTTGCAAATAGTGTCTAAATCTTACAACGTGCGGTAAATACGCCACACCTGTGAAATCGCCAGGTTTTTTTGGAAAATATATTTTCTCTGTATCGAGCGAAATAAACAATTATATGTTATTGATCTTGTTTTTATTTTCATTGTTATAGATTCAGCATATCTTAATCTTTGTAAGAATTGATTAAAACCATGGTTATTTACAATGAATATTCTTTAAAAAGCCATTCAAACGCAGCCGGAATTAGTCAAAAACGGCGAAAAATCGTCAAAAAACGTCATAAAAATGTAAACTTCAAGACCAGATTTAAGGCATTATTTTATTTTTTTTCATATATTTTCTTGATATATAGATGTCAAGGGAATTACATAATTAATGGGATTAGGGCAATTTAACATCATAATCACTGGTATACACGCCACATTTGCCTTTCCTCCATGGCCGGAAAAGTGACCGGATCGGCCGGAATTTGACCGGGTTTTAGTAGTACCCGTAAAATAGCGAGAATTGTGAGCCACAGCGGTTCTCACGCATTACACGCACCGTCGTCATTTGTTATCCCGGAAGTGAACCTGTCAAATTGTCAACATTATCTGCAAAAACATATGCCAGTTTCCCTTTAACAAGTATAAGTCATTTTATTAACAATTATAATTGAGGAAAGTAAGTTAAATTATGTTGGGTATTGTCACGTACAGACAGATTGTAATGCAGTATATATTGTGTATATTATCAGATTATAGTAGAATTGTCATTTGTCATATGCAAAATATCCTGCTCAAGAGTACTTGCATACAAATGTATAATAATATAATTTATCTATTTCTTTTTACACTGCTAAACATTCTCATTAATAATATGAGGAGCCTCATATTTTAGGAGTGGAAGTATTTTGGTTCTTGTATCACTGGGATTAACATAAACATTCTGATATTTTATGCACAGGGTTTTGACTGCACTCCGGTATATCTCTCCCTGCTTTACATGTACATTCCCTCGAAGCAAGACATGCACTTGTCAAATTTGCCGAAATGCATTTACTTAACCTCCGACAAATTGATATTGGTATTGGGAATTGACTTTGAGGGGGTTGGGGGCGAGCATGTTAGCTATCCTAAGACTGCAAATCTTGGCTGCATTCATCAGCAGTTCTAAACAAAGAATACACATTTGCTGCCTGGTTCCCTAAAATGATTGCATACCACATGTTTAGTTTATGTTGAGCCAGTATCCAGAAAAATATGTTATCAAACGTTTAACTGCACCAAACACAGCCCTGTACTAATCCCCCCTCCCCCATTACTTCCAAACCCCTTTTGAGGAAATAGCAAGTCTCATTGCAAGAAAGTTGAACCAATAACATAGATTAATATATAGAAGTTCTTAATGAGCAGTAAGTGCCATGTATAACAACCATTTATTTTTCCATCCCACAGTATGGAATTAATTAGATACATTTCACTCTAATTACCAATAATATTGACACCCTTCTTCTTCCTGGTCAAGTGCAGGGCCCACTCTGAGGCATTGATGCACTTGATGTATGAACAGTCATTGTAAGGTGCAACAATGCAAACATTTAAGGAGGAATATACCTTTTAAATTATTTTCGAAATCAGTAGTATATTTTGTATATAATGAAACATCGACTGGCTCAGAATAATATGCCACTAAACAGTAGTGGAATAGTAAATATAGCTAGTGTGCACAAAATACTAGTTTTTGTAGAATGAGGTTTAACGTCATTTTCAACACATTTATAAGGTTTTGTTTTGCATATCCAGTTTTAATTAATGATCACAAATTTAACATTTAATGCGCTATACCAACGATGGCGTTTTGCTTTAAAGTGTTCTTTGATGTAGGATAGGGTTAAATAATGGAATATCATAAAAAACTAGTCTGTCAATTTTTCTAAAACTCTCACAATAACTGTATAAAATCATTTAAAAATTATGCAAAAATCCCTCAATTTTTTTTGGTAATTTTGATTTGAAGCTTTTTTTTTTGAAAAAAATCGAGATAAAAATAGTTTTAAGTTTTTCACTAGTATTTTCAGAATTTGGCATTCGTTGTTATTTTTGCATTTGTAAATCCATACATCCGTCAAATGTGTACATGGTGATATATGTTTCTATTCTATACATTAGGTATAACTCAAATGAGGTAAAAAAATACAAGATTTTGCTGCTAAAAATTGGGACTTCAAAAAAGCTGAACCATTAAACATTTAAATATTTGTTATATTTACCTCTGAAAAAAGTACATATTTACATTGGAAATTACTTCTAGTTTCATAATATACTAGTTATACCACTGATTTTGAAAATAATTTAAATTGTATATTCCTCCTTAAAGTTAAGTGAGTTATCTGTCAATTCATTTTGAATATATATTTTTCACATATGAAAATAAGTTTGGTGAACAACATATAGTGCATTATCAGTATTTCACTATGACTCGTGAAGACTACATTTATAAATTATATATATTTACATATATTGTTGATATAGTGCAAATAAGTGTATAATTACTTGTGTTCTAAGTTAACCTCAAATTGGATTTATAAATTTATTGTAAAATTATAATTTTGAATTAATTTAATGACCAGATGTGTTTTAGACTGAATCCCTGTGGACTTGATTTCAGTGTCAAATATGAACTCAGACACATACTACCCCAAGTGGCAATATGATGCATTCCATGCGTTGTTTTTTATATGGATTATTACTATTTGAGTTATAGATATATTTAACAATTATATTTATTAAGTTTTGTATATACGTAATAATATATTATATTTAAATATTATCTCAAAAATATGATAATTACAGAATTTTAATTCTAAACCATGTGTTCTTTCTCTTTTATAGCAATATTATCAAAGTAAAAATTGCCATACAATTATAATTTTTGTACCATAAGAAAGGAAATTTAATTCTCTACAAAGTTTACATTGATCATGAAATGATTAAATGTTAACTTCACATTGCAATTCTGGTTTAAATAGAGCAGGTATACATATGCAGAAATTATCCAGTACACCCCCATCAGTACAGTGTATAGACACAGTTGACTTACCTATTGGTTATTGATTATCAGTAAACAGATACCACTATATGCATGAACTACCTAATACTGCTATTGTTTTATGGGGAAACAAACATTTAACAAATGATAAAAACAATGATTGTGTCAAGGCCAGACTTCAAGCCCTCTATGGTTTGGGCATTGATTATATGATCCAGCAGCTGGTTCCACATGCATTTACCAAAAAAGCTGTGCCTGTATATGTCCATTGGGATAGAAAGGTGGCGTATATCTGGAGGAATGTTCTCTGGTTGATTGTGCAGTGGGGTGGGGGAACACTACTGCTGGAATGTCAATGACAATCTCTTTGCAGAGATGGCCACTGAAGTTTGTCCATCATGTTGCTGGTGATACTTGTGGTCATGTAATCCCCAATACATGAATCACTTTGCCTTTCTTTGGACTACCTCTAGTCTCTTGATGTTAGTTGTGGTGTGGGGGTCTCAGTTTGTGGTGTGGGGTTCCAGGTTGTGGTGTGGGGGTCCCAAGTTGTAGTGTGTGTGTGGGGGGGGGGGGGGGGGGGGGTCCCAGGCCAGAGAGGCATACTCGAGGGTTAGGTGAATCAATGTCTTGTAAGTTTGGGCCTTCCCTTTTGCAAGGCAGCTGGCTATATTTCTCCTCAAGAAGCGAGGCTGTTGTTTGCCTTCTTTGTGATGGCATCAACATGAGTGTTCCACCAGTTTTTCATTGATAGTCACATCCAGGCATATTCCATTTGGGGCGAGATTGAAGGTCTATCCATGTATCATGTATTGCTTAGTGATGGACCTCCTCCTGTGGGTTACCATGTGACCTCACACTTAGAAGGGTTGAACTGCATCTGCCAGTCATTGTTCCAGGCTTCTGAGGTCTTCCTGCAGAATGTCAGAGTCACATTCTAATCTGATTCTCCTGTATAGCAGGCTGTCATCTGCGAGTAGTCTGTTTGTTGTGGAGACTCTCCCGGGCATGTTGTTGATGTATAGGAGGTAAACAGCAGACCAAGGATTGTGCTTTTCCAAAGATGATGTGAGATTGGAAAGGCATGGCCCTCAGCAAGTACCTGTTGGCTTCTATCTGCTAGGAATCTCTGTATCCATTAGTTCAGGTTACCATGAATCTCATAGTTGAGGAGCTTGTAGAGAAGACACCGAATCAGTTTCTCAGTTTCTTACACTCACTGTTATTCAGAGTGTCAGTTGGCATTCCGTGTTGATCAGCATACACTCTGAAATTATAGAGGTTAAAAAATATGGTATTGTTTCTTTTCTTTTTCAGTATTGAAACAATTTACAATTGTTATTTTATTAATAAAGCTTCTATTCATTTCTACACATGCACTCAGCATGTCTGTAAGTCTGAATGTAGACTATGAATAAATGGATTTGGTCCGTTTTAACCTTTTTTTTACAATTTTGACATAAAAAAATATTTTGGTTATTAGTTAAATAGAATCATTTCACACTTTACTCACAATAATTACGGTAATGTTTTAAAATTTCTTGATGAGAGACACACCTGAAATAGACAAAAAATGTTGGGTAAAATATATTCTGATAATTTGATGTTTAAAATTTAGAATCCAGGCACGTAGTGTTTATTAATTAGCATTCAGAGTAACATGGAGCAACAGAAACTTAGCTGCGTAATAATTCAGAGCTGGTGTGTTAATCCATGTCTGTGAAGATTTATGATTCATCCATACATGACGTAGAATGGTTGCTATACCTGTCACATCCTTTATGTTAGACTCTTCCTACATACAGGCCATCTAGGTTTTATAAAACATGATTTATGAAGTATTTATGGAGACCCCGACATTGACAGATGGCTCAACATACCTTCTGAAGGCTAATAATACCTTCAGAACACCTTGCTTCTACAAGAGGTAGCATATACCGGGTAAATACACTGAAAGGGTTTAAAATGAAAATAGTTATGACTCATCTTGGAATACTGGCAAGCCTTAGAATCTTGGAACAAGTATGCTAACCACTAGACCACTGCAACTCGCTAAATTTGAGCCTTCAGAGCAGACACTATCTATCTCTCGATTCTGCTGCACACCCTCTCGGGTAATTTTGAGCAGTGACACTGCATCATTTTTCTTTGGCAGCTCAAAAGGTCTTGTGAGCTTTCATATATTGTCTTGCTATCTTCCCATTGTGATATTTGTCAAAGTGTGTAAGTAACCTGTTAGGAGAAAAATTTATGTGAGCGGTCCAGCTAGCTCAATCGGTAGACCATTTGCCCTGTCAGGGAAAGGTCTCGTGTTTGAGTCCTGGGCTGGCTTCATATATTTCTCATCCTGTTACATTGGCACCCAATGTTGTGCTGTGACTTGTCTCTGTGGGAATTCCGAAACAAATTCCAAATTTGGGAGGAATATGTCAAAGTGTGTGTGTAACCTATAAAGAGAGAAATATATTTCAGCAGTCAGGCTAGCTCAGTTGGTAGAGCATTTGCCCTGTCAGCTAAAGGTCCCAGGTTAGAGTCCTGAACTGACTGTGTATTTTTCTGTTATATATCAAATATGCCTGGTGTAATTGTATATAATCTTATACCATTTGCCTAATTGAAATTATTACTTCTCTTCCAATGTTTACAAATGTGATTTTTTTCAATTTAATTGCCAACTTAGCTCAGAGTTTTTATGTCACTCTAGTTACATGTGTAGAGTCAGTACTGGATATTCTTTAGAGGCCATACGATTGAGCTTGGGTTTGAACCTGCAAGCTATTGCATGAAAGATCAACATGACATGTCCCACAATGCCCCACTTAGGCAATCCTTATAAAAATGTTTGTGTGCTGTGCTCCGACCCAGTATTTTTCATGTGAGTAGGTAGGTAGCTATTTTTTTTCTCCAGATTATGATTATACATACCGGTAGTCGATTTAAACAAAAATGGACAGAAATCATGAAAAAAACAATTTCAGTGCTATTAAAATCAATAAAAATGTTTGGCTTCAGTTTTGAGAGAGTAGGTAGGAGTACAGCAAAGAAACTATTTTTTTTAAGAATGTCCTTACTTTTCAGTTGTTGTTTGAAGTGAAACAATTTGCAAAAGAAATTTAATACAGATTTATTTTAATCTTTCAGAAAGCCATCATTATTTGAAATTGTAATCTGCAATGATCTGCAGCTGTTGCTGTGATGACGTCAAAGCAAAACCATTCTCAAAAGGTTAAACCTGCAAATGAAGAGTGGATTGACCGATCAATCAGAGAAACCAAGGCTGAGCAGGAAAAGTCTGAAAAGTTAATTCATGGTAAACATTGATTGTATATGATTTATTTATATTAAAAAAAGTTTTGACATGGTTAATTTGTAGCAAACATAGTTTTTACATAGATAATTCATGGCAAACATAGTTTTTACCTGGTTTATTCATGATAAACATAGTTTTTATCTGCTTAATTCATAGTAAACATAGTTTATACATGGTTTATTCATGGCAAACATAGTTTTTACCTGGTTTGCTCATGGTAAACATAGTTTTTACATGGTCAATTCTTGGCAAACATAGTTATTACCTGGTTTGTTCATGGAAAGCATATTTTTTACATGGTTAATTCATGGCAAACATAGTTTTTACACTGTTAATTCATGGTAAACAAGGTTTTTACATGGTTAATTCATGACAAACATAGTTTTTACATGGTTAATTCATGGTAAACAAGGTTTTTACATGGTTAATTTATGGCAAACATAGTTCTTACCTGGTTTATTCATTGTAAACATAGTTTTTACATGGTTTATTCATGGCAAATATAGTTTTTACATGGGTTAATTCATGGCAAACATTGATTTTACATGGTTTATTCATGGTCAACATAATTTTTAACCTGGGTTATTCATGGTTAACATAGTTTTTACATGGCTAATTCGTGGTGAACATAGTTTTAGCATGACTATTTTATGAATAGATGAGTTCTTGAAATTTCATCGATGTGCATCCCACATGTTACATCTGCTCAGTAACTTGAACATTTAAAATGAATCACATTACTCCTTATCACAAGAGCTTGCATGGGATCTCTACATCTAAAATTTTACATGAGTTATGGCCCCTTTTTAACCTGTACTTTTTATTAACATTTGCTCAATAACTTGAACAATCATTTTCTGATTTTTTTTCAATTGATACACAAGGTTGCTTATTACAATACCTTCCATGTGATAGAAATTCAGCTCTGCATGTTTCACTTTACATCAGTTAGGAGCCATTTTTAAGCTAAAACTACATTTTAATCAACATCTGCTCAATAAATCGAACAATTGTTTCTTGATTTTTTAGGAAATCAAACACATGGTTGCTAGACCTTGCATGGCATTTAATTTCAACACCGCACTAAACTTTTATGTGAGTTATGCCCCTTTTTCATCCAGCTGAGGATGGGAAATGGTTTCCGCTTGATAACTTTAGTTTCCTTAAAGAGATAATGATGAACTGCTGTGTATAGATACTAACATACATGAAGCTTACCAGAGATCAATTTTTAAGTAAATTGGGTCATGGTCACTGATTTCACAAATAGAAAAATGATTTCTGACTTCATTAAGTAGTATGATGAACTTTTGACTATATATCGGGTATACATCCTTGATGTTTTTTTGCATAGGTTCTAACATGAAATTGAAGCATAGGATTTGGAGGTCTGGCCCCGGTTTCACAAAAATACTTAAGTCTCTTATTTTACTTAAACTCGATTGTGTGCTCAATTTTATACTTAAATCGAGTACACTATTTGAGTTTAAGTAAAATAGCAGACTTTAGTATTTTCAAGAAACTGGGCCAAGGTCATGGTCACCTTTATTGAAAATAGAAAAAACAAAGTTTTTACTCAGTAAATTTTGTTCCCTTTAAGATATTTTCCACTTAATAAAAAAATGTTCTTTTTAAATATTAAATGCTTATAACTCTTGCAGTTTGCGGAAATAGTCTGAGACCCAGTCTATGACACTTTTAAGTGGACTACAAGAGTTAACATATAGCCTAACTGTTTCCATGACTTAATATCGAAATGGAAATGGAACAATCTTAGCAAGATGTTGGGAGAAATTTACATAGTTTCTCTGCTGAAACTGAATAAAATTATGATTATATGGTAAAATTTAGAAAATGAAACCAGATGTGTCAGGTCTTTTGTTAATTACGGACTATAAGAATTGAATTCAGACTATATTTTGGAATGTGACAGTCTCTCAAGTCCAAATGACAAACAGTCTGCGAAGTTTTTGACGTAGACTGCTCTTGTTTTTGAGTATTATAAAGTGATTCAGCTCATTGTTCAGCATATCATGTTAACATGGTTATTTCATGGTAAACATAATTTTTGAGTTGTCAATTCATGGTCAAAACAATTTTTACATGGTTAATTCATGGTTAACATCATTTTTAGCTCAATTTTTTTAAATATGGGGAGCTATTGTACTCACCCCATGGTTGGTGTTGCTTTTTGGTAAATGTTTTAGATATACTCATCTCAGTAACCACTGCCTGTAAGCTGCTGAAACTTCAAGTCGGATAATTCCATTTTTAGACAATCTGGTGAAAGTTTTAAGTTTTATCTCATTTACCACCACCCATACACCGCTGAAACTTTATTTTTGCATTCCCTACCATACAAGTGATAATTCCATTTTTAGGTCACCTGAGACTTAGTCTCAAGGGACCTTGTGCATCATGTGTCCAAAAACAATTCACATTTTCGAATTCTCAAAACTCGTAAGCTCAATCGTAATGAAATAATGTATGCAGCTTTGGTACCTAAGGATTAATAAAAATTGTGAATTGCATGGTCTCCACCCCTCTGGGTCCCTGGGGTGGGGGTGGGCCCAACACTGTTAAATTCAAGGTAAACTTTAAAAATCTTCTACTTAATATAAGAAGCACTGGGAAACAGATGGTAAGTATGATTATCGACACAAATTGTGAATTGCATGTCTCTGGGTCTTACGGTTTGGCCCCAGGGGTGGGGCCTAAACAAATTTATTGCATCTATAAACAATTCACATTTTCGACTGCTTTTCAAAAACCGTAAGCTCAATTTAATAGACTTATGTGAATGTTTTTTTGATAATCAGGTGACCGTTAAGGCCCATGGGCCTCTTGTTAGACAATCTGGTGAAAGTTTTATTTCATATTTTTCATATCTCAGTAAACACAGCCCATACACCCTTAAAATTTCATTTGTGCATTCCCTACCATAAAGGTGATTCAAGGGGTTTAAATGAGATAATTCCATTTTTGATTTTAGGCAGAGTTATAGCCCCTTTTTACGTTGAAAATCTGGTTAAGTTTTAAGGCATTCTTATATATCTCAGTAACCACTCAGTACATCAATGGAACTTCATGTATGTATAAACTGCCATAAAAGGGACTAAAGGGTCTCAAAGGGCCAAGTGGAATAACTATATTTTGATTTTGTACATAATTATGACCCCTTTCATACTAAGAAAATTGTTTAAAGTTTTAAGACTTGCTGAGATATCTCAGTAGTAACCAGTACCCATTCATCAATGAAACTTCATGTTTGTATTAACTACCATAACGGGTCTCAAAGGGCCAAGGGAATCAATTTCAGTTTGGAAAAGTCATTTTAAGTTTTAATCCATGCTAACATCTAAGTTACCGCTTCCCGTACATCAATGAAATATCACGGCAAAGTAACTTTGGAATTTTCATTCGAAGAAAGGTACTGTAGGAGCATTAAGTGTAATGCCCGTTTGTTTGTACTGTCATTCATCCATTTGTCAATCGTCCGTCTGAAGTCAAATTAATTTCCAGTCAATGACTTCTGAAAGTACGAATTTTGTGGAGCTTGCGTTTCAGTGGTAGAGCACCGAACCCATAATCGGAGTATCGTGGGCTCCTCTGCCATGACTATGTGCTGTTCCTTTAGCTAGACACTTTTTACACATATGCTTAGTACTGGTTTTACCCAGGGACTTCGAGCATGATTTGTCTAAGTTGTAAGAACTTCACAATCAAAGTATTATAAATAATATTAAACTATGAATGTCATTTATATTTCCTGTGTAGCTGTATGATTATAAAATACATGCAAAGTTTGATATTTGCCAATGTTGGTAAAATTTATGACTTACTTTTTGGTAAAATGTAGCAGAGGCCACTGTGTCCTATGAAAATATTTCTAATTTAGTGGTGTTTATTTTTAAAGCCTTACACATGTTATGAAATATTGGTATCTAGTGTTATTGGTGGAGAAAGACATCAGAATGAATCTGTGTAAAACCACCATCCTTCTGCAAGTAACTTTTAAACATTCTCACATAAAGTTGCGGAAAAGAGCATGTTCCACAAAAAACTTTAGACAAAAATTGTCGTAAACGTAAACCAACAATTAGTCATAAAAATTTTAATATTCAATCAAATGAACTAAACATTGGCTCAAATCATATAGAAAAATTATATATTTTCTGGAAATATTGTCATTTTAGATGTCAACCAAAATTTGAACATACAATGAAGAAATTTTCAAATTGACTTTTGATTTTTATAGTACCGGTATTTAACTTTGTAAAATGCAGCCCGAGGCTCAAACTTATGATAGTGATTCTGTGATGCTAGGGTTTAACACAATTTTCAACACATGACCTTGCTATTTAATAACAACACATGACATTGTTATATAATAACAACAAATGACATTTGCTGTATAATAACAACACATGTCATTGCTATATAATAACAACAAATGACATTGCTGTATAATAACAACACATGACATTGCAGTATAATAACAACACATAACATTGCTGTATAATAACAACACATGACATTGCTGTATAATAACAACACATGACATTGCTGTATAATAACAACACATGACATTGCTATATTACAACAACACATGACCTTGCTATATAATAATAACACATGACATTTTGCTATATAATAACAACACATGACCTTGCTATATAATAATAACATATGACATTTTGCTGTATAATAACAACACATGACGTTGCTATATAATAACAACACATGACATTGCTATATAATAACAACACATGACCTTGCTATATAATAATAACACATGACATTTTGCTATATAATAACAACACATGACCTTGCTATATAATAATAACATATGACATTTTGCTATATAATAACAACACATGACTTTGCTACATAATAACAACACATGACATTGCTGTATAATAACAACACATGACTTTGCTTTATAATAACAACACATGACATTTTGCTATATAATAACAACACATGACTTTGCTTCATAATAACAACACATGACATTGCTATATAATAACAACACATGACTTTGCTACATAATTACAACACATGACTTTGCTACATGATAACAACACATGACTTTGCTATATAATAACAACACATGACTTTGCTACATAATTACAACACATGACTTTGCTACATGATAACAACACATGACATTGCTGTATAATAACAACACATGAATTTGCTACATAATTACAACACATGACATTTTGCTATATAATAACAACACATGACTTTGCTACATAATAACAACACATGACATTTTGCTATATAATAACAACACATGACTTTGCTACATAATAACAACACATGACATTGCTATATAAGAACAACACATGACTTTGCTACATAATTACAACACATGACTTTGCTACATAATAATTGTAATACTTCCGCAAATAAATCAGTCTTCCAAACTCGCTGTTTTTCAGATGAAGGTACACAGAATGCGAAAATAAAGGTATGATATAGCTTCTCTATTTACATGAAGGTAAAATGAGCTCTAATATTTACTCAATATACAGTCAAACCTGTCTTAAAGCAGCCAGTCGAGGGATTGAGCAAAAATGAGCCTTTATGACAGGTTGTTTTTTAATAAAGGTTAATTTGCTCAGAAAGCATATAAATAGGAAATAGCAAATATGGCTGCTTAAGACAGGTGGCTGCTTACACAGGTTTGACTGTATTCCTTTATTTCAGTAGATCATTGATTAGCAATAAATGTCACTTGTTTCAATTAAACATAAAGTATTTGGACTTAGGGCCCATTTATTATTTCTGACATGGTTTAAATTATCCACTTATAAAGGTCATGATAAATTAATTCATAGGTTTGAATCCAAATGTTTTTCTAAACAATGTTTATTTTTTATTTTTGCAGATATTCTAACAAAAGTGTTGTATAAGGTATGAAATGAAAAAAAAAGACTTAAAAATGTTTAAAATACAGCACCGTTTTGCAAATGACGATTCTGTTGTCCGAAAATATAATTTTTGACAGTAAAATGTATTGGGTCAGGTAAACACAAGGTGGCCGTTGAAGAGGATAAAGATCTAGGAAATAATTTACTATGGCCTTGTTTACAAGAAGAAACGTCAATTACGCTTCAGCTGCATGTTAGTTAGACAGGGATCATATTAGACATTTAAGTTTTTACTGGTTGGAGTGTTGGTCTGTCAGGCCAGAGGTTGTGGGTTTGTTCCCATCCTCAGCCAGATTGTCTCTGAAAAACAACATTCAGTACTGGTTATATCTAGGATTCAAGATTGATTTGTTTATACAACTTATTTTAGCTTGATTGTGAAGAAAGTATATGCAATATATGGTCAGCTACCACCATTGAGACAAGCTCCCTGATTGGCTGTAAAAAACAATTCAAAAAGATGAAAAATGAATTCATTATATGCCTTGCTATTTGATATAAATTAGTTATAGAACATACGGAACATATACTTCCTTTCAATTTAAGCATATACAGCTCCAAATACAAAAAAAAATCAACAGATGCGTGAAAACAAAACATACATATGCGGAAAATTATATGATTATGATTCTATTTGTTTGAGTATTTTGGCATAATAAAGTTACCCATTTTCAATTCAATTTGGAGTTTTGTATTTTTCCCCAAACATAGTAACACCGAGTCTGTGCTTAGTTGTAAACAAATGTACGTAAAACTGTTATATTGCAATTAAAGTAAAAAACAGTATACTTGTGCACATCTCTTTCAAGGAACAGCTTTTGATTATGCGGAAGATTTAAATCAACAAAACAAAACATATATATTCACTGTCTATAAAAAAGTAAATATATTTTTTTTCTTACAAAATGGATACGCTAAATCAAGTGCACGTAAGCATGTAACAATTTATCCCATATAAAGCTGTGACAAGGGGCAACAAATAACAAATGACAACACTTATAATAATAATGAAGCAAAAAAATACTAATGATTATGATTATAATTACATGTACAATAAAAAGTAAAAAGTAATCATTATAATAATAATAATTCTAATGTTTATAATAATAAATGTCTGCTGTCCACCATCCTTCCGACCGGTATTTTGTTTCCGGTCTGTAATTTTGTCATGCATAGATGGATTTTGTTGATACTTGCTACATATCATCAACATAATATGACGACGTAATGCGAGTTAGACCCACACCTGTACCTCAAAGGTCAAGGTCACAATTTGAGTTTGCTTGACAACACTTTGAGTTTGTGTGAGATTTCGTTTCCGGCTTGTAACTTTGTTATGCATAGATGGATTTTGTTGATATTTGCTACAAATGATCAACATAACATGACGGTGTGTCGCGAGTAAGACCCACACCTGTACCTCAAAGGTCAAGTTCAAAATTTGAGTTTGTTTGACAACACTTTGAGTTTGTGTGAGATTTCGTGTCTGGCCTGTAACTTTGTCATGCATAGATGGATTTTATAAATACTTGCTACAAATGATCAACATAACATGACGACATGTCGTAAGTAAGACCCATACTCGTACCTCAAAGGTGAAGGTCACACTTTGAGTTTGTTTGACAACACTTTCAGTCTGTTTGAGTTATTGTGTTTAGCCTTTAACTTTGTCATGCATAGATGGATTTTGTTAATAATAGCTACAAATGATTAACATAACATGACAATGTGTTGCACGTTACACCCAGAATTCTACTTCAAAGGTCAAGGTCACAATCTCATTTTGTTTGATGACACTGTTCGATTGAGATTAGGTGTCCAGTCTGAAACTTTGTCACCTATGGATAAATTTCAAAAACACTTGGCTCAATTCATCAGCATCACATTACAATGTGTCACGTGTAAGACCCATATTCATACCTCAAAGGTCAAGGTCACACTTTGAGTTTGTTTTACACAATTTCCATCTGTGTTAGATTTTTTTCCATTCTGTAACTTATGTCATCTATGGATAAATTTCAAAAACACTTGGCTCAGTTGATCAACATGACATAATTAAGCGTCGCATGTAAGACCTAGAACCTTTCCTGAAAGGTCAAGGTCACAATTTCAATTTGTTTGATATTGCATGTCTGGTCTGTGACTTTGTCTTTAACTTGGCTCAATTTATCAAGATGACATGACGTGGTGTCATAAGTAAGACTTAGTACCTCAAAGGTCAAGGTCACACTTTGAGTATGTATGACAACAATTCGAACCTGTTTGAGATTTCAAGTCTGTCCTTTAACTTTATTATACATAGATGGATTTCAAAAACACTTGGCTCAATTTATCAATTGATCAACAGTTGATCTGTAACTTACATTTAGGGATTTTAAAATAGCTTGACACAAGTGATTACCATGTCATGATAATGTTTCACCTGCATTTAACTGTTGAAATACCCAGACCATTACATCAGATGTCAAGGTCAAGGTTACACAAAGGTCAAGGTCATGCTTTGATGTAAAAAAAACACATGAAATTACATGTCTAGTCTGAAACATCAGTCCATTACTCTTGATATTCATGGATACATCGCTACCTATTATATCATTTATTGTTATTTTTCACAGACCATTTGGGGGGCATGCGACACTTAACAGTGACATTTCGTGTTTTAGTATTGATATTGACTATATATTTTTTATTCAATAATATGCCGTGGGTTAAATTAAGATTCTTTCATCTGGCACAAATAATAATCAAAATGAAAATTAAACACCGACATGGTTCTTTCGTGGTCAATGAACAGATAAATCACCAATTAACTTTTTATTGACACACATGTCGGTCTCACCATGAGTGTCGATTTGAAGACTGCTGTGCAACTCTGCCTACATAATAGTAAATAAATTGTTTTATCAATTATGAAAGACTGACCACATGCACGCAAGCATGTATCCAATATAAAAGCTGTGATAAATCAAGAAGTCCATATATATAAATTATATTTATAGATCTAATGATAATAATATTTCAAAAAATAAAACAAATAAAAATAAAATATTACATTTTCATTAATTCTAAAATTATAGAATTGTTTTATCTTGTGAAGTTAACAATTCTGATGTTTAGTTTTATTTGTTTTTATACAAAATCGCTATCGAGTCATTAATTCATTTAGCACAGTTCTTTAAATAAAAATTATGTGATATATATGTTTTTTTTCTAATGTGCAATAAATTGTGTTATTGATGCAAAAGATATGCTGACATTCATCTCCTGCAAATTGGGAATGTACTTGACTTGTTTATTAAACCAACGGGACTAATGACAGTTAATTGACGGATAAAAACTGCAAACTGCCAAAACTGTGTTAATTATCACTTAAATAAGCATACCTCCCATGCAGGGTTTGGAACTAACATTTCAAACTGCAAATAGGTTCGTAATGTATAATAACTGCATTTGTTATGTACAATATAACCACTAAATCGTAAGTATATTGTCTATGCATGCACATTTATTTATTTTTGTTTTAAATTCATTTATTTTACATCAAAAGTCAATATCCAGAGTGCTAGTTGTGGTAAATTGTCAGCCCTGAATACACATCCCTTAATATGCGTATGTCACACTTTCTACCATTCACTCAGTACTGGTTATATTTTAAATTAACGAAATGAAAACCCCACGTAATAAAATTTATGATATTAACATCATGGGTTTACATGCAAAAGTATCGTTCTGAAACCTCAAATAACCAATATCTTAAATGAATTTGTTTGATTTGTTAATTGGCTAGCAGTTTTTTAGCTCTTCTGGCCAAAGGCCAGAAGTGCTTATGCGATAGCACGTTGTCTGTCGTCCGTCGTCTGTCGTCAGTTAGCAGCACTTTCTCTGAAACCACTAGGCCAATTAAACTGAAACTTCACATGGGTGTTTCTATTGCATAGGAGACTATACAGAAGATTTTTTTTTTTCGGTCTGAAATTCAAGATGGCCGCTAATACTAAAAATAGTCCAAAACTTAAAAAATCTTCTTCTCACAGATTTTCAAAATGTTTATGTAGTAATGATGACCAACTATAGTTTTGTTAGATTTATTCAAATGGTGTCCCTAGGGTTAAATATGACCCCGCCTCGAGGGTTCAATTAGGGTACACATGTCATTATAATATTTTTTTTTTTTTTTTGATTGGAAATGATTTTGCCTATATCGTCACAGAAGCATTGTTTGGTGAAGGAGGTTCAGATTTGTAAAAATGACAGGGTTCCACTGTCTTAAGGGGTCAGGAGGGGCCCCAAGAGGGTAAAAATTGGGAATTACTAAATTTGTTTTAATAAGAACCGGTATGTCAGATTTGTTCATATTTGGCATAAATTATCCCTATGTGTAGGGGTTTGATTGCAGATAAGAATTTAGGGGCTAAAATTTATAGGGGCCCTTTAAGGGGACTTGAAATTTTACATAGGGATACTATGGGAAAACAGAAAATTCTCTTTTTCTTTCATCTGTTCTTAAACCACTTGGCCAATTAAACTGAAACTTCACATGGGTGTTTCTTTTGCATAGGAGACTATACAGAAGATTTTTTTTTTTCCGATCTGAAATTCAAGATGGCCGCCATTACTAAAAATAGTGCAAAACTTAAAAAATCTTCTCATGAACGGTCCAACAGATTTTCAAATGTTTATGTAGTAATGATGACCAACTATAGTTATAGTAGTATAGATTTGTTCAAATGGTGTCCTTAGAGTTAAAAATGACCCCGCCCCGATGTTTCTATTGCATAGTAGAATTTCAAAAAGTGCTATGGCCACTATGAGTCAGTAGAGCGTCCTCAGGCCCTCTTGGGTCTCTTGTCTTACATATTTTCTTTTCAATCACATACATATCAGCAGAGTTCCTCCGTGGTCCAATAAGTCACCACTTTAGCGTATAATTTAATTGACACGGCTCTTACTGGCATGTGACATAACGTAATTAACACCACAGATGTCTGTGTTACTGCGTGTCATATAAGTAGCTGTATAGCACAGTGGGTATATTTTCAAACAAGTTTAATATAGTTTGTCATTTTCAATAATATATCAACATAAATCATACTACATGTATCAGTAAAAAAAATAATGAAGCCACATTTGCAACAAATTTGAGAAACACACTGAAAAGTTCATTTCAGGTACATATATACATAATGATAATGAAAATATTTATAAAATCTTATAATTTCAGAATATTTTTTTTAAGTTCCATTAAACTGCATTTGAGCCTGAATTGAGAAAAACACTACAAGACTTTTTTTTCAAAAATCATTTATTTTATGTCAAATTCTATCGCACGGATTATAATAAATTTTTCATCACCTGTGCAATGCATATTATAGATTTATAAAGCTGACTTTAGTTTGAACATTAACAAAACCAGTGACATATCCACATGTTGTTAAGTCACTGCTTACACTGATCAAATGAACGGATAACTGTTAAGCCAAACATGTACATGTAATAACGGTATGGAATTATTAATAACAAATACAATATATCTAGTTAATGTTAATGTTGATATCTGTAAATTTTGTGGACAACCTTTTTTGCTTTACTGTTACAAATGGCTTACGGTATATCAAAGAAGTTACTGACGCACACACATTTCTGTCTGGATAATAGAAGTCGGTTGAACTTTGGGTTATACATCGGGTATACTTTGATCACATATCAAAATGTAGACTCCCTATAACTTCCCTACTATCTGTAATGGATTATCCGAAATTGACAACCTTTTCGCTCAGCGGGTGACAAAGTATATAGACAAACAATTGGATTATGATTCCAATTACCATGACTAAATCTCGTCGCTGCATTTTATTTATTGCTCCAATTGAACAGCTTAAATTACAAAATGAATCAATTTAAGAGTTGAGATGTTGCGATTGGTTATGGGCCAGAAACCGAACTGAGCGTACTGAATGTTGAGTAAACACTGAAGGAACGAAGCGAACGCCAAGAGGAGTGTTAAATAAAAATATTATAGAACACTCAGATACACACCGCTAGTGAGCGAATACATGAGTTTGTGAATGCATTAAATTAAACGCACCTATTCGCGTGCACACAAACGTAAAAGGGGAGAAAAATGAGCATGAACAGAGTGCAAAATGAGCGCAAACGGAGTGCAATTATCGGGTACTTGAGTGGTTCAGGGTCTGTATTTGGATTTAGCTTTGGATCAAATTTGCAACCTCTGGCATGAGTGACCACATTTCTGTCTACTGCACTACTGCCCTGCTTGAATGTGGTTCTTCTTAATCGAGCTAAAATAAATTATACTTAAATTATACTTTACACCTTTAAAAACACCTTTAGAACTGCAAATATCGGTAATGTATCAAATCAAGACATACATGGCAATATGGGTATTGTATCAAATCAAGACATGAATGGCAATATGGGTATTGTATCAAATCAAGACATGAATGGCAATATGGGTATTGTATCAAATCAAGACATGAATGGCAATATGGGTATTGTATCAAATCAAGACATGAATGGCAATATGGGTATTGTATCAAATCAAGACATTAATGGCAGTATGGGTATTGTATCAAATCAAGACATGAATGGCAATATGGGTATTGTATCAAATCAAGACATGAATGGCAATATGGGTAATGTATCAAATCAAGACATGAATGGCAATATGGGTATTGTATCAAATCAAGACATGAATGGCAATGTGGGTATTGTATCAAATCAAGACATGAATGGCAATGTGGGTATTGTATCAAATCAAGACATAAATGGCAATATGGGTATTGTATCAAATCAAGACATGAATGGCAATGTGGATATTGTATCAAATCAAGACATAAATAGCAATGTGGATATTGTATCAAATCAAGACATAAATGGCAATATGGGTATTGTATCAAATCAAGACATGAATGGCAATGTGGATATTGTATCAAATCAAGACATAAATGGCAATGTGGGTATTGTATCAAATCAAGACATGAATGGCAATATGGGTATTGTATCAAATCAAGACATGAATGGCAATGTGGATATTGTATCAAATCAAGACATAAATGGCAATATGGGTATTGTATCAAATCAAGACATGAATGGCAATGTGGGTATTGTATCAAATCAAGACATGAATGGCAATGTGGGTATTGTATCAAATCAAGACATAAATGGCAATATGGGTATTGTATCAAATCAAGACATGAATGGCAATGTGGGTATTGTATCAAATCAAGACATAAATGGCAGTATGGGTATGTATCAAATCAAGACATAAATGGCAATAATGACAAACCCAGACTTTCTTACCTTGTTTTACAATTTTATTCCAAGAATTTCATCATTTTAAAACACAAAATGTAACAAACTAATTACGGTCACCTCATTTGAACTGATAAAAATGATAGCAGATATTCAAACACTTTTGTTTATCTTATTTCATAACTCTTTATGGTCATATTACTTGTACATGATTTTATTTGACAATATCTTAAAAAGATGATTTAGAACTAAGTTTTACATATAAAGATACCAGAAGCAGAAATATGAGAACCATTAAAAACAGTACATGTCAACCAAATGTCGAATTTCCTTGCAGTTGACAGAGTGGGCTGTAACAGATGTAATACAATGGCTGGAATTGAAACAGCTGCATCAGTTCATATTCCTGTTTCAAAGTAAGTGGAACTTTAATGTAACAAATGCATTGACATGAGTGTTATGCTGTCTGTAACAGATTTGTAATCCTGTTTCAAAGTAAGTGAAATTTTAATGTAACAAATGCATTGACCCTAGTTTTATGCTGTCTGTAACAGATTTGTAATCCCAGTTCGAAGTAAGTGGAACTTTAATGTAACAAATGCATTGACCCTAGTGTAATGCTGTCTGTAACAGATTTGTAATCCCAGTTCAAAGTAAGTGGATCATTAATGTAACAAATGCATTAACCCTAGTGTAATGCTGTCTGTAACAGATTTGTAATCCCAATTTGAAGTAAGTGGAACTTTAATGTAACAAATGCATTAACCCTAGTGTTATGCTGTCTGTAACAGATTTGTAATCCCAGTTCAAAGTAAGTGGAACTTTAATGTAACAAATGCATTGACCCTAGTGTTATGCTGTCTGTAACAGATTTGTTTTCCCAGTTCAAAGTAAGTGGAACTTTAATGTAACAAATGCATTGACCCTAGTGTTATGCTGTCTGTAACAGATTTGTAATCCAAGTTCAAAGTAAGTGGAACTTTAATGTAACAAATGCATTAACTTTATTGTTATGCTGTCTGTAACAGATTTGTAATCCCAGTTCAAAGTAAGTGGAACTTTAATGTAACAAATGCATTAACCCTAGTGTTATGCTGTCTGTAACAGATTTGTAATCCCAGTTCGAAGTAAGTGGAACTTTAATGTAACAAATGTATTAACCCTAGTGTTATGCTGTCTGTAACAGATTTGTAATCCCAGTTCGAAGTAAGTGGAACTTTAATGTAACAAATGTATTGACCCTAGTGTTATGCTGTCTGTAACAGATTTGTAATCATGTTTCAAAGTAAGTGAAACTTTAATGTAACAAATGCATTGACCCCAGTGTTATGCTGTCTCTAACAGATTTGTAATCCCAGTTCGAAGTAAGTGGAACTTTAATGTAACAAATGCATTAACCCTAGTGTTATGCTGTCTGTAACAGATTTGTAATTCCAGTTCGAAGTAAGTGGAACTTTAATGTAACAAATGCATTGACTCTAGTGTTATGCTGTCTGTAACAGATTTGTAATCCCAGTTCAAAGTAAGTGGAATTTTAATGTAACAAATGCATTGACCCTAGTGTTATGCTGTCTGTAACAGAATTGTAATCCCAATTCAAAGTAAGTGGAACTTTAATGTAACAAATGCATTGACCCTAGTGTTATGCTATCTGTAACAGATTTGTAATCCAATTTTGAAGTAAGTGGAACTTTAATGTAACAAATGCATTGACCCTAGTGTTATGCTGTCTGTAACAGATTTGTAATCCCAGTCCAAAGTAAGTGGAACTTTAATGTAACAAATGCATTGACCCTAGTGTTATGCTGTCTGTAACAGATTTGTAATCCGAGTTCAAAGTAAGTGGAACTTTAATGTAACAAATGCATTGACCCTAGTGTTATGCTGTCTGTAACAGGTTTGTAATCCCAGTTCGAAGTAAGAGGAACTTTAATGTAACAAATGCATAAACCCTAGTGTTATGCTGTCTGTAATAGATTTGTAATCCCAGTTCGAAGTAAATGGAACTTTAATGTAACAAATGCATTGACCCTAGTGTTATGCTGTCTGTAACAGGTTTGTAATCCCAGTCCAAAGTAAGTGGAACTTTAATGTAACAAATGCATTGACCCTAGTGTTATGCTGTCTGTAACAGATTTGTAATCCCAGTTCGAAGTAAGTGGAACTTTAATGTAACAAATGCATTGACCCTAGTGTTATGCTGTCTGTAACAGGTTTGTAATCCCAGTTCGAAGTAAGTGGAACTTTAATGTAACAAATGCATTGACCCTAGTGTTATGCTGTCTGTAACAGGTTTGTAATCCCAGTCCAAAGTAAGTGGAACTTTAATGTAACAAATGCATTGACCCTAGTGTTATGCTGTCTGTAACAGATTTGTAATCCCAGTTCGAAGTAAGTGGAACTTTAATGTAACAAATGCATTGACCCTAGTGTTATGCTGTCTGTAACAGATTTGTAATCCCAGTTCGAAGTAAGTGGAACTTTAATGTAACAAATGCATTGACCCTAGTGTTATGCTGTCTGTAACAGATTTGTAATCCCAGTTCGAAGTAAGTGGAACTTTAATGTAACAAATGCATTGACCCTAGTGTTATGCTGTCTGTAACAGGTTTGTAATCCCAGTCCAAAGTAAGTGGAACTTTAATGTAACAAATGCATTGACCCTAGTGTTATGCTGTCTGTAACAGATTTGTAATCCCAGTTCGAAGTAAGTGGAACTTTAATGTAACAAATGCATTGACCCTAGTGTTATGCTGTCTGTAACAGGTTTGTAATCCCAGTTCGAAGTAAGTGGAACTTTAATGTAACAAATGCATTGACCCTAGTGTTATGCTGTCTGTAACAGGTTTGTAATCCCAGTTCGAAGTAAGTGGAACTTTAATGTAACAAATGCATTGACCCTAGTGTTATGCTGTCTGTAACAGGTTTGTAATCCCAGTTCGAAGTAAGTGGAACTTTAATGTAACAAATGCATTGACCCTAGTGTTATGCTGTCTGTAACAGGTTTGTAATCCCAGTTCGAAGTAAGTGGAACTTTAATGTAACAAATGCATTGACCCTAGTGTTATGCTGTCTGTAACAGATTTGTAATCCCAGTCCAAAGTAAGTGGAACTTTAATGTAACAAATGCATTGACCCTAGTGTTATGCTGTCTGTAACAGATTTGTAATCCCAGTTCGAAGTAAGTGGAACTTTAATGTAACAAATGCATTGACCCTAGTGTTATGCTGTCTGTAACAGGTTTGTAATCCCAGTTCGAAGTAAGTGGAACTTTAATGTAACAAATGCATTGACCCTAGTGTTATGCTGTCTGTAACAGGTTTGTAATCCCAGTCCAAAGTAAGTGGAACTTTAATGTAACAAATGCATTGACCCTAGTGTTATGCTGTCTGTAACAGATTTGTAATCCCAGTTCGAAGTAAGTGGAACTTTAATGTAACAAATGCATTGACCCTAGTGTTATGCTGTCTGTAACAGATTTGTAATCCCAGTTCGAAGTAAGTGGAACTTTAATGTAACAAATGCATTGACCCTAGTGTTATGCTGTCTGTAACAGGTTTGTAATCCCAGTTCGAAGTAAGTGGAACTTTAATGTAACAAATGCATTGACCCTAGTGTTATGCTGTCTGTAACAGATTTGTAATCCCAGTTCGAAGTAAGTGGAACTTTAATGTAACAAATGCATTGACCCTAGTGTTATGCTGTCTGTAACAGGTTTGTAATCCCAGTTCGAAGTAAGTGGAACTTTAATGTAACAAATGCATTGACCCTAGTGTTATGCTATCTGTAACAGATTTGTAATCCAATTTTGAAGTAAGTGGAACTTAATGTAACAAATGCATTGACCCTAGTGTTATGCTGTCTGTAACAGGTTTGTAATCCCAGTTCGAAGTAAGTGGAACTTTAATGTAACAAATGCATTGACCCTAGTGTTATGCTGTCTGTAACAGGTTTGTAATCCCAGTTCGAAGTAAGTGGAACTTTAATGTAACAAATGCATTGACCCTAGTGTTATGCTGTCTGTAACAGGTTTGTAATCCCAGTTCGAAGTAAGTGGAACTTTAATGTAACAAATGCATTGACCCTAGTGTTATGCTGTCTGTAACAGGTTTGTAATCCCAGTTCGAAGTAAGTGGAACTTTAATGTAACAAATGCATTGACCCTAGTGTTATGCTGTCTGTAACAGATTTGTAATCCCAGTCCAAAGTAAGTGGAACTTTAATGTAACAAATGCATTGACCCTAGTGTTATGCTGTCTGTAACAGATTTGTAATCCCAGTTCGAAGTAAGTGGAACTTTAATGTAACAAATGCATTGACCCTAGTGTTATGCTGTCTGTAACAGGTTTGTAATCCCAGCTCGAAGTAAGTGGAACTTTAATGTAACAAATGCATTGATCCTAGTGTTATGCTGTCTGTAACAGATTTGTAATCCGAGTTCAAAGTAAGTGGAACTTTAATGTAACAAATGCATTGACCCTAGTGTTATGCTGTCCGTAACAGATTTGTAATCCAAGTTCGAAGTAAGTGGAACTTTAATGTAACAAATGCATTGACCCTAGTGTTATGCTGTCTGTAACAGGTTTGTAATACCAGTTTGAAGTAAGTGGAACTTTAATGTAACAAATGCATTGACCCTAGTGTTATGCTATCTGTAACAGATTTGTAATCCCAGTTCACATATAGTGGAACTTTAATGTAACAAATGCATTAACCCTAGTGTTATGCTGTCTGTAACAGATTTGTAATCCCAGTTCCAAGTAAGTGGAACTTTAATGTAACAAATGCATTGACCCTAGTGTTATGCTGTCTGTAACAGATTTGTAATCCCAGTTCCAAGTAAGTGGAACTTTAATGTAACAAATGCATTGACCCTAGTGTTATGCTGTCTGTAACAGGTTTGTAATCCCAGTTCGAAGTAAGTGGAACTTTAATGTAACAAATGCATTAACGCTAGTGTTATGCTGTCTGTAACAGATTTGTAATCCCAGTTCAAAGTAAGTGGAACTTTAATGTAACAATGCATTAACCCTAGTGTTATGCTGTCTGTAACAGATTTGTAATCCCAGTTCGAAGTAAGTGGAACTTTAAGGTAACAAATGCATTAACCCTAGTGTTATGCTGTCTGTAACATATTTGTAATCCCAGTTCAAAGTAAGTGGAACTTTAATGTAAAAAAATGCATTGACCCTAGTGTTATGCTGTTTGTAACAGATTTGTAATCCCAGTTCAAAGTAAGTGGAACCTTAATGTAAAAAAATGCATTAACCCTAGTGTTATGCTGTCTGTAACAGATTTGTAATCCCACTTCAAAGTAAAACATTAATGTAGCAAATGTATTGACCCTAGTGTTATGCTGTTTGTAACAGTTTTGTAATCCCATTTCAAAGTAAAACATTAATGTAGCAAATGTATTGACCCTAGTGTTATGCTGTCTGTAACAGATTTGTAATCCCACTTCAAAGTAAAACATTAATGTAGCAAATGTATTGACCCTAGTGTTATGCTGTTTGTAACAGTTTTGTAATCCCATTTCAAAGTAAAACATTAATGTAGCAAATGTATTGACCCAAGTGTTATGCTGTCTGTAATTGGTTTTTAATCCCATTTCAAAGTAAGTAAAACAGTAATGTAGCAAATACATCAACCTGTGAATGTTATTTGAAAACAGGTAACTTTCAATTTTGCATTTATTATTTAGCTCTACTACAGACTATATAACTGGTATACAAGTTATTATTTACCTCTGAAACAGACTATATACCTGGTATACAAGTTATTATTTACCTCTGAAACAGACTATATACCTGGTACACAAGTTATTATTTACCTCTGAAACAGACTATATAACTGGTACACAAGTTATTATTTACCTCTGAAACAGACTATATATCTGGTACACAAGTTATTATTTACCTCTAACACAGACTGAATAACTGGTACACAAGTTAAAAGTTACCTCTGAAACAGACTATATACCTGATACACAAGTTATTAGTTACCTCAGAAAAAGACTAAATAACTGGTACATAAGTTATTATTTACCTCTGAAACAGACTATATACCTGGTACACAAGTTATTATTTACCTCTGAAACAGACTATATACCTGGTACACAAGTTATTATTTACCTCTGAAACAGACTATATACCTGGTACACAAGTTATTATTTACCTCTTAAACAGACTAAATAACTGGTACACAAGTTATTATTTACCTCTGAAACAGACTATATACCTGGTACACAAGTTATTATTTACCTCTGAAACAGACTATATACCTGGTACACAAGTTATTATTTACCTCTGAAACAGACTATATATCTGGTACACAAGTTATTATTTACCTCTAACACAGACTGAATAACTGGTACACAAGTTAAAAGTTACCTCTGAAACAGACTATATACCTGATACACAAGTTATTAGTTACCTCTGAAACAGACTAAATAACTGGTACATAAGTTATTATTTACCTCTTAAACAGACTAAATAACTGGTACACAAGTTATTATTTACCTCTGAAACAGACTATATACCTGATACACAAGTTATTATTTACCTCTGAAACAGACTAAATAACTGGTACACAAGTTATTATTTATCTCTGAAACAGACTATATACCTGGTACACAAGTTATTAGTTACCTCTGAAACAGACTATATAACTGGTACACAAGTTATTATTTACCTCTGAAACAGACTATATATCTGGTACACAAGTTATTATTTACCTCTAACACAGACTGAATAACTGGTACACAAGTTAAAAGTTATCTCTGAAACAGACTCTATACCTGATACACAATCTATTAGTTGCCTCTGAAACAGACTAAATAACTGGTACATAAGTTATTATTTACCTCTTAAACAGACTAAATAACTGGTACACAAGTTATTATTTACCTCTGAAACAGACTTTATAACTTGTACACAAGTTATTAGTTACCTCTGAAACAGACTAAATAACTGGTACACAAGTTATTAATTACCTCTGAAACAGACTAAATAACTGGTACACAAGTTATTATTTATCTCTGAAACAGACTATATACCTGGTACACAAGTTATTATTTACCTCTGAAACAGACTATATACCTGGTACACAAGTTATTATTTACCTCTGAAACAAACTATATATCTGGTACACAAGTTATTATTTACCTCTAACACAGACTGAATAACTGGTACACAAGTTAAAAGTTACCTCTGAAACAGACTATATACCTGATACACAAGTTATTAGTTACCTCTGAAACAGACTAAATAACTGGTACATAAGTTATTATTTACCTCTTAAACAGACTAAATAACTTTACCTCTGAAACAGACTATATACCTGATACACAAGTTATTATTTACCTCTGAAACAGACTAAATAACTGGTACACAAGTTATTATTTATCTCTGAAACAGACTATATACCTGGTACACAAGTTATTAGTTACCTCTGAAACAGACTATATACCTTGTACACAAGTTATTATTTATCTCTGAAACAGACTATATACCTGGTACACAAGTTATTATTTACCACTGAAACAGACTATATACCTGGTACACAAGTTATTATTTACCTCTGAAACAGACTATATACCTGATACACAAGTTATTATTTACCTCTGAAACAGACTAAATAACTGGTACACAAGTTATTATTTATCTCTGAAACAGACTATATACCTGGTACACAAGTTATTAGTTACCTCTGAAACAGACTATATACCTTGTACACAAGTTATTATTTACCTCTGAAACAGACTAAATAACTGGTACACAAGTTATTATTTATCTCTGAAACAGACTAAATAACTGGTACACAAGTTATTAGTTACCTCTGAAACAGACTATATACCTCGTACACAAGTTATTATTTACCTCTGAAACAGACTATATACCTGGTACACAAGTTATTAGTTACCTCTGAAACAGACTATATAACTGGTACATAAGTTATTATTTACCTCTGAAACAGACTAAATAACTTGTACACAAGTTATTATTTACCTCTGAAACAGACTATATACCTGGTACACAAGTTATTAGTTACCTCTGAAACAGACTATATAACTGGTACATAAGTTATTAGTTACCTCTGAAACAGACTATATAACTGGTACACAAGTTATTATTTACCTCTGAAACAGACTATATACCTGGTACACAAGTTATTAGTTACCTCTGAAACAGACTATATAACTGGTACACAAGTTATTATTTACCTCTAACACAGACTGAATAACTGGTACACAAGTTATTAATTACCTCTGAAACAGACTAAATAACTGGTACACAAGTTATTAGTTACCTCTGAAACAGACTATATAACTGGTACACAAGTTATTATTTACCTCTAACACAGACTGAATAACTTGTACACAAGTTATTAATTACCTCTGAAACAGACTAAATAACTGGTACACAAGTTATTAGTTACCTCTGAAACAGACTATATAACTGGTACATAAGTTATTATTTACTTCTGAAACAGACTATATAACTGGTACACAAGTTATTATTTACCTCTGAAACAGACTATATAGCTGGTACACAAGTTATTAGTTACCTCTGAAACAGACTAAATAACTGGTACACAAGTTATTATTTACCTCTGAAACAGATTAAATAATTTTTACACAAGTTATTATTTACCTCTGAAACAGACTATATAACTGGTACATAAGTTATTATTTACCTCTGAAACAGACTATATATCTGGTACACAAGTTATTATTTACCTCTAACACAGACTGAATAACTGGTACACAAGTTATTAGTTACCTCTGAAACAGACTATATAACTGGTACACAAGTTATTATTTACCTCTGAAACAGATTAAATAATTTTTACACAAGTTATTATTTACCTCTGAAACAGACTATATACCTGGTACACAAGTTATTAGTTACCTCTGAAACAGACTATATAACTGGTACACAAGTTATTATTTACCTCTGAAACAGACTATATACCTGGTACACAAGTTATTATTTATCTCTGAAACAGGCTATATACCTGGTACACAAGTTAGTAGTTACCTCTGAAACAGACTATATACCTGGTACACAAGTTATTATTTACCTCTGAAACAGACTAAATAACTGGTACACAAGTTATTAGTTACCTCTGAAACAGACTATATACCTGGTACACAAGTTATTATTTACCTCTGAAACAGACTAAATAACTGGTACATAACTTATTAGTTACCTCTGAAACAGATTATATAACTGGTACACAAGTTATTATTTACCTCTGAAACAGACTATATACCTGGTACACAAGTTATTAGTTACCTCTGAAACAGACTATATAACTGGTACACAAGTTATTATTTACCTCTAACACAGACTGAATAACTGGTACACAAGTTATTAATTACCTCTGAAACAGACTAAATAACTGGTACACAAGTTATTAGTTACCTCTGAAACAGACTATATAACTGGTACACAAGTTATTATTTACCTCTAACACAGACTGAATAACTTGTACACAAGTTATTAATTACCTCTGAAACAGACTAAATAACTGGTACACAAGTTATTAGTTACCTCTGAAACAGACTATATAACTGGTACATAAGTTATTATTTACCTCTGAAACAGACTATATAACTGGTACACAAGTTATTAATTACCTCTGAAACAGACTATATACCTGGTACACAAGTTATTAGTTACCTCTGAAACAGACTATATATCTGGTACACAAGTTATTATTTACCTCTAACACAGACTGAATAACTGGTACACAAGTTATTAGTTACCTCTGAAACAGACTATATAACTTGTACACAAGTTATTATTTACCTCTGAAACAGATTAAATAATTTTTACACAAGTTATTATTTACCTCTGAAACAGACTATATACCTGGTACACAAGTTATTAGTTACCTCTGAAACAGACTATATAACTGGTACACAAGTTATTATTTACCTCTGAAACAGACTATATACCTGGTACACAAGTTATTATTTATCTCTGAAACAGACTATATACCTGGTACACAAGTTAGTAGTTACCTCTGAAACAGACTATATACCTGGTACACAAGTTATTATTTACCTCTGAAACAGACTAAATAACTGGTACACAAGTTATTAGTTACCTCTGAAACAGACTATATACCTGGTACACAAGTTATTATTTACCTCTGAAACAGACTAAATAACTGGTACACAAGTTATTATTTACCTCTGAAACAGACTAAATAACTTGTACACAAGTTATTAATTACCTCTGAAACAGACTATATACCTGGTACACAAGTTATTATTTACCTCTGAAACAGACTAAATAACTGGTACACAAGTTATTATTTACCTCTGAAACAGACTAAATAACTGGTACACAAGTTATTAATTACCTCTGAAACAGACTATATACCTGGTACACAAGTTATTATTTACCTCTGAAACAGACTTAATAACTGGTACACAAGTTATTATTTACCTCTGAAACAGACTAAATAACTGGTACACAAGTTATTAGTTACCTCTGAAACAGACTATATACCTGGTACACAAGTTATTAATTACCTCTGAAACAGACTATATACCTGGTACACAAGTTATTATTTACCTCTGAAACAGACTAAATAAATGGTACACAAGTTATTAATTACCTCTGAAACAGACTATATACCTGGTACACAAGTTATTATTTACCTCTGAAACAGACTAAATAACTGGTACACAAGTTATTATTTACCTCTGAAAGAGACTAAATAACTGGTACACAAGTTATTAGTTACCTCTGAAACAGACTATATACCTGGTACACAAGTTATTATTTACCTCTGAAACAGATTAAATAATTTTTACACAAGTTATGATTTACCGCTGAAACAAACTATATAACTGGTACACAAGTTATTAGTTACCTCTGAAACAGACTATATACCTTGTACACAAGCTATTATTTACCTCTGAAACAGACTAAATAACTGGTACACAAGTTATTATTTATCTCTGAAACAGACTATATACCTGGTACACAAGTTATTAGTTACCTCTGAAACAGACTATATAACTGGTACACAAGTTATTATTTACCTCTGAAACAGACTATATACCTGGTACACAAGTTATTATTTATCTCTGAAACAGACTATATACCTGGTACACAAGTTATTAGTTACCTCTGAAACAGACTATATACCTGATACACAAGTTATTATTTACCTCTGAAACAGACTAAATAACTGGTACACAAGTTATTATTTATCTCTGAAACAGACTATATACCTGGTACACAAGTTATTAGTTACCTCTGAAACAGACTATATAACTGGTACACAAGTTATTATTTACCTCTGAAACAGACTATATACCTGGTACACAAGTTATTATTTATCTCTGAAACAGACTTTATACCTGGTACACAAGTTATTAGTTACCTCTGAAACAGACTATATACCTGATACACAAGTTATTATTTACCTCTGAAACAGACTATATACCTGGTACACAAGTTATTATTTACCTCTGAAACAGACTAAATAACTGGTACACAAGTTATTAATTACCTCTAACACAGACTGAATAACTGGTACACAAGTTATTATTTACCTCTGAAACAGATTAAATAATTTTTACACAAGTTATGATTTACCGCTGAAACAAACTATATACCTGGTACGCAAGTTATTAGTTACCTCTGAAACAGACTATATAACTGGTACACAAGTTATTATTTACCTCTGAAACAGACTAAATAACTGGTACACAAGTTATTATTTATCTCTGAAACAGACTATATACCTGGTACACAAGTTATTAGTTACCTCTGAAACAGACTATATACCTTGTACACAAGTTATTATTTACCTCTGAAACAGACTAAATAACTGGTACACAAGTTGTTATTTATCTCTGAAACAGACTATATACCTGGTACACAAGTTATTAGTTACCTCTGAAACAGACTATATACCTGGTACACAAGTTATTAGTTACCTCTGAAACAGACTATATACCTGGTACACAAGTTATTATTTACCTCTGAAACAGACTATATACCTGGTACACAAGTTATTATTTACCTCTGAAACAGACTATATAACTGGTACACAAGTTATTAGTTACCTCTGAAACAGACTAAATAACTGGTTCATAAGTTATTATTTACCTCTGAAACAGACTAAATAACTTGTACACAAGTTATTATTTACCTCTGAAACAGACTATATACCTGGTACACAAGTTATTATTTACCTGTGAAACAGACTATATAACTGGTACACAAGTTATTATTTACCTCTGAAACAGACTATATACCTGGTACACAAGTTATTTTTTACCTCTGAAACAGACTATTTACCTGGTACACGAGTTATTATTTACCTTAAAACAGATTATATAACTGGTACACAAGTTATTATTTACCTCTGAAACAGACTATATACCTGGTACACAAGTTATTATTTACCTCTGAAACAGACTATATAACTGGTACACTAGTTATTATTAACCTCTGAAACAGACTATATAACTGGTACACTAGTTATTATTTACCTCTGAAACAGACTATTTACCTGGTACACAAGTTAATATTTACCTTAAAACAGACCATATACCTTGCACACAAGTCATTATCTACCTTTAAATTTTGTATTAAAAAAATAAACTTTGGACACGTGCCCCTAAACATAAACCAAACATTAAGTTTTTGGAGTGAGCAGGACTCGAACCTATGACCTTAGAGGTGAGAGGTAAGTGATCTTAAGATGGCGCCTTAGACCACTTGGCCAGGGAGGACTCTAATAGTTGTTTAGCACTGGATTATAAGAATCTTACATGGGTTTGAGGTTTGGATAGAAAATTCCATCCCGAAGGATAACTGTTTAGTCGGAAATGCGGCTCTGCAGAGTTATCCAAAGTACCGAACTGAAAAATTGTTCTTTTCTTGCATACCAAACACATTGAATAATTATTTTAAATTAATTTATCATTATAGACTTTACAACATTCGCTTTTACGATGTTTAATTGATTTATATTGTATATTTTATACATTCAGTCATCTGGATTGTTTTAACCTCACAGCGTGAGAATTTTATCTAGGCACTAGGGTGAAATGGAAATATCTAATCTGGTAAAAATACGGATATCCTTATCCGGTATGCAAGTATGAAGATTGACGTCTCGGAGTCCTTGGACCAATTCCCCACCACAGTCACAGGTTGTGTTCTCGAGCAAGACACTGTATATGCTTACGTTACTGCTTCTATTGAGAAAGACACTAAGCAAGATTTATAAGAGCTTTCACAAATTTTAATGATGTAAAACAAATAAGGTAAAATAAACTCAATGTTAACTTATTTTTCAGAACATCATGTAACAGGCTGCGACCTTGCCAACCTGACCCTGCCATTTTTAGGTAGGGACTTTATTATTTTGTTAGTCATATTTACCGGATTATCAGTAAGTATGATTGTTTGAAGATTTGGCGTCATTTTATGTCATTGAGGGCTAACAGATGATCATTTAACTTAACAACTCTTTTTGGCGATCCTAGAAGGTTAACCAGTACATGTATTTGAGCATACACATCTCAGCAAGTAACTGATAACTTTCCAGTTAGATTCACCTATGGGGAAAAAATGACAATGAGTTACAATATCTTATCATCACGGAGACTGTGACTGGGGATTCAACTCAAAGACCACTGGATTAATAGTAAGACAAGCTACTGACTTAGCTAATCAGTCCGGGCCAGATAAACAGTACCTGTCAAATGGTTGAAACATAACTCACTCTTTAAAGCTTTGAATCTGAAAATTGTATTCGTTCTTTATGGCCAGTAATGATATGTTTGTACATACAATATCCAGGTAGCTTCTCCTTGCCCTAATGGCTGGCAATGATATGTTTGTACATACAATATCCAGGTAGCTTCTCTCAGCCCTAATGGCCCACAATGATACATTTGTACATACAATATCCAGGTAGCTTCTCTAAGCCTTAATGGCGGGAAAAGAAATGTTTGTACATACACTATCCAGGTAGCTTCTCCATACCCTAATGGCCGACAATGATCCATTTGTACATACAATATCAAGGTAGCTTCTCTGAGCCCTAATGGCCAGAAAAGAAATGTTTGTATATACACTATCCAGGTAGCTTCTCCATGCCCTAATCGCTGGCAATGATAATTTTGTACATACAATATCCAGGTAGCTTCTCCGTGCCCTAATGGCCGGCAATGATACGTTTGTACATACAATATCCAGGTAGCTTCTCTAAGTCCTAGTGGCCGGAAAAAAATTTTTGTATATACACTATCCAGGTAGCTTCTCCGTGCCCTAATGGCTGGCAATGATATGTTTGTACATACAATATCCAGGTAGCTTCTCTGTGCCCTAATGGCTGGCAATGATACGTTTGTACATACAATATCCAGGTAGCTTCTCTATGCCCTAATGGCTGGCAATGATACGTTTGTACATATAATATCCAGGTAGCTTCTCTGTGCCCAAATGGCCGGCAATGATACATTTGTACATACAATATCCAGGTAGCTTGTCTGTGCCCTAATGGCTGGCAATGATAGGTTTGTACATACAATATCCAGGTAGCTTCTCTATGCCCTTATGGCTGGCAATGTTGGGTTTGTACATACAATATCCAGGTAGCTTCTCTGTGCCCTAATGGCTGGCAATGATACGTTTGTTCATACAATATCCAGGTAGCTTCTCTGTGCCCTAATGACCGGCAATGATACGTTTGTACATACAATATTTAGGTAGCTTCTCTGTGCCCTAATGGCCAGCAATGATACGTTTGTACATATAATATCCAGGTAGTTTCTCCGAGCCCTAATGGCTGGCAATGATACGTTTGTACATACAATATCCAGGTAGCTTCTCTGTGCTCTTCTGGCTGGCAATGATAGGTTTGTACATACAATATCAAGGTAGCTTCTCCGAGCCCTTATGGCTTGCAATGTTACTTTTGTACATACAATATCCAGGTAGCTTCTCTGTGCTCTTATGGTTGGCAATGATACGTCTGTACATACAATATCCAGGTATTTTCTCTGTGCCCTAATGGCTTCAATGATACATTGAGTATATGATAACAGATAACTGAGTATATGAATACAGATAACTTTGAGTATATGATTACAGATAAATGTGAGTATATGATAACAGATAACTATGAGTGTATGATAACAGATAACTTTGAGTATATAATTTCAGATAACTTTGAGTATATGATTACAGATAACTATGAGTATATGATTACAGATAACATGAGTATATGATTACAGATACCTTTGAGTATGTGATTACAGACAATTATAAGAATATGATTACAGATAACTATGAGTTTATGATTACAGATAACTATGATGATATGATGACAGATAACTTAGAGTATATGATTTCAGATAACTTTTAGTATATGATTTCAGACAACTATGAGTATATGATTACAGATAACATGAGTATATGATTACAGATAACATGAGTATATGATTACAGATAACTTTGAGTATGTGATTACAGATAATTATAAGAATATGATTACAGATAACTATGAGTTTATGATTACAGATAACTATGATAATATGATGACAGATAACTTAGAGTATATGATTTCAGATAACTTTGAGTATATGATTTCAGATAACTATGAGTATATGATTTCAGATAACTTTCAGTATATGATTTCAGATAACTATGAGTATATGATTTCAGATAACTTTGAGTATATGATTTCAGATAACTATAAGTATATGATTTCAGATAGCTATGAGTATATGATCTCAGATTACTATGAGTATATGATTACAGATAACTATGAGTGTATGATTTCAGTTAACTATGTGTATAGGTAACTATGAGTGTATGATTACAGATAACTTAGAGTATATGATTTCAGATAACTATGAGTATATGATTTCAGATTACTATGAGTGTATGATTACAGATAATTATAATAATATGATTACAGATAACTATGAGTTTATGATAACAGATAACTAGGAGTATATGTGTATAGGTAACTATGAGTATATGTTTTCAGATAATTATGATAATATGATTACAGATAACTTAGAGTATATGATTTCAGATAACTATGAGTGTATGAGTACAGATAACTATGATACTATGATGACAGATAACTTAGAGTATATGATTTCAGATAACTATGAGTATATGATTTCAGATAACTATGAGTATATGATCTCAGATAACTATGGGTTCATGATTACAGATCACTAGGAGTATATGTGTATAGGTAACTATGAGTATATGATTACAGATAATTATGATAATATGATGACAGATAACTTTGAGTATATGATTACATATAACTATTGTGATTTTAGATAACTATGACCACATCTCCTTGGATGAGAGAGAAGTTCTACTCTCTGAGATTTATCAACTTCTGAATCCTGGAAAAGTATATGCCAGTGAGGAGGATCTCACAAAAATTAGATCTCCTGTAGATAAGAAGAAATACTACGCTGCCATAGAACTTGCTCAAGATAAATCTGCATCTCTCCCTAGATCATCATCAGTGCTAGTTTTAACCAATCAGTCATCGCCAAGGTCTATATCCGTCTCATCTGGTCAGTCGTCGCCCAGAATAAAGCCGAGACATAAATCAGAGTCGGGAACAGACCCAAGAATAAAAGTCTCCAAGTTTGACAGGCTTCTGTCTGACACAAAAAAGAGAAAAACAATGCCAAAGGTATAATGAATAATAGCTCTGTCTGTCTGTCTGTCTGTCTGTCTGTCTGTCTGTCTGTCTGTCTGTCTGTCTGTCTGTCTGTCTGTCTGTCTGTCTGTCTGTCTGTCTGTCTGTCTGTCTGTCTGTCTGTCTGTCTGTCTGTCTGTCTGTCTGTCTGTCTGTCTGTCTGTCTGTCTGTCTGTCTGTCTGTCTGTCTGTCTGTCTGTCTGTCTGTCTGTCTGTCTGTCTCTTTGTCCAGATATTGCAGCGGTGGCCTAGTGGTAGAGTGTTCACCTCATATTTGGAATGTCGTGAGTTCGATCCCCTGCTGGTTTATCAGACCCTCGATCTCGGTGGTGGGATGCCAGTAATCTTGAAGATTTTACCAAGCTGTTCTCAGACCCTCAATCTCGGTGGTGGGATGCCAGTAATCTTGAAGATTTGACCAAGCTGTTCTCAGACCCTCGATCTCGGTGGTGGGATGCCAGTAATCTTGAAGATTTGACCAAGCTTTTCTCAGACCCTCGATCTCGGTGGTGGGATGCCAGTAACCTTGAAGATTTGACCAAGCTGTTCTCAGACCCTCGATCTCGGTGGTTGGATGCCAGTAACCTTGAAGATTTGACCAAGCTGTTCTCAGACCCTCGATCTCAGTGGTGGGATTCAAGTTATCTTGAAGATTTGACCAAGCTGTTCTCAGACCCTCAATCTCATTGGTTGGATGCCAATAACCTTGAAGATTTGACCAAGCTGTTCTCAGACCCTCGATCTCATTGGTGGGATGCCAGTAAGCTTTAAGATTTGACCAAGCTGTTCTCAGACCCTCAATCTCATTGGTGGGATGCCAGTAAGCTTTAAGATTTGACCAAGCTGTTCTCAGACCCTCAATCTCATTGGTGGGATGCCAGTAAGCTTTAAGATTTGACCAAGCTGTTCTCAGACCCTCAATCTCATTGGTGGGATGCCAGTAAGCTTTAAGATTTGACCAAGCTGTTCTCAGACCCTCAATCTCATTGGTTGGATGCCAGTAACCTTGAAGATTTGACCAAGCTGTTCTCAGACCCTCGATCTCAGTGGTGGGATGCCAGTAAGCTTTAAGATTTGACCAAGCTGTTCTCAGACCCTCAATCTCATTGGTGGGATGCCAGTAAGCTTTAAGATTTGACCAAGCTGTTCTCAGACCCTCAATCTCATTGGTGGGATGCCAGTAAGCTTTAAGATTTGACCAAGCTGTTTTCAGACCCTCAATCTCATTGGTGGGATGCCAGTAAGCTTTAAGATTTGACCAAGCTGTTCTCAGACCCTCAATCTCGTTGGTGGGATGCCAATAACCTTGAAGATTTGACCAAGCTGTTCTCAGACCCTCAATCTCATTGGTGGGATGCCAGTAAGCTTTAAGATTTGACCAAGCTGTTCTCAGACCCTGGATCTCGATGGTGGGATGCCAGTAAGCTTTAAGATTTGACCAAGCTGTTCTCAGACCCTGGATCTCGATGGTGGGATGCCAGTAAGCTTTAAGATTTTACCAAGCTGTTCTCAGACCCTTGATCTCAATGGTGGAATGCCAGTAATCTTGAAGATTTGACCAAGCTGTTCACAGACCCACGATCTCGATGGTTGGATGCCAGTAAGTGCTTTTTAGCACCCATGAAAAAGTACACGCTTTTCTGCATCCATGAAAATATTGTACACGTTTACTGCACCCGTGTATAGTGTACATTCAATTCTGCATGGTTAACTCAAGATATGTCACTTGTAAGTAAAAAGAAAAGTTACAAAATGTAATTAATCCTTCTCATTTTTTGTGAATAATAGCTGTATTATAAACATAATGACTTTGGTCCATCTATATCCAAAACATAAAATTAGATATGCAAAAAAAACAGGTATATCTTGATTACAAACATGATTAAGGCCTCACATATGTATATAGTATTGGTCTATGTATTTGTGTCCAGTCTGTAATTCATTGAGGGATTTTGATGTAAGCTCAAATGACATAATAAAATGTAGTATGACAGATCCAGGTTAGTACATCATGTTCATCTTTACATTGAAAGACGACTTTGGAGTTATTTGTCACTGACTAGTGACATCACTTGTTTGTTTATGATATTTTACCGTCACTGAATAACTTGCCATAGATTACTCTAGCTACATTTGGGCGTAGGTTCCACTGCAGCACTATGGAGCCAATATCTAAATATGAAAAAAATTTCTCCACCAGGCTTGAACTCGATGTACAGTCAAAGCTGCATAAGCGATCAGCTCTATTAACCCTTTACTCCATAGATACACATTTTGCCGCACCAATCACAGAAGGCCTTTGAAAACAGTGCAGGAAGAGTTCAGATTGCTCGTAACGAGCAATCTGAACACTTCCTGCACTGTTTTCCACTCTGTCAGTTAATATAAACATAATTCACCCAGTCATTCAAAAGCTTTCTATATTAGGTCTCCAAAGGCGTCTATATTAGAGGACTGTGTCAAAAGGTGTCTATATTAGAGGCGTCTATATTAGAGGTCTCCAATGTTGTCTATATTAGAGGTGTCCAAAGGCATCTAAATTAGAGGTCTCCAAAGGCGTCTATATGATGTAAAGGGTTAAGCTGCCATTTGTCTTAATCAGCCACATATGCTATCTCCTACATATGCTAGTTTTATGCTTTCAGAGCTAATTGACCTGTATTAAACAACAACCTGTCTTTAATGGCTGTTTTGCTCCTTCCGTTGACTGGAAGCTAAAGACAGATTTGACTGTACATAATATCATGAATGCTTCATTTGAACATTTAATGATAGAGGGTGGGGACATCTCATTTATATACTTACCAGAATGGCCATGATAAAGTCATCACTAGCAGTTGTGGAAAATTTTATTGAACTTTCTAAATAAAGAACTGGACACAGTAACATATCTGACTGTCGACCCAGAGGTCGTAAGTTTAAATCTTCACCCTACCTCAAGTCTCTGTGATGATTTGTCATGAACTTTGTTTTATGGCCATGAGTCTTGCTGCTCTGAATATATGACCAGTGACTTGCAGAGGTAAGATGTGTCTACTGCTGGTTAATAACCTAGTTTATCCCAAGGATAAAGGTGTGCCATTAAATAATTGACACTGTTTAAAAATATGAAGAAAAAAAACAAATCCAACAAACAAATTAAATTGTTATGATTTAACAAAACATATGCAACGTCTTCCTCTCTATAATTATTTTGTTCAGAGATTCTGTTACAACTGCACTCCATAGACATTAATCAACAGGTAGAATAATATCTTGTGTCACATCTCTCAGTGATAAATTGTCCTTTATCATGCAAATTTATTTCATCAAGTAGTGCTTACAAACTTGTAACCTTCAACACTAATGATACAGAGATTTGGTATTGGAGAGAAGGAAGAAAGAAAGACAAGTACATATAATACAAAAGAATACACTGTCAGTGCATACATGTGAATTCACTCGCATTGTGCTGGAGTTTCCCTGAATCAATGACAAAATCCACAAATCTCAGATGGGAGTCAAAATCTCCCACAACTACAACTTCCTGTGTATTTTTCCCCAGTTGTAAAATTACAGATTAATTGACACTTCAAATATCTGTCGTGATTTTAAACTTGTAACGGGTACGTCTGCTTTTTTAAAATACGGCGCACACATTTTTTTCATTAAAATCAACTACATGTATATGTCTACTGAAAAACATTCAGATTTTATATTGCACCCCCTAAGTGCACCTCTCTAAACTGAAATCCTGGACCCTCCCCTGAGATGATATCAGAAATCTCTGGCCTACATGGTTACACACAAGATGTTTATAGCTTAACATAATTGGTATAAATTGCTTTAACTCAAACATATGATAAAACTTGTGGCTGTAATGATTTAACACTTCCATGGTTTGCACTTAATAAAGGAACAAAAGAAACTTCAATCTCAATATCAAATCTCAATACAAAATTTACAAAATTCAAAACTATTCGCTGCTTATTTTATTGGATACAAATTTTCCTCATGTTGCTTTCATCATGTTTACAGTTAACATGATTTTTTTATATTTCTTAACGTAAAAGGAAGAACGTCATATTTATTTGAACAGTTAGCAAGTTAACAAGCATGCAGACCTGTTTCATTTATATTTCCCTAAGGGGTAAAGATAACATTCCCTAATGGGTTTATAATTTTTATATTGTGAAATTCAAAAAAGAATACTGTGGCCACTATAAGTTAAGGTTAAAAACAGTGATGTGTTGATGTCATGTTTTTTCCCATATTCTAAGTGTGAATTTCTTGAATTTAACAGACTTGAAGTGTATACTTTATATTTATACAATGAAACTGTGCACAAACATTGTTTAAAAAAATCATTCCTCAAATTGCAACTAAGTGACTCTAACTTTCATTTAACGAATTTAAATAATGAAAAAAAAATTCCAATCTGATCTTTTTACTTATGTCTCATTAGACTCAGGAGACATTAATTAACATGATAGCAACCTGAGCAATGGAGACAAAGATGATTTGTTGATGTGTTGTTGATCATTACTGGTGGTCACTCTTGAGATGACAAATTTGATGCACTTGTGCTCTTCAAAAAAATAAAAGCTGTATCCAAAAGGTATTTATGGTGTGCAAAAAAAGCACCATTTGAAAGGTTCATATGTATGTCGGTGCCTGATAAAACGTTCATCAGGTTCTAGTCTGATTCACATTTATCTTTCTCTCTCAAGATTACACAGTCTGCCCAGGTAAAACCAGTGTTTGAATATATGCAGCAGTATGGACCACATTGTGTACAGTGTTTAGAGTTGTCTCCCCAGCAATATTGTGATGTCACCATGGTAACTGATATTGAAGGCCATGTGATGATCGATAAAGTTCCAGAGTTCCTTGGACACAAGCTCCACTATGGCGATAGGTATGTTTTTTTCTCTTTGATAATGCATTGTACAATAATGATAAATAAATTTTTGTTTTCGTATTTTGAGCCTTTTAAGCCATTGCATATACAGAATAATACTAGTGTTGGTCCGGGGGTAGTGGGTTCAGCTCCCAGCTGGGTCAGACCAAAACTTGAAAAATGGTACTAAAAGCTTCCTAACATCAAGCCCAGCATTTAGAGGATAGTTTTACGTCTGATCGGCCAAGTGTCAGTATAATGTGACTTGGTTGGGTATCATACTATGTGTCTGCTGCATGATATTCCAGTGTGGCAGCGTTTAGAATACTGTCTTAAGTAGACACCGCTGTGATATAACTGAAATTTTTTGAAAGTGATGCTAAACACCATACAAATACCATACAACTAGTGATGGTTTGAAAAAAGAATGTTGTACTGCATAGCACATAATAATGGCATTGATTTTAGTGTTATTGACAGTTGAGATCCATAGCACCAAAATAAAATAAAACCAAGAAAATATTTTTGATTACCATCATTCTATCAAGTAAATGGAGATTTTCAAAAAGGGAGATAACTCATGGTTTAGTATATTTGATAAGAATAGTCAAACTATCACTGCTGAAATGGACTGTCACAGTTTAAAAACTCCCAAAAAACAATGCTTTATTTAAAATTTATCAATAAATAATGAACTGTATGTGAAATAAATAGATTTTAAACAATAATGACTTTTAAGTAATATTCAGTTTGTTTTAAATGTTTCAGAGTATTGGAAATCAATGGTCAAATAGCTCAGCTCCATCAGAGAGGGGTTGATACACACTTGGCTGCCATGTTGAATCACAAATCTCCAGCCTCTTTAGTCATACTTACAGAGTGAGTTTTACCAGCATAACCTATAAATTGTTTGTCAACTTTTTGTTTTCTGTTCACCACAGCGGTGGTCTGGGAGTAGAGCATTCACCTAGCATGCAGAAGGTCATGGGTTTGATCAGTGACTGGGTCATACCAAAGACTTTAAAAATGATACTAGGAGCTTCCTTGCTTGGCACTCAATATTTAGAGGATAGTTCTAGGACTGGTTGGCCTGATGTCAATATAATGTGACTGGGTGAGGTATCATACCATGTGTCTACACATGATATGCCAGTGTGGCAGTACTTAAAATACTGTCTCAAGTTGACACCATTGTGATATGACTAAAACAATTTAAAAGCGACACTAAACACCATACAACAACATTGTTTCCTGTTCACTACTATGGTATCATTTGCAAACAGTAAATAGTCAGACCTGTCTTAAGCATCCAGTCAAGGGAAATAGCAAAAGTGGGCTTTGTTGCTCAATATAGGTGAATATGGACTGAACGCATAGAAATGGGAAATTGCAAATATAGCTGTTTTAGACAAATGGCTGCTTAATAGACGTGATCTCTTACATAGGTTTGAATGTATATTCCAATCAGTCTGAGATTATATATATAACATTACATACAAAACAAATAGACTAGTTTACCATAATATGTAGACTTGTTGAATTTACCATAACTTGTAGACTAGTTAAATTTACCATAAGTTTCCATTTATATCGGTGAAGTAGATTAGTGAATTTTACAAATTTGCATATAAGACAAGTAGACTACCAGTTCTTTAACTCTAGTTGTATACCGAAGTCTTAGAAAAACAGCCAGGCATGTCATGATTTAAGACTGGTTCCAGTAAACTGCATATTATGATTTCATTGATATTGATTATGTAATATAAATATCCAGTCAAAATTTAAGTTAAGTTTTTAAGTAAATGTTGATAAAACAGAAGCATGTATTTCTATATTTCACAATGACAGGCATAAAACATCAAACAATAGCAATGATGGCCTTGTGGATGATAAGTGGAACAAGCTGCACTCCATGCTTGTGCAGATGAGAGACTCTGATACAGTACCTAGAATTGACATCCCAGTGCTGCCATCGGACCAAGAGCAATATCTAAAACATACAACCATGCTGCAGGTGAATTTTACTATCCTACATGCAGGTTATAATTGACTGAATATACTTTTATAGACATCATAATGGCAGTCCTACTCTCTAGATGAATTATATTAGACAGTCTGCATTTTATTTTCAAATTAAAAACAGTCGGGCCATGGTAGTTCGTGGCGTTCCTATTGGATTTTTTGACATCTGGTGTAATTCATAAAAAATCTGTACAGTTGATCTATAAGTCTCAGCTTTCATTTAAGCTTTGTTTTCTTTTAATATAGTACCACATTTTCTCGTTAAAAGTGCCCCCTGGTGGTACATATTTTTTGAATGATTTTCGCTGTTTTTATGCTCCCCCCCCACAAAATTTTTTTTTATGCCCCCCCCCCCCCCCTTCCCCCCCAAATTTTTTTGGGTGGCATATAGAAATCGCAGCGTCCGTCCGTCCGGGCACACAAATGGGTAGTTAAGTGTCTAGGGTTTAGGGTTGGTAATTTTTATGGACAGTTGAAAAGCAGCTGAAAAATAATTACGTGTCTGTTTCTAGCCACTTAAAATCAGCTTTAATGTTTTTTTATAAATTTGAATTTAAATTGAAATGAAACACTTCAAAAAACAAGTAGTTTGCGTGTGATTTTGGACGACATTAAGAGAACTCGATACAATAAAAACGTCAAACACAATGTCGTCCAAAATAGCAAGCATTTATCATGCATTTTAAGTGTTTCATTTTTAATTTGAATTCATACCAAAAAGCCATTTAGACACATTCTACTGACCTATTTGTTTTAATTATGTGATGAAAACTCAGTCCTTGGGTAAAAACCTTCAGAAAAAAATTCAGACATTCAGCACAATCATGGTGATATCAACTTTTATACACAGAGATATTCAGAAAACACTGATATCAACTTTTATACACAGGGACATTCATTTAACCCTGATACCAACTTTGATACACAGAGACATTCAGCAAACACTGAGATCAACTTTCTATACACAGAAACATTCAGCAAGCCTTGATATCAACTTTGATACACAGGGACATTCAGTTAACCCTGATACCAACTTTGATACACAGAGACATTCAGCAAACACTGAGATCAACTTTCTATACACAGAAACATTCAGCAACCCTTGATATCAACTTTGATACACAGGGACATTCAGTTAACCCTGATACCAACTTTGATACACAGGGACATTCAGCAAACCCTGATATCAACTTTTATACACAGAGACATTCAGCAAACACTGATATCAACTTTGATACACAGGAACATTCAGTTAACCCTGATACCAACTTTGATACACAGAGACATTCAGCAAACACTGAGATCAACTTTCTATACACAGAAACATTCAGCAAGCCTTGATATCAACTTTGATACACAGGGACATTCAGTTAACCCTGATACCAACTTTGATACACAGGGACATTCAGCAAACCCTGATATCAACTTTTATACACAGAGACATTCAGCAAACACTGATATCAACTTTCCTACACAGGAACATTCAGTTAACCCTAATACCAACTTTTATACACAGAGACATTCAGCAAACACTGATATCAACTTTCCTACACAGGAACATTCAGTTAACCCTGATACCAACTTTGGTACACAGAGACATTCAGCAGACACTGATATCAACTTTCATACACAGGAACATTCAGCAAATACTGATATCAACTTTTATACACAAAGATATTCAGAAAACCTAGGGGTATCAACTCTTATACATGTGAACATTCAGCAAACCCTGATAACAACTTTTATACATAGGAACATTCAGCAAGCCCTGATATCAACTTTTATACACAGAGACAATCCGAAAACCCTGATATAAACTTCTATACACAGGGACATTCAGCAAACCCTGATATCAACTTTTAGTTCAACAAACCCTGACATCAACTTTTATACATGCGGACATTCAGCAAACCCTGATATCAACTTTTATACATAGGAACATTCAGCAAACTCTGATATCAGCTTTTATACACAGGGACATTCAGCAAACTCTGATATCAACTTTCATACACAGAGACGTTCAGCAAACACTGATATCAACTTTTATACATAGGAACATTCAGAAAACTCTGATATCAGCTTTTATACACAGGGACATTCGGCAAACTCTGATATCAACTTTTATACACAGAGACATTCAGAAAACTCTGATATCAACTTTTATACACAGGGACATTCAGCAAACCCTGTTATCAACTTTCAGTTAGCAAACCATGACATCAGCTTTTATATATGAGGACATTTGGCAAACCCTGATATCAACTTTTTAGTTCAGCAAACCCTGGCATCAACTTTTATACATGAGGACATTCAGCAAACCCTGATATCAGCTTGTATACACAGGGACATTCAGCAATTCCTGATATCAACTTTCATACATAGAGACATTCAGTAAACACTGATATCAATTTGTATACACATGGACATTTAGTCAATCCTGATATCAACTTTTTTTACACAAGGACATTCAGCAAACTTTGTTATGAATTGTTATACATAGAGAAATTCAGTAAAATGTAGTTAATATTAAGAAACAATGTCAACAAAATCAATAGAGAGACATTATTTCACATGACTGTTGCCATTTAAACAGGAAGAAATAAACAAGCTTGAAGACAGAGTGAGGGAACAACATCGCCTGAGTGACAAGTTACAGGTCAAGTTGGACGACAGAGTGAGTCATTCTTCTGAAACTCAAAATTTCTCAATATAGGTTTGAGGTGCAGATGGAAAATTCCATCCTAAGGGATAATTGATTTGGCGGTAATGTGGCCCGGTTGAGTTATCATCGAAAGAGTTATTCTGAGGGAAAGGATTTTCCTTTTTTACCAAACAAAACCCATGAAAAGTATTTTTTCTTGCATACATCTGTAACTTTGTGACTTTTTAAAGAGTTTTGTACTTGTCTGTTTTCTATAGTAATGCTATAATATCCTAGTACATGTATTTAGAATAAGCTTGTCATGATGTGAGGTATTTATGATTGAATGCATCATATAACACCAAGTCGTAGTGCAAGAAGGGTAGGGTAAGTGCTTGATAAAAATTTCATACCTGATAGAATACATGGACATCCTTGTCTGGTATGCAAGAATGTTGCTCTCTGAACTTTATTGGACAAAAAAATTAATATGATAATCAGAGTTGAACTATGGGGCAGAAGTATTGTGAAATAATTTGATTGTGATTCATGATGGGTTTTTTATTGACATATAAGGGAGTCGATTTTTTTGTTATTTGATTTAAATAACCTTACCTTGATGGTGAACACACTACTCTGTTTTAGAACTTCGAATTTTAAAAGAAAAACCTTGTTCCTACTTTATTGATATTTGACAGAATATAAATTGAATACTTTTATATTATATAAACAAAAGAATTCATCAGTTTAAAGGTAGTATATCAGGGGAAAAAATGCTATAAATGTCTTGAAAAATAAAATTATTTTTAAAATGGATACAATTATCTCATAATCATAAATAAATAAATTCTGAATGATTTGGTATAACAAATCCACCGAAACATAATAAAATCAATATTTTAATCAAAGTGGTAAACTTGAAACAAAATCCCCATTCTAAAAGTAGACAGCGCTTAAATACTGCTTGATGACCTTCGCATCTTCATTCGACCTCTTTCTTAGATGAAACGAAATCTACAACATTTTTCAGTGCAAACACAGTATGACGGATGTAATCAAAATAAAATCTTATTTGAAATGTCACAAAATAAGCATTTTTAAGCAGGATATTTATTTCAGCCTAACCTAGGCATGTACATGTAGCCAAAGTTAGAAATCCTTTTTAGCTCACCGAGACGAAGTCCGAGGAGAGCTATTGCCATGACTTCGGCGTCGTCATCGTCTGTGGACACCCAGGTTAAACTTTTAAGTTTAAGATATCTATGCAACCACTCTTTGGGTGTGAATGAAACTTTGCATGTGTGTTTACCATAATCAATGGAACACACACAGACAAGAACCATAACTCTGGATTGCATTTTGGCACAGTTATGGCCCTTTTTTGGACACCTAGGGGCAAGCTTTGTTGTCTTCTGACAACTCTCGTTCAATACATTTTATCATGGTTAAATAGATATGTTATTGGAAGGCATAGTACCACCATTGCCAAAAGGAAGTGCTTCCCTGGGGTAGTCGCACAATGGCGGTTATAAATAATCCTCATTTCTTCTTCTTTAAAAATGCATTTTCCTTATTTAATGCTCATTTTTTTATTTGAATGGCATTATTGATGTATTTTGAACATTTTGATAGCATTTTCATGTTTGAATTGTGAGTTAGAAAAAAAATTGATGCTTGGAAATTGGGGTATGAATACATGATTTCAGAAGTCTACTTTCACTTTGTCACCAGTGTACACACTGAGCAGAAAAAAAATCTCTTATATGACACATGACCCCTACTTTTCTCATCATATTTTGATAGTGCAGAGATTGACAAACAGTAAAATGTAGGTTTCACTTGTTTCATTTGGGATTCTTTATGAATGACAAGCCTTCAAACTTTTATTATTTACTATAGAATAAAGAACAAAAATCAATGGTGGGTTGACACCTGGAAATACCGGTCAGTGATTATAATACATATTCATATTTATTGGAAAAAATGTTTTTATCCAATTTTAAAATTTGAAAAATAAACTGATATACTTCCTTTAAATTCTCTTGGAGGATTTTGTATATTTATTTTTTTGACATACAGTTCTGTATTAATTCCAGGAGGCAATCATGCATGACTTAGAAGTATCCCGTGACAAAGCTATAGAAAAGCTGACACAATCACGCAACAAAATAAAGTCAAAAGGTCTGTACATTACCATTTATTCTGTTATCTCATTGCTAATTTGTTGTTTGGTGTTTAGCGTTGCTTATACCAATTTTTCAGTCATATCGCAATGGTGTCTACTTGACAGTATTCTAAGCACTGCCACACTGGAGTATAATTCTGCACACACACAGTTTGTACCTCACCCAGTCACATTAAACTGTCACTGGGCCAACCAGAACTAGAACTTCCTCTAAATGCTGAGCTTTTAGTACCATTTTTCAAGTCTTTAATATGACTTGGCTAGGGACTGAACCCACGGCCTTCGAAATGCTAGGTGGTTGCTTTGCTGCAATTTTTAATCTAAAACATTTAATACTTATTATGGAATCAGAAACTAATGATTGCAGTAACATTAATAGGATGACAGGTAAAAGAATTATGAAATAATAAGTTTGATAAACATCAATCCTTTTGAGCAGGGCGATAGTGCAGTGAAAGATCTGATAAATATTATTGTTTTGAGCAGGGCAATAAAACTGTGGATAGAGATATAATAAATATCAATCCTTTCTAGAAAGGGGATAGTACAGTGGATAAAGATATGATAAATATTAATCATTTTGAGCAGTGCAATGGTACAGTGGATAGATATATGATTAATATCAATTGTTTTGAGCAGTGCAATAGTGCAGTAGATGGAGATGCTGATAAATATCAATCCTTCAGAGCAGGGCAATAGTGCAGTGGATGGAGATGCTGATAAATATCAATCCTTCAGAGCAGGGCAATAGTGCAGTAGATGGAGATGCTGATAAATGTCAATCCTTCAGAGCAGGGCAATAGTGCAGTGGATGGAGATGCTGATAAATATCAATCCTTCAGAGCAGGGCAATAGTGCAGTGGATGGAGATAATGATAAATATCAATCCTGTAGAGCAGGGCAATAGTGCAGTGGATGGAGATGCTGATAAATATCAATCCTGTAGAGCAGGGTGATAGTGCAGTGGATGGATTAGCTGATAAATATCAATCCTTTTGAGCAGGGCAATAGTACAGTGGATGGAGATGCTGATAAATGTCAATCCTTTAGAGCAGGGTGATATTGCAGTAGATGGATTAGCTGATAAATATCAATCCTTTTGAGCAGGGCAATAGTACAGTGGATGGAGATGCTGATAAATGTCAATCCTTTAGAGCAGGGTGATATTGCAGTGGATGGAGATGCTGATAAATTTCAATCCTTTTGAGCAGTGTGATAATGCAGTGGATAGAGATCTGATAAATATCAATCCTTTTGAGCAGGGTGATAGTGCAGAGGATGGAGATGCTGATAAATATCAATTCTTAAGAGCAGGGCAATAGTGCTGTGGATGTTAATGCTGATAAATATCAGTCTTTTTGAGCAGGGCCATAGTGCAGTGGATGGAAATGCTGATAAATGTCAATCCTTTAGAGCAGGGTGATAGTGCAGCGGATGGAGATGCTGATAAATATCAATCCTTTTGAGCAGGGTGATAGTGCTGTGGATAGAGATCTGATAAATACCAATCCTTTTGAGCAGGGCAATAGTGCAGTGGGTTGAGATTCTGATAGATATCAATCCTTTAGTGCAGGGGGATAGTGCAGTGGGTAGAGATCTGATAAATATCAGAGCAGGGTGATAGTGCAGTAGACAGAGATCTGATATATATCAATCTTTTTGAGCAGGGCAATAGTGCAGTGGATAGAGATGCTGATATATCAATTTGTTTAGCAGGATGAAATTGCAGTGGATGGAGTGTTTGCATCACAGGTCACAGGTTTAATTCTTGACTTGACCTAATGGCCTCTAGAAACAACACTCGGTACTGGTTCTGCCCAATCAATGGATCAGAGAGTGGTAATTGTTTTAACATTTGAATATATATGAAAGTCCTGAATCAGTTAGCTGTATATAGAAATCTCTGTCTTGTGTGACATTTTTACACGACTCTCTTTTGAAGGTCATTTTAAGACAATATAGTCTGCATAAACTAACCCTTAACCAATTATAGAAATGTTTGCTGTAATTTCCAGGGGGACAGATTATAGGTGGAACAGAGTATTACAACATGACAATGGATTCACTCAATGTAGAAACTGCTACAAAGGTATTGAATTATCAGAAATTTGTTTATGAAACTTTTGAATATCTCCATAAGCATTCTGGAAATAACCCCATTCTCCTGTTACCTAGAGAACTATTGCTGGTTTGAGTGAAATATCAGTTTTATTTCATCAAGTGAGCACTGTTCAAAGTGGTTTGGTCATGAGTGGTGAGGTCACAAGTGAGAATGCTAATTACAGTGTAATTTAACTGATTTTTCACCAAAACTAATATATTTTATTTACATTTTATGACTGGAAATAGGAAAATTACTATTTATCATATTGAAATGGCGTTCATCCGTCACATTTTGGACAAATAACTGAGCAAATGCAAATATTCCCACAGTTTAAACTGGATTAAAAGTAAACATGCTGTACAGCAAGTACATGGTCTGAACATGTGCCTGTGGTCTTGGCATTGTGATTAAAGTAATTTTTGACGGAGTTATAGACCTTTGTTCTGTTAGCTCATATTTTACATCATACTTTAGACCAACAACCTGCCGATGTAATTCCTCCCACAGTTTTAACCTGATTCAAATGAAACTTGTTGTACAGCAAATACATGGTCTGAATTTGTGCCTGTGTTAAAAGCATTCTGATTAGATTATTTATTTGATTGAGGTATTGCTCTTTGTTCTTTAAACTAAGATTTTATGTCATACTTTTGACCAAATATCTTGCAAAAGAAACTCCTCCCGCAGTTTAAACCCAATTAAAAACTTGCTGTTCAAATATGTGCCTGTAATACTAGTATTCTGATTTTAATTATTCTAGGATTCAATCTCGGACCAAACAACCAAACGGGGGACTTATGATTTCTCTAAGATTCATAAAGTCGAGAAGTGTTACCATATTTTATTTTCGCAATATTACATAATCAAGTATTCCCAAATTAAATCAATTCACTTAGTTTGTTTCAGTATAAGTGGAGTGCATGGTCGTGTCCGTTGTGACTTCAACAGATAACTGCTATTGAAGCTAAAGATTCTCACGCAAGGAAGCGACCGAGGGCATATATAACCAAAACTTTGTTGCGCTTAAGTATGATAGCCACACACCCCTTTGGTGTACTAAAAACCAAACCAGGTACCCCATTTGTACCATGATAACAACAGGTACCCCATTGGTACCATAATAATATCGGGTACCCCCTTAGTACAAAATAAAAGCAGGTGCCCCTTTGACACCATAATACAACCAGGTAACAGCACAACTTCGCCTACTTCCTGTTTCAATATAAAGTAGTCTTACATAAACGGGTGAGACAATGTAAGAACGCCTAGCCCTTATCGCTCTCTGGCCAGTTCTTACATGCTCCAAAAACCACTCCCAAAAAACTAATTTTTAGCCGCATGAGTCTCCTCCATATCACAGATGACTGCTATGGTATGTTTAAAGACCCATGAGCATGCAAAAGAATGGATTTGAAATATGCCAATACATAAGTAATATTTCGTTATGCCCCCGATCGCATCCAAACGTAAGAATTTTCTGCAGACATGACAAAGAGAGATGAAAAGAAGAAAAGGAAAGAAAGCAAAAAAATAATGAAGAAAATTAGGAGATAGCAACTTTCATAGATACATAACAATAAAATATACAGTTCAAACGATTTGTCATTATTACGTTTGCCTAAGACAGTCACTTTGTTAGCTCTCGTTGTTTTCACTTGGAACTATATCAACGTCAGTTCGTTTTCGCCACTGCTGGCACATTTGAAAATGTAACATGTTAACACTGAATTGTTACTGTTAATCGTTTAAACTCGACGGTTCACAAACAACACCTGGACCAAAATGTTCATTGCCTGCTCAGTTCCGAAGACGAGATCGCCACATTTCGGACTGTTGTAGTGCAAAGCCTTTGTGTCTTTGAACGTGCCTCATGTCCATGGTGTATAACATGTACTGAAATTAAATAACTGACCAACAGTTAACATGTTAAATCTGTATGCATAAAATAGAGGAGATTTTTAAAAATTGTAACTTGGTTAAGGGTGTGATGGGTGGGTTGATGTTTTGCTTTTACCCGTGCAATATGAAAGTGCGAGGAGGAAGTGGCGATCACATGGCCTTATATACCCGACCAGTTCACGTCCGATATCGTGAGGATTAGTTACTATAGAGAAACTAGCGTCTTTAAAATACAACTTGCTTCCGTAAAGCGTGTCTGAAAATATACAGAAATTGTTACCAGAATAACCAAGATTAATCTTTAAAATTAATCTCTATTATTGTTTATGGAGTTAAGATTGTTCGTTCTTTTAACTGAGATTTTACATCATATTTTGGACCAACAACCTCGCTGATGGAAATCATAATTTTAATACATTTTTGTAACAAGATTAACAGTCTAGGTACACAGACAGGCTACTGCATGCAGGTTAACATATTTCTGGGTTTGTAACAGGAGTCACAGTCTAGGTACACAGACAGGCTACTGCATGCAGGTTAACATATTTCTGGGTTTGTAACAGGAGTAACAGTCCAGGTACACAGACTGGTTACTGCATACAGGTAAACATATTTCTATTTTTGTAACAAGAGTCACAGTCTAGGTACACAGACTGGCTATTGCATGCAGGTTAACATATTTCTAGGTTTGTAACTTGTAACAGAAGTCACAGTCTTGGTACACAGACTGGCTACTGCATGCAGGTTAATATATTTCTAGTTTTGTAACAGGAGTCACAGTTTGGGTACACAGACTGGCTACTGCAAGCAGGTTTACACATTCCTAATTTAAATTATTTTCATTTACAGGAAGAGGTTGTTGAATCTTTACGTGACATTGTGAAAGAGGCCAGTAAGCAGAAGTGGTACCTTGACAGACTAATCTCTCTTATTATTGAAGACTCGCCATGGTTACTGGATGAGATTGACTCACAGTTTGACAGTCTCACTTTGACTGATCAATCAGAAGTATTCTGTTAATTACCAGAGTTTTAGGATGACATTCACTTTGAGTGTTAGATTTGAAATACATAATGCATGTACTTATGTTGGTAATTGTATAATATCACCCAAATCAGTTAATCAAAAAAAAATCCTGTTTAGATGAAAAGATAGTATAATGTTACTGTAATAAACTTGGTTCTGTGGTTTAAAAAGTTCTGATGTCAGTCACACTTGTAATAACCCCACATTTCTAGAAGATCAAGTTTACTTTTTTGGCACTACAAGTGCACTTTATGGAACTCTTAAACTGAGTGTTTAATTGCAACTCAATATTTCATAAGTTATGTTCAGGATAGCCGACACCATTGACGTATATTTAGGGCTAAGTCAGAATCCTTAGGTACTCTTTGAGTTGAGTGTGAGAGTTAACTTGCAGTAAGGTAATGAAACAATGAAACAACACAAAGTTTGGTTCCACTGAAATATATTTCATATTGTTGAGTTATTAGAACTTCCAATTCTGAATGTTCAGTATTGTGATCCATGCACAAACTATTGCAAAAATATAAACATTGCAAGTTCTCTCTTGGTCAATGGTTATATCAACAAAAGCAAGAAAATGCAACCTAATAATTTGAAATAGAGTATGACAAAATAATCTTGAAACCAAATATTAGTACATATATGCATGTATCAAAAGTAGTAAAAAGGACCTGTAACACTCCAAAATTTAGTCTAAGATAAACCTCAAATTTGTCTCCCTAAAACAAAATGGCTGCTGTTTTTCGACCCTTTTGTAAATATTAAAAATTGACTAGGTTGTGACAACATATAATACAGACTTAACTAAATTGAAGCTTATATACAAAAAAAAAAAACAATTAGCATCATGTTTTACATGATAATATACCATATTAAGTCTAAAATAATTATTTGTAATTTTTACCCATATTTATAAAAGATTGTTTTTTCTATGGAAACTGGATCCAAAATCCCGGTTCTTTACATTATCATAGTAACTGGTATAAATATATCACATCAACAAGTTTAATAAGTAAAAACTTAAAAAATCTTCTTGTCAGAAACTACTGGTTCGAATTTAAAATAATTTCACAGAAATGTTCCTTGGAGGACCTTTCACCAAGTTTGTTCAAACTGTAGTGATTTGTCAAAAACCATGGCGGCTATGGGGTGGGGTTAGTTTACTATATAAGCTATAGTTAAAACTTAAAAAATCTTTTTGTCAGAAACCATTGGGCCACTTTTGATATAACTTCACAGAAATGTTCCTTGGGTAACCCTCTACCAAGTTTGTTCAAGCCATCTTGATTCATCAAAAAACATGGCCACCAGAGGGCAGGGTAAGTTTAATATGTAAAAACTTAAAAAAATCTTCTTGTCAGAAACTACTGGCTCAATTTTAAAATAATTTCACAGAAATGTTCCTTCGAGGACCCTTCGCCAAGTTTGTTCAAACCCTAGTGATTTGTCAAAAAATACATGGTGGCCAGGGGGTGGGATTAGTTTACTATACAAGCTATAGAAAAAAAGCTTAAAAATTCTTCTTGTCAGAAACCACTGGATCGATTTTAAAACAATTTCGAGAAATGTTCCTTGGGTGACCATTTACCAAGTTTGTTCAAGCCGTTGTGATTTGTTAAAAAACATGACCGCCACAGTGAGGTGCTAGTTTACTATATAGGCAACTACAGTAAAAACTTCAAAAGCCTTTTTGTCAGAATCTACTGACCTGATTTTGATGTAATTCATTGACATTTACCATGGGTGAACCTCTACCAAGTTTAAACTCTTCTACGCATCTGTTACATCTTCAAAACAAATCAAAATTCTAACGACTCGCCCATCTCGTTTTTCTGGAATTTTGAGTGTACATGTATTATATAATCTACTTAAGTTGGGTATCTCATGGTCAGTCAGGGGAGCGATATAGGGCCACCTTGGTCCTCTTGTTTTTTGTTGCAACTGCACATGTCATCAGAAATAGAAATGTCATCAAAAATAGAAATGCCTCACAAACAAGGAAATCATATTTGATTTTGTAACATGCAAACTATTAGTTATATGATTATAATTATGTGCAATGAAAATAATCATTCCAACACGCATCATGTTTTTATATTGAGACAATAATTTTCGTCTGGCAGCCCAGTCCTTGAGTCTGAAGCTTTTTTTAGTTTGTAAAATTATACTCATTGCATTACCTGTAATCTTCTGTAGCCAATGTTCAACATGAAGGCCTTGAAGTAAATGATAGAGTTGCACAGTGGGTCTAGTCATAACACATTTTGTTTTTATTCCTTCTTATAGCCATGTGGTCTAAGGCGCACCTTAGACCTCAAGATCACTTACCTGTTACCACTGAGGTCATTGGGTTTGAGTTCAACCCCAATTAAAAAAAATCTTTAATTGCAGTATTAAAGTCATGGTGTTTGGTTGTCTGAGCATTTTGGGTTAAATTAAGTATTATATATAACTTTAATGAAAAAGTGCTTTCAAATGCTAGTATAATTGAGAAAGGAAAAAAACAGTATGTTATCTATTTTTCATTTTCTATTTTTCATTATTTCTATTTTTCATTTATAATTTTATGAAAAAATAAATTTGACTGTTAATATCTTTATGGTCAGTGAATGGTAAATAAAAATTGCTGTATGTATTTTAAAGGAAATATATTAGGATTTTTCAACATTTAAAATTGACTTAAAGTATTATTTTCCAATACTTATTGATGCCATATTGCCAAAAGGATATCTATTTAAACATGCCATATTGAAGAGGGGTCTCCCAACTTGGGCTACATGCCTAGGTTAGACTAAAATAGATTTTCCGATTAAAATTGCAACATATTTTGTGACGTATCAAATTAGTCGCATGATTTCATTTTGATTTCAATTTCATCAGTCATACAGGTGTACACATAAAATTTGTTTCATCTTAGAAAGAGTCTGAAGACAATGAGATGGTCATTAAGCAGTATTTAGGTGATGTCTATATTTAGAATCCCTTTTCAATATATTATTTTGGTATGTTTAAATAGATATCCTCTTGGCAATATATTGGGGGAAAAAAGTATAGCCAATTTTAAAATTTTGAAAAATTTTGATCAATTCCCTTTTAATAGTTTGTTTTGATTTTGATACAAAAATACAAATGATTTGTAAATTTCCGTTAATCTAACAATGACATATTGGAAACAAATAGTTTTCCCAATTTTAAATTTTTGTAAAAAAAAACACTTTCATACTTCCTTTAATGTGACATAACCATATTCTTGATTTCCCATCAAGATGTTTAGCACTACTGTTATTTAAGAAAAAAGGTATAATTTTGTGCAGTTTTGTTTTTTTGTCATGTCACTTATTTTGTTGCTGTTGAAACTATTTTTTATTAAAAACTACTGGGCCTATGTGATTTGTATAGTTAATCCCCACAAATGAAAAAAAAAACACATTGCCATATGGAAGTATTTTATGATATTTTGATAAATAAATATTTATTTAAGTTAACTTGCTTTTAAACATATAATGTTGGAGTGGACCATATTTATGTATTTGTGATTGACATGAAATCTTCATGTTGTTTATATGAAATGTTTCATAGTGATCTGGTTTCTGCTTCCGCAGCTGTTTTCTTAAATACTTAATAACTTAGCTAAGTTTTGACTGGATATTTATCTATTATATAATCACTGAAACCATATACAGTTTTAATGGAACTAGTTGAAAAACATGATGGCCAAGGCTGCTTTTCTTAGATTTATGTTTTTGAGTACTTAACCCTTTACTTCATACAGATGCCTTTGGACACCTGATATAGAAGGCTTTTGAATTATTGGGTGAATTATGTTTATATTAACTGACAGAGAGGAAAACAGTGAAGGAGGTGTTCAGATTGCTCATTACGAGCAATCTGAACTTTTCCTGCACTGTTTTCAAAGGCCTTCTTTGATTGGTGTGGGAAAACACGTATCTATAAAGTAAAGGGTTAAGTATATGTTGTTGTCGGTGAGACAGCAGCTCGACTTCTGTTTCACCAACACATTTATGTATAAATTTAGATACTTAAAAACTTGAAAATTAGAAAAGCAGCTATATGATCATTATTTTAGACTAGGTCCATATAAATGCATATGGTTTCTTTGATATTGATTATATTATAAGTAAATAACCAGTCAAAATTGAAATCAGATTTTTAAGTGTTTAAGTTAAACTTGAGAAAATGTTCACTAGCATTTAATTTAAATATTTTAAAACTTAACTCAATTTAGATTGTTTTCTTTTATATTGAATACATAAACAAATGAGCTCAATTTTTAAATATTTAAGTATAATCCTGAGAAAACGTTGGTGAAACAGAAGTGAGCATTGTACAAGACTTAGTCTATAATTATTAATTGTTGCCGATCCACAGGTGACTTTTACAACCATGTTATATAAATATTTGATTTCTTCACGGACTTCCATGACATTAAATTATTCATTCTCTTTCTGTCATTATCTTTTATATATATGTATATTTCATGTGACATCATAAATTTAATTTAAACCCATGTGGTTATGGGTAATAAAGGATTGCTGCTGCTCTCTGCCGACAGGTAGGAATCGTCTATAGGAGTATCTACACTTCCTGGTCAGGAGATGATTTCCTCAGTTTCTCTCAGTTATTCAGTTACTGTGTTACCCGCTGATTTATATTGAGTGTCATAATTTGATAATACTTTGTTAATTTTGCTTGCAATACATGATTGATTGACTGGTCGATAGCTGTCACATTGATTTATTGTTACTAAAATTAGAAACAGAAATTTATTATCAGTTTAACTCTAATGTAAGCCAGGACATTTTTTACCGACTATTCAATAGCAAGATGTGCTGAATGACATAAAAAAAATTCTTGCAAAAAGAAAAAAAACATTATGCAGTGATTTATTACGATGCCAGCAAGTAGTGAGTGCTGTGTCCATTATCATTTTATGCTTTTTGATGAATAACAGATTTCTCAGTGAATTATTTTTTAATAATTTCACTGTCACTGTTAAAACTTGTGAAATTATGGTAAATGTACTGTTTTAGCGCAACTATTCAAAGAATCCGTATTGACATATCTATGACATGTTGTGGTTTTCACCATATTTTTTGTGCCACAAGTCGTCTTTACTTGTATGTGACACATCCAGTCCTATGACAAATGTCATGGTATAACCATAATTATATACTGTATGTAATGAGTGATGTACATGTACGTTATATTCTGATATTTGCTACAATTCGAAATGTCTGCTGATTTACACATGACTTCCTTTACATTATCATGTTTAGTTTAAACTTACTTATTTTACTTCAGTTGTGAAACAAGTTTTATAACTTAGACAAATAACTCTTGAAGTCTTGCTAGGTAGAACCAGTGCTAAGCATATGCAGAAAAAGGGTCTTGCTCAAGGACACTGCACATGGCTGTGGCATAGGATTGGACCTACGACCTTCCGAGGCTGATGCTCTACCACTGAATCACGCACTCCACAATATATTTGACAATACAACTAGATGTACAGTAATTAACAAAATAATAACTTAACCTATATGACCTTATGGTCTGGTGTTCACCATATGTTCCATGAGAGATAATATAAACTGGACCTATGTGACCTTATGGTATAGTGTTCACCATATGTTTCATGAGAGAAAATATAAACTGGACCTATGTGACCTTATGGTCTGATGTTCACCATATGTTTCATGAGATAATATAAACTGGACCTATGTGACCTTATGGTCTGATGTTCACCATATGTTTCATGAGAGATAATATAAATTGGACCTATGTGACCTTATGGTCTGATGTTCACCATATGTTTCACGAAAGTTACCTGGTAGTATAAATTGGACCTATGTGACCTTATGGTCTGGTGTTCACCATATGTTTCATGAGAGATAATATAAATTGGACCTATGCGACCTTATGGTCTGATGTTCACCATATGTTTTATAATATACCAGTACTTGACCTATGTCACCAGTCTAGTTAACACCATGTTATGTTTCCCAAAAGAAAACTACAAAATTGACCTTTGGTCTGGTGATCATTGTGATGTGTTGGATAAAATATAGACTTGACTTATGTGACCTTATGGTGTGGTATTTACCATGTTTCCTAAAAAAAGTTATAAACTTTACCAGTGTGACCATATGGTCTGTTGGTCATTGTGACATGTTTCATAGATAATATAAAGCTGATCTTTATGACCTCATGGTCTGGTGACCAGCATGAAATGCTTTATAATATATAATATTCTTGACCTGTGCACATGACCTTAATATAGTTTTGTATTCATCATTATTATTCCTTTAATAATCATAAATTCAGTGACTTTCATATTGTTCAAACCATTTTTTACAATGTAAAATAATTATAATGTTTTAACATTTATTTTTTATTTTAAATAATTTTATTTCCAGTATTAAAAGCAATATATTTTCAGCTCACCTTCAGCAAAGCTCAAGGTGAGCTATTCTGATCACCTGTTGTCTTTATCGTTCATTGTCTGCATATTGTCTATCTGTAAACAATTTAGTTGCATGCACTCTAACATCTGCATTTTTCATTGAATCTTTATATAGTAGTTATCTCAAACATGTTCTTAAACTGGCCCAATCATAGTATTAATGTCAATAGTCATGGCCCTTGAAACAAAACATGCACTATTTGACCATGCACACTCTGGCACCTGCATTTTTAATTTGATCCTCATCAAACTTACATAGTAATTTATAACCATAATATTTCAAAAAAGTTATTGAACTGATCAAATTTGAAAATCAATATCAGAGTCATTGTCCTTGAATTGTCAGAATTTACACTATTTGACCATGCGTGCACTTTAGCACCTACGTTTTTGATTGATGCTCACCAAACTTGTACAGTAATTACATAATCCTAATATCTTGGAGAAGTCCTTGTACTTGCCAAATTGGGTGATAAATGTTGTAGTATAGGCCCTCAAACTATCAGATATTAGGTTTTTTGACATGTGCCCTCTTGCACTCACAGTTTTCATTCAATCTTCACCAAACTTACACAGTAGTTGTATGACAATAACATTTATTTTGATTTGATTTAAGAGTTATTTCATAATTGTGTTACTTGAAGTTATTTGCACTCTAGCACCTGCAGATTTCATTTAGTATTCATCAAACTTACACAATTGTTCTATATCAATAATATCTCAACTGACCAAATTTAAATGTCTGAGGTATGGTTCTTGCATTTCCAAAAGTTGTTTTCTCTGGCATGGTCTTTTCTGCCACAGGTGAGCGATTTAGAACCAGCATGGCCCTTTTGTTTTATAGTATTTACAAGATTTAGAGATAGGTTTAGGAAAGCATGCAACTTGTACATAGTTTTTTTTGCAATATAATTATACTTATTTTTAATGGGTAACGGAACATATATAATTAAGTACATGTGTAAAATTGTTTGTATGTATAGCAGTATATCTAAATAAATGTTTTATGACTTATATTATGTATAAGCTGAAATGAGGAACGAAACTTAAACTACAGGAAACTATGTTCTCAAAAAGTTACATATATTTGTTTGTATGGACCGGGTCCGATTGGCTCAGGCGATTGTGCATCAGACTATCAATACAAGGGTTGTGATTTCCAATCCCTACTTGGTTACAGTCTCCATGATGATTGATCCGTGACACTGTCTCTCATTGTCATTCATCATTTCTTATGTCTGTAAGTCACTGACTGCATCCACGCATACCAGTTTTCAGAGTTGGGAGGTTAATGGCCGCAGAACAAAGTTCATGGCCAATCATTACAGAAACTGTGGCCGGGTGGGTATTTGAATTCACAACCCCTGGATTGATAGTCAGATATATAAACAGAATGAGATAGTTCGGCCCGGCAATAAAATAAAACCATAAAGAAACTTTGTATGCTCAGAGAAGGATCCCGGATTTTCAATCGGTGGAGTCCAGTGCAGATTTAAATTTTCACAAATATTAAACAGATTTGGAGTGGCGAGCTTACTTTTTTTCAAACAATTTCAATACCATACTTTTAAAAAAGATTTTTGGACATCTCAAGGGATATGTTTAACAAATTACAGTGACTTATCAAGAATTATGTTTTTCTTCATTTTTAATGCAATAGGTACCCTTTTTCATATTAGTTTGGAATATTAGGGGTGAGGTCTGGAGTCTGTAGATCACAAAGTCTTGTTTGCCCTTTAGATCTCTCAGATATTTTTATTAAAAAAAACTGTCCAAAATACACATATATTATATTCAGATAGATGATTGAAATGCCTTACTTAATAAAATTTGACTTCCCCTTAGCCCAGCCCACCCCACCCCACGGGCATTAACAAAGAGATTGTTGAGAATGTCATTTTGAGTATGCATAGACCTCAGCTTACTGAAAGGCCTACATCCGCTAAAGGCATGCATAGTGATTGTTGATATATGTGTAACTCGAGGGTTGCCATTTTGTCTATAGAAGAAAATTACTACAATGAATATTTTTAAGGTGTCGTCTGCTGAATGTTTATAATGGTGAAATTTTAATATATGTTTGAATTTTTTTTCTTTATTTGACTTTTACTCTTTTTTTTTATAATATTAAGATGCAGTATGTATTTTTATGTAAGTTTAGAATCTCTATGCATTTATATGTACATTTATACAAACATTATATATAAAAAATTGTTAATTATAATAAAGTATATAATAAAACTAATAAATATGAAATATGAGTTGGTGTTTATGTTATTGACCTTAATCTTATTTATTTAAAATCCCTGCATGCCCATAGTCTCTGTGATGACTGATATATGACATTGTGTCTCATTGTTATTCATCTCTCATCACTGATTCAGGTGGGAAAGTTATCAGTAACATGCAGATGGATAAGTGTTTTCAAATACTGGTTAACCTTCCAGGATACCAAGTAATAGTGGTTAAGTTAACTAGTCTTCCGTAAGTCCTTTTTAGCTCAACTATTTGTAGAAGTGGGGGGGGGGGGGGGGGCTATTGTGATCGCCCTGACATCCTCGTTGGTTTTCAGGTTAAATTTTTTTATCAGGTAAGATATCTATGCAACCACTCATTGGATATGAATGAAACTTCACATGTGTGTTCAGCATCATCAATGGAATGCACACAGAGATAAGAACCATAACTCTGGGTTGCATTTTGGCACAATTATGGCTTTTTTTAGACTTATTCTTTCAGGTTAAAGTTTTTTATCAGGTAAGATATCTATGCAACCACTGAAGCTTCACATGTGTGCTCAGCATCATCAATGGAATGCACAGAGACAAGAGCCATAACTCTGGATTGCATTTTGGCACAGTTACGGCCCTTTTTTTACTTAATCTTTCAGGTTAAAGTTTTTTATTAGGTAAGATATCTATGCAACCACTCATTGGATATGAATGAAACTTCACATGTGTGTTCACTTAATCTTTCAGGTTAAAGTTTTTTATCAGGTAAGATATCTATGCAACCACCGATTGAATATGAATGAAACTTCACATGTGTGCTCAGCATCATCAATGGAATGCACAGAGACAAGAGCCATAACTCTGGGTTGCATTTTGGCCATTATGGCAATTTTAGACTTCAGCAGGTAACGTTTTTGAGCAGGTCCATATTTCATCAACCTATCATTGGATATGAATGAAACTTCACATGTGTGTTCAGCACCATCAGTGGAACGCACAGAGATGAGAACCATAACTCTGAGTTGTATTTTAACAGAGATTTTATTTTTTAGCAGGTTAAAGTTTGTAGTACAAGGCGTTGAGCTTAAATGTTTGACATCAGGGTTAGTTTTCCAAGTTTTTTTGTTGTTTTTTTAATTTATATTTTTTATTTTCATGAAAGTTTAATTTTCTGTAAAAAAAAAATTTTTCATTTTCATGAACGGGTATCCAGCTGTGATAAACTGTGCATGCTGGTACAAGATTATTTCAACTAAGATCTGTTTTTCATGAACTGGTTCCGAAATATTGCCCTCTGATGTGAAGTTAGTGGCCTATGTATAAAACTGAGTAACTTAGAATGTAGAAGGATATCCAGCATTGATAAACTGTATGTGTTGGTACAAGACTATAGATCCTTAAACAAGAACGGGTATGTTACGATATGTTTGAAGGTAGTGCATAATTGTATCGCATATGTAAAACAGAAGATAATCTCAACTATAGCTTACGCTATATTTTAGATTCTTGTTGGAATTATTTTAGGTAATGTTTAATTTGTATATTAGTATTGCTTGACTAACTTCTAGTCATGCAATTGAAGTATTTAGGGTTATTATAAGTACATGATGTGCCTTAAGTTATGTATTAGTACACCTATTGGGGTTTTTTGTCAGCAATGGTTAATGAATTTATCAAGCAATTTTAAAGTTTAAAAGACAAATGTAACAAATGACAAATGCTGAATTAAATGATATTAAGGCAATACGAGCCATCCATTCACTTTGTTGTTTTCAAAAAAATATAACTGTTGATAATGAAAATAAATGTGTTGGTGAATTATTTTGCTAATCTTTTTTAACAGACAGCAATAATTATAGCTTAATTTTACCATCTCAGAATTTTAATTGTCTTCCATTTGGTACTTATTTCCTGAAAAAGCTGTTGTATAAGAAGAGCATCAAAATAGTCTAGCACTTGGTTCCTCTGACAGCTCTTGTTAATTTAACAAGTTCATAAAAATGCACATGCATGCCAAATTTACTTTGTAATTGTACTACTTATCACATTATAATATTGCACCACGTTCTATATTTAGGTATCACTACACAGTTGCATACTGTACCATGTTCTATATTTAGGTCTCATTACACAGTTCAGTTTTGCACCATGTTTTATATTTAGGTATCATTACACAGTTCAGTTTTGCACCATGTTTTATATTTAGGTATCATTACACAGTTGAATATTGCACCATGTTTTATATTTAGGTCTCATTACACAGTTGAATATTGCACCATGTTTTATATTTAGGTATCATTACACAGTTCAGTTTTGCACCATGTTTTATATTTAGGTATCATTACACAGTTGAATATTGCACCATGTTTTATATTTAGGTATCATTACACAGTTCAGTTTTGCACCATGTTTTATATTTAGGTATCATTACACAGTTGAATATTGCACCATGTTTTATATTTAGGTCTCATTACACAGTTGAATATTGCACCACGTTCTATATTTAGGTATCACTACACAGTTGCATACTGTACCATGTTCTATATTTAGGTCTCATTACACAGTTCAGTTTTGCACCATGTTTTATATTTAGGTCTCATTACACAGTTGAATATTGCACCATGTTTTATATTTAGGTATCATTACACAGTTGCATACTGTACCATGTTCTATATTAAAGTCTCAAAACACCATTGGATTTTGCGCCATGTCCTATATTTAGGTCTCATTACACAGCTAGATGTTGCACCATGTTCTATGTTTAGGTCTCATTACACAGCTGGATGTTGCACCATGTTCTATGTTTAGGTCTCATTACACAGCTGGATGTTGCACCATGTTCTATGTTTAGGTCTCATTACACAGCTGGATGTTGCACCATGTTCTATGTTTAGGTCTCATTACACAGCTGGATGTTGCACCATGTTCTATGTTTAGGTCTCATTACACAGCTGGATGTTGCACCATGTTCTATGTTTAGGTCTCATTACACAGCTGGATGTTGCACCATGTTCTATGTTTAGGTCTCATTACACAGCTGGATGTTGCACCATGTTCTATGTTTAGGTCTCATTACACAGCTGGATGTTGCACCATGTTCTATGTTTAGGTCTCATTACACAGCTGGATGTTGCACCATGTTCTATGTTTAGGTCTCATTACACAGCTGGATGTTGCACCATGTTCTATGTTTAGGTCTCATTACACAGTTACGATTTTGCACCATGTTCTATATTTAGGTCTCATTACACCATTGGATATTGCACCATGTTCTATATTTAGGTCTCATTACACAGCTGGATGTTGCACCATGTTCTATATTTAGGTCTCATTACACCATTGGATATTGCACCATGTTCTATATTTAGGTCTTTAGATCTCATTACACCATTGTATATTGCACCATATTCTATATTAAGGTCTCATTACACAGCTGGATATTGCACCATGTTGTATATTTCGGTTTTATTACACAGTTGGATTTCGCACCATGTGCTATATTTAGGACACACTACACAGTTGGATATTGCAACATGTTCTATATTTTTGTCTCACTTCACAGTTGATTTTTGTGCTATGTTCTACACAGTTGGATTTTGCTGTATGCTATACATAAAATGAGGTCTAGGATTTCCACTGTAAACAAAAATCCACATAGAAAGGTTTTTAAAGTATTTTTCTATCGCAAGAATGAACCTGCTCATAGATAAAATCAATAAAAGACTCAACTGTAACCCAAAGATGTCCTATTGCAGTATATGCCAGGTCAGGCGTTGCTCTACACATCTTCAGCAAGTAACCCCAGTGGTGTCCTATAGCAGTATATGCCAGGCAAGGTGTTACTCTGCACATCTGCAGCAAGTAACCCCAGTGATCTCATATTGCAGTATATGCCTGACCAGCTCTACACATCTGCAGCAAGTAACCCCAGTGATGTCCTATTGCAGTATATGCCTTTCCAGCTCTACACATCTGCAGCATGTAATCCCAGTGATGTCCTATAGCAATATATGCCAGGTCAGTCGTTGCTCTACACATCTGCAGCAAGTAACGCCAGTGATGTCCTTTTGTAGTATATACCTAGCCAGCTCTACAAATCTGCAGCAAATAACCCCAGTGATGTCCTATAACAGTATATGCCAGGCTAGGCGTTGCTCTAAACATCTGCAGCAAGTAACGCCAGTGATGTCCTATTGCAGTTTATGCCAGGCCAGGCGTTGCCTACACATCTGCAGCGAGTAACCCCAGTGGTGTCCTATAGCAGTATATGCCAGGCAAGGTGTTACTCTGCACATCTGCAGCATGTAACACCAGTGATGTCCTATAGCAGTTTATGCCAGGCCAAGCGTTGCTCTACACCTCTGCAGCAAGTAACCCCAGTGATGTCCTATGGCAGTATATGCCTGGCCAGGCTTTGCTCTACACATCTGCAGCAAGTAACCCCAGTGATGTCCTATGGCAGTATATGCCTGGCCAGGCGTTGCACTACACATTTGCAGCAAGTAACCCCAGTGATGTCCTATTGAAGTATATGCCAGGCCAGGCGTTGCTCTACACATCTGCAGCAAGTAACCCCAGTGATGTCCTATTGAAGTATATGCCAGGCCAGGCGTTGCTCTACACATCTGCAGCATGTAACACCAGTGATGTCCTATTGCAGTATATGCCAGGCCAGGCGTTGCTCTATACATTTGCAGCATGTAACCCCAGTGATGTCCTGTGGCAGTATATGCCTGGCCAGGCGTTGCACTACACATCTACAGCAAGTAACCCCAGTGATGTCCTATGGCAGTATATGCCAGGCCAGGCGTTGCTCTACACATTTGCAGCATGTAACACCAGTGATGTCCTATTGCAGTATATGCCATGCCAGGCGTTGCTCTGCACATCTTCAGCATGTAACACCAGTGATGTCCTATTGAAGTATATGCCAGGCCAGGCGTTGCTCTACACATCTGCAGCATGTAACACCAGTGATGTCCTATTGCAGTATATGCCAGGCCAGGCGTTGCTCTACACATTTGCAGCATGTAACCCCAGTGATGTCCTGTGGCAGTATATGCCTGGCCAGGCGTTGCACTACACATCTACAGCAAGTAACCCCAGTGATGTCCTATGGCAGTATATGCCAGGCCAGGCGTTGCTCTACACATTTGCAGCATGTAACACCAGTGATGTCCTATTGCAGTATATGCCATGCCAGGCGTTGCTCTGCACATCTTCAGCATGTAACACCAGTGATGTCCTGTTGCAGTATATGCCATGCCAGGCGTTGCTCTGCACATCTGCAGCAAGTAACCCCAGTGATGTCCTATTGCATTATATGCCAGACTAGGCATTCCTTTACATACCTGCAGCAATTATCCCCAGTGATATCCTATTGCAATATGTGCTATTCCAGCTTTTGCTCTACACATCTGCAGCAAGATATCAGTCTCTATGAACCATATTGAGAATATTCAAACCAGATTGTATATCTGTGTATGGTAAGCACTTGAAAGGGGTACAATTATGTAGAGTAGAGTTACACTGTCGTTATTTGAGTCAACATTACTTTTTTAAGACCTTATAGTTTCTGATTTGATTGTTTGAATACTTAAATAGCGTCATAACACGCAAACACTTTCCTGGCATCGTGGAAGGCTAACCAGTACTCGAGCACACCTATCTCCGCAAGCAACAGATAACTTTCCCACATAATTCAGTGGTGGGATAAGAATGATAATGAATTTGACAAGAAGCACCGGTGGTATTCGCGACATTTTCATATGCCCATGTTATGCGATATATCAATGAAACTTGCACAGATTATATTGTTAATGTTATGCATAAAATGTGAATAAATTTGAATATTAATAACACTGTAAAAAATATTGTACAGCCTTTGCGTTTCTAAATTGGTCGAGTGTACAATTTTAGCTGCTCATGTAGAATGAAACACAACATGGAGGAGGTAAAAAAATCATGTTATCGATGGCTTGTTGCCAACCCCAACCCCCACGGAGTAGCTCAGATAATGTACGACCGGCAGAAACAATGTGTTTACATACAAACTAAAACACTCCTTGTTAACCACGAAATTTTATATGATGTCAAAACACATGGATAGAATAATGTAGAATATATTTTCTTTTGATACAATTGAGGTAGAAAAGTGAAAAGTTTCTGATCAAGTACAGTTTAATTAAGCATTTCAACAAACTTTTTCAACCAATATTCGGTTCCATGTTTCTTGAGGAAAAAATCGGTTCCACAATAGAAGTATTTCTTTTTGCATCCATCGTCATTTTTACATTTTTAAGTTTTGCATTTTTGAGATTTTACATACGTGGAAAAATTGTTTCACATTTTCGATCAATTTCACATTTGCAGGTGTTCTACAATGGTGTTTTAACATACGGTGGTATGCCTATGAATGTACAGACATAATTGTTTTTGGTTTGAACCAAAACTACTCTTGATTATATTTGTTTTGCTTACGATCGATATATACATGCAGACTATACACATACCAGTAGGCTACTCATTTTTGAAAAAAGAAGTTTAGTAGGTTTTGTTACCAACTGAGTAAGATTTATAGACTCGGCGAGATCAAGCCAGATATTTGAACTTAATAAAATAAAATTAAAGTCATCAAATAGTATGCATTCTTTTTGTTCTGACAATGATTTCTCTAACGATTTCTCTAAAGATATTGTGATATCTTTTAGCCAGTCAACTTTTAAGGAAGGTGGTCTGTATGCTTAACAGACAAGCATTTTCTTGGTGTTTGGTTGTTAAATTTTAAGACAAATGAATTCAAATGAATCTGTTTCAATGCCCCGGCCAATTGGTACAAGGCCTGTTGCCCCGTGGCCGAGTTGCCCCGGCTGATTGGTATAAGGCCTGTCCCCACTTCCCCACACGTGGCAGAGTTGCCCCGGCTGATTGGTATAAGGCCTGTCCCCACTTCCCCAAACGTGGCCGAGTTGCCCCGGCTGATTGGTATAAGGCCTGTCCCCACTTCCCCACACGTGGCAGAGTTGCCCCGGCTGATTGGTATAAGGCCTGTCCCCACTTCCCCACACGTGGCAGAGTTGCCCCGGCTGATAGATATAAGGCCTGTCCCCACTTCCCCACACGTGGCCGAGCTGCTCCGGCTGATTGGTGTAAGGCCTGTCCCCACTTCCCAACATGTGGCCGAGTTGCTCCGGCTGATTGGTATAAGGCCTGTCCCCACTTCCCCACACGTGGCCGAGTTGCCCCGGCTGATTGATATAAGGCCTGTCCCCACTTCCCCACACGTGGCCGAGTTGCTCCGGCTGATTGGTATAAGGCCTGTCCCCACTTCCCAACACGTGGCCGAGTTGCCCCGGCTGATTGGTATAAGGCCTGTCCCCACTTCCCAACACGTGGCCGAGTTACCCCGGCTGATTGATATAAGACCTGTGCCCCCTCCCCAGAACGTAGCCGTGTTGACCCAGCCGATCGGTTTATGGCCTGTGTCTCCGTAGCCCAATGACCCTGGCCAATTGGTGTAAGGCCTGTGTCCCCCGTGGCCAAGTTGACCCGGCCGGTTGGTTTTAGGCCGGTGTCTCCGTGGCCGAATGACCCCGGCCAATTGGTTTCAGGAGGAATATACCTTTAAAATTATTTTCGAAATCAGTTGTATAATTAGTATATTATGGAACTAGAAGTAATTTCCAATGTGAATATGTATTTTTTGCAGAGGTCAACAGAATATATAGTAATATGAATATATAGTAATATGTGACGTCGTAAACATAGCAATGTTCAGTCTTTTTGACGTCCCAATGTATAGCAGCACAATCGCGTAATTTTCGACCTCAGATGTACAGAATAGAAACATTTATCACCATGTACATATTTGACTGATGTATGGATTTACAAATGCAAAAATTACGACGAACGCCACATTTTGAAAATACTACTTTTGTGTACACTAGCTATATATACTTCTGCTGTTTAATGGTAACTAGTTTGTCTATAGCATTTATAATACAGTTTCGGTACACGAACAAAACCGTCATTTTTTTCACTTACAGGGAACTGGATTCCAAAACAATATTCTCATTTCTGACTAGCTCCACGACTCTAGTGAAATGTGGACATCACGGTTGTTAATTATTAGAACAACAGGTCTGGCCTTTCTAAAGTTCGGAGCAAACTGTTACACATTCATAAAATGAGCTTGAACCAATACCCACTATGATTAGCAGTGAATAGCCACGATCCATTGAACGTGCGAAAGCGCACCCTTCCACCCAGCCCCATTAAATAATATTACTTTAGTTTGTAAAATGTTTCATTTGAAGAAACACACAAGTTGGCAGTCACGTAGTCAGCTGTTACTACTTCCGATTAAATATACTCCCAGTCGGTTTTGGTCAAATCACCATTTCGCAGATTATTCCTTTCCAAAGCATTTAAATATATAAAAGTTATATTTAATATTTAAAAAAATTATGATGGAAATTAAGTTTTTTTTCGAAACAGGCGTTGAATTTAGACAATACATATAAGTTTCATAGACACATAATTAGTTACGTTGTAAGGCTCATTGACTCATTTTATGATGAATGAATAGACGCGGACGGGTAATTTGTATGGTCATTAAGACGATCAAACCCGCGACCTTTGGAGTAAGCGGTCAACACTCTTTCAACTGCGCTACCATTCTTCTTAGAACGTATTGTGATCTTTAAGAGACTCACCAATGTCAAATTCCATTTTACTTACGTTTCCGCATCAAACGAATCATTGCATCATGAATGTATTTTGTAAAAAAACAGTTTGTCTATTTGATTATTAGCGCCATCTTGAGTCATCGAAAGCTAATAGACGATCAGTTTATCAAACCAGTATTTCCTGCGATCTTAGAAGGTTAACCAATACTCGAGCACAATTATCTCCGCAAGAAACGGTTAACTTTTCGCTTGGAACTAGCAGTGAGAGACGAATGACAATGAAACGCATTGTAGTACATGTATATAATTCATCACGGAGAATTTCGCCGGCAGGTGATTCGAAGATTGTAATTTTGAAGTCATGTTAGTTTTGAATGTACCTGTGAAAATGCTTAAACATATAAAATGATATTTCTTTGGATTTGTTTTTTTTTATACTGAGGTATTTAATTCCATATTTGAAAGCGCAAAAAAATAATAAGTTTCCGGTTGGATGACCATCCTTAATCTTTACTGCCAACCCATTTTTTCCCAAATTGGAAAAAAATAAAAAACATTATTTTCTTTTTTTTTATTTTATTTTATTTCATTTAAATCATATCTGTTACACAGTCACTGCATTTTACCTAACAAAATGTAGATTTTGAATATTGTAATGTGTGTGCTGCACGATATCAAACATGGCCGCCCAGAGAGATAGAGCATACTGCCCTGAATAAATGGTTATTTTGTTATTCAGAACAGTACAGTGAATCTTAAATGTACCTATCTCAATAATATAACTTGGTTAACATACAACTACAACCTATGATCGGCTTATTCTGAACATTACTAGTACCCCGGGAGAAAAAAAAGACAATCATACTTGGTACACACTTGTTTTACGGTCTAACCAGAAACGGGTATATTATTTTTGCCCAAGTAATTTTAGAAATTGCTTTAAGTGAAAATGTGTTAAAATAGCGATGTGTCCCTTTAAAATAATAAAATTTTGTAACTTAACTAATATCTTAGATTTACATTGAAATGTACGAAGACAACTGGTTAGTGAACGATTTTCTATCGATATGAGATACATGTGCATTACTTCTATCAATTTTTGGAGGGAAGAAAAAAAAATCACAAACCGGCCGTGTGTGCAGACGCTTTTTGCCCGTTTGACACATTTTGTCTGCAGAAAAAAATGAAATACGTCAAATTTTGTCAACATGGCGCCTTTTCTTTGCAGAAAATTTAGGACAATGCAGAATTATGTCCGCATCGTCGACGTATTTCTATTTTTACCTGCGGTAAAAAGCGTTGCGAACAAAAAACGCCGAGCGGACAAAAAGTCACAGGCGTGCAAATAGCCGACGTCTATTTACACATTAATGAAAACTGATTTTCACATAATACTGATGATATTTCATAGAGAATAGAAATATGAATATCAAATTAAAATGTTGTTGGTTGAAGGCAAGACGTAGTATTGGATCAAGAGCAACTTTTATGTACATGTAGAATAAAACAAAAACAAAAGAAGGGATGTTAAGAACATCTAAGCAAATGACGATAACCATGATAGTGATAGTGATGATGATGATGATGATGATGATGATGATGATGATGATGATGATGATGATGATGATGATGATTGTGATGGTGATGATGATATTTTGATTTTGTATTACGATGATGTCGATCACGATCTAGTAAGGGACCAATATGCGGATAGTTTATCGACTGGTTCAAAATAATATGTCACTGAACAGTAGTAAATATATCTCGTGTGTTTTATAGAATGAGGTTTAACGTCATTTTCAACACATTTATAAGGTTATGTATTGCAAATCCAGTTGTATTTAATGATCACAAATCCAACATTTAATGTGCTATACCAACGTTGCTTTAAAGCGTGTTTTTGAAGGGAAGGGTTAAATAATTGAATATTATAAAAAAAATCTAGTTTGTCAATTTTTCTAAAATTCTCACAATAATTGAACAATATATTGCATAAAATCATATAAAAATTATGCAAAAATCGCTCTTTTTATTTTTTCAGTAAATTTCATTTGAAGCCTTTTTTTTAAAAAAAATCGAGAGTATATTCAGAATATGATGTTCGTCGTATTTTTTGCATTTGCAAATCCATACATCCGTCAAATGTGTACGTGGTGATATATGTTTCTTTTCTGTACATTAGGTATAACCCAAATGAGGAAATGAGGTTGAAAAATACGCGATTTTGCTGTTATAAATTGGGACGTCAAAAAGGTCGAACATGGCCATGTTTACGACGTCACATATAATTATATTTACCTTAAAAAGAATGCATATTCAGATATTACATTTTGTTTCGTTATATACATAATATACTACTGATTTCGAAAATAATTTAAAAGGTATACTCCTCCTTAAGGCCTGTGTCCCCCGTGTCCGAGTTGCCCCGGTTGATTGGTTTAAGGCAGACCTGTGTTCCCCGTGGCCGAGCTCTCCCGATTGGGTCTGTTAAATAGTTATGTTGGGAAAGCCACATTAGAGCACGTTGATTTGTCGGTTGATTGAATGACGTCATAGTTTAGTAACCTTTCCGTTGCTATGGATTGTGGAACAGGCATAGAATTTCCTGCTTTTCATTGTGGGGAGGGTGGGGGGGGGGGGGGGGGGGGGGGGGGGGAAGGGGTAAAAGACCTGATTCGGGAAATATCTTGGGCGAAATCTGAGCAAAGATGTTAACTGAGAAAATTTGCCAGCTGCTTGCTGAAAGATGAACTAATTCGAGGATAGATGCCATATATAACTTGTTATCTGTTTAAACCATGTTTAATCCCACTTTTTTGCCTTTTTTTATAAGTCTGTGTTTTCGATCAAAATACATCTGCGCAGATGAAAATTCTTTATTGCGGGCTAACATGAAATTAGAACTACTTATATTTTTTACACAAAAAGTACACAGCAGCATATAATTATGTCCATGGACTAAAACATAATTATGAATTTCTAAAAATAGGGACAGTGCGCACGAAAGTTGGTAGTATGCGTATATAAAGATGACAGAAAGGCTTTTGGCCATATTCAGCACATATTGTCGCCTTTTCTCTCAAATTGTCCTGGTCCGTGTTGAATCGTCTGGCACAACTAACAACTTACCACTAAATCTATAGAATACTGAAAATGACAGTGCTGGCAAAGAAGCGTTTCCGAATAATTCCATTCGTCTTCTGGTTGCAGATGCTGGGATGTGTTCACCTGACAGAAAGTCGTCGAGTACATCTGCTGGCGGCAGATATAATATTTTCGGACACCATAGAAGACGCACCAGATTGTAATGCCGGTATGTTACTTTTGTCAAGATTTTATCAATTAGTTTTATGGGCAAAGTACCACCATTGGAAACAGGGGGGTCGTGGGATCGCATAATGGCGGTTATAAATAAGCCTTGTTTTGTTTTTTTTTGGGGGGGGGGGGGGGGTTAAAGTGCATTTCTGGCATTATTGGTGTATTTTGAACATTTGAAAGTAGTTGGAAGTTCAAAAACAAAATTGATGCTTGGAAACTGGGGTATGAATACAGGATTTCGGAAGTCTACTTAACTTTCTCAATAGTGTGCATACTGAACCGAAAAAAAAATCTTGGATGACACATGACCCCTTCTTTTGGCATCATTTATTGGTAGTTCAGAGGTTGACAAACAATAACATGAAAGTTAACTACTTGCATTGAATCTCTGCACGAATGACAAGCAAGCAAACTATTTTATTTACCATAGAATAAAGAACAAAAATCAATGGTGGACCTACACTTTTTATTTGATCGCTATTTAACAAACATATATACAAAAACATGTTAATCACGTGACATAGATATTGCAATTTTAAAACAAAAACCAGGCTATTAAAGAGGGTGAAATAAACATCAAGTCTCCAGGTAGCATGTAATATGTAAATATTGCTCATAAGCAAAATCCACTTTTATAATTCGATATATATTCAAAACAGTACCATGTTCTCTAGTGTGTATGCCAGTCTTGAAGGAAACAATCAATAACTCGTGGTTTAGAGATATGAATAAATGGCGTCATTTAAGGATTTATACAAACATCATTAAAACAATAATCGCTCAGTATTTGCTTAAAAGCATCGCTCACCCAATTTTTTTCGACCAATGATGTAATTATTTTATACATATTTGTACACATGTTGAAATATAATTCTATAAGTTTTATGACTTTATGGCAATATTTTATTGTTTCAATGTATCCTGAGATATGCATTTAGTGTATCTACCTAGTTCATCGCACACGGCCATTGAGAATTATTATGTCTAACTTTACACAATTTTAAAGAAGCATCACCTATAAGTCCGATATTTTTTTGATAAAATATTTAAGACTGATTATTTAAATGCTATCATATGAATAAAGCTATTTTATGAACTTTTTGATGAGAAACATGACTGTGTTCTTTTCTGCTTCTGTAATGCGTGCTTTTCAGTCAGAATGTGAAGTGTTGTTGTCAATTAAATCGCTTCCAGCTCTAAATACTACAACAACAGTCCTAAATCCGATAATTCTCGAGCGACAATAACAAGTCTTCGGAATTCCGGTAGTCTGCGGAGTGCGTTCCAAAACTATCCGGAATTGGTTTCACTCAAATCAATCACGAATACAATTGTTTATAGACGACCCTTTTTAACACTTATTTCTAGAAAATAACACGTGTTGTAGAAAATCGTACCGATTTCTTCAAGTTACATGGGGTTCTTTCAGATTAGGTACAGTCGGATCATTTCATGGACATAATGTATAGGGGAGACCTCTTTAAATGCATTATTTCGATATCTTTTTATTTATTTTATCCCCCTGCTTCAAACGTATAACTTAAACTCGAACCAACAAATGCGTAATAAAATTGACATATACTTTTTAGGTTTTATAATTGATATATTTACTGCAATTTATTAGCAATACATTTCATTCTTTGATAGTTTTCCTGGCTAATTGTTGTATCTTAAGAATTTAAGACCAAATGATCCCGTATAGTTAAAACTTGTGCCCAAATAATGACACTCATTAACTATTCCTTAATTAGCGTTATTATAAATTAATGAATCCTTTTGTAGCAAATTACATTTTATCTAAAAACGGTTATTTTCGACTTTAATATAATTATCAACATCAAAATCATTTTTACATTTCCTTTTTTTATATATCAAGTCCAGCGGCACAGTTATTGGTTTAAACATATAAATCCAATTCAATTGGCCATACACAGAAAGCAATATTATTCAATGTTGGATCAACCGGAATAAAGTGTCTCGTGACATACATGGATTTAACCAATAATATAGTTCGTTTCATACATGTATGACGTGAAAATTTTCCTCGATAACAAGGCAAAAACAATAAAGTTTTGTTTTTCAGAATCATTATCACTTTTATCATCATCAACATCATCATCACCATCATTAGCAGCAGCATCAGCAGCATCATGTATATCGATAACCACAACTACCATCATTTTCATTATTGTGAACATCGTCGTTACATTATTGTCACCATTATCATTATGTTTACAGAATGGCGGAGATGCAAACCCGATAATGACAGTGTTACAAGAATGATCGTAGGAAATAACATAGCACTAATGAAAAGCAGATGGGCAAGTGGAACCGAATACGAATTTGAGTATTCCACGAACTGCGGTGAATTCATTGGGAAGACAGTAACTTGTGACAAATGGGGAGGTGTGTGCAGTTTATATATTTGTCATCATTTTGTTTCCTTGTTTACGGAAGGTCGTGGGTTCAATCTCCGGCCGGGTCATACCAAAGACTTTAAAAATGGTACTAGAAGCTTCCTCGCTTGACGCTCAGCATTTAGAGGAGAGTTCTAGGTCTGGTCGGCCCGGTGTCAGTATAATGTGACTGGGTGGGGTATCATACCATGTATCTGCGGCATGGTACTCCAGTGTGACAGCGCTTAGAATACTGTCTCAAGTAGACACCGTCGCGATATGATTGAAAAATTGTTTAAAGCGACGCTAAACACCATACAATCAATAAACAATCCTTGTTTACGTTATTTATAGTTTGTATGTGAAATAGTGATACTACTCAAACAACGTTTACTACGGAGCGTTCATATGAATGTGATGATTTCGTTTTATAAGTATACTCGGACAATGAATGATGCGCTAGTCTAACTAGGATAACAATGACGGGATTCTGTATCGTTCTGCATATATAACATTAGTGTAGTATTGTCTTTAACGTCGCTTTCAACAATTTTTCAGTTATATTAAGAAACCCAAAGGTCGCTCCCTGCGAGCGCTCCTTTTGGGTTAATTGTTAAATATTTACTTAATTGAAACTAACTGTTTTAGTGTTAAACGTCATTTGACTGAGCGTTTATGTAACTTTGGGCGGAGCTACGATGAAACAGAAATGATAGATGCTTGAAATCCCATCTGTTGCTAATGTCATTTCTAAGTATAGCTTGCGCGGGCTTTGTAGTTTGTACATGACTTTTTCGGAGTAAAAAAGGGACGGAGTCTGTGCAATGTCATTCACGCATGCTTTGTATAACGACTGAATACTAATTATTAAGAAAGAACTTCTTTATAATTAAATTATTTTGTAGGCTGTTTTAACAAATAAGAGCGACACAATTTTTAAGATAATTAGGTTTACAGTAGATTTATAATTTTGTATTGCAGATAATTACAGATGTAACGCTGATATTCCCTATTGCGAGTCTCTACTGATATATGCCGGCGTGATAAACTATCTCAACATGTCATTTGAGATAAACAACCAAGCCCAGCCTACGGGTTCTGATCATCAGCGGCGAACATTCCAGGTGCATACCAAAGGACGGTACTGGTCAAGTTCATTGTCGCTTCGCCTGAGATGCCCCTGGGATTACTGTTTACAAGACAAAGTGAAGCTGCTTGTTCTGCATTACCATTGCACTTCATCTCAATGCCACGTGGATTAACACGAACAATTCCTGACGAATTAGCTATCAATTTCCCGCATGACCGACATTGACTTATGGAAAACACACTGATACAAATAATCCATAGAACTCTTATTGAGTGCGATCAGCACACAATGTTAATTGTTTTAAACTTATTTATTTTACTTTGATTGTGAAACAAGTTCTTACAACTTAGACAAATCACGCTCGAAGTCTTCCTGGGTAGTACCAGTACAAAGCATATGCGGAAAAAGTGCCTTGCTCAAGGACATCACACATAGCCGTAGCGGAGAATCGAACCCACGACCCTGCGATCATGGGTTCGGTGCTCTACCACTGGACCACACGCTCCACAATGTTAATTAATATCCAGGAGTGCGGGCATGTTTCGGCAAATATTTCGGTTTAGTATTTATAGAAACAATTCGATGTGCATGTATATCAAGAAATAATATTATAGAAATTTAGTAGCCAAAAAAGGAAATTTTTTCTATTAATCGGTATATTGTACATTATGGAAAAATAAAGTGAAAATTTCACTTTAAAATGATTTTTGCTGGGAATGCGCGTGAATAACAAAACCAAAGATAATGGAGTTACAAATGTTTTTTACCATTAGTCGGCTAGTATTGTTTAAATGTTTAACTTATATACCTGTAATTAGTTTATAAGGTAAAAGTACCCAAATAGCTCTCGGACACCATACACATGGTTGTGTGGTGGTATCGTGTTTTTTTTATTTGCAGTGAAATATAATAACAAAGTAGTGTGAACTATCAATCAACTTTTTTGTATTTTCGATACATCTAACACATGTATATGTACTCTATTATGAATTGTCATTATCATTTGGAACTGTAGTTACACGCTTTATCTGTACCGTTCAATTACAAACTTGCCAAATTATCCATGAACTGACTTTTCTTATGGTGAATAAACCCTCTTCATAATCGTATCTGTCATGTTTTGTAAGCACGTTTGGAAATTCTTAACCGTTATGTTACAGCTATTCCTCTGTTTCAAATATCGACATGCTGTCTTTACCTGGAGGGTACGTTTACATGGAGGGATTTTTTACATATCATTGATTTTATGTTTTTAACGTGGTGTTAAAAATGGTCGTTTTTGATATTAAACAAGAATCAGCATGCTACTACAGCAATACAACTTCTCCAAGAAACAGCTTTTAACCATGACTGTAAAGTTAGTAGGTAGTTCGCAGTTGGTAGTTGGGGATTCGAATAACCAACTACCGACCAGCTGCCAGTTGGGGATTCGGAATCGTTATTATAATTACTTATTCATTTACATATTTTACTCGTGTTAATATGTTTAAAAATATAATCAATAATAAATGTATGTAAATTAATGTAAAATCTGAATCCCCAACTGGCAGCTGGTTGGTAGTTGGCGATTCACGGCGAATCCCCAACTGGACATTTTGAATCGCCGTCTGGTGAGTATACTCATTTTATTGAAGAAACAACCCGGCCAAAGTGTGTTATTTATTATTATAAATTTATTTCTAATTGAATTGACTGATTAAAAAAATAAAACAACGATTTATAAAAAATCCGAATCCCCAACTGCCAACTGGTTGGTAGTTGTCGATTAGCCGCGAATCGCCAACTGGAAATTTTGAATCGCTTCCTGGTGAATATACTCATGGTATTGAAAGAAAAGCGCGGGAACGGTGTTTATTTATTGTAATGAACTGTTTTTCTATGGAAATGATTCGTTTTCGAAAACAAATATCGATTTGAAAAAAAAAACGAATCCCAAATTTGCCATTGTGAATCACCGTATTGTGAGTATATCCGTTTTATTGAAGAACCAAACCACCATTGGTGTTATTATTATCCTAAATCTGTTTTCTTTATTGAATTGATATGTTAAAATAATAAAACAGCGGTTTAAAAAAAAAATCCGAATCCCCAACTGGCAGTTGATTGGTAGTTGGCGATTCGCGGCGAATCCCCAACTGGACATTTTGAATCGCCGTTTGGTGAGTATATTCATTATATTGAAGAACCAACCCGGCAAAAGTGTGTTATTTATTATTATTAACTTATTTCTAATTGAATTGATTGATTAAAAAAATAAAACAACGATTTCAAAAAAAATCCGAATCCCCAACTGGCAACTGGTTGGTAGTTGGCGATTCGCCGCGAATCCCCAACTGGAAATTTTGAATCGCCTCCTGGTGAATATACTCATGGTATCGAAGGAACAGTGCGGGAACGGTGTTTATTTATTGTTATGAACTGTTTTTCTATGGAACTGATTCGTTTTCAAAAACAAATATCGATTTGGAAAAAAAACGAATTCCAAATTTGCCATTTTGAATCACCGTATTGTGAGTATATTCGTTCTATTGAAGAACTAAACCACCATTGGTGTTATTATTATCATGAATCTGTTTTTTTTTTTATTGAATTGATATGTTAAAATAATAAAACAGCGGTTTAAAAAAAAATCTGAATCCCCAACTGGCAGCTAGTTGGTAGTTGGCGATTCGCCGCGAATCCCCAACTGGACATTTTGAATCACCGTCTGGTGAGTATACTCATTATATTGAAGAACCAACCCGGCAAAAGTGAGTTATTTACTATTATAAACTTATTTTTAATTGAATTGATTGATTAAAAAAAATAAAACAACGATTTAAAAAAAAATCGAATCCCCAACTGGCAACTGGTTGGTAGTTGGCGATTCGCCGCGAATCCCCAACTGGAAATTTTGAATCGCCTCCTGGTGAATATACTCATGGTATTACAGGAACAGCGTGGGAATGGTGTTTATTTATTGTTATGAACTGTTTTTCTATGAAATTGATTTGTTTTCAAAAACAAATATCGATTTGAAAAAAAAAAGAATTCCAAATTTGCCATTTTGAATCACCGTATTGTGAGTATATTCGTTTTATTGAACGACCAAACCAACCTCCATTGGTGTTATTATTATCCTAAATCTGTTTTCTTTATTGAATTGATATATTTAATTAATAAAACTGTGATTTAAAAAAAAATTCGAATCCCCAACTGGCAGCTAGTTGGTAATCGTATCTTCTACGAAAAAGAAGGTCAATGAATATAGTACTAACTACCAAACAGCTCCCAGTTGGGGATTCGGATTTTTTAAATCGATGTTTTATTATTTCAAGGAATCAATTCAATAGAAAAAGAGCTTAAAATAATAAAAAAGACACCAGGACCGCACAATATAAAGAGTATACTTACCAGACGGCGATTCAAAATGGCTAGTTGAGGATTCGCGGCGAATCACCTACCACCAACCAGCTGCCAGTTGTGGATTCGGATTTTTTTTTGAAATCACTTTTTTATTATTTTAATCAATCAATTCAATAAATAAACAAGACCATTCACACATTGTTCGTTCAATACCATGAGTATATTCATCAGGAGGCGGTTAAAAATTTCCCCAAACTAGCAATCAGCTGCCATTTGGGGATTCGGATTATTTTTTTCAGATCGATATATGTTTAAAAAAAGAATTAGTTCTATAGAAAAACAATTGAAAATAACAAATAAACAATATTCCAGCGTTGTTCCTTCAAAACCATGAGTATATTCATCAGGAGGCGATTCAAAATTTCTAGTTGAGGATTCGCGGCGAATCGCCAACTACCAACCAGCTGTCAGTTGGGGATTCGGATTTTTTTTAAATCGTTGTTTTATGATTTTAATAATTCAATTCAATTAAAAATGAGTTTATAATAATAAATAACACACTTTTGCCGGGATGGTTCTTCAATATAATGAGTATACTCACCAGACGGTGATTCAAAATATCCAGTTGGGGATTCGCGGCGAATCGCCAACTACCAACTAGCTGCCAGTTGGGGATTCGGATTTTTTTTTAAACCGCTGTTTCATTATTTTAACATATCAATTCAATAAAAAAAACAGATTCATGATAATAATAACACCAATGGTGGTTTAGTTCTTCAATAGAACGAATATACTCACAATACGGTGATTCAAAATGGCAAATTTGGAATTCGTTTTTTTTTTCCAAATCGATATTTGTTTTTGAAAACGAATCAGTTCCATAGAAAAACAGTTCATAACAATAAATAAACACCGTTCCCGCGCTGTTCCTTCAATACCATGAGTATATTCACCAGGAGGCGATTCAAAATTTCCAGTTGGGGATTCGCGGCGAATCGCCAACTACCAACCAGTTGCCAGTTGGGGTTTCGGATTTTTTTTAAATCGTTGTTTTATTTTTTTAATAAATCAATTCAATTAAAAATGAGTTTATAATAATAAATAACACACTTTTGCCGGGTTGGTTCTTCAATAAAATGAGTATATTCACCAGACGGCGATTCAAAATGTCCAGTTGGGGATTCGCCGCGAATCGCCAACTACCAACTAGCTGCCAGTTGGGGATTCGGATTTTTTTTTTAAATCGCTGTTTTATTCTTTTAACATATCAATTCAATAAAGAAAACAGATTTAGGATAATAATAACACCAATGGTGGTTTGTTTCTTCAATAGAAGGAACATACTCACAATACGGTGATTCAAAATCAAATTTGAAATTCGTTTTTTTTTTTTTCAAATCGATATTTGTTTTTGAAAACATATCATTTCCATAGAAAAACAGTTCATAACAATAAAATAAACACCGTTCCCGTACTGTTCCTTCGATACCATGAATATATTCACCAGGAGGCGATTCAAAATTTCCAGTTGGGATGATTCGCGGCGTATCGCCAACTACCAACCAGTTGCCATTTGGGGATTCGGATTTTTTTTAAATCGTTGTTTTATGATTTTAATCATTCAATTCAATTAAAAATGAGTTTATAATAATAAATAACACACTTTTGCCGGGATGGTTCTTCAATATAATGAGTATACTCACCAGACGGTGATTCAAAATGTCCAGTTGGGGATTCGCGGCGAATCGCCAACTACCAACTAGCTGCCAGTTGGGGATTCGGATTTTTTTTTAAACCGCTGTTTTATTATTTAAACATATCAATTCAATAAAAAAAAACAGATTGATGATAATAATAACACCAATGGTGGTTTAGTTCTTCAATAGAACGAATATACTCACAATACGGTGATTCAAAATGGCAAATTTAGAATTCGTTTTTATTCCAAATCGATATTTGTTTTTGAAAACGAATCAGTTCCATAGAAAAACAGTTCATAACAATAAATAAACACCGTTCCCGCACTGTTCCTTCAATACCATGAGTATATTCACCAGGAGGCGATTCAAAATTTCCAGTTGGGGATTCGCGGCGAATCGCCAACTACCAACCAGTTGCCAGTTGGGGATTCGGATTTTTTTTAAATCGTTGTTTTATTTTTTTAATAAATCAATTCAATTAAAAATCAGTTTATAATAATAAATAACTCACTTTTGCCGGGTTGGTTCTTCAATAAAATGAGTATATTCACCAGACGGCGATTCAAAATGTCCAGTTGGGGATTCGCCGCGAATCGCCAACTACCAACTAGCTGCCAGTTGGGGATTCGGATTTTTTTTTTAAATCGCTGTTTTATTCTTTTAACATATCAATTCAATAAAGAAAACAGATTTAGGATAATAATAACACCAATGGTGGTTTGTTTCTTCAATAGAACGAATATACTCACAATACGGTGATTCAAAATCAAATTTGGAATTCGTTTTTTTTTTTTTCAAATCGATATTTGTTTTTGAAAACAAATCATTTCCATAGAAAAACAGTTCATAACAATAAATAAACACCGTTCCCGCACTGTTCCTTCGATACCATGAATATATTCACCAGGAGGCGATTCAAAATTTCCAGTTGGGGATTCGCGGCGAATCGCCAACTACCAACCAGTTGCCAGTTGGGGATTCGGATTTTTTTTAAATCGTTGTTTTATTTTTTTAATCAATCAATTCAATTAAAAATAAGTTTATAATGATAAATAACACACTTTTGCCGGGTTGGTTCTTCAATAAAATGAGTATACTCACCAGACGGCGATTCATAATGTCCAGTTGGGGATTCGCCGCGAATCGCCAACTACCAACTAGCTGCCAGTTGGGGATTCGGATTTTTTTTTTAAACCGCTGTTTTATTATTTTAACATATCAATTCAATAAAGAAAACAGATTTAGGATAATAATAACACCAATGGTGGTTTGTTTCTTCAATAGAAGGAATATACTCACAATACGGTGATTCAAAATCAAATTTGGAATTCGTTTTTTTTTTTTCAAATCGACATTTGTTTTTGAAAACAAATCATTTCCATAGAAAAACAGTTCATAACAATAAATAAACACCTTTCCCGCACTGTTCCTTCGATACCATGAGTATATTCACCAGGAGGCGATTCAAAATTTCCAGTTGGGGATTCGCGGCGAATCGCCAGCTACCAACCAGTTGCCAGTTGGGGATTCGGATTTTTTTTAAATCGTTGTTTTATTTTTTTTTAATCAATCAATTCAATTAAAAATAAGTTAATAATAATAAATAACTCACTTTTGCCGGGTTGGTTCTTCAATATAATGAGTATACTCACCAGACAGTGATTCAAAATGTTCAGTTGGGGATTCGCCGCGAATCGCCAACTACCAACCAGCTGCCAGTTGGGGATTCGGATTTTTTTTTAAATCGCTGTTTTATTATTTTAATATATCAATTCAATAAAGAAAACAGATTTAGGATAATAATAACACCAATGGTGGTTTGGTTCTTCAATAAAACGAATAAACCCACAATACGGTGATTCAAAATGGCCAATTATGGAATCGGATTTTTTTCAAATCGATATTTGTTTTCGAAAAAAAATCAATTCTATAGAAAAACAGCTCATAACAATAAATAAAGACCCTTCCCGCACTGTTTCTTCAATACCATGAGTATATTCACCAGGAAGCGATTCAAAATTTCCAGTTGGGGATTCGCGGCGAATCGCCAACTACCAACCAGTTGCCAGTTGGGGATTCGGATTTTTTTTAAATCGTTGTTTTATTTTTGTAATCATTCAATTCAATTAAAAATGAGTTGATAATAATAAATAACACACTTTTGCCGGGATGGTTCTTCAATATAATGAGTATTCTCACCAGACGGTGATTCAAAATGTCCAGTTGGGGATTCGCCGCGAATCGCCAACTACCAACTAGCTGCCAGTTGGGGATTCAGATTTTTTTTTTAAATCGCTGTTTTATTATTTTAACATATCAATTTAATAAAGAAAACTAATTCAGGATAATAATAACACCAATGGTGGTTTGTTTCTTCAATAGAACGAATATACTCACAATACGGTGATTCATAATCAAATTTGGAATTCGTTTTTTTTTTTAAATCGATATTTGTTTTTGAAAACATATCATTTCCATAGAAAAACAATGATATCAATAAATAAACACCGTTCCCGTACTGTTCCTTCGATACCATGAATATATTCACCAGGAGGCGATTCAAAATTTCCAGTTGGGATGATTCGCGGCGAATCGCCAACTACCAACCAGTTGCCAGTTGGGGATTCGGATTTTTTATAAATCGTTTTTTTTATTTTTTTAATAAATCAATTCAATTAGAAATAAGTTTATAATAATAAATAACACACTTTTGCCGGGTTGGTTCTTCAATAAAATGAGTATACTCACCAGACGGCGATTCAAAATGTCCAGTTGGGGATTCGCCGCGAATCGCCAACTACCAACTAGCTGCCAGTTGGGAATTCAGATTTTTTTTTTAAATCGCTGTTTTATTATTTTAACATATCAATTCAATAAAGAAAACAGATTTAGGATAATAATAACACCAATGGTGGTTTGGTTCTTCAATAAAACGGATATACTCACAATACAGTGATTCAAAATGGCCAATTATGGAATCGGATTTTTTTCAAATCGATATTTGTTTTCGAAAACGAATCAGTTCCATAGAAAAACAGTTCATAACAATAAATAAACACCGTTCCCGCACTGTTCCTTCAATACCATGAGTATATTCACCAGGAGGCGATTCAAAATTTCCAGTTGGGGATTCGCGGCGAATCGCCAACTACCAACCAGTTGCCAGTTGGGGATTCGGATTTTTTTTAAATCGTTGTTTTATTTTTTTAATCAATCAATTCAATTAAAAATAGGTTTATAATAATAAATAACACACTTTTGCCGGGTTGGTTCTTCAATAAAATGAGTATACTCACCAGACGGCGATTCAAAATGTCCAGTTGGGGATTCGCCGCGAATCGCCAACTACCAACTAGCTGCCAGTTGGGGGATTCAGATTTTTTTTTTAAATCGCTGTTTTATTATTTTAACATATCAATTCAATAAAGAAAACAGATTTAGGATAATAATAACACCAATGGTGGTTTGGTTCTTCAATAAAACGGATATACTCACAATACGGTGATTCAAAATGGCCAATTATGGAATCGGATTTTTTTCAAATCGATATTTGTTTTCGAAAACAAATCAATTCTATAGAAAAACAGTTCATAACAATAAATAAACACCGTTCCCGCACTGTTCCTTCAATACCATGAGTATATTCACCAGAAAGCGATTCAAAATTTCCAGTTGGGGATTCGCGGCGAATCGCCAACTACCAACCAGTTGCCAGTTGGGGATTCGGATTTTTTTTAAATTGTTGTTTTATTTTTGTAATAATTCAATTCAATTAAAAATGAGTTTATAATAATAAATAACACACTTTTGCCGGGATGGTTCTTCAATATAATGAGTATACTCACCAGACGGTGATTCAAAATGTCCAGTTGGGGATTCGCGGCGAATCGCCAACTACCAACTAGCTGCCAGTTGGGGATTCAGATTTTTTTTTAAACCGCTGTTTTATTATTTTAACATATCAATTCAATAAAAAAAACAGATTCATGATAATAATAACACCAATGGTGGTTTAGTTCTTCAATAGAACGAATATACTCACAATACGGTGATTCAAAATGGCAAATTTGGAATTCGTTTTTTTTCCAAATCGATATTTGTTTTTGAAAACGAATCAGTTCCATAGAAAAACAGTTCATAACAATAAATAAACACCGTTCCCGCGCTGTTCCTTCAATACCATGAGTATATTCACCAGGAGGCGATTCAAAATTTCCAGTTGGGGATTCGCGGCGAATCGCCAACTACCAACCAGTTGCCAGTTGGGGATTCGGATTTTTTTTTTTTGAAATCGTTGTTTTATTTTTTTAATCAATCAATTCAATTAAAAATAAGTTAATAATAATAAATAACACAATTTTACCGGGTTGGTTCTTCAATATAATGAATATACTCACCAGACGGTGATTCAAAATGTCCAGTTGGGGATTCGCCGCGATTCGCCAACTACCAACCAACTGCCAGTTGGGGATTCGGATTTTTTTTTTAAATCGCTGTTTTATTATTTTAACATATCAATTCAATAAAGAAAACAGATTTAGGATAATAATAACACCAATGGTGGTTTGGTTCTTCAATAAAACGGATATACTCACAATACGGTGATTCACAATGGCAAATTTGGAATTCATTTTTTTTTTCAAATCGATATTTGTTTTTTAAAACAAATCAGTTTCATAGAAAAACAGTCATAACAATAAATAAACACCGTTCCCGCGCTTTTCTTTCAATACCATGAGTATATTCACCAGGAAGCGTTTCAAAATTTCCAGTTGGCGATTCGGCGGCGAATCGCCAACTACCAACCAGTTGCCAGTTGGGGATTCGGATTTTTTTATAAATTGTTGTTTTATTTTTTTAATCAATCAATTCAATTAAAAATAAATTTATAATAATAAATAACACACTTTGGCCGGGTTGGTTCTTCAATAAAATGAGTATACTCACCAGACGGCGAATCAAAATGTTCAGTTGGGGATTCGCCGTGAATCGCCAACTACCAACCAGCTGCCAGTTGGGGATTCAGATTTTATATTAATTTACATACATTTGTTATTGATTATATTTTTAAACATATTAACACGAGTAAAATATGTAAATGAAATAGTAATTATAATAACGATTCCGAATCCCCAACTGGCAGCTGGTCGGTAGTTGGTTATTCGAATCCCCAACTACCAACTGCGAACTACCTACTAACTTTACAGTCATCTTTTAACCGGAACCTCCATATCTGCATAATCAACGTAGCAAAAGAATCGTCTTTAAAAATCATCTTTAATCATCTTTAAACAACATATCTACAAGAATCTTCCTAGAATGGACATCGTCGGGCTACTCGTCTGTTTGACAGCTTCGGTTTCAAATCGCTTTAACGCAAGGCTTCAAGCTAAGCGGGTTGAAATTGACCAAGTCAGCGGCAACTTTAAACTCGACAAAAAGATCTTTACAACTTGATCAAGCACGGAAGAAGGAGCATCATATCACCGAGAAACATCTTAGAGAGTAATCGTCTTATCCAGCGAGTGGTGCAGCACCGGGAGGAGTAGCGAACCTGTCGATGCTGTCCACTGGCATCGTAATCTTCTGTTCCTGCTCGCCAAAAAGCGAGCGTAAACAAACACTTATACATACTAGTAGCCTGTCATCCTATCTTATTAACCAGTCATATGTATATGTAGTGACATGGTTGACCTTGCTGAATACAAATAATTTCTCCACTTCTAAACCACAATTTAAGAAGTTTAAACAATTCTAAACTACGATAATAAAACACTTTAAAGTCAAATCTGCTTTTGTCAAATTTATTGAATCCAGGTAAAGAACATTTTAGATTGTTTTCAATAGCGTCATCCTATTAGCGTAAATCTGTACAATAAAACTATCAGAAGTTTGGGAATATAGGCATTTGTCATCTATTTAATCAGGATTAATTATGAAAATTTAACAAATCTCTATACTATCATAAGCCAAAATGTTGCATTGCATGTTTGTGATGTTAGCAGAAAAAAATCAACTAATGATGAATAATGAAACATATACATGCATAACAAAACAAACTGTTCAAAGGATAAATCATTTACGTTTTCACCCCAAAAAATATTTTACAAAGGAAAGAAGAATAAATTGCATAAACAATAGTATCCAATTAAATCATATATATTTTAAGTGAATATCAAATGATTATTATTAATTAAATAATTTTACTTATTTTATTATATAAGATTTACAGGGTGGCGGATCCACGTGACCTTTTTGTTATAGTGCTCGGGTGGTTTTCTTAAAAAAAAAATAGCTATATATAGTATTTGTCATGTTTTTCTTATGGATATAAGTTGATTAAACTTCCCAGTATTTAACATTAATAATGTGCAATATCAGAAATAAAATAAAAAATAAAAGTTTGCATACAGCTTTGTTTGTTATTACCTCACAAATAGCATATCCGTCTTTCAATTTTGGCATAAATGTAGATTTTGAAAACCGTATATCTGTTAGTTTAATTGTGTTTTATCATGTCAATGCATTAATTTTCTGTTGATAAACTGCCTGCCTGGTAAACATAGGTTTATCACATCAATACACGTTTATCAGGCACATGAAGTCATTATGTATAACGATACATTTTGACCGGGACAGAATCTCTACTGGCTGTAACAAAAGTTTGACGATATTGGCATGATAAAGAGAATACCATGTGTCTAATATTATCAACTTTATCAGGTTCGGCACGAAAAAAACAAGGACTCACCTGATCAGATACTAACATGATGTTCTCTATATAACCAACTTATACACTCCATTTCATTAAATACACATTTATAGAGATATTGGGTGGCTGGGGTGTAGGCATTTTCATCCTTTAAGTATTCAACGAAACAGACCCATAAATTTTACACTTTAATACTACCAATTGGAAGTCATGTTCATCCTAAACAGAAACAGTAACAGTAGTTTGATTTTCTATTGAAAGGCTCCCACCCCCACTCCACACACCCACCCCACACTCACTGAGAAACTGATTCCCTGGATATCATTTCAAGTCAGAAAATTACCCCGATAAAATATTGAAGCAAAACGTGCAAGCGCTTTTTGTCCGTTTGACGCTTTTTTGGTCCGCAGAAAAAATAGATAAAACGTCGACTTTTGTCCGCATTACCCCTTTTGTCCACAGGAAATTAAGAAAAATGACGCCTTATGCCCGCATGACAGTTTTGTTCGCAGAAAAAAAAAAGAAAAATTACGCCTTTTGTCCGCAAGACGCCTTTTGTCCACAAAAAAAACATGAGAAAAACGTCGACTTTTGTCCGCATGACGCCTTTGTCCACAGAATTTAGTATAATAAACTTTTATCCAAGTGATACCTCTTGTCCGCATATATTGTAATAAAGATGTTTTTTTGTTATTGCATAATTATCTTCTTTTTAAATTTATACACAAGGTTGCTTATCACTAGACCTTGCATTGGATTGAATTTCAACACCGCACTGCATTTTTATGCCTCTTTTTGATACGCCCGGATGTAGGCCGCAAATGGTTTCTTCTCGATACTTTAGTTTCTTTAAAGATAATTTGATGAAATTTTGTGTATAGATACTTTAAATGAAAAGGAAGCTTACTAGTGATTGGATTTAAGCTAAATTGGGTCATGGTCACTGTTACTAAAATCAGTAACTTTTGTTTTTGTTAATATTTTCTTATGAAACTTTGGGTATATGTTCCTAGTGTAATATAGAAAGTTTGGATTTCAAGGTTAATAAGGTCAAGATCAAGTTCATTGTAACCAAATATAGATAAAATGTTTCTGCTCAATAAATGTAGTTTCTTTGTGTATAATTTCCTATCACGGGATGGAAGCTTGGGATTTTTAGGTCAATCGGGCAAAGGTCCCTATTACATAAATTTGATAAATACAATAACAGTTTCCGCTTAATAGCCTCGTTTTCCTTTAATGTATTTGTACGACATTTTGTATGTTCGCTTCTTGTATCAATAAAATAAAAAGTTTGAGAATAACGGATAAAGTTCAGATTACTGTTACCCAAAACAGAAAAACGATTTCGCTCAATATCTGTCAGGTGAATCGGGACACGGCTTTGAGGATCACTACAACTAAAAATATAAACACGATTCCCCTCAACAACGTTAGTGTCGCCACAGTTTCCTTTAACAATTTCCATATCCTTAAGTTCATTATTCCCTTTGCACTTACTCGTATAATATTTCTGACTGACTTGATATGGACGTAAATTGGCTGTTTTGTGAAATATATTTATTTACCATGACATATGCTTAATTTAAACAAAATTTTATTTCCTTTAAGTGTTTGTTTAATAATTTGAAGAAATGTTCTTTTTAAATATTGAATGCTTTGCAAACGGTCCTGTTTTTAAATATTTAAGAATAATCGAGAGCGCTGTCCTTCCAGCAGCATTATTTTTACATTTACCTGGGTTTCGTTTTATTTATGTATAACGGATAATTTGGTAATTTTTGCTATTTGTTTCCATGGTAAAATCACGGGGGTTGACATGTGTACAAAGTTTCTTGAAGTTACCTTCATCGGTTTTGGAGTTATGACCCGGAAGCTGCAAATTTTATAATTTTGGCTTTTTGTTTCCATGGTAACAGAAAAAAAGAAAACTCCGTCAAGTTACTTTGAATGGTTTTGTAGCTGCGCTTCGAAAATGGAAAATGTTGTAATTATGCCCTCAAACTTTAAAGGTCAAGGTCACAATTTAAATTTGTTTGCTGACACTTTCAGTCTGATTGAGATTTCGCGTCCAGTCTGTAACTTCGTCACCTATACATACATTTCAAAAACACTTGGCTCAATTCATCAGCATGGTATGATGACGTGTCACACGTAAGACCCACATGCGTACCTCAAAGTTCAAGGTCACTTTTTTAGTTTATTTGACAACACTTTGAGTCTGTGTGAGGATTCGCGTCCTGTCTGTAACTTTGTCATGAAAATATGGATTTTATAAATACTTACTACAAATGATTAACGTAACATGACGACGTGTTGCGTGCAACACCCACTTCAAATGTCAAGGTCACAATTTAACTTTGTTTGACAACACTTTCATTCTGTTTGAGATTCCGTGTCGAGCCTGTAACTTTGTCACCTATGGATAAATTTCAAAAACATTTGGCTCAGTTGATCAACATGGCATAATTAAAAGTCGCATGTCAGACCGAGGTCACACTTTCAATTTGTTTAATATTGCGTGTCTGATCTGTAACTTTGTCTTTAACTTGGCTCTATTGATCAAGATGGCATGGCGACGTGCCTCCCGTAAGACCAAGACCTGTACCTCAAAGGTCATGGTCACACTTTGAGTTTGTATGACACCCTCATGTAACTTTATCATACATGGATGGATTTCAAAAACGCTAAGCTCAATTAATCAATTGATCAACATGATATGACGACGTGTCACGTTAAGACCCAGAACCTTACCTAAAAGTTACACTTTCAGTTTGGTTAATAGTTCATGTCTGGTCTGTAACTTTGTCTTAAATGGAGGAATTTTAAAATAGCTTCACACAAGTGAACAGCATGTCATGATGATGTGCCACCTGTACTTACCTGTAGAAATACCCAGACTTTTACATCAAATGTCAAGGCTACACAAAGGTCAAGGTCACGCTTTAATGTAAAAAAAAAGAAATTGCGTGCTTAGTCTGAAACGTCAGACCATTACTCTTGATATTCATGGATACATCGCTACCTTTTATAACAAATATTGTTATTTTCACAGACCATTTGCGGGGGAGGGGTTGGGGGCGGCTTTGGAGTTGTACTCCGGAAACGTAAAATTTTGTAATTTGGCTATTTGTTTTCATAGCAACAGAAAAAATATTGAACATTAACTCCCTCATTGCAACTGTAGTCATTCGTTAAGGCTGTTGTTTGTGAACTTTATTTCATCATATATAGAAAATGCAAATTCTATTAATTAGTTTATATTAATATAATGAGGGCATCAAGGAAGATTGATTTCAAATGAGTTCTCTCGTTAATAAAATTCTTTATATTATTATCATTATTGTTGTTGTTATTACTATAAAAGGCACGTCTAGACCTACTGGCTGACATGAGTAAAACGTTTAGTAAAGTTACCTTGAGAAAATTTGGAGTTGTACTCCGGAAATGCTTTTGGACGCACGGACACACGGACGCACGCACGGAGGTGCCCATTTTTATTTCCCCCGCAAAATTGCGTTTAAATCAAACGAGATTACGATGTTTGAAATATGCATGTCCGCTAAAAACGAGTAATCAAATTAAGAAAGATGTAGCTTGAAGCACATTTTCATATATTAACAATGTGTTTGTCAACTATATCAGCATAGATAAATGTTATTACATGTTATTCGTTCCAATTCATCAACTTTTCGAGGGGGGGGGGGGGGGGGGTTCTAACGGAAAATCACATACGAAATATACTCTTTGGATGAATTTTACCCTGAAGTATTACATGATCTTCGACGCTTGATTAAGACAAACCACGTTTGGAATATGATCAAGACTACGAGAGTTACACGCTTATGTCGTTACTGACGTACACCGCTGGGTACGGTTAGCCCAGTGGATAGCGCGTCCGACTATCAATCAAGGGGTCGTGAGTTCGAATTCCCGCCCGGCAATAGTTTTCGCAAGGATTGCTATACAGCATGACGTCTCAGTATCGTTTGTCTCTCGCCGCTGATTGAAGTGGGAATGTTATCAGTCAGTTGCAGAGATGGATATTTTCGAGTAATGATCGTCTGTTAGCCATGAATGGCATACACTTGCGTTTATTATTCAAACAAACAATCTTAAGTGCACCGATGACGATCCACTTTAACAATATTTATAAAAACGGTTAATTCTTACAAGTCAAACGGAAGGATATGAAAATTCTCTCCAAAGACATTTGCCTATATTTTTCAAAGTTCAATGATACGCTGAAATTGTATTTCGCAATATTAATTGTTTAACTTTAGACACCGTTTGCGATTTACTGTGGAGGAAACCAGGACAAGTCGGAATGAAAATTGCGTTTGTCACAATGTATACATATTTGTTTTACATACATTCACGTATTATACGCTCATCATAAATATCTGGCTTCTCTTGGCATTTAAGTTTAACAATTGTGTACTAATATAATTGGTTGTTTCACAAAATGACACAAATGGCGAACTGAAATATTCCAATTTGCCCAAGCATTGGGGTTTGTTGGAACAATACAAATATATTTATATACACATGTACAGGGCAAGTGGGTCGGGCTGCACGTTTTAACAACAGACTGTCGAACCCCGGGATACAACGTCCAATAAACCGCCATAGTTTAGAAAACAAAGGCAGAGATAATGTCGTGTATTTATACTGGTTATACCTATAACTTCGAGTCTAAAACTGTATCGTTCATGTAAATGATGACACCAATAATAAACAGTAATACAGTTACTCTATTGTCATGTATGATCCTTCTAATGGTTATTTTTTTGTAAATATACCTTTGAAAATAATAAATTCATGGAAAAACAGTGGTTATTTATGATATGCAGTCTGCCATATATTTTTCTAGTATACTTATTATCAGAAAAAATAGTGGTATGGGACTATACTTTCATATAATATTAAGAAGTCCTGTATGAAAAATAGAATTAAAGATTCAAATCAGCATAAACAGTGGGTTTGTACACTTAAGATTTTTTGCACTGATTTTAGTTTTGCTAAAACCAGGGAAATATAATTAAGTCACTACTTAAACGAGGGCATAAAAATGTTGATCCCTTCCCAAAAAATATAACTGGTGTACAGTATTTTAAGTGCACCCATCCATTGTCACTGTTCTCATGTAAAAAATCTAAGTGTACATGTGTGAGATAATGTTATTATACGAGAATTCGCGGTAATATGTATATCGCGATATTAGGTATATATGGAAATATAATTGTTTTATTTACTATTTGATACCATGCGTGCAATTAGTTATGTCTTATTTCATTTTATTGAAATATATGTATATGCATTTGCTTTCCTATCATAACTCCAACTCGGAAAAAATCATGTGATAATAACAATAATCACAAGGAATTTTAGCAATTATTATACATTTCGACAGGAAGTAATTGTCAATCTTATTTTATAGATAATTTTCACGGCGGTATATAAATATGAGATCAAATTGTCAAACAATAATTGTTTTACGAAGTTTTTTTAGCTAAATGTTTTGTTAAGAGTAAAATGTATATGTATTGAGCCTGAAATATATAACAATTGTATGATGACAAATGATTTGACTGCTATTTATAATTGTTTAAGTCGAAGAATTGTCTGACATGCTTACAATATCTTTCCATTCATCTCCGGAACATTTCTTACAATGCAGAATGAAATTCTCTTCAAAACAATACCATTCCCAGCAACTTGTGCTTAAAATATTTAAAGAAGTACTTTTGATAACAACATTTGTATACTGACATGTGATGGGAGAATTGTTTCGTATACAAGTTGACGAACCAACATGATTTAGTTATGTAAAGAAATGGAGGGAAAGTGCATGCTTCAAGAAACATTTTTGCAAATAACTTATTGCAAAAGATCATGAAAATATACGAAACAAAAATGAACATTGCTTATGTATAGAGATGAACCATCAATACTATCAAGTGGCCATGTAAAACAGCACATGCTCAGTTGAAAAAGTTATAGTAGTGAGTGGTACAATTTACAATAAGTAATAATCAAATATGGTAGTAGAGAGTGTTGGTTTTAGGCATAATAACTGTCATTTATGGATTGGAATGTTAATTGTGAACTATTTTTTACAAGTGAGATGGATGGACAGTATGTCCTGTTGGTCTTATGGCTCCAACTTCAGGTCCTTGAGGTTGTTGGTTACCATAATCTGGGCTTTACTATTGGTGTTTTGCTAACCTGACCACACGTCTTTACTGTATACACAATTTTGTATTAAATGTTCAAGAACAATGCATAATATTCCAATTTTGGTCTTAACAATATTTGGCACTCTACATTTTACTGCTATAATGCATTTTAGAAAATGGCGCTGATATGGAAAAGCCGATCTAATGCAGAAGTAGATGTTCACTAGGAAAAGTGAGAAGAAAGCAAACAATGACTACAGGTAACAACCAATACTTCCAGGGGCAAGAAATGATGACGAGAAACAAGTAATCAGTTGGGGAGCAAGCAGTGAAGACAGGTACAAACAATGCCAATAGGAACAAGCAATGACGACCGGAAACAATTAGTCCAAATCAGTGCAGAGGCAAGCAATGAAGACAGGTACAAGCAATGGTGCTGGGAAGCAAGTAATGAATCCCAAAATCAGTCGGGGGAGTAAGCAATGATAGAGGGAACAATAAAAAGTTAGGACACCTCTAATAAAGACGCCTTTGGACACCTAATAATGAAGGCTTTTGAATTATTGGGTGAATTATGTTTATATTAACTGACAGAGTGGAAAACAGCTGTGAAAAACAGAGTGGAAAACAGTGCAGGAAGTGTTTAGATTGCTCGTTACGAGCAATCTGAACTCTTCCTGCACTGTTTTCAAAGGCCTTCTGTGATTGGTGCAGGAAAATGTGTATCTATGGAGTAAAGGGTTAAATGCTGTCATAATCAAAGAATTCAAGAAAGAAGCATACAATAATAATCAGCACCACAAATGTTCACATAAATATTTTAGATTTTACTTTGTTTAAGCATTTAAATATATATTAGTATTATTATCTTATTATCACTAGTATTTTGTTAAGGCTTTATCAGTATATAATTATGTCTCCTTTCAAATCATTTTTATATGTATTTTATTCCACATGAGTTTGTTTTAGTTTTGTCTTTTTGTATCATATGGTTGGTGGAATGTAGCTGTTCTAGTTAGTATTCATGTGTTAATGTTAACAACTCAAAATAAAGATCTGTGTATCTTGTAGCTGTTCAAGTTCTTCCAAGACAGATGTACCACAACTTCTTCTATAGAACAAGAATTGGTGGAACAGACTGCCATCCACTTCCAGGCATACATCATCGGCAGTGGGAGAAAGTGAAAAATATAAGGAAACCAGCAACACAGATAAATTTGAAGGTTTTGATTTTCATATATTCATTCTGTTTTTCTTGCTGTTAATGTTTTGTATGCTCTTGTATTTCAGCATCAATGTCTATTTTCTATTTATCCTTCTCTGATGTGTTCTTTATTCTTATGTTCCATTTTAACTGACCTTCATTGCTGCTTCTTGCCATTTAGATAAAGGAAGGAGCAACAAGGACCATTACAGATGAAGAAAGGATCAACGAGAACCAGCTGCACAGATGTAAGTAAATTTCTGTTTCTTTTCTGACATTAATTATGGTTTTGCTATTTATGTATACTTAACCATATTTACTGCCTATTTTATTTCACAGATGAAAAAAGAAGACGACGAAACTCAGCTACAGCGTTGTAAGTAAAACTAATTTTTACAGTTAATTTTGTAAGTGTCATTTTATCATGTTTTTAAACAATGAACACACTCTCTAAGACTTGATGCTGTCATTGATAAAAAATTAGGACAGCAAAGTCCATCAACAAAGATGTGAGCACCATATTTTTTTATTTATCATTTTCTCCTACATTTTCTTTGTTATTGTGTTTCATGTTTACTGACTTTCATTGCTGCTTCTTGCCATTTAGATGATGTCACAGGAAGGAGCTACAAGAACCATCATAGATGAAAGAAGAAGCACCTAGAACCAGCTGCACAGATGTAAGTAAAGCTCTGTTTCTTTTCTGGCGTTAATTAAGGTTTTGCTTTTCATGTTTTCTTACAGTGTGCTGCTGGTGGTGCTGGTGCTGCTGCTGGATGTGGTGTTGATGATGATTACAATGATGGTGATGGTGGTGATTAGGATAATGATTAGGATAATGCTGTATGGATGATGATTATTAGTGATGGTGACGTTTATAATAAGGATGATAATGATTATAAGATTGTATCAAGTAATGTTAAGGATGGTGTTGATCAAACTGAAGATGAAAATATACTGAACAGATGAAGATGTATGCTGCTGTTGCTGATGATGATGATTATGAATAAGTTGCTTCTGAATTTAAAGTTATCTACATGTTATATGAAGAAGCAGTAACCAAGACTTAGAGGATAATTGGTATGCTTATTTGTATTCTGTTGATAATTCAAACATAATGCTTTGTTTTCAGTAGCTCTAGTAGGTCTCTATTTACTGAATTGCAAACATTGATTTATTGGCGTTATGTTGTTGTTGTTGTATGGTGTTTAGCGTCGCTTTCAACAATTTTTCAGTCATATCGCGACAGTGTCTTCTTGAGACAGTATTCTGAGCGCTGTCACACTGGAGTATCATGCCGCAGACACATGGTATGATACTCCACCCAGTCACATTATACTGACACCGGGCCGACCAGACCTAGAACTCTCCTCTAAATGCTGAGCGTCAAGTGAGGTAGCTTCTAGTACTATTTTAAAGTCTTTGGTATGACCCGGCCGGGGATCGAACCCACAGCCTTCCGCATGGGAGGCGGACGCTCTACCACTAGACCACGCCGCAGTCTTTATTGGCATTAATAACACGTTTGTGTTAACAGCATTATCAACATCCAGTTTTATTGGTGCAGGAAGAGCTCATGAATCTGTGTAAACCCACTGTTCTTTTGTAACTAGCAAGTGCTCTAAATAAAAAAATGAAAAAACCGAGATTTCAACCACTGAGTCCAGCGGTGAGAGGTAAATGATATTGAACACTCGACCACACACAGTTTACTGTAGATGTTGTTTTTGTTTGTTGCTTCGACTGCCATTACTGTTGTTATTGTTTATAATGTTGCTTTTATTGCTTTAATTTTCATTTGAATTGCAGTTGTGTCGTAGATGGGTTATGCAGTCATCAGAAAAAAGCAGACATGGATAAAGCGAATGATTAGAGGTAAAGTATTGGGAATTTGCTTACTTTAGGTAAATAGACAAATTATAACAATACAAAAATATTTTATATAATTTGAGTTAACAACATTATCAATAAAGCTGCACTTTATATATAGCATCACCTATTATTGGTTTTATTCATATGATGGGATATATACTTATGAATTTTGTCTATTGACAATGATGATGCCTACATTGACGATGATGATGCCTACATTGATGATGACGATGCCTATATTGATGTTGATGATGCCTATATAGATGATGACGATTCTTATATTGATGATGATGATGCCTATATTGATGATGACGCTGCCTATATTGATGATGATGATAATGATGCCTATATTGATGATGATGATGCCTTTATTGATGATGATGATACCTATATTGACGATGATGATGATGATGCATATATTGATGATGATGATTATGCCTATATTGATGACGATGATGATGATGATGCCTATATTGATGATGATGATGATGATGCCTATATTGATGATAATGATGATGAGTTATGTTTTAATGGCTAAATGATGATGATTTGTTCTGACTGTAATAAGGGGGATGATGATAGTGATGATGATGGTAAATGTGATGAGACGCCGGGTATCTTAAGGATGGAATCTATGAGACTGAGGATGGAGATGAGATGTATGGTGGATGGTGATGATGAATAACTGGTTCCTGGGAGTATTTTGCTTGTGAAGATGATGTAACAAAGACTTGTATTATATTGATGAAGATAATCGAGACTTGGATTAATTGGATTATATGTAATCTCACTTGAATTTGGATGAGTGTAATTAAAAAATATGTTGTTTTTTTTCCTGAAATTCAGTTACACAATGTCGAACCATTCTTCCTGATATTTATACATGTATTTGTAATTAAATCATTTTAGTCTTTCTGTATAGAATTGTAAACATGCTAATTGCCATTATTGTATTGACACTAACACAGCAGCAAACAACAACTTTAAACAGTATACTAGTACTTTCCTCATGCATATTTTAAATGGTCTTAACAGCATATTCAACACATTGTATATTATATATGGCATCCAGTTGATATGTAACAATTTGATGTTAGATATATTCCAGAAGTCTATTTAGAAGTCAAGTATGTCCCAGAAGTCTACCCAGTCTACTATGAAGTCTTTCCAGAAGTCCATCTCCCAGATGTCCCAGACGTTAACCATGTCCCAGAAGTCAACCTTGTCCCACAAATCAACTATGTTCAAGAAATCTATCCAGAAAACAGCCATTTCCAGAAGTCAACCAAGAAGTCAACCTAGAAGTCAATCATGTCCCAGAACGGTGATTAACCATACATGTCAGGTAAGCAGTGTTTGATGAGTTTACTTAATGTCTTTAATAGTGTTACTATGGGTATTGTATCAAACCTAGAAATTACATAAATGATGAAACAAGACAAAACTTTCTTATTTAAAACATCTGATCTGATAAAAATAATAACAGATCTGGGATAATAAATATATATATATTTCATAAGAAGAGATAATTGAAATCACAACAACAGAATTTCCGATTTTGGGGATCTTTTCAGATGCACATTAACAATGTATGATATCTATGTATATGGAGATAATTATTTGTGAACAACCAGACATTAATGTACAGACCAGGCTACGACGAGCGTGCTGAGCTACAGTGCAAACCATAGACACAATATCAAGGTATCAAACAAACCAATAGATTTGTTGTTAGCCAAGACTTATATACTATGGCTTTACATGCAACACATCTGGAATGCATTTCACAAAAAAAACTTACAACAAAAATCATCGTAAATGTAAACCAACAATTATTCATAAATTTTAATATTTTCTATTTTCATCCAAATGAAGCCAAGTTGGCTCAAATCATGCAGAAAGTTGCATATTTTCTGAAAACATAATCATTTTAAATGTCAATCAAAATTTGAACACACAACAGAGAAATTATCGAATTGACTTACGTCATTAAGTTATTTTGTGAAACGCAGCCCTGGACTGGACAGACAAATTACATACATGAACTGATGGCTTTATATGAGTAGGATCCAGTTAATATATATATGCTTTTTTCCCATTTCTATGCTTTGAGAGGAAGTAAACCTGTATTAAGCAACAAGTCTTAAAATATCACTTTTGCTCCTTCCCTTGACTGGCTGCTTAAGACAGGTTTGACAGAATAATGACAATGTCTGTTTTAGATAATTGATCCTATGTCTTATTAGTGCTGCATAAACGTGCTACGTTTCTCGCAGTTATCACATTGTTCTTAACATTGTCCAGTGCTACCCAAGACTTGTCATTTTAATATTGAATACAATTAAAGCTTCATTGTATTTTACTAATATATTTATATATTTGGTCACCTGACTAGACATGAGCCGAGATGCCGTACTTTGGAAACCAACGTTCTATATACCATTTGGATTTTCTATAGACATTATGTAACATTTTGTTAATGTTATGTATTTGCAATTTAGATCTGACAACAAAATGACACTGTCAAACATAACTGTTGTCCACAAGATGAAATGCTGTGATGCTTCTGACCCCATCATATGACAGCACTATCACGCAGTCCTGCCATCCGAGATCTAATGCTCACCAACATATAAACACAGGAACATATATGAGTATAAATTACATGTTTTTGAGACTTTGTCAACTTTTAAAATGGGAAATTCGTACTCATTCCATTAGTTCAGCCACACATTACAAACAATAATTGGTTTGTAGCATTTTTAGATTAATTCATTCTTAAGTAATGTCTTGCATACAAGCATGTATAACTAGTGTAGATCTGTTTTCCTGTAAGCTATTGTAACTGTATATATTTTATTCATATGTTATAGAACAAGATATGAAACAACCATGTTGTAGAACATAGCTTAACCATGTCCCAGATGTCATCCATGTCCCAGAAGTCTGCAGATACAATCCAGAAGCCATTCATGTCCCTGATGTCGTCCATATCCCAGATGTCATCCATATTCCAGAAGTCAACTATGACAAAGAAGTCAACCATGTCCAAGAAAAACTACTGTACCCCATAAGTCAACCATGTCCCTGAAGTCAACCATGTCCCAGAAGTCAACCATGTCCAAGAAGTCTACCATACCCCAGATGTCAACCATGTCCAAAAAGTCAACCTAGAAGTTGGATCATGTCCCAGAAGTCGACCCAGATGTCAACCATGTCCCAGAAGTCGACCCAGATGTCAGCCATGTCCCAGAAGTCAACCCAGATATCAACCATGTCCTAGAAGTCATCCATGTCCCAGAAGTCTGCAGATACAATCCATATGCCAATCATGTCCCAGAACACAACCATCTTGAGTTTCGATAACATGCACACTAGCTACTCTTCCTGCTTCCGGTCAGAATGTACATTGAATATATAACATAAAATTGCTTGTCTTAAATGTTTTCTTATTTGTTCTCGCATTCGTGTATAATCAGCTTCCTTAACCATAATGTATGAGGTACTTTTACTGGTTTCAGAATTCAATTAACATTTATAATAGAAATAATAATCATGCTGAAAGTTTTATGAGTTGTTTTTGTCTTTAAAGCACACATTTTACTTAATATGGCATAATGTTCATCTTTAATTGCACATTTTGCTTCATTGTCTCACTGGAGTATCTTGAAATAGTTTTATTCCTTATACTCTCTATGTCTGTCTATGAAAGATCCATATGCCTCCAAGATGTGACAGTATTGTAACTATGATTTATTATGTTGCTGATACATACTATGATTCCAAGTCAATCTGTGTCGGTTCTTAGGAACTGTGCTCATATTTACAATTTCATTTGATTTTAATATTTAGTATCAGTTTTATGCCATTGAGGGCTAACAGATGATCAGCTAACCTAGCCACTCTTTCCTTGGATCCTGGAAAATCAACCAGTACTCAGGGCCACCAATCTCCGCAAGTAACTGATAACTGTCTTACTTGAATCAGCTGTTAGAGATGCATGACAACATGGCGCAGTGTCATATAACAATCATCACTCAGACTCATGACGAGAAATCAAACTGGATTGATAGTCAGACATGCTACCAACTGAGCTAACTGGACCTGAATTAATGAAAAATGTATTATTTGTAAGTGGTTACTAATTCCAGGATAGGATTGAACCAATATTGTGCTTGCTCTATCAGAAATATTTAACAACTCCTGTTTTACTATAACTTAAAGTTTTAAACCATCTTGAGTATAAACAATTAACACTTTATAGGAGAATCCAAAGAGCTGCTTGTATACGATATATGAAGATGCTATCTTCGTTAGATGTCAAAACAACCAATCATCAATAAGATGTCGTCCAAGGACCTGTTCATTGATTACAAATTTAGGTGAATATTTCCATTCAATAACGAATCATACACAGAGTGCAAATAAGTAATGGAAAAACTGAACTGCTCTATATCTAAACCATATAAAAGATTTTGTTTATATGTTTTTTCGTTTTTTCCCCAAACATTATTTCGATAATTTAACAGCAATCAAGTCACCTACTCATTGTCCCTGGGATCCGACAGACGGTTAACCAGTACCATCATATAAAAAAATAATATGTATGATTCATGTTTATTTTTATTTTTTTAGTATACATATAGATCTTTATAATACATGCATGTACCTAAAAACTACATTATAAACATATGTATATATTATATGAAACTTGTAAAGGTTCTGATTATCCACCACATATAATCAATGTAACATTAAATATTTATGGCAGGAAGGATCCATACTGTTTTTTCTAAACTAAACTGAATAGAAATATGTATATAATATGGAAGCCATTGAATTTGACATGTGTTTTTCAAATTGTTTGTTTTAGATTTATAACCTTCTAATGGTGTTGTTTTTCTCTCTCCACCCAGGTGTGCGGTCCATATGGAGTGATAACGTTTCTATTATAACAATATCTGGAGTGTGAAAGAAATCCTATAAATACATATACTGGCCACTAATATTGCAGATGGACATTTGTTTCTACTAAAATAATGTTACACGCTTGTACTATTTGCAACTGGACATACTACATTACAGAATCGTCTTTCAGCCATATGATGAATGTGTTTTTGTTTAAGAATCATCTTTCAATTACTAACTTTTCAATATACTTTAGAATGTCACAAACACTCTTCGGAATCGACAGTGTAGTGTATGCTCAGTGAAAGGATCAAGTTGGCAAAAAGATATGTTTTGGGATTTTTTTTAATGCATATTAATTTTCATTAGGACGTTCAAGAAGTAAACAGACAAAACAAAGTGCAACATTATACCCAGGTTGAAATGGAACGCGTCGACACTTTTGACATTTACCACGTTGCAAAAGGTACTGTTTGGAAAATGGTATGTGATCATGTTTGAGGAACTTTAAAATCAGACCGAATGGAAACATACATCTGTAAAATCCTGATAATCTTACACTAGGGGGTGTATTCGCCAACCATTCTTAAGAATATTCTTTGGCTTGAAGCCAAGAATAGATTTTGAAAATCCCCATATTTTGAGACCAAGAGTTTCCTCAAGAATGGTTAGTGAATACAACCCCTGGTGTACTATAATCAGGAATTCAATATAAACTGTTTATCAGTCATACACAATAAACTGCATTTGAATTCATCAGGAAATGGGAAAATTATGTGGTTCAATTTAATTTTTGATATTATGTTGAGAAATTAGTGCTAAACAGTCACTCCTGATCTGATCTGGAATGATATATGATTTTTTAAAGATATTTTTAAATGTTTACGACCCCTTTTTTCCCTTTACAAAATAATCCAACAAAATATTTCCAAATCTTTTTCAATATTAACACTAGTTTCTCGTTTTTACTATGTATTATTTTATATGAGTATATTCTGTTGTACAAGTTCAAAGGCTCATTAATCTTCCAAAACAGTCGTTTTTAGTTTTAATTTTAGTGAGTTTTACTTTTCAAAAAGATAGAATACATGTTTATTTGATCACTGAGAGACTTTGCAAATGAAAAAATAAATATAAAACACATTATTAGGACATAATTAAGAACGGGTTTTGTTTACAAATTGATGTTCGTCTCTTTCCAATAAACACCTTCGACAGAAAAAGGGTAGTTGTTCGGAAACGCGTTGGTCAGAAATTTATGATTAATTCACATCAGAGAGAGAAACATAGCATGGGGAACTGTAGGGGACGTGGTTAAAAATCAAATAATTTCTTGCGGTTAGATAGTTTTTAAGCCCATCCCCTTTATTCCTCTCAGTGTATTAATAAACTGGAACCCGCAAGCTAATTTAATGCACGTAAGCGACAAAACGTCCATATAAAATTAAAAGCAAAATTATTTTTTTTAAAAACTTTACTTTACAAATCACCCTTGGTAGCATCTCAATATTGACTGTAATAAAGTGATTAGTGACGTTATAGCATGTGCGATAGTATTTGTAACGTGCATATGCAAGGAAGGATCCTGAGCAAGAGATGCTAGACCAAACTATTGATTGATTGTGTGGTGTTTGGCGTCGCTTTCAACAACTTTTCAGTCATACCGTGACGGTGTCTACTTGAGACAGTATTCTGAGCGCTGTCACACTGGAGTATCGTGCTGCAGACACATGGTATGATACCCCACCCAGTCACATTATACTGACACCAGGCCGACCAGACCTAGAACTCTCCTCTAAATGCTGAGCGTCAAGCGAGGAAGCTTCTGGTACCATTTTTAAAGTCTTTGGTATGACCCGGCCGGGATTGAACCAATGACCTTATGCATGCGAGGCGGACGCTCTACCACTAGTCCATGCCGCGGTAAAGACCCAAGCTAGTATTCATACTCATGGTTTTTCGGTATGTTTAAATAAAATAATACCAACTACGTTCAATACAGTTTTATTGCAGACATCAATATATTTTTTGAAAAAAAGAAAACTCAATAACGATACATAATACTAGTGAAGCCATAACTTTTCTTATCTTGTTAATGAACCCCTTATCACAAAGATTGACTGGGTGGAGATTCAAACTCGCGATCCCTGGATTGATAGTCAGACATGCTACTGACTGAGCTAATAAGTCCAGCTGAAATTATTGATAAAAAAAAGTCTTCTAAATTGAAATTGTATGATATTAAATGTGTGCACTCTATAGAAAATGCATATTTTATTAAATGTATTTATTGAAAAATGGAAAGATAAAATAAAACAATTATATCATTTACTTTGTATTAACTTTTTTAATATTAAAATTCCATTGGCAAGTGATTAAATAATGCTAGACACTGCACGACCATTTTCAATGTATTTGACCAAGAATGATTTGAAACCATCTATTAACCACATTCCTTAGATGAATAACTGCTTATGCAAGTAAATGTCATATAAATAAAACATAAATCTCACTTAAAAATAGTGTTGTTGGTCAATCTACCTCCTCAAGTGTATAGATTTTCATAATTTTTTAATAGTGGGTACAAATCAATAAAACTAGACACCACTGGTTAATGCAGTCTAGTCACTAATATGGAAAACTAACAGATATTGACTTTGTGTCCCTTGAAATTCAGATATTTGGATATCAGTTATTGTAGGGTCTATTGTTGGCAGAGATTCAGATATCTGAATATCAGTTATTGTAGGGTCTATTAGTGGCAGAGATTCAGATATCTGGATAACAGTTATTGTAGGGTCCATTGTCTGGTTGGCAAGGATTCAGATATTTGGACATCAGTTATTGTAGGGTCCATTGTTGGCAGAGATTCAGATATCTGGATATCAGCTATTGAAGGGTCCATTGTCTGGTTGGCAGGGATTCAGATATTTGGATATCAGTTATTGTTGGGTCCAGTGTCTAGTTGGCAGGTATTCAGATATTTGGATATCAGTTATTGTAAGTCCATTGTTTGGTTGGCAGGGATTCAGATATCTTGATATCAGTTATTGTAGGGTACATTGTTTGCAGGGATCCAGATATCTGGACATCAGTTATTCTATTGTACATTGTTGACAGGGATTCAAATATCTGAACATCATTTATTGTAGGGTCCATTGTCTTGTTGGCATGGATTCAGATATCTTGACATCAGTTATTCTATGGTAAATTGTTGGCAGAGATTCAGTATCTGGATGCTCTTTAAAAGGTTTCTGAGAAGATTGCATGTTTTTATCATTTTGAGTACCGATATAAAAAGAAATATTCAATTTTTCAATTTGATTTAGTCAAAAGTCAGTCACTACTTGTTTTGAATTTATAAATTCGTTTGCCCAGTATGCCAGTATGTCGTTTCAGTTGAATGTGTCACGTTCATGATTATGCATATATTAAGTTGTCCAACTATGGTTTTCTGCATATCAATAAAGATAATACATAACAAGAGCTGTCGGAGGAACAGCGCGTTCGACTATTTGAATATTTGTCCCAACTGTACAAATATGATCGAGACTGATAACAAATCCAAGCAAATAAAAGATATCTAACTTACAAAATAGACAAAATTAAGTAAGTTTTATACGTGCAATACCTTGTATGAAGTTTCAATCCAATACATGCAGTGACAGCTGAGTTAAATAATTTTTAAGTCAAAGGCCCTAAATAACCAAAAAATCTGGCAAGAGTTATCCCACTTGGTTAATTTAGTTGGTTTCATGACTACAATGCCATATGTAAAGTTTCAATCAAATACATTGAGTGGTTGGTGTGATATGGACTTGACTGTACTTGCACGCAAAACTTTAACCAAAAATTCTAAGTTAATGACTGGCAATAATTTGTATTATATACAAGCAAGAGTTATCTAACTTATTTATTGTAGTAGAGTTGATGACTGGGAAGGCTTGTGTAAAGTTTCAATTAAATACATGGAGTGGTTGGTGAGATATGGACTTGATGGTACTTGCACCAAAACATTAACCAGAATTATCTTAGTTATTGTAATAGGGTTGGTGACCAAGAAGGCTTATGTAAAGTTTCAAGTCAATACATGCAACGGCTACTGAGATAGGGACTTGCAAAACTTTATCCAAGGTGTGACGCCAATGCCCGTGTGAGTAGAATAGCTCTCTCTATTTTACTAATAAACGAGCTAAAAATTCAACTCTTAAGTTTCTACAAAAGTTCATATACATGTAGGTTTCTATTACTTGGATTTTTGTCTCTCATTTTTGCATACTACATGTACACAGTCTTTTTCTCTCTCATTTTTGACATTTTAACTCTTTACTGCTGTGTATCTTCAGAATCTGATATTTTTGTGTGATTGTGGTTATGGTGACCAAACATTGTCACCACAGACTCCTTTTCATATCACACTGTTTAAGCTAGACTGAGTTGGGCTTAACCACGTGATCTCCGCTGTGTCAGACAAGTGACCTCCTCTCGCGGTGGCATCTTAGATCACTTGGCAACGGGGAAATCCAAACCAGACTCTTTCTAAGAAATACAGGAAAATGTTTGGAAATAACTTCTGGGAACGACAAAGAAAATCAACAAATTATAAACATAAATCTGTAATAATTTTGGTATAATAATTATAAATATCATATACAGTTCTATATACACTGCCATACTTTAGCACAAAGTTGTTTCCCATGCTCCTATCAGGTACCTATCCACTCATATTGGAGTAACCCAAACTTTTTAATTGACTTTTTCATGAATTATGTTCATTTCTGTTAACAATGACAATAAAAAAAATCTTAATCTGCCAAAAAATAGCCTTCCCACAGAAATACTGGGTTAAAGCGTAGCAAACAAATATTTTAATAATATGGCGGTATAAAGTGATTGTGACTGGTAAATAAAGCTTAATATTCAAACAAACAAACAAGTCATATACAATAAATGACAAATGTGGGAAAGATGTGGGAAAGATGGAACACCAGCAAACTCTTGAGTAAAATTACTACATTACAAGAATAAAAAAACTTATTTGAAAATATTGGTAAAAAAATCCTTCAATAATAATAAATTCTTTGGTTGTATCTATATAAAACTGAAATAGACGATCTGGTTACATAACACACTATGTCAATCATTGTTTGTTTGAATATTTAGCATAATTTTATTTGCCATCTGGGGATAACAGATGATCAGCTAACCTAACCGCTCTTTCATGGGAGGTTAACCAGTACTATCCACATATAACTGATGTTTCCACTTGAATTGGCCGTAAGAGACAAATGACAACAAGATGCAACATCATATATCAATCATTACACAGAACAAGGCCAGCTTCAAAACAACTGTATACCGGTCCTAACCAGGAAACACTCATATAAGCTCTGAACTTTCTTTGCAATCAAGTTAAATTAATAAGTACTATTATCCCTTTACTCCATAGATACACGTTTTCCCGCACCAATCACACAAGGTCATTGAAAACAGTGCAGGAAGAGTTCAGATTGCTCGTAACGAGCAATCTGAACACTTCCTGCACTGTTTTCCACTCTGTCAGTTAATATAAACATAATTCACCCACTGCTGATACGTGGTGAATTAATGCTTTCAATATTAGAGGTGTCCAAAGGCGTCTTTATGAAGTAAAGGGTTAAATTAAACTAAACTAAATAACTATAAATTTTATAATCATTACACCTGCTCTGTATCCATGCAGAGATAGTTAAAATGTCACTCGATTTGAGTGTAACCAACATAATTTTAAGAGCATTTTCAAGTTTGAAAGGGGGCATTGACATTAAAAACCATGATAGTGTGAAGAGAAAGCTGGTCTTATATCTATAAATTTCTAAATAACGCATAAAACAAGAAATTTGGCAAAGTCGGCTCCTATCCCTATAAACCAAGGCAATTATAAAATACACCTATATGAAGGATTTCTATCTATCTACTTGTGTTCAATATGCTCTTGTATGAATTTCTTCATTAATTATTTCCCATTGCAGTATCTTCAAATTGGTTAAAATCACAATGATAAGTTCTCATCAGGTGATGAAAATTGTAAGGCGAGTTTGATGTTTGTGAAACCTGATGAAAACTCTAAATAATGCTTTTAGATTTCAAAAATGTAGATCATACGTATTCAACAGCAAAACTGATGTCATAATTCGAACACGGTTGTTGTCATCACACTGAACATGTGCACGCATTTTTATGGCAAGTACACCAATCATCACAGGAAACTTGTGACAATGTGATGTCGTACCAGCAAAACAAGACAATCCAACCAATGAAATGCAAACTGATCATTTTTAGCTCTGCCCAGCTGCAAATGTTTTTCATAGTTCATTTTGATCAATTGCAATATGTTAATATTTCATTTTAATCCAGTACCTGCTCACTCTACTAAAGTATCACCATTTTTGCTAAGCAGCAAGAAGCATATATTACTTCTACTAATAACAACACCATAATCTCATTTCCCCATGAGGTTGCAATTAATTTCTTTATTTAATAATATGTTAGATAATAAAACATTTTTCTTATCAAAATTTACATACAAATGCTGTTGATGTTGTACATATTCTATATAAGTACATATATTTACATCTGTGATGTAGCTCCTTAATGAACCCAATATATAGAATTCTGTTGACCATACGACATGAGCCTGCCCAATTGTCCTTTTTAGCTTAGATACATTCTAAAACAAAAAGGGCTTCACCAAGATATTCAACAGACCATTATGAATCTGTTTTCCGTTTTTCACTGTATATTCAGTTTAACTGGAATAGATGTGGGCAACAAAGTATGTGTGACTTTGCTGTTCCATTAACCAACCTTAACCCTTTACTCCATAGATACGCGTTTTCCCGCACCAATCACAAAAAGCCTTTGAAAACAGTGCAGGAAGAGTTCAGATTGCTCCTGCACTGTTTTCCACTCTGTCAGTTAATATAAACATTATTCACCCCATAATTCAAAAGCCTTCTATATCAGAGGTGTCCAAAGGCATCTCTATTAGAGGTGTCCAAAGGTGTCTTTATGAAGTAAAGGGTAAACACATGGGTACAATAATCAACCTGCCACTAAAAGATGCTGGATAATAGACTGGTATGAGCTGGGTGCACTAATAATTGATACATATGGAATGAACTTCATTTGATGAACGTTAATGAGATATGAACTTGGAGCAAGGAGCTCAGTCGGTAGTACATCTGACTGTCAATCCAGGGGTCTTAAGTTCAAATCACCATCCGACCAGCGTCTCCATGATGATTGATATTTGACATTACATCTCATTTTCATTAGTCTCTCACTGCTGATTCAAGTGGGAAAGCTATCCCAGTTACTTGTGGAGATTGGTGTGCTAGAGTATTGGTCAACTTTCCATGATCAAAGGAAAGAATGGTTACGACTGATCGTCTGTTAGCCCTCTGTTGTTTCATCAACATTTAACTTACAAACATATCTTAATTAAGTTTTGACTGGTTATTTATATATTATACAATCAATATCAATTAAATTATATTTAGTTTTACTGGGACCAGTCTAAAATCATGAATCCCCAGCTGGGTCATACCAAAGACTTGAAAAATGACAACAGAAGCTTCATCACTTAGCACTCAGCATTTAGAGGATATCTCTAGGTCTGGTCAGCAGTGTCAGTATAATGTGACTGGGTGGGTCATCATACCATGTGTTTGTGGCTTGATACTCCAGCGTTGGCAGGGTCTTGAATACTGTCTCAATAAAACACTATCGCTTATAACTGATAAATTATTGAAAGGGACATTAAACACCATACCTGGCTGCTTTTCTTAGATTTAAGTTTTTAAGTTTATATAGGTGAAGTAGGTACCAGGTATAAGTAAGTTCCTATCTCACAATTTTTCAGCAAATGAAATTCATTCCTAGGGTATACAACCAAACAAAGGAATGAAGCAAATTAAATTAGACACAAATTAAAATATGTTGTCTTTATTAATCAAAATCAATAGGAAGCAGACACATGACACAAAGCCCATATTTATCTCTGATCAGTATTTAGCACTTCCATGATTCAACTATCATAATAACTTAAACATCACACATTGTTTTAAAACAAATTTATATATTAACTGAAATACTGTTGAATTTTGTTACAACATAAAATTATCCACCCCTGCAATAGGAGTCCATTATCATCTACAAATAAACAAACTTATATTCAAACAAAGTATCATAAAAATAGATCCACATTCAAATTCAAACAAAAAATAAGGAATACAAAACAAAAGGACCAATGTAGTCTTGACATCTGATGTAGAGTAAACACTTGCAAAAGTATTCTAAATTTCTGAGAAATATTTTGATATATAATAACATCAAACAATCTGACAAAGTTTCATCCAATAATTCATATATTGTTTTTTAAAACTGAATGCATATCTATACATATCTCTGAATATCTAGACACTTTACAGTCATGTGACTTAATCTATAAACTTATAATTTATGATAAGTTACAAGTTTGAGAAACGTTTATAAATACATGTATACTGTTGCTCACAAAATATGTTCAGCTTGGAATAAAAGCTATCTTTATGTTTTTGAATTTTGTCAATATTTTTAAGCAGCAACAAAAACACAAGTGTAGAAGGGCATGACTGTTGTGTAGTACTTTGCAAGGTGTTTCTGATGTCCTCTTTATGAACTGATTAGGATGAGAGATGCTGAAATTATGGTTCTGATACTGGTCCCAGTGACCATAAACTTTGAGTGATCTATCCCATAACTAACAGGGGTCATTAACTCATTATGGTTCTGATACTGGTCCCAGTGACCATTACCTTTGAGTGATCGATCCCATAACTAACAAGGGTCATTCATCTATTATGGTTTGCCATTAATGAAGTTTCAAAATGATAGATTGATGCAGTTGTTCTGTATTTATGCTCTAGAGAACAGTTTTCTATAAAACTACTTATATGTTACTTATAAATGGGTTGAGCACAATAGTGATTTTTATTTTATTATTATATTCTTAATGATGAATGAATGAATAAATAAATGAATGGGGTTTTAGGGCGTACCAACACATTGTAGGTAATCCTAAGAAAAATTCACTCACTTTTACAAATAGTTTTAATTATTCTTAGTTTAAATTCATTTGTATTTAGTCACCTTCTGGATCCTGGCTTGAGCAAACCAACATCATTATGTATACAATACAATGTACTTATGTAGTAAAATATGGATTTAAGAGCGTTGAAAAGCGATATTTCAATAAAAAATAAAATGCCAGTTTTAATTTACAAAATGTAATGAATGTTTATCTAACTGTTGTTTTCTATTACTGAAAAATAATGGTCAGAGAAACACAATTTATTTTCGTATCCAGTACAGTTAGTTTAAACTTATTTATTTTACTTCGATTGTGAAACAAGTTCTTACAACTTAGACAAATCATGCTCGAAGTCTTCCTGGGTAAAACCAGTACAAAGCATATGCGGAAAAAGTGTCTTGCTCAAGGACACCACACATAGCCCTGGCGGAGGATCAAACCGACGACCCTCCGATCATGGGTTCGGTGCTCTACCACTAGACCACGCGCTCCACACAGTTGTCAAGAAAGCAAGTAGGGTCTCGTGTTTAATCCTTAGGCATGTCCATGTGTGGTGTCCTTGAGTAACACACGCCATCAACATATTCTCAGTAATGGTTTACCCCAAGAAGACATTGAACAAGATATGTATAAATTGTAAGAACATGTTTTACAATCGATGTAAAATAAACAGATTTATCATACTCAGGTAACAATGAACTAAATTACAACTTCGTTTATCACCATCTGTAAGTTGTTCTTCCATACAAGATTAGACATCGTGGAATACCCATGGGTAATCCATTACGATACTCTACATTTATGATGAATGGAGAGTATCGCAATTGTCAACTTGGGGTATCCGACGATGAAGATTAGGTAGAAGCTCTGCTGTGAGCTCATTAAATAACATTTTTTGATTTTAAGTCATGTATAGCAGCGAGTGTTGTTTATGGCAATAACAAGGATTTACAAATTTATATAATTGACCTTCAAATGACCTTTACAATATGCAAATTCAAATGTCCATGTATATAGTATGACAGAAATTAGATTTAAGATCATTTTTTATTTTTTAAAATAATTCCTCAGCATTTTCAAATTGATTTAGGTTAAAATTCTACAATTTCTTATTCAACATTCCATCAATTCTGAAATGAAAAGTCTCACGGATGTAAGAAAAACCAGCAGAATTCATTCCCTGCAGTGAGCAATTGGCAGTTATTGCGTTTGATGTCATCTATACATTAACTCGACATTTCAGCAAGCACTATTTGAGTAAACATGTCACCGATCACATTGACATATGTTGTATTTTCACTAATCACAGCAACATGTGTTGTATTTTGAATAATCAAATTAACATGGTGTGTTGCATTATTTTAACAATTGTGTTGTTTTTCAATCAATTAACTAGTGTGTTGTATTTTCACTAGTGTGTTGTATTTTCACTAGTGTGTTGTATATTCATTAATATTCACAATGATATGCTACTGCAGTTTCACTAGTGTGTTGTATTTTCATTAATATTCCCACTGATATGCTACTGCAGTTTCACTAGTGTGTTGTATTTTCATTAATATTCCCACTGATATGCTACTGCAGTTTCACTCGTGTGTTGTATTTTCATGAATATTCCCACTTATATGCTACTGCAGTTTCACTCATATGTTATATTTTCATGAATATTCCCACTGATATGCTACTGCAGTTTCACTCGTGTGTTGTATTTTCATTAATATTCCCATTGATATGCTACTGCAGTTTCACTCGTGTGTTGTATTTTCATTAATATTCCCACTGATATGCTACTGCAGTTTCACATGTGTGTTGCAGTTTCAGGAGTGGGTTGTAGTTTTACTACTCACAGTTACATCTTGGGTTACATTTTCACTAACTAGTGAGTTGTATTTTCACTAGTATGTTGTATTTTATTAAGAATCACATAGACATGATATTGTATTTTCAATCGCACTCATATGATATTGTATATTCACTTGTGTGTTGCAGTTTCACTAATCACGGCTACATGGCGTGTTGCATTTTCACTAACTAGGGAGTTGTATTATCACTATTGAGTTGTATTTTCATTGTATTTTTAATCACATTAATATAATATTGTATTTTCATTTGTGTGTTGCATTTTCACCAATCACAGCTACATGGTGTGTTACATCTTCACCAACCACAGCTACATGGTGTGTTGTATTTCCACCAATCCAAGTCACATGGAGTGTGTGATATGGCCTCACAACACTCATAACATGCATTGTTAATTCACTTTTACAATCACTGCATTACACAATATGACTCAAAGCTATTTTGATCTTTGACCTTTCTTAAGCAATTCTGACCCTTGTCCTTTCAGTTGGATTGACATCAACTGATCTTTTACCATTGACAATATCATCAAAACCGGGATTCTCCTCTCCTCCAATGGCTTGTGCTGAAAATACAAAATAGAACTAGATTATAATCTTAACTCGTTTGATGTGAAAAATTTCTTGAATACCATTTACCCTGAATAAATGCTCATCACCTAATGAATGTCCCCTCCCATGTTTATGGAAAACAAAATGAGTCCACATAAAACATGCAAATTTTAAGTTTTGTATACATTTTTACATGTTTTGGCATTTTACATACTCTTTCTCTGGTGAACATTAAGTATTTACTTAAATTCTCAAAATCTTAAAGGAAAAAAAAGACATTCATTTGATCCTGAATTAAGACTTACTGAACTCTTCACAAAAAAAAAACGCATTAAGATTCATTGATATTATTAAAGAATATTTCCAGAACCAGTCAAAATTGAGTATTTAAGTTAACATTAAGAAAATATTGCCTGACTGCGTTACTCGCAGGCTGGTCTATTTCTAGAGTGAAAATGCAAATGGTATAATCAACATGAACATACAGTGTATATTAAAATATAGGAAATCAGAAAACTTGACAAATGTGTTAAAATTGATTGGAGATGGGAATAAACTTCAGGTTCTGTATAGAAAGGCACTTTTCGATCATTATAAAAACTGTTGTTGTATGAAAACCATTGGTTTATTAAAACTACAAACGAGCAATTAACTCAGAATCAACTTATCATCTTAAATTTTGGTCATGCTACATCCCTGACAGAAACTATTTTTTTCTATTTCAAAGCATTAGTAACAATACTCATAGTGATTAAATAACAATACGTTTTAAGCAGGTTAGTTTAGGTTATATCTCTATTACATTTCTACTGACAAAAATGACATCTAAACACTGTTTTACCGGACTTGATTTTATGTGAATACTATTTTGCATTTATTTCATAATCAAATTACTGCTTTCCAAAAACACCACAGATTGTTGCTCTTCACTCACACAAGCCTAGTGCTAAGTAGTTAGTACTACTATTATATAACTATTGTTTGGGCAATTATTTCAGTTATACAGTTGAACTTGTGTAAGCAGTCACCTCTATTGAGCAGCCACTTGCTTTGAGCAGTCACATTTGATATTTCCTATTTCTATGCTTTCACAGCAAATTAACCTGTATTAAGTAACAACCTGTCTTAAAAGGCCACTTTTGCTCACACCCTTGACTGGCTGCTTAAAACAGGTTTTATTTAAGTTTTTTTTATTTAGTGATCACAACTGTTGAGAGAGTCTTCAGTGGTAAATAAAACTACTTCATATTTCATATTCAGTCGAATACATTTTGAAATATCAATATGATTTGGGTGGGCAAATATCAATTCAACACCTTAATGGATGAAAACTTGATTTAGTCTTGACAAATGCCTATATTGAGAAATGGTTAAAGTTCATCACACTATTTTACACCTAATATAAGTTACAGAGAAATATTTAAATGAGATATATTGATATCTAAATTTATAAATATCTCGCTGAAAAAAAAATATACTTGCATCTATAAAAGCTAAAAAATAAACACATTTTGACTGAAACATGCGGCCAAAACAATAGGACCAAGTTAAGAAATTTTTAACATAACAAATTGACCATATGGCTAAAACTCATGTAAACACTTTATTTAAATTGATATATGGGTGTATAGATTAAATCAATATTAATGCTGTTGTTGTTGCTTTTTTTTAAAAAATTAAAAACGTAAAATTTAATGACCTGTAGAAATATGTTTGGTAAATAGTCATATTCAGAACACATGCTAGGTAAACACGTATGGAGAAAAGTTATACGACTACAAATTAATCCCGTGATATACTAGATCAGAGGTTATGAAACTCCGTTCCATGCTCAACTAAAGAATTCATATTATAACACAATAAAACTAAATACCTGTAACTTTTTACCTCAATCATTAGTTCTTTCAATTTGAGAGTGAGTTAAGTATTTGGGCTTTAATTTGTATTTTTATATAACTCCAAGAAATTGTGTTGTTTGAGTATGAATTGGAGTTGAGCATGAAAAAAGTTTTATAACTATGGGGCCATTATACCAAATTACCAAGCTAGAAATTGTGAAAAAACAACTTGTTAAAAAAGAGCTGAAGAAAAAAAACAATATTAATAAAGCTATAGTGTATTCCGCAAGCTCCAGTTTCAGTATCTGTTGTCATATAGTACTTGTACCTGAGTATATGAGGATCTAAAGCAGCGCACAGCAATTAATTTTACTCATTTCAAGTAACAATTAAGAGAAACAGAAAAAAAATGGTTGAGGAGGATTCAAGTTTGATATTTTGATAAATTCCATGAAATCGGCACCTTTGAAATGCACACATACATTATCTGGATTTAGTGGCAATGCTCATTACTCATTCGATTCTCACAGACACTTAATGGCTAATAAAATTACTAAATGCATATATAATTATGTATCAGCGTGTCGGATTTTGTAAAACTAAATTGAAAATTTTTTTTTTTAACCATGTTCACACATCAAGTCATCTTTCCACCTGTATGTCTGTACGACTATTCCAAATATGAAAAAAAAAAAATATATATATATACATAGAATGATATTGTATAGATATTTTCATGGATTTTTTTTTTATCTTACTGATAAAAAACAGATGGCATTAAAACTATGCCTAGAACTTTTGGTCAAAACATTGACCATAAATCTGCAAAGAGGGGGTGCCTTTTTAGCATTTACCAAAATTACAACAATACTTTCAAAAAAAAGAGAAAAGAAACTAGTTTTTTGTTTTTTTAAAGGGTTTAACACCATTTTTTACACATTTCAAGTTACATATGGCATATCCAGTTTTATTGGGGTAGAAACCCCTTAGAATGAATTTGAGTAGAGCCACAGTCCTTCTGCAAGTTACTGGTAAACTTTCTCACAGAAAGTTTTTGGAGTGAGATGGACTTAGGGACAGGTTTGACTGTAATTACATTTATTATAATCTTAGCCTCAAGCAGACTAGCCATATAAAAGGCAAAGTGCAGTGACTGCATTATTCTATGAGATATCATTTATTTTTCGCTGTTCTCATCGAAATTGTGTTAGTCCAATGGACGGGTCAGTGACACTGGACTTCAACAATTAACAAAATCAACCTTAAATGCATGGCAAATATTACGCTCTGCTGACAACATGCGATGTTAAACAGCGTTCTATGTATTATTTCCAGTTATCATAAAGGCCAAAACCAATTATCTGTTTCCATAATTGTAATTTTGAAATGTATAAAGTATAAACAATCATTCATCTTACTAAAGCCTCGCCATTACAGGCAGAATATGATAATGGTTATTTTTCCTTTACCACTCGAGTGTTGTAAACACACAGTGTAAAATTAACTTAAACACCCAATTTCCCCTTACAATCAAACTATCAAATATTTCAAATCACATAACATGAACTTTAAAACAGGAGCTCAAAGTATTAAGTCGGTATATGTACATCTATATGTGTATGTATGTCTATATGTGTATATGTACATCTATATGTGTATGTACATCTATATGTGTATGTACATCTATATGTGTACATGTACATCTATTTGTGTATGTATGTCTATATGTGTATGTACATCCATATGTGTTTATGTACATCTTTATGTGTATGTATGTCTATATGTATATACATCCATATGTGTATGTACATCTATATGTGTATGTATATGTGTATATGTACATCCATATGTGTATGTACATCTATATGTGTATGTATATATGTATGTACATCTATATGTCTATGTATATGTGTATTTACATCTATATGTGTATGTTCATCTATATGTGTATGTATAGGTACATATATATGTGTATGTTCATCTTTATGTGTATGTATGTTTATATGTGTATGTATGTCTATATGTTTATGTGTATGTACATATATATGTGTATGTACATCTATATGTGTATGTACATCTATATGTGTATGTACATCTGTATGAGTATGTACACATATATGTTTATGTACATCTATATGTGTATGTATGTCTATATGTGTATGTTTATGTGTATGTACATCTATATGTGCATGTATGTCAATATGTGTATGTACATCTATATGTGTATGTACATCTTTATGTGTATGAATATCTATATGTTTATAAATCCACACCATATGTAACATAAAAATAAACATGCAGAAAAATATTTGTTAGAGGATTTTAATAAGTTTAATTACTTTTGTAAACTAGGTCCGTTCACACGGACACATTGTCAGCGTCTTGGGGAATAATCTGATAAGCTGAAATAAACAAAAATCCAGTCTATTTTCTACTTTCAGTTTACATATGAAAGGATGAAAAAGCTGATTAATGCAGACATTTTACCACAAACACCTTCCTAATTGAAATCTAATAAGTTTTCAATTATTTCATCACTCAAGTTTGAATCCAAACAAATATTTAACCAACAGAGTTTGTTCCCAGTGTGTGTTTCAAAAACACTTCTCAGCAATTCACCTAACCAGCAAAATGTACATGTTTCAAAACACTTAACTAACCAAAATATTTTATAAGCTGTGCTTTTTCCGAAACTAGATTAAAATATTCAACCAAAACATTATACAAGTCATGCTTGTTTTCAAAGATTTAACCAGTCAAATATTTCCAAGATTAATCAGCCACATAAAGGAGAGAAAGATTAAAAAAAAATGATATATGGTTGTGAGTAAGCAAAGCTCTTATTATTTTTCCGGCTCATATCATTTCCCCATTTAAACTTTTTTAATAAGAACTTTGTTTGAGCCTCTATTCCAGAAAAGCTCTAGCCTGAATAGTTAATATTAGACTAGTTTTACGCGGTGTTTTCATTTTACCCAAATGATAGGACAGAATTTATCTCAACCAGTCATCAATAAAAAATTCTTTAATTTTGAATCGGAATTTTACAGACTACAGAATCCTCTAACAAATAACAGAAACGGTAAAAATAAACATGTAAGTACAGCAACACTAAATAAAAACAACAGTTATAACTACAGCAAAGCTAAATACATACAACGGTTATTTACACAGGGTGCAAGAATTACTTTTATATAATTATGAATCAGGACTGTTATACGATTGGATGTAAACCACTTCCTGTTTCCCTGAATATAGGCTCGTCATCTGAATCTTCATCGTCACTACGAGCAGGCAATCCTATTGGTCAGAACATACATGTAATATCACCTATACAAACATCACAATCTTACACATAAGTAGCCATGTCGTAACAAAGGTATATTTTTTTATGCAGTTTGTAAAACATAATTTTTCAATAAAAGTTACAAAACAAAAATGTTCTCAATGCCATATTGCAATATCTTAACATTTAAAATCAATAACATTATCTTAATAATATATATTTTCCAATGCTGGCTATAAAAGAAGAAATTAATTCTGAAAAGATTAAAATGATGCAAGATATTTGTACCACGGTTACTTTTACACCTGTTAAACAGCAAGTATTACAGGTTCCAAAGTAACTTCAATAAGTTCATTAATTCTTATAAGATTCAGAAGTGCCTATCAAGGTTCAATAGAACCAACTATAATTTCAATAAGTCCTTTTTCATTCTATATCTAGTTACTGTAACAGGTTAAATAACAAATACTACAGGTCATGGACTCCAGTAGCAACAGTTGCCATAGTTACAGGTGACATATTTGAGTTTTCACTACTGCAGATTTCAGAACTGCTACTGTTGATATGATTTTAATTTTTTTTGAATGGGGTTTAACGCCATTACCAACAAGGACTATACTGTTACTATGACAACCAATGGTGGCTTCCCTAGCAATTGTTACAAGTACCATATCAAATACCACATATCTATTTAACTACTAAAGATATGTTTTGTTTTAAGCTTATCTACTTTACACAGATTGTGAAACAAATTCTTACAACTGAAACAAATTATATTTGAAGTCTTCCTGGGTATAACCAGTACAAAATGACACCACACATAGCCATGGCGGGCGCAAACCGATGGCTCAACGACTTTTGGTCTGATACTCTACCACTGGGCCATGCACTCCACACACTACAGATATCAAGATAACTACCCAAATTACCATATTTACTTTTATTTTATTTCTTTTAATAGAATTAAACGCCATTTTCAACACATTTCAGGTTATATATGGCATATCCAGTTTTAATGATGCAGGAAGACCTCAAAATGAATCTGAGCAGAACAAAGACCCTTCCACATGTAACTGGCAAACTTTCTCAAATAAAGATTTTGGAGTGAGCAGAACTCGCATCAAGGTCCTCAGCAGTGAGAAGTAACAGACACCTCTTTAGACCACTCAGTCACAGAGGACCCTACATAGTTACTTTGAACTATTTCATAGAAGATTCTCTAACTTCATAACTTTCCTGGGCATAAGTTGAAATTAGGATATTCCAACTGGCGAGTTTACAGAATTTCAAATCAAAACAGTGATACCAAGGGTCGGAATCTCATTATCTCAACCATGTACTTGTCAACCATGTACTTGTCAACCCTGTATTGGTAAACTGTGTACTTGTCAACCATGTACTTGTCAGCCATGTTTTTGCCAACTATGTACTTTTCAACTTTTTTTTTAATACCACTCTCATTATTATATTATTTTCTAAACTAATGTTTCTAATTACTCTGGAAAGAGTGTAACACCATTCTAGCATATGGGCTGCATTCAGCACTGTTAAACAAATTTACTATGTTTACAAATGCAAATGGTGACAAACAAACAAAATATAAATGGAAATCCGACTACATCAGCACTGTCCTTCCATTCCTTTTTAAGTCACATGATTAAACACAGGCAAACAGATCTTAGAGGTGTTTGCTCTGATAGCAAATATTCAAAGCGAACATGTCATTTAGTTGACTTCTATTATCAAACATTTGCAAACACATTAAAATGTTTAAGCAAACTGAATGCAGCCCCGCATTTCATGACAGCTTGAATTTTTTTTATCTCACTCTGGCAAAGTGGCAGATATCCATATGGGGTATATGATGAGATCAACCTACCTTTAGTCAGTCTTTCTGCCTCTTTTTTATCTTTCTCTATAAACAAGGCCGTGGCCAGGAAGAAGCCTCCACCCAACACACAAACAAATGTTGTTATATACAACGACTTCTGTAATGCAACATACTGGATGGCGGGACTCTTTGGGTTTCCAGAATACTGTTTAGAAATCTGGTCTGCGATCTAAAACGATGTGTTTATTAAATGTATTGTACATGTATCCCACACGCAACTGACAAGTGTTGTCTAAATACTCAGCATTAATAAGTATCTTCTGGATTTCTAAAAAAAATATTTCCAACAGTTACTTCGTTTCAATGTTTTGAAGTTTTTTCCACCATCCTTACCAGTGCTTACAGTCATAGGATCAATACAGGATTCGTAATTTTGGAGAAAATTGCCTCAGTATCTAACTATAATCCCCCACTAGCCATTAGAAGGAATCCAGCTCCCAGCTGGAGTGCATACAGAATGAGTGGCTGTCATAAACACATTACAATAATATAAGTGCTGCTGTGATAGACAAAGAACCATTATTTATGTTTGTCAATGTAAAATTAATTAGAAGTGAATACATGTCTAGACATGTGTAGATTAATTAATTATTATCGAGTCATCATGTCTAGACATGTGTAGATAAAGTAATTATTATCAAATCATTACATATCATTTAGGTGCAACTAACAAAACTATTGATGAAAACATCACAATTAGTAATCACCTGATTTTTAGCAAATTGGGTTGGAAACAGAAAAATTAAAATTTTGGAGCAATAGAAATAAATATGTTATGTTTTTTTTTTAATTCATTGTTATACTGGAACAGTGATGTATATCATAAAAACAGAACTGAACTAATATAATGTATGCTTACCACTCCTATAAGAGATGGACTACCAGCATCTCCCAGTAAATGTGACATCAAAATTTGTACAGATTCAGCAGCAGATCTACGGGTTGGTATGACTACATACTGTAACATATAACAACATGGCATTATAATTTTTTGTTTAATGGCTTTTACATCATTTTCATTACATTTCATGTTATATATGGCATATCCAGCATTATTGGTGGAGGAAGACCTCAGGCTATATATAGCATATCCAGCGCTATTGGTGGAGGAAGACCTCAGGTTATATATGGCATATCCAGCGTTGTTGGTGGAGGAGGACCTCAGGTTATATATGACATATCCAGCATTATTGGTGGAGGAGGACCTCAGGTTATATATGACATATCCAGCATTATTGGTGGAGGAGGACCTCAGGTTATATAATTATGGCATATCCAGCGTAATTGGTGGAGGAGGACCTCAGGTTATATATGGCATATCCAGCATTGTTGGTGGAGGAGGACCTCAGGTTATATATGGCATATCCAGCGTTGTTGGTGGAGGAGGACCTCAGGTTATATATGGCATATCCAGCGTTGTTGGTGGAGGATGACCTCAGGTTATATATGGCATATCCAGCAACATTGGTGGAGGAGGACCTCAGGTTATATATGGCATGTCCAGCGTTATTGGTGGAGGAGGACCTCAGGTTATATATGGCATATCCAGCATTATTGGTGGAGGAGGACCTCAGGTTATATATGGCATATCCAGCGTTGTTGGTGGAGGGGGACCTCAGAATGAATCTGAGTAGAACCACCATCCTTCTGCATGTACTGGCAAACTTTCTTATTTTACATATAGCATTGCATGGAGGTCCCCTAAAAGAATTGTTGAATTCGGGTCCCTGGGGTCAATTTTGAGGTCGGCACAGGGGTCACTGTTTTACATAGAGTTATATAGAGAAAATGTTGTAGTTTCGATAGCACCTTCATTATTCATAAAATCTTAACCAAACTTCCACAGCAGTTAAATAACTACAAGATCTCAGATGAGTTTTTGAACCAGCGTGATTCAGCCACAAATGCCCCCACCACAGGACTTACAAGCACATTTCCAGTAAAATTTTAAAAAACATTTTTCTGAAAGTTTAATGCCTAGACCTTAGATATTTTACATGTAGCATCTGTTGCCTGTAGAGCGATTCAGGTCCTCTTGGGCCTTATATTTTTTAAAATGTTTGAACAAAGTAAATTGATTATTATGAACAGAAAACTAAAAGGTCAAAAACAAAACTTACCAATAAAATGTCTGCTATAATTGCCCAGTTCAGACATAAAGCAGTTTCACCTAAAAATATAAGTACCTGAAAATGGAAAGAAAGAGAAAATGTGTTAATCAACTCTTAGCAACAAATGCAACAATATAACTCTCAGTGAATATTTAAGTTAAACACCGTAGTAGAACATAATTTCTAAAAAAATGTCTGATGCCACTGTAACAGTTGGAAATATTACAATTTCAAAGGTCACCTAAAATATTAAACATCATATAATAATTTTAATAATTAATCTAATGCAACAGTTGGAAATACTATCATTTCAAATAGTGATGGGAATCAGAACTGAACATTTTATTTGATTTATCAGACATTTCCAGTGTAAAATTAATGGTTACAATCATGATTCATTTAATCATAAAGTTTTCTACACATAATAATCAGAAATGGTCTCAGGAAGTCTGAGGTTTTATTTTTCCTTGAAAAGGTATAGTCATTCGTCTTCGTTTCTTTTTCAATCATGTTGGCAAGTTGGTCTTGGGAGTTTGATTAGCTGCCCAACTTAATTTTCCACCAATCAGTGCAATTTATTCAGAAGAATGACATCTCCTCAATAGGCAAATTAAAAATATGTTTTATCATGTAACTGGAGAAAATTAGCTCTTAAAATTGTAAAATAATAATTATGCAGTTGCAAACTTAACGTTTTTATACCAAATATTTGTGTAAAAATTAAGATTTCTTTAATATTTTATATTCAGGTTAAATTGCTATAAACAATTGTTTTATACTGGTATGCATTTTTACACACACTCCAAGTGACCAATTCTGCGCATATCAATAAAAGAGGTGTCACTAAAAATAGGGTTAGTTGCAGTAAAATAGTGCATAGTGGCACTGACTGGTAACAGAGAACTCAGTCGTTGATTGATACTTATCATAAGTTTTCCCATTTTAATACCTGTCTTGTAAACCGCCATTTTGCACACTTCGTCATTTTTTCTTTTATCAAGACTGAGCTGTAAAACATTTGGAAAACTCTACAGAGTTGCGTCCCATTGTGTGCAAAATGTGTACAAATGAAAAACTATAGATATTGTCTTTACTAACTCGGCCAAATTTCGTACTTTTGACATATCTTTAACCCTTAGGATCTTATTTCCTTGCCCACAATCCATCATCATGACAGATCCACAGATTATCTGCAACATAATGTTTAGACAAACTCTGTGTTCTGTCATCATTTACATTATATGTCAACATTTAAACATAATGAATATTACATAAGCACAAGATTTAAACTCCCATATATGTTACGTTCAATATGCAGAGATAATTTACTTACCCAGGTCGCAGCTGTATTATACCGTGAGATAACAAGAGCAAAGTAGAGGAAAGGTGTGCAGACCAGAAGACCAAATGCACATATAAGAGGATCTGCACGAGGATTGATTTTCTTTAATCTCCGAGCAGATTCTGCTCCAATGCCAACACCCAGGAATCCTGCCAGGACTGTGATGATGCCAAACAGCAGTGCCACACTGGAGGGATAAGTTGTATGTCAAGTTGATATCAATACATAAAACTGTTGTGGTGGAAATACCTCAGAACAACACCATCATCCAAGACAAAATTTTATATAGCATTCCAAACACAAAACAAAGTGAAAATACTGGCAGTTAAAGGCAGTTTATCGCATTTGTTCAAATTTTTAAAATTGGCTAAAAATATTCATTTTTCAATATATCATGTCTATATATATATATTATACTCATTGACCCTGTAGTACCAAAAATATATATATTTAAACCTGTCAAAATAATATATTAAAAAGGGATTTCCTAATTTTTTTATCAGTTTTAATAATTATTTTATTTTTTAAGACATTTATAGCATTTTTTCTCTGATATACTCCCTTTAAAACATATTTAGATATATACTTTTTATTTCAAACTACAAAATACAATAAATCATTAACTGCAAAGATAGATAAAACTGAAGCCTATCTATACCATATTTTCAGATTATTTACTTAAAAACAACAAAACTTAAATTAACATTTGCCCAAGGACCCTGGCTTCTGTTTTACCAACATTTACTATCAAATACTATACAACAATTGTCACTGGTTAATTAAGTGGAAATTAAGTTAAGATTATTAGCATTTAAGCAATAAAACTTGTATTTATTCTGCAATATTTCTTTTTTATTTGAAAACTAAATTTACATGTACATCTGTATAAATGTAACCCTGCTAGAGTGTTTAAAAGTACATTATAATTAATTTGCTTTTTTGCTTGTTTTCAGCTTGGTGTTATGTCATAGACAATTCCTGCTTATGTCCTTGTGATCAAACTTTGCAGTGTGGATCACCGCCAAATGATCATACACAACAGGAATTTTTTTTTATTCCTTGAATTTCAGTTTTCATGTATTAAACAACAGCCAGCAGAAACAAAACAAACTAGAAATATCAATGGAGGTGATGAATACCCCCAGATGGTGCCCCCACACATTTACTGAAGGTGATGAAAAAAAACAGATGGCGCCCCGACACAGTTATTGAAGGTGATGAATACCCCCAGACGGTGCCCTGACACAGTAATTGAAGGTGATGAATACCTCCGGATGGTGCCCTGACACAGTTATTGAAGGTGATGAATACCCCCCAGATGGTGCCCCGACACAGTTACTGAAGGTGATGAATACCCCCAGATGGCACTCAGACACAGTTACTGAAGGTGATGAATACCCCCAGATGGCGCTCCAACACAGTTACTGCAGGTGATGAATACCCTCATATGGCGCCCTGACACAGTTACTGAAGGTGATGAATACCCCCAGATGGCGCTCCGACACAGTTACTGAAGGTGATGAATACCCCCAGATGGCACTCAGACACAGTTACTGAAGGTGATGAATACCCCCAGATGGCGCCCTAACACAGTTACTGAAGGTCACGAACACCCCGAGATGGCACCCTGACATAGTTATTGAAGGTGATGAATACCCCCAGATAGCACCCTGACACAGTTATTGAAGGTGATGAATACCCTCAGATGGCACCCTGACACAGTTATTGAAGGTCATGAACACCCCCAGATGGCGCCCTAACACAGTTACTGAAGGTCATGAACACCCCCAGGTGGCACCCTGACATAGTTATTGAAGGTGATGAATACCCCCAGATAGCACCCTGACATAGTTATTGAAGGTGATGAATACCCTCAGATGGCACCCTGACACAGTTATTGAAGGTCATGAAACCCCCAGATGACACCCTGACATAGTTATTGAAGGTGATGAATACCCCCAGATGGCACCCTGACATAGTTATTGACGGTGATGAATACCCTCAGATGGCGCCTTAACACAGTTACTGAAGGTCCTGAACACCCCCAGATGGCACCCTGACATAGTTATTGAAGGTGATGAATACCCCCAGATGGCACCCTGACACAGTTATTGAAGGTTATGAATACCCTCAGATGGCGGCCTGACACAGTTACTGAAGGTTAAAAAAAAAATAATGTGATGGTGCCCTGACAGTTACTGAAGGTGATAAATACCCTCATATGGTGCCCTGACACAGTTACTGAAGGTGATGAATACCCTCAGATGGTGCCCGGACACAGTCTCTGAAGGTGATGAATACCACCAGATGGCACCCTGACACAGTTATTGTACCCTTTTGCTGCCCACTTTGACACAGTGAACCAATTAGAGTAACCAATCACTTTTGTGAAGTGTCATTGAATTCCAGCCAATGGTTGCAGTGAAACAAAAAAAAGTGTCTGAAAAATTATTACCGCGCAACATGCCAAATATAGACACAACTAGGCTTTGTACCAATCACTCTTGTGAATTAACAGCCCCTATATACTTTGTATCTGGGGGTATAACACGAATCAGAGAAGAACCATTGTCTTCTAGCAAGGAAATAAAAAACTTTCTCAAACACACAACCACTGTGGTCACAGGTCGGTAATCTTGAGACAGTGCCTAAGACCATTTTGCCACAGAGAACCATTATAATTAATTAGTAAAACACGCTACCCCTACCTTTTGAAAATACTAATCATTTTAAGTAAGTATAAGTCATGATACTAAATAGTTCATTGATAAATTGTCTCAAGACACCATTTTTTATCACATACCAAGCTAAGATGACTGATATGTTGGAAATGAATTATTCATTTTTGTAGCATTAAGAAATTTTGTTAACCAAACTACTTTGATACCTTACTTAACCCATTGGGTAATATCACCTCTTGAAAATGTATTTCAAGTCCAAATTGTGTTGAGCTTCAGCTGCATAGAACATTAACTCAGGGCATATTTTACTTATAACCAGTGTATTGTATTCTGCCCCATTCTCAATCACAAAAGCATCCTATTTCTCGAAATCAAATCCAAATTCTCATGACAGCTTCAGAATGACAACATTTATAAGAAGCGGGGGACTGATTTATAGAGGTTGGTTGACAGAGCTTCATGAAGTTGCCTTATATACCAACCTCTATATAGCTGTCCCGGACTTATTTTCCCCTTTTTTTCTGTTTTCAACATCTTTTTTAAGATTTTTTGTGTAAATAAACCTTTAAGAAGCCTCCAATATTCCCTGGAGTGGACTCTTCAGAGAGCTTCGATAAAAGTTATCGATAATTGCAAGGAGAGGTACCTGGATTCTGTGGTTGATACTCCCTGAATGGTGATAGAATCCTGCATAAATATCGGAGCCCATAGAGCCAGGGCACCAGTTGTGAAAGCTACACATGTAAACCCCACTGATGACAGCACAAAACTTTTGCTGGAAATAAAATAAAATTTGAATAAAGATTGTAGATAAATTACGAAGATGTACAATTTATTGCAGTAAATATAAGTAACTTGTGTTTGTACAATGTTCCAGAAGGAAGTCAAAGTTTAATTTTATCATGATGAGTAGAGTGGCAAGGATTATTTTATACCAGTTTTTTTAGCTTGATTGCGATGTAAGCTTTAAGAGCTTATGAATCACTCTCGAGTCTATTTTTTAGAGGTAGAATCAGTACGGAGTGTCATTTTTGAGAGGCCAAGGAGTAAAGCTTGGTATCAAACTTGTAACCTTTGGTGTGAGCAACCAACGCTCTACTCATCACACTGCTGCCCCACTTTACAGCAAGGATCGGGAAAGATATTCTTTAAAATCATCCTTGTATATTTTCAAAGAAACACCTGTGATGTGTTTAATATTCTATCAAATACTTAAAGTGATTCAAAACTCATCATTTTACAAAAATAGAAATACATGTACATGGTATACAATAAAGCTTCTTACTTCTTGACAAGGGATCGCAGATCTGTGAGAAAGGATGTGTTGTGAAGATGTTCCGCACCATCAGCCCCGCCCCGTGACGGCTCCTTCACAACTACCAATATCAAAACTACACATATAATACCCAAGACAGGGGTCACCTGAAATATAAATTAAAGCATTGCAACAAAGTACTGAAATAATTTATAATTGAAATGGTTATTCTAGGTTATACACATCCCAAATTGTAATCTACAGCTGCTCTAACATACAAGAACTTTTATGGGTGATATTTGGTTCATTTGCCATAAAAGAGGTGAAACCACTTTTACTGTTAATGAAGGACTTTATTACACAAATTGTTGTAACATGAAAAAATACACTAAAATATGTTAGCTTAAAAGGTAAAAAATTATGATCATTATCATTGTTGATTTTTTTTTATTTTATACAATTTTAGCATCTGAAGGTTATTGAATCTACCAAGACTTTGGAAATGAAACGAAATATAACAAGAGCACCACGAGCATCCATTTAAGAGCAATGCAAGATAAATCTTTGTTAAGTGTAACATACAAGATTGTTTATTTGTATATTTAGGGTCATTTTTATGCTATCGGGATGATCAGTTAACCTAACCACTCTTTCTTTGGATTCTGGAAGGTTAACCAGTACTTGAACACACCTATCTCCACAAGATACTAATAACTTTCCCACTTGAATCAGTGATGAGAGATGAATGACAATGAGACGCAATATTGTGTACCAATCATCACAGAGATTTTGGCCGAGTGGGTATCCAAATTCAAGACTCCTATATTTGTAGTCAGACATGCTACTGACTGAGCTAACCAACCCCGGCAACATGTCAGATAATGACAGGTAGAACTTTCCAAAATGAAATTTTTTATTGTATAGAACACATATATATTACGTCAAATATATATCTTATACCATCAGAATAGTAAAGAAATACTGACACAGTAAAAATAAGATAACCAGTACATCGATTCATGTATATCTAAATAATAACAAAGATAAGTTGTTAGCGTATGTACATTGTAGTCTTTATTTACAGTGTATAACATACAAATTACTTAGTAGGTCAAGCTCACGGATCTTAAAAAGTTAACATGATGGTGATTAGTTTACAGAATCAATGTTTCAATTATAAGCCAGGGCTTGAAATTTCTTTTAAAAACTACTCGTCTTCCCTTTCCAACATTTTTTATTGAATGCTTCAAATCAAACAAATTTAAGGGTCAGTTTCTTCAATCAGACTTGTCCTAACCAAAAGTTCACTCATCATGGCAAGCAGATGAGTGGCATTTTCCAGCCCTGACTAATAAAAAGCAAAATAGATTTTAAAAAAGAGGTATTCAGTTATGGTTTGGAAATCATGATGTTCATAAATGGACAATATGCAAAGCTATGTACCCCCACTTCTTCACAGAATTCTAAACTACTTACACGTAATGCATACTGCCACTGGCCAAAGGCCTCTGCTACATTTGCACCCACAATGTATCCCATACCACTGTAATATAAAACATGAATATAGAATCATAGCACCTTATTAAATAATGCAAGATTTCAATTACACAGAACAGTAAAAATCGGTCATCAATTACAAATGACAATAAAACATGAAGCAGCTCAAATAGTTACAGGGTTAACCTACTTATCTCCAAAAAAAAATTTATATAAAGAAATAGAATGGGTATTGTAAAAAAGACAGAAGAAAATAAAACAAAAAACAAGAAGCCCAAAAGGATGCTCTACTGACTCGTAGTGGCCAAAGCACTTTTTGAAATTCTACTATGCAATTGAAACATCGGCCATCTTGAATTTTAGATAGAAAAAATAAATCTTTTGTATAGTCTCCTATGCAATAGAAACATCCATGTGAAGTTTCAGTTTAATTGGTCTAGTGGTTTCAGAATAAATGAAAAAAAAAGAGAATTTTCTGTTTTCCCACAGTATCCGAAAATTCGAAGTCCCCTTACAGGACCCCTATATATTTTAGCCCCTGAATTCTTATCTGCAATCAAATCCATACACTTAGGAATTTTTATATCAAATATGTACAAATCTGACATACCGGTTCTTAAGAAAATAATTTTACTAATTCCAAATTTGTACCCTTTTGGGGCCCCTCCTGACCCCTAAAGACATAGGAACCCAGACATTTTTACAAATCTTAACCTCCTTCACCTTACAATGATTTAGTGAAAAAATAGGCAAAATCATTTCCATTTAAAAAAAATATATATATATATTATATTGACACGTGTCCCCTAATTGAACTCTCAGGACAGGGTTATTTTTAATCCTAGGGACACCATTTGAACAAATCTAACAAAACTATAGTTGGTCATCATTGCCACATACACAGTTTGAAAATCTGTTGGGCCGTTCATGAGAAGAAGATTTTTTAAGTTTTGGACTATTTTTAGTAACAGCGGCTATCTTGAATTTCAGATCGAAAAAAAAAAAATCTTCGGTATAGCCTCCTATGCAATAGAAACACCCATGTGAAGTTTCAGTTTAACTGGACTAGTGGTTTCAGTACAGATGAAAGAAAAAAAGAATTTTCTGTTTTCCCATAGTATCCCTATGTAAAATTCTAAGTCCCCTTACAGGCCCCCATAAATTTTAGCCCCTAAATTCTTATCTGCAATCAAACCCCTACACATAGGGATAATTTATGCAAAATATGAACAAATCTGACATACCGGTTCTTAAGAAAACGAATTTAGTAATTCCCAATTTGTATCCTTCCGGGGCCCCTCCTGACCCCTTTAGACAGTGGAACCCAGTCATTTTTACAAATCTTAACCTCCTTCACGAAACAATGCTTCTGTGAAGATATAGGCAAAATCATTCCCATTTTAAAAAAAATAAATAAAAAAATATTATAATGACATGTGTCCCCTAATTGAACCCTTGGGGTGGGGTCATATTTAACCCTATGGACACCATTTGAACAAATCTAACAAAACTATAGTTGGTCATCATTGCAACATACACATTTTGAAAATCTGTTGGGCCGTTCATGAGAAGAAGATTTTTTAAGTTTTGGACTATTTTTAGTAATGGCGGCCATCTTGAATTTCAGATCGAAAAAAAAAATCTTCTGTATAGTCTCCTATGCAATAGAAACACCCATGTGAAGTTTCAGTTTAACTGGACTAGTGGTTTCAGAACAGATGAAAGAAAAAGAGAATTTTCTGTTTTCCCATAGTATCCCTATGTAAAATCCTTAGTCCCCTTACAGGGCCCCTATAAAATTTAGCCCCTAGATTCTTATCTGCAATCAAACCCCTACACATAGGGATAATTTATGCAAAATATGAACAAATCTGACATACCAGTTCTTAAGAAAACAATTTTACTAATTCCAAATTTGTACCCTTTTGGGGCCCCTCCTGACCCCTAAAGACATAGGAACCCAGTCATTTTTACAAATCTTAACCTCCTTCACCTTACAATGATTTAGTGAAAAAATAGGCAAAATCATTTCAATTTAAAAAAAAAAAAAAAGAAATATTATAATGATATGAATGTGTCCTCTAATTGAACCCTCGGGGCGGGGTCATATTTAACCTAGGGACACCATTTGAACAAATCTAACAAAACTATAGTTGGTCATCATTACTACATATACATTTTGAAAATCTGTTGGCCATTCATGAGAAGAAGATTTTTTAAGTTTTGGACTATTTTTAGTAACAGCGGCTATCTTGAATTTCAGATCAAAAAAAAAAAATCTTCTGTATAGTATCCTATGCAATAGAAACACCCATGTGAAGTTTCAGTTTAATTGGCCTAGTGGTTTCAGAGAAAGTGCTGCTAACAGACGACAGACGTCAGACGACAGACGACGGACAACAGACAACGTGCCATCGCATAAGCACTTCTGGCCTTTGACCAGTAGAGCTAACTAGTAATTGCTTTTAAAACTAAAACGTATCTTACGCCCGAATATGTATCTGATATTTTTCCTGGAACAATTGACATAGCAATCAACTACATTTCAAGAAATACCAATGATTTAACAAAAATTAACAAGAGGCTGCAAAATTCAAAAATTAATTTATTCTATCATTTATATCTTTTTGGATTATCATACCAGAATATATATGTAATCCAGAAAGTCTTATGTCTTTCATATATACCTTATTAAAGGTAATATTTATAAATACCTAGTTATTATAAGAATTTAACCAGGAATAGGTATTTATCATTACTTTTTTTTTTAATGGGGTTTAATGCCATTTTCAACACAGTTCAGGTTATATATGGCATATCCAGTTTTACTGGTGGAGGAAGACCTCAGACTGAGTAGAACCACTGTCATTTTGCAAGTAACTGGAATTTTTCTCACATAAAGTTTTTGAAGTGAGGGAGACTCTATTCTACAACCAAAGCGGTGAGAGGTAAGTGATCTTGAAACGGCGCCTTAGACCACTCGGTCACGGAGGACCATTTATCATTACTTCATGCACATAAACCAAACAGATGCAGTAACTTAACTTTGATCTTAACATGAATCACTTAAACTCAATTCAGCCTGTTAGTTGTGTGGGTACAAAAGAGAAGATGTCAAACAATATTTTATGCAACTTCCCTTTTATCAAAACGAACAACTTCCCTTTTCAGCCTCATGTTCATTTCACCCTCTCGGTGTTGATGTAGGTTTTTTGGCAAAGATACACTTACAGAACAAGATAATGGTACATTTGGTAATTAAGCATTGTTTGTTATGCATACCTCCCTGAAGTCAGACCATTCTGTCAACCGTAACCCTCTCCTTAATTACTCTCATCACATAGTTCTTACATGTTTATTTACTACAAATACCATATGTTAAATGTATTGTATTACATCTTGATCAATATAGTATCTGTATATACATATTTTGTTGGGAAGGGCCTTTATTAATGTTGTTAGAACAGGTGGCCCAATCCTTTAGCCAATTTGTAATAAATAAAGCTATAAAATATGTTTAAAGTAAGTTACATGAACACAACATGAATAGGAAGTTTATGATGCATCACCCATAACTTTTTGTTCAGTAAATGATGAGAAGTTTATTGAATCACAAACTGGAAGGTCCCATTCAAAGATTAAAGTTGATTTCATCCATGTAGTTTATCTTATTTTCGAGATATTCTTTAACCTTTTACTTCATATAGATGCCTTTGGACACCTCTTATATATACACCTTTGGACGCCTAATATAGAAGGCTTTGAATTATTGGGTTAATTATGTTTATTTTAACTGACAGAGTGGAAAACAGTGCAGGAAGTGTTCAGATTGCTCGTTATGAGCAATCGGAACTCTTCCTGCACTGTTTTCAAAGGCCTTCTGTGATTGGTGCGGGAATAGACGTCTTTATGAAGTAAAGGGTTAATACAAAAGTCAGCATATTCATCACAGTTTAAGCTTAACCCGAACCTGGCCGATGAGTGATTTTATCGTGGGCTGCAATTTAGTATTTGGTCAACAAAATTAAAGAATTTTATATTACAGAGACAACATACAATATAAGTTATTTAACAGAATATCCATAATACATAACGTTTGATATAAATGTGCAGTTTTACTGTTGAGATATTGTCAATACAGGTGAGGCATCTTTAGGCATAATTAAGTATATAATTAAGTATATAATTAATATTGATTGAAAAGTGTTATAAGAGAACCAAACATGGATTGGTCATTTGTGAACTATGTAGTTCAAATATTTGAAGATGGTAGATGGAATTAAAGAAAACAAAATTTGCATGGTATGGAAGACTGACCAACAATTGTGTGGTTGTTTGGGACATTGTTTTAGGTTATTCCTATGTTTTTATGGGGGTTTTACACCCTTTTTTAATGGTATTTCCGTTGTTTCATGGAAGGAAGTGGACCAAATATCTGCTAGGCAGTAAACAAGTACTAGACACACCTTAACTCTGCAAGTCAATGACTACTTCCCCACATATTCAGAGCGAAGAGATTAATGGCCATAAAACAGAGTTAATGGCCATAAAACAGAGTTAATGGCCAATCACAGAGACTGTGACCAGACAGAGATTCAAATTTGATGCCATCCCATATGGAGCTCAAGTTTCCAGCAAACATAGGATGAACAAATAGCCACTTGTGTGCCAACATGTACTCAAGTAGCTGTCAGCCATCTCAAAACATAACATACCACATGAGATGTGTTAGAGTGAGGTTTACTGTGCGCTGATTGCTGATCTCCATTCAGGTGGTGTAGTGGGTAAGTTCAGGGAGTTTGATAAAAAATAAATAAGTATAAAGAAATAAACTTGATCAGAACATGTTCTGATTTGTTTGAATGTTTAACATCATTTTTATGCCTTACAGAAGCATTTGGAAGATAGAGAAATGACAACATGTAGACAAACATAGTGTTTTGTTTAATATTATACACTTACCTGCCCACAGGGATGGCAAAATAGAAGATCATCAACATTGTCGTTCTCTTTTCTTTACTAAACAGATCTGCAATGATGGTGGGAGCAATCGTGGAATAACTCGCTTCACCCACTCCCACAAGTCCTCGCATCAATATGAAACCCCAAAATGACTGAAAGAACAAAACAATATTAGTACTGATTGGTATTTTCCTCTCCTGTTTTATCGAAATTTTTATTTGCATCACACATTAATATATGGATGTACATCCTTAAAGAATATTTGTTTGCTGCATTTCGACCCAGTGTTTTTCATGTCGGAAAGTAGGTAGCTAATGTGTTTTTTTTTGCCAAATTTCGATTTTGTAGTCCTCATTTTAATGAAAATGGACAGAAATTAAATGCTTTGGAAGTCAATAAAAAAAGTTTGGGTAGCTGCAAATTTGAGTGAGTAGGTAGGAGCATGGCTAACAGTATACTTTTTAAGGTTGGCCGAACAGCAATATGTATCAACTCAAAACAAGCATGTTTTTATCACATATATGCACACAATATGTTCAAGGTGTATTCAGAAACAAGACGTAGACCTCATACCTGATATGTAAGTACATACTGTAGATACATACTGCAGGTCAAAAGGTCAAATAGCAGAATTGGCTTGTGTTAAATCAGAGAATGAAGTAACACAAGGAAATCATTCACAGAACTGAACTGACATGTGCTGTCAATCAAACAAGTCAGTCCAATCCTTCTTATTTCTATAGGGAAGACCCACATCACTGAAGGGAAACTTAAAATTTTATTGTTTGATGATAATTGCAGTGCCAAAATCTCATTAAAACAAGAGGGCCAAGATGGCCATAAATCGCTCATCTGACTGACCTTGCCCCAAATTGGCATAGTGGTTTCTGACAAGAAGATTTTTTTAAGTTTTTACTATAGCTTATATAGTGAACTAACCCCATTCCTTGGCCGCCATGTTTTTTGACGAATCAAGATGGCTTGAACAAACTTGGTAGAGGGTCACTCAAGGAACATTTCTGTGAAATTATTTTAAAGTCTATCCAGTTGTTTCTGACAAAATGATTTTTTAAGTTTTTACTATAGCTTATGTTATAAACTAACCCCACACTCTGGCTGCCATGTTTTTTGACAAATCAAGATGGCTTGAACAAACTTGGTAAGGGGTCGCTCAAGGAACATTTCTATGAAATTATTTTAAAATCTAGCCAGTAGTTTCTGACAAGAAGATTTTTTAAGTTTTTACTAATTAAACTTGCCCAGCCCCCTGACCGCTGTGCTTTTTGATGAATCAAGATAGCTTGAACAAACTTTGTAGAAGGTCACTCAAGGAACATTTCTGTGAAATTATTTTAAAATTGAGTCAGTAGTTTCTGACAAAAAGATTTTTTAAGTTTTTACTACAGCTTATAAAGTAAACTAACCCCACCCCCTGGCCGCCATGTTTTTAAACGAATCAAGATGACTTGAACAAACCTGGTAGTGGGTCACTCAAGGAACATTCCTATGAAATTATTTTAAAACCAAGCCAGTAATTTCTGACAAGAAGATTTTTTAAGTTTTTACTAAGTAAACTTGCCCCACCCCCTGGTCGTCATGTTTTTTTGACGAATCAAGATGGCTTGAACAAACTTGGTAGAGGGTCATCCAAGGAACATTTCTGTGAAATTATTTTAAAATCGAGCCAGTAGTTTCTGACAAGAAGATTTTTTAAGGTTTTACTATAGCTTACATAGTAAATTAACCCCACTCCCTGGTGGCCATGTTTTTTGATGAATCAAGATGGCTTGAACAAAATTGGTAGAGAGTCACCCAAGGAACAATTCTGTGAAGTTATAGCAAAATTGGCCCTGTGGTTTCTGAGGAGAAGTTGTTAGAAGCTTAAAGTTAACGACAGATGACCACAAAAGCTCATCTGTGGGTCTTCGGCTCAGGTGAGCTAAAAATAGGTGTATTATTTCGTCCAAGATATTTTGATATTTTTTTCTGTTCAGTGTGAACAGTGTTGACAAAGTGAAAGAAGATGTCATTCATTCCCTAATTTCCAAGCATCATATTTTTTTCTATATTCACAATTCAAACAGAATGATGCTTGTTCCAAATACACCAATAATGCCATTAAAATCACAAAATAAGCATTGAAATATGGAATATGCATTTTTAAATAAGAATAAACAAAGATCATTTATCATTGCTGTTATGCGACTACCCAATAGAAGCATTTCCTGTTTGTGATGGTGGTGTTATGTATGCCCTGATAGGTTAAATGTGAAATTCTATGAGAAAATCACCACCAACTATAGAGTGTACAATTTTCAGATGAAGTCCTTGACATTGTGAAAGATTGCAGAATTATTGACTAAAAATATACTTACATCAGCTGGTATAAAACTACCACCCAGTGTGACCAACGCCCAGAATGTTATACCACAAGCCATGATTATCTTCCGCGTATATCTGTCACCAAGGTAACCAAACACAGGTGAAAACACCATATAAAATGATATAAATGCCGTCTGAAGCAGACCATCTTCGGAGTTGCTGATTTTATAGTAAGACTGTATAGACTTTAGTACACCTGTGGAAATCAAGATCAGAATGAGATAGATATATATAATACATATTTGAGTTAACATGTTTACCCAAAGGTCACTTAAAATATCAATTTTGAGATAGAAAACTTCCTCATATGATATCATACAGACAAACCAGTGTAAGATGATTTTAAACTATTTTATAACTGTTTTTAGTAGGATAATGGTGTAGTGGATAGGGTCTTGGTCACTCATGCAAGATGGGATGGGTTTGGTCCTTGACTCGGCCTGATGTCTTTCCAAACAATCAAGGAATCAAACTTGAGAGTGATTCATAAAAGCTTTGCGCTTCAATTGAAATTGATCTAAAATAAGTTAGTATAGTCTTAGAACTACAAATGCATATTCCAGGATTGTCATTAAAAACTGAGGACCCGGGTTTTCCTCCCTGCTATTCTTACTTGAGCTTAATTTCTTCTTTTTCTTTGTGGAGGACCCCCAGACACCACTTCTTCTTTTTTGTTTCACCCTCCTACTTCAAAACTTAATAAAAGCCGTGTATTTACATACATTTTCACTCATTATTTTTTTACGAAAATCATATCAAAAATAATACCAACGTCTTTTTCCTGTATCAAGTCAGCTATTAACAACACACTTAAGAATAAACCAAAGTTTAGTTCATTAACATGGCTGTGCTGCAGTATTCCTGTTTCAAAACTCAAGTGTCATTGTGATATCAGTGCAATGTTAACTGAACTTTTGACCTTTGATGCTTAGCATGTAATCTGTTTTGTTAATGTAAATTGGCTATGAAACTATAATGTGCTTCTGGTTCAAAAGTACATGTATTGTGTTTAAAATATGTTAACAATTTCTGTCGACATGAAACAAAAAAATATATATATTATTATCCTGAGGAAAGTCTTGATAATCTGCGTCTAGCGGGGAAGCTGGTCACTTTTTTTTCTATTTTTGAAAAGCAAGTGGGGAAATTACTATAGGGGGTGGGAGTAACAAAAACTTGCTAAAAATAAGAAAATGATCACAAAAAAACAATAAGTGTAAAAATTCTTCATATCTTAAAATCTAAACAAGAAAAGTTTACCACCAAAGCACATAGTACAGGGCTCGAATTTAAGTTCTCGCCACTCGCAAAATGCGGGCTGTATTTTGAAAATGCGAGTTGAAATTACTTAAGCTGGCATTTTTTTGTGAGTGGATTTCAAGTTGAGAAAATTACTTGTTGTATTGATTTTATTGATTTTTGTAAATAAACAAGTATTATCATGGTAAAAATAACGAGTTCTTGTCAATTTTACCCAATTTCTTTGCTTCCCGCGCCAAATTACCCCCTAGCAGCATGATTGTCAATGACATGTATTAAATATTTATATATGAGAAGACTGCGTCTTTTGATCTCAAGTTCATTCTACAAAAATGAAGTAAAGTTAAAACCTGTCAACAATATAATGAGTAGACTGCGTCTAATTTGATCGATCGCGCTATACTCTATAAAATAAAAGTAAAGTTGAAACCCGTCAAATTTATTGTTAACATATTTTGTCAGCTGTTAAAACGGTTGATATTCTCCACTGAACCTATGATTGAAAGAATGAAACGGGAGCGACAGCTCAATATCACACTGGGCTATAAAATTGACAATGACAAAATGGTGTATCAATTGTAGAAACCACACAATCGACAGATCATCCATAATAATTAAACTTTATTACTATGATATCACAACATTAACACATGTTAAACATTGGTCCTTGGCTAGATCTAGAACTTATTTTAAAACGAACAGCCATTGGCTATATAAATCCTATAAATAGAAATGTGTGTATGCTTAATCCCAGTCTCTGCACACTTGTTATTGTTAATTCCATGATTCATAACTTTGTTTAGTTAAAAGTTTTTATTTATGATATATCATTGTATGCATTTATTTATGGTAGTATAATAATTAACAATTTTATTTTTTAAAATATTTTGTGTGGTAAAGTACTGCTTTGAAATTGAAATACTTTAACATATATAATAACATTGATACCATTGTCTATAAAATAAATACAAGCTAATAATGCATATTAAATAACACGGGGGCTTTGAAACAATTAATTTTGGGTTTATTTAGACATTTAGGACTACAAGTTTCTGCGAAAATTGGTTTGGCTAGTTGGTTTCAAATTTGGCCAGTTGAAATTTTAGGCACTGGCCAAAATTGCCAGTGCACAAAAAAGTTAAATTCTAGCCCTGCAGTATGTTGGTTGGTTCAGGACGTGTTTTGATGATTTGGAAATTACCAAATGTGCCACTCAAATTCAGACAAACAACTGCAGTCACTTACCTCTGTTTATATGTCTATGCTAAAATGACAACTTGTGCCTTATTTCATCCATGAGCAGACCAAACAACCAGTATATGAGAAAATGCTGATTCAGTCAATTAAATAAGTATTTTCAAGTTCAATCTACATTTCCATGATAAATTTTGTGTGATACTCGATAGTAATAGTTTCAATTAATCATGGGTTTTATTGTATCTATTAAAGCATTCTTTAAAAAAAAAGTGTTTCATTTCAATATACAACTGGTTGAGAAATTGCTGAGATCAAATCAAACAGTGAAGTTTCACTGACATGATACATCTTGACACACACTTTCTCTGACACAACCTGTCAAGTACAAGTATTCAATCACAGGACAGTCCATTTGTTTATAAGAAATTTTATGCTCCTTTCTTAGTGGACAGACTATTACTTCGCAACTATTGAGCACATCACGTGTTTGGAACTAGGTACACTTTACTTTAAATCAGCACCTGCCATGTACAATGTCAAGTAAGTGCTTAAGAACTGAAACGCCAATGACCACGTCATATATTATCAATTGAGAAATCCCAAAACTCTCACCAATTTTGCGACACATTGTAAATACAACCGAGATTCAAAGGTTTATGTACATAAATGAATTTGAATATAGCCCTGATTAAAATTATGATAATAAAATGTTTTCTAATCGTTTAATATTCCCCTATTGTATTGAGTGACTGTTTAGCATCATTTTTATGCCATCAATGACTAAAAGATAATCAGTTAACCTAACCAAGTGCTCTTTTCTTGGATACTGAAAGGGTAACAAGTACTCTATCACACCAATCTCCTCAAGTAACTGATAACTTTTTCAGTTGCATCAATAGTGGGATACAAATGATAATGAGATGGAATGTAGTTTATCAATCAAAAAGACTGTGGGAGGATGGGTATTCAAATTAACCAACCCCGGGATTATTAGTCAGATACAGAAGCCACCGGTAAAGCATCTGACTATCAATCCAGTGGTCGTGAGTTCGAATCCCCAACAATCTCTGTGATGATTGACATACGACATTATGTGTCATTATCTTTCATCTCTCACCTCTGATTCAAGTGGGCAAGTTATCATTTACTTTTGGAGATGAGGTGTGCTCGAGTACCGACTAATATTTGAGGATCCCATGAAACAGTGGTTAGGTTAACTGATCGTCTTTTTGCCCTCGATGGCTTAAAAATGACACTTAATATTCAATCAATCAATCATATTAATTAGTCAGATGCCTGGTTTGGCCCGACTTAACAATTGTTGAGGAAGTGCCTAAATTTGTATTATTTTTGTATGTTCCTGGTTAGTTTCAATACAGAAATGCCAATTGATTATGCCAATAACATTTACATTTCAAATGTATGCAGGAAGTAAAAGGTAATAATCATTAGCTAGTTTCTGGTTTGTGCAAGAAAGAGGAAACTTGGAATAACTTACCAGCAATTGTGAATCGATCCATGTAATTAAGGAGGTTGATGAAGAACAAAATGAGTACAATACAGTATCCTCTTGTTTTGCTTATTTGATTCCCAGATGCATCCCTCATCATAACATCTGGCTCGCCTGTCACCTGTGTCTCGGACCCGGTTCCCTCTCGCCCATCCAACTCCCCATTTCCCACAATGGGGAGCTCATCTGAAATATCAACTTGCATGTCTGAAAGTTGAAAATTGTCGTCAAAAGGTGGACTATTATTTTCGTCGTATGACATTCTTTTTAGGTCATTGTCCTATATGGTAAATAGTTGATATAACAACAACTGCGGTCATGTCGTCACAGTCACAAGTTTTGCAAACCACCACAAACCTTACGAGTTACGGAAGTGTCTCGTTTTAGTAACAAATCGTTGTAAACAGACGCACGGTTGTTATTTACGCAAGAGCGTCTTGTTGTGAGAGATTTTATCATTTCGTACCAAGATAATTCGTACCACTGTTTACATATAAGAGTACTGAATTCAATAAGACAAACAGAGATTTTTTCTAACCTATAAAATATAAATATAATAAAAGTGTGGCAAACAGAGGACTGAATATATCTACATGAGAACAAAGGCATGAGAAAACACACTTTGAAATAAGACATTACAATATGGCACTATTTATCTAGAAAAAGTTGAAAAATCTCTCAAAACAATAAATCCCCCTTAAATGGTATACGTCCCACTTTTCTGGTAGACTGTACAGATGTAATGATATACAAGTAGGTCGATATTATTTTTTAAATAAGACTGCAAGGATATGGAATAAAGGCTAAAGTACTTGGAAGGATGTATGAATGGATGGATGGATGGATGTGGATGTGGATGGATGGATGGATGGATGGATGGATGGACGGACGGATTGAGGATTTTTTAAATAATACTTTAGATGCCAGTGGCGTAGCCTGGTCATTTTAAAAGTACATGTATGCAAAAAAAATCGGGGTTTTTTTTTAAATGTAATATTCCAATAGTGCGTTCGCAGGGGTTTTGTATGTATTTTTAAATGTAAAAAAGTGACATATCCTAATTATGTAATTACTTACAACATGTTTAACAGGCCCATACGTGCAAGTTTTACCTACGTGTAGCTACGCCGGTGGTTACAAAAATGTAAATATAAGTAGTTACTATTCAAATTGGGGGACAGTTCAAATTAAATATCCAGACTTGGGTGTAGGAGCGTTTCAATTACGGTAGGGGTGGGGGCAACCTGAGGAGAGAGTAGTGTATGAGGATGTACTTCCAGGCTCCAAAGTATATGCCGGTCCTACGACTTTGTCAGAATAGTGTACAAAACTATATCTGATCTAAATAACCAATATCCAATATGCCATACATATAGTTATTACATTATATACAGACGATACTTAACTTCACGGACAAGTAGACCATGACCATGAATATTACAAAGATCAAATGACAGCGTGTTATTGGCTACGTGTACTTATGGGCATTAGATTTCAATGGAATAAATGCAAAATAATGCATATGGGTAAATATGCCATGAACGATGGTTGTTTCATTAAAAAGTCAAGAACACCCATCAAAACTGTCCGCCAAGAAGAAAATGACCAATATGTAAATTAAAATTCAACAACAAATCACGATCAAAGTGAACAAAGAAATTATAGCACATTATCAAGAAGTTTTACACATATGAATAAAACAATGTCTATCCACCTCTATAAATGATCATAAATCCATTGTAAGGTCACACGTGGTGTTTGCAAGCTGCGTGCAGCCAACGCGCATTAAAAAACTAATCATACAAAGAACAACCAAACTAGCGAAAAGAGTGCTCATCTACCATAAAATAATGAAAAAGTAATTAAATGTAGATTTAACATCATAAGATTTTTTCATGATAAAAGACAAATCATTCATATAGATAAAAATAATTTTAAGTGGTCCTGTGGACTCCCGATGTGGAGCTCCAGATGTGATAGGCAAATTCGTGATGTGTTTGTTCTTCCATGATATAAGAGGAAAACCAGGCTAATCGATGAACTGTCAAAATTATACATCTGTAGCTTTTGGAGAAGCAATTAAAAAGGAATGATATACCAATTCAAAGGAAAACCGTAGCAACAATATCATTGCTGTCAATAGATTATTACTAGTATACAATTATTGAACATTTTGCCAGACAAGAATGGTTTGTTCTAAATCCAGACTTTCCTTATTAACACAGCATGTCTGCTTCGAACTTTGATTAAATTTTACAGATTAGTACTTCCATGCCCTTCAAACATGACGGCTTTGTTTTGTTTGTTTAATTTCTTTGGACCCTTTTGTATGTAGGTACCACTTTGACTCTTTTAAAGAAACTGGCATAGGTGTTAGTAATACTCGTATGTAGTTTGTGCGAACTGTGGCTATAATAGAAACGCAGCGGTTGCTTTCGCAACTATATTGTGTAAGTTTGATTGCGATCCGTTAAAATATGATATTTCTATAACGTACATATCCTTTTTATGTACATGTACTTTATTATGTATTGTATGTAATTTAAGTACTCAATAATAATCAAAGAAAGCAAAGTAAAAACGAGTGCCACGAGTTATGCCAACCTTCTTCGGAATTATTGTTCGCTACAGTCGTTTCAATGTAACGAACCGACTGCGTGGAAAGACCATCTATTCGGTCGAAAACAATGGTTAGTTGAATTTAACATACGTTATGTTCTATACCCTTTCAAAGGGAAACAGACCTACATTATTCTTTGAAAACGCACAGCTAAATTTTGTAGAACACCATAGGCATGTTGGTATCACACTTTGTCAAGATGGTTCATGACATCAACATGTATCTAATATTACTTGTCTTCTTCAAAGGTTGTAGGCTCCAGGAAAGCATTGAAGTTTAAACTACAAAGGAGAACCCTTAATTATTTATACGTACCTTACGTAAGTCCTATACTAGAATACGCATCATTAGTTTGGGACAATTGTACTCTTTACGACCAAAAAATCACATGAAAAAAGGTCAATCTAAATTAAGGAAGCTAGAACTGTAACATGCCTTGCTCTTTCGTTTCTATCGACCATTTGTTACGTGAAATCGGATGGATTTCACCATCAGATCGAATAAATTATCAGAAATGAGTTTTAATTTACAAAGAAAAGCATGAATATTTGCCTTGGTGCTTACATAATCTATTTCAACCATTAATACTAAATAACGACCGATATAATTTAAGAACCAGCGATGATTTTGTAACCTTGCCCAGACAAACTCCAAATCCATTATCTACCATCTCCCATAAACATTATGGAATGAAGTTCGAGATTCATCTTCATCGCCTTAATTTACAAGACAATTAAAATCGTGTTTAATCCAACAATAGTCTTTTTCAGGCGAAAGACGTTTTGCAGTACTTCACTCGCTTATCAGAAACAAATGTAGTAACTGGAATGCCGATTTATTTTACAAATATCGATTGTGGCTGGGAATAAGAACACGCCGAGCACTATATATTTTAAGATGTGCTCTTTATACTTTACCAAGACGTCAGCTATTTTATACTTTATTAGGACGTCAGCTATTTTATACTTTACCAAGACGTCACCTGTTGTATACTTTACCAAGACGTCAGCTATTTTATACTTTATCAAGACGTCAGCTATTTCATATTTATCAAGACGTCAGCTATTTTATACTTTACCAAGACGTCAACTATTTTATACTTTACAAAGACGTAAGCTATTTTATACTTTACCAAGACGTCAACTATTTTATACTTAACCAAGACGTCAGCTATTTCATACTTTACCAAGACGTCAACAATTTTATACTTTACCACGCCATCAACTATTTTATACTTTATCAAGACGTCAGCTATGTCATACTTTACCAAGGCTTCAACTATTTTATACTTGATCACGACGTCAGCTATTTCATTCTTTACAAAGACGTCAGCTTTTTATACTTTACTAAGACGTCAGCTATTTCATACTTTACCAAGACGTCAACTATTTTATACTTTACCAAGACGTCAACTATTGTATACTTTACAAAGACGTCAGCTATTTTATACTTTACCAAGACGTCAGCTATTTCATTCTTTACAAAGACGTCAGTTTTTTATACTTTACCAAGACGTCAGCTATTTCATTCTTTACAAAGACGTCAACTATTTTATACTTTACCAAGACGTCAACTATTGTATACTTTACAAAGACGTCAACTATTTTATACTTTACCAAGACGTCAGCTATTTCATACTTTACCAAGACGTCAGCTATTTTATACTTTACCAAGACGTCAGCTATTCCATACTTTACCAAGACGTCAACTATTTTATACTTTACCAAGACGTCAACTATTGTATACTTTACAAAGACGTCAGCTATTTTATACTTTACCAAGACGTCAACTATTGTATACTTTACAAAGACGTCAGCTATTTCATACTTTACCAAGACGTCAGCTATTTTATACTTTACAAAGACGTCAGCTATTTTATACTTTACCAAGACGTCAGCTATTTATAAATATTTGTTTATTTTACGCTTTAAGTGTAAGTTAATTACTTTTGGATATGAAAACTTAACTAATGAGCAAAATGAGCTGATAATTGCAGAAGCTCAAAAGTTTGTCAATACAAAACGATTCCAATAAAACGATATTCTAAATAGACGACACTGAAATTTCACTGTCCACTATACTGTCTTTATTTCTTAGAACTATCGGACGGGGTGCGCGGGATTTTCCGTGGGTCACGTTTGGTCATGGCGAACAAGGCACGATCAAATGTTTCGTTGATTTATTTTATGAACCATTTATATTTTTCCATTAACCGTATTTAAGCATGTTAAAATTGAAATACTGTCATTATTTTGTTCAATTAATCTGCCGCAATGGGGACGTCTGTAACTAATGTTGTAGTAAATTGTAGCTCAACCCATTTGATCATGTTCTGTTTGTAATTGTATGAATGGTTATGTAAATACGATGTTATACGTTATAAACATAATATTTAGCAATAGAATATGATTAAACACATTAAACTAATGTATACGTTGGTAAAACTCCTTTAAATGATTATACAATAATATACACAATAGAAAAGCATAAATGTTTCATTTTTTGCACGTTTGGTAATTTTACGAAAAAAAAAACAATCAGTAAATTAACAAAGACTCAGTTGTGATAGCAAAAACTAAGTTAATTTTGATAATTGTGATTTTTTCGTCATCCCCATGTATAAACTATATTCATAATATAATTCTATGGTTTGTCAAATTGTATTATGTTTTGCCATGTTGTATGAATGGATATGTCTAGATGCCTTCCTACACACCATTGAAGGGAATAAATATTATCTCATCTAGTTATGCGATTATTAAGATATTGACGATAAAGATCAGTTGGTTGTAATATGTCCAACCTGCACCAACACGAGACATAATTATGTTTAAAGTCAGTTGTTTACTTCAATCAAATAAAAAAATGAATTAATTAATTTAAGTAAATATTTCCATAAAGCTTTTTGAATGTTTTAAACAATTTAGTTTCGTAGTTATTATAATTTTGTTTTTGTTAATACGCATTGCCAAGTAAAGAAATCCATTTAACTTTATCTTACATATATCGTACAAAGAAACTGATGCTTTAAATGAAATTCACTAGTCTATAAGTCATAATCTTATTTTCAAATTAAAATATTCAAGAAAATAAATAATTTGCATGTTATCTGGAATGTGAACTAAAGTAATGCATGTATTATTATTTTTTGATAATGAAAAACTGTATGAAAAATTCTATTTCTTTATATATATATTTATATTATAGTTTAAATGCATCAATTAACACTTGGACCATGATTAAAAAGTATAATATTACAAATTGAAATATAGTTTGATTGTTTTAAAACCTTGCTGCAAAAGGAATTATTATCCGTGTCATTTGGCAAAATAACGCTAATGCTCAAATCAAATAATACTCAGGGCACACCCGGTATCCCAACACTCAAAACTCGAGTGGGAAAAATGGGGAAGTAAAACACTCTGTCATTTTTAATGCATAGCCTTAAATATTTCAAACATTGCCAATACAAGCGTAAAGGACACACATTACGGTATATTGTCACGAAATTTGGACCCAACCCCATAAATCTTATTTTTATTGTATTACAATACACAGTCCAGCTGAACGTATCCTCACCCAACCCCATTTTTATTGTATTACAATACACAGTCCTACACAGCCAAGCTGAAGATATCCTCATCCAACCCCATTTTTATTGTATTACAATACACAGTCCAGCTGAAGATATCCTCATCCAACCCAATTTTTATTGTATTACAATACACCGTCAAGCTGAAGATATCCTCATCCAACCCAATTTTTATTGTATTACAATACACAGTCCTGCTGAACGTATCCTCATTCAGCCCCCATTTCTATTGTATATTCCTGTTTAAACTTTGGTACCTGCCCGACCTCTCAAATCATACAGAATATGTTTTGTACTGAATAAAAAATGCTACGGCATTTCAACCCAACCCGACTCAAAAACGTCACTGTAACATGTAACAAAAGAAGTAAATCCTATGAAGATAAACGCATAAATAATGATTCCGTGCTATGATTTCTCGCCCAAAATTCGTTATGTGACATGTTGTCGAGTTTGTCAATAAAAAGAGTGTTTTTTTATATAATTTTAATGAAACTCTATTTTAGAGAAATAAAAGAATGAAGTCTATATCAATATCAAGTGAAATTAAACGTCTAGCCGCGATGTAACATCTATAAAATAGTTGACAAAAATAAATTTTAATAAAGTTTGTCGTGTTTTTTTTACTATTTCTCAGTGTTGCTGATTGTTAATTTATATACCAGTTTAAAAAATCTAGTTTTATTTTAGTTGAAGAAAATGATTACATATATAACGTTTGTCTTCATATATATTAAACACTGTTTTGCGACAGGCTAGAATAGTCGAGTCAACGCTGGTCTCCGACTGATTTTGTGTTTCTGAGTGTGTGTATTTTTTATCTTTTTATATATCACCATTTTAAAACTGAACACATCAGTTCAAACGGCATTTGGCTGAGTTATATGTCCTTTAATTGTCCAACTAACTCTTTTTGAACTCGTTTATCGAACAGTTGTAGTTTTGATTTAACTTTAATCAAATTCGGATATGTTGAATACAACCATCAATCACTCCCGGGATGCAATGCGCTATCGGTAATTAACTACTGTCAATGTCTCATCTTTGGTAAGAGACTTACTGAAGTAGAATATTTTAAACTTACATTAATTATGAAACAAAAGCATGTTTATACAAATCACACTCGAAAACTTGCATATGTGGGTAAACTGTTTTGCTGAACAACTCCACACTTAGCCGTGGCAGAGCTTGAACCCACGGCCCTTCAACTAAGGGTATCAAGTAAAATAGTTACATAATAATTAGAATAATAATAATGAAGAAAAAAAATAAAAGAATTATATCTAAAGAAAACTTACTATACATACATGGAGTATTTCTTTCAAGCAAAAGAGTATACTCCGCGTCCATGTTGCCCGTAACTGTTTCTAACTCTGTGTTCCGCAGTGCCCAGCTCCGCGGTTTTTAGTCCCCAAAATTGACACCCCCTATCTTAGTAATCATGTATTTTCATGAAATTTAGACTACAGCAGAGCTTGCAATTAACGACACATATTCAGTGAATACCAAAATACATCTAGAATAGTTAAAATCAAATGTGAAAACTCTAACAATAGAAATTCACTCTTATCCTTATCAAATGAAATCCAAGTTTCGTGAGAATACACCATAATGTGTGTCATTTGCATTGGTAAGGCTTTGTGTTGTGTCCGCTCCGGTTCTGAGTGTCGGGATTTCCGGTGATTAAGTCAGTTGTGTCGGCTATATATCCTGGACATAATATATTAAATATATGGTCAGAAATAAACACTCGGTTTAACGGTCTCGTAAAGAGCAATTGTAGTTGTAGTTAATCATAAAGCGATGCCAAGAAGTGATGATGACATAAAAACTTCGACCTTAGATTCGGGTTTATAACAACAGAAAGACTCAAAGCATTGTGACCTCAACCTCAGACATTAACAGGAAGGACATGTACTGTCATTTGAACTTCAGTCTACTATATTTGGCTATATTGACAGGAAGGTCATGTGCTGTCATTTGAACTTCAGTCTACTATATTTGGCTATATTGACAGGAAGGTCATGTACTGTCATTTGAACTTCAGTCTACTATATTTGGCTATATTGACGGGAAGGACATGTACTGTCATTTCATCGTCAGTCTACTATATTTGGCTATATCGACAGGGAAGGTCATGTACTGTTATTTGAACTTCAGTCTACTATATTTGGCTATATTGGCGGGAAGGACATGTACTGTCATTTCATCGTCAGTCTACTATATTTGGCTATATTGACAGGAAGGTCATGTGCTGTCATTTCATCTTCAGTTCACTATATTTGACTATTTGAACTTCAGTCTACTATATTGGCTATATTGACAAGAAGGTCATGTACTGTCATTTGAACTCCAGTCTACTATATTTGGCTATATAGACGGGAAGGTCATATGCTGTCATTTGAACTCATATCTACTATATTTGGCTATACAGACGGAAAGGTCATGTGCTGTCATTTCATCTTCAGTCTACTTTATTTGGCTATATTGACAGGAAGGACATGTACTGTCATTTGAACTTCAGTCTACTATATTTGGCTATATTGACAGGAAGGACATGTGCTGTCATTTCATCGTCAGTCTACTAAATTTGGCTATATTGACAGGAAGGACATGTACTGTCATTTGAACTTCAGTCTACTATATTTGGCTATACTGACAGGAAGGACATGTACTGTCATTTGAACTTCAGTCTACTATATTGTACTGTCATTTGAACTTCAATCTACTATATTTGGCTATATAGACGGGAAGGTCATGTGCTGTCATTTGATCTTCAGTCTTCTATATTTGGCTATATAGACGGGAAGATCATGTACTGTCATTTCATCTTCAGCCTACTATATTTGGCTATTTGAACTTCAGTCTACTATATTTGGCTATATTAACAGGAAGGACATGTACTGTCATTTGAACTTCAGTCTACTATATTTGGTTATATTGACAGGAAGGTCATGTGCTGTCATTTCATCTTCAGTCTACTTTATTTGGCTATTCATCTTCAGCCTACTATATTTGACTATATTGACAGGAAGGTCATGTACTGTCATTTGAACTCCAGTCTACTATATTTGGCTATATTGACGGGAAGGTCATGTACTATTATTTGAACTTCAGTCTACTATATTTGGCTATATTTACGGGAAGGACATGTACTGTCATTTGAACTTCATTCTACTATATTTGTCTATACTGACAGGAAGGGGCCATAGTCTGAGCATTGCGACAGCTGCAATTGACTATATTGATATCGCTAAGAGTATTTTAATTTTGGGAACAGACATAACTATTGTCCCGAGGTATCGAGAATGGCTTTCGAACTGTTGTCCGAGGATAATAAAGACTACATAGACAGGAAGACTATATACATGTATGTTATTACCTAAATTGCAGATGCATTGACTTAATTAACAGGTAGATCATGTGCGATGATTTTTGTTTAAGATGACCATCTTTGCAATTAGGACATGTACTCAGACGTCAGCTCCCGAGATAGTACAGTGGCTGCCTCAACAGACATAAAGGACATGTACGACTTCAGCTTCGGTTGACTACATTCATCTTCGTTAAAAGGTATGTCGTGAGCGATAACTGCAGATTCAGTCAGCTGACTACACGAGCTTCATTAAAAGGTATGTCGTGAGCGATAACTGCACATTCAATCAATTGACAACATGAGCTTCATTAAAAGGTATGTCGTGAGCGATAACTGCAGATTCAGTGAGTTGACTACACGATCTTCATTAAAAGGTATGTCGTGAGCAATAACTGCAGATTCAGTCAGCTTACTACACGAGCTTCATTAAAAATATGTCGCTAGCGATAACTGCAGATTCAGTCAGTTGACTACATGAGCTTCATTAAAGAGTATGTCGCGAGCAATGACTATAAAATCACTCAGAAACATGTTGAGTTTGTACACATGTAACTTTAGCTCCAGGTGACAACATGCCCTATAGAAACATGTTGGGCTTGTATACATGTAAATTCAGTTTCAGTTGACAACATGCCCTATAGAAACGTGTTGGGATTGTATACATGTAAATTCAGCTTCAGCTGACAACATGCTCTATAGGAACATGTTGGGTTTGTATACAAGTAACTTTAGCTTCAGGTGACAACATGCCCTATAGAAACATGTTGGGCTTGTAGACATGTAACTTCAGCTTCAGGTGACAACATGCCCTATAGAAACATGTTGGGCTTGTATACATGTAACTTCAGCTTCAGTTGACAACATTCCCTATAGAAACATGTTGGGCTTGTATACATGTAACTTCAGCTCCAGGTGATAACATGCCCTATAGAAACATGTTGGACGTGTATACATGTAACTTCAGCTCCAGTTGACAACATGCCCCATAGAAACATGATGGGCTTGTATACATGTAACTACAGCTTCGGAAAACAACATGTCCTATAGAAACATGTTGAGCTTGTATACATGTAACTACAGCTTCAGTTAACAACATGCCCTATAGAAACATGTTGGGCTTGTATACATGTAGCTTCAGCTTCAGTTGACAACATGCCCCATAGAAACGTGTTGGGATTGTATACATGTAGCTTCAGCTTCGGTAAACAACATGTCCTATAGAAACATGTTGGGCTTGTATACATGTAGCTTCAGCTTCAGTTGACAACATGCCCCATAGAAACATGATGGGCTTGTATACATGTAACTACAGCTTCGGTAAACAACATGTCCTATAGAAACATGTTGGGCTTGTATACATGTAGCTTTAGCTTCAGTTGACAACATGCCCCATAGAAACATATTGGGCTTGAATGTTGGGCTTGTATACATGTAAGTTCAGCTTCAGTTGACAACATGTTCTATAGATACATGATGGGCTGGTATACATGTAACTACAGCTTCAGTTAACAACATGCTCTATAGAAACATGTTGAGCTTGTATACATGTAACTACAGCTTCAGTTAACAACATGCCCTATAAATACATGTTGAGCTTGTATACATGTAACTACAGCTTCAGTTGACAACATGCCGTAGAGAAACATTTTGAGCTTGTATACATGTAACAACAGCTTCAGTTGACAACATGCCGCATAGAAACAGGTTTGGCTTGTATACATGCAAGTTCAACTTCAGTTGACAACATGTTCTATTGATACATGATGGGCTTGTATACATGTAGCTTCAGCTTCAGTTGACAACATGCTCTAAAGAAACATGTTGGGTTTGTATACATGCAAGTTCAGTTTCAGTTGACAACATGCCCTATAGAAACATGTTGGGCTTGAATGTTGGGCTTGTATACATGTAAGTTCAGCTTCAGTTGACAACATGCCATATAGAAACATGTTGGGCTTGTATACATGTAAGTTCAGCTTCAGTTGACAACATGTTCTATAGATACATGATGGGCTGGTATACATGTAACTACAGCTTCAGTTAACTACATGCCCTATAGAAACATGTTGAGCTTGTATACATGTAACTACAGCTTCAGTTAACAACATGCTCTATAGAAACATGTTGAGCTTGTATACATGTAACTACAGCTTCAGTTGACAACATGCCGTAGAAAAACATGTTGAGCTTGTATACATGTAACAACAGCTTCAGTTGACAACATGCCGCATAGAAACAGGTTGGGCTTGTATACATGCAAGTTCAACTTTAGTTGACAACATGTTCTATTGATACATGATGGGCTTGTATACATGTAACTTCAGCTTCAGTTGACAACATGCCCTATAGAAACATGTTGGGTTTGAATGTTGGGCTTGTATACATGTAAGTTCAGCTTCAGTTGACAACATGCCATATAGAAACATGTTGGGCTTGTATACATGTAAGTTCAGTTTCAGTTGACAACATGTCCTATATAAAGATGTTGGGCTTGTATACATGTAAGTTCAGCTTCAGTTGACAACATGCCATATAGAAACATGTTGGGCTTGTATACATGTAAGTTCAGTTTCAGTTGACAACATGCCCTATATAAAGATGTTGGGCTTGTATTCATGTAACTACAGCTTCAGTTGACAAGATGCCGTAAAGAAACATGTTGGGCTTGTGTACATGTAACGTTAACTTCAGTTTACCTTATGGTCTACATTAGTTTTACCATGCCGATCGTGACCGATTGTGACCGATGCCTTCTGTGTGCAGGTTCCATGGACAATCAGGGCAATGCTCTGATGCCGCTACTCGTGAATTGTGCTTTCAAAATTTATGGTTCGAAGCAATTACAACAGGAGGTCACGTGTTCAGTGAACAAGTACCAGTACATATTTTTCGCTAATTTCACTTATACAAGAAACCTTAGGGAAATAATATACAATATGCCGGTTTCAGCACACTTTTCCCACCATGCAAAAATGACCAGCTCACCCAGGCTCGTCCGGGCTCGCCCAGGTTCGTCCAGACTCACCCAAGCTCGCTGATCATTTTAAGGTGATAGAATTGTTTCGTTGAAACCTGCATATTGTATACCACTACCTCCACACCCCATTAGACAACCACAAGACAGCCAAATCCTTAAACGGAACCCAAGAATTGAAATCATTTGAATAACCGCTCCATTTTACGTATGCTCGTTTCTTTTGTAATCACGTCTCAACAACTTTCTTTTTTTTGCCACGATAACCGTATGGAAGTGTATTAATTCCATCATCCAAAATATATCTTTTTGGTGAAAAAATTGCTAAAAATTTAATTGGTAAACCAACTATTGGTATAAAACATAAACTTGGTTTTGGCTCAAAAAACTGGAAAGACCGGCGTCTTGGGGTAGTAAATTAGCGGATGAATTACATAAACCTATTAAAAGAATTGTAAGTGGTGTGGATGATACATGGTCGGCTGATTTTGTTGAAATGCAGACCTTTTCAAAACATTACAAAGGATTAAAATATCTATTAATTGTAACTGATGTCTAGAGTAAATATGATTGGAGTGTGCTGTATACTATATAGGCTCATTGATTTTTTTCTACTTACATGAGGACAACGGTTAAAATTAGAGCCAACATAATGTTGTTGTGTTTTATATTTTTTTAAATTTGTACAAACATGCGCCATACTGCATATGAAAATGTGTTATACACTCAGTAAAAAACATGATCGGGTTTTGCAAAAAGCAGTATTGCATTTTCACATAAGCATTTAAAGAGCGTTTGAAGTTCAAAGCACTTTTACTGTAAAGTCACAGATCTCTAATATACTGACTCTAATATACTTTTTTTCAGGCAACTCTTGTAAAAAGATGTACAAACTGGGTACCAAAATGTTGGCTTTGTATGTAATGTATCCTGTCAAATTCAAAGATAAAAGACGTCGGTTTATTCCATTTTAAATACATTTGGGGTCAAAACGGCCATTTTAGAATTGTCAGTTGTCTGTGTTAATTTTCTTGATTCGTTTACTGTAAATGTGTTTGAACTTCTGTAATTTGTTCAGTACCGAGTGTGACCACCCAGCAGTGAAGAAGGTCCCATATGTGCTCGATTGGTGTGCAAACCGGACATTGTAACACGTTGACGTTATACCTGGCGAAGTAATTTTGCGTCAGATGATCAGTATGTGGCCTTGAATTATCATGCATCTGGCATGCTGGTGCAAAAACGGAACCACCACTGGACGGAAAACGTCGTCAATATCATAGCCCAGTGAAAATCGTTCACATTGTGATACAAGCGCCAACATTGGCATACCTACTCATCTGGGTCTACTTACTCGAAAAAGCCCGTTAGCCATCTGAAAATTCAAAATGGCGGCCATTTTTTTCATGAATGGCCGCCATTTTAGGTAATTGATATCGTTTTCGTCATATAAATCTACATAGGTGACCGAATGAAATGCTTTTGATGCGAAATTATATGTTTTAAGCCAAATGTACTAATTTTTAAATCATTATTAGTTTGCAAAATGAAGTTTGCGGGGTATATAGGAGTCAGTTTGATGGGACTTCAGTTGGTCATAAATCTTGTGTGTCGCGAAGTCCACATTGCAACGAAACATAGTAAACATGATCACCATGGTGTGTTTTTTATACGACATGTTAATTTAATTTATTTAGTGACTGTCACCCTGTGTCTTGCTCCTATGCCTCGCATTGACCGTATTGCAGCTTTTATATTAGACGACCAGTAAACGTCATAAACAGTGACTGTCCTTATCTATTTTGGAGACCATGTCTTGTACTACACATTCGTGAAACGTCTTTGAGGTTCGAAGAGGAAGTGAATGATTAATCAAAGCTGAACAGGTGATATGATAAGGATGGCATTAGCCCATAACTTTGTATCAGGAGCTGTAACATGTCTCAAGAATTGTAGCAACTTTATTACTGCTGTCGTGTTTACCACTGTCACCCCATGCAGCAGAAAAAAGACTGATTCTCACGCAAGAAGAACTCTAGTAGGACACATTCTATGGACTGATAGAACACGATGAGTGTGGAGAATAGTCGACACTCCGTGTCCTCTCTGTCGCTTTGAATCACCAGTTGCTGGTTCTGGTTGTCCACCTTGTTCTTCTTTATTGGCTTGTGGAATGTACACTCTTCTGCATTTTCTAACCCTTTTAGGAATTAATTAGAGCGAAATTTACTGTCTTATAGTTTGTGAAAATCGTTTCAGCAGCACTTGGATCAGCAATGCTTTTGCCAAGTGCAAGCAGTTCTACGGGAAAGGGTTGTCTATATCCTTCATCATATTGCTCAATCTATTTTCTCAAAGAATACTCTTTGTGTTTGTTCTGTCTGTTTATGGTGACTGGTATGTCCATTTGCATCTATGGCTTCAGATGCTACTTCGTATTAAGCAATCAGGTGACTGACATCAGGACCCAGTTACCATCAATCTGCTTAGGGCTGATGGGTCTTCATTCACACCAACCGTCAACTTTGATAACATCATTGTTCTGTTCATTGCTTGATTGGTGTACAACAAATTTTCCATTATGAATTTCCAGCTCATGCTGGAGATGTTTCTGCTCCAAGGACAGAATGTCTTTGAGATGAATGGGAAGCTATCATGCATAGTTCACATTGTTTTGGCAAAACATCGGTATTAGCTCAGACAGCGCTTGACAGTACTATGAAATGTTGGCTTCACGGAATACTCAAACCAATGGTATGTCAATTCCACGGACAATACTATACTTTGAATTTATGATTCCTTCTGGGTTTTGTAGATATTTCTTGCTGTAATTTGGTACATTTGCCGTGTTCTATTGACACGGAAAACAGAGAGGATAATTATACTATTTCAGAAGAAGCTATCTCTGCTTCAACAATGGCTAATGTCCATCCACTGTTTTAGAGGAGAGTTCCAATGAACTTCAGTGCAGCCATCTCAATATGTAGACCTTCAAACATGATGGCAAACTTGATTTCACCATACTGCTCAGATCAATGCCACTGTGTATATGCTTTTGCAATTGTTACCACGTAGATTGGCTCGTCGAAGCGATGATTTGAGCTGGACATGGTTTAAGGTATGCAAACGTGTCCTTCAATTGCTAGGCCTCTTTTCATAGATGTATGGTGAGCTGACAAAGTATTTTATGTTGGCAAATTGTTCCATGATGTTGACCGTCTCTAGCCATTCATACTCGCATGTCAATTGCAACTGGAGAAATATATCCAGGTCAGTAAGTCTGTCAATTTGGAAGGGGCTGGTTTCTTTGTCGTGAAGAAAACAAATTGAATGTGGATTTTTGTTCAGTCATGTCTCTTTGCAAGATCTAAAAGTTGTGTTTTTTTTTTGCAAGGTAAATGTTCTCAAACTAGTAGGAAGCTTGTAACAAGGCTGAGCCAATATCTTTTTTGAATACTATAAAGGATCCTTTTCCTTCTTTTGAGTTTCTAAATCAGGAATTTCTGCAAACAAATTGTCATTCAATCTGGTGGAGTCAACATCTGGTTTGTCTATGCCTAATTGTTCGAGTTGCTGCTTGTATCTGCAAGTCAACATAAAGCACGTCTGAATACCACCACTACTAGATTCAACTATGAAGGTAAGAAGCTCTAAAAGCACAAGAGGATATGTTTCTTTTTCTCGATATATTTGGTCTCCTTCCGACTTTCATGTTAATATGTTAATAGGTTAGTCCTTCCGTTATTGTACAAGGCTATCAAGCGCCACCAATGATACATATGCACTTGTGCCACAATATCTCCGCAACTAAGTCTGAAGCTTCCCGTAAATTAGATGTCGCCACATTCGTTCAATATTTTAGCAAAATGCATTGATAATGATAATAACGATTTAAAGCCGAGGTGTTATGCTTTTCAACCTCGGACCGTAGAATAGTGATTATGCACATGCAGACATGAGATTACAACTAGATTTTGGTATAAAATAACTGCTCTGAACCTAGTCCGGTCGATCATCCAGTGTCATTTAAGTCATGTGCGATCTGTACACTACCCGGATAACTGAAGCCCCGTTGTCCTTGGCTCGGCTCCTGTTGATTCGGCTACCGCTATTTAACCTATTGAACCCAATACCTTCTAGACAACTAGACTAGTAATTCACTGCGAAAACTTTGGAACTCATTTAAATACATTAACTATTTTATTATATATTCATTTCATGTTAAAATAAAGTACACGAGTAAGCGTTCCTCTTGATTTTTCATTTCTAGTTACAGAAGTAGAAGAAGTTAAATAAGAAGAAAAAGGAGAAGAAGACTATACACAGTTTCTCATCAAAGTACAATGTTGCAGTAATATGCATATTTAAACACATAAACACAAAACTAGTTGAATGACTAACATGTACATACTTTAATATAAAGACATAACTATACCTTCCGATACTATTATAAGAATCCAACTTAAATACAGGAAGGCGATGCTACGATAGCACGATGACACGATGGCGATGGCACGATAGTACGATAGCACGATGGTGATGGGACGATGACGATGACGATGACGTGATGTAATATCGCATCATCGTCATCGTGCTGTCGTGGCATCGCTCCATCACCATCGTGTCATCGTCATCGTCATCGTGCTATCGTGTCATCACCATCGTGTCATCGTACCATCACCATTGTGCTAGCGTACTATCGTGCCATCACCATCATGTCATCGTGCTCTCGTGGCATCGCGTATGCTTGTTGACAAAGCGATAGCACGATGGCCCTTACGGAACACCGTATGGTAAAAGTAATATTTGATCCTAAAATTATTCAAATCGGACTATGCAGTCAAATTTAAAAGCAAAAATGGCGGCCATCTTGAAAAATGGCGGTCATTTGGAAAACTGAAGTGGCTAACCAACCAAGTAGTCCGTCATTAGAACCCATGCCAATTTTGGTGCTTGTATCACAATTTGAATGATTATCCTGAATTATTGATTTAATCTGCTGGGCTATAACGCTTGGCATTTAATTGTAAGGAATGACGACCAGATTTTCTCACACTATCCCGCCTAAATCATAACGCTGTCCCCACCAAATCAACACCGCTCCAACAAGCAATTCTCAGCAAAACTTCGGCGTCGAAAAACGTACCCTCCCATCAGCAACGCTAAGATCGAAACGGATTTCGTTGGTAAACAACACCCTTGTCCATTGGGCACGAGTCCAACGTAAATGGCATTGAGTCCAGAGGCGCCGAAAGTTACGATTACAATGATTATTAATCTGGGTTGCATTTCACAAAAAAACTTCATAGGCATATGAGCCAGGTGCTCCCCCAACCCAAATATTCTGGTCAGGATATACTTTGGGGCCTAGAAGTACATCCTCATACACTCTCTCCTCAGGTTGGCCCACCAATAATTGAAATGCTCCCACGTCCATAAATTTACGATCAAATCAGTCGTAAACGTCAAGTAAGAAACTTTCATACCATTTTTCATGGTCATCCACATGAATTTAAGATTATATTTTCAGAAAGCATACTGTTTTATGAAATATTCAATCAAAGGTTGGGTTAATCTGGATTAATATTTAAAGTTTTATAAATGATACTTACTTTACGTTCAAGATCTAATTTTATCGTAAGTTTTTTTGTTTGTGAAATACAACCCAGGCCTACATAGGGCCGCCTGGTTCTTATTGGGTTCACGCGCAAACGGTTGAGAACGGTTTGTCAAAATATGCCGTATTGGATTTCGTTCAATAAATCGGTCAGTGACAAACAAAACGTGTAAATCGTGTCGCTCGATTTGCACGTGAAAAAGTTGCGTAACACCATTCTGTTTGTTTGGAGGACAAATACCTGATATAATGTAATACATATTAGTGCAATATTTACGCAAGTATGCGTGAAACTTTTATTGGAAAATTTCACTCAGTTTTTTTTTTCGAGTAATTTAAATATATAGCAAATATAAAAGTACACAGTTTCTTGTTTGCGTTAGTAAATCACGAATGCCTAATATGCGGGGAATAAAGCGCACCGAAAATAAAATATGCTGTGCAATAGTCCTAGCTAAGTTGTGTTTGAATTGTTTTATTGTTTTTTATTTGAAAATATAATAAGGTCTGTCAAGGAATTATACAGAGATCTATACAAGTCCTTTGCTCTGTATATGGATAGGCCTATATGTAGGGCCTATTATTATTTTGATAGCTCAAGGTGCGCTAGGCTAGAATGTGCACAACTATGTCTGATTGTGTTCTTAATTCTTTATTTAAATTTCTGTATAATATATATATATGTGTAAAAAGCTTATGTTAATACCATACAGCACTTTGGAAGCATCACCATCTGGAAATGGTGGCCTTGCAAATTCCTGCAGAAAATTTACTGTTTTAAGCATTTCTTCGCCTTATTCGTGTTTTTCAAAACTAATCTATCAAGTTGTTTATTAGCACGTACCCATGTAATTATCGTATATTTCTTCTTGCAAATAGATATAGACTCATATGTAAGAACAATTAGCAATTCAAATAAATTAAATGTGGCTGCAAAAACCATAATAATTAAATTATATATCGTTTTCCATTTAAGGAAATCTAGGTTAATTTAAAGTTCCCTGCGCATGCGCGTAAATTATCAAAATAACTAAAATGGCGGCTGTGCTTGAAGACGGATGATTATTTCTGGATATTTTCAACTCTATGATGGCCACACAGAAACCCGGCGAGTGGGTACAGTCGCTGATAAATCGCTTTGATGCACAAGTTAGTATTTCGTTTCATATTTCATACGATATATGCGTGACGGCTATCTTCTCAATGGCCGAGACCGTTCCAGGGATCGGTCGCAAATTTATGAATGAACAATTTCTGCGTTTTGGCCGTACCGTGGGAAGGGCTATTATTAGAAGCCGTATTCGAGTCTTTTGTGACAATGTTTTGACACTACATCACTTTTTCGCTAAGACTCGATCCCGGCTGTTTGAGATAACGCATGCATTTGTTATGAATAGACTTTGAATATTATCATATTTATGCATATTTTATGGGGACGCGTGGGCGGGTTCTCAGCTGATCTTTGCGGTCGGGTACTTGTTTCTATGTCACGCGCGAGCGGTTGACGGCCTTATCAATGAGTGACCTTGTCACGCCCTAATTGTACCTCTATTGGGTTATTGCCAATTGTCACTGCTTTACTTATGTTCATTCATAAATCGTATTAAGTGTAAATGTAGGTCACACTTCTATAGATTTTATAACTTGACAGACCCATCCTCTTTCGGCAGGAAATTAGATCTGGCATGTCTCCAAGTCTTTACTTACCTTTATTATACACTTGTGTATAAAAGTATTTAAGAGAAATGGTTGTAATAAATAGAACAGTGTTTTATCACGTGTTTTTACATTTTGCACAAAGATCACTGAACATTTTGAGACAAGACTGGTTGATGCCTGTTACTTAACATCACCTTCAAGCTTGATCATGTGTCAGATGCTTTATGCATGAAATTTAAGAAAATATACATATAAGTTTTCAGTTTGAAATATTTTTACAATTATATTTTTTTTGTAATTTATTAATAACTTAATAACCGGTGGGAGAGAAAACATTATGCAGCATACTGAAGAAATAAGTCTGATTTTTTTGTATACCGTCACGCTTTGATTTAAATTTTTTTACCCACACGCTTGGTCATTTTGATGAAGAAATCAGTTCAAATGATATCTTGTGGCATTATTGTATTATTTTGATTTTGAAGGATTTCTGTATAACCCAAATGTTTTAAATGTGAAAAGGTTAAAGCATTATAGGCCAAAGTCTCCATGATGATTGATATATATATATATATAAAGTATACCTAATACCACAGTATACCTATTACCGCGAATGCCCATATAAAAACAAACTGCGCCAAGCTCCAACTGCCATTAGCCTCGGGATTTGTTTGCATTTCGTATCGGCAACTGTTTATTACTCAGCATACTTGAGTAACCTTATTACTGTTTATTATTGATGCCATTCTTTACATGGTTGAAAAAAATTTGACTCGCGGTATTAGGTTTGACCAGTATACAACATCTTTGTCATTCGTCTCTCAATGCTGATTCAAGTGCGAAAATCACCTTTTACTTGCACAGATGGGTGTGCTTGAGTACTGGTTAACCTTCAAGGATATCAGGAAAGAGTGGTTGACTGATCGTCTGTAACACCTCGATGGCATAAAAATGATGCTAAATGTTCCAATACTCGATACAAATTTTTGCCATATTTGTTAATTTGTATAAAACTTCTAAGGCTGATATAAGTGCTCCTGCGTTCCTTTAGGGTGTCAAAAAGGAAGAAGCTGTTTGCCTAATACAAAATTGGTCTAGCTCAAAATATTTTTTCAAGTGTTGCTTTATGATCGACAAGCAGGTTATGAAACCTAGGCACAATTATAAAAAACAATTCCTACCTATATACCCAATTTATTGTCAAAGAAGGTTGAATGCTGGAAAATGTATTGTTGTTTTTATGTTTCCCGAATGGTAAGCATACCGTTTTTAGTTTGTCTGTGAGTGCATTCAGCAATAAGACAGAACTACAAAAGTACTGCAGCTAATCCAGTGACACTTGGAACATGGATAGATGGTATTGAACAGAGTGCAAAGTGAATGTACCATAATTCTATCTTGAATTTTGTACTTATCCAGAGCATATCACCAAAAATATCGAAGGTAATTAAAACATGGATAGAGGGCATTGTGTGGAACTGCAGACAGTGTGATAGAACCATATCTCTTGTAAAATGACATAATTTGCTCTGTTTGGTTATAGTTGAATTTTCCTTGATGTATCATGGGAATCCAACAAAGACAATGAGCCTTAACTCTATTATAAATTATATCCCCGTTTGTATCTTATTTTCAGTTATTTTCGCTTGTCTGAAGTATGTTTCAACACTCTAATTAGGAGACTACCTAGTCAATCAAGCACTTATTCAGTGAGCATCCATCGGTTTTGCCGATACCTTTGTTTAATTCTGACCTTACTCTTGGAGAACTAGTGAATGCATGAATGTGTATCTTCTTAAGAAGAGGAATTGAGATCATTGTGTGTGATTAAAAAATCCACTCTGAATAAGACTAGATGAACAAGAGATCTATCCATTTTCAATTTCAGCTACCAATCAAGACAGGTTTACATACAACGCAGGCGATTCAGAATGTAGAACAAAATAAAGAATGTTTGATCAATGTATCCAAATACAAATTCCGAGAAGTGATCAATGGACTCACAAAGACTTTGCAGTCTGTAAATAATACGGTGAGTGTATTATTCAAGTATAATGATCTATTTAAGCCAACAGTGCACTTTTCCAACTCTATGCACCATTTCCAACTTGTAACGATGTTTCAGCAGGGCCCACCAACTTTTGAATTTTGGGCAACCTGGCATAAAATCTGACAGACCAGTGAAAAATGAATTGGTTCCGATATTCCAGTACAAAATCATGGCAGTCCATTTAACATGTACCCCTACCAAGTGATTGAACTCATATTCACATTCTATATATACAATAATGTACATGATTCTATAAGTAATTTTCTTCAAAATTATAGTTATCTGCAAAATGTGAAATAAACTGTCAGATAATATATGTATACAGTGTAAATAGCATCTGACAACTTTGGAATTAGTGAAGGGCATGCAGAGCTCCAGATAAGATGCGTATCTGCATATATGACGCATGTAATTTGTGGATACGCACCAGGTTTGTTTTACATGCGTATCAATTACGCATAAGCAACAAGTTTTACGCTTAAATCAATTTCTATATTCGTATAAAAGTTTACATTCTCGGAAAATTGATCTTCACTAGACTAATTTTCTTAATTTATCTGCATAAATAAATAGCTGAATGGTTTCAATTAAATTCACTTCAGTGATAAATTTTACTGGTTATAATGGTAACCCAGTCTATGCAATTAATAAACAATGTCGCTAAGTTGCTTGATTTTTTTTCTGGAAGGGACACCAATTTTAGAAAGCTGAGTGTTCTGGCGGGGTACCTGTAATACCCAGACCTGTTTCAATATTTTAGGTATATCGCTGGTTGAAAATCCTATTCAACAACATATTGAGGTTATTTTTATATAGTATACGCTCACTCGTCAGGGTAAATCATAAATGACTGTCACGCCATGACATTTTTTTTTTGTAATTTGAAGAAAACATCTTTGAAAAAAAAACGTATGCTTCAACAATATCACTAACATATATACTCGGTTTTAGGTTGTTGGTATGTAAAGATGAAATGTGGATATCATGAAACTTTGTTTAACCCTTTACTTCATATAGACACCTTTGGACACCTAATATTGAAAGCATTAATTCACCACATATCAGCAATGGGTGAATTATGTTGATATTAACTGACAGAGTGGAAAACAATGAGGAAGTGTTCAGATTGCTTGTTACGAGCAATCTGAACTCTTCCTGCACTGTTTTCAAAGGCCTTATGTGATTGGTGCGGGGAAACGCGTATCTATGGAGTAAAGGGTTAAAAAGTCATGCCATTTTATTTTTAAAAATGTACAAACGATATACTCTGAGAAACTTTTTATTTTGAATGTCCTACTTTGTTAGGTATCGAGATGTGCATGTGCGACTTTCTTTACCAGTTTAAACATCGGCCTGTCGATGTTTCTACGTCACCCTTTTTGGTCTTTCTGGCGCCGTTAATTTTTTGTTTAACATATGTAAAATAGTTATGAAAAAAGAAATTAACGTTTAGAAAATAATGTTCATTTTGAAAGCGAATTATGCTAAAAAAAGATTACATAATTTGATAAATTTAAGTAACAACTGAAAAGTTCATGGCCTTGTGGCCATGTTCATAAAAAATTAATGTCACATACTGCATTAAATGACTTCCATATTGTGCAGTGTGTATGCTAAAACTATATTTTTGTACTTATTCTGATTGCAATTTGGTCAGTTATGACATACATGCCAAGAACAAATAAGCAGCAGAAAACTTACTAATTTTGTGTACTAATAAGTCAATATTATTATGCCACAGTTCAATGTCTTGTTCCTATTTTTCTACAGCATTGATATACCATTTATTTTATAACATCTAAACTGTCAAATAACTATTCAGCAATGGTCTGTAAGAAATCCAAAGATTGAGCAGTAAAATGACTGACATAAGATAAAAGGCAAAATGAAAAGTTCAATGTTCATTTGAACAGCTAAACACAAAATATCGTAGCAATTTAACAGGAATTTGCAATAACCTCTGTTACGCAGTCTCTTGTGTTAAGCAGCCAAACATGTTGGTTTTATATTTACAGCCAAACTTGGTCTGTATTCAACAACCACATGCTCTAAGGGGCCATTATAGTACATCCCCACTGTATGATGCAACTTAACACAGGATTGGTTGTATATCATATGTGCATTACTCATTACTATTCTGAAAAACTGAAAAATACTCATGAATCTACTCTGATTTTGATGAGTTTTTACTCACCGGCTTAAAAAAATATCTGGAGCTCTGGGCATGAATATAGTTTGGAGTAAATGTTGAACTTGTAAATAAATTAAAGACAACTCACTGGTATATTTGTTAGCCACGGCTGTCAGTTCTACTGGTCCAGGATTATCGTGCTTGTGTTGTGTAAGATCCATTGTTTTTACAGTATTCGTACAGAATCAGTCACATCTTTTCCAATATTGTAAAATATGTTTTACACTTGTATTGTTTGTCAGTTAAGATCTCAAGGGTGTCAAATCTGAAATAAGAGAAATGAGTTAATCAGATAGGCTGCTTCATCTACTACAGGATACATAATTTCTAGCCAGAGCTTTCAGGCCGTGTCCCCACTATAAGCAAGAATAGCACCCTCAGGTCATGTTGGGCAACCTATTTTGAATAGTTAAACAAAATCAAGTCATATTGCAATATTGTACATTTTTTGATAATGCTGGCATATATATCACAATATTTCTGTGCATTATTAATTATACATATTAAACAATATTAGTACATATCACATTCACAGTATTTCTATGCATTATATCTGTGCATTATTATACATATTAAACAATCTTGGTACATATCACATTCACAGTATTTCTGTGCATTATTATACACATTAAACAATCTTGGTACATATCACATTCACAGTATTTCTGTGCATTATTATACACATTAAACAATCTTGGTACATATCACATTCACAGTATTTCTGTGCATTATTATACACATTAAACAATCTTGGTACATATCACATTCACAGTATTTCTGTGCATTATTATACACATTAAACAATCTTGGTACATATCACATTCACAGTATTTCTGTGCATTATTATACACATTAAACAATCTTGGTACATATCACATTCACAGTATTTCTGTGCATTATTATACACATTAAACAATCTGAGTACATATCACATTCACAGTATTTATGTGCATTATTATACACATTAAACAATCTTGGTACATATCACATTCACAGTATTTCTGTGCATTATTATACACATTAAACAATCTTGGTACATATCACATTCACAGTATTTCTGTGCATTATTATCCACATTAAACACTCTTGGTACATATCACATTCACAGTATTTCTGTGCATTATTATACACATTAAACAATCTGAGTACATATCACATTCACAGTAATTCTGTGCATTATTATACACATTAAACAATCTTGGTACATATCACATTCACAGTATTTCTGTGCATTATTATCCACATTAAACAATCTTGGTACATATCACATTCACAGTATTTCTGTGCATTATTATCCACATTAAACACTCTTGGTACATATCACATTCACAGTATTTCTGTGCATTATTATACACATTAAACAATCTGAGTACATATCACATTCACAGTAATTCTGTGCATTATTATACACATTAAACAATCTTGGTACATATCACATTCACAGTATTTCTGTGCATTATTATACACATTAAACAATCTGAGTACATATCACATTCACAGTATTTCTGTGCATTATTATCCACATTAAACACTCTTGGTACATATCACATTCACAGTATTTCTGTGCATTATTATACACATTAAACAATCTGAGTACATATCACATTCACAGTAATTCTGTGCATTATTATACACATTAAACAATCTTGGTACATATCACATTCACAGTATTTCTGTGCATTATTATCCACATTAAACAATCTTGGTACATATCACATTCACAGTATTTCTGTGCATTATTATCCACATTAAACACTCTTGGTACATATCACATTCACAGTATTTCTGTGCATTATTATACACATTAAACAATCTGAGTACATATCACATTCACAGTAATTCTGTGCATTATTATACACATTAAACAATCTTGGTACATATCACATTCACAGTATTTCTGTGCATTATTATACACATTAAACAATCTTGGTACATATCACATTCACAGTATTTCTGTGCATTATTATACACATTAAACAATCTTGGTACATATCACATTCACAGTATTTCTGTGCATTATTATACACATTAAACAATCTGAGTACATATCACATTCACAGTATTTCTGTGCATTATTATCCACATTAAACACTCTTGGTACATATCACATTCACAGTATTTCTGTGCATTATTATCCACATTAAACAATCTGAGTACATATCACATTCACAGTATTTCTGTGCATTATTATACACATTAAACAATATTGGTACATATCACATTCACAGTGTTTCTGTGCATTATTATACACATTAAACAATCTTAGTACATATCACATTCACAGTATTTCTGTGCATTATTATACACATTAAACAATCTGAGTACATATCACATTCACAGTATTTCTGTGCATTATTATACACATTAAACAATATTGGTACATATCACATTCACAGTGTTTCTGTGCATTATTATACACATTAAACAATCTTGGTACATATCACATTCACAGTATTTCTGTGCATTATTATACACATTAAACAATCTTGGTACATATCACATTCACAGTATTTCTGTGCATTATTATACACATTAAACAATCTTGGTACATATCACATTCACAGTATTTCTGTGCATTATTATACATATTAAACAATCTTGGTACATATCACATTCACAGTATTTCTGTGCATTATTATACACATTAAACACTCTTAGTACATATCACATTCACAGTATTTCTGTGCATTATTATCCACATTAAACAATCTTGGTACATATCACATTCACAGTATTTCTGTGCATTATTATACACATTAAACAATCTTGGTACATATCACATTCACAGTATTTCTGTGCATTATTATAAATATTAAACAATCTTGGTACATATCACATTCACAGTATTTCTGTGCATTATTATACACATTAAACAATCTTGGTACATATCACATTCACAGTATTTCTGTGCATTATTATACACATTAAACAATCTTGGTACATATCACATTCACAGTATTTCTGTGCATTATTATACACATTAAACACTCTTGGTACATATCACATTCACAGTATTTCTGTGCATTATTATCCACATTAAACACTCTTGGTACATATCACATTCACAGTATTTCTGTGCATTATTATACACATTAAACAATCTGAGTACATATCACATTCACAGTATTTCTGTGCATTATTATACACATTAAACAATCTTGGTACATATCACATTCACAGTATTTCTGTGCATTATTATACACATTAAACAATCTTGGTACATATCACATTCACAGTATTTCTGTGCATTATTATACACATTAAACAATCTTGGTACATATCACATTCACAGTATTTCTGTGCATTATTATACACATTAAACAATCTTGGTACATATCACATTCACAGTATTTCTGTGCATTATTATACACATTAAACAATCTTGGTACATGTCACATTCACAGTATTTCTGTGCATTATTATACACATTAAACAATCTTGGTACATGTCACATTCACAGTATTTCTGTGCATTATTATACACATTAAACAATCTTGGTACATATCACATTCACAGTATTTCTGTACATTATTATACACATTAAACAATCTTGGTACATGTCACATTCACAGTATTTCTGTGCATTATTATACACATTAAACAATCTTGGTACATGTCACATTCACAGTATTTCTGTGCATTATTATACACATTAAACAATCTTGGTACATGTCACATTCACAGTATTTCTGTGCATTATTATACACATTAAACAATCTGAGTACATATCACATTCACAGTATTTCTGTGCATTATTATACACATTAAACAATCTTGGTACATATCACATTCACAGTATTTCTGTGCATTATTATACACATTAAACAATCTTGGTACATATCACATTCACAGTATTTCTGTGCATTATTATACACATTAAACAATCTTGGTACATATCACATTCACAGTATTTCTGTGCATTATTATACACATTAAACAATCTTGGTACATATCACATTCACAGTATTTCTGTGCATTATTATACACATTAAACAATCTTAGTACATATCACATTCACAGTATTTCTGTGCATTATATCTGTGCATTATTATACACATTAAACAATCTTAGTACATATCACATTCACAGTATTTCTGTGCATTATTATACACATTAAACAATCTTGGTACATATCACATTCACAGTATTTCTGTGCATTATTATACACATTAAACAATCTTAGTACATATCACATTCACAGTATTTCTGTGCATTATTATACACATTAAACAATCTTGGTACATATCACATTCACAGTATTTCTGTGCATTATTATACACATTAAACAATCTGAGTACATATCACATTCACAGTATTTCTGTGCATTATTATACACATTAAACAATCTTGGTACATATCACATTCACAGTATTTCTGTGCATTATTATACACATTAAACAATCTTGGTACATATCACATTCACAGTATTTCTGTGCATTATTATACACATTAAACAATCTTGGTACATATCACATTCACAGTATTTCTGTGCATTATTATACACATTAAACAATCTTAGTACATATCACATTCACAGTATTTCTGTGCATTATTATACACATTAAACAATCTTAGTACATATCACATTCACAGTATTTCTGTGCATTATTATACACATTAAACAATCTTGGTACATGTCACATTCACAGTATTTCTGTGCATTATTATACACATTAAACAATCTTGGTACATGTCACATTCACAGTATTTCTGTGCATTATTATACACATTAAACAATCTGAGTACATATCACATTCACAGTATTTCTGTGCATTATTATACACATTAAACAATCTTGGTACATATCACATTCACAGTATTTCTGTGCATTATTATACACATTAAACAATCTTAGTACATATCACATTCACAGTATTTCTGTGCATTATTATACACATTAAACAATCTTGGTACATATCACATTCACAGTATTTCTGTGCATTATTATACACATTAAACAATCTTAGTACATATCACATTCACAGTATTTCTGTGCATTATTATACACATTAAACAATCTTGGTACATATCACATTCACAGTATTTCTGTGCATTATTATACACATTAAACAATCTTAGTACATATCACATTCACAGTATTTCTGTGCATTATATCTGTGCATTATTATACACATTAAACAATCTTAGTACATATCACATTCACAGTATTTCTGTGCATTATTATACACATTAAACAATCTGAGTACATATCACATTCACAGTATTTCTGTGCATTATTATACACATTAAACAATCTTGGTACATATCACATTCACAGTATTTCTTTGCATTATTATACACATTAAACAATCTTGGTACATATCACATTCACAGTATTTCTGTGCATTATTATACACATTAAACAATCTTAGTACATATCACATTCACAGTATTTCTGTGCATTATTATACACATTAAACAATCTGAGTACATATCACATTCACAGTATTTCTGTGCATTATTATACACATTAAACAATCTTGGTACATATCACATTCACAGTATTTCTGTGCATTATTATACACATTAAACAATCTTGGTACATATCACATTCACAGTATTTCTGTGCATTATTATACACATTAAACAATCTGAGTACATATCACATTCACAGTATTTCTGTGCATTATTATACACATTAAACAATCTTAGTACATATCACATTCACAGTATTTCTGTGCGTTATTATACACATTAAACAATCTGAGTACATATCACATTCACAGTATTTCTGTGCGTTATTATACACATTAAACAATCTTAGTACATATCACATTCACAGTATTTCTGTGCGTTATTATACACATTAAACAATCTGAGTACATATCACATTCACAGTATTTCTGTGCATTATTATACACATAAAACAATCTTGGTACATATCACATTCACAGTATTTCTGTGCATTATTATACACATTAAACAATCTGAGTACATATCACATTCACAGTAATTCTGTGCATTATTATACACATTAAACAATCTTGGTACATATCACATTCACAGTATTTCTGTGCATTATTATACACATTAAACAATCTAGGTACATATCACATTCACAGTATTTCTGTGCATTATTATACACATTAAACAATCTAGGTACATATCACATTCACAGTATTTCTGTGCATTATTATACACATTAAACACTCTGAGTACATATCACATTCACAGTATTTCTGTGCATTATTATACACATTAAACAATCTGAGTACATATCACATTCACAGTATTTCTTTGCATTATTATACACATTAAACAATCTTGGTACATATCACATTCACAGTATTTCTTTGCATTATTATACACATTAAACAATCTTGGTACATATCACATTCACAGTATTTCTGTGCATTATTATACACATTAAACAATCTGAGTACATATCACATTCACAGTATTTCTGTGCATTATTATACACATTAAACAATCTTGGTACATATCACATTCACAGTATTTCTGTGCATTATTATACACATTAAACAATCTTGGTACATATCACATTCACAGTATTTCTGTGCATTATTATACACATTAAACAATCTTGGTACATATCACATTCACAGTATTTCTGTGCATTATTATACACATTAAACAATCTTGGTACATATCACATTCACAGTATTTCTTTGCATTATTATACACATTAAACAATCTTGGTACATATCACATTCACAGTATTTCTTTGCATTATTATACACATTAAACAATCTTAGTACATATCACATTCACAGTATTTCTTTGCATTATTATACACATTAAACAATCTTAGTACATATCACATTCACAGTATTTCTGTGCATTATTATACACATTAAACAATCTAGGTACATATCACATTCACAGTATTTCTGTGCATTATTATACACATTAAACAATCTTGGTACATATCACATTCACAGTATTTCTTTGCATTATTATACACATTAAACAATCTTGGTACATATCACATTCACAGTATTTCTTTGCATTATTATACACATTAAACAATCTTGGTACATATCACATTCACAGTATTTCTTTGCATTATTATACACATTAAACAATCTTAGTACATGTCACATTCACAGTATTTCTTTGCATTATTATACACATTAAACAATCTTGGTACATGTCACATTCACATTATTTCTGTGCATTATTATACACATTAAACAATCTTGGTACATATCACATTCACAGTATTTCTGTGCATTATTATACACATTAAACAATCTTGGTACATGTCACATTCACAGTATTTCTGTGCATTATTATACACATTAAACAATCTTAGTACATATCACATTCACAGTATATCTGTGCATTATTATACACATTAAACAATCTAGGTACATATCACATTCACAGTATTTCTGTGCATTATTATACACATTAAACAATCTTGGTACATATCACATTCACAGTATTTCTGTGCATTATTATACACATTAAACAATCTAGGTACATATCACATTCACAGTATTTCTGTGCGTTATTATACACATTAAACAATCTTGGTACATATCACATTCACAGTATTTCTGTGCATTATTATACACATTAAACAATCTTGGTACATATCACATTCACAGTATTTCTGTGCATTATTATACACATTAAACAATCTTGGTACATATCACATTCACAGTATTTCTGTGCATTATTATACACATTAAACACTCTTGGTACATATCACATTCACAGTATTTCTGTGCATTATTATACACATTAAACAATCTTGGTACATATCACATTCACAGTATTTCTGTGCATTATTATACACATTAAACAATCTTGGTACATATCACATTCACAGTATTTCTGTGCATTATTATACACATTAAACAATCTTGGTACATATCACATTCACAGTATTTCTGTGCATTATTATACACATTAAACAATCTTGGTACATATCACATTCACAGTATTTCTGTGCATTATTATACACATTAAACACTCTTGGTACATATCACATTCACAGTATTTCTGTGCATTATTATACACATTAAACAATCTTGGTACATATCACATTCACAGTATTTCTGTGCATTATTATACACATTAAACAATCTTGGTACATATCACATACACAGTAATTCTGTGCATTATTATACACATTAAACACTCTTAGTACATATCACATTCACAGTATTTCTGTGCGTTATTATACACATTAAACAATCTGAGTACATATCACATTCACAGTATTTCTGTGCATTATTATACACATTAAACAATCTGAGTACATATCACATTCACAGTATTTCTGTGCGTTATTATACACATTAAACACTCTTAGTACATATCACATTCACAGTATTTCTGTGCGTTATTATACACATTAAACAATCTTAGTACATATCACATTCACAGTATTTCTGTGCATTATTATACACATTAAACAATCTGAGTACATATCACATTCACAGTATTTCTGTGCGTTATTATACACATTAAACAATCTGAGTACATATCACATTCACAGTATTTCTGTGCATTATTATACACATTAAACACTCTTAGTACATATCACATTCACAGTATTTCTGTGCGTTATTATACACATTAAACAATCTGAGTACATATCACATTCACAGTATTTCTGTGCATTATTATACACATTAAACAATCTTGGTACATATCACATTCACAGTATTTCTTTGCATTATTATACACATTAAACAATCTTAGTACATATCACATTCACAGTATTTCTTTGCATTATTATACACATTAAACAATCTTAGTACATATCACATTCACAGTATTTCTGTGCATTATTATACACATTAAACAATCTGAGTACATATCACATTCACAGTATTTCTGTGCATTATTATACATATTAAACAATCTTGGTACATATCACATTCACAGTATTTCTGTGCATTATTTTACACATTAAACAATCTGAGTACATATCCCATTCACAGTATTTCTGTGCATTATTTTACACATTAAACAATCTGAGTACATATCACATTCACAGTATTTCTGTGGATTATTATAAATATTAAACAATTTTAGTACATATCACATTCACAATATTTTTGTATAATATCAAAAAGTATTGCATAATTAATATTTAACAGATCCAACACTTAAAGTTAACTCTAGCCCAATACAATAGCTCAAAGCTAGTAGAATTACACTTGGGATGTAAAATGTGCCAGTTCGGCTAGTAAAAAATAAAGTCTTAAAAAATAAAACAATAATGATGTGAATGTTGTTTATTCTTTTAGATTTGACAGATTGTTTATATTTTTCGAAATTTAGCAACTACAAAGGAAAATCAATACTGAGAAATTTGTTTGGTTATCAAAATGAGGCAAAGGATTCATGTAATTACATTGGTGTCGCGTGTGTCTTACCTGATTTCTGACTCCACATTCAAGGGAAGGTTGTGTTATGTAATTAAACTGATAATATTTTATCAAACAAATTTAAGTCAATTTTGATACCAAACAGATAACATATTATGAAATAGGTTCGTGTAAATTTATTACTACCGATAATATTTGTCACAGAGTCAATATCGCAATACCTTGTGGTTTACACAGTGGGTCAGTGAGTGGTCATTTCACGCTGATTGACATACATTCTGGATGCTTAAATGCATGCATAAATTGCATCGTTAAAAGTTTTTATTGAAGTTTATCTTTTATATTCATTTGTTATTTTATACCCAAACTAATAATTAGTTGCAAATGCATGAACCTTTATGATAAATCGATCAAATAAATTTAATCCAAATTTTTTTTCTAATTTTAAGGAAAACATCACCCAATTTCAAGGGTCTTGTAAGGTATTGGTTGAATATTTCACTGTAGTGAGAGTTTGAAATTTGAGGAATGAGCTTTGAAGAGTTCCAGATATTTTTTTTCTAAAAAATCCTGTATGAACCATTAAAATAGATAAGTATCAAGTAAACATATTGTACATTATCAAACAGAGCTCTCTCTGTCCATATTATCACAATATCGACAGTCCATGGCAATATCAAACTTTACATTACACAATATCAAACATGTATGTCGATACCAAACAAATAACATAATGCCCAACACATTTATGTCAATATGAAACATATTGCACATTCATGCCAATATCAGCTGATAAAATGATATTGTACAGCATGATTATGTCAATATTAAACAGGTAACATAATATCAAATAGCTTTACGCTAATATCTAAGCATATTGCTTGCTATGATATCACACAGCCATATGTCAACAACAATCACATTGCATAATACAAAACAGATTTTGTGCCAATGTCAAACAGATTTATGTCAGTACCCAATGGTTTACATAATATCAAACAGTTCTATTAAGCATTAGAAATAAAAGGTTATCCTGTTTACCTTTGCCGTATGGACAGAGGAACAGGTAATTTTTTCCAGTTAGTTGCCCCCTGGACAAGTAAAAGTTAATTATGGTTTATTGGTTGGATTGGAAATCAGTTTTATTCTCAAACATTTCATGCTTGAGATCATCTGTTAGTTAGGTAGTAGAGTAAAAATATCGGTACTGTATTTTTTTCCTCAAATTTTGGGTCATTAATTTAATTTATTGTGGAAAAGAAAATAGGGGTGGTGGGTGGGGGGGAGTATTATTTGTTTGAATTTACAAATACAATTTTCCTATAGACAACTGCTAACATAAAGTTAATGTGTAACCCTGCTATGTCAACACATTACACATTATAACACATTTATGTCAATACGCAAACAGTTTACACACTATTTTATGTCAATACAATTTTGTTTTCCATAATATCAAACAGTTTTGTGTCAATACAAAACAAATTACATAGTGTCAAACAGTTTCATGCTAATACATTACATAATATCATATATGTCAATACAAAACAAATTACATAGTATCACACAGTTTCGTGCTAATACATTACATAATATATATGTCAATACAAAACAAATTACATAGTATCACACAGTTTAATGCTAATACATTACATAATATCATATATGTCAATACAAAACAAATTACATAGTATCACACAGTTTAATGCTAATACATTACATAATATCATATATGTCAATACAAAACAAATTACATAGTATCACACAGTTTAATGCTAATACATTACATAATATCATATATGTCAATACAAAACAAACTACATAGTATCACACTGTTTTATGCCAATACATTGCATAATAATTATCATATATGTCAATACAAAACAAATTACATAGTATCACACTGTTTAATGCCAATACAATTTTTTTAATATGTAATTTTTATATCAAACTGTTTTATGCTAATACATTAAATAATATCAGATATGTCAATACAAAACAAACTACATAGTATCACACTGTTTTATGCCAATACATTGCATAATAATTATCATATATGTCAATACAAAACAAATTACATAGTATCACACTATTTAATGCCAATACAATTTTTTTAATATGTAATTTTTATATCAAACTGTTTTATGCTAATACATTAAATAATATCAGATATGTCAATACAAAACAAATAACATAATGTCAAACAGTGTTATTAAATGTCAATACCGAACAGATTAAAAAAGATAATTTCAATGAAAGTAAAATGCTGTTATCTTAAAAACATACATGTAGGCCATTTAAGAACAAGTAAATGGAGCAATACATCCTATGCAAATTACTGACCTTTGACACAATTCAAGTCCACAATTTCCTATCAAGTTGAAGCTAAGTAAGCAAGAAATGTACAAGCCTGTCGATTTTTTTTTTATAAAAAAACTGTCTGAATAAAAGACAAGTGTTTTCACTCGTGGTATAGTGTGATGTTTTGTGGTTCGTCTTGGCGTATCTACTAATATTTACAATGATTGATAAACTTTCTTCTAAGGTCACAGTAAAAATGTTACGTTTACAGGTAATGCTTAGTTCCTTAGAAACCAAGGAATTGATACCACTAGTTCTCTACTATGTCCATTGATAAGGTTTAATGTCATGAATAGAAACACTTGTACAGGTATGTTTTAATGTAAAATGTAGTAAAAAGAACTGTTAATTCTCACTGTAAAATTTCTACATGTCGGTACTGTTATCTTGATTGTGAGGCCTGGTTGTTACTTGTGGGTATGGGTTGATTTGAATTCAAATTTTTACCAGTCTGTTTCTTCCTTCCACCCTCCATCCTCTCTCTCTCTCTTTCAAACTATTGTGTTACACAACTGCACCAGTCTTATTGATGGAAACACTTTCTTATTCCTATATATACACATCATTTTAAATGGCAATATTGGAGTAAAAGTAAAGCATTTAAAATGATTTATTTATGTATTGCCTGGTGTGAAGATAATATGACTGGGTGCTGTATTATGTGTCTGTAAACAAAATACTTCAGTGAGGCAGGACTGTAAAAATCACCAGAAGACACTGTTCTACCTCCTGTTTCACCAACATATTTAAATGTATACTTTAATACTTAAAAACTTAAATCTAAGAAAAGGGGAATTTGGCAAATTTTCAAAGCTAGTGTGACTGAAAATTCAGGCATGGATTTGTGAGGGATGGGAACCCCAAGCAGGCCCTGAGAAAACTTTGATCTGTATGGTTAGCTGATAGTGATGATGATATAATTGTTTGCACTGTTATCAGTGTGTAGAGTTGGATATTTGGGGTTACCACGTGTGTTTGGGACATATGGGTTAGAGGTCAATTCACTAAATTTAAAAAGATCCCGATTCACCATATACAAAAACATGTGTGTTTGGGACTAAGGGTTAGAGGTAAAATCTTGCTATAAAAATATACAGAAACAGTTTCATATGCTCAGATAAGCATACACGCTAAATTTAAATCATAAGCAAAACTGGCTCCTGTTTCACCAACATAAATACTTAAGAAATTAAATCTAAGAAAACCAGCCAGGTGATATGGTTTTGGACAGGTTCCAGTAAAACTGCATACAGTTTGATATTGATTATATAATAGATAAGTAACCACTAACCAGTCAAAATGAAGTTAAATATTTAAGTAAAATATAGGTGAAACAGAATCCTGCAGGGCCTGGTTTTTATGAAATACTTAAGTTCATTATTTTACTTAAACTCAAATAGTGTGCTCAGTCCGAGTATGAAGTTGAGCACACTATTGAGTTTAAGTAAAATAACAGACTTATTAAAGTAGTTGTGTGAAACTGGGCCATGGGCCTGGACAGCCCATACATTCTATCAAATTGGTATTGTCCTTGTTTTATGACAAATAAGTCTGCTTTGCTGTTCCTATAAAAGGTCCATTGATCATGGCTAACCAATCCCCCCACCCGATTCAGTAAACAAACAATACAGGTAGTCAACCTTCCTGTAATTTTTAATCACAGGCTGGGCATGTATACTGGAATTTTTTAAAAAGTCAGACAGTTTGTTATTTTGAATAACGCTTGTCCATAAAAAAACATCAAAAAGAAAACAACAAAACAAAATAAAAAAATCTTTTAATAGAATTACACACAAAAAACTGTATAAAGTTAAAATATTCCATTGATATTTTTTAGTGAATGCTGTGCCAAAGGTCACATACTTTTAGCTAGTTTCTTTCAAGGATTGATAAGACATATTTGAATTTAGAAAAATAAATGTAAAATTGTATAAAATCAAAAATGTGAAACACAGTTATGGTCAGTTGTAGAGTATTGACCCAAGAATCAGAGTATCAGGGGTTGATTTCTGGTCATAACCATGAATCGTATCCTTGAGCAAGACACTAAATCTCGATTAGGCATATTGATACTCTATTTGATAGTATGATACTCAGAAAGAGGTCAAGCTTTTTTTTTCACAATCAGTTTTATAATCAATGTAAAATAAGTGAGTCAAACAGACGAGACAGTAAATGAATGCAAAAAAACCCCTGTAGCATCAGCTAAAGTATTATATATCGTACAAGGTCACTCAGTGGTTGGTTAAACAAAGCTATTATACTATTGTGATAAGCATTGCATCATCGTTGGACAAGTGGCAGTCGCGCACATTTTATCTATATTATGCAGAGTATACACTTAAACAGGGAATGTCGATTTCTACAACTGTATTTACACTGGATTTAGGTCCTTAACTTCTTAATCTGGCATAGTTTTGTGTTGTATCCATATATAGTATGGAGTGTCCTATTTCAGATGTGTCTGCTTTAAAGTGTCATTTTACATGAACTGTTACTTTATACCAAGTTAAATATTTCGCTCACAAGAACTGTTATGCTAATTATCAATGTGCAGTGCTTTTTTCTTACCAAAACATATGTTACGTTTTTTTCCTAATATTAGACAAAAATACCTCCTCAAGATTATTGTTTTTAAACCAGATTTATCACCAGTTTAATACAATGACCCATGAGTAGAGCACATGGTCCTGTGGTAGAGCATTGAACCCATGATTGGAGGGTCATGGGTTGGATCCTCCATCGCGGCTATGTGTTGTGTCCTTGAGCAAGACACTTTTTCCGCATATGCTTAGTACTGGTTCTACCTAGGAAGACTTCAGGCTTATTTTGCCTAAGTTGTAAGATCTTGTTTCACAGTCTAAGTAAAAAAAAATAAGTTTAAAATATTAAATTTTGTGTTATGGTAGGGTGTTCTGTTTTATGAACTTTTTGACTAGCGTAAAAGTATAACACCTACAACTTCAAAATTTACACATTTGCTACCACATGATTGAGATTCCGATAAATTTTTGGTTTTGTGAATCTGAGGTCATGGCCACCAACCCTAATCATGTAAAAGTTGTAGAAAAATAGGTAGAACTCATTCATTTTTCAAATTTGCTATATTAGGTATGAGGTTATTCTAAGGTTGTTTATATGTCTCAATGTTTTCTTTCCATGATTTTTGTTTTCTTGATCATTTAGAGATACACAGTTTTAAAAAAAGTATGAATTATGTAAACTTTCTTTTTCATATTTTTTGTTCCAGACATATCTACTACTTTAAAATTTACATATTTCAATTTTGTCTTTCTGCAACATAATGGAGATTCATATTATTTTTGGAATCTATAGGTCGAAGGTCAGTCACTGACCCAAATCATGGGGGTGGGAGGAAATAGAATAATCATAAATTCCGATGAATCTTTTATTTTATATTGTTGTCTTTTAGGGATTTTCGAGATATGCAGTGGAAGTTGTTGTTTACATGTATCTATGTGTTTAATATGTATATGAGTCCCTCCATTGCCAAAAGGTCTAAGGTGCTGTTGTCTAATGGCTTCTTTATGCAATATTTGAGTGAAAGGACACATTGTTACAAATAATAAAAAGTGTTTTTAAGAACAAAGTGATCACCATGTTTTTAGTTAATGGGACCAAAATAGTCGATAAAAACGGGTTCCCAGAAGTTGTGCAGAATCTGTTGTTAATGGATGAGTGCAAGGCTGGAAATTCCTTACAAAAGCTACTCATCCTCTCTTTCGAAAATTTTTAACTGAATGCAGCATTGTGCTTAAAATCTAAGAAATATTAAGGTCTGTTTTTTAAATCTTATTCGTCTTGACTAAATGTTCAATCATCATGGCGATTGGATGAGTGGAATTTTCCAGCCCTGGAGTTGTGTCCAAAAATGGTTGATATGGCTTGTTTGCTAATAGATGACAGTTTTATGGTTTCGGATTAGAAAATACACAAATGGCTGAAAAAAGCTGGACCTGAAAAATATTCGGTCCACAAGAACAAAAATTGGATTGAAACTGGTTTATTATAATTTATATACTTGAAAAAAGAAAATTGACATCTGGTACAATGTACAATGTATTTTCACGAGCCAATATGCAAGTAAGAAGTTTAGGCAGGGGCTCTGTGCTAATTAAAGACACTTTAACATGAAGGTATTAGTGTTCTCCACAGGAAGGAACACAAACGCTGGTGTAAGAACGCGTAAACACTGTCAATACATTTTCAAGCACTGTATAAGGCACTCATTGAAATATATTTCACTAGTAAAACTTGTATTAATCAGTTAAAAGTCATCAAATTTAGTTTGTTTCATTTTAGACATTAAAATTAGAAAAGATATGCAAAGAAAAATGATGATTTAGAGGAAAGTAAGTTTTTGCAAAATTTTGTTAGAAAATTCAAGCGCTAGGGGAATGCCATTTCTAATAGTCAAGCGCTGGGATGCCCCTGTGCTTTAATGGCCTGTGGAGAAGCCTGGGTATGTATTTTGTACATAACCATGAATCTTCACAAAAGTCATATTTATATTAGTAAATATATACATTGTTCATATGTTAAAGTACCTGTGTTTGGTTATATTTTCAGAGAATCATTGGCCAAGAGGCAGAGAGGAACTATTTTGAGTCACAACTTATTATACTTGACACCCTCGTTAAAGTGCTTAACTCTGTAAGTATATGATAAATTAAGAACAGAATCTAAATATAATTTGAGAGCAAAAGATAGCAAGCATTAAAACACGACTCAAATAGGTAATTTTATAGTATCAATGCAGGCTAAATTCAGTAGATTCTAAATTCACTTATAAAGTTAGTACTTAACAAATATAAAATATAACTGAAATTGGTTTGTTTAACCCTTTACTTCATATAGACGCCTTTGGACACCTCTAATAAAGACGTCTTTGGACACCTAATATAAAAGGCTTTTGAATTATTGGGTGAATTATGTTTATATTAATTGACAGAGTGGAAAACAGTGCAGGAAGTGTTCAGATTGCTTGTCACGAGCAATCTGAACTCTTCCTGCACTGTTTACAAAGGCCTTCTGTGATTGGTGCGGAAAAACGCGTATCTATGGAGTAAAGGGTTTAAAAAAAGAACAAAAGAAGTCATTAAAAACTGAGATCATGAATGTACTAAAGACAGTTAGTATGAAAAAAAGATGTGCTCAATTCTGTATACAGCAATTTTTAGTGGATATGGAATTGAGGACGGTACTCATGAAGCCAGATTTGAGAAGATCCAATTCACATGATATATTTATGTTTGATTTAGTCATTGTTCAACTTGATTTTTGGTATGTAAAACCAAAAGTACAGATAGTTTTCCACTGAGCATTACATGGTGAATGTACTTGACGCGCACACACACACACACACACACACACACACACACACACACAGTTCTCTGTTTGAGAAAAAGTGTGTAGGTTGAAATGTCAGATGGAACTCATTTAAATATTTACAGGTAGAGTGCTCACATGGTTAATGTACATTTTTAACTTGACTGGCCAAAGGTGTCTTGTCCGTCCTCTGTCGTCCGTTAGCAGCACTTTCTCTTAAAACCACAAAGCCAATTAAACTAAAACTTCACACGGATGTTTCTACTGTATAGGAGACTATACAGAATATAACCTTGTTTTATCTGAAATTCAAGATGGCCACTGTTATTAAAATTAGTCTAAAACTTTAAAAATCTTCTCATGAACCACTCAACAGATTTTGAAAATATTTATGCAGTAGTGATAACTATAGTTCCATTAGATTGTCCAAATGGTGTCCCTGGGATTAATAGTTCTATGTTTGTATCAGTCAAGGGACACTGGGATGTATATAGGCCCTGTAAGGGAACTTTGAGTTTTACATAGGAATACTATGGGAAAATGGAATATTGTCATTTTTTTTGTCCATTTGCATAAATATGTTGTTCAGTTTGAGATCTAAAGCATTGTCTAGTAACAATAACTTTGATTTTGTTCATAAAATAGGATTTAGTATCCATAAGGGACCAGGGGGAAAAGGGGGTGCAATATGGTTAAGATTGAGAATTTTCATAAGTCTTCCCCTCAATAACCTTTCTGTCAAACTTGTTCATATATGATATAAATTATCCTTACATCAGCAAGGGATTGGTGATTCTGCAAATCAAGGGGTTGGGATAAATAGGGACCCTGCAAGGTGGCTTTTACTCTATTATAGGAATATTATGAGGAAAACTTAAAATTTTTCATTTTTTGCATCCGTGTGTATGAAAAAAACAACTTTTATTTAATATCTAAAGCATTTCTGCTCATAACAAATCCCTATAAGCAGGTGATTAAAGTTCTGACAAATCAAGGAGCTAGGATGTACAAGGGTCCTGTACGGGAATTTTTTTTTTTTTTTTACAGATGAATAATATGAGAATTTAAAGTATTTCCTTTTCATAGCAATTAACTTTCTGTTCAGTATGAGTGGCCAGGGTATTTATTCATAAGGGGTTAAGATGACCCACAAAGATGGTTATTATTGTGAAATTTCAAAAAGTGCTTTGGCCATTATGAGCTAGTAGAACGTCCTCAGGCCCTCTTAGGTCTCTTGTTAAGCTAGTCCTTTGATCGAACGACTCTTAATAGTAATAAATACATATTTATTTTAAGAGTTTATCCCCAACCCTAGGTGGAGAAATACTGTTTTGGCATAGCCATCAAAGACAAAATTTTTGTAATGGTTGGTTGGATTTTAATAACAGTTGATATAAATGTTTATCCTCATATTAGGTGAGTCCTTCCAAGTATATATCTTCATATAAGACCAAGTATGGTCAGTATGACAATATTAGTTCCAGAGTTGATGCCCTTGAATTGATTAAAATATGCAGAAACTTTGTAATGATGGCTGGATTTGTATATCAATTTTCACCAGGTCCCACCAGGTATGGCCAGAATGACAATAGTAACACTGCCTGGTAATTGATTTGTTTGTAATCCTTGACAATATCTTGTTATTATACCCCCGACAAACGAAGTTTTGAGGGGGTATATTGGAGTCACCCTGTGGTCGGTCTGTCGGTCTGTCTGTCCGTTGCAATTTTCCTTGTCCGGAGCATCACTTGAAAAGTACTGGATGGAATTTCATCAAAGTCATACAATGGTAGAATATAACGAGAGGAAGTGCAGTGTACAAGAAACATAACTCTATTCTTGCTAATTACAGAGTTATTGCCCTTTGATATTTTTTCTTGTCTGGAGCATAACTTGAAAAGTACTGGATGGAATTTCATCAAGCTTCATAGAATGGTAGAATATAATGAGAGGAAGTGCAGTGTACAAGAAACATAACTCTATTCTTGCTAATTACAGAGTTATTGCCCTTTGATATAATTCCCTTGTCCGGAGCATTACTTTTAAAGTACTGGATTGAATTTCATTAAACTTCATACGATGGTAGAATATAATGACAGGAAGTGCAGTGTACAGGAAACATAACTCTATTCTTGCTAATTACAGAGTTATTGCCCTTTGATATATTTCCCTTGTCCGGAGCATAACTTTAAATTTATTGGATATAATTTAATAAAACTTCATACAATGGTAAACCATTTTCTGTCATGGCGACGTTCGGGGGTATTCATTATTACTATATTTGTTTTGTGTGTTTTCAGCAACCCAAAGATACATCCCGACTAGATGAAGCCATCTATGTCAAACTCCTCCTACCAGAAATATGTAAGGTAAGTGTAAACATAATAATTTGCTGACTGCATATTTGTATCTTACTTTGATGACACCTGAAGTTAGTTTTGATTGCTTCTCATCCAACAGTTACATTTGGCTTGGGACACAGCTCATTTGATCAAATTAATGTTGTGTAAAACCCAGAATCTTACCTTAGAGGTCAAGGTCATACTTTCCGTTTGTTTGATATTTCATGTCTGGTCTGTTACTGTGTCTTACATAGAGGGATTTTAAAATAGCTTGACACAAGCAATAAACATGTCATGATAATGTGTCACCTTCATTTACCTGTAGAAATACCCAGGATTCTACATCAGATGTCAAGGTCAAGGTTACACAAATGTCAAGGTCACACTTTAATGTAAAAAAAACAACAACATGAAATTGCGTGTTTGGTCTGAAACGTCGGTCCATTACTCTTGATATTCATCGATACATTAAAACTGCTACCTGTTAGAAATATATCGTTATTTTCACAGACCATTTAGGGTGTATGTGACACTTACCAGTCTGTCCATCCCTTCATCTGTCCATCCGTCTGGTATTTTGTTTCCAGCCAGTAACTTTGTCATGCATAGATGGATATATTGATACTTGCTACAAATGATCAACATAACATGATGACGTGTCACGAGTAAGATCCACACCCGTACCTCAAAGGTCAAGGTCACAATTGGAGTTTGTTTGACAACACTTTGAATTTGTGTGAGATTTCGTTTCTGGCCTGTAACTTTGTCATACATAGATGGATTTTGTTGATACTCGCTACAAATGATCAACATAACACGACAGCGTGTCACAAGTAAGACCCACACCCGTACCTCAAAGGTCAAGGTCACAATTTGAGTTTGTTTGACAACACTTTGAGTTTGTGTAAGATTTCGTTTCCAGCCAGCAGCTTTGTCATGCATAAGTGGATTTTGTTGATACTAGCTACAAATGATCAACATAACATGATGACATGTCACAAGAAAGACCCACATCCATACCTCAAAGGTCAAGGTCATAATTTGAATTTGTTTGACAACACTTTGAGTTTGTGTGAGATTTTGTGTCCGGCCTGTAACTTTGTCATGCATAGATGAATTTTAATGATACTTGCTACAAATGATCAACATAACATCATGACATGTCACGAATAAAACCCACACGTACCTCAAAAGTCAAGGTCACAATTTGAGTTTGTTTGACAACACTTTGAGTTTGTGTGAGATTTCGTGTCCGGTCTGTAACTTTGTCATGCATATATGGGTTTTATATAATACTTGCTACAAAAGATCAACATAACATGATGACTCGTCGCGAGTAAGACCCATACCCATACCTCAACGGTCAAGGTCACACTTTGAGTTTGTTTGACAACACTTTCAGTCTGTTTGAGATTTCGTGTCTGGCCTGTAACTTTTGTCATGCATAGATTGATTTTGTTAATATTAGCTACAAATGATAAACATAACATGATGATGTGTTACGCTTTACACCCAGAATCCCTCTTCAAAGGTCAAGGTCACAATTTAACTTTGGTTGATGACACTTTCAGTCTGATTGAGATTTCGTGTCTGGTCTGAAACTTTGTCACCTATGGATAAATTTCAAAAACACTTGGCTCAATTCATCAGCATGACATTACAAAGTGTCACGTGTAAGACCCATATATGTACCTCAAGGTCAAGGTTACACTGAGTTTGTTTGACAACACTTTCAGTCTGTGTGAGATTTCTTGTCTGATCTATAACTTTGTCATCTATGGATATATTTTAAAAAACTTGGCTCAGTTGATAAACATGACATAATTATGTGTTGCATTTTAGACCAAGAACCTTTTCTCAGAGGTCAAGGTCACACTTTCAATTTGTTTGATATTGCCTGTCTGGTCTGTGTCTTTGTCTTTAACTTGGCTCAGTTTATAAAGATGACATGACGGCGTGTCATAAGTATAACCTAGACACTGTCACACTTTAAGTATGTATGACAACACTTTGAATCTGTTTGAGATTTCAAGTCTGTCCTTTAACTGTATCATACATGGATGGATTTCAAAAAGACTTGGTTCAATTTATCAACTGATCAACAATTGATCTGTAACTTACATTTAAAGATTTTAAAATAGCTTGACACAAGTGATCAGTATGTCATGATAATGTTTCACCTGCATTTAACTGTTGAAATACGCAAACCATTACATCAGATGTCAAGGTCAAGGTCATGCTTAAACGTAAAAAAAAAAAACCCATGAAATTGCATGTCTAGTCTGCAACATTAGTCCATTACTCTTAATATTCATGGATACATTGCTACCTATTATATCATACACTGTTATTTTTCACAGACCATTTGGGGGGCATGTGGCACTTAACAGTGACATTTCTTGTTTAATTTAATTTTAATTTTTAACACATTTTGATGAAGGTATTGTATTAATAACAGACACCATCTGGTTTTCCATATTCATGTGCTTACAGTTTTTAAAAGATAATGCCAACACACTGCATGATGAAAACACACTGGATGAGCCATAAACATTCTAATAATTACCCAAGGGCAGGAAATATTGACGACTACGTCTTTTTGTTAATTATTTGTTTGCTTTTATGCAAATAAGGTTCATATGCTTCATTATTTTTTTCCAGTTTCTCAACCTGCAGTCTGACACCCCATACATTCTACAGCTGAAGAGTCTCGCCTCTAAAGTCTTGTTTGCCCTCAGTTTAAATGCTTTTAATGCCGTCTTCAGCAGAATCTCAGCCAGGTAGGTATTTTGGTTGATTGATTGATTAAGTATTTAGCATAATTTTTATACCATTAAGGACTAACAAACGAGCATTTGACTGAATCACTCATTCCTGGGATCCTGGAAAGTAAAGCATTCCGCAAACAGCCATCTCCGCAAGTAACTGATAAATTTCTCACTTGAACTAGCTGTGAGAGACATGAGAATGAGAAGCAATCTCTATGTGTGATCATTCAGAGTGTGATTTTGGAGTTGAGGAAAATCTCAGCTTGAGGTGTTAGTGAAACTGATCCTTGGTATCTTCATTTCACATTCATTAACTTCTGTTTGCTGGTTATTATGTTAAATGACATAATGTTGACATGCCATGAAATTTCATTCAATTGTTCTGAATCCTACTGTGCTTTGTTAACACAAAAAAGCTGTTACAAAGGCACTGTTGATGGTCAGATGCGTATATAAAATCTGGTTTAAGTTCTGGATTTAACTTGATCAGAATGTTAAACGAATTATATGCCCTTTGGTTACGATCACTTTTCCCTTGTTTTTTTTAATAAAAATGGAAAAAAATTTATGAAAAAAATATGTTTAAAATAAAGAAAAACTTTATTTATATATATATGATTGTTTGAGTTTAGTGTCATATACAAGGTATTTCTGGGATCCTGTTTGTTGAAATTTGATATCTTAATGAGTAGTTCAGCATTTCTGCCCCCCAAAAATGGAATAATTTTTTCCAGGTTCCAAATGGGCAGCCAAACATAAAAATATAGTTAAATAAAGTAGATAGTTTTGATACCTCGTAATATATTCATCAAATTGCTGACATCTCATTTGTCTATTCTTCTAACTTAATTGTGCATTTTGTATTTTTAGGTTGATGACTCTGTCTGCGTGCAGTGAGGACCAATCAGATTTATCTGACCTTGAACTTATACAGCACCTAAATGTGGATGTCACTCGCCTCACCAAACTGCTCAGTGGTAAACACTTTGTCCGTTCTTTTCTACTTGAAAAGTGCTATTAGATCTTTGATGTAGATTAAGAATTTTCTAGGGTGGTGCGGAAAGGTGGGAGACATCAGATCATTATTGTACTTTATAATATTATTTGCATGAGATAAAATGATGGTTTCTCTAGAAGTATCTTTGAACTTTGATCTTGACAGAATTGAGTCGATAGTTTAAGGCATATACAAATTAATGTCTGTTCGTCCGTGATTACAAATTTTTGTGTTAAGTTCATTATTTTGTCATACATTGAAGGATATTAAGATAACATGGCACCAATGAAATGACCACCATGACATGATGTGTCATATGCAAAATCCATGCCAGTAGCTTAAAGGTTAAGGTCATACTTAGCTGTCAAACATCTAAATAAACTTTTAAAAAAGGGGCATATTCTTGTCAGATCAGTAATTTTTTCATTTTGGGGGGATTTTGAAAAAATTGTTACAATTAATCACCATGACATGATGATGTGTTCAGAAAAATACCAGGTCCATTACTTATATGTCAAGGTCACACTTTTAGGCCAAACTTACGAAAAATGCCTTTTGTGTGTATACAAAAAGTGGTGTTTGCATCCAAACTGTTACTTTTTTTATATTTATTTATTTATGGATTTTTGAATAACTTCACTATGACCTGACGAAGTGTCATGCACAAGATCAAGGTCAATGTGTATTTATGTGGCTAGAGTTTAGGGTTAATAATTGTTTTGAGGGTTGAAAAACAGTTGAAAAAGTTTTGTGGCTGTTTCTAGATACTAAGAAATGGTTATATGTGGCTAATTTCTGTTGTGTGGCTCAAATTTAACCACACAAGTAATCGGCCTAAAGAAGCCACAAAAGTAGCTGTTTTTCTTGTAAAAATTGATTTCTGATCAATAACTTCTGAAATGGTCTATGTATTTAATTAATATTTCGTGTCAAAATTACAGGTCAAATTTGATATTTGTCAATGTAGGTCAAATTTTATAAGGGATTGTGTTTTGGTAAAAAATAGGTTTCAATCAATAGTAGTGGCATTGGTGTCAGCACACATTTCTTGTTGTAGTCCATGTTGTTTTAATACTGTAAATCTAAATACAGATGACTAGAAAGATTCTACTGAATTAATTGTCATGCAGTATTCATATGCATTGTATAGGACAGTTTCTTTATATATATTTTCAGATGTTGTGTCCAAGTTTCGTCTATTGAAATCTAAACAAGTCATTTCTGCCCTGGCACATAATTTAGAAAAGGTTTGTATAGAACTTAACTATTATGTCGACACTATTGAAAGGTCTTGTTTATCTATTTATACTTTAAAACAGTCAGTTTGTTGTGAGGACCAACTCTCAGGGTCATTTTCAAAATCTGGAGGTTATCATTTGACTAGTTTTAAACTTAATCAACTTGAATAAATAGAGTTGAAAATGACATATTTTACTAAAACAGTTTTACTTCCTATTTCACACAAATTTTAAAATCAAAATTGCAACTTAAGTTAACAGCTTCAAATCAATTTAACTTCCAAACAAATGTTTCATTTCTGGCCCAACAAGTTACAACAACTAGAAACTAGTTGTCTTTTCCTTCCCAGCGACAGTTTTTATGATCATTGCTACCGGGCCATGAACTTTTCAAATTTGATATCTCCATCTCAATCATCATTGCCCTAACTATTTTTAATGAAAAACACTAAAATTACTAATTTCAGTATTTTATATTTCAGCTGAGCTACATGTTTAGTGTTAATAAGCATTGTACTGCTCGGAAAACAAAACTTTCATTTTCCCATATATATAAGCATTTCTCTTCTGGCTCATACCCATTTTAGAGTAAAGTTACCTTAAAAAAAATACAAAAACATTTTAATGGTAACTTAACATAACTGGGAATACCGTCGTAAAACATGGACTGGCAGATGTTTAAACTGGTATTAAAATGCCGCTCTTGCGCGTCTCAATACCTTGTAGAAAACAAAATAAAAAATTTTCAGATAAAGTATCCTCCGTACATTTTAAACAACTTATTTTATAAGTTTCACGATCTCCACATTTCATCTTTATATACAAACAACCCAAAACTGGGTATATCCCTTATATACCTAATACCGCGATACACTCGGGTCCAGTTATAACGCGGATCTTGGGGTCCACAAAACGAAAACGCGTTATAAGTGGACCGCGTTATAGCGATAATTACCTCGAAAAAAATCGATGTCGGTTTTTCACACCTATCGTGCTGTCCTACTGTGAATGGTATTGTTTGCATTGTAATATGATACAACGCGTATTTAGTTACAACAGATACACTTAGATATGTATGAAATTAATACAAAAAAAGAAAAGAAAGAAAAACGTTTTCGTGTTTTGATTATACTAAAATTGGCAGCCATTTCCGTTTAACCCGGAAGGAGAAAAAACGGTGTCTATATAAAAAATCGCGCTTCAATTTAAACTCAACGCTATTAGTATAAAAATATTAAAAATATAAATCTGAAGTATTAACAACAATTAAATAATAAAAATAAGTTTGTGTTTACGATCCGATAAGATACCCGCGATATATTAATACCTGTCAACCGCTTCGTTGCTTGATCACGTGATCACTCGATAATAACAAAGTTTGCATATGGCTTCCGTGTTTGGCGCGTGTCAGCATTTATTGAAGCACTCGGGGATTATTACAAACTGTTAATTGTCAATACTGGCATGAATCAATCCCTTAAACAATCCTTTAAACCACCATGAGGTAATGGTTATAACAGTTTGTTATAATCAAGGCTAATTTGTGAGTAGAAGATGAGCGATTATCAAATCAAAACATGGCGACGATCTATTGTTTGGTTGTCATTTGGTCATTCGCGCATATTTTCAAGTTTTGTATCACGACCTTTACCCCCCGCCAAAAAATTGGGAGCCAAGCAAAAACCGCGTTATAACGGAATTCGCGTTATATCGGACCGCGTTATAACGGGACCGCAGTGTATATGTATAACTGCGATTGCCCATATAATAGCATTATCTCACACATGGGCACTTAGAATTTCTTACCTAGGGACAGTGTGACAATTGAAATGGATGGGTGCGCTTAAAATACTGTACACTGGTAAGATTTCTTGGGAGGGGGTCAACATTTTTGTACCCTCGTTTTAGCAAAACTAGAATCAATGCAAAATTATTAAGAGTACAAAACTCACTGTTTATGTTGATTTGAATTTTTTATTATATTTCTCATACAGGACTTAAAATTATTTGAAAATTTAATCCAGTAGCAGTATTTTACCTAATGTCACCATTTCTAACTGTCTGAATGGCCAAGTTGCGGTAATATGTATACTAGGAAAAAATTAAAATGGTTGACTTTGCATCATACATAACCACTGTCTTTTCATGAGTTTTCAAAGGTGTAGTTACAAGAAAGAATTTTTAGAAGGATTATTCAAGACAATAAAGTAACTTTATTACTGTTTTTTATTAATGTCGTCATTTACATGGCTGATGAAGTTTTATACTCGCGATAATAGGTATAACCAGTATATATCAGTGCTATTGTTGCAGTGTACGTTTATTTTCCAAGATATTTTCTGTAAACTACAGAATGCTTTGCGGAAAATTATGTTTGTGATCATAATCATCCATGTAATTGCATCAGTATAGTTTTAATAACCAATTAAAGCGTTTACCTAACTTAGTAGATCTGCGTGACCGGGGTTTCCCTGAATCATACCATGTGATCTGTAAAAACTGCTAGCAATGTAAAAATAATAACTCTGAAACCCACTTGCCGAAACAAATCTGTGTAGTTTGAATTTCTGTAATTTTAAGGTTGGGTCATAGTGAACGCACTGAACAAACTTGATTGCATCAAATGAGATTTAATTGCATCACAAACGCAAGAACCGCGCTCTGGAGAAAACACTACTGACAGTATCAATATCCAAACTGTTCTGTTTTTGGTACTATTAGTATACATGTAACTACAGTAGCATTATATCAAGTGTTTTATATTTCAGGCCATATGGAACTGGATGGACAACTATCCGGAAGAGTTTACAGAACTACAAAAGAGACCAAATGAAGAACTTCAAGGTCAGTAGTATAGAGATACCTTATAAATGTCAAGGTCATGTAACGGTGTTTTGTTAAATGAGTAGGATTTTTATGTCAAGTGTTGATTTAGGTGTCGTTTAGCATTGTAAAGGTTTGTGGGAAAAAAGTTATTTAGACAGTTATGATAAATTATGGCATACAATCTATACAAGGCTTATATTCTATTCTTGAACCTATTAAGAGATACCTTATAAATGTCAAGGTCATATAACCACTGGCTAATATTTTGACAGGTTCTTGAATCTTTTAAGAGATACCTTATAAATGTTGAGATCATATCACCACTGGCTAATATTTCTACGTATTCTTGAACCTATTAAGAGATACTTTATAAATGTCGAGATTATATAACCGCTGGCTAATATTTTGACGTATTCTTGAACCTATTAAGAGATACCTTATAAATGTCGAGATCATATAACCACTGGCTAATATTTTGACATATTTTTGAACCTATTAAGAGATACTTTTTAAATGTCAAGGTCTTATAACCACTGGCTAATATTCAACGTATTTTTGAATCTATTAAGAGAAACCTTATAAATGTCAAGGTCATATAACCAATGAGGATGAGGCTCTGCCGAGTCTTTGCTTTTTTCATGCCAAACCTGATAAAATTGATAATATTAGACACTTACATGGTATTCTATTGATCATGTCAATACTTCTAGTTTGTTTTTTTATTCATTTTAAGTAGGATTAAAAGTAGGTTCATTCAGATTAAAATGTATAATTATACATAATGATGTCATGTGCCTGATAAACTTGCAATGATGTGATAAACCTGTTTATCTGGCAGGCAGTTTATCAACAGAAATTAATGTATTGACATGATAAAACCAATACTTCAGACAGTTTGCCTTTTTTCTATTAAATGTTTTTCATTTTAAATTTCAGAATGTTGTGATAAACTGTTTGAGCAGTACCTGTCCTATATGGAAAACTCGACGAAGAGAAAGGCTTCTGTGTGGCCCTTTCAGATGATGCTTCTCATCTTGTGTCCAGTAAGTGTTCTTTATGTTATTATTGCTTCTGTGTTGCCTGTTCAGATGATGCTTCTCATCTTGTGTCCAGTAACTGTTCTTTATCTTATTATTGCTTTCATCCAGAATGTCTAACACAGTTTTATAGGAGCATGTTTATAGGAGCATGTTAGTGAAATAATGTATTTTGATGGTTTGATAATGAAATTATGTATTTTGATGGTTTGTAATGAAAAAATGTATTTCGATAGTATGATAGTGAAATTATGTTTTTTGATGGTTTGTAATTAATTATGTATTTTGATGGTTTGATAGTGAAATTATGTATTTTGATAGTGAATTTATGTATTTCAATGGTTTGATATATATGTATGAGCGTGAAATATAAAAATATTTGTATTTGGTAAATACTGGTCAATTGTTGTGTAACTCCTTAGTTTGACCAGTAATTATAAGAATACTTGAATATTCCATAAAAATTCCACTTGTTTTTTTGCAGAAAATTCTTGAAGAAATCAATAATGCGGATGGTGGAGCTCCTTGTTCACCTCAACATCTTAAAAAGGTAATAATTGAATGGATGTTAACACTATTTTCAACAAGTTGCCGGTTATAAAATCTGTATCTTATATATGACAACCAGTTTTATTGGTGGAGGAAGATCTTAGTCTAAATCTAAGGAGAAACATCATCCTTCTGTAACATTGGCAAGCTTTCTCACATAAAGTCTTTGGACAGCTGGCCTTGAACCATTGACCTCAGAGGTGAGTGATCTTGAGATGGTACCTTGGATAACGTGGCCACGTAAGACCCAGTAATAATTGATACACTACAGAACTGCTATGATGCCGCCTGTTGGAATGTGATACACTACAGAACTGCTATGATGCCGTCTGTTGGAATGTGATACACTACAGAACTGCTATGATGCCCCCTGTTGGAATGTGATACACTACAGAATTGCTATGATGCCGCCTGTTGGAATGTGATACACTACTAGGCCTTCTAAAATTGCCGGTTTTTCGGTTTTTGGACCGATTTCTGAAGTTCAAAACCGATTTTCGTTTCAAAGTTTAATAAAAAATCGGTCCAGATATTTTCAAAGTTTAATAAAAAATCGGTCCAGATATTTTCTATTGGTCGTATAAATTCTCATAAATTGCTCTTACCATGCCATACTGACCTGTGAAATACGCCTTGCGGCAATATCATTTGACCCAATAATCCGATTGTTTTGTCACCTGCTGTGCAAAATGATGTAAATTTTGACTAAGGGCTTTTCCAGAATTAAATGTATGGGGGGTCGGACGGCAGTATAATTAAAATTTTATGCCTGGTGGGTGTTTTCATAAAAAAAAATTATGCCTTGTGGGGTAAAAGTTCATTAAAATTTGATGCCTTGCCGGTACTTCCGTCTCTGAACCGGTTTTTTTTCATCAAGACCGTTTTTCTTTTCGGAATTTTATACATTTTCTGCCCAGATATTTCCTACCGTCGTATACAAAAACATAAAATTGTCCTTCCCCATATACCGCAGTGCCTAGATTTCCAAACTCAATATCCCACAGCGTCAAGATTTCAGCGAGCGTCTGATCTTTATCACAGCAGGTCTTAAATTTACCTTGATTTGACCTACATGTTTGCCACTGACACGCCTGTTGTACCGATTGTAATACACAACCTCCAGACATCAGGACCAAGTGTAATGTTACACGCCACTGCACAGTTGGGACCCTCGATACGCTGGTGTTGTTAATGTTGGAGATTGTCTTCAATTAACCTTTTCATCTCAAACTGATTGATCTTTTCTGTTAAGACCGACATTATATAATTACATCACCCGACAACAACATATGTTTGAAATCCACCTTCGGGCTTCCCGAAAGGTGACAAGAAACATATTCTTGGTCGTGAATAAATTATTAACACGGAAATGTACGAGCTAATCAGATGTCGGAATACACTCGTAGCAGGCCGTAACCCTGCCCGTAACCCCGCCTACTCTATTATATTTATGCCGAGATGCGTGTCACATCGTTATCTCATAAAGTAAATTTCACGAATTACATATCAATATTTGACGTATCCAATACGTTTACAAATACTCCACTACGGATATGAATATATACAAACGTGAATACTATCAAATTCTGCAAAAACGTCGATTCAGCTTGACGGTGGCATCGCTATAATTGTATGCATATCCCCGCTGTTTGTCAGGTGGTGTAAAACGCTAATATATTCGGCACAAAAAGAAACACCAAGTAATGCGGTCTATTGTGACAAAAAATCTAAATTGGGACATTATGAAAATAACATCCACATTCTCAGATTTGTCATCCCGTGCCCTACGCCTCATTCTTACCCCAGCGTCTGAAAAAATCTTGGGGAAAGGCAGATATTTCTTAGCGGTCGTAAAAAACATAAATTGGACTGTGAAATTGTCTTTATCCATAACCGGATTGTGCGAAATGAGGTCACATTAGATTAAACCTTTATCGATAGTAGGGAGTAAATAACATGTCATAATAATGTTTGTTACACTGTCAGAGTGACGACATTGGCACAAGGTGTTAATGAAAGGGACAGCGTGTTCATTCTGTACATAAATTTAGGCATGTGTAGTTATAAACATAACTCTCTTTACGGATTGTATCAATTTAAAAGTAATTTTTTTTTAAAGAAATTAGTATACTGAAAATAAACATTTAGAAGACAACTAGTTACAAACAAACACTAACCTTTAATTATTATTATGGTGTTGTTGTTTTTTTTCGTTTGTTATCTGTGTTAAATTGTGACGTAATCACTTGCATATCGGCATTAGATCAAAAGTGTTACGGCGGCATACTTCAAAGAAAGTAGGCAACCGTCCAGACTAGTAATTTTGCAAGTGTTACAATAAGAAAACATTAGAAAAAGGATTTTAACCTATTTTTTTTTATTTTTATTTTGTGCATGGTGGTATTTTATCTAATTAAAATTTTATGCATGGTGGTATATATCACAATTAAATTTTATGCTCTGTGGGTTAAAAAAATAAGTGCTGTCCGACCCCCCCATACATTTAATTCTGGAAAAGCCCTAAACCATTAATGATATTAGGGGGAGTTTATTGGAAGAGTCTATCGCTATGTAGCACGCCTCCAATGTGTGATCAGCGACCCATAGCGTTCTGTCGGTTCATCAAAAGATTGTGTTTGCGTCCGTAATGTCTTTGATATACCTCTTGCCAAAGCTGGGACGGTTGGACCGAATATTGTTTGCGTCATTTTAAATATTTGATAAAACTTGCAGTGTTATTTGTTTGTTTCATTTGTTTTAAAAATAACTATATATACGAGCTGGTTTTGTTAGCCAGCTACAGCACAACGCATATCAAAAAAAAAAAAGTTGAATGGACCGTTACATTGGTTTCCACGATTATTTCACGCAGCTTCTGGAACTTGCGTCATTTCCGGTTTGATCGAGCGTTTTTAATATAATGAAATTATTCAGTAAAGCGGAAACGTAATGTCAGTCATTAAAATGTACACAATGTGATAAAGTATTTTATAAATAATACACAAATAAACTTGAAATAGTTCCCTATTAATGAATAAAAGGAGAAAATACATGGTGCAGCTGACATTGTGGATGGGGTATGCCTATGTCATATAGTGATTTTTTTTTAAAATAAGTGTGATTCTTACGGTAGTAAAAAACCTGGACCGATTTGCATTTTGGAATTTTATAAGGCCTGTACACTACAGAACTGCTATGATGACGTCTGTTAAAATGTGATACACTACAGAACTGCTGTGATGCCGTCTATTGGAATGTGATACACTACAGAACTGCTATGATGCCGTCTGTTGGAATGTGATACACTACAGAACTGCTATGATACCGTCTGTTGGAATGTGATACACTACAGACCTGCTATGATGCCGTCTGTTGGAATGTGATACACTACAGAACTGCTATGATGCCGCCTGTTGGAATGTGATACACTACAGAACTGCTATGATGCCGCCTGTTGGAATGTGATACACTACAGAACTGCTATGATGCCGTCTGTTGGAATGTGATACACTACAGAACTGCTATGATGCCGTCTGTTGGAATGTGATACACTACAGAACTGCTATGATGCCGCCTGTTGGAATGTGATACACTACAGAACTGCTATGATGCCGCCTGTTTGAATGTGATACACTACAGAACTGCTATGATGCCACCTGTTAGAATGTGATACCCTACAGAACTTTTATGATGCCATCTGTTGGAATGTGATACACTACAGAACTGCTATGATGCCGCCTGTTAGAATGTGATACCCTACAGAACTGCTATGATGCCGTCTGCTGGAATGTTATACACTACAGAACTGCTATGATGCCGCCTGTTAGAATGTGATACCCTACAGAACTGCTATGATGCCATCTGTTGGAATGTGATACACTACAGAACTGCTATGATGCCTTCTGTTGGAATGTGATACACTACAGAACTGCTATGATGCCGTCTGTTGGAATGTGCTATGATGTGTCTGTTGGAATGTGATACACTACAGAACTGCTTTGATGCCGTCTGTTGGAATGTGCTATGATGCCGTCTGTTGGAATGTGATACACTACAGAACTGCTATGATGCCGTCTGTTGGAATGTGCTATGATGCCGTCTGTTGGAATGTGATACACTACAGAACTGCTATGATGCCTTCTGTTGGAATGTGATACACTACAGAACTGCTATGATGCCCCCTGTTGGAATTTGATACACTACAGAACTGCTATGATGCCGCCTGTTGGAATGTGATACACTACAGAACTGCTATGATGCCGCCTGTTGGAATGTGATACACTACAGAACTGCTATGATGCTGTCTGTTGGAATGTGATACACTACAGAACTGCTATGATGCCGTCTGTTGGAATGTGATACACTACAGAACTGCTATGATGCCGCCTGTTGGAATGTGATACACTACAGAACTGCTATGATGCCGCCTGTTGGAATGTGATACACTACAGAACTGCTATGATGCCGTCTGTTGGAATGTGATACACTACAGAACTGCTATGATGCCGCCTGTTGGAATGTGATACACTACAGAACTGCTATGATGCCGCCTGTTGGAATGTGATACACTACAGAACTGCTATGATGCCGTCTGCTGGAATGTGATACACTACAGAACTGCTATGATGCCGTCTGCTGGAATGTGATACACTACAGAACTGCTATGATTCCGCCTGCTGGAATGTGATACACTACAGAACTGCTATGATGCCGCCTGCTGGAATGTGATTCACTACAGAACTGCTATGATGCCGCCTGTTGGAATGTGATACACTACAGAACTGCTATGATGCCGCCTGTTGGAATGTGATACACTACAGAACTGCTATGATGACGTCTGTTAAAATGTGATACACTACAGAACTGCTGTGATGCCGTCTATTGGAATGTGATACACTACAGAACTGCTATGATGCCGTCTGTTGGAATGTGATACACTACAGAACTGCTATGATGTCGTCTGTTGGAATGTGATACACTACAGAACTGCTATTATGCCGTCTGTTGGAATGTGATACACTACAGAACTGCTATGCTGTCGTCTGTTGGAATGTGATACACTACAGAACTGCTATGATGCTTTCTGTTGGAATGTGATACACTACAGAACTGCTATGATGCCGTCTGTTGGAATGTGATACACTACAGAACTGCTATGATGCCGTCTGTTGGAATGTGATACACTACAGAACTGCTATGATGCCGTCTGCTGGAATGTAATACACTACAGAACTGCTATGATGCCGCCTGTTAGAATGTGATACCCTTTATAAGGCAGTTTTTTGTACCAATTCCAAAATTGCAACTTTAAAATAAATGCATACAATAGGGTGAAATCTCAATAATCTTTCTTTAGAAGAAGTTAATGTCCAATGTTGAGATTTGTTTATCTGTCAATTTCTGTACAGATATGCTGTAAGCTACTTCTGATTAAGTCTGATATTATTTTGTTTAAGAAGAAAAAAAGAGAGATCGGTGTTTACTTCTTTATACATGTCACTGCCCAATCATATTTTATTCAAGTTGGTGAAATGTATCTCATGATGCATATGGTTTGGAAAGGAAGTGTTTGTTTTCCAACATTTCATAATTATTGAATACCATAAAATGAATTGTCACATAGATCTATCAAATTAAGATTTATAAGTTTTTTGTGATATCAGGTAGGATAATACGATCTGGGACTATTCATTTATATCATCTTGTTGCCATCTAAAATGTGTGTGCCATACAGGGCTGAAAAATTCCACTCATCCGCTCGCAATGACGAGTGAACATTTGGTTAGGATGAGTAAGATTTAAGTAACTGACCATTATATTTCTTTGATTTTAAGCATTCAATAAAAATGTTAGGAAGAGAAAATGAGTAACTTTTACAAGAAATTTCAAACTCTGGCCATAGTCTGTTGTGGCCTTTTTATTATGTTTCAGTGAAATACTAAAATCTGAAATAAAAATAAATTTACAATTCTGTTTTCCAGAAACATTTTATAGATGAAGTGAAGAAGACTATAGCCAATCACCACAGTTGTCACAAACAGCTGGCGGAGGGAGCTGCAGTCACGTGTGTGAGGTTGTGCAAGGCGTCTACCTATATCAGCATCAATGACAGATTAAATGTTCTTTTCAGTCTCGTGCAATCTGTCCTCAGTGACCTAAAGGTGATAATATTTTTTATTGTTATTTTGTATGTCAATGCCACTATAAAATATTATGTATGTCACAGAGTCACACAAGTATTAAACTTTTGTACATCAACGGTCACCTAAATGATAAATATCCCATATGTCAAGAGTTGCACAATGTCACATAATAATTAAATATTTCATATCTTAAGGTTCATAAAAATGTTAAGTATGTCATGTCAGGGGTCACACAAATGTTAAATATGCAATTTGTCGATAGTCACACAAATATTAAATATGTACTATGTCAAAGGTCACAAAAATGTCAAGGACCATACAAATAATAAATATGTAATGTGTCAAGGTTCATAAAAATGATATTGTCATATGCTGATATTGCACAAATGCCACACAAATGTTTTGTATATTAGGTCACACATGTTAAATTTGTGTTACTTCCATATCTTGAAGTTGAAAAAAAAATTAACAAATTTTGACACAAAATTGCCATTTATGTGTAACAGTATGTGATGTGATCATGGGATATAATCATTACACAATTTATACTTTAAATAATAGATAAGACATATTTAATAGACTTGGCTTTTAAAATAATTTATGACGGAAGTCAAAAATTTATTAACACCAAACTATTGTTATAATATATGATAAAAAGAAACAAGTGAAAGTTCAATTCACACCTAGAGAGTGCATTAGTTGAATTTTGTTATGTCAAAATTGAACTTGATGCATTATTTGAGCAAGCATGATGTTGACAGTTAGTACTACTGTGAATAGTTAATTTTTACTAAATCAATATTAAAAGTGCAAGATGTAAAATATTTTGAAATAACAAAAAAAAAAAAAGAATAAAAGAAAGGCAACAAAAGTGGCTGACATAAAAAATGGTGTAAATAACTTGATATAGAACAGTTTGTGTCTAATGCAAGGCTTGGGTGAGGCAAATTGAGTAGAAAATTAATTTTTTTTTGGTAATAAAAAGCTTGGTTGTGTTGTATGCAAACTTGTTAACTTGAATTAATAGATGGTTGTATGCATTGTTTGTCTGTTTTCAGTCTTTGTTGTTCAACCCACCTCCAAACTGTAAACCATTCTCACGAGGCCAGAGCATTGTGGGTCAGGATCTCGACCTATATATAGATTGTTTTGTCTCCTGTTTTCGCATCACGCCCCATAATAATGATGTTCTCAAAGTCTGCCTCAATCCCCACTCTCCACCTATCTATCATTTTGTTCTGGTGAATGCTCTACATCGGATCATTACACAGGTAAGATATTATTGTATATGTCCATTTACTGAACATGTCACATGTTATGGGACCTTTACTGTAAATATGTGACATGTCATAACGTTTACGCTAATTCATGGAAAATAGCATGTGTAACATGCAGGAATCTTTATAAAAATTCAAATAAGTTGTAATTTTTGGAAGTCCGAATAAAATATGAAGGAATAAATTTGATTGGCTTGTTATCGAGTTACAAAACCTACACTGGTGTACAATGCAATTTTGTTAAAACATGTGAAATGTTTTTGATGTGGGCAATTATGTTTATGGGTATAAAATGGTATTATATTTTTATTTATTAAATATGTGTGTGTATTGGTACAGGTGTACCTGAGCATGAAAGAAGGGAAAAATAATGACACTATTGACAATTTTTGAGTGCATATTTTGAGAAATACTCATTCTCAACACCTTTTCAAACTTAATGTTGTCGACACCTACTCAAACATACCTCTATTTAGATTGAATTAAGCATCAAACAATACACACGCTCTTTAACTGAACTTGAAAGAGATGTCAATTAGTTTCAATTAAAATTGACTGTATGAACGAGTGATTGGTTAGGCAGGTTATGATATTGTTATGATAATTATGTTATATGTATAATTTTTCAGAGACGGCTAGCTTGGTGGCCGCAGATCAGCATAATATACGGGAAGGCCGCGGAATTACGAAATATGTTTACAGATACTCTTAACAAGGTATTGTAGTTCATTGATCCAATTCATGGAGATTCAAGTTCATAAATCATTTGTTCTCGCAAATAAAATGAATATTAAACCCTCCTGAAAAAAATATATAATATAGTGAAACAGTATACATACATGTACATTCTTGTGATATTGTTTGCTTACATAGCCTTATACATGTAAACACATGTGTATCATTCTTTAAGCGACATAACCAGTATCTGAAAATATTTCTGTTACAAAGAAACATCTTTTTGTGAATTCTCATGGCTTTTGATGCATTTCAATTATCAGTATTCAGTCACCAACAGTTGATTTGTTTACATGAAAATTTTTACGCAACCTTCATAATGGATAGAAAATAACGAGCCAAACATGGCCATGTACAATTTTTGGGCAGATTGTGTCTCCGAAAATAACCCTACATGCTGGTTCGCCACCTGTTGTGTACTAGGTCAGTCTAGTGCTTGAAGAAGGAAACAACATTGACTATATCATCGTTTGATTCATATTAAAATCACGAAAGTCTCTCTTAATTCGCAATGTGTTGTATAGACAAATATTTCTTTTTCATTCTTTTTGGAACCTTTATATTAAAAGTCAATTATGGAACACTAGGAAAAATTAATGATGCTAGAGAAATGAACAAAAATAAACAAATTTGTTATGGGAATCAAACTCAGGATTGACAATTTGAAGATATAACCACAATATTAAATATAAATATATCAAGATCGTCGGTATAAATCTAAATTGAAACTTAACCGCCAACACAGATTTAATTGAAAATGCTGGGAAATTTCCGGATGTTTAAGGATATAACTACTTAATCATTTACAATATACCAGAGTCTGGTCTTACTCAAATATTGACGATAATAGCGAGTTTAGATACATGTTTTTTTTGACGATAAACAATGGTATTTTGCACCAGATATGATCCAGATTGTCAAAATTTATACTAGATTGTACAATTATACCAGTTTATTATTGATTTGATGAACATGAATACTGGTTATGCTGCTTTAACAAAATGTTTTTTATGAATCATTAAAGGTAACTCAGGGAATGGCGAGCCATACCACCACAAAATCTACCGGTGTTGGTAGTTTCTCTTATGTAAGTGCCATTTATTTCTTCTGTATGCCTTGCAAGACAGTTTTGACATAGGCTTTAACATTTAAACTTCATTTTCTCTTTGCAAACCAATAATGATTTTTAATTGATCTGGGGTCCTCCTTGGCTGAATGGTCTAAGGCTCTATCTCGAGATCACATACCTCTCAATGCTAAAGTTGTGGGTTTGAGTCCCACTCGCTTCAAAAACTTTATGTGAGAAAGTTTGCCAGTTAATTTGCAGAAAGATGTTGGTTTTACTCAGATTTATTTTTATACGTGTTGAAAATGACGTTTAACCCCATTAAAAAAAATCCATCTTGTCAAAGCCAAGAGGGGATTATACCAAAATGCTTCATTGTGCTCTTTCTACCATCTGTTGTTTACTATTCACAACACTATCTGTCAAAACATTAGGTCAATTGTACTCATGTTTCTATATGTTTCAATGTGACTTGTCTCTTTCAGAGTCTGACTCGAATGACGATCAGCAAATTGACCAAAGCTACAGATGAAACGATGACAACATACAGATACCTGCTGTTGTGGATAGTGAGGCTGATCCATGCAGATCCAAACCTCATGTTGCATGTAAGTATTGACCACCTTAGATTGGTTGGTAATTACTGCAGCATTCCATAGCATTTGTAGCATTGAGCTTTGAGGGACTTGTTCTAAAGGAGTTAACCTGACGGTCAGTTGCTGCAGGTAAAGTTTGAATGACGTGACAGTTTAGTAAGCATTCAATGTCTATGAATTGTGGGACAGGCGAGGAATTCGCTGCTTTTTCATCAGGGGTAAATAGACCTGATTCAGGAGATACGAGTGACTGAGATGACAACTGATTCTGGGTCTGCTGTCTAACCAATAGACTGCACACTCCACAAGAATATATAATAATAGTAAGATTGGGTTTTTGCTGAAACTGTAAACTTTGAAAGTTGTATCAATGTAATCTTGTGCAAAAATAAACAATTCACAACATAGATTATTATAAATCATTTAGGCATGTTTAATTTTTAAGTTTGTAAATCCTGGCAATAATAAATGATCATCATTTTCTCCTTGTAGAACCAGGGTAAGCCTGGTCATGAAATACAGAGTAGTACACTGGAGCTGATCAACGGCCTGGTGTCACTTGTACATCAGCAGTGGATGCCCGAGGATGTAGCACAGGAGGCAATGGAGGTACGTATCCTGCTAAAAAGTTGGGGCTGGGTGAAAATGCAAGTAACATTATGTTCCATACAAGTGTAATTGGATTTTGACTTTTTGTAAGAACTGATATGTCTTGTACTCAATTTTGCAGGAATATATGAGGTGTGTTAAAAAAATACATGGAATTTTATAATCTTTTCAACATTTGAGTACATGAATAAAAATTGTATTACCATAAAAAGTTATTTTTCCATTTTACAATTGCCAAATTTTGTATCTATGTTGAATACTGTAATGTAACAACAGTGCTAGAAAATATTACTTTTTATGGCAATATAACTTTAATTCATGTGCTGTACTAAATGTTGAAAATGTTACAATAGGGTTGGCAAAATCTGGTAAAAACTTAATTATCCATGAACAAGTGGAATTTTAATTTTTACTTGTCCATAGATGAAAAATCTAGTTGTTTGACAATTCATTTAAAACAAAAAATGATTAAGAACTTTTTACTTCTGACTTACAGCATTCACTTTAAACATAAAAACTGACCACTGGTTTATAAAATGAGTCGTTCTCTCATGATTTCTTATCTTTCTTATTTTAAACTGAACCTTAAATTTTCACTTGTTTGATTTGAAAAATTAAGACACGGAAAACTGGGACAATGTCGCCACTCCTGCACATATTGATAGTTCATATTAACCAAAGTGGAAGTTCTCATATTTTATGTCACTGACATGTATGGTATATATTATGTTATTATTTGTCCTCGGGTATTGCTGTGTTTACATCAAGTGAAAGTTCTCATATTTTATGTCACTGACATGTATGGTATATATTATGTTATTAAATGTCCACAGCATCACTGACATGTATGGTATATATTATGTTATTATTTGTCCTCAGGCACTGCTGTGTTTACATCAAGTGGAAGTTCTCATATTTTATGTAACATATATGGTATATATTATGTTATTATTTGTCCTCAGGCACTGCTGTGTTTACATCAAGTGGAAGTTCTCATATTTTATGTAACATATATGGTATATATTATGTTATTATTTGTCCTCAGGCACTGCTGTGTTTACATCAAGTGGAAGTTCTCATATTTTATGTCACTGACATGTATGGTGTATATTATGTTATTATTTGTCCTCAGGCACTGCTGTGTTTACATCAAGTGGAAGTTCTCATATTTTATGTCACTGACATGTATGGTATATATTATGTTATTATTTGTCCTCAGGCACTGCTGTGTTTACATCAAGTGGAAGTTCTCATATTTTATGTCACTGACATGTATGGTATATATTATGTTATTATTTGTCCTCAGGCATTGCTGTGTTTACATCAACCTGTGAATATAGAGTTGTGGAATCCAGAAGCTCCCATCAACACATTCTGGGATGTTAAGTAAGTCAAACTCTTAACCATTATCTCTGAATTCATGTTGAATGAATCTTGTCATTTGTCATATCAAATGATTGTATCACACATTCCGGGGCGATAAGTAAATCAAACATCTCATAACCTTTGCCATTGAATTTCTGTAAGTTTTAATCATAATTGTCATTAGCTCTTTTGGCCAAAAGCCAGAAGGGCTTATGTGATGATGCGTTGTCCGTTGTATGTCGTCCGTTAGCAGCACTTTCTCTGAAACCACTAGGTCAATTAAACTGAAACTTCACATGGATGTTTCTATTGCATAAGAGGCTATACAGAAGATTTTTTTTTTCGATCTGAAATTCGAGATGGCGGCTGTTACTAAAAATAGTCTAAAACTTAAATCTTCTTCATGAACCGCCCAACAGATTTTTGTCACGCTAGGACACTCATACTTGGATCATATACTGCAGATGCTGTTTATGACCTACATTGCATGTTCCATTGACTTTGTTTGATACCGGATATTTTTAATTTTTTTTTTTTTTTTTTTTTTTTTTTTTTTTTTTAAATATGTTTTACTTAGAAATACTGGTTAAAGTTTTGTTTGCAACTACCATCAAGTTCATATCTCAAAAATTACTTAATGTATTTGATCGAAACTTCACACAATACTTCCTACAATACTTCTTGGTCATTAAACCTACTACATTAACCAAGTTAGATAACTCTTGCATGAATATAATGCAATTTCTTGTGGCTTATTTCTGCAAATTGTGGCTGTTACTAAATTTATCAAATCAAATAACAATTAACCATCCTTTAATATATTATAGAATTTGTTATGTCATTTCTCTGATACCACTGGATTAAAACAATAATTTTTTAGCTTTACAGATACATGCGGCCATTTTTGTCATTGTGTTTTAAATTTTTTCTCTCCCATGTGTGTATTAACGGTCAAAGCGGACATGGCGAGACATATCATTCCACGGAATTCTTGTGAAAATGTTTATGTAGTAATGATAACCAACTATATTTCTGTTAGATTTGCTCAAATGTTGTCCCTGGGGTTAAAAATTACCCTGCCCTGAGGGTTCAATTTGGGAACACGTCATTATAATAAACATAACTTATTTTTTTTAAAAACAGGAACTGATTTCGCCTATATTTTCACAGAAGCATTGTTTGGTCAAGGGGGTTCAGATTTGTAAAAATGACTGGGTTTCACTGTCTTAAGGGGTCAGGAGGGGCCCGAAAAGGTTAAAAATTGGGAATAACTAAAAATCATTTTCTTAAGAACCGGTAAGTCAGAGTTTTTCATATTTGGCATAAATTGTCCCTATGTGTAGTGGTTTGAATGGAGATAAGAATTAAGGGGCTGATATTTATAGGGGCCCTGTAAGGGGACTTAGAATTTTACATAAGGATACTATGAGAAAACAGAAAATTCTCTTTTTTATCATCCATTTAGGCAAAATTATTATTCAATTTGAGATCTGAAGTATCAGCTAGTCATAGGAAATAAGATTTGATTCAGTTAGGAGAATTTACTTTCCATAAGGGGCCAACAACTGGTCAGTCAAATTGATATAGATTATCCCAATGAGTATGGGTTTAAAGTTTGTACAAATCACGGGGCTTGTATATATAGGGGCCCTGTAAGGGGACTTTGAGTTTTATATATAGGAATACAATGGGAAAATGGAAAATGCTCATTTTTTCATCCATTTATGATTTTTTTTTATTCATTTTGAGTTTTAAAGCATCTTGTCATAACAAATGATATTTTGTTTGATACTAAGGATTGACTTTCTAAAAGGGGCCAGGTGGGGTCACAAAATGGTTAAAATTGAACATTGTCATAAATCTTCTTCTCAACAACCGGTCAGTCAGATTTGTTCATAGTTGATATGAATTATCCCTATAATTAAGAGATTATATTTTGTACAAATCAAGGGGGCACTGGAATGTATAGAATGGAATGTATAGAGGCCCTGTAAGGGGACTTTGAATTTTACTTAGGAATACTATAGGAAAATGAAAAATTCTCATTTTTTCTTCCATTTGTGTAATTATTTTGCTCAATTTGAGATCTAAAGCATTGTCTAGTAACAGTAAATTTAATTTTGTTCAATAAAGAGGATTAAATTTCCATAAGGGGTCAGGGGGTGGGGTGGATATGGTTAGAATTTGGACTTTTCATAAATCTTCCTCTCAATAACCTTTCAGTCAAACTAGTTCATATTTGATTTAAATTATCCTTATATCAGCAAGGATTTAAGATTCTGCATATCAAGGGTCTGAGGTATATTTGGGCCCTGCAAGGTGACTTTTACTTTTACATAGGAATATTATAGGGAAAACTGATTTTTTCGCATCCATGTGTACAAAAAAACTATTTATAACCTAAGGCATTTCTGCTCATAACAAATCTCTAAGAGTGGGTGATTGAAGTTCTGACAGATCAAGGGGCTTGGTTATATAAAGGTTTTGTATTGGGTTTTTTACAGATGAATTGTATGGAAATTTAAAGTATTTTCATAGCTATTAACTTTTTGTTAAGTATGGGTGTGGTGGGGGTATTTATCCATAAGTTTTTAAGATGACCCGTTAAGAGGGTAAATATCATGAAATTACAAATAGTGCTATGGTCACTATGAATCAGGAGAGTACCCTCAGGCCCTCTTGGGCCTCTTGTTTTTACCATCAAATGAAGTTGATAAATGTGAAAAGTTCAATGAAATTCATTAACAAAACACATCTATATTGCTGGCCCCAGTTACCTAAGTTGGTTATGTGTCGGACTATCAATCCAGGGGTTGTGAATATCAATACCTGTCCGGCCACAGTCTGATGATTGACATTATGTCTCATTGTCATTCATCTCTCGATGCTGATTCAAGTGGGAAAGTTAAGTGTGTTTGAGTACTGGTTAACTAACCAGAATCCCAGGAAATATTTGCTAGATATACTGATCATCTATGAGCCATTGATGGCTTCAAATTAAGCTAAATATTCAAAAAATCAAATAATTTTATGTTAAAGGTAAATTTAAACAATAATTTTATCAATTTATGAGACCATTATAATGTACTCAAGATTTTCTCATAAAATAATGATTAAATTTGACATCTATTTGTGACAGGTGAATTTAGAGGAACCAGTGTCAACAGTTTTGTGTGAATCCTGTCATACAAAGTTGCATGAACACTCCTCATGTAAGATGAACTATAAACCTACTGTTTGTATTTACAGCTCCCAGGTTTTATTCTCCATATCGCAGAAACTCATCCAGCATCAAATCATCAACTACACGGAGATTCTGAAGTGGTTACAGAGTATACTGGTGTGCCGGAACAGCTTCCTACAGAAACACAGCTCCAATGCCAATATAGGCAGTAATATTCCAGTGTGTAAACAGGCACATATAAAACTTGAGGTGAGACGTTTTTTACGTGATTGCTGTTGAATCGGATATGACCATTTTTATGGTATGTGTATATCAGTCACAGTTATCTGGTTGTTAGGAGGATAGTAGACAGTAGACAATTTACCTTACGCAGACTGTCAATTAAACAAGACAATAATCCAATCAGTGATTGATGTTTTCAGGGCTGCCATTTTCCTTTGACTAGCAAACAATCTTTAAGTAAACACTACATTGTATTACATTGTATTTACTAAGACAAACAACGCCATGTTGCCAGTGGGTGGACTGATAGTCCCTTTGGTGTCAGGCCAATTGTTGTTCAAATTGATTTTGTGTTCACTTGTATATATATAATTGTAGCTGGTATTGTAGCCAGTGTTTGTAGTTGATTCAGCTTGTGTTTGCTGTCAGTTGTTTCTTTGAATTCATCATATACAGCAGAGTGTGTAGTTGTTCAATATGATATTTATGAACCACACATCAGTCTTAATTGAGTGCTATCATAATAGATTTGTAGTCAATTGTTGTCTAACCAGCATACAAATGTCTTACTTTTATTTGCTGGATTAAGTCTTCACAAGGATGAGTATTTGATTTATATTTAACCAGCATACCGTAGTCTATTACTTAATATGTTAAATTTAACCATGAAAATGGATGAATATTTGATTAATATTTAACCAGCATACCAGTGTCTTAATTTGTTAGACTTACCATGAAAATGGATGGGTATTTATTATTTAACCGGCATACCAGTGTGTTAATTTGTACGACTTACCATGAAAATGGATGGGTATTTATTATTTAACCGGCATACCAGTGTGTTAATTTGTACGACTTACCATAAAATGGATGGGTATTTATTATTTAACCAGCATACCAGTGACTTAATTTGTTAGACTTACCATGAAAATGGATGGGTATTTATTATTTAACCAGCATACCAGTGACTTAATTTGTTAGACTAACCATGCAAATAATTGCATTCTTTATAAAGTATTGACATTGATTTCATGCTAACGGCTATGTGATGTTTTGCTGTGGTCATCTGATTATAATCTCTCAATATTGATATCATTTTCAGGTTGTGTTCTTTATGTATCTATGGAGTATTGACATTGATGCGGTGCTCACGGCTATGTCATGTTTTCATCTTCTGTGTGAGGAAGCTGAGATTCGCTGTGGTGCGGATGAGATGGCTGTCACTCAGCTGCTGCCCAACTACAATGTCTACTCTGAGTTGGCAGCAGCAAGTACAGTACTTACTACAGGTATGTGGAGGACGGATGATAATTGTGATCAAATCATGTGCTGAAAGAAACTAACTAACTTGAGTAGAATTGAACATTTATTTACCATTTATAAACTAATCCGTAAAAGAAGTGATTTTCATATGTTGGAAATATTTCACAGCATCTGATTGCAAATGAAGTTTACACGGTACATATTTATGTAAGAAAACTTCCATGTATACACCTTCACTTTTATGTGAGTTTACTTCCATGTTCACACATGGTACAGATTATGTATTGGTTTGACTTACATGCAGTTTTCAGACTACAGTAAGTTTGATATTCTCAATTTGATGCTTAAAAGAAACCTAATGCGAGACAAATGTTGGGCATGTTTCTAAAACTTCATTGTTTCACTTACACTTTACTAGGACGGGCTGCATTGCAGAAAAGGATTATGGCTTTGTTACGAAAGATAGATCAGTCTACACCTGGAACATCACAGGTAAGATTTTAAAAACTAGATTCAGGTCCAGGATTCAGGACCAGGAAAGATGATTAATCAGGTGTATGTATTATACATAGGTGATATTTCAATGGAAATCAAACTACAAAATGGGTTGTGCTTATTTTAGGGCATACAATTTTTTTATGCCACTATCATCAGAAGACTGGTGAAGGGATATTAAGCGTTACTTCTCTCCGTCTGTCTGTCTGTCGTCCGTACATATGAATGGGTATTTCGGAATTAGGGTTAATTTTTTTGAAAGATTGAAAATCAGTTAAAAAAAATTATGTGGCTTTTTCTAGACACTTTAAAAAGGTTTCATGTAGCTGAAATATGTCCACACAAGTAATCAGCTGGACGTAAAGAAGCCACTAAAACACTTATTTGTTAGAACGTCTGTGCATTTGGTAAAAATTGTATTCTGATCATTAGCTTGTGAAAAGTTCTATGTATTCAATGAATATTTTGTTTGTACCTGTAAAGATATAAAGTACAGGTAAAGTTCAATATTTGTCAATGTCGGTCAAATTTTACAGGAGTCTTTGCTCATTTTCAATCAATAGAGGGAGCATTTGTATTGATAAACACATTGCTAGTTTAAACTTTTAGTTCTCAAAAGTCATTATAGCTTGTTGGTAAATGATTTTGATTTCAGCGATTTTAAAAATAATTAAAGACATTAAAATTGAAATTTTATTTTTTAGGCGTGGGATGATACATTCAGAAACTGGGGGGTTGTGACAGGCTATCTTGAGGCCTACCCTAAGGATCACAAGGTGAAAATTGAAGACAATGCCGCAGCTCTCGGGGATGCTATAAGATTGAAACGTAAACCACAACACCACGCCAACACAGAACATGAACTTGAGGTAAGTAGATTGATACCTTAACTATAAACGATGATAATTCAGTGGTTAGTGCAGTTGAGTTTGAATTCAAGAATTGTAATACTTCATCAGTTTTGCCTTAGACAAGAAGCCTATCATCAAAGGTTTGTCTGTAAGAATGTTAGGTTAATTAATATTTGGCTGTTGATAGCCAAATCAATAAAAATATATGAAGTCAGTGATATAGACAGTATAATTTGCATAATGAATATTATGTACAATGGCAAACTGGTGATCAGTAAACCCAACTACTCTTTCCTGGGAGTTGGATGATTAATAAATACTCATACACACTCATATCCGCAATTCACTGATAACTTTACTATTTGAATCAGCGGTGAGAGAAGGATGATAGTGAGACGCCATTTCGCACCAGTCATTTTCGAGATTATGGGCGGCATGGATTCAAACTCATGACTCCAGGATTGATAGTCAGATGCACTACCAACTGAACTGACTAGTCCTAAGAATAGTGAATCATATAACTTGGATTTAAATAAAATCTGTAGAAGTCAGTATTATATGTACTACATTCTTGGTGATCATAATGCTGTAAACATTTTGAGCTTTTATCTTCTGTTTCTGTACCTACTTTGAAATTTAGCAATTTTATATATTAAGAAACATATTCTATATTTTTGGGGCGCCACAAGTTTGTTCTAGTTACAAGAGGGGGGGGGGGGGGGGGGGGGGGGGGGGCATTATACTCCACTGTGGTAGTGCTTAGCATGATATCTCAAGTGGACAACGTCCCAATATGAATGAAAAAATATTAAAAGCAATGCTAAAAACCAAACAACAGCAAATACTCTCACTGCTATATTGGCCCAATTGTTGAGAGCACTCTGGGATTTTTATTTCATATTAAGATATACAGCATTATTGTAACAATTGAGTGTGGAACGTGTGGTCCAGTGGTAGAGCACCAAACTCATGATCAGAGGATTGTGGGTTCGATCCTCCACCACGGCTATGAAAACTTTGAGTGTGATTTGCCTAAGTTGTAAAAACTTGTTTCACAATCTTAGCAAAGTAAATAAGTTTAAACATCGTAACAACAAATGAGTATTGCAGATGAAGTCTAACATTTGTTGATTTTGTTGCAGGACCAGTTAAATGAGTGGGCAAACATGACAGGATTCCTGTGTGCTCTAGGTGGTGTACGGTTGCAGAGTAAAGTCCACAGACAAAGGTAGAGTTGTCTAAAGTTGGCATCACCCATTTGCATCATCACCTTCTTTTTATTCAAATGTCTGATATTGAAATGTGCTATACCCATTGAAAATAACTGTTTGTAATAGACAAAAGCTCGTCAAGTCATACATATTCCCAAATAATATCTGTAAAGGTTTAAATGTAGGAAGGTGATAATGTTTCATTGATGATATTGAATTGACAAAATACAGTTTGATGGAAAAATGCCAAAGAACATGTCATATTTCATATGTATTATATTGAAAAAAATTGTTTCCAGACATTTGTGATAAAAAATTAGTCCACGTTGTGCAAATATGTTTTGTTCAAGCAGTGATCATGTATGATTTATATTATCTGTGTTAGAATTTGTGGTAGTCATTTTAGTTTATTGGATAAAATATAGTTGAAATACATAGACACACTGCCTGCTTTGTAAATACTTGTATTACTTGCTCATGGGTCCTTTTAGACTCGTTGAAACTTTTATATATATATTTGTAAGATTGATGGTGCATTGAACCAAGGCTTATATTAAAGTTCTGCTGACACTAAAAACGCAAAACTCCCCATTGAGCGTGTTCAGTATAATTTGGGGAGACGCATTATCACTCGTCAACCACCACCAAGAAATGTTGCTGACCTTTCTTACTGCTTGGTTCCAGAGTGGATCAACATTCCTTAGCATAGTATTGCAAATACATGTATTGTATGTTCAATGAGGCAGAGTTGTGTTGCCTGCACTGCTGCATATGATAGTTAGTTGTAAAGTTGGTGGTTTGAGGTGAAATTTGAAATGGTAATTCTCAGGGAGTTGTAATCATTTTCCAGTACAATGGTATATTGTTGCCAAAATTTATTGAAATTGATAACAAAAAAAGTTCATTTGCATTTTTTAAAGAGTCTCAGTGTATCCAACATATCTGTTATTCAGTTGTAACACTAGCCTGACAGGTTTGGATACAAGGAAGACGAGCCTGATGCAGAGCTGTGCCACCACAGATTCCCAGTATTGTCCTGTCACACAGTAAGTTTGCTTCTTTGAATATTTAGTGTCATTTTTATACAATCGAGAGCTAACGGATGATCAGTTAACCTAACCACTCTATCCTGGGCTCTTAGTAAGGTTAACCAGTACTCGAGCACATCCATCTTCTCAAGTAACTGGTAACTTCCCCACTTGAATCAGCGGTAAGTGAGGAATGACAATGAGATGCAATGTTGTATATAAATCTTCATGGAAACTGTCAATGGATGGAGATTCAAACTCCCGACCCTTTGATTGATAGTCAACACGTTACCGACTGAGCCCACTGGGCCCAGCTGTCACCCAGTAACTCAAGAGTCTAAACTTAATCACAATGCCGTAAATTGTGATTTTTTTCAGCTCAGACAATTTTAATTTTTGTCTCATATTTTGGAGAAAAAAAAAGACAAAAAGGTCTTACTTTCCTGTCAGCTGTGGTATGGGCAATTTAGCATTAAGTTTATGCATTTAGCTCTGTTTCTCTGGAACTGTTTGGCCTTGAGTCACCAAATATGGGTCCATTGTTGTGTTAAAGGTAATACTACTCTAAATCATGCAGTATTATTTGTGATGGTTTATAAGTAGCTTGTTGTTTACAGATTTATAAGTAACTTGTTATTTATAAATTTATAAGTAATTTCTGGTCTATAAATAACTTGTCATTTACTGATCTATAAGTAACTTGTTATTTACAGATTTATAAGTAATTTCTGGCTTAGATTTATAAGTAACGTGTTGTTTACAGATTTATAAGTAACTTAATATTTACCGATTTATAAGTAACTTGATTTTTACAGATTTATAAGTAACTTACTGAAGCTGCTGGTATGTCAGAATGAGAAGTTTGGTGCTCAGATACAAAAGCATGTAAAGGAACTGGTCGGACACGAGCTCAACTCTGCCCTTTACCCGATACTGTTTGACCAAATCAAGATTTGTGTGGATAAGTACTTCGACCCTTCAGGACAGGTTAGTTAAGTGAAAACAAAAATTACATGATTTATTCATTGTGAACATATTACATGTACATTTATAGAAAATGTTAATACATGTAGTATAAATGGGTTTTGAGAATTTGCGGCAAAACCATGCTGTTTTTATGCATGCATGGCAAAGTTTAATGTTTGAGTTTAATACAGATTGTCAGAACGGATATTTAATTTTGCTGATTGCTTGCAAAGTAAGATAAGAGCTTTTATGAATTACTTGTAGAGACAATCCAAATTACATAGTCTGGTTTCAATTCTTATAATCCGTAAATAACTGATCTAAAATTTACATTAAGTTTCATTTTCTAAATTTTTATCCTTTAATTGTTATTTAATTTAGTTTCAACAAAGAATCTACGAAAATTTCTCTCAGAAACTTGCTCAGATTGTTCTATTTTGATAGTCATAGAAATAGTCAGGCTGTGCATTTGGAAAACATTTGTAGTCTGGTTAAAAATGTCATAGACTGGGTCGCAGACTATATTTATTTTTCGTAGACTGCCATTTCATGAGTAGAACAACCTCTGAGTGTCCTCTGTGGCCGAGCGGTCTAAGGAGCTGTCTCGAGATCAATAACCTCTCATTGCTAAGGTTTGTAGGTTCGAGTCCTGCTCGCTCAAAAAACTTTATGTGAAAAAATTTGCCAGTTACTTGTGGAAGAACAGTCGTTCCATGCAGATTCATTCTGAGGTCTTCCTCCACCAATAAAGCTGGATATGCCATATATATATCCTGAAATGTATTGAAAATGGCGTTTAACCCCAACCTCTGGCGTGAATGGCCAACACTCTATCCATCGCATCACTGTCATGCTTAACAGTGGATATGACATATTCATTATTTTTGTGTTGCAAGTTAACAATTAAAGGTAAATAATGTAAATAATTATTTTCTGATGTAGGTGATTGTGACAGATCTGAGTACGCAGTTTATAGAGAATGTGATATTTATCATGAAAAATATTCTGGAGATGAAGCCCGACCAGCCGTGCGAGCACCTTGGTGTGGCCAGTATAGAGTACCTCATGTTAGCTGTTGTAAGGTAAGGGATATCTGGTTAGGAAGGACACATGCAGGAGTACACCTACCTCATACTTGTCTTTTCCATTATACCAGGAGCAGAATTGGTTTTGGTTTGTTACACAAAAGACCTGACATGAGAACGACTATCTGGTCATGTGATCTTGTAAATACAATCTGGTCACGTGATCTTGTAAATACAATGTAGTGTTTACTTAGAGATCGTCAGTAACTGTTGTTCTAAGGAAAATGGAGGCGTTGAAACCAAAATTGATCACTGCTAGGATTGTCAACTTCATTGACTGAAGTCCACATCAGGTCAATTCCAATAAAGTTTTGGTCCCATGCTCTGTTACTGGTATCTTTTAGATTCATCTCCTTTGTTTCAGTAATTATCCAGTGTGGCTACTTCTATTTACAATTGAGAAATTTAAAACAAGATATCTGAATTCATTATTCCAATACTGATTACATTGTATGCCTCTTTTAAGTGTTTTCGTCTGTAGACTGTTCAAGATGGCCAGCATTGGGACATTAAGTTTGCATTGAGTTGCATGTATGTGTATATATATGGTTATTTATAATTGCACTGGTACCAATTATCATATTTGATCATCATTGTTTAAAATACATTCCATGTTTACATAGTATTACACAATATAGAAAATATATATATATATTTAAAAAAATTGGTTGCTCATATTCAGTACTGTAAAATAATCAGATAAGCATGCAAGGGCCATCTTTACTGTCTTGTTAATCACCATTAAAATCATTTATAATTCTATTCCTTTCAAATTAATTTGTGTGTTTTTCCATTCTTTTTAAACATGACTTCTTGTATTTACATTCAAGGTATGTGCGTCACCTGGATTCCACAGTACACGCCATACAGATCAAGATCAAGCTCTGTCAACTAGTGGAAGCAGTGAGTATATACATAATTAACAGTTTGGGCTGTTTAAATATATTGAAGAAAAACTGTAATGCTGAAGTTTGAATATGAAATGATTGATTGATTGATTGAATATTTAGCGTCATTTTTATGCCATCAAGGGCTAACAGACGAGAATATGAAATGAGAACAGTGTGAACTGGCCATTGTGTTTAATGACCATGAGCATACTAGTATTTTGCAATAAGATAATTATTAAAATCAAAGCGCTAACAAGTATAGAATATTGGCAGTTTTAGAATGCGAAGCCATTGTTGAGAATTGGGTTCATGATGCCAAGCCCGATTAGCTCAGTTGTTAGTGCGTCTGACTCAATCCCCGCTCAGCCACAATCTCCGTGATGTTTGATATACGGCATTGCATCTCCTTATCATTCGTCTCTCACCCCTGATTCAAGCGGGAAACCTATCAGTTACTTCCAGAGATGGGGTGTGCTCGAGTACTGGTTAACTTTCCAGGATCCCAGGAAACAGTGGATAGGTAAACAGATCATCTGTTAGCCTTCAATGGTATTAAAATGACGCTAAATATTCAATCATAATGCTTGCATAAATACTTTTCTGTTTTCCTTCCCTGTATTACTCAATCTGATTTCATTAATTATTTCAAAGGTCATTCACAATAAAATTTAATGTTCAATAATGTGGATGAGAGGCAAATTGTAATTATTGCTCACAATGTGTTTTTTACGTATGTCTGAGATCAAAAATAACGTTTCAGAAACAGCCTTGTTGTACATGTTCACGCTCATCCATTCTCAATGGCAGCCAGACTATACATACATTGTTGGCATTAACAACAAAAAATGCTCTGATAAAAAAACTGATTTCACATAGCCCGTTTTGTTTGTGATTTTCTGGAACAAGTCGGACATGTCAATATATGTACATTCTCAATAGTCTAGTTTTCTTTCTGTTATTCTCTTGACAAAAGAATTACAATCATTTATCCATTACAGAATGAGATACAAAGAGTTGATTTGTACTTGATCATTTCTGCAATCAACAGCTTGTTATTTTGCATCTCTACTGAAACTGTTTGATGGATTTTAACAATATTTTGCTTGAAGCTTCCTGGCATGAAGTTTTTTAGCTCATCTGAGCTGAAGGCTCACAAGTGAGCTTTTGTGATCGCCTGGTGTCCGTCGTCTGTCATCCGTCGTTAACTTTTAACAACTTCTTCTCTGAAACCAAGTTTTTTCAAGCCATCTTGATTCATCAAAAAACATGGCAGCCAGGGGGCGGGGCAAGTTTAATTAGTAAAAACAATTTATTGTCAGAAACTTCTCGCTCGATTTTAAAATAATTTCACAGAAATGTTCATTCTGGGACCCTTCACCAAGTTTGTTTAACTTGTAGTGACTTGTCAAAAAACATGGCGACCAGGGGGTGGGGTTAGTTTACTATATAAGGTATAGTAAAAACTTAAAAAATCTTCTTATCAGAAATCACCAGATCGATTTTAAAACAATTTTGCAGAAATGTTCCTTGGGTGACCCTTTACCAAGTTTTTTCAAGCTGTTGTGATTTGTTAAAAAACATGACCGCCACAGTGAGGTGCTAGTTTACTATATAGGCAGCTATTGTAAAAAAGAATCTACTGACTCGATTTCGATGTAATTTCACTGACATTTACAAGGGTGAACCTCTACCAAGTTTGAACTCTTCTACGCATCTGTTACATCTTCAAAACAAATAAAAATTCTAACTACTTGCCTATCTCATTTTTCTCGAATTTTGAGTGTACATGTAGTATATAATCTACTTAAATTGGGTGATTCAAGGGCAGTCAGGTGAGCGATATAGGGCCATCTTGGCCCTCTTGTTTATGTCTACCCATTGATGGGTGAAGGGGCATTGAGTGTAGTCCCTGTCTGTCTGTTCGTTTGTGCGTCTATCTGGAAAGTGAGTTTCTGATCAATAATTTCTGAAGGAGTCCATGTATTTAATTGATATTTTATGTGTATCTGTGTAATTATAAAATATTCAATGAAATTTCATATATTACTTGTATGATTGTCAGCTGAAGGGTTCTTAAAGTTACACAACCCGTCGCCCCAAGGTTAAGAATGCCCCACTTTGGGTTGTCAAATATGTCATAGAGTTATTTAAGTGAGACTTAAAAAAACTTATGATTTCCAACATTAATAGACAGAGGTAAAGGAAATTCTTCAATTGCTCATAGTTTTAAAATTGTACATAAGGCACTGGTTTATGACGGTCTTGTTTCTTTTTTCTAGATGATGTTGCGGCGAGACGATTTAACATTTCGACAGGAGATGAAGTTCAGGAATAAGCTTGTAGAATATCTAACAGATTGGATCATGGGTAATTCCCACCAGGTCAACATCCAGGGTGATATCTGTAGCATGTCAAGGTAAGGGACATCACTCTGCAGTCATCTGTTTTGAGATTTCAGATTATCCCCCTTTGTTACCTTTCTCTTATGCAGTCAGATATTGTTTTCACTAACATCAGCCACTTGAAAAAAATGGTTATAAAGAGAAAACGTTCTAAACACAAAATATCTTTGATGAAACTAGATGGTATAAGATTTAATTACAAAAGCTTCTTAACAACTAAAGAAAAAAAAAATGAACCAAGTTAATTAAAAAATGGTGACATATTTTAAGATAATTTCAGTATCTGACTGAATTTTTGAATAGTTTGTGAAGTATCCAAGTTTTCTTGTGAAATATTTTCTGTGTAATGGTGCTACAAATTGATGGTATGATATTAAAAGATTTGAGAATGCACATTTTCTTTATGATATAGTTATACTTGTATACTGTGGTGTGAATCAGAGCTCTAGATTTTCCCTTGCAAAAAATTGATCTGCAGAAATGAAATAAAACGTTAATGACTGTTTTATTTAGTTTGCCCAAAAATTGAACATAAGATTGTTTAATTTCACTATAAAACGGAATATCATGGAATAACGGTGCCAAGGAAGCATCCATCGAGTATACAGATTTTGCTGTGTGTTGGAGGTCAAAACTGATTTAAAATTAGCTACTGGGCATTCAAGCAGGGTGGTAGTGCAGTGGATAGAGCATTGGCCACTCAGACTAGAGGTTGTTGGTTTGATCCACAGCTTAACCCTATGCCTCTTTAATAACAACACTCGTACTGGTTCTATCCAGGAAGCAGACTCAAGAGCTTTTCATTAAATTATAAGCTCTGAGTTCACTTTGCAATCGAGCTAAAATAAATAAGTATAAACTAAACTAAGCATTAAGTTAATTTTATTATTAGTGTAGAATTTCACCAACATACACTTAACTAAGTAGAAATTGTAAACTAAGACTAAGTGTTAATGTTTATGTAGGCATTTGAAGGAGTTCGCAGTGTTCCTATCCAATTTTTTTACATGTGGCGTAAATTCTGTAGACTTATACTAAGAAGTCTCAACTTCCATTTTAGCTTTGTTTTGTTTTTTTATATAGTACTGCAGTTTCTCGTTAACAGCTTCCCTTAGCGGTACATATTTTTGGGACGATTTTAACCATATTTTTCCTCATAAAATGCTCAATATAATTGAAACTTGTTTTTAATTACATTTTTAAAATACGTATCTTCTTTCCCTTGAAAAGAGTATAACTTTCATATAGATAAAACTCAAATTGTGTTACCTTTACATATAATCATTATGCAGGGGTTAATTTAAATGGGGGTTTTACAACATCAAATGTTGTACATTCACGCCTGATTGCGCAAAAAAGCTCTGGTACAAGTTCTTGGTTTTAGGGGTTTCAGTGAGAATCTGCAGTATTATGTTATAAAAACAAAGCTAAAACAAAAGCGGAGACTTCATAATACAAGGGTACAGATTTTTGATAATTTACGCCAGATGTCAAAAAGTCTGATAAGAGCAACATAAATTACCTTAAGTTTGTTCTACTAAACTCAGTATACATATGTATATTTTATATTTTGAAATATTTTCTTAGCTAAATTGATTTTGGTGAAACTCAGTCTAGGACATATTAGAAAAAAAGGGTATGGAGAAAAATCAAGTATGTAAATTGTAAATGGGTATAATTATTGTTTTTCTCTTGAATAATTACACTGTTATTGTGTCCCAGTTATCGTGCAATGCAATGGCATTCAATTTCTTATGTAAGTAGACATGGTATATATATATCTCAAATTTCAAACCTTTGCAAAATGTAGCATTTGTGACACTGATTTAATTCCATGCAAAGTTATTGCCCTGGCACTTAGTTGCATTGCTGTATTTACCACATTGCAATTGTTGTGGAGCGGACTATTTCTACAGTTTTCAGGCGATTGACTTGAAACTTTGCATACTTCAATATCAAGTGTAGATGTGCGTGATGCAAATTATAAGACATTGATTTAATTAATGCTGAAGTATTAATCACCTGTAGTGATGGGTCTAGTTTGTAATCAATTAAAGTTAACTTTTCATTACAACATGTCCAAATTTCTGTCTTACTGCAATGGTACTGCTCAATTTCTAATGATGTCTGCATTCAGATGGGGTTGCTAGTTGAATTAATCATCATATCAGTAAACCAATATTAAACTTATTTATTTTACTTCGATTGTGAAACATGTTATTACAACTTATACAAATAACGCTCAAAGTCTTCCTGGGTAGACACAGTACTAAGGATATAGCGAAAAAGTGTCTTGCTCAAGGACACCACACATACCTGTGGCGGAGTATCTACCACAGGACCACTTGCTCCACATACTGTGGTGACACTCAGGTCAAATATCTTGGATTTGATCCCAGTCTCTCATTAAAAAAACAAAAATACACTCAAGAATGATTCACAAAAGCTTTGAGTTTATTTTGTGATAAATCCTCTTGGTATTTCACGGAGAAACCATTTCGTTTAACCCTTTATTCCATAGATACACGTTTTCCCACACCAATCACAGAAGTCCTTTGAAAACAGTGCTGGAAGAGTTCAGATTGCTCATAACGAGCAATCTGAACACTTCCTGCACTGTTTTCCACTCTGTCAGTTAATATAAACATAATTCACCCAATAATTCAAAAGCCTTCTATATTAGAGGTGTCCAAATGCGTCTATATTCAGTAAAGGGTTAATCTGGAGCTCTGATGGGTGTTTGTGTGATCAGTGGTGAATACAGCTTCAATAAAATCAGCAAATATTCTTTTGTTTGGTACAAATTTTTAAGTTGCCAGATTTTAAAGCTTTTAACGATGGTTTGCTCACTTTATGCCACAGAAGTGACTGAACCTATTTACCTCAACATTATATATACTGTGTTACTTGCATGCTGTGTACGTTTATATCTATGTGTCTAGTGTAGATTTTATGTAACTATTATTTTTATAGATTATAACTTGTGTGCTGACAAGCATAGTTGTTAGGTTTTCGTAACAATTTATGTTGCCTAGAGACACAATGCTGAGATTTTTATTACATAAGATATGAGACACAGTCATACTTTTTTTTTAAATAACTTGTGTTGCTAGGACACGCAGTCCTGAATTTTTTAGTCTTACATTTATTCATCAGATATAGAAATTAAGCAAGCAGTCAAATGTCTTGGTGTCAGTCATATGAGGATGTTAAAAAATCATATGGTGATAATGAGAGTAGGACATGATGTCACAAGCTAACTATTTAATGTATTAATTAATGGTACAAACTACATTACAATCATCAATTATTTATATGTAAACATCCTAGGGCGTGTCAGCGGTTATGTACGCCAAAAACTTTTTCTGTAGCATGTTTCCTTTGGTCGCCCTAAGTATGTTTATATTTTGTAGAAATGTTTAAAAAGTAAGGGGTTCACAGGAGGCAAAAATTATATTTTAGAAATTTTATTCCAAGCAACATTTCATGAATTCTTTTAAGTGCGTGATAAAAGTTTAATTTCTGAGGAGGTCCATATGCATTATTTACCTTTTAATTCAAATCATGCCAATGCACAGATACCAGAAACTGGTGTGAACGACTGGAGACAAGATAAATTTTGATTAAACATTTTGCCACAGGGAATTTCTAAACTCAACATGTCTATAAAGGGAACTACAATGGATATATTTGATGGCACTTTTAAAAATGTCCTATTAGTAAATGGCTATAGACAAATGCTGTTGGCACTTTTAGTCGCATCATGCCATTAAGAACAGTTTTATCTTTCCAACAATATAGTGCCACAACATTACTAATGTTACATTTTTAAGTGATTGGCCTGTGTCACTTTATATTAATGTTTCAAGTACCATTTAAAATATCTGTGAGAACATACTAATTACATTGAATCACCTATACCCTGATATTTCTGTGAGAACATACTAATTACATTCAATCACCTATACCCTGATATTTCTGTTTGAATAGAATTGTATTTGTCTTAAAAAAACATTATTTGGCTATCCATGGCAACATACCCACTTTTAAATTAAAAACAACAACAAATGGAGCCATTGCTTTGTTTATATCTGAGAAAGAAAATATTGACATTGGGTACCCTTATGATGTCCATTAGAACATGTCAATTACATTGTCTATTTCCAAAAAAATCTTAATTTAATAGGATCATAAGTAGTCATTCACTAGTCCACAAAAATGAAAATTCAGCTATCCATAGTAACACTCATTTTTTTAATTTAAAAAAAAACACACATACAAACTAATTACCTGGGGTGGGGGTGGCATTCTTCCATTTTTGTCTTGAAAGAAATATTTAATGAATCCATATTGAATGACTCCATATTAATGCTTCTGCATGTTCCGTAGCGACATTTACCAGTTTAAGATGCTTTACACACAAAAAGTAGTTCCAAGATGGCTGACATTAATCTTCAAACTGATAAGGAGTAATCAGCGAGGTGTTTCAACGAAATTAGATTAGGTTTAGGTATGCATCACACATTTATTCAATGACACACATTAAAACATTGATTAATGGACTGGTGTTTGTGGCACCATACTTTGTTATGTTGACAAGTGTTGCTTGTTCAGGCACCATGGGTTTATATTAATATGCTCTGATGATATAACACATTCAAACCTTGGTTAAAGTTTAAGTGTTTGTACAGCACAAAACATTATTTAACAAATTCTGTCAATGTTTTTTGCAACCATCCGCTGTATTACTTTGCTATAATGGATTGCTGGTGAATACATTGCTTAGGCATTATGCTTCATCAGACTGCATGAAGTGCTATCTCTTTGACCACATGGATTTTACTGTCATAGCTGCCTGCCCACTTCCAGTACAGTGTTAATGCTTTGTTTGCTGTGATGCTTCCCTATCCCTTGTTGATTAAAGTTGTTGTATATATACCAGGTGATGTTGTTGATATTGAGTCAATTCACATTTTGATGCAGCTGTGACTTTGCCTTGGATACTTCTGTCATTAAAAGTTGGTTCCCTATTTTGGATACTTCTGTCACTAAAAGTTGGTTCCCTATTTTGGATACTTCTGTGACATCGCATGTCACTAGAAGTCAAATACTAACCTTGGATATTCTTGTGATTAAAAGTCAGTTACCTACAGGGCTTGAAATTTATGATTAAAGTTACTCGTCCGCCCTTTCAATTATTTTTAAATTGAATGCTTAAAATCAATATTATGGTCAGTTTCTTAAATCTTTATCATCCTGACCAAATGTTCACTCTTCATGGTGAGCGGACAAGTAAAATTGTCCAGCCCTGACCTACCTTGGATACTTCTGTGGCATTGCAGGTCACTAGAAGTCAGTTACTAATCGAGGAAACTTCTGTAATTAAATCTCAGTTACCTACTTCGGATACTTCTGTGGCATTGCAGATCACTAGAAGTCAGTTACCTACTAAGGATATTTCTGTGACAAGGCCGGTCACTAGAAGTCAGTTACCTACCTTGGATATTTCTGTGACAAGGCAGGTCACTAGAAGTCAGTTATCTACCTTGTTTACTACTGTGACATTGCAGGTTACTAGAAGTCAGTTACCGACCTTGGATATATCTGTGACAAGGCAGGTCACTAGAAGTCAGTTACCTACCTTGTTTACTACTGTGACATTGCAGGGCCCTAGAAGTCATTTACCTACCTTGTTTACTACTGTGACATTGCAGGTCACTAGAAATCAGTTACCTACCTTGGATATTTTCTGTGACTAGGCAGGTCACTAGATGTCAGTTATCTACCTTGTATACTTCTGTGACATTGCAGGTCACTAAAGTCTGTTACCTTCCTTGTTTACTACTGTGACATTGCAGGACACTAGAAGTCTGTTACCTTCCTTGTTTACTACTGTGACATTGCAGGTCACTTGAAATCAGTTGCCTACCTTGGATATTTCTGTAACATTGCAGGTTACTAGAAGACAATTTCCTACCTAGGATACTTTTTTTATTAAAAGTCATTTACGTACCTTGGACACTACTGTGACATTGCAGGTCACTAGAAGTCAGTTACCTTGGATACTTGTGTGATTAAAAGTCAGTTACCTACCTTGGACACTTTTGTGACATTGCAGGTCACTAGAAGTCCATTTCCTACCTTGGATATTTTTGTGATTAAAAGTCAGTTACCTACCTTTGACACTTGTGTGACATTGCAGGTCACTAGAAGTCCATTTCCTACCTTGGATATTTTTGTGATTAAAAGTCATTTACCTACTTTGGACACTTGTGTGACATTGCAGGTCACTGGAAGTCCATTTCCTACCTTGGACACTTTTGTGACATTGCAGGTCACTAGAAGTCCATTTCCTACCTTGGATACTTGTGTGTCATTGCAGGTCACTAGGAGTCCATTTCCTACCTTGTTTACTACTGTGACATTGCAGGTCACTAGAAGTCCATCTCCTACCTTGTATATTTCTCTGACCAAAAGTCAATTACCTATCTTTGATACTTTTGAGATTAAAAGTCAGTTACCTACCTTGGTTGGATACACAGGTCATTAAAAGTCAGTTACCTTACTTGGTTGGATACACAGTCATTAAAAGTCAGTTACCTACCTTGGTTGGATACACAGTCATTAAAAGTCAGTTACCTACCTTGGTTAGATACACAGGTCATTAAAAGTCAGTTACCTACCCTGGTTGAAACACAGGTCATTAAAGTCAGTTACCTATCTTGGTTGGAAACACAGTCATTAAAAGTTAGTTACCTACCTTGGTTGGATACACAGTCATTAAAAGTCAGTTACCTACCTTGGTTGGAAACATAGGTCATTAAAAGTCAGTTACCTACCTTGGTTGGATACACAGTCATTAAAAGTTAGTTACCTACCTTCGTTGGATACACAGGTCATAAAAGTCAGTTACCTACCTTCGTTGGATACACAGTCATTAAAAGTCAGTTACCTACCTTGGTTGGATACACAGTCATTAAAAGTTAGTTACCTACCTTCGTTGGATACACAGGTCATAAAAGTCAGTTACCTACCTTCGTTGGATACACAGGTCATTAAAAGTCAGTTACCTACCTTGGTTGGATACACAGGTCATTAAAAGTCAGTTACATACCTTCGTTGGATACACAGGTCATTAAAAGTCAGTTACATACCTTGGTTGGATACACAGGTCATTAAAAGTCAGTTACATACCTTCGTTGGATACACAGGTCATTAAAAGTCAGTTACATACCTTGGATACTTCTCTGATTACTAGTCGGTTACCTACTTTGGATACTTCTTTGACATTGTAAGTCACAAAACATTGGGTGCCTACCTTGGATACTTCTTTGACATTGCATGGCGTTAAATTGCAGTTGCCTGCCGTTGATACTTTTGAGGTTAAATGTCAGTTACTGACCTTGGATATACAGGTCATTCTAAGTTAGTTTCCTACCTTGGATTCTTTAATGACATTGAAGTGCACTAAAACTGGGTTGCCTATCTTGGATACTTCTTTAACATTGCAGGTCATTAAAGTGTAGTGACCTACTATTGACACTTTTGATATTAAAAGCCTGTTACCTACCTTGGACATTTCTGTGGCATTGTAGGTCACTAAAAGTCTGTGAATGACATCATTCACATTCAAACAAGTGTTTTTTTAATATAAACTATGACCATTTGATAAAAACGCGTAATCCTAGAATTTACAAATCAACAAAATGTCGTATCTTTAGTGTTTGAGTGTCTACATACCCTTTTAGGACTCACTCTCTCTCTCATTTTTTTTTAAAACAAATAACAGCTCAAAATCCAACCCCTTTAAATGTTTTCTATATCAAACCTGGCAGATATAGTTTCTAATACCAACATTATAATGTTAAATAATACAAAATAATAATTGTTGCTAATGACGATTTTCCTCTCTATGATAATAATAATCAAAATTATAAGTGATATTGCCATTTTTATTTTTGAGATTAGTTTGTGTAATAAAGCTGAGCAAACCAAAGTTTTGTTTTCCTTTGTTTTAGTGATTCTTTGTGAATGTTGTGTAGTTGTTGTGATTCTATTCCACATCTAGGAGGCATGACAAGGGAATGTCCCGGTCGTCCAGCGGTCTACAACGATACTTACACAATACGCCTGCCCAGGGGCTGGTTTCATCAAAGGGGTCTGCCCCTACAGTCAACCACCAGCCCGTGTTTTTCTTAACTCAGCCCGCTGTTGTGTAAGTATATAAGTAAATGTACAGTCAAGTTGCAATAGATTAAGATTCGGGGGGGTTTTTGACTTGCTACAGTTATTTTATAGTTTAAAACTCTTGACTAATTGGAAATTTAAAACATGTAGAATGATATAAAATTGGTTTGGTTTGTTAGTTAGGCAATAGCTTGTGTCAGCTAACAAGTAGCACTCACTCATCAAAACCATTGTGTTTAGTTTCAACCACTACCTCTTTATCATCCTGATGAACTTGGGCAGTAGCAGACTATCAGTCCATCGGTCATGAGTTTGATTCTGTGGTAAACCAGTCTCTGTGATGTACAACATTGCGTCTCATTGTCATTCGTTTTCACCCCTGATTCAAGTAGGAAAGTTACCAGATATGTGCAGAGATGGGGGTGTGTTTGAGTACTGGTTAACCTTTCAGGATCCCAGGAAACAGCGGTTAGGTTAACTGAATGTCTGTTAGCACTCGATGGCATATCATGACAGTAAATATTCAAACAAACAATCTCTTCATCTTTATAATAACCATAAATCATTATCTTTCTCATTATCATCATCAGTTTCACCATCAGTTTCTCATTTTTACCATATGTTTCAGAATGTCCATTCACTGTTTTCCTTAATATTATCATTTGATCATCATTTATTGTCATCATTTGTCATCAATGTCATTATCATTAGCTCTTACCATTTATTATCAGTAAATTATCAATCTGGTCACTGCCCTTTTGGACTTATATAGAGAAGGAAAACCAACTGATGGAGATTTTGTGAAAGTTTGTGCATTCACACCAAATCTTACAAAATCTCATTTTAAATTATCTCATTTTCCATCATCTCAGGAATACAATTCAAAACTCTCAACAAAATGAGACAATTCTTGGCAATCTGTTTAAATTGTTGAAGTAATACTATTATCAAAATTTGTATACAGCAACTAATAAAACGGTTAAATTACTTGAAATGTCACTTCAGACTGCAATGTTTTCATTCAAGATCATTTTGCATGTTCAGAACATCATAATAACATCCAAGGTTACATATAACTTACATTCCATGTACATAAAAACAGATGCTTGTGAGTTCTGAATGATTAATTTGCCAAATATCTAAACCTTCACATGCTATTTTATAAACAATTTCTCAGGAGACACAATCTTCCTGTCCCTCTATATAAGTCCTTAATTATTGTCATAAGTTATTTTGTCTGTATTGTCGTTTAATGTCAGCATTCATTATCATTTTATATGTTATACTATCATTATTCATTATCGTCATCATCAATAATATAATCATTTTCAATAATAAAACCATTCATTATCATCTTCATTAATTATCGGTCCTTCATTGCTTAGTTGTCTTAGATGCTGTTGTCCAATGACCGCTTGTCTCTCACCATTAAGGTCTTGACTTTGAGTCTGGCTTGCTCCATAAACATTGTGTTAGAAAGTTTGCCAGTTACTTGAGGACGGTGGTTCTACATAGATTCAGACTGAGATCTATTCCACCAGTACAACTGGATATGGCATACATTAACTGTGCTGTGTTGAAAATTGGGTTAAACCCCATTAAAAAAAGAAAGAAATATAATAATTAATTATCATGATCGTTTTTCACCAATTATTATAATGACAAGTACTATCATCGAGATTAAATTTATACAACGTTCTGCATGACAAGTTTAAAGTTTTGAGTATTTGCATCATATATTTTTTAACTGATTTATTTTGAATGTTCAAACATAAAAAGAAGTGGCACCTCACCACATGATTGACAATGATTAATCAATGAAAACAAGCTATAAGTAAAAGATATGTGTAACCAACTGACTGTAAAGAGTTTTAGCAGTCATTTGGAGCAGTTTTGACTGAGGATTGTCCATTTGCAAATCATTGATGAACATGACGTCTGGTTTTTTTTTTGGCATGTGGTCATTAAAAAACAGGTTCGGAACGGTGCAAAAATATTGTCGTTTTTCTTTGACATCAACTGTTTAAGAAGCACGGCCAACGTATGAAACTCTTAGCTTGATATGCAAGGTGTAATAGTTATCCTTATCATTTTGTGGGTTTAGCGCAACACTGTTCTGTCTTCATATAAACAAATAAGAAAATAGAGCAGTGTTGCATTGAATGATCGAGTTCTCTTATGGTTCCAGTAACAGCACCTCCTATAAACCTTTTTACAATAAACTTCAAGCATTTATCATTATAATCATCAACACCATCATCTTTGCCACCACAAACATCATCATAAGTATAATCATAGTTAATGCTGCTGCCATTTTCATTTTCACCATTATCATCAATATTCATCATTATTATCAACATCAGTATTACAACAGCCAGTAATTACACTGTTGTTGACATTTGCCACAGTTTGTCAGTATACAGATTTTACTTCAAAAAATCACATTGTTATTTGTTCATTTTTTTGTTGTTGAAAATTTTGATTTATTCATCTTGACCCAATTCCAGATAAAGACCAGAAACAAGACTTAGATCTTGACTTATATCAATAACTCAAACTATATTGACCTTGATAGAATGACTTAAAGCCATCCAAAGCACATTTACCGTTATAACACTTTACATAAAGACATCCAAATCACATTGACACAAGAACACAAGAATTAAAAGCATCCAAATCATGTTGGCCTAGATAACACTCCTTAAAGGCACCCAAAGCACCTATACCTTTATAACGATTGATGTAAAGGCATCCAAATCGAACTGACCTAGATGACATTTGACAAAGGCCTTTCAAAATCTGTTTGACCTTGATAACACTTGACATAAAGACTTCCAAATCACATTGACCTTGATAACACTTGACATAAAGACTTTCAAATCACATTGCCCTTGCTAACACTTGATATAAAGACTTCCAAATCATATTGATTAGACCTTGATAACACTTGACATAAATACTTCCATATCACATTGACCTTGATAACACTTGATATAAAGACTTCTGAATTATATTGACCTGACCTTGATAACACTTGACATAAAGACTTCCAAATCATATTGCCCTTGATAACACTAGCACTAGTCATAAAGATTTCCAAATCACATTGACCTTGATAACACTTGTCATAAAGACTTTCGAAATCACATTGACCTTGATAACATTTGACATAAAGACTTCCAAATCACATTGACCTTGATAACAGTTGACAGAAGAGTTCCAAATCACATTGACCTTGATAACACTTGACTGAGAGACATCCAAATCACATTTACCTTGATAACACTTGACTGAGAGACATCCAAATCACATTGACCCTGATAACACTTGACTGAGAGACATCCAAATTACATTGACCCTGATAACACTTGACTGAGAGACATCCAAATCACATTGACCTTGATAACACTTGACTAAGAGACATCCAAATCACATTGACCCTGATAACACTTGACTGAGAGACATCCAAATTACATTGACCCTGATAACACTTGACTGAGAGACATCCAAATCACATTGACCTTGATAACACTTGACTAAGAGACATCCAAATCACATTGACCCTGATAACACATTTTACTGAGAGACATCCAAATTACATTGACCCTGATAACACTTGACTGAGAGACATCCAAATCACATTGACCTTGATAACACTTGACTAAGAGACATCCAAATCACATTGACCCTGATAACACTTGACTGAGAGACATCCAAATTACATTGACCCTGATAACACTTGACTGAGAGACATCCAAATCACATTGACCTTGATAACACTTGACTAAGAGACATCCAAATCACATTGACCCTGATAACACTTGACTGAGAGACATCCAAATCACATTGACCCATAGCAATGTGAAAACTAAAGTCCGCTTATAGACAAATTTGAAACCACAACTCAAAGGTATCATTCATACTGAATTTGGCTCATCAGTTCTTGAAAAGAGGATCTCATGCTGGCACTTATAAATATGTAAGCCCCTTTAAAGACCAAATTTAAACAGACATGACTAGATAATGCTTTAGATATCAAAATGATTAAACTCATTCCTAAAATAGAAGAGAAGAGCAACTCCTGTTTCCCATATAGATCATAGCCCTTTGATCATTTCTTCACAAGAATCAGTAATACAAAATATGCCTTGTTAGATTAAGAAGAATACACATAATTATAACCTTTTTGGCCCTTATGGATATTAAATCCACTTTCAAAGGATCCGGTTACAAATGTTATGATTAAACAATGCTCCGGATCTCAAATTGAATAAAACCATTTCTCATTTGGAAAAGAAAATCAAAATTATATGTTTTCCTATATAAAATTCAAAGCCCCCCTGCCCTTGACAGGGGTCCCAATGGACCATTTCCCCTTTAGTGAACAAAATTGAAACCACTACTCAAAGGAACTATTTATAATATTAAATATGATCTGGCTGATTGGCTCTTGAGAAGATTTTTGAAAATTAATTCCTTTTGCAGCCCTTGTTGGCCCTTTATTGATATCTGAGCCACATTAAAGAGCCAATTCTATCCTGACTTTATAAACAATGCTTTAGATCCCAAGATGATTAAATCATTCCTGAATTGATGAGAAGAAGATATTTTCAAACAGTATATGAGCAATTTTAGCTGGTCGGTACTTGAGTACAAGTGTCCCCTATATAATCATATGTTACACTGGTAAGCCATCAGTGCTGGGCCAGTTTTGAGCCAGATATCATGGCATTAACTAAGCTGGAAGAGCTTCATGTAAGAATGCTTCACATTTTGGTAAAAATCTGTTGTACAGTTTTAGACAAGTCACTTGAAGCAATAGTTTACAATGCACGATGGGCACAGAGCGATCCTATGAGCTCAGTTGTGAGACTTGAATGAGAAACTAAACCCAAGACAGAGATACAAAACATAACTTAAAGACCTGCAAACAACTCATTTTACAACCATAACAGAATACTTACTTTCATGAAACACTTAAACAAAATGGGATCTGGATGCTGTGTTCCAAGTCATAAATAACCTGTAACTGACTAAATGTTCCTAATACTTCTATGATTTTAATTGATTTTTCTATGTAAAAGCTAAAGCATGTCTACTGATCAGAAATATAAAAAAAATGTTTACTTATCTTCTCTTTCTTAACTTTACTAACAGCTTGTTTATTATTATTTGGAGTTGTAAGAAAGTAAATACAGACTTGCACAATGCTTACCATTACTCTGTTATATTAACCATCACAGGCATGTCTGACTTACAGGATGTATGAATCATCACAGACATGACTGACTGTTACTGGCTGCATAACTCATCACAGGCTCGACTGACTTTTACAGGCTGTATAAATCATCAAAGACATGTCTGACTGTTACAGGCTGTATAAATCATCACATGCATGACTGACTGTCACAGGCTGTATAAATCATCACATGCATGACACTGTTACTGGCTGTATGAATCATCACAGACATGTCTGACTGTTACAGGCTGTATGAATCATCACATGCATGACTGACTGTTACTGGCTGCATAAATCATCACAGGCATTACTGACTTACTGGCTGTATAACTCATCACAGGCTCGACTGACTTTTACAGGCTGTATAAATCATCACAAACATGTCTGACTGTTACAGGCTGTATAAATCATTACAGGCATGATTGACTGTCACAGGCTGTATGAATCATCACATGTATGACTGACTGTTACAGGCTGTATAAGTCATCACAGGCATGTCTGACAGGTACAGACTATAGATTATCACAGGCATGATTGACTGTTACAGGCTGTATAAATCAGCACAGGCATGTCTGGCTGTTACAGGCTGTATAAATCATCACAGTCATGTCTGACTGTTACAGGCTGTATAAATAATCACAGACATGCCTGACTGTTACAGGCTGTATAAATCATCACAGGCATGATTCACTGTTACAGGCTGTATACATCATCACACGCATGACTGACTGTTACAGACTTCACAGTTATGGCTGACTGTTACATGCTATATACATAATCACAGGCATGTTTGACTGTTACAGGCTGTATAAATCATCACAGACATGTCTGACAACTACATAAATCATCATAGGCATGACTGACTGTTACAGGTTGTATAAATCATCACAGGCATATCTGACTGCTACAGGCTGTATAAATCATCACAGGCATGATTGACTGTTACGAGCTGTATAAATCCTCACATGCATGACTGACTATTACATGCTGTATAAGTCATCACAGGAATGTCTGACTTACAGGCTGTATAATAATCACAGGCATGTCTGACTGTTACAAGTTGTATACATCATCACAGGCATGTCTGTATAATGCATGGTTTACTGTTACAGACTACAAAGTCATTGTTTACTGTTATAGAGTGTAGAAAGGCAAGGTTTACTGTTATAGACTACAAAGTGATTGATTACTGTAACAGACTGTGCAAAGTGATTGTTTACTGTTACAGACTGTACAGTCATTGTTTACTGTTACAGCTTGCTTGTGCAAAGTGATTGTTTACTGTTACAGACTGTACAAAGTCATTGTTTACTGTTACAGCTTGCTTGTGCAAAGTGATTGTTTACTGTTACAGACTGTACAAAGTCATTGTTTTCTGTTACAGACTGTGCAAAGTCATTGTTTACTGTTACAGGCTGAACAAAGTCATTGTTTACTGTTACAGATTGTACAAAGTCATTGTTTACTGTAACAGGCTGAACAAAGTCATTGTTTACTGTTACAGACTGTACAAAGTCATTGTTTACTGTAACAGGCTGAACAAAGTCATTGTTTACTGTTACAGGCTATACAAAGTCATTGCTTACTGTAACAGGCTGAACAAAGTCATTGTTTACTGTTACAGATTGTACAAAGTCATTGTTTACTGTAACCGGCTGAACAAAGTCATTGTTTACTGTTACAGACTGTACAAAGTCATTGTTTACTGTAACCGGCTTAACAAAGTCATTGTTTACTGTAACAGGCTGAACAAAGTCATTGTTTACTGTTACAGATTGTACAAAGTCATTGTTTACTGTAACAGGCTGAACAAAGTCATTGTTTACTGTTACAGGCTATACAGAGTCATTGTTTACTGTAACAGGCTGAACAAAGTTATTGTTTACTGTTACAGTCTGTACAGAGTCATTGTTTACTGTTAGAGATTGTACAAAGTCATTGTTTACTGTTACAGACTGTACAGTCATTGTTTACTGTTACAGGCTGAACAAAGTCATTGTTTACTGTTACAGGCTGAACAAAGTCATTGTTTACTGTTACAGATTGTACAAAGTCATTGTTTACTGTAACAGGCTGAACAAAGTCATTGTTTACTGTTACAGGCTATACAGAGTCATTGTTAACTGTTAGAGGTTGTACAAAGTCATTGTTTACTGTTACAGACTGTACAAAGTCATTGTTTACTGTTACAGGCTGAACAAATGCATTGTTTACTGTTACAGACTGTACAGAGTCATTGTTTACTGTTACAGGCTGAACAAAGTCATTGTTTACTGTTACAGATTGTACAAAGTCATTGTTTACTGTTACAGGCTGACCAAAGTCATTGTTTACTGTTATAGACTGTACAGAGTCATTGCTTACTGTTACAGGCTGAACAAAGTCATTGTTTACTGTTACAGATTGTACAGAGTCATTGTTTACTGTTACAGACAGTACAACGTCATTGTTTACTGTTACAGACTGTACAGAGTCATTGTTTACTGTTACAGGCTGAACAAAGTCATTGTTTACTGTTACAGATTGTACAAAGTCATTGTTTACTGTTACAGACTGTACAGAGTCATTGTTTACTGTTATAGACTGTACAGAATCATTGTTTACTGTTACAGACTGTACAAAGTCATTGTTTACTGTTACAGACTGTACAAAGTCATTGTTTACTGTTACTGACTGTTCAGTGACATGGTTTAGTTCCCGGCTGTACAAAGTATGGTTGACTGTTACATACTTTAAAGGCATGATAGATTGTAACATGCTGTTCAGTGTTACAGACTGTATTTAGGAGTGTATGACTGTTACATACTGTATAAAGGCACAGGTTACTGTTACAGACTGTTTAGGCAGGGTTGACTGTTACAGGCTGTATTTAGGCATTGTTGACTGGTACAGGCTGTGTTTAGGCATGTGTGACTGTTACAGGCTGTATTTAGGAATAATTGACTTCCTACCTGTATTTAGGCATGATTGACTTACAAGCTGTATTTAGAAATGTTTGACTGTTACAGGCTGTATTGAGGCATGGTTGACTTTTACAGGCTGTATTTAGGAATGTTTGACTGTTACAGGCTGTATTTGAAAATGGTTTACTGTTACAGGCTGTATTTAGGAATGGTTGACTGTTACAGACTGAATTGACGCATGGTTGACTTTTATAGGCTTTATTTAAGAATGGTTGACTGTTACAGGCTGTATTTGGGAATGGCTGACTGTTACAGGCTGTATTTGGGAATGTTTTACTCTTCCTAGCTATATTAAAGCATGGTTGACATACAGGCTGTATTTAGGAATGGTTGACTGTTATAGGCTGTATTTAGGCATGCTTGACTGTTACAGGCAGTATTTAGACAATTTTTGACACACAGGCTGTATTTAGGAATGTTTGACTGTTCCTCGCTGTATTAAGGCATAATTGACTTACAGGCTGTATTTAGGAATGTTTGACTGTTAAAGGCTGTATTTAGGAATGGTTGACTGTTACAGGCTGTATTTGGGAATGGTTGACTGTTACAGGCTATTTTTAGGAATGTTTTGACTGTTACAGGCTGTACTTAGGCATGGTTGACTGTTACAGACTATTTAAGGATGATTGACTGTTACAGGCTGTATTTAGGCATGGTTGACTGTTACAGGCTGTATTTAGTCATGATTGACCGGCACATGCTGTATTTAGGCATGTTTGACTGTTACAGGCAGTATTTAGGCATGGTTGACTGTTACAGGCTGTATTTAGGCATGATTTACTGTTACAGGCTGTATTTAGGCATGGTTGACTGTTACACACTGTATTTAGGCATGACTGACTGTTACAGGCTGTATTTAGGCATGGTTGACTGTTACACACTGTATTTAGGCATGATTGACTGTTACAGGCTGTATTTAGGCATGGTTGACTGTTACATACTGTATTTAGGCATGACTGACTGTTACAGGCTGTATTTAAGCATGGTTGACTGTTACAGGCTGTATTTAAGCATGGTTGACTGTTACAGGATGGACTTAAGCATGGTTGACTGGTACAGGCTGTATTTAGGCATTATTGACTGTTACAGGCTGTATTTAGGCATGATTGACTGGTACAGGTTGTATTTAGGCATGTTTGACTTACAGGCAGTATTTAGTAATGTTTGACTGTTACATGCAGTATTTAAGCATGGTTGACTGTTACAGACTGTATTTAGGCATGATTGACTGGTACATGCTGTATTTAGTCATGTTTGACTGTTACAGGCAGTATTTGGACATAACTGACTGTTACAGGCTGTATTTAGGCATGTTGACTGTTACAGGCAGTATTTAGGCATGGTTGACTGTTACAGACTGTATTTAGGCATGATAGACTGTTACAGGCAGTATCTATGTATAATTGACTGTTACAGGCTGTGTTTAGGCATTGTTGACTGTTACATGCTGTATTTAGGCTTGGTTGACTGTTTCAGGCTGTATTAAGGCATAATTGACTTTTCAGGCTATATTTAGGCATGGTTGACTGTTACAGACTGTATTTAGGCATAACTGACTATTACAGACTGTATTTGGGAATGGTTTATTGTTACAGGCTGTATTTAGACATGGTTGACTGTTACAGACAGCATTTAGGCATGGTTGACTGTTACAGGCTTTATTTAGGAATGTTTGACTGTAACAGGCTGTATTTAAGTATTGGTGACTTTTACAGGCTGTATTTAGGCATGATTGACTTGAACAGGCTGTATTAAGGACTGTTTGACTGTTGTAGACTGTATTAAGGAATTATTGACTGTTACAGGCTGTATTTAGGCATGATTGACTGGTACATGCTGTATTAAGGCATGTTTGACTGTTATAGGCAGTATTTAGACGTGATTGACTGTTACAGACTGTATTTAGGAATGTTTAACTGTTACAGGCAGTATTTAGGCATGGTTGACTGTTACAGGCAGTATTTAGGCATGGTTGACTGTTACAGGCTATATTTAGGCATGATTGACTATTAAAGGCAGTATATATTCATAGTTGACTGTTACAGGCTGTATTTAGGCATTGTTGACTGTTACAAGCTGTATATAGACATGGTTGACTGTTACAGACTGTATTTAGGCATGGTTGACTGTTACAGGCTGTATTTAGGCATGGTTACTGTTACAGACTATATTTTGGCATAGTTGACTGTTAATTGCTGTATTTAGGCATGGTTGACTGTTACAGACAGTATTTAGGCATGATTTAGTGTTACTTGCTGTATTTAGGAATGGTTGACTGTTACAGGTTGTATTTAGGCATGATTGACTGTTACAGGCTGTATTTAGGAATGGTTGACTGTTACAGGCTGTTTAGGAATAGTTGATTGTTACAGGCAGTATTTAGGAACGTTTGACTGTTACAGGTTGTATTCAGGCATGATTGACTGTTACAGGCTGTATTGAGGAATGGTTGACTGTTACAGGCTGTTTAGGAATAGTTGACTATTACAGGCTGTATTTAGGAATGTTTGGCTGTTATTGCCTTTATAAGGGCATGGTTGACAATACCAGGCTGTATTTAGGAATGTTTGACTGTTATAGCCTTTATAAGGGCATGGTTGACAATTACAGGCTGTATTTAGGAATGTTTGACTGTTATAGCCTTTATAAGGGCATGGTTGACAATTACAGGCTGTATTTAGGAATGTTTGACTGTTATAGCCTTTATAAGGGCATGGTTGACAATTACAGGCTGTATTTAGATATTGTCAACTGTTACATACTATATTTAGGCATGGTTGGCTGTTACAGGCTTTATTTGATACATGTGACTGTAACATGCTCTATAAAAAAAACATGTTTAACTGTTACAGACTGTATTTAAGGATGTTTGATTGTTATATATATTATAAATGCATGGGTGACTATTAGAGACTTTAATTAGGCATTGTTGACTGTTACAGACTGTTTTTAACATGGGTGATTGTTACAGACTTTATAAAAGTATGGTCTACAGTTACAGACTGTATTTTAGGATTGTTTCACAGTTACATACTGTATAAAGGCATGGTGACTAACAAGCTGTACAAAGCATGGTCTACTATTTCTGGCTAAATAAAAGCATTTTTCAATGTGTTAGACTGTATAAAATTATGGTTTGCTGTTATGGGCTGTATAAAGGCATGGTTTGCTGTAATTTGCTCTATAAGGTATGCTTTGTTGTTTCAGGCTGTGCAAAGGCATGTTTTGCAGTTTCAGACTTTATATTTTTCAGGCTGTATGGTTTACCGTTACTGTTTTGGACTGCATAAAGACATAGTTTACAGTTTCAGTCTATATAAAGGCATGGTTTAATTTTTTGGCTGTATGAAGGTATTGATTACTGGTTTAGGTTGTATGGAGGCAATGACTACTGGTTCAGGCTGTATCAAGGCATGGCTTAGTAGTTCAGTCCATATAAGGCATGTTTAAATGTTTTGGATGTATGAAGGTATCGATTACTGGTTCAGGTTGAATCGGGGCAATGATTACTGGTTCAGGCTGTATCAAGGCATGGCTTAGTAGTTCAGTCCATATAAGGCATGTTTAAATGTTTTGGATGTATGAAGGTATTGATTACTGGTTTAGGTTGTATGGATGCAATGACTTCTGGTTCAGGCTGTATAAAGGCATGGCTTAGTAGTTCAGTCCATATAAGACATGTTTAAATGTTTGGATGTATGAAGTTATTGATTACTGGTTTAGGTTGTATGGGGGCAATGATTACTTATTCAGGCTGTATCAAGGCATGGCTTAGTAGTTCAGTCCATATAAGGCATGTTCAAATGTTTTGGATGTATGAAGGTATTGATTACTGGTTTAGGTTGTATGGAGGCAATGACTACTGGTTCAGGCTGTATAAAGGCATGGCTTACTGTTTAGGGATGTTTAAAGGCATGTTTTTTTTGTTTAAGTCTGTATGGAGGCATTGACTACTGGTTCAGGCTGTATAAAGGCATTGCTTACTGATTTAGGCTGTATAAAGGCATGTTTTACTGATTTTTAGGCTGTATAAAGGCATGGTTGTTCAGGCTGTATAAAGGCATGATTGATTTACTGATTCAGACTGTATAAAGGCATGATTTACTAGTTCAGGCTGTATAAAGGCATGGTTGGTCAGGCTGTATAAAGGTATGATTGATTTACTGATTCAGGCTGTATAAAGGCATGGTTTACTTGTTCAAGCTGTATAAAGGCATGATTGATTTACTGATTCAGGCTGTATAAAGGCATGGTTTACTGTTTCAGACTGTAAAGGCATGATTGATTAGTTCAGACCATATAACAGCATAATTTACTGATTCAGGTTGTATAAATGCATGATTTACTTGTCAGACTGTGTAAAGGCATAATTGATTAATGGTTCAGACTGTATAAAGGCATGGTTTACTTATTCACACTGTATAAGGGCATGCGTTACTGGTTCAGGATGTGTAATGGCAAGATTTACTGGTTCGGGCTGTATAAAGGCATTATTTACTTGTTCAGGCTGCATAAAGGCATTGTTTACTGTTATTGGTTGTATCATGGTTTACTGTTGCTGACTGAATAAAGGCATTTTTATTACTGATAAGGGTGTAAATACATTGTTGATTTGCTAGTGTTATTGAGACATTATTGAGTTTTGCATATGTTATATAAAAATATGGTTTACTCCTGTATGCTGGAAAAAGGCATGGTTAATTGTTAATTGCTGTATAAAGTCACTGTATAAAGGGATGTTTGACTGTTTAAGACTGTATAAATGAATGTTTGACTGTTTTGGACTGTATAAAGGTATGTTTTACTGTTTTGGACTTTATAAAGGGATGTTTGACTGTTTTAGACTGTATAAAGGGATGTTTGACTGTTATGGACTGTACAAAAGGATGTTTGACTGTTATGGACTGTATACAGGGATGTTTGACTGTTTTAGACTGTATAAAGGAATGTTTGACTGTTTTGGACTGTACAAAGGGATGTTTGACTGTTTTGGACTTTATAAAGAGGTGTTTTACTGTTTTAGACTGTATAAAGGGATGTTTTACTGTTTTGGACTTTATAAAGGGATGTTTTACTGTTTTGGACTGTATAAAGGGATGTTTGACTGTTATGGACTGTATAAAGGAATGTTTGACTGTTTTGGACCGTACAAAGGGATTTTTGACTGTTTTGGACTGTATAAAGGGATGTTTTACTGTTATGTACTGTATAAAGGGATGTTTAATGTTATGAACTGTGTAAAGGGATGTTTAATTGTTTTGGACTGCATACAGGGATTTTTTACTGTTTTGGACCATATAAAGAGATGTTTGATTGTTTTGGACTGTATAAAGGGATATTTGACTGTTTTGGACTGTATAAAGGGATGTTTGACTGTTTCTGACTTTATATTGGGATTTTTGACTGTTATGGACCTTATAAAGGGATGTTTGACTGTTATGGACCATACAAAGGGATGTTTGACTGTTTTGGACTGTATAAAGGGTTGTTTGACTGTTATGGGCTGTATACAGGGATGTTTGACTGTTATGGACTGTACAAAGGGATGTTTGACTGTTATGGACTGTATAAAGGGATGTTTGACTGTTATGGACTGTATACAGGGATGTTTGACTGTAATGGACTGTATACAGGGATGTTTGACTGTTATGGACCGTATAAAGGGTTGTTTGACTGTTATGGACAGTATAAAGGGTTGTTTGAATGTTATGGGCTGTATACAGAGATGTTTGACTGTTATGGACTGTATAAAGGGTTGTTTGACTGTTATGGACCGTATAAAGGGTTGTTTGAATGTTATGGGCTGTACACAGGGATGTTTGAATGTTATGGACTGTATACAGGGATGTTTGACTGTTATGGACTGTATACAGGGATGTTTGACTGTTATGGACTGTATAAAGGGGTGTTTGACTGTTCTGGACTGTATAAAGGGGTGTTTGACTGTTATGGACTGTATACAGGGATGTTTGAATGTTATGGACTGTATACAGGGATGTTTGACTGTTATGGACAGTATACAGGGGTGTTTGAATGTTATGAACTGTATAAAGGGGTGTTTGACTGTTATGGACTGTAAACAGGGATGTTTGACTGTTATGGACTGTATACAGGGATGTTTGAATGTTATGAACTGTATACAGGGATGTTTGACTGTTATGAACTGTATAAAGGGATGTTTGAATGTTATGAACTGTATACAGGGATGTTTGACTGTTATGGACTGTATACAGGGATGTTTGACTGTTATGAACTGTATACAGGGATGTTTGAATGTTATGGACTGTATACAGGGATGTTTGACTGGTATGGACTGTATACAGGGATGTTTGATTGTTATGGACTGTATACAGGGATGTTTGACTGTTATGGACTGTATAAAGGGATGTTTGAATGTTATGGACTGTATACAGGGGTGTTTGACTGTTATGAACTGTATAAAGGGATGTTTGAATGTTATGGACCGTATAAAGGGTTGTTTGACTGTTATGGACTGTATACAGGGGTGTTTGACTGTTATGGACTGTATACAGGGATGTTTGACTGTTATGAACTGTATAAAGGGATGTTTGAATGTTATGGACTGTATACAGGGGTGTTTGACGGTTATGGACTGTATACAGGGGTGTTTGACTGTTATGAACTGTATAAAGGGATGTTTGACTGTTATGAACTGTATAAAGGGGTGTTTGACTATTATGGACTGTTTACAGGGATGTTTGAATGTTATGAATTGTATAAAGGGATGTTTGCATGTTTGGGCTGTATAAACCGTTACAGGCATAATTGACTTGAAAGGTGGCCATAAAAACCATAACCAATTTACTTTGTATCTCATATAAATGTTTATCCTTCTACCATTTTCCCCAAATTTAGATATAGCTGTTTATAATGCATGTTTATGTAGCTAGTGTATTTTCTTTCATTTGCCAGTTTTGCTTTCTGTGTATGCATTTTAGTGTGTTTTCATGCATTCGTTTAATATGCATGTCATAGTTTCAAAACAAAAAATGTAGATAACTGTATACAAATATGTGATTATGTGGTTATATTTGACTATTTAGATTTAATCTTTGGATTTAATATAGAATCAATGGAGCATACTCAGATATTGATAGCTGAAAACATTCATATTTTTGCAGTTTACCATTAAAACAGAAGAAATACAGGGCTTATGTCATCAAGCGGTGACTGCAACACCTGTCCTTTTATATATACAGTCGAAACTCGTTATTTCGAATTCCGTGGGACCGTAAAAATAATTCGAAATATCCGAAGTTCGATTTATCAGGAGTGTACTTTTGTTCAACTTTTTCCATTACCCCACTCACTTCATAAATCGTTGAAAATATACATGTTGTACATATAAATACCTCTATTTGTTTTTTTTTTTGTTTTTTTTTTTTCAATATAACACGTTGTCGTTATATTTACACATGATATAAACTTTGTTTATATTGATGTGTACTGTGGATTTATCTTAAATCGTGGTAAATTCTACTGTTTACATGCGTTATTTTCTTCTACGCAAACGTATGTTGTGCGATGTTATCCGTGTGTAGGCTAATTATCTATTTGCACAGTGCGTGAACATTGTATATTTTTAGAGTGATATAATAGATAAACAAAATATACTTTTAATTTTTATACTTTTAATTTACATGAATATCGAATAAATAGAATAGGCAACTGGTTATATACAATCAATGGTTACAACAATTTTACAAATAAAAAATAAGACGAAAAATAGCACATGTCAAAAACGTCTTCTAACACTTCGGCGTTGTTTGTCTAATCAGTGTGTGTATCGCTCGTGTTTGTATCATAACAGTTTGATAACACAATTAACTTACCGGCCAGTACAGACACATGAAGTGATAAATTACAGGTATGGGATCAACAATTATCACCTTCGACGGTTTGCCTTTCATCTTCACGCGGTGATAAAAATTCGATATAAGGAGTGAGAAATCAATAGATTTTAGGATGGAGGGACCGAAAAACAGATTCGAAATAGTGAATAATTCGAATTACTGGAATTTGATATATCAGGAGTTAATTAATATAGAAATAGAAGGGGAAAAAACGGGACCGAACTTCAAATTTGAGATAACTGGAAATTCGAAATATCAGAGTTCGAGTTGGTGAGTATCAACTGTATGCATATCTAGATTTGTATGGCCATTGTTACTGGAGGTCATGGGTGTCAGTAATATTGAGGGTATACACTTATAAGTTTATGACACATAAAATGGTATTTGGGAAAAATTAAAACAAAAATGCTACACAATATCAAATATCATTTTATTGAAAAATTATACTGTAAATCTTCCAGTATAAAAAGATTTTTAAAAAAAAACCTCTAAAAAACACAGTCAAAACTGTATAAGCGATCACCTCTATTGAGCAGCCACTTGTCTAAGCAGCCACATTTGTTATTTCCCATTTATATGCTTTCAGAGCAACCTGCATTAAACAACAATCAGTCTCAAAAGGACACTTTTGCTCCTTCCCTTGACTGGCTGCTAAATACAGGTTTGATTGTATATTATAGAAAAGCATGTTCAAAATTTCTGAATTCAACAAAGAGTTTCCTAAGTATCTTGGATACCAAAGTTACATTTATTGTATCCGGACACACAATAAAAGTCAATCTCATTCATGAACAAATTCATTCAATAAAGTTATTTTCTTTTAATGTTGTAACAACATTTGATGCTGATACAACGTTTATATTGGAGTACGATCTCTTTATGAGTTATATGGACATAGACTGGAAGCTCATTTACGGTGTGGGTGTTTTAATTTGACAGATTAAGTCATGAATTTTTATTAAAGATTACTATTTTAAAATTGAAGAACATTACAGCCATAGAGACATTGATGCATTCTATAGTTGATATCCTTCAGTTTTGAAAAAAGAAAATTGCTGAAATTTTCATAATTATAAACAGATTTTTTAAAAAGATTTTTATAGAAAAATATGTCGAGTTCCTAATGTTATGAAACAGCTAAAACATGTCATTTGCTGTTTACTAACAAAAAAAATATATATATGTAGTATTTAATCACCTGAGCAAAGCTCAAGGCTAGCTAATCTGAATGCCCTGTGTCCATCGTCTGTCTGTAAACTTTGCTTCAAATGACTTCTTCTCTGAAACCCCTTGACAGGTTTTCACCAAACTTTGTGTGAAGCATATAATGATATTTTCAAATGTGTATTAATCATGCAATCTACAGCTTTGATATTTTGCATGTAGTATCAACTGAAGATTTTCTCTCAGATTTGTTCAAGCCATGACCTTGAGTCAAAATTGTCCCTGCTCTGGGGGTTCTTATCAGTTTAAAATAAAACTATTTTAATTGAAGTCTTTTCACCAAGCAGACAAATATGTTCATATTTAGTATAAATGATCCTTATGAGTAAGGGTTTCAAGTTCAAATAAAGGGGTCCAGTAAAGGGGTTGTGATTTTTATATAGGTATACCTATTGAGAAACAGAAAATTCTCATTCTTTCACCCATTTCAGTTTTTTTTAATATCATTTTGAGATCTGGAACATTGTTTAGTCATAATGATTGGGACTTGGTCCTTTTTAAGGAAATTTGATATCCAGCAGGGTGGCAAAAAGGGATACAATTTTGAATATTCAAAAATCATTTTCTTAACAAACCTGTTCATATTAAATTTTGGTGTATATGATACATTGAGTTGGGTTTCAGGTTTGTTAAAATTATAAAACTATGGTTCACTTGAGTCCAGTATGTTTATATTTGGTATAAATGATCCCTATATGTTTCAAGTGTGTTCAATTAAGGGGTTAGGATCCATTAGAGTCCAGTAGGGTGACTGATTTTTACATAGGATGCTATTATTTAGACATTACAGGTAGGACAGGGTCATTTTAAGTGAATTTAATATCCTTTAGGGGCCATCATGTGCCCAAAAAGGAATACAACTAAAAAGTCTTCTCAAAAATTGACCACCATACCTCACACACAGAAATGTCATGTACCTCACACACAGTAATATCACTACCTCACACACAGTAATGTCATGTACCTCACACACAGTATTAACATGTACCTCACACACAGTTATGACATGCACCTCACACACAGTAATATCATGTATTTTACACATGGCAATATCATAGACCACACACACAGTAATATCATGTACCTCACACACATTAATATCATGAACCTCACACACAGTAATGACATGCACCTCATATACACTAATACCACATACCTCACACACAGTAATGTCATGTACCTCACACACAGTATTGTAATGTTTCAAACAAATTATCTGTATTCCAGGCGGGGGGCATACGCTCCTTAGGTTATCATGTTTCAAACAAACTGTCAACATTCCAAGCAGGGGGCATAAGCTCTGTAGATTACTGTGTCTCAAACAAATAATCTACATTCCAGGCAGGGGCATAAGCTCCTTAAATTATCATGTTTCAGACAAATTATCTACACATCAAGCAGTAACATAAGGTCTGTAGATTACCTTCTTTCAAACAAATAATCTACATTCCAGGCAGAGGCATAAGCACCTTAGATTACCACATTTCAATCAAATTACCTACAATCCAAGCAGGGGGCATACACTGTAAATTACTGTGTTTCATACTAATTATCTACATTGCAGAGACCTAGACCAGGCGAGCATGGAAGCTGTGGCAGCTCTTTTGGCAGGACTGCCATTACAACCAGAGGAAAGTGATCGTGGTGATCTCATGGAGGCGAAATCTCAACTCTTTCTCAAGTAATTTACTCATACATATACATATGCCGACATCAATTATTATTTTAGTTCATCTGGGCTCTTCTTGTAGATAGCTCAATATGGCAACTGTTACTAATTTTAAAATAGATAAAATTTATTATGGGGGGAAAAAATCGAACATAATCTACTTCAAAACCACTTATTCACATTTGACCAGACATAATGTACATCATCATCATTGGTGTCTCTAATGTAAACTTTGTATTTTTTTGTTCTTAAAAAGATATGGCCTTCACAGAGATGCATTTTTTGTGTGTCTCATATGAAAATCCAATATGGCTGCCATCGTTAAAATAAAAATAAGTCCGACACGCCTTATTTAATTTTGACTAAATTTCATGTGCATGATCCTCAGGTCTGCTTCTCTCAAGGTCTGCTTCTCTCAAGCGTTTTGTTTTGTTCTCAAAGAAAATTCAAGATGGCTGCCTCAAAGACACGATGTTAACATTGTAAATAATAAGTAAAAACTACCATAAAACCAGATAATGTTTTAATAAAAAAAGATTACATCACTGTCAGAGTGGTGACCTTTTAGATTTAAGTTGTTGTTTTTGTGTGTGAAATATTGGAGATGGAGATCACAGGAAAAACTAAAAGAGTGATAAATATTTAAAGATAAAAAACATTTTAATTATTTCAATAGAAGTTGTGTGCCAATATGATGTTGGTTATGGCCACTGTTGAGTGTGTAAAACAATGAAAATATTTTAAAGTTTTCCTTTACTAATAAAACTGGGTGCCATATATTTATAATGTTACTTGTAAGGTTTTGAAAATTGTGTTAAACTTCATTAAAAATAAGTTTTCTATTTGTAGGTATCTCACCTTATTTATGAATTTATTGAATGACTGCTCAGAGGAGGAACAGGATAAAGCTATGGATCCCAACCGTAAACGTAGCACCTCCAATCTCAGTGCACTAAGGAACTGCACTGTCCAGGCCATGTCAAATCTTCTGAATGCCAATATAGACAGTGGGCTCATGCACTCCATTGGTAAGTCTTAATTACTCTTTATGTGAATTAAATAACAATTTAGTTTGAAGGTTTTACTTATTTTATGCAGTTAATGACACATTGCACACCACAAGTTTCAATTCAGACTTATTCATTAGCTCATCTGAGCAAAGCTCAGGATGCACTATTGGGATCTACTTTTGTCCGTCATCTGTCGTCAGTCCGTCCGTCGTTAACTTTTGCTTCAAAAGACTTCTTCTCTGAAACCACATGACAGATTTTCACCAAATTTTGTGTAATGCTTTCTTACACAAAGCTCTCTCAAGTTTGCTCAAATGATGACCCTGGTGTCAAATTTGGCCCCTAGCCCCAGGGGTTTGTCAGTATTTTTTTTTTCAAAATTTCAAAAATCTCCAAAAGTGCAAGGCCTGGAGCTTGCTATTTTGCCTGTATCTAGGTATAATTTCAACTATCTACTAAGTTTCTACAAAGTTTGTTCATGCCATGACCCTTGGGTCAAAATTAGCCCTGCCCAGGGAACATGTCACTTTACCATAGGGAAATTTACATTTAAAAATCTTTCTCTTTAGAACCATCTAATCAAATTGGTTCATATTTGGTATAAATTACCTCTATGACTAGGAGTTTCAAATTTGTTCAAATAAAGGCGCCCAGTAAGTGACTGATTTTTACATAGGAATAGTATGGAAAAACGAAAAATTCTGCTTTTCTGATTTATTTTAGGTATTATTTCAACTATCTTCATGTCTGGAGCATTGCATAGACATAACATCCTGCTTGCCTATATGATTAGTTCAAAGCTCTAGGGTAAAACTTGTTTGATATATGATACTGCTGTTTGAGTTTTTTTTCAAATACAGGTATGTTATGAGTCTACTTGAATTTAGGGTTAAGGGGCCATCAGAGTCAGTAGGGTGACTTTCACTTTTCATGGAAATGCTATGAGAAAACAGATAATTCTTATTTGTCTCATTTATTGTAAGTTCTTCATAGGCGAATAGTTCATACAAAATTTGAAAGGAAGTGACATGTGAAACCAGATGAGTGATTTAGGCCCATCTTGGGCCTTTTGTTTTATCAGCCTTGTCATAAGTTTTGTGTAGATAAAAAGGAAAGATTTCTTATTAGTAAGTTTTCTTCATATTTGGGTAGAAAAATGTTTCGATTGAAATAAGATATCTCAACTTCTTTATGCCTTGCGCCTGCTGTTCACAGAATTGTAAAGAGTTATTAAGTGCTACCATTGTTCATTTATTCGTCTGGGGTTGACGATCAGATCAATAACTGCTGAAGGTTTTTTTGTATTTAATTAAAAATTTGTGTGTATCTGTATACTTATAAAATACAGGTTGAGTTTGATATTTGTCAACGAACTTGATTTTTGGTAAAAAATAGTTTCCTATCAAAAGCGAGGTCATTCATGCCAACCGACACATCTGTAGTTACATCTTAATAGCTCAATGTAAGATTTGTTCATGTTAACCCTTTACTCCATAGATAAGCATTTTCCCGCACCAATTACAGAAGGCCTTTAAAAACAGTACAGGAAGAGTTCAGATTGCTCGTAACGAGCAATCTGAACACTTTCTGCACTGTTTTCCACTCTGTCAGTTAATATAAATATCATTCACCCAATAATTCAAAAGTCTTCTATATTAGAGGTGTCAAAAGCCTTCTATATTAGAGGTGTCCAAAGGCGTCTATATTAGAGGTGTCCAAAGGCGTCTTTATGAAGTAAAGGGTTAAGAAAAAAGTCATTTGATAGATATTAGTTTTTCCTTTTTAGATAGAAAATGTTTAGATAAGTAAGATTTCTTAACATTCACAGTAACAGCAAACGTTAAGTCGGGTTCCACTTTAGCTTGATTGTTAAGTGTAACTGTTTACGTACAATGTAGAATTCTTTTGATAGCTTTGGGTTACCACAAAGATCCACAGACAAGGGCAGCCTTTATGGAGGTGTTGACCAAGATTCTCCAGCAAGGTACAGAGTTTGAGACCTTGGCAGAAACAGCACTGGCCGACAGATTTGAACGCCTTGTAGAACTTGTTACCATGATTGGTGATAAGGGAGAGCTACCAATAGCAATGGCCCTGGCAACAGTTGTCCCCACCTCACAGATGGTAAGTAGATGTAAAGCCAAGTATATTTACCCCAGCCCACAATATTATGTTTTAGTGTTTTAATTGTATAAAGTGAAGTGTTACAGAAAGAGAGCCCCAAAACATAACTATCATAGTGAGTAAGTGTGAGTTCTGTTCCGTTAAAACATAACATATCAATACAAACTTATTTAGTGCTCATTTTGACCAACAACTGGCAATGACGCCGTTCTAAATGTTGGTATGTTAATGAACGTCCCAGCTCTCTGTACTTCTGTCATTAAAAGACATGCAAATGAAGTATTCAAGCTTATGACTGTTTACCTGCTTTTGTCACTTGATGTATGTTGAAGTGTTGAGTCAGCCTTTAGCTAATTGTTTTTGGGATCATAACTTTAATTATCAATGCATACACTCACTTTTGCAATTTATCAATTGTCTGATGTGTCGTTACACTATTATTCATTGCTGAAAGAATAGTATCTCCAATCCACTGTCAAAGTGCTTACATAACACAGCATTTAGAGGCTAGTTCTGTGATAAAGTCTGCTCACTGTCTGTGACTAGGTGGGTTATTACACTATTTGTCTCTGATGTTATGTTTCTGTGTGGTAGCATTTATAATTATGTCTGTTAGCTTCATTTTAGCCATTGAGGGCTAACAGATAATCAGTTAACCTGACCACACTATCCTGGGCTCCTTGAACAATAGTCAGTTCTTGAGCACACCCATCTACGCAAGTAAATGAAAACTTACTTACTTGAATCAGTGGTGAGATATGAGTGACAATGAAACACAATGTCGTAATATCAATCATTACAGAGACTGGCCAGGCAGTGATTCCAACTCGCAACCCCTGGATTGATAGTCAGATGCACTAATGACCAGAAAGATTACCCAAAGTAACATTTAACACCATACATTACAGTTGAAAAATAACTTGTTCAAAAGGAATGCATTGTGATATGTTTTATACAAGTCTTTCATATCATCCTTAATCCAGTCATTATTACAAAATGGATTATGACACCAGACATGTGTATACATTTTTTTTTCAGGATGAGCTAGCTCGTGTGTTCGTGAACTTATTTGATGCAAAACATCTGCTCTACCAGTTATTATGGAATATGTTTTCAAAAGAGGTAAGAAAAAAATGACTGGAACATTAGTCACTAGTTTATACAGAAATATTCACTTGTAGAAACTATATCATATAGAACAAATGATAATAATAATAAAAACAATAGTGTAAATAGTGGGAACATAAACTCCCATCATTTTTACAAATATGTTCTCTGAATAGTAAAAGTTTATTCTACCAAGTAGAACATGTTCCCTAAAGAGTAAAAAAGTTAACATACATTGCTCTTTAACTCAGAATAGACAGTATCAAACGGTTAAATGAACAAATATAGTTGAATAGTTTACAGTCTAAATTATGTAAGATATATTTGTAAATTTCATGAAAACAGTTTGATAAGTATTTTAAAAAAAAATATATCAAAATCATTTTATAAGATTTAAAGTATGATTATGATGCTGCATTGCAATGGTTATAGTGTTCATTGCTTGATAAATGTTAACATGTTTGTTATTACCTAAATCATATTGACATGTTACATAATACATTTTGTATGTCGCATTTGTTGAACATTTTGTATTATGGGCCAGAGGCCTTCATTGCTTAATAAAGAATTGTCATTGTCAATAAGCACTTACAGAAAACAATTTGAAACAGATGCATGTACTGGTACTTCTGTACCGTTTTCCTACCAGAAATTTCATGTAATATTTGGGGATGCAAAACAAACAAATTGGGCTTCACTTAAAAAATGTAAATAAAATGCAAGAAATGTGTTTTGAAAATAAACAATATTTCATTCACCAAAGTAAATAATTTCTGGGATAACATTGTATTACAACAGGGATATGTGTTACTGATTTTGGAGTACCTGCTGATAACCAGGAATGCAATCAGTGAATCAGCGTTTTCAAAAGTTACCATCGTCATTCACAGCTTATTATTTTTGAGGACTACATCCAGCTTCTATCTCAGATAACTTGGAATGCATTCCAGGCTGGTTTTATTGTAAAAACATCTAAATAACAATATTTCATATCCTCTTTAAAAACAATTTTACTTCTGTTTTTGAGTCTCATAATACTTTTTGGAAATAAAAAATATATTTATACTCATTTTAAATCTCACACTTTATATGTCAGTTATATCCAAGCAGATTTGTGACCTGATTTGTGTCTGCATTTGGTATAGATCAAAGAGGTTTCTGTTCTGACATTTTTAGTTTTTGGATTACTAAATTACTAAGGGCTTTTCCAGAATTAAATGTATGGAGAGGTCAGACGGCAGTTTAATTAAAATTTTATGCCTGGTTGGTGAAAAAAAGTGATGCCTTGTGGGGTAAAAGTTTATTAAAATTTTATGCATTGCCTGTATTTCCGTCTCTGAACCGAATTCTTTCTTCAACACCGTTTCTCTTCTCGAAATTTCATACATTTTCTGGGAGTCAATATCCTGCAGCGTCAAGATTTCGGCGAGCGTCTTATTTTTATCGCAACAGAAACTGCAGGTCTTTTAAATTAACCTTGATTTGACCTACATGTTTGCCACTGACATGCGTGTTGTAACGATTGTAATACACAACCTCCAGACATCAGGACCATGTGAACATTTTACGTGACTGCACAGTTGGCCACTCGATACACTGGTGTTGTATATGTTAGGGATTGTCTTCAATTAACTTTTTCATCGCAAACTGATTGATCTTTTTTGTTAAGACCGCCATAATATAATTACATCACCCGACAACAACATATGATTTAATTTGTTTGTTTGAAACAAAGTATAATTATCTACCTTCGGACTTCTTGAAAAGTGACAACAAACATACGCTTGGTCATGAATAAATTATTAACACGGAAATGTACGAGCTAATCAGATGGTGGAATGCACCCGTAGCAGACCGTAATCTCCTCAAGTAAATTTGACGAATTATATATCGATATTTGACGTATCTGATACATTTACAAATACCCCAATACGGATATGAATATACAGACATGTATAATATTAAATTCTGCGAAAACTATGATTCAACTCTATGGCGGCATTGCTATAATTGTATGCGTATCTGCGCTGTTCATCAGATGGTGTAAAACGCTAATTTATTCGGCACAAAAAGAAACACCAAGAAATGCAGTCTTTTGTGACAAAAAATCTAAATTGGGACATTGCGTCAGCAGTGAAAATAACATTCACATTCTCAGATTTGTCATCCCACGCCTTACGCCTCATTCTTACCCCAGCGTCTGAAAAAATCATGGGGAAAAGCAGATATTTCAGAACCAAGCTAAAATGAATATCCTGCAACTAAGTGTCTTATACAGATTAATGGCGTCTTAATGTTAAAATTGGTTGATAAACACAAAATCCATGAACAAAAATAATAGTTTCTCTGAATGTGTCTGTCATTATTTACAGGTGGAGATAGCAGACTGCATGCAGACACTGTTCCGAGGTAATAGTCTGGCCAGTAAGATAATGGCATACTGTTTCCGGTTCTATGGTCTCGGATATTTACGTGAGCTGTTGAATCCACTCATTATGGAAATGTTTCAGAAAGAACACAGCTGCCAACAGATCTCCTTTGAGGTGGATCCAGCACGGTGAGTTTGCAGAAATATTTGAAATGATTTCAGCTGTCATTTACCACCCCCCATATTTCATATTTACAAGTCCATTTCCTGTTTAAACATCTGATCATTACACTGCTTTTATTCTCCGTACTGTTTGTCTCACTCTCTTCCCACTATTCTATTTCTGATTTCAAACATATATACACATATTCACAGAAAAAGATAAATATACATGACTTAACCTTATAATGTGGACCCTGAAAACCAGTTGGTCAAGACCGTTAGGTTTCAGCCTGTCTCTCTGTCAGTTTGCCAATTTACAATGTGGTTTCTGTCTGTAATTTCAAAACATCACCTCACATAATGATTGGAAACTTTCAGAACTTGATGACCATCATTCAGCAAGCTGCTGTGCTAAGGTTCCATAACTCTGCCATCAATGTTGGTGTAATTACTCCACTTCATGTTCTAATAACTGAAAGCAAATGTTCTGAATTTCATGTCCAGTCTGTTTCTTTATTAACTTGCTTTTATTAAAATTACTGTAAAATCTCAATCTTAACATGGGTTGTGAGTTTTATCCCATAGGCAAGCTTTGTTGTCTTCTGCGACTCTTGTATAAATTTCTTATGCATTTCAGCTAAAGATTTCTAAGCGTTCTATGCACGATGAAAGATATGAAAGATAATCAGTCTTGATATGTGACTTTTAATATGTTTGCAAAATTTTGTTATTTAGTTGATTCTCTCTCTTAATTGTGTATGATTGTCTGTGATTGCAGCCTTGAACCAGGTGAAAATATAGAAGAAAACAAGAAAAATCTCATGGTTATTACACAGAAAGTTTTCAACGCTATTGTCAGTTCCGCGCATAAGTAAGTTGTTATCTTTTTAACATTTGCAACACTTTTTCATGTGATTTATGTTAGTTTATTTTAGCTTGAACAAAAGTTGCCAAGTGATTTAAGGTGCTGTAGGCAATGACCACTTACTTCTGACCACTTAAGTTGTGGATTTGAGCCTTGCTCGGTCCAAAAAAAAGCAGTACAGCTGTATATGCAATATATAAACTATTACGTGTTGAAAATGGTGTTAAAACCCATTCAAAAACAATCTCCACTGAAGACTATCGAGAGTAAGTAAGAGAAGTTCAATGTGGCCAGAAGGATTTGGTAACAATATAAGAAATATTTACATATCCCTAGTGGAGACATATAGAAATTGCATTGTCTGTCCATCCATTTGTCCGTCCGTGATTTCATATCTGGGCTGTAACTGTGTCATACATTCATTTGAAAGGTCAAGGTCACACATTGAGTCTGACAACACTTTGAGTCTCTTTTTAGATTTGGTATGTAACTTTGTCATATATAAATGTTTTTCAAAAACATTTGGCTCAATTAATCAACATGAAGGTATGCCACACATAAGACCAGACCAGTCCTGTACCTCAAAGGTCAATGTCACATTTTCAGTCTGACAATAATTTGAGTCTTAAGATTTTGTTTATGATCTGTATTTTTGTCAAACATGGATGAATTTCAAAAGCACTTAGCTCAACTGATCAACATGACATGATGATTGGTCGCATGTGAGACTCAGAACCTTGCTTCAAGGTCACACTTTTCATCATTTTCAGATTTTGTGTCTTGTCTGTAACTTTGTCTAACATAGAGGGATAGATGTCTTACATAGAGGGATAAATGCCTCACATAGAGGGGTAAATGTCTTGCATATAGGGATAAATGCCTCAAATAGAAGGGTAAATGTCTTACATAGAGGGGTAAATGTCTCACAGAGGGGTAAATGTCTTGCATATAGGGATAAATGCCTCACATAGAGGGGTAAATCTCCTACATAAAGGGGTAAATGTCTCACAGAGGGGTAAATGTCTTGCATAGAGATAAATGTCTTACATAGAGGGATAAATGTCTAACATAGAGATAAATGTCTTACATAGAGGGATACATGTCATACATAGAGGGATACATGTCTTACATATAGGAATAAATGCCTCACATAGAGGGGTAAATGTCTTACATAGAGGGGTAAATGTCTTACATAGAGGGATAAATGTCTAACATAGAGATAAATGTCTTACATAGAGGGATACATGTCATACATAGAGGGATACATGTCTTACATATAGGAATAAATGCCTCACATAGAGGGGTAAATGTCTTACATAGAGGGGTCAATGTCTTACATAGAGGGATAAATGTCTAACATAGAGATAAATGTCTTACATAGAGGGATACATGTCATACATAGAGGGATACATGTCTTACATATAGGAATAAATGTCTCACATAGAGGGATAAATGGCTTACATAGAGGGGTAAATGTCTTAAGAGGGGTAAATGTCTTACATAGAGATAAATGTCTTACATAGAGGGATTCAATGTCTTACATAGAGGGGTCAATATCGTACATAGAGGGATAAATATCTAACATAGAGATAAATGTTTTACATAGAGGGATACATGTCTTACATAGAGGGGTAAATGTCTTACATAGAGGGATAAATGTCTTACATAGAGGGTTAAATGCCTTACATAGTGGGATTTAAAAAAGTTTGGCACATGTGATCAACATGTCATGATGACATGTCACATGCAATATCCAGGTCTGTAGATTAGGTGTTACGGTTAAGGTCACACAAAAGTTTGGCACATGTGATCAACATGTCATAATGACGTGTCACATGCAATATCCAGGTCTGCACATTAAGTGTTTCGGTTAAAGTCACACAAAAGTCAAGATCACACATTTATCTAAAAAAATGAAATTGTGTTGTCTTGTCTGTAACTTTAGTCCAACTTTAGTTGATATTTCCTACTTATAAAATATATTATTTTCACAGCCCACTTGTGGGCACTCCCAAGTGACATTTTTTTGTTTTTAATTATTTTGATTTAAAAATATATGTGATATTGATGTGTGTTTTAGGTGTTCTATAAAACATATGACACTCACCCTGCTGTAAAGTTGCTCTTTGCTGTTCCCTACTCCATGTATAATTCTACCTACATAAATCATGTCATTGGATGATCTGATTTAAAAAGAGGACCATTCATAAAAATCTAGCAGGGTAACGGTCAACTAACTCTGTGTTATTTTGTAAGCTATATGAATTCATTTTGCAATTAAGAGCAAGATAGAAAAGTGTAGATTTTATTTCAATTTTAAGCTCACCGGGACGAAGTCCAAGGAGAGTTATTGCCATGACCCCGGCGTTGGCGTCTGTAGACTACCAGGTTAAACTTTTGCGTTTAAGTTTTAGATATCTATGCAACCACTCATTGGATGTGAATGAAACTTCGCATGTGTGTTCACCATCATCAATGGAACACACACAGACAAGAACCATAACTCTGGATTGCATTTTGGCACAGTTATGGCTCTTTTTGGACTTAGACACCCAGGGGCTTCTGACAACTCTTGTTATGCTCTTTTCATTTGAAGAATTAAGAAGAGGCATAAAGTGTTACCCCTGTGTCAGTCTGTGCATCTGTCTGTCAATTTGATTTCCGATGAATAACTGCTTGATATTGTGCCAACATTGGTCATATTTTACAGTTGTTGGCCCATTTTCAACTTAATTTTGGGTAAAATTTACTGACATGTAGTGGGGGTATCCATGTTCTATGGACACATTTCCAGTAATAGCCTTACTCTACTGGGTACACTCATGCATACTTACCAATGTTGTTGTTTATATATTTTATTTTTTTTGAAAAGGGAGTGTAATGTTTGATTATATTTTCATGTTACTGGTAAATATGATTTTCTTAGATTGTATTTTATACGGTGACGATCAGAATCATAGTGAAATGCTCATTTATTGGTTAAGCCTTCAGAGTACAAGCTGTAGTTATTCAGTTGTTTTTGTTTTTTTTGTAACAGTATTAAGTAGTTGTAAGACTAAGGCCAAAAAAATATATATGTGTGGTTCAAGTATGTGGCTAAGAAAAATATTCGGTAGGTTCCTTTTTTTCAAAATTGCTATCAAGAATTTAAAATAAAGTATAATATTTGTCATTGGGATTGGAATCCTATTTTGGTCCCCAAAATGATACAAAAAAACACCTGACTGCTGACATTTAGGATCATGGACATTTAGCTGCACTGATTCTCTCTGAAATACTGTTGAAATAATAGCATAAAACTCAATCATAAATAGAGTTACAGTACCAGTGTTGTTGTTTTTTATTTTACGGGAAGATGGTCGGTGACTTTTGAAGGGGGGAAATTAGTGTTTTGAGGGATTTTAATAGGTCGTAAAATAAAATAAAAAAATCAAAAGAAATCATTAGTATGTATATTTATAACAGTTAACAGGTCAACATTTCTGTTCTTCATTGTTTTAAACAGTTTAACTGGCATTAAACCCCACTAAAAAAATAATAAAATTGAGGGGAATTTTTTCTGACATAAGGGGGGGGGGGAACATGTACTATTTTGAGGGGAGAATGGGGCCAAATTTCGCCGAATATTTTGAGTAAAAAAACACTGAGTACCTCAACTGTTCTGCATTTCAGGTGCAATTGCAGTGCAACTTATTTCTTTGGTGTTGGTTCTTGGTGGTAGTTTGGCAAAAAAAAAAACACACACAAACTCGCTGAAGCTTCAGTTATGCTGTCACCACTTTTTTAGTGTTTTTTTACATTGATAGCGAGAATTAGCAAGCTCATAGCAGTCGCCATATTGAATCTGATAAAATACTACAAGAAAACCAAATCAGCTGTATGAGGCGGTAAAGTAGTTTTTTCACAGAAATCAAGAAGTCGTAATTGATCCAAATATTTTGTTCATAAATTTATCCATGAAAAATGTTTTCAGTCAGTGTAGAAAAACAGGGTTGGTCCTGAAACCAGAACCACACATTGTTTTTAGCCTACAGATATTTCAGTTCTTCGAGAAGTAATTTCTGTTTTGCTTATTAAAAAGTTTAGTGATGTTTTGAGTGATTTTAATTTTTTACATTTAGTTCATTTTGTGCATAACACATTATTACTTTGTTCAACCAGACGCACGAGAACTACCCTAATTTTATTGTGGTGTGTAGTCATAAAAATGGACATGATTAAAATAAAAAGGCATGCATTTGATAATATATAAATGGAACATGTTACGAATCCTTATATTTGTAACAAAAATATAAAATTCACAATTATTTTTAATGCATTGATGAAATTTATATGGTTTTTAAATATAATAAACATAGTCAAAAAGAAAAAGATGATTTGTATTTTAACATTGGTCTTCATGAATTTCACTGAGATCAGACTAATACTGATAATGCATGTGTGATTTTACTGACAACTATGGTCTACATTTAACACACACCTAGCTGAGCCAGATGTGGTTTGCGTTCTGTGTGCATCTGGTTGAATGAGGTCAAGTCTAAACCTGACATTGTTGTGAAGTGAAAGTAACCGTCATGTGTTTTTATTGACCACTTTGTGACATTAACAGATTCCCGCCCAAACTGCGAGTAATGTGTCATTGTCTGTACCAGGTCGTAAGTCTACGTTTCCCACCCGACAGTATCCTAGCAACGGGGACCGTGATATTCTTACGGTTCTTTAACCCCGCGTTAGGTAACATTTGTTCACAAGTAAACTACAAGATATAATTTTTGCTGATTGTTGCTCTGCATTGGCTTGGTCATAGTTTTAAAATAATATGTTTGCAGTTTCTTATCTAAACATTTAAAATTTGGTAAGAAATAATAATATCAAAATAAATTTGGCTGAAGATTAAAATCTTTAAAAAAATCAGAAAGACTTTTGAATTTGTCGGCAAAAGTAAAAAAAAAAGAACTCTTATTCAGTATTTTTTTTGGTTCTTAGATAGATAAGAAAGAGCAAACAGCGTTTTAGGATTTGGCCCAGGTTCATGAAATTTAACTCAAATTAAGATATGGGGTATTTGTGTTATGCTATTTAAACGAACAATATGTGTGAAGGTTGGGAATATATTCAATGAATAATTAAATTTCCGTTTGATCAATCCTTTAAATGGTCACTTGATTATTTGAGTTAAGTTTCATGTAATCCCACAGTTTAGCCACAGTATTGTACATTTCATATTTTCGTTGACCCGATTGCTGTCCTGTAGGAAAAAAGCATCAACTCATATTATTGGACACTCACTGTAGCCAATCAAATTTCAGCATTGATATGTTTGATCTAAATTTAAAATTCAAATTTATTAAATAAAAGATGCATGTTATAATAGTTTTAAGGAGAATTTATACAACTTTTTTTTTCAAAATGGAATATAGTTTTACATCAGCTGTTAACATCCCTTCTAGTTATGCTATTTATTATGTTAAGATACAACACAAACACTATAATGGTAAAACATTTTTTTATGTAGATTTTAAAATAGAGGATACTAACCTACATTTTTTCCCAGTGTTTTATTTATTCTTTATTTATTTGCCTCTTTACAAAACACATTCATTTTAATCATGACAAACAGTTTTTCTTATAAAATCTTTACTTATTAATTGCTTTATGAAACAGTTCCATGGAAAACAGAAATGGCTAGAGTGATTGGTCCAATATTGCTTATTTTTTTACATTTGCTTATTTACATATATATTAGCAGCCAATCACAACTTACTTTCTATTTGCAGAATGGAATAAAAAATTAACCAATCAAAAGCATGCTTTAATGCTTGTGAATGACCAGTCACATAGCTGTGTGATCATTTGAATTATTTTACTAATTCCTGTTTTTGTTTTTTGTTGCATTTTTAACCCATTTGTTATAATCTGAATAACATAGCTTTAAAATTCTTTCTTGTATCGTATAAGTCAGCTAAAAAAAAATGTATATTTTGTTACTTTGCGTCGTCACATGCAGGTTTCCGTCGAAGTTACGCAGTATGTGCCACTGTTTATTTCAAGTGGTAAATCAGCGGTTCCAGCAGAGTACTGGCGAGGCAGTGTGGACGGTAATAGGGACCGTGATATTTTTACGGTTCATCAACCCGGCGATAGGTAAATTTGAATGGCGTGTTTAGTTGATATGGTGACGTGGGGCGTTGTGTGGTGATTAATTAGTTTATTATAGTTAATGATTAGTACTTGTTCCTTTTCTTTTTTTTTATCAGTCTGTCGTATCATGTAAATAAGATGATGTTAATTCTGTTACAATAAAAGTTTATATTTATATTTATATTTTCGTCATGTTATGCCAAGGATAATATATAATTTATGGAAATTGGTGTTGGGTAAGAGCGAAATATAAAGATAGTCGAGGGTGGAGTGTGGGAATTTAGAAATTCTAAATTGTTGTCAGGTAAATGTGAAATACATGTACTGGATAAGTCTTGTGGTGGTAAGGGGCGGGGACTATCAAGAAATACTAGATTTGGGTTAAGCTGAAATTAAATACTAGAAAAAAATTGTGGGGCGAGTTGCAAAGGGGATCAATTATTCTTAAATATTTTCCAGGTACATGTAATGTGAAAAATTAGGAAAGTAGGAGGAGTGTTGAAAAGGGCAATATCAGAATATTACATTTGTGTCAGTTAAATTGAAGGGGTAATAATAAATTTTACATTTATGTCCGATAAAAGTGGAAAATTGGAAAAACTCCAGGAAATGTTAAGGAATATTATATTATTTGTTTCAGGTTGAAATCATATAGGAAATATCAAGCAATTATATAGTTGTGCTAGACTGTAATTATTGAACTTTTCATTTCATTTCGCAAGAAACTCATTCATTGGAATATTTAAATAAGAACTTGGGATTAAGTAAATAATGTCCATAGAAAGAGAATGTATGCTTACCTCAGATATAATTTAGATAATAGAGTTTTTTCATTGTCATGTTCCATAAGAGTTAGATATGAACTTTTTATGCTCCTTGAAGTGAGAGAATAATTATATAGCTGGCGTTTATTTTTCATCTGTCCTTCCATCCATAAACACAAGAATTGTGAAATCATTAATTTTCGTGGGGGGACTAATTTTTGTTGATTTCATGGGAGGCTTTGACAATAAGATTAAATCCCAACAAAATGCTTTTGGGTAAAATTTTGTAACGTTAGCAATGTATGGCATTTACCTGTACTTAAAACATAGAACTTACCTTTCTCAGCTAGATCTAAATTATGTCCGATAGTTATTCCCCCGACAAACGAAGTTTTGAGGGGGTATATTGGAGTCACCCTGAGGTCGGTCTGTCGGTCAGTCTGTCCGTTGCAATTTTCCTTGTCCGGAGCATCACTTGAAAAGTACTGGATGGAATTTCATCAAACGTCATACAATGGTAGAATATAATGAGAAGAAGTGCAGTGTACAAGAAACATAACTCTATTCTTGCTAATTACAGAGTTATTGCCCTTTGATATTTTTCCTTGTCCGGAGCATCACTTGAAAAGTACTGGATGGAATTTCATCAAGCTTCATACAATGGTAGAATATAATGAGAGGAAGTGCAGTGTATAGGTAACATAACTCTATTCTTGCTAATTACAGAGTTATTGCCCTTTGATATATTTCCCTTTGATATTTTTTCTTGTCCGGAGCATAACTTGAAAAATACTGGATGGAATTTCATCAAGCTTCATACAATGGTAGAATATAATGAGAGGAAGTGCAGTGTACAGGAAACATAACTCTATTCTTGCTAATTACAGAGTTATTGCCCTTTGATATATTTCCCTTGTCTGGAGCATTACTTTTAAAGTACTGGATGGAATTTCATCAAACTTCATACAATGGTAGAATATAATGAGAGGAAGTGCAGTGTACAAGAAACATAACTCTATTCTTGCTAATTACAGAGTTATTGCCCTTTGATATATTTCCCTTGTCTGGAGCATTACTTTTAAAGTACTGGATGGAATTTCATCAAGCTTCATACAATGGTAGAATATAATATGAGGAAGTGCAGTGTACAAGAAACATAACTCTATTATTGCTAATTACAGAGTTATTGCCCTTTGATATTTTTTATTGTCCGGAGTATTACTTGAAAAGTACCTGATGGAATTTCATCAAGCTTCATACAATGGTAGAATATAATGACAGGAAGTGCAGTGTACAAGAAACATAACTCTATTCTTGCTAATTACAGAGTTATTGCCCTTTGATATATTTCCCTTGTCCGGAGCATTACTTTCAAAGTACTGGATGGAATTTCATCAAACTTCATACAATGGTAGAATATAATGACAGGAAGTGCAGTGTACAGGAAACATAACTCTATTCTTGCTAATTACAGAGTTATTGCCCTTTGATATATTTCCCTTGTCTGGAGCATTACTTTTAAAGTACTGGATGGAATTTCATCAAACTTCATACAATGGTAGAATATAATGACAGGAAGTGCAGTGTACAAGAAACATAACTCTATTCTTGCTTATTACAGAGTTATTGCCCTTTGATATATTTCCCTTGTCTGGTGCAGTACTTTTAAAGTACTTTTAAACCCATCAGTGATAACAGTTTAATAAAGTTCATGAAAGAACCAAGTTGATAAATACATGGAGTTCGAGCAAAGCAGGTTCGATATTGTATTCCTAGTGCTCTTGTTTGTTTCTTATCCATAAAATTGTTGTCCCTCAACATAACTCGAAAAAGTATAACATTTATTGATTGCCATGAAAGCTTGTACACTGCACAATAATTAAAAAGACCGTTTTTAATTTTAACAAAACCATAAAAAAATTAACAATACAAACAACTCAATCCATAACATTCTCTTTTATTAAGATTTTTTTTTGTCTGGAGCATAACTTTAAAACTATTGGATATAATTTAATAAAACTTCATACAATGGTTAACCATTTTCTGTCATGGTGGCGTTCGGGGGTATTCATCACTACAGTGATAGGTCTAGTTTCTATTTAGTGTGCTTTTCGCTATTATATCTATCGAAAGTAAAATTAAAATTTTAAATCCTTAATTTAGTGCACTGCTTAATTAAAAATATGATAACTGTATTGATATTCCATCTGTTGTATTACATAAAACATGAGTGCCAATATCAGAGGCCGTGTATTTACTCGTGTGCCAATATCAGAGGTTGTGTATTTACCCGTGTGTATTTCATTTTCATCACTGTGGAAAGCGCTAAAAACAAATCGTTTCCTAGAAGAATACGTCAATATAACAATAGTAGACAAAACATTTTACTTCGGTGTGACTTATTTTTCCAGTATTCTTTCATTAGCTATTTTTGAAAGAGAAAATATGAGTGTGAATAAATATGATACAGATTTCTAGTGTTAAATTAAAGAGTAGTTTATTAGGCTATCATACTTTTTATTTCTTTTCGTTGACAAGGTATTAATATTTCTATCAAATGAATATACATTGGTCTCAACCTATTTACACCTTCAGCTTGTGACACGTTATCTCCAATTGTTGTTTTCATAGCATTTAAATCAGAAATTGTAACACCAAAGCGCTGACTAATTGACATCTCTCCCCACGTGATTAACCCATGTTGCGAAAAGAAATTATTACAGCGTGCGTACGTACAGGTGTTAGTTAATACTGGGACAGGTCAGTAATTTAAATGTGTTATGTAGTAGAAATTATGTCGTATTCAAATATCGCACTGAAATGTTTTTTTCTTCTAAAATTCGTTTTTAACAAAATTAAGTCACCCCAAATATGCCCTGTAACCAAAAACAATAAAAATTAAGACCAATGAAATTTAATGATTTCACAGTATATGAAAAATAGTTAAATAATAACTAAGTGGCTGTTTTTAGCCAGTTAAAAAGAAGCCACATGGGAATCTGTTTGTTAGAATATCTGTTCATTCGAACCTTTGTCTTGAACATACTAGTAACTGTAAAAATAGTGAAAGGAATGCAACTACATTTGGAACATGTATAGAGAGCAATCTGCGCAAAAGAAGAGCGAAAGAATCAAACTCTATCTTAAATAGATTCTAGCTATTCTACTGTGCCACCACACCTTGGTTAAAGTGTTGCATGCAAGGCCATATCTCAGTTACCATTGAATGTTTGAATAATGGAGCGTGGTCTCATGGACAGCTCTTGCTATATATACATATACTAGCATAATATGAATTGCTTGTGTTTTCCTTCTCTTGGTTTTTCTTTTATAACATTATAATTAACAATTATATGTTTCTCTTTTTATGTTAATACTGTGTTTCTCCACTTCAGACCTTTTATAATATGGTTTTCTGTAATACGATTTTCTGTAATACGGTTTTCTGAAATACGATTTTCTGTGATTCCAAGGTTCTGAGTCTCTCGATTGTTAAAAACAGGACCACATATTTTTAAAAATAGTGTTATATCAATATGGGGCCATCTTTAATTGTTATATCCATATGGGGTCATCTTTAATTGTAGTATCAATATGGGGTCATCTTTAATTGTAATATCAATATGGGGCCATCTTTAATTGTTATACCCATATGGGGCCATCTTTAATTGTAATACCCATATGGGGTCATCTTTAATTGTTATACCCATATGGGGCCTTCTTTAATTGTTATACCCATATGGGGCCATATTTAATTGTTATACCCATATGGGGCCATCTTTAATTGTTATACCCATATGGGGCCATCTTTAATTGTTATACCCATATGGGGCCATATTTAATTGTTATACCCATATGGGGCCATCTTTAATTGTTATACCCATATGGGGCTATCTTTAAATGAATATTTATTTGCTGTTTCAAACCAAGGATTTTGTAAGTGAGGAGGTAGGTTCTTTAAAGAAGAGGAGATTTATTACAAAACTAAGACAAAATGATCTAAAAATCAAGGTAACCGACAACAAAAAAGTACAAAAAAATGTTACGGGCTCTTTTTCTCTATGTCCATCTGTATGTAAAATATTTATGTTGTTTGCACTCTTTAAAATGAAAACAAAGCTAATATATTATGTTTTTCTGAACTTTTCATTGATGGTAGCATAACCAATACATTCAATAAAAACAGCAAAATTTAAAAAAAAATAAAGTGCCTGACCTGAAAATGGCTCCTGGCCTGTGCATTATAATCGGTCTGAAGTGTAAACCATGTTCTTGGTGCAATGTGTACAATGCTTCCCTTCTATTACTCTGCATAATCATAGTTTGGTGTAGAAGAAAGCCATGGTTCCATGTGTCTGTAACGTCAAGTGTATATGTGTACTATAGTCTTTTTTTATTTGATTTGATTGATTTAAACATATTTTATTGCCTCAATGTGTACAGTGTACAGTGTACAGCCACAAGTTCTTAACAACATTAGTTACGTCTTCCCATAAATAATTGATACAGAGATAAAACATGGCATAAACGGTATATTATAAAAGTTTCATTGTAATCGTTTCTTTTTACATTTTACACAAGAATAGAACGAAACATTAATTTTAATAAGAATGGTTAGGTTAAAGGAAAAGTTTAAAGAAGAGATAGAGAAAACGGTAAGGTTATAAAATGATTCTACACGTAGTCAAGACACGTTTGCCATGTGCTATAATTATCACAATCATGTTTTACAAAAATAGACATACAACTATGAAAATCTGTTTGTGTCAGTAATAAATTTTTGAACAGCTTGAAACACATATTCACTCGTATAGCTGATATCACCACGCAGCAGTAAATTAACATTAAGTGGATGAAATTGTCTGGTAGTATTAAATAAAGTAATGTGTTATTCTGTAGTGAATTGGTTACATTGGAATAAAAAATATTTAGCATTCTCTGTCTCAAATCCACAATCACATTTTGATAGTCTTTTAAGTCCCTTACCAGTTTCACTAGATAGGTGTAGAGATTTATCTGGCTAGGTTTGTGAAGCTTTACATGGAACATGATGTTGATAGACGGCAGTAAGAAGCTAATGAAGGTCATTTTATTTTTATAAGTTGAACAAAAATTGTGGTTGCTGTGGCAACAAAATAGGAAAAATGAGAGATACAACCGGGATCCTGTGATAACATAAAACATATTCAAACTACATTTAATTAGCATGTAGATTGAGGGCAATAAGGAGATCATGCACATTATTTTTTTAATTTTTCAGGCTGACAAAAATCGGTAAACTGGTAGGGTTGCAAAACCCCAGTGTCTTGTTGCATGTTGTTACAAAAACACCAAGACAGTCTAGTCTACTTAAGAAACAACTCAGAAATAGCAAACAATACATATGGAACCATTGCTTTAGTGAAAAACAGAGTCAGAAGTTGAATTGATACATTGTATTTCTATACATATAACTGGATTATTTACCTAAAATTTCAGAGCATGTTTCACTGAAACAGATCTTAATACATTTTATATGACACTGTAACCTATATTATAACACCTGTATATTCTTACTTCACAATTTTGTTGGATTTGATTGGAAAGATGACAGCATTCACCAATAGATTTTACCTAGAAACGTTTAATATACATGGTATTTATATATTTGATACATCGTCATTCCATCTGTACTTTTGATCTAGTAGTCATGGTGCCAATAATTATATGCTATTTTACATAATTTGTTCTTTATTGTCTTCCCCTGTATAAACACCCCCTACTAATTCTGGTCTGAACATACTTTTTTAATGAAAACAAATATCAAACACAATATTGTTTGTAAAACTCTTTTAGTTTGTTTTTTTAACCAAATAAACGCCCCTTTTTAAAAAATGTGTTGCCTCTTTGGGGTGTTTATTCGGGAGAATATGGTATAATATTTATCATCTTCATGTAATTAAATATTTAAATTTGATTTTGGCTGTAGGTGAAAAAAGCTGAAAATGATGTTATGTAAAGTGAAGCTGGTATAATTTTATATTTCAAGGAAATATTAAATATTTCAGTGTGCTGAATAAAAGCTTTAAATACATTGAATTTCCAAATCATTTAATAAATAAAGCTGAGAATTCTATTGACTATATTTATCAGATGAAGCTGAAAATATTAACAAAGGAAGTTAAAATACCTGTTTGTCATATTATTAAAAAATGTGAAAATATTTTAAAGCAAAAGTCAAAAGTAGTAAAAATTGGAAAAAAGTAAAATAAATACTGTCATAACATTATGTGATTTATGATTTTTTAGCTCTTCTGTTCCAAGAAAATAATAGTATTGTACTTGAGCCTCAGACAGCGCCAGAATTGCACCATTAAGAAATATACTGAGACAGATCATACTGACAGAATGACTGCTTTTTGATACTGGGATAGGTCATTCAAAGGTCAAGGTCACTGGGGGTCATATACTCAAAACAGTGTTTGGTAAAAGTTTAATGGCAAGCTAGCTACTACATGGAGTTCATGTTTTGGACTCTTTCAACTATTTTTTTTTTCTGAATGAGATGAATAATTTGCCTGGACTGTCTGTTCCTACTAGCATGATGCATATTTTAAACATTGATACATTGAATGACAACAAATTCTACTTCAGCCTGTTTAATGCTAATTTCCCTTCGGACATATATTGGGTTATTTCTCCGTGGCTGATTTGTCTAATGAGTTGTCATCTAATAACCACTTACCTCTCACTGCTAAGGTCTTGGGTTTGAGCCAAAAACATGGTCAAAACAAATTTATGGGAGAAGTTTGACAGTTCTTTGCAGAAAGACAGTGATTCTACTCTAATTCTTTCTGAGGTCTTCCTACATCAATAAAACTTGACATGCTATATATATCAATTCAATCATATATTTCTTAAGAATGATATTTAGGTCATAAGTGATTGATATATATATATATATGTTGTGGCACAGCTATTAGTTTAAAAATGTGATACATTTTAGGTTAAATTCAAGGTCACCATTATGTCTACCTTCTAATAACCTGTTTAAGTCATTGGAAGTTGTAATGAAGACTTTTTCCTTCCCTTGCAGTCTCACCATACGAATCTGGCATAATTGACGTAGAAGCAACGCCCAAAATCAAGCGTGGCCTGACGTTGATGTGTAAGATTATGCAGAATGTCGCCAATCACCTGCAGTTCACAAAGGAGAACCACATGCGAGCCTTCAATGATATCCTGAAAGCGAACTTTGAAGCAGGGCGAAGGTAATAGATACAAACCGATGTTAGTCACACTTGACTGCCCCGCCTTGCTCATTTTCTTGCAAATGAATCATTATATCTTGTGGAAATGCCTCCAGAATGCAGGAAATGATCTCCTGGAAATGCCCCCAGAATGCAGGAAATGATCTCCTGGAAATACCCCCAGAATGCAGGAAATTATCTCCTGGAAATGCCCCCAGAATGCCTGAAATGATCTCCTTGAAATGCCTTCAGAATGCAGGAAATGATCTCCTGGAAATGCCCCCAGAATGTAGGAAATTATCTCCTGGAATTGCCCCCAGAATGCAGGAAATTATCTCCTGGAAATGCCCCCAGAATGCCTGAAATGATAGTGATTTGATTGGCTGGCGACAGATATGACTCGTGTGAGAATGGTTTATGGATTTAGTTCATGTTTACGATCCGTGACTGACAATTTTCTGTGTCATTGAGATTTTTGCAACATGTTAAACAGGAAATGCACTAATACATAGAGATGTGATAAGAGAAGATTATTTTCACTGTCAACATGCGGGAAGTAACCTGTCCTGTATAAACAAGTTTTCACGGTCAACGTGTGGGAAGTAATCTGTCCAGTATAAACAAGTTTTCACTGTCAACATGCGGGAAGTAACCTGTCCGGTATAATCAAGTTTTCACTGTCAGCATGCGGGAAGTAATCTGTCCTGTATAAACAAGTTTTCACTGTCAACATGCGGGAAGTAACCTATCCGGTATAAACAAGTTTTCACTGTCAACATGCAGGAAGTAACCTGTCCGGTAGAAACAAGTTGTCACCGTCACCGTGTGGGAAGTAATCTGTCCTGTATAAACAAATTTTCACTGTCAACATGAGGAAAGTAACCTGTCTGGTATAAGCAAGTTTTCACTGTCAACGTGTTGGAAGTAACCTGTCCGGTTTAAACAAGTTTTCATGGTCAACAAGTGGAAAGTAACCTATCTGGTATAAACAAGATTTCACTGTCAACATACAGGAAGTAGCTTGTATGGTATAAACAAGTTTTCTCTGTCAACACGGGAAAATAACCTGTCCAATATAAACAAGTTTTCACTGTCAACATGCGGGAAGTAACCTGTCCTGTATAATCAAGGTTTAACTGTCAACAAGCGGGGGGAAGTGACCTGTCCGGTATAATCAAGTTTTCTCTGTCAACAAGCAGGATATAACCTGTCTGGTATAAATAAGTTTTCACTGTCAACGTGTGGGAAGTAACCTGTCCAGTATAAACATGTTTTCACTGTCAACATACGGGAAGTAACCTGTCTGATAGAAACAAGATTTCACTGTCAACATGCAGGAAGTAACCTGTGCGGTAGAAACAAGTTTTCACAGTCAACATGCAGGAAGTTACCTGTCCAGTATAAACAAGTTTTCACTGTCAACATACGGGAAGTAACCTGTCTGATAGAAACAAGTTTTCACTGTCAACATGCAGGAAGTAACCTGTGCGGTAGAAACACGTTTTCACGGTCAACATGCGGGAAGTAACCTGTCCGGTTTAAACAAGTTTTCACGGTCAACATGCGGGAAATAACCTGTCCAATATAAACAAGTTTTCACTGTCAACATGCGGGAAGTAACCTGTCCGGTTTAAACAAGTTTTCTCTGTCAACATGCGGGAAATAACCTGTCCAATATAAACAAGTTTTCACGGTCAACATGCAGGAAGTTACCTGTCCAGTATAAACAAGTTTTCACTGTCAACATACGGGAAGTAACCTGTCTGATAGAAACAAGTTTTCACTGTCAACATGCAGGAAGTAACCTGTGCGGTAGAAACACGTTTTCACGGTCAACATGCGGGAAGTAACCTGTCCGGTTTAAACAAGTTTTCACTGTCAACATGCGGGAAATAACCTGTCCAATATAAACAAGTTTTCACTGTCAACATGCGGGAAGTAACCTGTCCGGTTTAAACAAGTTTTCTCTGTCAACATGCGGGAAGTAACCTGTCCAGTATAAACATGATTTCACTGTCAACATACGGGAATTAACCTGTCTGATAGAAACAAGTTTTCACTGTCAACATGCAGGAAGTAACCTGTGCTGTAGAAACACGTTTTCACGGTCAACATGCGGGAAGTAACCTGTCCGGTTTAAACAAGTTTTCACTGTCAACATGCAGGAAATAACCTGTCCAATATAAACAAGTTTTCACTGTCAACATGCGGGAAGTAACCTGTCCGGTTTAAACAAGTTTTCTCTGTCAACATGCGGGAAATAACCTGTCCAATATAAACAAGTTTTCACTGTCAACATGGGGGAAGTAACCTGTCCGGTATAAAAAAGGTTTAACTGTCAACAAGCGGGGGGAAGTAACCTGTCCGGTATAATCAAGTTTTCTCTGTCAACAAGCGGGGGGATGCAACCTGTCTGGTATAAATAAATTTTCACTGTCAACGTGTGGGAAGTAACCTGTCCGGTATAAACATGTTTTCGCTGTCAACTTACGGGAAGTAACCTGTCTGGTAGAAACAAGTTTTCACTGTCAACATGCAGGAAGTAACCTGTCCGGTATAAACAAATTTTCACTGTCAATATGCGGGAAGTAACCACAAGTGTTCACTGTCAACAAGCAGGATAGCATGTAGTTGTCACTTCGTGCTCTATAGTCTCATGTTGAAATTTTATTAACTTTCTAGGATGCACCACTACCAAATGGAGGTGTGCATATTGTCTTTGATTATGATTAACACAGTTACGGCCCTTAGGTTCTGTCCATTACCAAATTCTTGTTTTTGATTATTTTTGTTTGTTCAGAGCATATTACGTTCAGAAATATGAAATGTTACTATGAACATGGATAGAAGGCAGATGTGCAGAGTAAAAAAAACATACATGTATCTTTAATATTGTGAATAATGACAGAATTAACTCCGCTTTTTTTACAATTTGGGGGGTTATTTTTGCTTGTGTGGAGCATTACTTTAACAATATGGATTCCAACTTGACTAGGAGCATATGTTAAGTTGCGGAGTAAAAGAACCATAACTTGTATTTTTAATAATGACAGAATTATCTCCCCTGTTGTATTATATTTTTAGTTATTTTGCTTGTCTTGAGCATATCTTTAAAGGAGTCCAATGCAACTTGAAACCTGGGTAGAGAGCAATGTGTAAAGTGAACAGAGAAAGTATCATAACTCGCCCATAACTACTACTCAATCACAATCAGACACTTATTTTGGGAGCATTGACCCATTCCACCGATTTCTTGTTTTGTGTGTTTTGATAATATTAAATAATTCTAATGGACGTATTTCTGTGACTTTTAGATTTTTCACGGAAATAGCGTCAGATGTTGATATACCCGACACTGGTAATCACAGTCTCTCCTTTATAAATGACGCCAATGTACTTGCCCTACACAGACTGCTGTGGAACAACCAAGAGAAGATTGGGGACTACTTATCAAGTAGCAGGTAAGAAAGGTCATGGTCATTTATTTTTAGTAAATGTGACCTTGGCAATAGCAATATGAAACAATGGGATAAATTTTTGTGAAAATGACTTGTGTTCATAGAGAAATGCGATGGTTTATGGTTATTTAACATAACAGTCATGGTATGAGGTAATCAAACTTTTGACCTTCTCTACTCAAGAGTTCTCGCTAAACTAAAAACAGATCGACTCGTTTTAAAAATAATGAATGTAAATACCTGTAACTTTTTTTCTCAAATCTGCAGTAATACTTTTAAACTTTGGGTTGAGTCAAGTGATGCTTTAATTTGTGTTTTTATGATTCCTGGAAATTGAACCACTCTTTCCTGGAATCCTGGAAGGTTAACCAGTTCTTGAGTACACCCATCTCTGCAAGTAACTGATAATTTTCTTACTTCAATCAAGTGTGTGAGACAACTGACAATAAGGCCAGTCATCACGGAGATTGTAACCGGGCGGGAATTCAAACTCAGGAACGTTGGAGTGATAGTTAGATGCGCTACCATCTAATCTAACTGGACCCAGCTGAATAAAGTTACTTTAAAGAAAGACATCTTAGATTCCGTTTCTTTTTATTTCAACCAATTTTTATGAAAATTTGATATTTATTGACAGAGACCATAAAGCAGTGGGACGCAGACCATTTGACAAGATGGCCACTCTGCTTGCCTACCTTGGACCCCCAGAACACAGGCCCCTCGATTCCCAGTAAGTACAGTTCAGCATTTTTACCCCATTGCCTTTTACTCATTTTTAGGTAAAATACGAATTCGAGTTATTACTTACCTGTAGCACAACAGAGTATTAGGACACAGGTTTTAGTAAAAGATTTCTGAATTTGTATCGGGAGAGATTTTCAGTGGTAATTATTACTTTCACTTTAATCGAGTAGATTTGTACAAGCTATACATGTATGTTCCTTGTTGATGTATTAACTCAATTTTGGTACAGAAAAAAGGAAAATTAATGCATTATTTGGATGAACAACTACTCTGATGAATTTAGATGTTGATCAATGGTAATTGTGATATATAATAATATAGTAATTAATTGAGCTTGAAAATGCATTCATTGGTTGTGATTTCTACAAATGATAGTTTGATATATACTTTTTTATTTAATAAATTAAAAAATGACTTTTTTTAGTATTTAAAATCTCACAATGTCAAAATGATTGCACTATCGAAAATCAGTTACTTTGGTGTATTTGATTATTTTCTTTAATACCCAACACTAGTTAATATCCATTGTAACAAATTAGGACATCCTTGAAAAAATTGTTTGTTTGCCGCATTCAACCCATATCATTTAGGAGTGTGTAGGTAGGTAGGAAAATCCTTTTTTTTTGTATCAGAGAATCTTTTGAAGCACCCATAATGATCGAGAATATTTCAAATAATTTGTTTTACCCCCACAAACTTTTATACTGACCAGCAGAATAGTTGTGGGTCTGCCAGAAGCGGCAAACAAACAATGTTTTAATTTAGGCCAGAACCTCCCTCCAAAAACGTTTCCAAATAATAATCAGTATTGTGTTGTGAAAAGAAACATTTGTGTTTTGATAATATTCTGTTCTGTTCAATATGACAAGTTGACATGCATTCTTTATGTATTGTTGTTTACACACAGTTTCTGTTCTATAGTCTTGATATGTATTTGATTTACTTCTCCTGTTTTATAGATTATAGATATTAATAATTAAACAAAAGTTTAAGATTCGATTCTTTTTGTTAACTTCAGATTGTCGATGTCCAAAATTCACATTCTTGCCGAATCAAGGTTAGGATAAATTGCTTATATATTATAGATATTAAAGTCATTTTTTGTAATTAATTAAAAATTGTAGCGATAAATTTATTTTATATTATAGAAATCCTTAGATAACTTTTAGATTTAATAACAAGTTGTAACAAAGTTTTCATCAATCGGGGCAGTTTCAAAATTTGTCAAGGGAAGTTTTTCAAGTTGATTAAGGGTACATTTTTTTTGCGGGTTGGTCTTTTATAGTTTGTATAAGTAAACTTTCAAGTTAGTCGCAGGGAACTTATATAAATTTTCTCACGGTCTTTTATCAAATTTGGCTTGGACAGTTTTTTATGTCCATCTTTTAATGTGCTATGGAGGCAAGTGTTCAATTTAATTTGTTTTGATCTATTAAATGGAATACAAGGAAACAGACACTCTATATTTAAAACACTCAGTACTATGTGAGAGGAAATCTTAGCAAGATTGTTACCAAGCTCTGCAAAGTACTGCTCTACAGTGAATATCATTGTTGGTATGTTTCACTGTATAGTTTTGGCGATGATTATGTTTCATTAACTGTCCATTAGTGTAGTCAGACACATATATCTCTTAAGAAATAGGGATTCCTGTATTTCTATCAGCCTTCAATATGCAACATAAGTCGGAGACTGGCAGCTGTAGAATGGGATGTTGAATCTGTTAGCAGTGTTGATACATATACCAGTCAAGATTGTGTTAAACTTACAAATTCAAAACATGTTACAACTTGGGTAGTAATTAACAACTTTCATAAAAACAAGATAATGATGAAATGAAATTTTAATATAATGTTCTTTATCCTAACCAGTTTTAACAATTTAATAATTTCATTTATAAGTTGTTCTCACATAGTTGTACTAAACAGGGATGGATCCAAGAACACCTCCCCACTCACCCGTTTGCTAAAAAACATATTGAACAAGCATTTAGATTACATACCATGCCTTGCATATCAAGTTAGAGAATATCCACTTCGCATAGGATCAAACATTGTGGGAATGAAACAGAAATCTGTGCATGGTGCATTATGACTGGTAACAGAAGAGCTCTTGGCTTTTAACACACAACTGGCCGATTTGGAATAACTTAAATAATTTAATGAACATGTAGTATGTGCTGTGGTCATTGAAAACAGCTTCGATATCTGATTTTCAAATAGAGCTTTAAAGCTCAGTTGGTTGCAAAATGCATTGACTGATATCAGTTTTCATTGGCTAATATAACCAGCCAATCATGTTGTCAGTCACAAAGTCTTGTTGATGTGTGACATATCAAACAAATTACAGCAGAGCAATAAGGCTGCTGTTTGATACCGATTTTTGAAGAAATGTGACAAACATTTCAAATTTGTTCTTGATATGCAAAGCATGGTGTTTCATCTTTATGGATGACTGAAATTTAAAAACTTTGAAGTAAATTTTGGCCACCTGTCTAATTACATGCTTGCAACTGGATCCATTCCTGTAATATCGGTGATGAAGTGTTTTAAATTAATGATGGAAGTAAAATGTTTGATACTAAAAATAGGTGCTTTGTTGAAGGAAATGAAGCATATTTCTGTGTTGATTTCTTATTCGTTTTATTATAAAAGTGATAAACGGTACCGCTATTCTGAAAAATCTTGCTGGAATTTTGTTTGCCAAATCAAAATTGAATGATATATTTTCAATTTATAACATGTTTTTTGGTGTTTTTTCACTTGAGAGAACCTGATAAGAGATGCATGTAAACTATAACCAGTGATTAGATTTAGAAGACTTAGAAATTGTTTCAACTTACAGAGCACCTAAATATTGACTATGGTTTTCTTAAGTTTTATGGAATTATTGGACATAAAGTGGCAGACATTTATCATGATGTGACTTCTGTGACCAGTGCAAATCTTTATATGGTCAAAACAATACTTAACTAAGTAACGTGTTGAAATTGTTGTCTTAATATTGAAGTGAGGAGGTACTGTGTTGCACCAATGGGAAAGATGTTATTTTTCTGGTTCTCTAATTTCCTCTCACATCAATACTACTTCAACCCTTTACTTCAGGTAGACCCCTTTGGACACCTCTTATAATGAAAGCATTAATTCACCACGTATCAGCAATGGTTGAATTATGTTTATATTAACTGACAAGAGTTGAAAACAGTGCAGGAAGTGTTCAGATTGCTCATTACGAGCAATCTGAACTCTTCCTGCACTGTTTTCAATGGCATTCTGTGATTGGTGCAGGAAAATGCGTATCTATGGAGTAAAGGGTTAAGGCTACATAATTCTTTGCTTCTTTCTTTTACTTGAACATACACACATGGTAGTGGGAAGGATGTTGGCAGCTCTGGTCCGAGGTTGTGGATTCAATCCTTAGCCTAGTGACAGCTCATAAACGTCCCCCAAAACTAGTTATATCCAGGCCTCGGACTCAAAAGAAATTCACAACAAAAATCTAAAGCTCGCTATGGAATAGAGCTAAAACATTTTAATAACAAAAATGAAAAATACTTGATCAAGGTCTGCACTGTTTGTTACTCAGTCATTATGTGGTATATTTTAACATTTCCATGAACCATACATAGAAATAACAGATCAGTGACTAGATAATTATATAGTATTGTGTTCTTTTGAGGATCCCATGTAAGCATAACATATTTAAATTAATTGTTGCTGTATGTAGAATTAATTATTTCTTTTAATATTTTCTTGTGACAAAGTGTTCTCACAGCTAACTGAACCATGTAAACGAGTGTAACATTTTAAAATGAAGTTAAATTTTGAAGAGTTAAAAAATATAACCATACTGTTCATTTCCAGTAATATCGATTTATGTTCATAAGAGAAACAAATTGATAAAATTAGATATTGGATTTTTCAATATAAAAAGTTTATAATATGTATTAAATGAAATGTACATATTGGTATTTGACATTATTCCTTTGACACCTATACCAAAATTCATTTTTGGACATCGAATATCAATATTTGCCATTATTTGAATCAGAAAAAATTACTATAAATATTTAATAAAATAAATCGCTGTTTAAAATGAATTTAATTAATATTATAACTAAAATTTTTTAAAACTAGTGACATCAGACTAGCTTAAAAATATGAGTAAAATTCTTGAAAAAATACAAATTGATATTTCCTTGGATTTGTTTTTGACATACAGATAAAATCGGAAGAAAAGATCATATATGTTACCCTTTTTAGCTCGTCGGGACACCCAGGTTAAACCACTCATTGGATGTGAGTGAAACTTCTCATGTGTGTTCACCATCATCAATGGAACACACAGAGACAAAAACCATAACTCTGGATTGCATTTTGCCACAGTAATGGCCCTTTTTGGACTTAGACGCATAGGTTAAACTTTTGCGTTTAGTTGCCTTTAAGTTTAAGATATCTATGCAGCCACTCATTGGATATGAATGAAACTTTGCATGTGTGTTCACCATCATCAGTGGAACACACAGAGACAAGAACCATAACTTTGGATTGCATTTTGGCAGAGTTATGGCACTTTATCGTCTTAATTTTTCAGGTTAAAGTTTTTTATCAGGTAAAATATCTATGCAACCACTCATTGGATATGAATGAAACTTTGCATGTGTGTTCACTATCATCAGTGTTCACCATCATCAATGGAATATACAGAGACAAGAACAATAACTCTTGATTGCATTTTGGCAGAGTTATGGCCCTTTTGGACTTAATTTTTCATCTGTAGACACCCAGGTTAGACTTTTGAGTTGAGTTGTGTTTAAGTTTTGATGTTTGCCTTCAATCTCAATCTTAACATAGGTGGTGAGTTTTATTTCATCGGCGAGCTTTGTTGTCTTCTGACAACTCTTGTTTATGGTATCTGACTACAAATGTGTGATATAAGATGCCTTTCATCCATTTGCAAGAGTTACGCCCCTTTCCAAAGTATAAATAAGATTAAAAACATGCATACACATACTGGGGTATTTTTAATTTCATATTACATTGTGTAGATATATAATTATCAGAAATTAAGTTAAATGAAAATTAGTTAAAATTGCCCTGTGTCCTTTTTAAAAACATTTTAGAGACTTCACTGTAACGTTGTTGTAACTGTATGCAGATAATGAAGGAGGTCAATATACTTAAGCATTTAAGACTAGGTTTTACCCTGGGCAGCAGGTCCCATATGTTTACCTTTCCATGTTTTCTAGGTGGAGCAGTATGGACATGACAAGTACCAAGTTTGAGGAGATTATGTCCAAACACAACATGCATGAGAAGGATGAGTTTAAATCTCTCAAGAATCTCCATATATTCTACCAGGCAGGCACTAGTAGAGCAGGAAATCCAGTGTTTTATTACATTGCCAGGAGATACAAGTAAGTGATGCTACATCTTATCTGTATATTATATAGATATTCTGTGTTTGTGCATTAGCAGAGTTAGGGTGGAGTGTATTCAGTATTTACACCCTATGGTTATATTGGTGCAAGTGGGTTCAATAGTCGGGGTCTTTGTGTCCTGACCTTTGGTTGAATGTCAAGGTTTTTGGCTACTGTTAACCTTTTTCTTGTAGACGCGAAAGCACCATCATTTTTCATTGAATTTTAACCCAACTTTCACAGCAAGTTCTTGAACCAGCATGATTCGACCACAAATGCCCTGCCACAGGACTTATAAGCACATTTTAAGTAAAATTAAAAAAAAACAACATTTTCTCTGAAAGTTTAAGGCCTAGTCTTTAGATATTTTACATGTAGCATCTCTTGCCAGTAGAGCAATTCAGGTCCTCTTGGGCCTCTTGTTTAAGGAGTGAGATTCTGAGTCCCAAGTCTAAGTCTGGTTTTGTTCTTTAATTTGTGATGATGGTTGTTATTCTTGTATTGCATTTATGACAAAATTCAATTTTACTCGATAGTTTGCTGTTATCCCATCATTCCCATATTTGTCAGTTATTGTGTATTAAACAGAAGCAATTTTATAAACTTGAAAAATAAATGAAAATAACCACATATATTTTGATCTGTGTTATAAATGTTTTGTTTATTTCAGGGTTGGAGAGATAAATGGAGATTTATTAATATACCATGTATTGTTGACGTTAAAGCCATATTACAATAAACCGTTTGAATTAGTTATCGACTTCACCCACACATGTGCAGAAAACAGATTTAGGGTAAGTGTAAGCTATTTAGTTATAGTCATCCCTACATTCATGATGACAGCTTAAAACTCTTGTCTTGTTTTTTGTTTGCCAACCTCCTTTTGTAAATTGTTATAAAGATATTCAAAGACAAGACCATTTGCTAGATTTTTTAATTGCATTTTTGACTGACATTTTGCCAAATTGTACATGTTTTCTTTTCCAGACTCATATTTTTATCAATATTCTTTTGAAAGTTAATTTTCTGGCAAAAATTATGAATAATTACTGTCTGAATAATTACTGTCTATCTCATGAGTAAGCTTCTTTATATCAGCATGGTTATACTGCCAAACCATATAAACTTCTGACTCATTTTCCTTCATATGGTTACTTATGGAACATCTTTTCTATGCTCCCTCTCTTGATTTCTTCTGTTACTTACAGTACATTTTTTCTTTTAAAAAAAAAAAGCTATGTTTTCTTGATTTTCTTACAAGTGCTTCTTGCAAAACATCTTTTCTATGCTCCCTTTCTTGATTTCTTTTGCTACTTATACCGGTAGTACATTTTTCTTTTAAAACAGCTACTATTTAGCTTGCCAGGACGAAGTCCAAGGAAAGCTATTGCAGTGACCCTGGCGTTGGCATTGTCAGGGTCGTCTGTAGACACCCAGGTTAAACTTTTACGTTTAAGTTTCAGATATCTATGCAACCACTTATTGGATGAGAATGAAACTTTGCATGTGTGTTCACCATCATCAATGGAACACACAAAGACAAGAACCATAACTCGGATTGCATTTTGGCAGAGTAATGACCCTTTTGGACTTAATGTTTTGTCTGTAGACCTCCAGGTTAAACTTTTGCGTTTAGTTGCCTTTAAGTTTCAGATAACTATGCAACTGCTCATTGGATATGTATGAAACTTTGCATGTGTGTTCACCATCATCAATTGAACACATAGAGACGAGAACCATAACTCTGGATTGCAATTGGCAGAGTTATGGCCCTTTTGGACTTAATTTTTTGCCTTTTTGGTTAAACTTTTGCATTTATTTGCGTTAAAGTTTTGGTGTTTGCCTCCAATCTCAATCTTTGTATGGGTGGTGAGTTTTATCCCATCGGCAAGCTTTGTTGTCGTCTGACAACACTTGTTCTTGATTTTCTTTCAAATGCATCTTGCGAAACTTTTTTTCCAGACTGACTTTCTGATTGTACTATATTCCTTGTCGACTTTAAATTCTTTAAATTCAATTTTGTGTTGTTGTCTTTCCAGACTGACTTTCTGTCCAATTACATGAAATGTCTTCTTATCTGACTCTGTACTATAGTCCAGGTTGACTTTCTTTTAATTCCATTTTGTGTTGTTGTTTTTCCAGACTGACTTTCTGTCAAAGTGGTTTGTAGTTATGCCAGAGGTTGTATACCAAAATATTGTTGCCTCGTACATTTACAACTGTAACTCCTGGGTAAGAGAGTATACCAAGTTCCACGACAGGATTCTCACACCTTTAAAGGTAACACCTTCATTCTATAGTTCGTCATATCAACTACTTGAAGGAAGATTATGAGAGTTTTTAATTGTTCAGAAATTCTAGCTAATAATGGTTTAACTGGATAACTGTTAACAAAGTTAATCATCATCATAGTATATGCAATGTTAAACATGTATATACTGACTGGTATGTTACAATTTGTGCCATTTTAAGACAATATCTTTACAAAAATGCAAGAGGCAAAGCATCAGTATTACAATACCACAGTAATTCTACTACAAAAAGGCATTAATTTACAGCATTTAAAAATGCAAATTTTGAAAACTTGATGACTATATAAAAGTTAACTGTCAGAGTATTAGGTTGAAGAATTTATGTAAATTACTATAAAATGTATAATCATTACCAACTTCATCATCATATCAACTTCTTCATCATATCAACTTCATCATCATATCAACTTCTTCATCATATCAACTTCATCGTCATATCAACTTCATAATCATATCAACTTAATCATCATATCAACTTCATCATATCAACTTCATCATATCAACTTCATCGTCATATCAACTTCATCATCATCATATCAACTTCATTATCCAGGCTTCTCCACAGGCCATTTAAGCACAGAGGCACCCCAGTGCTTGACTATCAGAAATGGTATTCCTCTAGTGCTTGAAATATTTAAAAAAAAAATGCAAAAGCTTACTTTCCCCTAGATCATTATTTTTCTTTGCATATATTTTCTCATTTTAATGCCTAAAACATACTAAATATGATTAATGGAGTTTTAATAATGAAATATATTTCAATGAGTGCTTTACACAGCACTTGAAAATGTGTTGAAGGTGTTTAACTTCATCATCATATAAACTTCATTATCATACCAACTTCATCATCATATAAACTTTATCATCATACCAACTTCATCATCATCACTTCTTTAGTATTCATTAAGGTGTTTTTTTTTTATTGAAACTGTCAGCATTTTGTGTCAGACATTATGCTGATTGTTATTTCATCAGCTTTATCATCAGTACCAGTTTGTTATCATAATCATCATTATACAACTATGATTACTATCGGTATAATTGTCACCATTAGGGTTATCATTGTAATTTTCATCATCAATATCATCATCAGTGTCACAATCCTCATCACCAGTATCAATATCCCAGTTGTCCAATAATCAGTTTTATAACTGTCATAGTCATCATTCTCATGTTTGCACCAAATCTGTGTTATCATTCCAGCTGATGCCTGTGACATCCTAGATAACATATATACTCAGTTCATGACCGTTGTACAGTTCTATATGTATGTTTGTTATATATCATCATGAATGCTTCAATCTGATTGGTTAAAACCCGAACTAATCAGGTCAAATAAAAGGAACTACTGCATCTCGGTCAATAGTTTCCTGCTTTGGATCAATTGTTATTTTCCTTTGATAAATAATTTTAACCATTGACCACTAAAAGGTAGATAGTTGTGTAATATTTTAACCACTCACTAACTGGTACTTCAGGGTAACAGAAAGTTGATGTTCATCGACCATCCAGCACGTCTGATAGAGTACATTGATGTTGATCACCAAAAGTTGCCTGGTTCTACCGTGGCCCTAGAGGAAGACCTCAAAATCTCCAATAATGCACTCAAACTTTCACATAAAGATACCAAAGTTACTATAAAGGTAATTGATTGATTGAATATTTAGCGTCATTTTATGCTATCTAGGGCTAACAGATAATCAGTTAATCTAACCACTGTTTCCTGGGATCCTGAAAGGTTAACCAGTACTCGAGCACACCCCAATCTCCGCAAGTAACTGATAACTTCCCCACATTAATCAGTGGTGAGAGACAATTGATAATGAGACACAATGTCATATATCAATCATCACTGAGACTTGCCGGGCAGGGATTCAAACTCACGACCCCTGCATTGATAGTCGGATGCGTAACAGACTGAGCTTATCGGGCCTGGCAAATTGGTTCAAATTGCTTCTTGCAGGGATGAAAATTAAATTTATCAAAATATAAAAGTATAATGTTTTGGTATTATTATAAACATTCCTTGAATAGATCATCACAGTATCTACCAGACATGTGAACTAAGAAATATCTTTACCATCAGTTGACATCTGAGCAGAGAAATATCTTTACCATCAGTTTACATCTGAGCAGAGAAATAGGTTTACCATCAGATGTCATCTGAGCATAGAAATATCTGTACTATGTGATTGCGCTGAAGTCTTCTAACTGTCTGAGCTGATGGTGTAAATCTGAGCTGAAGTCTCCTCATTGTCTGTGCTGACAGTCTAGATCTGAGCTGAAGCCTCCTAACTGTCTGAGCTGAAGCCTCCTAACTGTCTGCGCTGACAGTCTAGATCTGAGCTCAAGTCTCCTAACTGTCTGTGCTGACAGTCTAGATCTGGGCTGAAGCCTCCTTACTGTCTGAGCTGACAGTTTAGATCTGAGCTGAAGCCTCCTAACTGTCTGCGCTGACAATCTAGATCTGAGCTCAAGTCTCCTAATTGTCCGTGCTGATGGTCTAGATCTGGGCTGAAGCCTCCTAACTGTCTGCACTGACGGTCTAGATCTGAGCTGAAGCCTCCTAACTGTCTGAGCTGACAGTCTAGATCTGAGCTGAAGCCTCCTAACTGTCTGCACTGATGGTCTAGATCTGAGCTGAAGCCTCCTAACTGTCTGCGCTGACAGTCTAGATCTGTGCTGAAGCCTCCTAACCATCTGAGATGACAGTCTAGATCTGAGCTGAAGCCTCCTAACTGTCTGTGCTGACAGTCTAGATCTGAGCTGAAGCCTCCTAACTGTCTGCCCTGACAGTCTGATCTGAGCTGAAATCTCCTAACTGTCTAAAATGAAGGTCTAGATCTGAGCTGAAATCTCCTAATTGTCTGAGATGAAGGTCTAGATTTTAGCTGAAATCTCCTAACTGTCTGAGATGAAGGTCTAGATCTGAGCTGAAGCCTCCTAACTGTCTGAGCTGACAGTCTAAATCTGAGCTGAAGCCTCCTAACTGTCTGCACTGACGATCTAGATCTGAGCTGAAATCTCCTAACTGTCTGAGATGAAGGTCTAGATCTGAGCTGAAGTCTCCTTACTGTCTGAGATGAAGGTCTAGATCTGAGCTGAAGGCTACTAACTGTCTGCGCTGCCAGTCTGATCTGAGTTAAAGCCGCCTAACTGTCTGCGCTGACGGTCTAGATCTGAGCTGAAATCTCCTAACTGTCTGATATGAAGGTCTACATCTGAGATAAAGACTCCTAACTGTCTGAGATGAAGGTCTAGATATGGGCCGAAATCTCCTAACTGTCTGAGATGAAGGTCTAAATCTGAGATGAAGTCATCTAACTGTCTGAGATGAAGGTCTAGATCTGAGACAAAATCTCCTAACTGTCTGATATGAAGGTCTACATCTGAGATAAAGACTCCTAACTGTCTGAGATGAAGGTTTAGATCTGAGATAAAGTCTCCTAACTGTCTGAGATGAAGGTCTACATCTGAGATGAAGTCTTCTTACTGTCTGAAATGAAGGTCTAAATCTGAGATGAAGGTCTAGATCTGAGATGAAGTCTCCTAACTGTCTGAGATTAAGGTCTAAATCTGAGCTGAGTTCTCCTAACTGTCTGCGATAAAGATCTAAATCTGAGCTGAAGTCCTAACTGTCTGAGCTGATGGTGTAAATCTGAGCTAAAGTCTCCTAACTGTATGAGCTGATGGTCTAGACCTGAGCTGAAGTCTCCTAACTGTCTGAGCTGAAGTCTCCTAACTGTCTGAGCTGATTGTCTAGATATGAGCTGAAGTCTCCTAACTGTCGAGCTGAAAGCCTAAATCTGAGCCGAAGTCTTGCAATTAAAATTTTAAATTACTGTATGTCTGACCCTACTTCTGTTGTCAGTAGTAACTTTTATTGCATATACCATTATCTAGCATTTTCATTTGATCTTCAAACAATTTTACTCAGTAGTAGTTTTAAAACCAAAGTGTTTAAGTTAACTGCATGATACTGCAACTGAGTAGAAATATTTCTTGTCCATATCATAATATGAACTGTTATCAGGTCCACTTTCTGGGTAGATCCAGTACTGAGTAGTGTATTTTGAGAGGCATTTGCTCGAGCTGGGGATCGAACCCGCTACATCTGGCGTAAACTGTCAAATATTCTATTTACCCTACTACAGCCCTGCTTTAAAAAGAATTGTAGATTATTATCACAAATTTTTAATGAAAAGTGTATTGTACATCTGTGAATTGGTTATGCAACTACTTTATGACTGCAGTCAACTGCATGAACTTTGTATTTTGTACCCCAGGTTGGACCAAATGCCATACAGATAACATCTGCAGAGAAAAGTAAAGTTTTAGGTCACCAGGTTCTTCTAAATGATGTCTACTATGCGTCAGAAATAGAGGAGGTAAGTATTGAATGTTTGGTGCATGATAAAACTATAAAAACAATCAAAAAATATATCCCCAAAAGAATAATAAATCTGATAAATCACAGATTCTTGATGAAGACAGTATGCTGAATGTGTGAATAAACTGATTGTGTAAAATATATTGAAAGTGTGATCTCTATTTATTATTACATTACAGGAGAATATCTGAAATAAGACCATAATAAATTAATTCCTATATTTTCATCCAAATTTGTTTCAAAATACATGCATTTTCCGGGGTGCAATTTTTTTATTTTTTTTTATAGTTTTCAGATATTAAAATGGGAGGGTCCTTCTAGACATGATATGAAAGAAAATCATTTAACCCTTTACTCCTTAGATACGCGTTTTCCCGCACCAGTCACAGAAGGCCTTTGAAAACAGTGCAGGAAGAGTTCATATTGCTCGTAACAAGCAATCTGAACACTTCCTGCACTGTTTTCCACTCTGTCAGTAAATATAAACATAATTCACCTATTAATTCAAAAGCCTTCTATATTACAGGTGTTCAAAGGCGTCTATATGAAGTAAAGGGTTAAAGATGAAATAAGTCTGGGCGGTTAAAAATAACAGTGACTGATAGGGATGAAAATCTAGGAAATAACTTAATATGGATTTTTGCTGTATATTTTGCAGTCATTTGTACTGCACATACTGATTTTAGGTGGCCTCATAGACTTTAAAAATGAAAGTGTACCTGCTGATTGCTTACACCAATTTTGATGAAATCTAAAATATCACAATTTTTGGGACAGTTGCATTCTTGTTGCATTCAGAATAGATTTTTGTATGTATTATGTTTGGTTTGCCTGGTGTATATTATATCAGTGTTACACTTGTAGGTTTGCCATGTAAATATTATATCAGTTTTACACTTGTAGGTTTGCCTGGTGTATATTATATCAGTGCTACACTTACAGGTTTGCCAGGTTTATATTATATCAGTGTTACACGTGCAGGTTTGCCTAGTGTATATTACATTGTATATCACTGTTACATTTGTAGGTTTCCCTGATGTATATTATATCAATGTTACATTTGTAGGTTTGCCTGGTGGATGATAATCAGTTCACGTTGACCATATCCAATGAGACGGGGCCGCTGTCATTTATCCATAACGACTGTGACAACATTGTACATGATATCATACACATACGAACAAGATGGGAGCTGTCACAACCTGTAAGTTATTTATATCATATCATGGACAATAAAGGTACTGTGGAGTAAAACGTATATAAATGCACAGTGGAACCTTTACAATGGGTAACCTTCAGGAAACAGCCACTTGTCTTAAGCAGCCACATTTGCTATTTCCTGTTTCTAATCTTTCAGGGAAAATTAACCTGTATTAAGCAACAACCTGTGATGATATCATCATCTTGGGAGTAAAATGTCTTATAACTGCATTTATAGTATCTTAGCAGATAAAACCCTTTTGCTCTTGAGTGATAATGTGTATTAAAGCAACTCAAGGGCATGTTAAATTGAGTCATTTTTGTACTTTAAATAATTCCTCTGAACTTCTAGTATAGTGAAATCAGTGAAACCAAATCCCTGTAAAGGGTTATTATTTAATCAGAACAGAGACAGTATGTGTCCTAATAATGGTTGAAGCCACTGAAGAAGAAGTAGAAGAATGGCTCAGGGAAAAAATCTCTTGATAATTTCAGTTGTTTGTGGTCTTGTAAACAGAAGTCCAAATGATAATCAGAAAATTTGTACCTTGAATTCAAAGAAAATCTCATTCTTTGATGTTCTTTAGCTAAAATATAAATTCCATGATAAATGAAAAAAATATACATGAAAATGACATCACCATTGCGATCCATTATCAGGTCTAGAATATCGCCCAAACAAATTACTTGTTGAATGAGACATCACAGAATTTGTCTGTCAACAAATAGGAGGACAAATTCAGTATAAATTTCTTCTAATTTTGTTTGTACAGTAATTTTTAAATGTTGATGGCCCTATTTTAAACATATTTTTAAAAGAATATAATGTGCCATCAAGTTAACATTAAAAAACAAAAATCCCACTCCCCATCACTTTTGCAAATAAAGGAAATGAAAATCATTAATAATATTGATGTTGCCAGTGTCAGTGGAAATTTCATTACAATGAAATAATCCTAAATGGCAAATTTGCAACTAGATCAGATTCATTTAATATTCTAAATAAACAAATTTTAGTGTGAATCTTTGCATGAATATTCATTATGTTTGGTTTGATACCATAACATGTGTACTGTTTGTAATTGAAGGATACAGTCACCGTTCACACAAAAATAAGGCCCAAAGATGTTCCTGGTACATTGCTGAATGTGGTATGTATTCAACTTTGATTAAAAACAAAACAACAATTTTGTTGTCACTTGCTTACTGTCGTTCCCAGAAAATTAACAGTTTATACAAACTTAACAGTGGCTTATTAACTAATAACATCACATTGTTAACAATTTTCTACTAAAATAAAATAAAAAGAGAGGAACAAAAGAAGATGATGATTGTAATGAAAAAATAAATCTCTATCATCTCAAGTGGGAGGTTGATATTTGGAATTAAAATCTGAAACATAAACTTCTTTCTTTCAAGAGTAAATATTCATAGACTTCCTCTATCCTCTGATGAAGTGAGCCAATGCACTGTAGTCTAATGCCCACTTACCTCTCCCAACAACGTTGTGGTTTCCAGCCTTGGAATGGTTCTACTCAGATTCACCTTCACCAATAAAACTGGAAATGCCATATATATATATCCTGTCATACATTGAAAATGGCGTGCCATTCATCAATGTCATCTTGCTTTTAATGCAATAATGTTTTGATCCCGTGTTTTCTTGGATCAGTCTTTACATCTTCAAACTCTGATAAAGTTTTGATATTTGATAAAAAAAAAGAAGAAAAAAACAATGCAATATAATGACAAAAAAATATATGAGAAAGATGATTATATGTGTAAGTCTCCCTGTATTGTAACTCTGAAAGTGTTTCTGGTTCCTTGGAATCGTGGAACTCATTCAGTATGGATCAGAAATGGAAAATGGATACCACCTGAGCTTGTGCAAGTTGGTATGTGTGGTGTGTTGCATATTTCATCACCTCTCATGAGCAGACATGATAAAACATCATAGATATTTTCTCTTCTCAGTTACATTCTTTGCATCTAAAAAACTCATTTTTTAGCAGATAATATTTACACATACATGTACACTTATTCAGCATGTTATGAGAATATTTTGTTTGTTTGTTTCAGGCATTACTAAACTTGGGCAGCTCAGATCCAAGTTTGAGATCTGCTGCATACAACTTGCTGTGTGCTCTCACCCAGACATTTGACTTGAAAATCGAGGGTCAGCTGTTAGAAACAACAGGTAGTTGTCATAATTATCACAGTATCGGTTTCACCTGCTTTTTGGTTATATGTAGAAATCACTTTGATTTCATTTTCTTTGAGTGATTATGCATTATGACAGAGTAGTCTAGTTGGTTAGTGGAATATATGGTTATAATGTGAAGGTTATTCGATATGTAATGAAGTGTTTCCAAGAGCAGTAATAGTGCGGGGGGGGGGGGGGTACGGCTTCATGACAGAATATTGTATATACATGTATTACATCGCCATGTACTTAGTATTTAAAAATTGTCTTTTTCCAAAATGAACTAAATTTATATACATCAAAAAGAAAACCAAAATTACTACATCTACATGTAAGGCCCCATTGTAAATATCTACTGGTAATTCCCTATGAAAATATCAGTTATGTAGCCTAGAGGTATTTAGTTCAAATGACCAGCGTCTTAAAATAGGAAAAGACATCAAGAATATGAAGGAGCAACATATTAAGGATATTTGCAAATATTTAAGTAAGTTTAAGGAACTCTGATCTGGCTAAAATACTGAGGCAGTATATATTCAACTCCAAGCTTGCAATTTATATCAATGATTCCATTTTCAAACGATGTAGACCTAGATCAGCCTTTGAGTTGCCAAACATTGTTTCACTCTCAGTAAATTAGCATAAACACCCCTTCTAAAGTATGGTGGAATGGACTGTAAACAAGTTTGGAAGAGTCTTTTATAGAAATTTTGATAGGTTAAGGGTTCAGATCTATGCTGTAAAGGGAAATGTTTAATATGAATGAAATCAATTGCAGGTTTGTGTATACCAGCAAACAACACAATCTTCATCAAGTCCATCAGCGAGACACTGGCAGCCAATGAGCCTCATCTCACACTGGAGTTCCTGGAGGAGTGTATACAGGGGTTTGGTAACTCCAACATTGAACTGAAGCATTTGTGTCTAGAGTACATCACACCCTGGCTGCCCAATCTGACCAGGTAAGGACAAAACTTTTATACCAAAACATGCAAAATGTATCTAGCTGCTCAATTGACAGACTTGAGTCAAAAGCATTTGTGTGTAAAGGCAGTAAACATTGTGCACAAAATTTGACCAAGCGTTAACCTCATTTGCTGGGCCAGTAAGCTCAGTCAATTGTGCGTCTGAGTTTAACTCCCAGTCTGGCCACAGTCTCCGTAATGATTGATATTCAATATTGTGTCTCACTGTCATTCGTCTCGAACCACGTTATCAAGTGAGAAAGTTGTCAGCTTCTTGCGGAGATGGATGTGCTCGAGTACTTGTTAACCTTCTAGGATACCAGGAAAGAGTGGTGAGTTTAACTGACCATCGGTTTAGCCCTTGATGGCATGAATATGATGCTTAATATTAAAACATACCTCCACTTGTTTAGGGAGTAACTAAGTTCCATAAAGTTAAATGGAATTTGTACATCACATAATAGAAATAGACAAAAACAGATGTGACTGTGCATCAGTGGTATGACACATGCTGGTGTACATGCTGGTTTACATGCTGGTGTACATGCATGTATTGTGTGCTCGAGTACTGGTTAAGATTATCATCTTCATTGTGTTTTCGTTTCTCCATTTTTACAGACATGTTTTACTTTTACAGTAAAATTTAGAACAGAACAGTTCTGTTCTGTAAAATTTAGAAAAGCGATTCACCACTTCTTGAAATATCATCAGTATCACTTAAATAACAATTAAGCAATTAAAAGATGCCAACTTACTGGTTTTCATTCATAATATCGGATTAGTGGGTAGCCTGTATTACCGAGTTACCAACCATTGAATAAAGAAGAAAAAAAATTGTCCCTAAAATAAATGCCTGTAATAGCGGGGTGTTATTAATATCATGGTGGTTGTAAGGTGGAGTTTTACTGTAAATGGAAAATAACAAATATGGCTGCTGAGACAAGTGGCTACTTAATAGAGGTGACTGCTTATACAGGCTTGGTTGTATATACATTACAATCAATGCACTGTGGTACCTGCTATTAAGGTGATATTTAACAATTTTTAAATATTTTTGAAACAAACACACATCTTAACTACAGAAATAGTACTTTATTTTCTGGAAGTGTAACCTCTTTCCACAGGAGGACAGGACTGAGCCCCAGTTACTTACCACATGGCTGTGGTTTGCTCAGTTGTATGTATATGGAAGATGTAATGTGTATATAAGGATAGATTAGGTTTTCCTTTACCTGAGTGACAAACTTGTCAGTTAAGCTTAAATAGAATAAAATATTTTTTAGGAATGTGTAATGAAACTGAATGATGATATGATAAAACTGACTATTAAAATGTGTGTGATATTTCTGCTTGCAGATTTTGTCGGCATACAGACGAGAACAAAAGACAGAAGGTTGCCCTGATTCTGGATAAGCTTATCACCATGACGATAGAGGAGGTGGAGGTAAGTAGGACAGGACAATGCAATCATTTGTTAAATGTTTGGGAAAATGTTGAGTATTTCCGCAGGGAATAGCTTTAGAAGTTTGTAAAAAATCTTTTCATTTTTAAAGGGCCTCTCAGCAATTTTGAAATTACTTTTGACTTATGGTCATGCCTCAAATTAATATTTACACCAGCAAACTTAAAACCATGTGAAAATATTAATGTCCAAGTGATACTGTACGAAACTTGTATAATGTATTTAAGAAATAATTAACATTTGTATAAAGCTAGTGAAGTCGTCCTAGTTTTGAAAATAAGAATAAATTTTTAAAAAAATAGATATATCTTTAGAAATATATTTATTATATAATTATAAACTGATGTAAATGAAATATTTGATACATATTTTCTCATATTTGAATTATGATACCTTTCAACTCTTTGAAATTGAAATTAAATTAAGGGTCTGGACACATACTGGGTATTTTTATTTTATTTTTGTAATGCAGCTAATAATGCAGTTTTCGAAAATAGAGTAAGGATATGTTCCTTTAAAGTAAAAGTAAAGCACTATTTCTTGTATAAAATGTTACTGGATGAGTTATAATTGTAAACACTTTTATTTTTATCCCCCCCCCCCCCCCCCCCCCCCCCCCCCCCATACACCATTTGAAAAATGATGAAATGGCATTAAGTGATACCCTGTCCGTCCGGTCACACGAATGGGTAGTTAAGTGTCTAGGGTTTAGGGTTAGTAATTTTTATGGACAGTTGAAAAGCAGTTGAAAAATAATTACGTGGCTGTTTCTAAACACTTAAAAACAGCTTTTATGTGGCTAAAATATTTAGCCACATTTAGCCACACAAGTAATAAGCTTGACGCAAAGAAGCCACTTAAATACACATTCGTAGGAACGTCCGTCCATTTGTGCGTCCGAGAATTGGTTTCCGATCAATAACTTCTGAAGTAGTCTTGTTGATACATGTACCATGAACTTAAAAATGGCATTATATTTTTAAAAAAAAAACAGATTCATCTGCAGTAAAAATGGTTTCTTTATGAAGTTTGTCTCTGTAAAGAATGTCATGAAATCTTTTGAATGTTTCAGTCACCAGATATTGACTTTTATCTGTGTGTAAAAATATAACCTTATGTGAAAAACAGTGTTTCGAGATATGGGTCTGACTTGTATATACATTTCTGTCCCATTCCAGATGTATCCCTCGATACAAGCGAAGATTTGGGGCAACATCGGTCAAGTGGCGGATCTACTGGACATGGTGCTGGACAGTTTTATCAAACGCAGCGTCACCGGTGGGCTCGGGTCAATACAGGCTGAAATCATGGCCGACACAGCCGTGGCACTGACCTCCGCCAACGTTCAATTGGTGTCACGTAAAGTTATCGGTAGATTGTGCAGGGTATGTAGCAAGGCTGTTTCTTTAAAGCATACTTCTTGTACTTATGTTATCAACATAAAGTGTAGAGTATGGTAGGTGACAGTACTGAGACTGTAAAGCTTGTTTGATAATAACTACTTGTACTCAAGTTTTGGCCACAATTACAGTAAATTTTATTAGCAATCTCATTAAAATCAGATCAACTTTAGCTTCACTAATCTATGAACAGTAGATCTGACGACGACGCATAGGAGGTCACCTCAGATTGACCTTTCATGTAATTAATATTCATAACAATTCAGCCAATGAGATTAATCATTACATTTGCAGTTTGTTGAAATTTACAACATGGCGTGGATAGATACATTTATGATGTTATCTTGACATTTGAGAAAGAGAAATTGCATATAATACTTATCAATCACATAGTGCTGTTTCCTGGACGTGGATTCGCCCCTTGTGATGATCCTATGTTGTATAAATAAAAAATGTCCCTGTATCGTCCTTGATTTCTAAAATTTCTGAAAATCATTTATATTTAACATGGGCGCAGCCATGATGTTTTTATTGTAAAAATTATAAATGCATGTTAATCATACATTATATACCGTATATCGTCGGCCATAAGTCGAATTTTTCAGACTCCAAAATCACTCTCTGAATCCCTACTCGACTTATGTCCCGAGTGATGATTTTTTTTACCAATGGTCAGCTCCCACTGAAGTTTTGAACGTCGAATTTCAGTTTCAGCAACAGTCTATATGAACAATGACACCAAAGTGCAGAATTGAATTACACTCTTGTCAATCAACTATGCATCTCGCAAACACAAAGGATGATTACGTCATACGTGGAAAGTTACTTTGTTCATGGAAAACTCTGATTGACAGTTGAAAAAAATGATCGGTTTCAATTAGACGCTTGATGTTTTGACTCTATGCAAGGGAAACCTTGATCTTGGTCAGCCGAACGATTGCGTTGCCTAGCAACCTATACGATGTTGGCACGGGGTGTAAACATATATGCCGAAAATTGCCTTGGGATATTTGGGTCAGAAGTAACCGATTATTGCAATTTGCATTCCCACATATGTGGTGACACTTATCCACGGATTACAGAATATATCAAATATTCAACAGAAGACTGCATTTGTTTGTCGGCATCATATTTGCCGTTGATTCGATAACGGTACATGAACGTATACTGGCGTAAGGTCAGTTGTGAGTGCAGGCAATCGCTACTGTAGGAATTTTAATATTTAGGTGACCCAAATCTCACCCACTTCCTTTTCGAAAATTCTGGGTCGACTTAAGGAAGGGTCAATGCAAAAAACTGAGATCTGAAGGTCAAAAAGTCCCCTCGACTTATGGCCCGACTCGCCTTATGGCCGACGATATACGGTAGCTAAATATAGATATTTCTTCGGTAAAAATAGACTTCTACTTTAACTTTCAAAACCTTGAAAGCAATGCTCTGATTGGTTGGTGGAAAGGTCAATCTGGTGACCCTCTATGCATGGCCATCAGATCTACTGTGCATGGAATATTGATGCTAAAGTTGATCTAATTTTAATGAGATTGCTTTTATTAGTTTATTCTAAGGGCTTTTCCAGAATTAAATGTATGGGGGGGGGGGGGGGGGGTCGGACGGCACTTATTTTTTTTACCCACAGAGCATAAAATTTAATTGTGATATATACCACCATGCATAAAATTTTAATTAGATAAAATACCACCATGCACAAAATAAAAATAAAAAAAGAGGCTAAAATCCCCTTTCTAATGTTTTCTTATTATAACGCTTCCAAAATTAGTAGTCTGGACGGTTGCCTACTTTCTTTAAAGTACGCCGACGTTACACTTTTGATCTAATGCCGATATTACGTCACAAATTATCTCAGGTCGAGAATTAAATAAAGGGGCACTACAGATAACAAACGAGAAAAAAAACACAACATATTAATAATTAAAGGTTAGTGTTTGTTTGTTACTAGTTGTCCTCTAAAATGTTTATTTTCAGTATACTAATTTCTTAAAAAAGAATTACTATTAAATTGATACGATCCGTAAAGAGAGTTATGCTACACATGCCTAAATTTATGCACAGAATGAACACGCTGTCCCTTTCATTAACGCCTTGTGCCAATGTCCGATGACGTCACTCTGACAGTGAAACAAACATTATTATGACACATGTTATTTACTCCCTACTATCGATAAAGGTTTAATCTAATTTGACCTCATTTCGCACACCCGATGGCAAACAATCCGGTTATGGATGCTCAAAGACAATTTCATAGTCCAATTTATGTTTTTGTACGACCGTTAAGAAATATCTGCTTTTCGCCGTGATTTTTTCAGACACTGGGGTAAGAATGAGGCGTATAGGGTGTGGGGTGACATATCTGAGAATGTGGTTTTTATTTTCACTGCTAACGCAATGTCCTAATTTAGATTTTTTGTCACAATAGACTTTGCATTTCTTGGTGTTTCTTTTTGTGCCGAATAAATTAGTGTCAAACAGCACGGATATGCATATAATTATAGCAATGCCGCCGTAGAGTTGAATCGTAAGTTTTGCGGAATTTAATAATATACACGTCTGTATATTCATATCCGTGTTGGAGTATTTGGTAACATATCCGATACGTCAAATATTGATATATAGTTCGTAAAATTTACTTGAGGAGATAATTTTGTGACACAGCATTTCGGCATCAATTTAATAAAGTAGACGTGGTTACGGCCTGCTACGAGTGTATTCCGCCATCTGACTAGCTCGTACATTTACGTGTAAATAATTTATTCACGACCAAGAGTATGTTTCTTGTCACTTTTCGGGAAGTCCGAAGGTAGATAATTATACTTTGTTTCAAACAAACAAATTAAATCATATGTTGTTGTCGGGTGATGTAATTACATTATAGCGGTCTTACCAAAAAAAGATCAATCAGTTTGAGATGAAAAAGTTAATTGAAGACAATCCCTTACATAAACAACACCAGTGTATCGAGTGTCCAACTGTGTAGTCGTGTAAAACGTTCACTTGGTCATGATGTCTGGAGGTTGTGTATTACAATCGTTACAACACGCGTGTCAGTGGCAAACATAAAGGTCAAATCAAGGTAAATTTAAAAGACCTGCAGTTTCTGCTGCGATAAAGATAAGACGCTCGCCGAAATCTAGACGCTGCGGTATGTGCGGTACATGGGGAAGGACAATTTTATGTTTTTGTATACGACGGGAGGAAAAATCTGGGCAGAAAATGTATAAAATTTTGAGAAGAAAAACGGTGTTGAAGAAAAAATTCGGTTCAGAGAAGGAAATACCGGCAAGGCATAAAATTTTAATAAGCTTTTACCCCACAAGGCATCATTTTTTTTTATGAAAACACCCACCAGGCATAAAATTTTAATTATACTGCCGTCCGACCCCCCCATACATTTAATTCTGGAAAAGCCCTAATTTCTTTTAGCTTGGTTGCAATAAAAGTTTAGAGCTTATATGAACCTCATGAGTCCACTTCCTTGGCAAAACCAGTACTGAGTTGTTTTTAGAGTCTATTGGGGGTCTAGCTAGGGATTGAATCAACAACCTCTAGCATGAGCAACAGACACTATCCACCTAATAAATAAGTTTTATTGCAGCATACAGGTTTTGTATACAATACATACAATATTTTGTATGTTAACTGTATCTTCTTACATTCTCGTGAAAAAAAATCTGCTACCCTAAACATGTTGCCATTTCTTATTTAATTGATAGGGTATTGGCCCTTTTCCTTGTTCACATTATTCTGATGTAGCGTCTTGCTATTTTTTACTGTTTTTTTTTCACAATAAGTTTAAGTTTATTTTAGACAAGAAAAAAAGTCATTAGCCCTAAAGAGTCTTGTATATGGAAATTCAACACTTGAGTCAACATACAAGCAAATTACTTGTTCTTTGCATGTACATATCTTTAACCTCTCAGATGCAATTTACATCCTTATATTTACATTATATTCTCCAGCTTTTTTAGATAAAACAATTCCTTTATTTTTGTAATTTTGATATTTAAAAAGCTAATTATACGCAATAAACTGCAAAACTAATGTCATGAATGTAATGGCGATGTTGTCAACATACTGAATAAGTGCACGCATTTGTAGAACAACTTACGGAAAATGTCATGTTAAACTAACAGTAACATGACGTCTCACCAGCAAAACAAAATCGCGCAACCATTGAAACACAAACTGGTCCTTTTAGCTCCTCCCAGCTGCAAGTGTTTTTCATTGGGAAATAAAATGCAGTAATTCTTTTTAGTTCATTTAGGCCGATTGCAGTGGGAATGTAAATATTTGTCCATAACACAATTTGTTAGATTCACTTTATCTCACTTTAAGGTAAAGATAACATTTGTGCGCTCATAATATGCACATTCTAGTATGCAGAAGAAGGTATATCAGGTAAAACTGTAAAAATCTTAATAATTATCACAATGTGTCATATGATACAGGTGTTTGATGTCCAAACATTAATGATACAGGTGTTTGTTGTCCGAACATTAATGATACAGGTGTTTGTTGTCCGAACATTAATGATACAGGTGTTTGTTGTCCGAACATTAATGATACAGGTGTTTGTTGTCCGAACATTAATGATACAGGTGTTTGTTGTCCGAACATTAATGATACAGGTGTTTGTTGTCCGAACATTAATGATACAGGTGTTTGTTGTCCGAACATTAATGATACAGGTGTTTGTTGTCCGAACATTAATGATACAGGTGTTTGTTGTCCGAACATTAATGATACAGGTGTTTGTTGTCCGAACATTAATGATACAGGTGTTTGTTGTCCGAACATTAATGATACAGGTGTTTGTTGTCCGAACATAAATGATACAGGTGTTTGTTGTCCGAACATTAATGATACAGGTGTTTGTTGTCCGAACATTAATGATACAGGTGTTTGTTGTCCGAACATTAATGATACAGGTGTTTGTTGTCCGAACATTAATGATACAGGTGTTTGTTGTCCGAACATTAATGATACAGGTGTTTGTTGTCCGAACATTAATGATACTACAGGTGTTTGTTGTCCGAACATTAATGATACAGGTGTTTGTTGTCCGAACATAAATGATACAGGTGTTTGTTGTCTGAACATTAATGATACAGGTGTTTGTTGTCTGAACATTAATGATACAGGTGTTTGTTGTCCGAACATTAATGATACAGGTGTTTGTTGTCTGAACATTAATGATACAGGTGTTTGTTGTCTGAACATTAATGATACAGGTGTTTGTTGTCCGAACATAAATGATACAGGTGTTTGTTGTCCGAACATTAATGATACAGGTGTTTGTTGTCCGAACATTAATGATACAGGTGTTTGTTGTCCGAACATTAATGATACAGGTGTTTGTTGTCCGAACATTAATGATACAGGTGTTTGTTGTCCGAACATAAATGATACAGGTGTTTGTTGTCCGAACATTAATGATACAGGTGTTTGTTGTCCGAACATTAATGATACAGGTGTTTGTTGTCTGAACATTAATGATACAGGTGTTTGTTGTCTGAACATTAATGATACAGGTGTTTGTTGTCTGAACATTAATGATACAGGTGTTTGTTGTCTGAACATTAATGATACAGGTGTTTGTTGTCTGAACATTAATGATACAGGTGTTTGTTGTCTGAACATTAATGATACAGGTGTTTGTTGTCCGAACATTAATGATACAGGTGTTTGTTGTCTGAACATTAATGATACAGGTGTTTGTTGTCTGAACTTTACATTTAACTGTCACTTCAACTGTTTGTTTCAGTTAATAGACAAGACCTGCACGTCGCCCACGCCCACGTTGGAGCAACATCTGATGTGGGACGATATTGCCATACTCGCCAGATATTTACTCATGTTGTCTTTCAATAATTCACTTGATGGTATGTACATACATGTATTGGGTACATGTGTTGTAAAATGACTTGTCAATGTCTCAATACAAAATTTGCGATATATCTTGGTTGAAATGCAGTTTAAACACGAATCAAATTAAGATTCTAAAATTATCTCAATGATTTTTTTTTCTGCTAGAGTTCAACACACTAAAACTTATCTGTGAAGAAGGGTAAAATTGGCATAAGTACTTGTCATTAATCTACATTGTAGTTTGTTGTTGATATTCAAGTTATATAAATTATAACCATTGTGTTGAACAGTAGATTTATTGCTTCTCACTTGTATAAGATTAGATAGACTACAATGGGGATAGAAGTTAAGTTTTTTCCAAAAGAAGATATTAACAAAAAATTATGTTGATTTCACATTCTTGCTTTGAAAAACATACAAACTGAATTTACCACAGAAAGTGTCATATAAACCATACATAACCCTCAAAAAGTTCTATAATAGACTCTTCCGTTCATGTTTTTTGGAACATCCCATTATCATTTAGAAGGTGTGTTAATAACATTTACTGACTGAGAGGTAAACATTTAGACTGGCCAGATTGTTAGTTACCCTTGATCGTTGTTGTTGTGAAATACACTTAGTATCTTATGTAGACCTCAAGATAAGAAAAAGCTAGGTAAATATTACTTTATGTTGTTCTATTTATAAACCTTTGAACTCGGCCACAGTAGTTGACTAGGGGTAAAGCGTCTGCCTTGCGTGCGGAAGATCGAGGGTTTAATCCCTGGCCAGGTTATACTAAAGATTTGAAAAATGTAACTAGACACTTCCTCGTTTGGTGCTCAGCATTTAGAGGATAGTTCTGGGTCTGGTCAGCTCTGTGTCGGTGTAATGTGACTAGGTGGGGTATCATACCATGTGAATTGGAATTTAGCCTCAAGTGGACACTGTAACTGAAAAATTGTTGAAAGTGATGCTAAACACCATACAACAACAACAAATCTATGAACTCCCTTTAATAATGCGTATAATTTATTTTCAGTTGCCAGTCATTTGCCATTCCTGTTTCACATTGTCACGTTGTTGGTCTGTACGGGTCCACTCTCTTTACGTGCTTCAACACACGGTCTAGTCATTAACATTATTCATTCCCTGTGTACATGCTCCCAGCTGCAGTTCTCAGGTAAGTTCTAATATAATTTAAAAATTTCAGTACAAGTATTGCTACATACTTTTGTAATGGGTTCAATGCCATTTTCAATACATGACATGTTATATATGGCATGTACAGTTTTATTTGTGGAAGAAAATCTGAGAATGGATCTGAGTAGAACCACCATCCTTCCACAAGTAATTGGCAAACTTTCTCTCTTAAAGCTTTTGGACCCAGTTGGGCTCGAACCCACAACCTGAGTGATGAGAGGTATATGGTCAATAGACGACAATGTTTTAACACACTAATATTATCTAACAGATGAAATGTATATAAAGGTGAATTCCTCACACAAGTGCTTTCTGATGCAGAAATCATTTAAGTCTGAAAATATCCAAAATATATATTTTGAAATCAGGTATTGTTTTCTTATTACTAGGAAACATTCTCTTAAACCAGTCTGTATTGCTTCTAGGTGTAGAGAACACACTGACAAACACTACACTACCTGTATTGCATCTATGTGTAGAGAACACTGAAAAACACTACAATATCTGTATTGCCTCTATGTGTAGAGAACACACTGACAAACACAATATCTTATGCTTTTATGTGTAGAGAACACACTGACAAACACTACAATCTCTGTATTGCCTCTGTGTGTAGAGAACACACTGACAAATACTACAATATCTGTATTGCTTCTGTGTGTAGAGAACACACTGACAAACACTACAATATCTGTATTGCGCCTATGTGTAGAGAACACACTGACAAACACTACAATATCTGTATTGCTTCTATATGAAAAGAACACACTGACAAACATTACAATATCTGTATTGCTTCTATGTGTAGAGAACACACTGAAGGTGCTGAAGATGAGCCTGGCGGAGTTCTCTCTGCCCAAGTTTTACCAGCTGTTTGGGATCAGCAAAGTCAAGTCAGCTGCTGTAAGCGCCTTCAGGACGAGTTTTCGGCCTGGCGATCGCTCGTTCACAATGTCGCCACCAGAGCATGAGAAGATGCCTCTTTGTTCCTTAGAGACGATTGTAGATGCATTATTGGAAATTATGGAGGTTAGTGAAAAGGAGTTAGTTTAGCAAACAATGATGATAAAATGTGTGTGAAATCCGATACATGGTTTAAGGGTCAGGTATCAGAAATAGGTTTTGTCTGTCTGAGGTAAAAAATTGTTTTCTGATCACTTTGGAGGGAATCTTATGGTTTTTTTATCAATATTTTGTATGATTATAAAATGCAGGTCAAGTTCAAAATATGTCAACATAGATCAAGTTTTACAGGAGTTAAGCCCCTTTTTAACTTAATTTTTGGTAAAAGATTGGTTTTAGATCAATAGCAGGGACATTGTATCAATTATCAACTAATTGTGATTTCGTTTAATTATACATGTAATATACCAGTATGTACTTTACATGGTGCCCTTTAAACTCTGTTTTTGCTACTGACTGTCAATATCCTAATAACCGTTTATTCAGTGCTCACAAACTGTCATTCTCTCAAACTTTGGTATCTTGTATAAGTATATACATGTCCTCATAATGCATCCTTTTGAAAATGTTTTATATTTATTGAATACAACAAAAATATAAAAACCATTGTAAACGTCTACTTTTATTTTAGGTTGAAAAGTTAGGGTCAAATGCAGGTGCGACGTATACACCAGCAAATACGGTATGTAAACAATATATAAGAGTATAGTTAGTTCTATGCAAGCACTATTGGATGATTTATACATAGCTCAAGGCTACATTAGAATTTTAATAGATGCATAATTACTGTTATTATTATATTGCTTTGATTGTGGGTTAACAACATTTTCAACACATTTCAAGTTCCAAATTGCAACCAGTTTTGTTGATGTATGACTTATATAGAAGGATAGGAAACTTGCATCTCTACTCAATGTTGATACAATAGCATGCAAAGAATTACTAATTTGGCAAACTGACTTCCTTTGCATAAAATATAATGTGCATGTAACCTAAAATGTTATATAATGTTTTAAACATGCAAAATAATCTTCAGTTTAAAATATTGCAGTTTGAAGTAAAATTTCAAGGACTTTCCTTGATTTTTTAGTTGCAATATACACATTTTGTAACCATAATTAATTCAACAATTTTAAACATAATTTGCTGGGAATGGTTTGTTTTGTAGAGAATTCCATTGTGCAAAGAAACAATTTTGATTTGTATTTCTGAGACGAATTAAAATTAGTATACATGTATTTGAAAACGAGATTTCACAAGATTTTGTGTGAGTAAGTGAGTGTTCATAACATCAGTTGTTTTCCTTCTTTACTTAAGTCCTTGGTGGAGGGTGACTCCAGATGCACATAATGTATCTGGTAAGAGCCACTGTTCTTCAGAAAGGTACTTTGTACTTTTGTCATATAAAAGTTTTTGGAACTAGGACGGGTTAGTCTTTAAACCTACATTCTAAGCAGTGAGAGGTAAGCCATCTCCAGATGATGCCTCAGTGAGAGGTAAGCCATCTCCAGATGATGCCTCAGTGAGAGGTAAGCCATCTCCAGATGATGCCGCAGTGAGAGGTAAGCCATCTCCAGATGATGCCTCACACCGCTAAGACAAGGAGGACCCATCATGATTGTGTAATTAGAAATATTTTCTGTGCTGTGATACAATTGAGAATTTATAATATTTTGATTGTGTATTTCAGGCACCTATGAAGGATATTCGTAACTGTGACTGGCTACAGCAGTGGACGGATCTAGCCAGAAGGTATGTATACATTTACACATAGTATACCGTTGATTATATAGGACTTTTCTGACAAAATAAAGTTACTTTTTTTATTTTTCTGAAAGGAAAAACTCTCATTAACGATTTTGCTGCAGAGGGGAAGCTATCATTCCTGACTTTGCAGCAAAGAGGAAGTTCTCACACCTGACAGTGATTTATATTAGTATTTAGTAGTATACCTACCTTCCCACATGAATAATACTGGGTTGGAGGACGGCAAGCAAACATTTTTTAAGGATGCTTCACCTGACATTTTTAGGAAAGTATATTGTCTTAAACCTACTTTATTTGTTGAGAGTTATTTAAAATTGAAATTTTAATGAATTTTAAAGTATCTTTGAACCTCTATTATAGGAAGCCCTTGCTGTCCCCTCAAACCCTGCCGGGGATACAGGTGACACATATCGAAGTGTGACCTTATTTTGCTATTAAATCCTCTACTCTGAAACTTTAAACTACCTTACTGAAACATGCTTCTGTGTTTATTACAGGTTTGCATTCCAGTATAACCCGGCCCTGCAGCCTCGGGCAATCATTGTGTTTGGTTGTATCAGTAAGTCAGCCACTGACTCCGAGATAAAACAGATGCTGAAAATACTCATGAAGGTAATGTATATGTATGTCTTACAGATGACATGTGATCAATTTAGAGTGACTGCCTACTAAGGATAATGAATATTGTAAAAGAGCCTCGCTTTATATATATATGTAAAATACCTAAAACAGGGACTGTACTCTCAATCTCTTTCTATTGAAAGAGGAACTTAATCTGGCTGTTGGTGACATTGAAGCTATTAAATATTAGTAAGACCTCATAAAAAAGAAGAAATTTCAATTTGATCTGTAGGAGGAATTAGGTTATTGCCATATTCTTTACAGTACTAGTGGATGGCAATTGTAACACATACATGTATGATAAAGATACTAATAAAATTTTAAATAAAATTAGGACTGCGTTCAGTTCGGTTAACCTCAAATTGATATACTGTATGAAATAATTTTAGGGAACCAGGCAACAAACGGTGCTGAATACAGTCGTCATTTTTTAAGACATTCTTTGCTTTATAGATACACTTTACATGATGTTATTTAAAGTTTTATAAATATATATCTTCTACCCTCAGGCCCTCGAGTCATTCCAAGATTTAGTTCTGATTGAGTCGATAGTGATGTGTCTGACCAGACTCCAGCCTATGTTGAGATCAGTAAGTAACTTATTGTCAGGAATTATGCATGATTTGTATACATTTATTTTCACAAAAGTTTTATGTCACACATCAATTACTTTCTGTAAAACTACTCTTTTTGAAAGGTCAAGTACATGTAAAATAAGTTCCAAACCAATTTTTTACATTTACTGTCATAATCAACTTGCATTTACTTGTAAAGTAAGCTAAGTAAGGACCAACAAAACTGGATATACCATAATTATATAACCTGAAATGTGTAGAAAATGGCATTAAACTGCATAACTACACTAAGTAGCCTTTATTGCCACAAATAGCTTTTATTGCCATAACTAGCCTATAGTGCCATAAGTAGCCTTTATTGTCACACATAGTCTTAATTGTCATAAGAAGCATTCACTGTCTTTAGTTGCATTTACTGTCATTAGTAGTGTTACTTTCATAGGTAGCATTAACTGCTGTAAGTAGCCATATACTGTCATAAGTAGACATATATTACCATAAGTAACATTAACTGCAATAAGTAGCCATGTACTGTCATAAGTAGCCATATACTGTCATAAGTAGCCATATATTACCATAATGACATTAACTGCAATAAGTAGCCATGTACTGTCATAAGTAGCCATATACTGTCATATATAGCCATATACTGTCATAAGTAGCCATATATTACCATAATGACATTAACTGCAATAATTAGCCATGTACTGTCATAAGTAGCCATATACTGCTGTAAGTAGTCATCTAATGTCATAAGTAGCCATATACTGCCATGAGTAGCTATATACAGTCATAATTAGCCATGTACTGTCATAGAGGCATTTACTGTCATAAGTAGCATTAATTGTTATAAGTAGCATTTACTGTCATTAATAGGATTTACTTATCATCTTAATTACATTTAAGGACAAACTGTTTGTTTTAACATAAAGAAATGAACAAGCAGGTTCCATGTTTATATTCACTAGTACTATTAGAAATATAATTGTCAGCTTTCATAAATGTCGCTCACTGAGAGAATAGTTGTCTATTTTATGATGTGTATGTTTCAGGACTCCCCTATCCACAAGTTTCTATTCTGGGTGGCCATCTCAGTTCTCCAGCTGGACGAGGTGTCTCTGTATGCTGCAGGCCTATCTCTTCTTGAACAGAACCTGCACACATTGGACAATATGGGAATCCTAGAAAATGATGTAAGACATATTCAGCATCAAAACATGTAAATTAGTTAGTAATACATATATAGTATGGAGAGAATATGAACATTATCAAATTCTATGAAATTATAAGAAATGTTTAATTATGAGATTTTAAGTTTAATTCCAAGATATCTTAAGTTTAGACATGAGATATTTTAAGTTTAATCCTGAGGTATATTTAACCTTAAGATAAATTAAATCATGAGATATTTTAGTTTAAATCATGAGATATTTAAATGATTAATCATGAAGTAGTTTAGGTTAAATCATGAGCTGTTTTTAAGATTAATCCTGGTGTATTTTCTGTAAATTCTGTTAGTCCCTGGAGAGCATCATGATGGAGACAAGGGACCCATTACAATGGCACTTCAAACAACTTGACCATGCCATGGGCCTCAGCTTCAAGGCTAATTTCAATTTTGCCCTCGTAGGGCACCTACTCAAAGGTAAGCTTTGCATTTGCATTCTGGTTGAGTAAGTTATGGTCCTTCGAATTTTTCAAATGAAAACCACGGACCAAAACTTGCTGTGAATGATTGATATGAAGCCCCAGTAGGCATATCAAGTTTGCTATTTGGTTACATTGCAGTTGTTCTTGTAGTCCCATCACCAGTCCTAAAACTCACCAGTTTTGAATTAACAAGAACATTTAAGATAATTCTTACAATTTTATCAATTCCAGCATTGCCATGTGTCCTGTGGCAGATGTAAAACAACAGTAACAATATGTCTAAAGTACGACATCAATAATTCATTATAAAATTAATTCAAATCTTGATCTACTTTAAATCTGCTAAATTCCACTATACAATGTAGAAGTATTAAATTTAAGAAATCCACCATAGAATGAAAAAAGTGATTGTCTTATTTAAATACTAATATACCAATAAAATGAATTTCAGGTTTCCGCCACCCCAATCAGACGACTGTATCGCGGACAATACGAGTGCTGAATCATTTATTGTCTATAACTGTGAAGCCATTCAACAGGTATGACATACATGTACATTAAGTTTGTATGATAATTGTTAGTCCCCTACCAGTTTCGCCAGAGGGGATTATAGGTTTATCTTCCATCCGGTCGCCATCCCTTGTCTCTCCGGCCGCCCACATGGAAAGATTACTCAAAAGTGTCCAAGTTAGGTTTGTGAAACTTTGCATATGGATAGGGGTCAATAAGGAGATAATGCAGGTCATTTTATTCTATCAGTTGAACAAAGATTGGGGTTGCTATGGCAACAAAATTGTTCAACGGGTAGGGGACTTACGGGTATGTATTGCTTGCTGTACGCCAGTGTCTTGTAAGGTTTCTTTATAATTCCTCGCTAATTTATGAATCTGATAAAAGGAAGTCCAGATACTCCTACAAAATAAGTGCTATCCGTAGCATTTGAAGTCACCTAGATCTGTTCAGTACTTTTTCCAAACACTTTAATCAAATGAACTTTATCCAGTTAATCTGTTGGGACTATAAATACTTTTTTTGTCAAAAATAGGTGATATACATGTAGTTTATAATACAATTGATCCCATTCCTACTACAGGGACAAGTTTGAAGTGAATCCACAAACTGTGCCATACCTAGCAGCTTTGGTGTCTGTATCTGAGGAGGTACGCAGTCGCTGTCACCTGAAACATCGTACTAGTCAATACATGATGACAGAGTCGCCATCTAGTGACAGCCTGAATGCAGAGATGGGACAGGCAGTACCAAATACCACTGGTAAATACGGAAACATTTAATGTCTTACAATTGTCAAAACAAGATCTTGATCGTACAGCTTTATTAGTTACAACATAGATGAACCTAAAGAATATCTGTTTAGAAGTAATATCACATTGTAAATTAACACAGCCAACTTACTATTTACATTGAATTTAAGTTTAACTGTTTTGGAAGTCATATTACCTAATTTTGTTTTATAAATATCAAAACCAGTTTGTAATGTTAGCACATACTGACCACAGTTACATCTGCCAGATTCTGTAGTTTGTTGATGGTAGTTACATCTGTGGTGTGCATGATCTATATTGCTCCAAAAGTTGTACCGTAATGTGACTGAGTCGGGTATCATACTTCTTTGAACAAGTTACCTTTAAACCACATTGTTATAGTTGTTATTTCCCCCTCCACTGGGTTCATGCAGAGTTATTGCCTTTACACTTGGTAAAATTGCTGTACCGTATTGCAGTTCTTATGGAGTGAAGTTCTTCCACACTTTTAAGGCAATAGATTTGAAACGTTATATACATGATCAACAACAAGTGTAGATGTGTGTGATGCATATTTTGTGACACTGAATAATACGATGATTTAATCACCATTAGTGATAGGTTTAGTTTTTGTCTGCAGGTATGTTATCAGCATATTTTTCTTCTTTTATCACTTATCAGTGTATATAGGGGACATTGCCATCATCATTTTCTATTATTGTTATGTTATCTGTTTGTAGGTATGACCTCGGCATCATCGTCAGCATCAGTCACTTGTGTGCCGACAAGTAATGGCACTGTTGCCGCGACGACCACCACGTCAACAGGAGTGCCCCAGACACATAGTTCCGGCTCAGTTTCTATGACATCAGCCACATCAACTGGAGTACCCCAAACACACAGTTCCGGCTCCGTTTCCACGGCATCAACCTCATCCAGTGCCAGTATCACAGCAACCCCACCTCCAACCCCCGCCTCCCCAGCTGCTCCTCTCACTCCCAACCCATCAACACCAGCAACTACAAACGCCGTCATGCTAGCCACACAGACTCCACAGACCACATCTCACTCCCAGACACACTCTCCACCCTCGACAGGACCCATCAGACAGAAGTCGTGGGATCTTCTTGACCAGCAGGCAATGGCGGCAGCCAAGAAGGCCACATCACCACCTACACAAATACAAAATGCAGCTGCGGCAGCCATAGCAGTATGTCTGGGTTTATTCTTACAATTTACACTAGTGGTAATGAAGCTTATATGTTTACAAAATATCTGTATTGATAGTTCTTAAACACCCAACACCCGGTCAGACTTTCGAATGTAAACCAGTACTCCTGATGGCATGATTTATCAAGTGGGAGTGTATACTATGGTCTATTAATAGAACAGTAATAATTGCAGCCGAGAAAATGTGGTTATCACAGATACAGGAATGTTGATTCTTGGGTCAATAGCACACCTCACTTAGCGTCTTTAATTAATCAGTATTTGGTAATTACTGTTTTATGAGCATTGTTAACTGATTGGCTGATGAGGTTGATTTCTATTAAAGTTATGATGCATGTGCTTTTATTATTTTAAAACACAGTTCAAGTATTATGCTCAGTCTAGGAGACATGCCCCATTTCCCTATACTCGAGTTGGTTTAACCCATTATGAATCATTTATCAAATTTTGTAGGGAAATTAAAGATACATAGATATAGTTATGTGCTGAGCTTTACTTCCCACTGTTTGTGAAGGAAAATCAGATTGAATTAATTGATTAGATATTTAGCGTCATTTTTATGCCATCGAAGGCTAACTGACAATCAGTTAACCTAACCACTTTTTACTGGGATCCAGAAAGGTAAACCAGTACTTGAGTACACCCCATCTCTGCAAGTAACTGATAACTTTCCCACTTGAATCAGGGGGAGACACAATGTCATATATCAATCATCACAGGGACTGTTGCCGGGCATGGATTCGGACTCGTTACCACTGGATTGATAGTCGGATGCGTAACCGACTGAGTTTATAGATGATAAATTGTCACAGTTACAACAATGTCAAGGCTGCATGCTTCAAAAACAAAATGGTAGAAAAAAATCATAACAAATTATGGTTAATGTCATCACAGTATAGTACACAAAGGGAGAGAAAATACTTCAGAGAACTCATGCAGAAATAAGTCCAAAAACTGTTATTGATTTGGTTGAATTAATTAAATATGGTGATATACATGCAGTTGGTGATTTAAAAAAATTGATAACGCAAGAAATCAATTAAAAGTTTGGTAAGTCTTGCATGATTTGTAGTTTGCATTTAACTACTATATCTTAAATATAGCTATGTGAGCTACGGCATGCCACAAGCATTGGTGACGGGTCACATGAGAATCTTGACTCATTTGCTCCTCCCTTAAAAATTCAAACTTTCTCTCTAACAAATTGTCTGTTTTTAAAACCATAGTTTCAAGAGCTTTGGTCATGAACAGATAGAAAGCGGAAGTGCTATAGTGTTTGCAAGGCAAAAGTCAGCACCATCAATCTATCGGGTTATTATTCTGTTCATTTTCATGAGAAAATTGAGGCATACATGTAACAACATAGAATTTTACTGTCCAGTTGAAACAGTGATATTAATACATGGGTTGTGAGACATATTAGTCATGTATTGTAAATCTTAATGTTACACAAAGTTCAACCAAGTTGCTCTGTACATGTAGCAGGTAATTAGATGATTATTTTTATTCTTCCGCCATTAGAAGAATGGTGAAGGGGCTTTAAGTGTTACCCTTGTCCGTCCCTAATTGGTTTCCAATAATTCCTTATGAAAGAGACTATGCATCTAATTGATATTTAATGTTTAACTGTATAATCATAAACTACAGGTCAAGTTTGATATTTGTCAATGTCAGTCAAATTTTACGGAAGTTGCAGCCTCTTTACGACTTAAAATACATAGCAGGGACATTCGTGTCCTGTGGACTCATTTCTAGTTTTATCTGATGAGGGAATAATGCACATCGGTTTTATTTGAGCAAATTATTCATCTAAAAATAATTATAATTTGCATATAACTAAGCAATAAAGACAGATATTTATTGTTAGTTTGTTAGTCTGCTTTATGGTAATCCCAAAACTTGTATTGTCATTCATATAGTAACTATTAGGATTTTAGGAAATCTAAAACTGAGTTTGTAACAAGATATGGAATGATAAAAAGCAATGCCATTGGTATACTTCCTGGATACTTATTTTATTTGATCATTCTCTATTCAGCAAAGTAACAACCCCAAAGTTTGGAGAAGTTTAGACAGTGAGCCCAATCAAGTAGCTGTTGTTGCCACTCGCCCGCCCCTCTTCAAAACACGAAGTAGTTCTATGCCAGCTCCTGGAACAAAGAAGATGGATGGGGGAAAGACGTTGTCCCAGAATAGGGGTGGTCGTGGATCTGTGTCGAACGAGAACAACATTTTGCTGGATCCAGAAGTACTCACAGACTACCCTACACAAGTTCTTGTGCTCACTGTTCTGGTATGCCCTAGTCTTACTTACCTTGATTAATAATTTGTTACCTTCACATGAAAGCAAATACAAAATTTAGGACACATGAACTTAAGTATTGTTTCAAAGTTTGGTGGAGTTGTTCTATGTCTCACTTTTTTAAACTGGTTATATTGAAAATCTGCCTATTTATTTGAAAATTATTCAAAACTAGCACAATTTAATTGAAGTTATATTTTATATTTTGAGTGCGACATATTTCTAAAGATTCAATCAAATTCAGCAACACATACTTGTCAAGTTTTATATGTGATTTTTCGTATAGTTTTGAATAAAATATGATATAAAAATAATTGATTGATGAAAAACTGTAAAAATAATGGCCTCAAAGGTGTACATTTAAAAAAAATAAAAAAATGCTCATATTGCAGGACTACATAGTGGCCAATAAAACATACTCGCTGTTAGTGAATTGTCACTCACCTTTATGAAAATACGATGAAATAGACTGTTTTTATTGTACTACATTGTTTGTTGTGTGAAAAAAAGTGCTGTCAGTAAAAACATTTAATCTGAAAAAATATTCAAGTTGGCGGACTGGACTGGTTTAAAATTATTTATTATTGTTGAACTCAGTTTATGTTAAGTAGGGCACAGTCTTATTCATTTCTCAGAGCAGTGTCCACCTGTTGATCATGTTTTATAAAGTATCTAATGATTCAGCTGTTGTTTTGTGATTTCATGATCAAGAAACTTTGATATTACAATTAGATTTTCTTGCATTTTGGAATAATTATGCAGTGAAAATATATTCACCATGTCGGACTATCATTTAAATATTCTTTTTGCATTAAAACTTTAATCGATAAATTAAATACTGTTCTTATTAATAATTTTCTATTTTATTACTATGTGACATTTGTACAAGTCAACATGTATACGAATATTTGCTTTCAGTCTACTCTAGTCAGAAATACTACAGATGAAAATGAAGCTAGGATCCTGTATGAATATCTAGCTGAGGCATCAGTTGTATTCCCAAAAGTGTTCCCTGTCATGTAAGTAGACAAGTATTCCCTGTCATATAAGTAGATAAATGTTCCCTGTCATGTAGCTAGACACTTGTTCCTGCCATGTAAGTGGACAAGTGTTCCTGTCATATAAGTAGATAAGTGTTCCCTGTCACGTAAGTAGACAAGTGTTCTTGTCATGTAAGTAAACAAGTGTTCCATGTCATGTAAGTAGATCAATGTTCCTTGTCATGTAAGTAGACAAGTGTTCCCCGTCATATAAGTGGAAAAGTGTTCTCTGTCATATAAGTAGATCAATGTTCCCTATCATGTAAGTAGACAAGTGTTCCCTGTCATGTATGTAAACAAGTGTTTTCTGTCATGTAAGTAGACAAATGTTCCCTCTAATATAAGTAGATCAATGTTCCTTGTCATGTAAGTAAAGTGTTTCCTGTCATGTAAGTAGACATGTGTTCCCTGTCATACATGTAGATTAATGTTCACTGTCATGTAAGTAGACAAGTGTTCCCTGCCATGTAAGTAGACAAGTGTTCCCTGTCTTGTAAGTAGACAAGTGTTCCCTTTCATATAAGTAGACATTGTTTCCTGTCATATAAGTAAACAAGTGTTCCCTGTAATGTAAGTAGATGAGTGTTACTGCAATATAAGTAGATAAATGTTTCCTGTCATGGAAGTAGACAAGTGTTCCCTGTCTGATTAGTAGACAAGTGTTCACTGTCTGATTAGTAGACAAGTGTTCACTGTCTGATTAGTAGACAAGTGTTCACTGTCTCATAAGAAGACAAGATATATCTCTCACACATGTATCACCTATAAGTATATCACTCACTCATATCTTTCACACATAATTATTTTCAAATATCTCTTGAAAAGATATATACATGTACCCTATATAATGGTGTTATACATACAGTATTATCTCTCTCTCTCTCTTATATTATCTCACATATATAAGTTTTCTCCCACATATCCTTTCACCATAACATCTCACACAAATATCTCATTATTCTTGACCATACTTGTATATCTTCCACGTATCTCTACCACATCTCCAATACATTTATCTCTGACGCAGTGTTAGGCTTCCATAGTAAATCAGTCCAGATTCTTATCCCATACAATTAACTGACTGACCTTCACCTTGATTTACAGTCATAGTTTAATGGATGCGAAGATTAACAACGTCCTCAACTTGTGTCACGACCAAGCTATCCTAAATGCCGTACAGTGCATCATACAGAACATGATAGCATGCGAGGATGCTTCACAGCAACAGCTCTCCTACCTCCAAAGTAAGTATGGTAACTCCGTCTGTAACTACACAATACATGTACATAGAAATATATCAAGATTTTTTCAGAGTTGAAAAAGCACTTTTCTTGTACACAAAAAGAGTCATTTTATGAGTTGTCACATATTAAATCAGTGAATCGATTACAATTGTAACTAGTTTCAAGTCATAACATAACATTCAACACAATATTACAAAAGCAAGTTATATACATGAAATAAAACTGAGAAAATGATATTTGTGTCCATTGGCCTAAACAGAATTTTAAAAAAAAGAATGGTAAAAAATAAGATGTGAAAACAAGACACTAGTTTGTATAATGAAAAAATATTCTATGTTGGGCTCTCGATAAACCAACATCAACATGTCTTTAGAAATCTTTATTCTGCCGCCCTAAAAACTAACATTCACAAAATCATAGATTTCCTTATTTGGGCCTTCAAATACCCATCATTCTCAATTGATAGAATTCTATAATCCTGCCCTCCAAAGACCAACATTCACAAACTTATAGATTTCCTTATTTGGGCCTTTCAAAACCCGTCATTCACAATTGATAGATTTCTTCATTCTGGACCTCTAAAAACCAACATTCACAAATTTATAGATTTCCTTGTTTGGGCCTTCCAAAACCTATCATTTACAATTGATAGATTTTTTAATTCTGGCCCTCTAAAAACCAACATTCACAAATTTATAGATTCCCTTATTTTAGCCTTCCAAAACTCACCATTCACAATTGATAGATTTCTTAATTCTGGCAATCTAAAAACCAACATTCACAAATTTATAGATTTCTTTATTTGGGCCTTCCAAAACCTATTCACAATTGATAGATTTCTATATTCTGGCCCTCCAAAGACCAACATTCACAAACTTATAGATTTCCTTATTTGGGCCTTCCAAAACCCATCATTCACAATTGATAGATTTCTTCATTCTGGCCCTCTAAAAACCAACATTCACAAACTTATAGATTGCCTTATTTGGGCTGTCATAAACCCAATATTCACAATTGATAAATTTCTGTATTCCGGCCCTCCAAAAACCAACATTTTCAAATGTATAGATTTCCTTCTTCAAACCCGTCACAATCAAACAGTTGGTATATACATGGCTAAACAGTCCTAAACTGGTAATTCATGTATCTTCATACTGTATACAGAGATGCCAACTCCTCCGATTATGGCGGAGTGAATCCGATTTTTGTATGAAAAATCCGCTGTCCAATTTTCCATGAATTGTCTCCGATTTTTAAAAAGAAATGGTCCGGGATAAATTTCACGGGTAAAACAAATAATCAGCACTGTTTACACCGACACCAGTTTTGATGTTCGGACATTTCCGTACGTGCCACGTCACCTCTTGAAGCTCTATTAATTAAGTTATCCGGAAAATACCCGAGTATTAACGAAAACAATATCGGATGATCCGGAAAGACCGATCAACAACTTTCAAAATCCAATATGGCGGATGCAACACCACCAAAGAAAAAAAAGTACGAACATAAACAAACATTTATTAAAAGTTACACCGATGCATATCCTTGCTTTGTGACATTGAGGATGGGGGTGCATTATTGCATTCTGCAAGGTCTGCAATGCAGAAATTATGTTATCTCATGGTGGGATGGGTGATTTGAAAAAACATTGCTACAAAACAGCACATCACCCGCTCAACTTGTCAGTCGTTGTCAAGGAAAATATCGACAATGGTTGCGACAACTCAGCCAATGGATAAGTCGGTAATTAAATCCCAATAAAGCTTAATTTGAATGTTCAATAAAGCCTTGCTTTCATCAGTTTGTCAGCTTTTTATACCCCGACAAACGAAGTTTTGAGGGGGTATATTGGAGTCGCCCTGTGGTCGGTCTGTCGGTCAGTCTGTCCGTTGCAATTTTCCTTGTCCGGAGCATCACTTGAAAAGTACTGGATGGAATTTCATCAAACGTCATACAATGGTAGAATATAATGAGAGGAAGTGCAGTGTACAAGAAACATAACTCTATTCTTGTTAATTACAGAGTTATTGCCCTTTGATATTTTTTCTTGTCCGGAGCATAACTTGAAAAGTACCGGATGGAATTTCATCAAGCTTCATACAATGGTAGAATATAATGAGAGGAAGTGCAGTGTACAAGAAACATAACTTTATTCTTGCTAATGACAGAGTTATTGCCCTTTGATATATTTCCCTTGTCCGGAGCATTACTTTTAAAGTACTGGATGGAATTTCATCAAACTTCATACAATGGTAGAATATAATGACAGAAAGTGCAGTGTACAGGAAACATAACTCTATTCTTGCTTATTACAGAGTTATTGCCCTTTGATATATTTCCCTTGTCCGGAGCATAACTTGAAAAGTACCGGATGGAATTTCATCAAGCTTCATACAATGGTAGAATATAATGAGAGGAAGTGCAGTGTACAAGAAACATAACTCTATTCTTGCTAATTACAGAGTTACTGCCCTTTGATATATTTCCCTTGTCTGGAGCATAACTTTAAAACTATTGGATATAATTTAATAAAACTTCATACAATGGTAAACCATTTTCTGTCATGGCGGCGTTCGGGGGTATTCATCACCTTCAGTGATAGCTCTAGTTTAATTTATTCTATAAAACTCGATCACTCAATTCTCTTTTTCATCAGGTATTTTGAAATATTTCTTAATGAATACATGACTTTTTATCACTGAAAAGTGCTGAAATGCCATCTCAGAGCATCTACAACTTGAAAAAATTTCGGGGGGAGGACCCCAGACCCCCCCCCTCCACAAAACGCTTGCTTTCGACCACACTCCTATTTTCAGTAATTAAGGGTTGGCATCTCGTGTGTATATGAATGATTCTTTTGCTAGGAGGATTTTAAGTGAAAAATCTTGATTGTCGCTCAGTCAGAATATTTACTCAGCATGGAGGGAAGAACACCTCGCAATCAGTTACCTTTTACCGGTATATTGACAGATCTCAAAACAAAAACAAGTAAAAAAATCATTTCTTTAACCCTTTACTCCATAGATACGCATTTTCCCGCACTAAGCACAGAAGGCTTTAGAAAACAGTGCAGGAAGAGTTCAGATTGCTCGTAACGAGCAATCTGAACACTTCCTGCACTGTTTTCCACTCTGTCAGTTAATATAAACATAATTCACCCAATAATTCAAAAGCCCTTAATATTAGGTGTCCAAAGGTGTCTATATTAGAGGTGTCCAAAGGTGTCTATATTAGAGGTGTCCAAAGGCATCTTTATGAAGTAAAGGGTTAAAATATTAATTTCTTTATATAAAATTGTGTTCATCAGCCGTTTACTTTGATATTACATTAAAATCTAAAATTTCGGTTAAACCGGTTTGAATATCACTATAATCATATTAAATACTGAAAGGGTTCATTTGTGGCTGAATGGTCTAAGGCACTGTCTCAAAATCATTTACCTCTCACCACTAAGGTTGTAGGTTCGAGTATCACTTGCTTCATAAACTTTAGTGAGAACGTTTATCAGTTACTTGCAGAAGGATGGTGCTTCTATTCAGATTTATTCTTAGGTCTTCCTCCACCAATAGAACTGGATATGTCTTTATATAATCTAAAATGTGTTGGAAATGGTATTAAACCCCCTTTATATCTTTTTTTTTTTTACTTTTATCATTATTATTAAAGATCATATCATTTTTAACAAGTGGCAAACAATAAACACACTATATGGGATCAATGCAAAAATGTTGCAAGGTTATAATATTACATCTTGTGAGCTTGCGACGTGAGTGCCCTAGGTGGCAATGTCAGTGCCTGAGGTTGCAACCTCTCTAGCACCTGGTAGATGTTTTACTAAGTGTTGTTGCATGCTTTTTTAAACATATTTTTGCCTGGTTTTGGTACAGTTTTATAAACGACTGATTTCTGTTTTGTAATTCTTCAGTATTGCCCTATTAGTACAAAAAAGTGCTAAATGCGTATCAGATACCAGGGCATTTAGTATGTTTTTGCACTGGTGGGGCGATATCTCAGTTGAATGTGTGATATAGATTATAACTACATGTAGTTTGAATATTAATATCTACCCGAGTTGTCTGATATTGGAATATGTAGTTTTAGTACATTCTGTACCCATGTTCCATATACTTTTGTTATTCACAAGTTGCAGTGTATAGTCAATATAGTCATTGTTCCGCCTTTAACTTGCTGTCATACTACTTTTGGATCTTTCCACTATAATAAAGAATTGAACTAACTGAGAGTCACACCATGTAGACAATTTTCATAGTGTGAGTTATTTGCAGGCATATCTGGGTGTACATTGTTTGTAATTGTAGCTCGATGCGGACAGCAAGTTAAGAGTTGAAAAATGTAGATGCTTAAGAAATATACAGCCGATCATGACGGAAGTTATCCATTCTCATTTCATTTAATCATTTGTTGTAATCATTAAACAGGGGTTCGTTAGTCAAATGTGTATTGTTTTACAAAGAATAAGATTGCTCTGGCCAGAGTATGGAAGAAAGAAATACATGCTTCTGTTGCCAGAAGGTTATGGAATATATATATAGAGGTCAATTGCTTTGTCAGCAGCCATACTTGTTTGTGTGACTAGATGACAATGGTCATGTGACAACATCCTTTATCTCTACTAGATGACAAAGGTCATTTGATAATCCCCAAAGGTACACATTGTGAGACAAGTTCAGGGAGGACATTACTATATCGGTGGTTCAACGCAACACTGCTCTACTTCCTTATTTGTTTATATGTAGATAGAACCGTGTTGCACTGAATCCGCGATATGCTACAAAAGAGTCTTAGTCAAAATAAATAATGTTTAGGTTGCATTGTATAGCAACAGGTGGAAGGGGTACAGATCATTTACATATTCTCATCTCAGTTTATTATATATCCTTTGTATCAGCCAGAATATTATACAATATATGGTTGCTAGTGAATGTCTGTTTAGACATGGCTGTAAGAATCATACTCTGATATCTTGTTTGTTTTATGTTCAGTTTGCAACTGTATGTTGGGCTACATGTCATGCACATGTAATAAGTGCAAAAAAGTGACTTCAGTTTTTTTGTGTGTGTAAGTGAAACAATGATGTAAAGTTCATTGTACTAATAATTCCAGTCCATTTTAAAATAGATAATATTTAGGTATTTGCTTTTTCTTTCTGAATTTCCCATTTTTTTAAAGGTGTCAGTATTTGAACAGTCATCGACTTATAATTCACATGGTATCAGTATATATTTCCAAGATGGGTAGCATATCTAAATAACTCGTATTTAAACCATTAGATAACATCCAATTTCATTTTCTTACCTCTAAAACCCTTGTGTTTTATTGGGTTTTATAAAGATTGTTTCAAATGAGAGATTTTGACATTCATGATGTGTTGTTTTTTAATTTGTTAAATCATAGTTCATAAATGCAAACAGCTAATTTCATCTTGAGTGCAGATGTCACATAACTACATGAGAAACTGTTTTTACCAGCTGTGCTGAATTGTCACCAGTTAACATGGTTATTAAATATATGAACTTCACCTAAAGAATTGACCCGATGCTCTCCCCACTGGCCATGTGGCGTTGTTTGTCCATGTAAATACAATGTGTTACAATGTAATGTTAGAGATGGTTTGCTTGTCTAAGGAAAATACGCAAGACATTTCATAATGACAAATATTTCTTTGTGTGAACTGGAACATTTTTGTTTGAACTGGAACATTTTTGTATGAACTGGAACAATTTTTCTGTGAACTGGATTGTATATCAAATTTAAACAGACCAAAAAATATTTTTGGGAAATTTTTGATAATTGTTGAGAAATTTGATAGGAACTTGAAAATATTGAGGAAACACGGGTAGGGTATATTTCCCTGTTCAGACAAAATGTCACCATAACACACTGCATGTGCAAACTGAATTATAAATTATGCACATATTAGATGTGCCTGACCTGTATAACAGTTAAAAATACTCGTCTCATTCATCTAATCAAAATGCAAGAAATTTATAAAATGCATTATGATGCGTTTTTAACTTACAAAACATATTTTATTGCTTTATAATGGCCAAATTTTAATGTTAAATTGCTCTTTAATTAGCCATAAATTTGCTTTAAATTCTGGTTTATACTTATGAATGGATGGGACATGTGTATTTTTTTACTGGGAAAATCTGCAGGTGTGGCACATTATAATGTGTAGTGAGAGATGATTGTTGCAGCTAATAAGGAGTGATTGTTGTTTCTATCCTGATAGTAAACCCCCCTGTGTCTGTGTCAACAAGGGCCCCCACGAGTCACGACCCTTTAGAAGAGTACGGTGATCCTGCCCTTAAGGAACTCTTCAGTCTCTGTTCACAGTGACAATAGGGGCCCAGGGTAAGGACTAGTTTTTTTATCCACCTGTTAGTATTTGATCGTATGTATTAATACGACCATTTGTTCGTGCGACGTGCATGATACTCGGTCTACCTGCTGCGTAGGTTTTGAGTATGCATGCTCTGTGCAGTCGTACTATTGTGATTTGAAATTGATTTCATGAACAATTGCAAGAAATCAGATTCGGTTAAAATTGAATATTGGTCAAAATATTTTGGTAATAATTTATACTTCTGTAAAATGTGTTTGATTTATATCAGACAAGAATTAAACAAGATTCAAATGGTCGAGTTGTAACAAACGAAAAGGTTGCTCTAACACCTGCATACAATAGTAAATCCTTGTACAACGGCCTTTTTTTTTTCAATGTAAAATTCAATTTTATTATTTCTTGGTGGTGGCCTATTCAATGCAAATTCATTATTACTGTATAGACCTATTAACTGTAAAGTTCTTATGAGCGAATTTTCAAATTCATTATTGCTAAATGCAAATTCTGTAGAAATAAGTCATTTCAATATACATGTAGTTACATTATTTCTTTGTGAACCTATATTCATTGCTGAGTAATTATAATTGTGTAGGTCTGTAGCAAATCCAGTCATTTTCATCCTAGTAGCTGAAAAATAAAATCATAATATACTCATCATAAACCAGTTTTGGTAAAATTGTACGCTTTTAGTGAAACTTTCAGATTAATCTTGAGCTCATAGATGCTTTCAATTAAACCATTTAATCATCATTTTATTTGTACAATTCAATTTTTATGAAACGTTTTATAGGTATTGATATATTTTAATATTTTCGTTCTTTCCTCCAAAAGCAAAATGTTGTTTTTTTTTACTTTTTACCATAAATTTGTTTCTCTAATACATGTACATGATTTGATTTATTTAAGTATCACCATATTTGGACCTACAAAGGACAAAATGTTTTTGTTTTATATCAGTTATCCAAGAAAAGATGTACTTGTTGAGTAAATGAGGGCTGAAAGATCAATTTTATCTGAAACAAATGATGTTTTATTCCTCATTGGCTTTTTTTCTCAAATCAACTTTTTTAGGGGTTTGGAGATGAGTGGGGATGTAAAATTCACTTTATCATCCAATCTCAAATTGATAGAATAAAAATAAGTACATTATTTTGCAGTTGTTGTTGGGTTTTTTTTTAATTCTAATTTTAGGCATTCTCAATAATTGGATATTGTGTAATTTCTGATTAATGCATGTTGTTTTTCTTTAGTGTTTTTCGATATTTCGTGCATGCTTATATTTTGCGTCTTAGATTTCTTTCTATGTGTTTGATGGATTTTGGGTGTTGTACAGTTTTATTTCTAGGAAGGAATTACCCATCTGAGTTATTCTGTTTATTTTAGAAATGATATTGAATTTCTCTTTAAACATACAATATTTTAATACTGAACCGGCAGATTATGTTACTTGTATGAGTTTGGAATTTTAGTGCCGCATTTAGGAAAAGGGAGAAGGAAAAAGGTCAATAATTACTATAAAGATACTAGCTGTAATATCGCGTAGTTTTGATCCCCCACCCCCTTTTACAACAGCAACAAAGTTTAGAAGATACATTAATTATGTTTTGTTCATTTTACTGTTCATCTATACAAAACATCAAATTACCCTACAATTCAGATGTCCGAAGATTTCTTCCAGAGTTATATCCCTTTCTTTATCTCGGCCTTGTTTTGTTTTTTGTGATGTCAACTCATATAGTGTTGATTAGAAAGAGATGAATCCTGGTGGAAAGTACCAATTTAAAGTGTAGAGATACACATATTGACCCCACCCCCACTCTCATGTGACGATTTCTTCAGCTATGGCCAATTTTCAATCTTGGCGTTAGGTTGTATTTACAATAAAATGGCACTCTATGGCCACAACTACCTCTCTAGTTGTCAGTGAAAAGAAATGGATATTGTGAACTATGGAGTTCTTATGTACTTATTGCCCATGTGTATCAAAAAAAGAATGTAAACTAAGTTATTCTTTCATTTTTGTATGTGATTTTTATCTAATTTTTGTGGCGGCCATTGGTGGACACATTGCTCTTTGTAAACAAAATCAATTGTTAAGTTGGTATACATATTTAACATAGCATATCATAGTTATATGTGATACCTGTAACTACATGTAGTGAATTACATATACTGCTTATCCCATCCTTGTCAAGCATCTCCATCTGCATTGAATCCTTGTCAAATAGCTCTATCATTATGGAATGCTTGCCAGACAACTCCATCTGTGATGAAGCCTTGTCAGACAACTCCCAACATTATTAAATCCTTCCTTGTTAGACAATTCCATCATTATTGAATCCTTGTCATCATAATGAAATGCATGTCAGACAACTACATCATGATTGAATCCTTGTCAGATAACTCCTTCATTATTGAATCCTTGTCAGACAACTCCATCATTATTGAATCCTTGTTATACAACTCCATCATAATGGAATGCTTGTCAGACAACTCCATCATTTTTGAATCCTTGTTAGACAACTCCATCATAATGTAATGCTTGTCAGACAACTACATCATAATTGAATCCTTGTCAGGCAACTCCATCATTATTGAATCCTTCCATGTTAGACAATTCCATCATTATGGAATCCTTGTCAGACAACTCCATCATTATTGAATGCTTGTCAGACAACTCCATCATTATTGAATCCTTGTAAGACAACTCCATCATCATTGAATCCTTGTTAGACAACTCCATCATTATTAAATCTTTGTTAGACAACTCAATCATTATTGAATCCTTGTTAGACAGATTCATCATAATGAAACGCTTGTCAGACAACTACATCATGATTGAATCCTTTCCAGACAACTCCATCAGTATAATTTAATCCTTGTCAGACAACTCCATCATTATTGAATCCTTCCATGTCAGATAACTCCATCATCATTGAACCCTTGTTAGACAACTCCATCATTATTAAATCCTTGTCAGACAACTCTATCATGATTGAATCCTTGTCAGACAACTCCATCATTTTTTAATCTTTGTAAGTCGATCATTATTGAATCTTTGTCAGACAACTCCTTCATCATTGAATCCTTGTCAGACAACTCCATCATCATTGAATCCTTATCAGACAACTTTATCATTATTGAATCTAGACATTATTGAAATTATTGAATTTAGACAGCTTCATCATAATGAAATGCTTGTCAGACAACTCAATCATGATTGAATCCTTCCATGTTAGACAACTCCATCTTCATTGAATCCTTGTTGGACAACTCCATCGTTATTAAATTCTTGTCAGACAACTCCATCATCATTGAATCCTTGTTAGCCCACTGCATTATTATTGAATCTTTGTTAGACAACTCCATCATCATTGAATCCTTGTCAGACAATTCCATCATCATTGAATCCTTGTTAGACCACTGCATTATTATTGAATTGAATCCTTCCATGTTAGACAACTCCATCATCATTGAATCCTTGTTAGACAACTCAATCATTATTAAATCCTTGTCAGACAACTCCATCATTATTGAATCCTTGTCAGACAACTCCATCATCATTGAATCCTTGTTAGGCAACTCCATCATTATTAAGTCTTTGTTAGACAACTCAATCATTATTGAATCCTTGTTAGACAGATTCATCATAATGAAATGCTTGTCAGACAACTACATCATGATTGAATCCTTGCCAGACAACTCCATCAGTATTGAATCCTTGTCAGACACTCCATCATTATTGAATCCTTCCATGTCAGATAACTCCATCATCATTGAATCCTTGTTAGAAAACTCCATCATCGTTGAATCCTTATCAGACAACTTCATCATTATTGAATCCTTGTTAGACAGCTTCGTCATAATGAAATGCTTGTCAGACAACTCAATCATGATTGAATCCTTCCATGTTAGACAACTCCATCATCATTGAATTCTTTTTGGACAACTCCATCATTATTAAATCCTTGTCAGACAACTCCATCATCATTGAATCCTTGTTAGACCACTGCATTATTATTGAATCCTTGTTAGACAACTCCATCATCATTGAATCTTTGTCAGACAACTCCATCATCATTGAATCCTTGTTAGACCACTGCATTATTATTGAATTGAATCCTTCCATGTTAGACAACTCCATCATCATTGAATCCTTGTCAGAAAACTCCATCATTATTAAATCCTTGTCAGACAACTCCATCATTATTAAATCCTTGTCAGACAACTCCATCATCATTGAATCCTTGTTAGGCAACTCCATCATTATTAAATCCTTGTCAGACAACTCAGTCATTATTGAATCTTTGTCAGACAACTCCATCATCATTGAATCCTTGTTAGGCAACTCCATCATTTTTGAGCCATTGTTAGACAACTCCATCATCATTGAATCCCTGTCAGACAACTCCATCATCATTGAATCCTTGTCAGACAACTCAATCATTATTGAATCCTTGTCAGACACCTCCATCATTATTGAATTCTTGTCAGACAACTCCATCATTATTGAAATCTTGTTGACAACTCCATCATCATTGAATCCCTCATTGTTTCCATTATAAAAAATTCTCATATGGTTATGTGACAAGTGACAAGGCATTTTACTTTATCCTAAAACCACAAGGTTGTATGTGCTTCAACTACTTTTGAAATGGAATGTTTTTAAAATACAATAGACATGTATGATATATAAAAGAAGTCCTCAGCAGTACAAGTATCTTATTTACATGTTTTTTGAAAGCCATAGACAAATTATACACTGATTTTAACCTTCCTAGAATGATATTGTCCATTTACAACCCTTACTCCAATCAGTTTGGTCATAGGATAGAGAAACTACAAACCATGGGCAATTTTTTTTGAAAAATTTTGAAACTATTTGTCCTCCTATTGAGAAATTCAAACATCCATCCCTCATCAGATCATATCATTGTTGACAGAACTTCAAACCCTTGGCCTCGTACTCTGGAGAAATTATAGAGCACTTCCAACTCTTGATCTGTTCCATACCTAGCAAAAATAGAGGATCTTACATGAGTGCTCATTATTGAATTAAAAAAAAAAAAATTAAATGAGCATGAATATAAGACTCTTTTTATCACAAAGCTCAGGAATATGGTACATTTACCATTAATTGAACAGATCACCTCTTTAATAGATGAGAAAAATTCGGTACCTTAGTTTTCGTGAGTCATCGTTTCATTTAAAGTTCTCAAAATAACATCGTTAATCAACGTCATTTGTATATTCTGACAAGTCAGAGTGTACTTCGGCTTTTTACATTTGAGAGCATGTTATACAGAAAACACCAAGCAATGAATTGGAAGTGATATTACACTAGGTTAATATAGAAATATGTCGGGTTTGTTACACTCCGTAAATTATGTGATAAAAAAACTTAAAACTTTCCACTCACTATTACTGTTTGGTCATCCTCCCGAGAAATAATAACATTCCAGGCAGATTAAAAAATCCTACCGTCTGCCTTTCCATACCAATCAGAATTCTAAAAAGTTATTCTGCATATTTCATGATAAGTTAGGAGTTTGGCTGTTGATCATTACATGAATACATCATTTCATGTTAGTGTTTATCCTTTAATCAGTGTGTTAATACATTATTGCAGGTATTGGGTTTGGTGGCTTGTGGCGATTTGCTGGTACTTTTACAAAGGTGAGTAGTGTATACGTGTAATGTGGACAACACTTCTCTGTCTTACATTCATGGCTGGCGGTTCACATTCATCAGATATTGTGTAAGGAATGGAGAATCGGAGTCATGCAAAACTTGTATTTTTAGCATAAAATGCAACAGCATATTTTTAGCTTGACTATTCAAAGAATAAAGAGAGCTATTCTCTCACCAGGGTGAAGGTGTCACACCTTAGTTAAAGTAAGTCCCTATATCAGTAACCATTGCATGTATTGACTTAAAACATTATACACTTCTTCTCAGTCATCAAACCTACTACAATAACTAAGTTAAATAACTCCTGCATGAATATAATATTAATTATTGCCCTTTTTTTACTTCGAAAATCGGGTTGAAGTTTTGAGTGCAATTACCATCAAGTCCATATCACAACAACCACTCAATGTATTTAATTGAAACTTCACACAACACTTCCCTGTCATCAAACCTACTACAATATCTAAGTAAGCTAACTCTTGGATGACTATAATGCAAAATTATTGTCCTTGCCCATATTTCACCAACCACTAAATGTATCGATTGAAATTTCACACAAGTTTTCCAAGTCATCACTCCTACTACAATAACTAAGGTAGATAACTATTGCATGAATATATTGCAAAGTATTGCCCTTATTTGACTTAGAAATTCAGGTTAAAGTTTTGTTTGCAAGTACCATCAAGTAAATTTCACAACAACCACTCAATGTACTTGATTGAATCTTTACGTATGACTTTGTAGTCATGAAACTAAATAAATCAAGTGGGATAACTCATACCACAATCTTTTAAAATTCAACATAGAAAAGTATGCTGTTGTACTTTTTTTGAAAAAGAACCCAAACAGTTTTGCAGGCCACTTGATAGCACTGATGGTTCATTTCTATACAGAGACAGCAGTCGTCTTTGTTTTTTTTGTATTTTTTCTTGACATATTAAGAAAGTACAATGATGTGTGAAGTGTGAGTTGCATTGATGGAATTTCTATCCATGTTCCATAAGATCTTTATCTCACTCCCAAGTTATTGTAATACCCACCTGGATATATTGAGGAACCCACTACAATGATATGAAGCATTGATTATGTTAATTTCACTTCCAAATTATTGTAATACCCACCTGGATATATTGAAGAACTCACTACTATGATATGAAGCATTGATTATGTTTACTTCACTCCCAAGTCATTGTAATACCCACCTGGATATATTAAGGAACCCACTGCGATGATAAGAAGCATTGATTATGTTTATTTCACTCCCAAGTCATTGTAATACCCACCTGGATATATTGAGGAACCCACTACAATGATAAGAAGCATTGATTATGTTTATTTCACTCCCAAGTCACTGTAATACCCACCTAGATATATTGAAGAACCCACTACTATGATATGAAGCATTGATTATGTTTATTTCACTCCCAAGTCATTTTACTACCCACCTAAATATATTGAAGAACTCACTACAATGATATGAAGCATTGATTATGTTTATTTCACTCCCAAGTTATTGTAATACCCACTTAGATATATTGAGGAACTCACTACTATGATATGAAGCATTGATTATGTTTATTTCACTCCCAAGTCCTTGTTATACCCACCTAGATATATTGAAGAACCCACTACTATGATATAAAGCATTGATTATGTTTATTTCACTTCCAAGTCATTGTAATACCCACCTGGATATATTGAGGAACCCACTACAATGATATGAAGCATTGATTATGTTTATTTCACTCCCAAGTCATTGTTATACCCACCTAGATATATTGAAGAACCCACTACTGTGATATGAAGCATTGATTATGTTTAATTCACCCCCAAGTCATTTTAATACCCACCTGGATATATTGAGGAACCCACTACAATGATATGAAGCATTGATTATGTTTATTTCACTCCCAAGTCCTTGTTATACCCACCTGGATATATTGAAGAACCCACTACAGTGATATGAAGTATTGATTATGTTTATTTCACTTCCAAATTATTGTAATACCCACCTGGATATATTGAAGAACTCACTACTATGATATGAAGCATTGATTATGTTTACTTCACTCCCAAGTCATTGTAATACCCACCTGGATATATTAAGGAACCCACTACGATGATAAGAAGCATTGATTATGTTTATTTCACTCCCAAGTCATTGTAATACCCACCTGGATATATTGAGGAACCCACTACAATGATAAGAAGCATTGATTATGTTTATTTCACTCCCAAGTCATTTTAATACCCACCTGGATATATTGAGGAACCCACTACAATGATATGAAGCATTGATTATGTTTATTTCACTCCCAAGTTATTGTAATACCCACCTGGATATATTGAGGAACCCACTACAATGATATGAAGCATTGATTATGTTAATTTCACTTCCAAATTATTGTAATACCCACCTGGATATATTGAAGAACTCACTACTATGATATGAAGCATTGATTATGTTTACTTCACTCCCAAGTCATTGTAATACCCACCTGGATATATTAAGGAACCCACTACGATGATAAGAAGCATTGATTATGTTTATTTCACTCCCAAGTCATTGTAATACCCACCTGGATATATTGAGGAACCCACTACAATGATAAGAAGCATTGATTATGTTTATTTCACTCCCAAGTCACTGTAATACCCACCTAGATATATTGAAGAACCCACTACTATGATATGAAGCATTGATTATGTTTATTTCACTCCCAAGTCATTTTACTACCCACCTAAATATATTGAAGAACTCACTACAATGATATGAAGCATTGATTATGTTTATTTCACTCCCAAGTTATTGTAATACCCACTTAGATATATTGAGGAACTCACTACTATGATATGAAGCATTGATTATGTTTATTTCACTCCCAAGTCCTTGTTATACCCACCTAGATATATTGAAGAACCCACTACTATGATATAAAGCATTGATTATGTTTATTTCACTTCCAAGTCATTGTAATACCCACCTGGATATATTGAGGAACCCACTACAATGATATGAAGCATTGATTATGTTTATTTCACTCCCAAGTCATTGTTATACCCACCTAGATATATTGAAGAACCCACTACTGTGATATGAAGCATTGATTATGTTTAATTCACCCCCAAGTCATTTTAATACCCACCTGGATATATTGAGGAACCCACTACAATGATATGAAGCATTGATTATGTTTATTTCACTCCCAAGTCCTTGTTATACCCACCTGGATATATTGAAGAACCCACTACAGTGATATGAAGTATTGCTTATGTTTATTTCACTTCCAAATTATTGTAATACCCACCTGGATATATTGAAGAACTCACTACTATGATATGAAGCATTGATTATGTTTACTTCACTCCCAAGTCATTGTAATACCCACCTGGATATATTAAGGAACCCACTACGATGATAAGAAGCATTGATTATGTTTATTTCACTCCCAAGTCATTGTAATACCCACCTGGATATATTGAGGAACCCACTACAATGATAAGAAGCATTGATTATGTTTATTTCACTCCCAAGTCATTTTAATACCCACCTGGATATATTGAGGAACCCACTACAATGATATGAAGCATTGATTATGTTTATTTCACTCCCAAGTTATTGTAATACCCACCTGGATATATTGAGGAACCCACTACAATGATATGAAGCATTGATTATGTTAATTTCACTTCCAAATTATTGTAATACCCACCTGGATATATTGAAGAACTCACTACTATGATATGAAGCATTGATTATGTTTACTTCACTCCCAAGTCATTGTAATACCCACCTGGATATATTAAGGAACCCACTACGATGATAAGAAGCATTGATTATGTTTATTTCACTCCCAAGTCATTGTAATACCCACCTGGATATATTGAGGAACCCACTACAATGATAAGAAGCATTGATTATGTTTATTTCACTCCCAAGTCACTGTAATACCCACCTAGATATATTGAAGAACCCACTACTATGATATGAAGCATTGATTATGTTTATTTCACTCCCAAGTCATTTTACTACCCACCTAAATATATTGAAGAACTCACTACAATGATATGAAGCATTGATTATGTTTATTTCACTCCCAAGTTATTGTAATACCCACTTAGATATATTGAGGAACTCACTACTATGATATGAAGCATTGATTATGTTTATTTCACTCCCAAGTCCTTGTTATACCCACCTAGATATATTGAAGAACCCACTACTATGATATAAAGCATTGATTATGTTTATTTCACTCCCAAGTCATTGTAATACCCACCTGGATATATTGAGGAACCCACTACAATGATATGAAGCATTGATTATGTTTATTTCACTCCCAAGTCATTGTTATACCCACCTAGATATATTGAAGAACCCACTACTGTGATATGAAGCATTGATTATGTTTAATTCACTCCCAAGTCATTTTAATACCCACCTGGATATATTGAGGAACCCACTACAATGATATGAAGCATTGATTATGTTTATTTCACTCCCAAGTCCTTGTTATACCCACCTGGATATATTGAAGAACCCACTACAGTGATATGAAGTATTGATTATGTTTATTTCACTCCCAAGTTATTGTAATACCCACATAGATATTTTGAAGAACTCACTACTATGATATGAAGCATTGATTATGTTTATTTCACTTCCAAGTCATTTTAATACCCACATAGCTATATTGAAGAACTCACTACAATGATAAGATGCATTGATTATGTTTATTTCACTCCCAAGTTATTGTAATACCCACCTGGATGTTTTGAGGAACCCACTACAGTGATATAATGCATTGATAATGTTTATTTTACTCCCAAGTCATTTTTATAACCACCTGGATGTATTGAAGAACTCACTTCTATGATATGAAGCATTGATTATGTTTATTTCACTCCCAAGTTATTGTAATACCCACCTGGATATATATTGAAGAACCCACTACTATGATATGAAGCATTGATTATGTTTATTTCACTCCCAAGTTATTGTAATACCCACATAGATATATTGAAGAACTCACTACAATGATAAGAAGCATTGATTATGTTTATTTCACTCCCAAGTTATTGTAATACCCACCTAGATATATTGAGGAGCCCACTACACTGACAAGAAGCATTGATTATGTTTATTTCACTCCCAAGTTATTGTAATACCCACATAGATATATTGAGGAACCCAATACAATGATATGAAGCATTGATTATGTTTATTTCACTCCCAAGTCATTTTAATACCCACCTAGATATATTATGGACCCCACTACAATGATATGAAGCATTGATTATGTTTATTTCACTCCCTAGTCCTTGTAATACCCATCTAGATATATAAGGGACCCCACTACAATGATATGAAGCATTGATTATGTTTCTTCTTGTTTTCAGTCCCCCCAGAGTAGTGACACAGCTGAGCTGTTTGTCAATTGCTTGGAGGCCATGATGGTGGAAACCTGTCTCCCAGGTGATGACCTTGACATTCTCAACCCGTATCCAAGCTCGTTGGGAATCTCATCGAATCTCAACTTATCCAGCTCCATGTCGAGCCTGAGTGTGGGCAGTATGCACTCACCTACAGACAAGGATAGTCTCACTGATAAGAACGGTACTGGGTCAAACGGATCACGCATCCGTCACGGCTCCGCAAACAACGTTACAAGTAAAAATCGTGCCGGAAGCTTCAAGCGAAAGGACAGCAAAAAGAAAATTGACATACTTGACTAGAGTTTAAAACTCTGACAAGCTAAATTGTATAATTTTGGTTATCGTTAAATATTTTCAGTCAATTTTGACAAACCTGTTCAAGTGCTAAATATATTTGTAATAGACACAAGATGTAGTCATATCAGTATTTCCGTTTGTTTCAGTTCTTTAGTTTAAAATACAATATTTGAGTGAAAGTACACAAACCTATTGTAGTCCTAAGACTTAATTTTAACATATCTCGAGATGCCATATGTTTAATGTTAAAAACCTGCATTGTTCGATATTAAAGGTATTAATTAGACATTGTAAGGTGTGGTCTCTTGTGATTGACTTATAATGGTCACCAACATTAATAGTGACTGAGATGAAATTCATATAGTTATGTAACAAGAACTGTAGAATAAGATGCCAGTGCAATTTTTTTAGCATAATATACATGCTATTACTTTGACTCCTGAATGCAGTCATAAAAGGAATAAAAGATGAAATAAAATTGTGGATTGACAAAATACTACATCAGAAGAGAAAAACAAAAAGTGTATTTTCGTTTATAGATTTTTTTAATTTCTGGATTTATGTCTATGAGAACAGTACAGATACAAAAAAAACTTTATTCTGGATTGATCAAACGATGAATGCTTTAAAAAACGAAAAGTATCAAAAGTGATATTTTTTTATTTTTTTTTACGAATTGATCAAACAATTAATCCAAAGAATAACAGAAGCTGTTTGTTATTAAATGTACGACAGTTTTCTCTAGGCATTGTGATATTATGTGTATGTATTGTGTCAGAGGAGGTGGAATGTGTTCATGTTGGCGCGAGTGAATCAGTTTCAGTGTCGTATCTTTTGCGACATTGTTAGACTTGGATCGAGGAAAGGATTCAAGCTACCATGTTTGATGGCGATATATACCTTTTTACATGTTAACACAATTGGGAATAGTCACATTATTGGCAGCATGTGCTTGTAAATTACAGTAACAAATATAGGAGACTTGAAGAAGAAAATGATGACAGCAGTACAGATAGAAGAGTTCTTCAGAAGCAGGCTGTGGATATGTGAATTGAATTCATATGTGTTTATATAGAAATCCGTATATGTTTACATAAAAATTATATGTGTTTATATAAAAATATATATGTATTTACTTAAGGATTGTGTTTTTATGAATTTGCATAAGTGTTTACATAGATATATGTGTGTTTGTGTAAAAACTATGTTTTTATTAAAATACATATGTGTTTACATAAAATTTATATGTTTTTATGTAAATATTCATAGGTGTTTGCATAAATATCCATATGTGTTTACATAAATTCATATGTTTGTATATGAAATTATCTATAAGGTTATAAAATATATATGTATGCATGACAGTGTTTATATAAATGTGCATGTGTTTATGTAAATATACAAAAGAGGTGCATATTTGTTTTTATGTAAGTACAGTATGTCTTTGAAAGAAAACAATGGTTAATGCAAAAATAGCATGTGTTTAAACTTACTACATGCATATTGTACACATGTGTTTATATCAAATTACATATGATATGTGTTTAAGGGTACAAAGGTTTTTGTGTAAAAGTACATGATTTATACTAATTTATTTTAGCTTCATTGTGAATTAAGCTCAGAGCTTTTGTGAATTACTCCTGCCTGAATAGAACAAGTACTGAGTGTTGTTTTTTGAGAGGCTGTCAAGTGTAGATTTAGGTTGAGTGTGTGACCTCTGGTCGCCTCCCTTTCTATCCACTACACCACTTACCAGCTTCATAAAAGAGTTGCACGGAACTGATTCAGTCGGGATAACTGCCACATATATCGTAATTATAGATTATTTATTTCATACAGAACGATGTCCAAGTTGATATCAAAAATGGTCAGAAAGAGACAGCACGAGAGAAAGGTGGGTGAAAATTATCCATGTTTGATCCACGTGTAAGAAGATTGAATGAATATTGTGATATTTTGATATTAAGAAGAGATATGATGAGCAGCGGACATAGCATGGAATTTATATTGTCAGTGGATGATGGAAAAAGAAGTAGATTGGGTACAAGGAAAAAAGAAAGAATAATAGATATATGGTGATGATTGATGGGAGAGAAACTTTAATTTTTGTAAATGGATAGAGAGAAGAATGAATATGATAAATGGATAGAAAGAAGGGTGAAAAATATGAAAGATGGATAGAAAAACACTTAAGAAATATTTAATTGTTCAATTAGTTTGTATTAATATTGTATGTGCATTTTTCATTGTATGTTTATAAATATAATTATTAATTAAGTATTAATTGGTTCTAGAGGAGGATGTATTACAACTGTATACTTACATGTTTATATGGTGAGAAAATAACTAGGTAAAGGGTATTTTACATTTGGTTTTCCTATGGAAGTATGTTCAAATTATGAACTATTTTTTCTCTGGCCTAGATAGTTACCCCAAAAAGACTACACCATATTGTACAAATCATCCCACACTAAATAAAACTACACATCTGTGTGATGTTCAACTCATATTTATAGTCGGGATAATTGATAATGATTCTAATCTTGACCAGTGGGTCTAAAATTGCTGGTTTTGCCTGTCCTGGACCTATTTTTCTTGTCCAGGACCAATTTCAATTTCGAACTCTGAAAATAAATTAGTCCAAGATGTTAACGACCAGTTGTACGTTACTTCACACTGACATTTTTTCTGCATCATTAAAAAACGATAACATGGTTGTTGTTCCACTGCATGTAGATTTAATGGAAAAATTGAGTATTTTGCATTTCTTTGAAATGGGTCAAAAGTTATAACATTTTACATAATGTTCATACTCTGTAGTCTTCTGTATGTTTTTTTCAATGGACTTAATCTTGATTACATGACATGAATTGTACAAATAGTTCGAAATCACTCAAATTGACATACATCATATATATTGATATTGGGAATTGAATTTTGAGGAGTTCTGTAAAGAGAACTGGATTTAATATTGGGTGTATAAATGATTCATTACGTTTAATTCCTGAACCATGGAAAATTAATTGAAAACATTTGATTAAACAGCGGCGTCAAAGTCCAAATTATAAAAACAGTTATATAAAAAAATAATCTTCAAGAGTTCTGTAAACAAGTTGATAAAATGTATGATGGTGGATGAGATATATATACATTGTACAGTCATACAGATAGTTGTTCAGTGTGTTTTTTTAAACTATTAATGTGATTATAACAGCAGGATCATTTTTTAGAAGCCCTGGTGTGAATTTCATACACATTTTTTAGGTGTTAAATTTTATAATGTTCATTCAGTGCTGATGACATATACGGAATATGTTGGGGTGAAAAATTGTCGTAATTGGAATATACAGGTAACCATAGTGATAACCATTTGTTTGATATCCAAACAAAAACTCTGCAGACGACACTTTGTAACATTTTATGTTAAACCCCTCTTTCAGTTATATTTTCATGTGTATGAATATATCACTTGCATTATACCAAATTAACTAATTCTGCATATAGGATGTATTGAGAAGACCATATATGCTTAATAAATGTAACCACTTGACATGAGCAGTTGTTAGTATTGCAACCGATATAATAACTGATATTTAATATTGTCGTGTGCAATATGTGTGCAAAATATGCACATGAAGATTATGTTGACTTTGTTACATGTGCAATAGACATTGAGTGTGTAAATCAACATTTTTATTTTGAACAACATGTTGAGCTTCATCACACTTTCATTTCATCAATATACATATATCTGTAACTATATCTGTAACTATGGTTACTAAATCCATTTTCTGAAGCTGTAGTGGTTTGATACTCAATGATATTATCAGATTTTTGTTCTGCAGAAATGTAACACGGACTCTCATGTCTATTGTCAACATGGGAAATGTCACACTACTCCAAGGCATAATGCAATAAAACTAATGATTGAATAATTCCACCCTCTCCAATTTTACTGCTTCATTTTTCCTTGCGATTTGATAAATTTTCTTTTAGAAGAAGCTGTTTATTACACATGATTTATAATTTAGTTCTCAATACAAACATCTTTGATCCTTGAAGGTCAGTATTTACCCTCAGCATGCAGAATATTTATGACAGATTCTTCCATCCTTGTATATTGACCATTCTATTGTCATTAAGAAGGATTATTGACAGGGTCAAACCATGTAGACCCTGATCAGAGTTTGGGTACTGGTATACTTGCCAGCTGATCTGGATGTTTGAAAATAGTACCATTGCAGAGGCCAATTGTATTACCTTAGTTTAGAGATTTTATTTGAATGTTCTATTTTAGTATTTAAAAAAAGGTTGTTAAAGAGTGTACATTATGTTTCTATAATGAACCTGGCTGAGGTCCTGCAATAGACAATGTGCTGATTTACATTGAAGTTCTGATTGTAGCATGATACACACAACCCCGTCTTCACCAGTCCTGTTTTAAAATGAACTAAACTTACCTGGGAGATAAAAAGTTTGTATTCAAGAGTTCTTTAAGGTGATGCACATTGATTAATGTATGAAGATACAGATATGGGAAAACACATAATAAAAATGCAACCGAAGACTGATGACTGGATTCACTGAAATTATTTTCAGAAGATATATGTTAATTTGTTGACAATTTTTGGTTTGAAGTAAAATTTGGTTTAAACAGAGTTGACCAATTAGTGACCTGGCCAGGTCAAGGGTCAGCTCCCTTTTGTTGAGGAAGCATCATATGTTAGTTTTGCTAAGTAAAATACTGAAGAAGAAAAAAAGATTTGGTTGCATTTTTTAGCAGATGAACCAGGAGGGAAATTTATAATAATTGTTATGTTAGAAGTTACCTGTACTAGGTTACAGACTTATTTATAGAAGGATAGGAAACTGAAGTCTTGACTGAATGTCCATGGAATAGCATGAGAATAATTGATAGTTTGGCAAGCCAGTATTTCAGAATTCACAGGTACATAGCATGCAGGTTGTATGGTGCCTTCAATGTTTACGATGTTTTGACCGTGCCAGTTGGTCTGAAATTAAAAATTGCAGTTTAAAATTTTGTTGCTTTTTTTCAAGGTACATGTAGTTTACAACTTTTGTTATCAATAGAACATTGACGTTTTTAAACACATATTGCTGCAAACATTCTCATTTGGTGAGGAATTATATTCTACAAAGTATTTAAATCGATTGTATTCCTGAGACAAATAAAGGCTGAGATAGTTGAAAACGAGATTTTGCGAGAGTTTGATTGAAAATATGTGCTTTCACAAAAATTCAATGAGTTACTTATCCATCTCTACAATGTCATTAATCCTCGACTGCATTTACCCTAAAGTGTCACATGTTATAGTTTGATCATGTTCACTGATATGTTATTTTATATTGTTAATTGTACGGTATCACGTTAATAAATGTGCTTTGTATTGGTAATATATTTACAAACTGTAAATTTATATTACATCTTATGATGCATTTTTTGTTTTATTGTCTGGATACATTTTGTAATGATGCAGATTTGAAGATGGACAAAATTTACCACAGCTTTCTGTTCCTGGGGCATACTGCAATCTATTATTGTTGTTTGGGATGTGTGTTTGTGTCAAAGTGTTTGTTCTGCTTTATCAAATGCTAAAGTTTTCTTTAAGTAATATTTAGCTATGAAAATAATGAGAGATGGAAGTTTCAGTGATATAAGAAAATGAATTGAATAAAACTTGTTGGGTTGATTCTTACAAAAAATGCATTTCAGCCATTTTTTATTTGTATGGATATTTTACATGCAGAACTGTTGTCTTGCTTAGCCGTAGATAAATATCAAATTTAAAACATTTAATTTTTACCTTGTTTTATCAACAGCTAACATATCAAAGTTAAGTTTGTTTCCATATTTTGAAACAATGAAAATCCTCTGACAAAACAAGTAACATAATAGATTAGTTGAAGGTAAATAATAAACGGTACAGAATTAATGGTTGAATATTGTAAACTGCCGTATCTTCTTATTTATTTACATATGGATACAACAGTCTCACATGGAATCTGTTATATGTTCCCAGGTTTCAAGTGTTTCAGTCAGAATTTATTTACATCATTACAAGGATAATTATTATAAAATCTTACTTGAATTACTGAACTTATTACCTCAATGTGTTGATATTTTGGCAAGAACTTGTGTACTAAACCGTGAACTTGTAATCCATGTTTTTCATCATCATCCCAAATGTCTACAAACTGTAATAACACAGTTCATAAATGTTGTGGTTTTGTAATAAATCCCTAATTCTGAAAACTTTGATCTGGCTAACACTTCGTTATTTCTAATATAAGGACATCTGTACTGTCAGTCAAGAGAAGGAGCAAAAGTGGCCTTTTAAGACAGTTTAATGCTTAATTCAGGTTACTTTGCTCTGAAAGCATAGAAATAGGAAATAGCAAATACGGCTACTTAAGACAAGTGGCTGCTTAATAGAGGTGACTATTTACACAATATTGACTGTACACTGACTGTCTGGTGATAACGTGTGATATCCAACTTTTGGCCGAAAGCCATGGTGAATTTCATTGTAATATCAAATCCATAGATTTTGATATTGACAAATCAGAATCAAGTATGACCGCTCAATCAGGGTTATTCAGTGCAGTAGGTATGAAGTTCAAATACCAAACTATACCGGATGTCTGCCTCTCAACTCAAAAACATTTCCTTCATGCTGATCATACTTCAGTGATCATATATGTCATTTTTCGTTTCATCAAAGTGCTAACGGCATTGTCATCATCCTCATTTTCATCATTATCATCACCATTATTATCATCATAAACATCATCAAAATCATCATCAATGATAAGAGTTGTGGTTAATATGTGTTGCTGTATTTATTATATTTGATTTTATGTTTGCTAAACTCTTGTTTTATTAAAGTTGTCCATATTTTATTAGTTTTATTATAATGAATTGGTACAGTTTGTGCTGTATTGTGATCAGTCATTAAATATTAAAACAATTAAAAAAGATCAAAATCTTAAAAGTGTTGTTCTCTTTTTAATTACCATAAAGAAATAGTTCACCTGTCCTGCATTTCTTTTATTTATAACTTCCTATACCCTTGGTGTAGGGGTGTAAATAGAATCCAGTTCATCATTCTTGAAAGAGACTGATGATATCTGGTGTGCTATAAGGGTCTCTCCTCGGGCCACTTCTACTTCTTCTCTACAACAATGATCTTCCTGATCACTTTAATCCAAAGTCTGATTACACCCTGTCTATCTCACCATCCACAACACAACTGATTGCAATCAATTCCAGTCAACATGATCTTGGCTTATTACAACAATGGGAAATGCACTTCAATCCCAGTAAATACCATGTCCTAAACATCCAAGCAACAACCATAAAATACAATGTTTGTGCATGTTACATGGTTAAATCCTTGAAACTAACAAATGAAAAAAAACCTTGGCCTTGACTTTCTTTCATTGCATCTTTGGTATTGTCTTGCACAATGGCCCTCAATGCTATGTTTACCAGCCTCCTCATTTCTTTTCGCTGTCTTTTTATTTTCAGTTTCTTAAAGTTTGATATGACTTAAATTTACTTGTTTATACAAGTATAGTTGAAAAGTAAGCATATTAAACAAATCTTGTATTATGTTATCCCACTTTGAACAGTGCAATGCTTCAGATCAGTGGATATTTCAGTAAAGTATAGGTAAGCCAGTAATTTAACAATTGTCTTATGTCTCTGGATTAAAAATGTGAGTTTAAAGTTAAAGACTGGCAGTTTTTATTTCATTTTATTGTCAAGGAATTATATCTCTATTTAGAGGGAGTATATCGGAGAAAAAACACTTAAGTGTCTTAAAGAATAGAATTGTTTTTAAAATGGATAAAAAGCGTCTCGTTTTCATCAATAAATGAAATCCAAATTGTTTGATATGTCAAATCCACCTAACTGTGGCAAACCCAATATTTAAATTGGAGCAGTAAGCTTGAAATGAAATCCCTATTCTAAAAACAGACAGCACTTAAATACTGTACTGCTTAACCACCTTGGCATTGTCATTATGACTTTTTTAAAAATAAAACGAATATTTACTATGTGTAAACTTACTTGTATAAAGGATTGAATTGAAATCAAAATAAAATCACAGGACTCTTTTAATACGTCGGAAACTATGATGCAATTTAAGGTCTATTTTAGTCTAACCTAGGCATGTAGCCCAAGTTAGGAAATCCCTTTTCAATATATTATTTTGGTATGTAAGATGTCCTTCAAGCAATACGATATCAGTGAGTATATATTGGCATAATATATATGAATAAATGTTTTTAGCCAGTTTTAAAAAATCCTGACATAACCGGTAATCCCTTTAAAGGGAGTATATCAAGAAAAAAATGCTATAAATGTTTAAAAAATAAAACTATTTTTAAAACGAATAAAAAGCATCCAATTATCATTTATAAATTAATTCCCAATGGTTTTGAATTGATATTGAGAATGAAGTGGTAAACTTAAAACAAAATCCCCAATCTACAAATAGACCACACTTTTAAACTAAATGACAACCTTCACATTGTCATCTGGACCCTTTCTAAGATAAACAATTACACCATATTAAGCGGTGTAACTAGTCAAATTAGAATCAAAATGAAATCACACTACTAATTTAATACATCACAAAATATGCTGCAATTTTGAACAGGAAAAAATCTATTTTAATCTAACATTTGTGCGTAACCTTAGTAAGGAAATCCCTACTATGTTATCATGTTTAAATATATATCCTTTTGGCAATACGGGGTCAATGAATATATATAGTCATGACATATTGGGAAAAAATGTTTAGGTAAATTTTAAGATTTTGGGGAACACCCCCCCCCCCCCCCCCCCCCGAGATATATTACCTTTAAGATCTTATTTACTGTACTTTATATACGTTTATAAACATAGCTATGTAATTAAGTAAGTGGTTCTTAACAGAGGAAAAAGTAATAAAAAAAATCCTCTCTATTTTATATATAGTAATATCAGTCAAGACCCTTCAACACAAAATTAAAGTAGACGTTCAGGAAACCACTGTCACTCTGACATAATATATATCTATGCAAATAGCGAGATTTTTTTGAGTAACTTTTCCGTGTGCTATAAATGTAGTAACATTTTGTGTTCTCATTTAAAAGTTTCAATTGATGATTAAGACAAAAATATACATACATTACGACACACAATGAACAATATATCTAAATTGTAACACTAGACTTGGGTACGAATGAACCTGGGTACGAGTTGACTGACTTTTTCAAAACAAAGATGGCTGCGCCCATGAAAACATGTTGCAAGAAATTACAGACAAGTGCTTACTGGATTTACTTCACAAGATCATATGCAAGAAATATGAAACGAGACGTGCAGAAAGTATTTACACCACAGGATGACATTAAGCAAACAAGGAAGCCATCAGCCATCGTTGATCCCCGGCGAAATGCGTATTTGCCGTTTGTTCCCGGAGACCCAGTTCAAAAGAGTATTTCTGAGTTTTCGAAAAGTGTCCATGTTGTTGCAAAAAAGACTGTGAGCCAAAAGAATGAGAAGAAGAAAGTAAATCCCAATACAAAAGAAAATAAAGTAAAGGGAATAATTGAGACGACATCAGGTGGACTTTCATTTGAAAAGCTAGAAGAAAACGACAGAAGATTGGGGTATGATTGTGTTACCGGTTTTCGATCACTTAATAATCGCTGCTAAAATATTTCAATGCAAAACGGATTTTGACACTAAATGCTTATATACAACGTTAAAATAACTATCAAATAATTATTTTCTACCAAAACAATTACAAATACATGCCCATTGACTTCACCATTCACATTAGATCATGGTGACCCAGTATACGTTGAATAAAATGGCGGCACCTGATATCGAGCACATGATAGGATGATGTAATGTGTCAAACTAAAATGACACATGGCTTCAAAAGCACAAATAAATGAAAGCAGAGAAAAATGCATTACCTTTAACATGAATAAATATTTCTCAATAGGTTATTCTCATCATAATATCAATTAACTTAATTAACAGTATGAGATTTTTAAAAAAATTTACTTTTTATTTTTTTTAAAAATCATAGTAACCAAATAAAAACACTGATTTAAAAAATATATATCTTCTTTTTTATTTGCTACTTTATTATTTATTCTTTATATAACCACCTCTTCTTATCCACTTCTTATAACAAACCTTTTCAACTGTTTGCTTGTTTTTATTCTACATTTAAATGTGGTCCTGTACTAATTTCAATCTCATTCTTAAAAAAAAATCTATAAGAAGGTCACTCGTCCGGAACCTCGATAATTTCTGACATGCACATGCGAAATATTTTATAACTTTCGAGCTTGACCTGTATTGCATCAGTTTTCAGCAGACGTGTATGAAATCGATATTCGTAAACAAACCTAGCATTTGTCGAGGTTTTATGTAAACTGAAAAATGGACCTAGTGAGAAATACATTTTTTCAGGTCTGTACCATAAAATGACTTTCTCACTTTTATCGGAAGCATTATTTTTGATATTTTTCTTTGCATTCAATGACCACGTGGATACTGTTTGTAAATATTGCCAATAGTGTAGGAAGTTGAAATACGCGTGCGCGATATTCGTAATTCTGGGAAGTGATCGATTTCAGGTGACGCTCGAAAACAGGTTATGGCACCATATGTGAATTTGAATATGAGGATATTTCTCTCTCTCATAGTGGTAAATGATGTTAAAAGGAGGACATTGAAATGGCATCCGACCATCCATGTGTCTGTCCAACAACTGTGCAGACACAACTTCTCCGACAGTGGTAACCCGATTAAAATGAAACTTGCTGCGCATCCTCTGATATTGATGTTTCATTTGAATTAATTTCTAACAATTTCTAATTTTACTAGAAAGTACTAGTTCTTCAATCCACAGTTGATTTAGATATAAAGAAAATGCGCGAATTTTTTTTTTTTTTATATATATACAGAATATATTGACCAATCCCCTTGGACTTGAATATTCGCTCCATGGGATATTAATTTATATTCAACGAACCATAACAATGACCAAATCTTAAGAGTTATTAAATGTACGATCAAATAATTAATTATTTTAATATGGTAATTAAAAGTATCCGATAAACATGGTATTTGTGTTCCAATTAAATTAATTTTGATATAGTATTTGCCCTTTGTCATGTTTACATTATGTCACACTTTGGACCAGCAACATTGTGGATGCAACTTCTCCCACAGTTTTAAACCAATCAAAATGAAAGTTGCTGTATAAGAGCTACATGGTCTAAATATGTGCCTGTGTCATTGTTGTTACAATTAAATTATTTTTTATGGAGTTATGGTAATTTTTCAGGATAAAGTTTTACGTTTTTGATATTGTACATATTTTATTATCCTATCATTGGACATGAATGTAACTTCACATATGTGTTCAACATCCTGTAGGAAACTCATAGAGATAAGAATTGTAACTCTTAATTGCATTTTGGCAGAATTATTTCCCTTTTAGACTTAAAAAATGTTTTAAGCAGGTTAAAGTTTGTATTACAAGGCCTGGATCTTAGATGTTTGACAAATAGGGTCAGTTTGTGGTCCTCTCTCAAATTTGTTCATAACCATGACACTAAGGGGTAAACAGTTTTTTTTTTCTTCAAATTTTCGGTCATATTTTTATATTAAAGTTTAATCTTTTTTTTTTCTTTTTTGTAAAATTAAATCTTTTTTTTTTTAGATTTATTTTCATGAAAGGGTATCCAGCTGTGATAAACTGTGCATGCTGGTACAAGATTATTTCAACTATAGATCCATTTTCATGAACTGGTACCGATATTTGCCCTCTGAGGTGAAGTTAGTGCATAGGCCTATATATGTCATGTTGAATTAAATAATATTAAGGCAATACAACCCATCCACTCACTTTGTTGTTTTCAAAAAAACATAACTGTTGGTAATGAAAATGAATAGTGTTGGTGAATTATTTTGCTAATTTATTTTAAACAGATAAGCAATAATTATAGTTTAATTTTTGCCACCCCTGAGTTTTAAATGTCTTCCATTTGGTACTTATTTCCTGAAAAAGCTGTTAGAACAGCATCGAAATAGTCGAGCAGGCTATCCTATGCCTCTAACAGCTCTAGTTTTATAAGGTTATGACCCTTTGTTAGTTTAACTTTACTTTTATATCACAGTGAGTGACACTTTAGACCAACAACATTGCCAGTGCAACTCACAGATTCAATTCAAACTAGCAGCACAGTATGTAGGTACAAGATCTGAATACACTGTATATTAGACATTCCTTGCAACGTTGTATTTCAGTCTATAACTAGTGAGTTACTGTACATGTCTACTATCTTGATTTTTTTATGATGACAGGCCTTCAGAAAGTGATGACTTTTAGTCAAGGTAACTTCGGTCACATCCCCAACTCCCCACCAAAAAGTTGTTTCTTTTACTTTTAACTCATTTTTTTCTCTTTTCTTATTGCACTTATTATGTTCCACCATACCATTCCCAGCTCCCACCAAACTCTGCTAAATTAACATCCTGCTCATTTGTTTCTTCTCTTATTGTTTAACCTTCCCCTTGATTTCATTTCAAACAACACAATGTCCACAAAAGATTTTTTTTAGTGGTGGCAACCTTCATAGATCAAGTTTACAAAAGTAGCTAGGTCTACCAGTATGAAAAATCACTTTAAAAAGTAAGAGGTTTTTGTTACAAAACTTTTGCAGCATGCCCAATTCAAGTCTAAAATTTAGAGACTTAAACTCATTATTGTCTGCATTTGCAGTCTTAAATGGAACCTTGGAATTCGATAATAGGATGATCCTTGGAAAAAAGGTGAATTTCAATTAATCAAAATTAGCAAGTGATCACCTATACTGAATAGGGTGCATTGAGGAAGACCTTGAGGATTGTAGGAATTCAGTAGGGGACATATAAGTGTCCTTATGCCAGAAAGAATAGTATCTGTGTTTAGGGTTACTTGACCAAAAAAAAATAAGAGTAGGAAGTTTTTTTTCACTTCTAATTATTTTTCTAATTTGTATATCATGGAGAAAATGTCATACTTGTAATCAAATTCATTGTAACTTGTTCTTCTGTTTTATAAAAAACTGAATATAGTAGTAAATCAATAAAGAACAATAAAAATATAATTTTCTTCACACATTAAGCAGATTTTTGTATATTTACATTTGAAAAAAAAAATAAAAAAAATAAAAAATAAAAATATATATATATATATATATTCATGTACATGTACATACTTTTATTAAAAAAAAAAAATTCAACATTAAAAAAAAATTGTTAGGGTGGGGACTCAATTTAAGAGTCGGTTGGGTTACCCTAAACACAGGTATTTTTTTTATCAGACCTTATCATTAGAGACAAAACCGTGATACGTTTTGAAGAGAAAAGACAAGACTGTTGATACCTCTTTGTTGTTGGAAGGTTGGCCATGAAACATATTCCTGCATCTCCCTTATAGGGTTCTGATTTCTCCAACGTTTACAACACCACCTTGCCGCAGTTAGAAACTGAGTAGAACACCATTCCGCAAGTAACTGGCAATCTTTCTCGCATAAAAATTTTGAAGTGAGCGGGACCCGAACCTACAACCATATTGGTGAGATGAAAGTGATCTCGAGATGGGGCTTACCGGTATCTGCACTATATCTTACCTATGAATTTCAGTCTTAGCAAGTGGAATCCATATTTCAGATGCAAATTCTACCTTGGATTTTACTAACATCTTATAAACCAGGCACTTGGTAGTCTTAAAAGACAAGTTCCTCCTAGGATTATATTTGCTTTGGAGGTTATATGTTGGATGTGAGTGCCCCAGGATATTAAGTCACTGAAGTCGCACTACTCTCAAGAATTTGGCTTTGAAGTTTATAATTAAACAATAATTAAACACAATTTGGGCATTTGGAATGTGGTTTGTAACCCTTAGAGTGACATTTGGAGGCATTGAATTTCATTATCCAGGTCTCTTCCCAGACAGCTAGTTTGTCAATGTCCTCTTGCAGTGGTACCATACAATCTGCATCCTGTGTATATATATTCTTATACAGTATGCAGTCATCTGCAAAGATTTGCATATTCAGATATCTGCAGTTGGTGGGCACAATAGCAATAAAGAAATCAATTAAGGAGGAATCTATCTTTTAAATTATTTTAGAAATCAGTGGTATATTTGGTATGTCATGAAACTAGAAGATGTGAATATGTATTTTTTCTGCGGTAAATATAACATGTATTTACCCCAGACGTAACATGGGTCATGTTCAGTCTTTTTGACGTCTTGATTTATATCAGCAAATTCTCATATTTTTCGGCCTCAGTTAAGTTATACCTTATGTACAGAATTGAAACATATATCATCATGTACACATAATTCGACATATGTGTGAATTTACAAATGCAAAAAATGAGAAAATGAATGCATGGATGAAAATAAATCAAGAACTGTACAAAAAAAAATTGTAAGAAAATGAGATGGGGATACGTAATACATGAAAGACCAAAACCTGTTCCAAATTTTTCCAGTTTTAAGATCTTCGCCTTTTTTGACTCACAGTGAAAACTTCAGTTGTCTGTTATGATATATGTTTTATCTCTAATACTTTCAGGAGATTAATTCTAAGAGCAAAATCTCGTAAAGGGAGAGAAGATCATGGAGAGATTGTACTTGAAGGAAGAAACCTCATCATTGACGCTCTAAAGGCAGGAGCCAAGTTGGTTTCCCTGTACTTCAGTGGCTCAAACACAATGTTGGACTTTCCTTCAGAGTATATTGGGGACTCTCCCATCTACAAAATTCAATATAGACATATGAAGCTATGGTCTGATGTTGAGACACCGCAAGGATTTATTGGTAAAGCCATTTTTAAGTATTTGTTTGCAATACTCCTACCTACACACTTAAAGGCAGTATGTTAGGGAAAAAAGTAAAGTTATTTTTAGATTAAATACAAAGCATTTCATCATTGATAAATATTATACAAATAATTTGGAATTTCAAATCTGTGAAAATGTGACCAAAAAAAATATTTCAATTCATTATTGGAATGATAAAATTGAAACAAAATTCCTGTTCTAAATATAAATATGTACTGCTTAACCCTACTGCTAACTTCCCTTCATCATTCTGACTTCTTCTCAAATAAATCAAATTGTACCAATGTGACAGATCAAAACTCAATCAAAATTGAATCATGTCACTCATTGGATACCTCAGAAAGCATGTTGGAATTTTATAAGTTGGAAATTCATTTTAAAAAGTCTTACCTGGGTGGGTTGGCCAAGATAGGAAATAGCCTTTAAGTATATTATTTTGATCCCAAAAAAAATATTGTGTATGGTTAAAGGCTTAGTGAATTTAATTTTTTTTGCCAATTTTAATTTTTTAAATACCGTATTATGACATTCCGGTGTCAGATAATATTTTCACCCTTATAATATTTTCATTATATTACGGGTGAAAATATTATAGAATTTTGCTATAATATTCCCCACTCCCCCCCCCCCCTCCCCCCTCCAATTATATATTTTAAAAAATGAACACAATTTCTTATTTTGATAAAGTTGATAAAGAAAGCATAAAACTTGCATTTATGATGAAGCAAACTTAAAAGAAAAAAATAACAGAGGGGGGTGACAATATTATGGCCATTATATTTTCACACCACTCCCACTCATCTCATTTATCCCAACTTCAGTTTTAAATGATTACATTCAATAGTTTGACTTAATATGCTTTATCAGACAAAAAAAAAATATATTTGCTTTATTGAAATACTTTATCTGATGAGGAAAGAGGGTTGGGTGAAAATATTATAGCCAGTATATTTTCATCCACCACCCCCCAATATTTTTTTTCAAAAATGAACACTTCTTATTATGATAAAGAAATCATTACAGTTGTACTTATGATGAAACAAACTTATAAGAAAAAAATAACAGGGGATGGGGGTGGGTGAATTGTCATTAAAGTGAAGAGAATCAAATTATAATTTTTAAAATATGAAAATTGGGGTAGATTGGTGGGGGGTGAAAATATAATGGCTATAATATTTTCAACCGCCCCTCTATTCTTACAAAATACATTTGGTTACTATCTCAATTAGATTGCTTTTGTTTGTTTCACTTGTCATAATAGTGAAGATTATCAAGCTATAATTTAAAATAATGAAACTTATTTTATCTTCAAATAAACATTAGATGACTATCTGAAGTAGATAATTTGTGCTTGTTGGAGGATAGATGGTCATTAAAGTGAAAAGAATCAAATGATAATTTGTAATAAAATATGATAATTGGGGTGGATGGTGATAATGGCTATAATATTGTCACCCGCCCCTGTTTTCTTGCAAAATACCTTCCATTACTATCACAATTACATAATTACTTTTTTTTGTTCAAGTATAGTCATTATAGTGTAGATAATCAATTTGGGATAAAAGAGTATTTTTAAGAAGGGTTTGGGAAGTGTGGTGAAAGTATTATAGCAAAATTCATTATTTTTCACCTGCTTATCTTTTCTTCAAATTGCATTTTAACATTCAAATTTGGTGCTTTTTTTATCATAATAAGTAGTTGTGATCAGTTTTGAAAAAAATGAAATTTGGGGGGAGGAGTGGGGAGGGAATATTACAGCAAAATTCTGTAATATTTTCACCCACGGGTGAATTTTTAGGCGGGTGAAAATATAATATGACACCAGAACCTCCTTCTTTAACCCAAAACTTTTTTATTGGATTGAATAATTGTTTGTTTGATAACTGTCAATTTTAAAAGAAAAAAAAAATACAAAAAATCAAAACCTAGCAGAGTGACACAACCTGGGGTTGAACAATTAAGTGTAAAGAATTCAACAAGAAAAACATTAAGTTGATTTGAACCAATTCTTCTTTTTTTTCAACACATTTTAGGTTATATATGGCATACCCAGTTTTATTAGTGGAGGAAGACCTCAGAATAAATCTGAGTAGAAGCACCATCCTTCTGCAAGTAACAGGCAAACTTTCTCACATAAAGTGTTTGGAGTGAGCAGGAATTGAGCCTATGACCTTAGCGGTGACGACTGAGTATTGAACTAAGAGTTGAAAATTTATGTAACATGTGATTGATTATATTTATATTTAAGCTATTTATTTTTATACATTTAGGTATATTCAAGATGCCAATAGAAGGTGAGGCATTATGTCCTGCCTCACATTCTCTCCCTGTAACATTGATATGTGATGCTGTAAAGGATGCTGGCAACCTCGGGACGTTGATACGATCTGCAGCTGCTGTAGGCTGTCAACAAGTGATTGCTACAAAAGGTTGAGAGTTTTAGTTTATACTGATTTATTTGAGCTTGATTGGAAAGTAAGCTTGTTAGAATATTACTCAAGTTTTTTGCCTGAGTAGATTGATTGATTGATTGATTGATTAAATATTTAGCATCATTTTTTGCCATCGAGGGCTAATAGATGATCAGTTTAACCTAATCACTGTTTCCTGGGATCCTGAAAGGTTAACCAGTACTTGAGCACATCTCATCTCAGCAAGTAACTGAAAACTTAACTTTCCCACTTGTATCAACAGCGAGAGACGAATGATAATGAGACACAATATCATATATCAATCATCACAGAGACTGTTATTGGGCGGGGAGTCAAACTCATGACCCTGGATTGATATTCAGACAAGTAACCGACTGAGTGAGTCGGTCCCAACTGCCTGAGTAGAATCACTACTGAGTGTTGTTTTGAGAGGTCATTGTGTCCAACATGGGCTGAAACCAGGCTTAAATTCATAAACCTAAAAACTCAAACTCATAATTGCCAAATTTTAAATACTATTTAATAGCAATTGTTTAATTATAAAACAATTTTTTGATATGTTCTTAAAATGTTATAATGAAATTTACTGTTTTTACAAGAAAATTATTTTAATATTGTTTCTATACAAATTATGGAATTTCAAATTTTGAGTTTGAGTCTGACTTTTGGACTCAGGTTTGATGAAGTTAAGATCAGCAATCCCTGGCCTGAGTATAATGTTCAGTAGTCTATCCACTGCACCACTGACCGATAAAGAGTTTACTATGATGATATTTCTATGAAATTTATTAATATTTGGACTAAGTTTCAACGAACTTGTACCGGTAAATCTAAAACTCAGCCCTGATGAAATCATGACTATTGTTGGTCTATGGATATGTAACTTAAAAAGTCACCATAAAAAACTAAACTGCAGGAAAGGACTCAGTAAAAAGATCACCAATATAGGTTTTGGGACATGTAACTTAAAGATCAAGACCACTGGGTCAGATACTTAGATATGTAGCTTTAAGATAAAGTTTTAACATTGCGTCTACATGACACATCTTGTATTCTGATGATTTATGTTGCATCTACATGACACATCTTGTATTCTGATGATTTATGTTGCATCTACATGACACATCTTGTATTCTGATGATTTATGTTGCATCTACATGACACATCTTGTATTCTGATGATTTATGTTGCATCTACATGACACATCTTGTATTCTGATGACTTATGTATTGCGTTTACTATTGCATTCCCCTTCCTTTTGATATAAATTCTTTGAAATTACTGAGAAAAGAAAGTTTTTTTGTTTTTTTTGTGAAGACTGGGTGTATTTTGAGACTTACAATAGACTATGAGATCCTACAGTTGTTTGGTTTGATTTGTGAGCCTTTCCATACTTTGCTTTCTTTTGACAGGTCTTGTTCATATATCATTTTGAACATATACCAGCAACTTTTATTAATTTCATCTTTGAATGTATGTTTTTAGCTCACCTCAGCCAAAGGCTCACAGGTGAGCTTATGTGATCGCCTGGTGTCCGTCATCTGCCGTAAACATTTAGCTTCTAACAACTTCTTCTCTGAAACCACTGGGCCAATTTTGATATAACTTCACAGAAATGTTCCTTGGGTGACCCTCTACCAAGTTTGTTCAAGTGATCTTGATTCGTCAAAAAAAATGGCCGCCAGGGGGCAGGGCAAGTTTAATTAGTAAAATCTTAAAAAATCTTCTTGTCAGTAACTACTGGGTCGATTTTAAAATAATTTCACAGAAATGTTCCTTGGAGGACCCTTCACCAAATTTGTTCAAACCGTAGTGATTCGTCAAAAAATATGGTGGCCAGGGGGTGGGGTTAGTTTACTATATAAGCTATAGTAAAAACTTAATAAATTTTCTTGTCAAAAACCACTGGGCCAATATTAATATAACTTCATAGAAATGTTCCTTGGGTGACCCTCTACCAAGTTTAGTCAAACCATTCCGATTCGTCAAAAAACATGACTGCCAGGGGGCGGGGCAAGTTTAATTAGTAAAAACTTTAGAAAATCTTCTTGTCAGAAACTATGGCTCGATTTGAAAATAATATCACAGAAATGTTCCTTGGAGGACTCTTCACCAAGTTTGTTCAAACCATAATGATTCGTCAAAAAACATGGTGGCCAGGGGGTGGGGTTAGTTTACTATAGTAGAAACTTAAAAAATCTTCTTGTTAGAAACCACCGGATCGATTTTAAAACAGTTTCGCAGAAATGTTCCTTGGGTGACCCTTTACCAAGATTGTTCAAGTCATTGTGATTTGTTAAAAAACATGACCGCCACAGTGAGGTGCTAGTTTACTATACTGGCAGCTATTGTGAAAACTTCAAAAGCCTTCTTGTCAGAATCTATTGACCTGATCAATGTAATTTCACTGACATTTATCATGGGTGAACCTCTACCAAATTTGTTTCAGCCATTGTGATTCGTTGAAAAACATAGTTGCCAGGAGGGGAGGCTGGTTTTTTTATATGGATATATAGTGAAAACTTTGTTTCGATATCTGATATCCAGATATCCGCACAAGGATACTATTGTTATTGCACAACTCTTCTATGCATCTGTTACATCTTCAAAACAAATCAAAATTCTAACTACTCACCCATCTCATTTTTCTGGAATTTTGAGTGTACATGTATTATATAATCTACTTAAGTTGGGTGACTCAAGGACACTCAGGTGAGCGATATAGGGCCATCTTGGCCTTCTTGTTAAATAAATATTTTACTCTCTTTTGTAAGTCTTTTAAAAGTAAAGTATACTATTTCTTATACTATAACTCCCCAAACTGTACTGTTTGGCCCATATAGTTTCATCATTACAAGATAATGTTATATTCGTATGTATCTTGATCTACAAGAAATGTATCAACCTTTGCAAATTGAAGAAAAAATGTCTTCCTAGTTTTGATGTTTTTTATAAAACCAATTTAACATTAAAAAAATCTTGAATAATACTCACTTTATATGTATCCTACATCAAAAGCAAGTAATATAAAGGCAAAATGGAACATTATTAGAAATATTTTTGAGTAAATTATTCTTTTTATCTCTCTCTGTTTTAGAGCAGCAGATTGGTCAATTATTACCTCTATACATGTGTTAACATTTCATTAATAATTGTTGTATTATTTGTTTTCATCGTTTCAGTAGATATCTTCTATCATTTATTATGCCCCTTTCTATTACACTTTACTAAATATACTCCCCCACTCCCCTTTAAAATATTAGCCTATTTGCATATCATATTAAGCATATACAACCAAATAGAGTCAAATTGCTACACATTTTTTTATTGTCAGTGATCAATTTTTGTTTCAGGTTGTATAGATATCTGGAACAGTAAGGTGTTGAGATCAGCAGCAGGTTGTCACTTCCGTGTACCCATCATCAGTAACCTAACATGGCCACAGATTCCAGCCTTCCTTCCTTCAACTGATGCCATGAAAGTTTATATTGCAGATTCCAACCAGCAAACAGAGGAACACTCTAATAGATTAGCAGGTTCAATGAAAGCTGTCAAGAATATAGAAAAGCTTAGAGAGGAGGAATTGCAAGGGTCCAGTATTGAATGTTTTGATGTTGATATACCGGTAGATGAAAATACGTCTGAAGATCCCGAACAAAGTTCCTATGAAAATGAAATAGAAGAAGACGATTCATTTAAAAATCCAAGATATTTATCTGCTTATCATAATGCTCCGTTGAATTTGAAACTTTATGATAGTGTAGACTACACAGAGAAACATGCCATAATTGTGATAAGTGGAGAGACATCGGGGGTGTCTGCCCAGGCAAGGATGCTGGCATATGATAACTACGGGGAATGTGTTACCATGCCGATGGCAGCAGAGGTGGAGAGTTTGAATTGTGCTGTAGCGGGAAGTGTGATACTTTATGAAGTGGAAAAACAGTTTAGACACTTGCAACAGTCTGGGGATGGAAGCTAAAATTGTTACGTTTACAATGTCTAATGAAGTTGTAAAGTTCTTGAAGTGAGATATTAATCAAATCTTGGAACATTTTGGAATATAAATAAAGAAAACAAACATTTTTTTTACCATTCGACATCTGTTTAATTTGGGATGATAGTTCTTGAATATGTTACATGCAACGTTTTACATTAAAAAAAATTTAAAAAATAAAAAAAGTTTTGTTTTTTTCAGTCAATCAAGGTAATGTAGTTTGAGAGCTGACAGAAATGATCTAAAATTAAGATTTTATGTCAATAAAAATCAATATTCGACAAATTTTGTTTAGTAAAATGTCTTATCGCAGAGTTTTCTCGGGACTTTAATATGAATGATATATAAAGGGAGTGAGTGTGTAATACACACAAACATTTGTCCTATTAGTACAAAAAAGCACCAAATGCATATGAAATTGAAAGGCATTTAGCACTTTTTAAAAACAAATTGCATTAATGAGGTAACATAAACATATATAATATATAGTAATTCGATATCATGAAATCAATTTATTTCAGGCAGATGTTTAAATATTTCCCAAATAATGCAATTCCAATGCAAAATATTTGCAAGTTAATATTTTGGAACATAGGACATTTTCCATAACAAAAACTTTTGAATGTGAAATATGTTTGATCAGAACTGTACTAGTTTTGATGTGCACCACAAACAATGGATACTTCTGTTTGTGCACTACTAAATGTGTACCTGTGTACCACTAGATCCACAATTGTGCACCACAAAATGTGTTTGCAGACCACTAGATATTAGCTTGTACCACTAGATGTCAGTGCATCATTGGGTGTTTGTTGGTAGACATGTTAATGAGTGCTTGTGTACTAGATGTCGGTGCATCATTGGGTGTTTGTTGGTAGACATATTAATGAGTGCTTGTGTACTAGATGTCGGTGCATCATTGGGTGTTTGTTGGTAGACATATTAATGAGTGCTTGTGTACTAGATGTCGGTCCAACATTGGGTGTTTGTTGGTAGACATGTTAATGAGTGCTTGTGTACTAGATGTCGGTGCATCATTGGGTGTTTGTTGGTAGACATGTTAATGAGTGCTTGTGTACTAGATGTCGGTGCATCATTGGGTGTTTGTTGGTAGACATGTAAATGAGTGCTTGTGTACTAGATGTCGGTGCATCATTGGGTGTTTGTTGGTAGACATGTTAATGAGTGCTTGTGTACTAGATGTCGGTGCATCATTGGGTGTTTGTTGGTAGACATGTTAATGAGTGCTTGTGTACTAGATGTCGGTGCATCATTGGGTGTTTGTTGGTAGACATATTAATGAGTGCTTGTGTACTAGATGTCGGTGCATCATTGGGTGTTTGTTGGTAGACATATTAATGAGTGCTTGTGTACTAGATGTCGGTCCAACATTGGGTGTTTGTTGGTAGACATGTTAATGAGTGCTTGTGTACTAGATGTCGGTGCATCATTGGGTGTTTGTTGGTAGACATATTAATGAGTGCTTGTGTACTAGATGTCGGTGCATCATTGGGTGTTTGTTGGTAGACATATTAATGAGTGCTTGTGTACTAGATGTCGGTCCAACATTGGGTGTTTGTTGGTAGACATGTTAATGAGTGCTTGTGTACTAGATGTCGGTGCATCATTGGGTGTTTGTTGGTAGACATATTAATGAGTGCTTGTGTACTAGATGTCGGTGCATCATTGGGTGTTTGTTGGTAGACATGTTAATGAGTGCTTGTGTACTAGATGTCGGTCCAACATTGGGTGTTTGTTGGTAGACATGTTAATGAGTGCTTGTGTACTAGATGTCGGTGCATCATTGGGTGTTTGTTGGTAGACATGTTAATGAGTGCTTGTGTACTAGATGTCGGTGCATCATTGGGTGTTTGTTGGTAGACATGTTAATGAGTGGTTGTGTACTAGATGTCGGTGCATCATTGGGTGTTTGTTGGTAGACATGTTAATGAGTGCTTGTGTACTAGATGTCGGTGCATCATTGGGTGTTTGTTGGTAGACATGTTAATGAGTGCTTGTGTACTAGATGTCGGTGCATCATTGGGTGTTTGTTGGTAGACATGTAAATGAGTGCTTGTGTACTAGATGTCGGTGCATCATTGGGTGTTTGTTGGTAGACATGTAAATGAGTGCTTATGTACTAGATGTCGGTGCATCATTGGGTGTTTGTTGGTAGACATGTAAATGAGTGCTTGTGTACTAGATGTCGGTGCATCATTGGGTGTTTGTTGGTAGACATGTTAATGAGTGCTTGTGTACTAGATGTCGGTGCATCATTGGGTGTTTGTTGCTAGACATGTTAATGAGTGCTTGTGTACTAGATGTCGGTGCATCCTTGGGTGTTTGTTGGTAGACATGTTAATGAGTGCTTGTGTACTAGATGTCGGTGCATCATTGGGTGTTTGTTGGTAGACGTATTGATTGCTTGTATAATAGATGTCGGTGCATCATTGGGTGTTTGTTGGTAGACATATTAATGAGTGCTTGTGTACTAGATGTCGGTGCATCATCCAGTGTTTGTTGGTAGACATGTTAATGAGTGCTTGTGTACTAGATGTCGGTGCATCATTGGGTGTTTGTTGGTAGACATATTAATGAGTTGCTTGTGTACTAGATGTTGGTGCATCATTGGGTGTTTGTTTGTAGACATGTTTATGAGTGCTGTATACTAGATTTCGGTGCATCATTGGGTGTTTGTTGGTAGACATGTTAATGAGTGCTTGTGTACTAGATGTCGGTGGATCATTGGGTGTTTGTTGGTAGCCATATTAATGAGTGCTTGTGTGCTAGATGTCGGTGCATCATCGGGTGTTTGTTGGTAGACATATTAATGAGTGCTTGTGTAATAGATGTCGGTGCATCATTGGGTGTTTGTTGGTAGACATATTAATGAGTGCTTATGTACTAGATGTCGGTGCATCATTGGGTGTTTGTTGGTAGACATATTAATGAGTGCTTGTGTACTAGATGTCGGTGCATCTTTGGGTGTTTGTTGGTAGACATATTAATGAGTGCTTGTGTACTAGATGTCGGTGCATCATTGGGTGTTTGTTGGTAGACATATTAATGAGTGCTTGTGTACTAGATGTCGGTGCATCATTCGGTGTTTGTTGGTAGACATATTAATGAGTGCTTGTGTACTAGATGTCGGTGCATCATTGGGTGTTTGTTGGTAGACATATTAATGAGTGCTTGTGTACTAGATGTCGGTGCATCATTGGGTGTTTGTTGGTAGACATGTTAATGAGTGCTTGTGTACTAGATGTCGGTGCATCTTTGGGTGTTTGTTGGTAGACATATTAATGAGTGCTTGTGTACTAGATGTCGGTACATCTTTGGGTGTTTGTTGGTAGACATATTAATGAGTGCTTGTGTACTAGATGTCGGTGCATCATCGGGTGTTTGTTGGTAGACATATTAATGAGTGCTTGTGTACTAGATGTCGGTGCATCTTTGGGTGTTTGTTGGTAGACATATTAATGAGTGCTTGTGTACTAAATGTAGGTGCATCATCGGGTGTTTTTTGGTAGACATATTAATGAGTGCTTGTGTACTAGATGTCGGTGCATCTTTGGGTGTTTGTTGGTAGACATATTAATGAGTGCTTGTGTACTAGATGTCGGTGCATCATTGGGTGTTTGTTGGTAGACATATTAATGAGTGCTTGTGTACTAGATGTCGGTGCATCATTGGGTGTTTGTTGGTAGACATATTAATGAGTGCTTGTGTACTAGATGTCGGTGCATCATTGGGTGTTTGTTGTTAGACATATTAATGAGTGCTTGTGTACTAGATGTCGGTGCATCATTGGGTGTTTGTTAGTAGACATATTAATGAGTGCTTGTGTACTAGATGTCGGTGCATCATTGGGTGTTTGTTGGTAGACATATTAATGAGTGCTTGTGTACTAGATGTCGGTGCATCATTGGGTGTTTGTTGGTAGACATATTAATGAGTGCTTGTGTACTAGATGTCGGTCCAACATTGGGTGTTTGTTGGTAGACATGTTAATGAGTGCTTGTGTACTAGATGTCGGTGCATCATTGGGTGTTTGTTGGTAGACATATTAATGAGTGGTTGTGTACTAGATGTCAGTGCATCATTGGGTGTTTGTTGGTAGACATGTTAATGAGTGCTTGTGTACTAGATGTCGGTCCAACATTGGGTGTTTGTTGGTAGACATGTTAATGAGTGCTTGTGTACTAGATGTCGGTGCATCATTGGGTGTTTGTTGGTAGACATGTTAATGAGTGCTTGTGTACTAGATGTCGGTGCATCATTGGGTGTTTGTTGGTAGACATGTTAATGAGTGGTTGTGTACTAGATGTCGGTGCATCATTGGGTGTTTGTTGGTAGACATGTTAATGAGTGCTTGTGTACTAGATGTCGGTGCATCATTGGGTGTTTGTTGGTAGACATGTTAATGAGTGGTTGTGTACTAGATGTCGGTGCATCATTGGGTGTTTGTTGGTAGACATGTAAATGAGTGCTTGTGTACTAGATGTCGGTGCATCATTGGGTGTTTGTTGGTAGACATGTAAATGAGTGCTTATGTACTAGATGTCGGTGCATCATTGGGTGTTTGTTGGTAGACATGTAAATGAGTGCTTGTGTACTAGATGTCGGTGCATCATTGGGTGTTTGTTGGTAGACATGTAAATGAGTGCTTGTGTACTAGATGTCGGTGCATCATTGGGTGTTTGTTGGTAGACATGTTAATGAGTGCTTGTGTACTAGATGTCGGTGCATCATTGGGTGTTTGTTGCTAGACATGTTAATGAGTGCTTGTGTACTAGATGTCGGTGCATCCTTGGGTGTTTGTTGGTAGACATGTTAATGAGTGCTTGTGTACTAGATGTCGGTGCATCATTGGGTGTTTGTTGGTAGACGTATTGATTGCTTGTATAATAGATGTCGGTGCATCATTGGGTGTTTGTTGGTAGACATATTAATGAGTGCTTGTGTACTAGATGTCGGTGCATCATCCAGTGTTTGTTGGTAGACATGTTAATGAGTGCTTGTGTACTAGATGTCGGTGCATCATTGGGTGTTTGTTGGTTGACATATTAATGAGTTGCTTGTGTACTAGATGTTGGTGCATCATTGGGTGTTTGTTTGTAGACATGTTTATGAGTGCTGTATACTAGATTTCGGTGCATCATTGGGTGTTTGTTGGTAGACATGTTAATGAGTGCTTGTGTACTAGATGTCGGTGGATCATTGGGTGTTTGTTGGTAGCCATATTAATGAGTGCTTGTGTACTAGATGTCGGTGGATCATTGGGTGTTTGTTGGTAGCCATATTAATGAGTGCTTGTGTGCTAGATGTCGGTGCATCATCGGGTGTTTGTTGGTAGACATATTAATGAGTGCTTGTGTAATAGATGTCGGTGCATCATTGGGTGTTTGTTGGTAGACATATTAATGAGTGCTTATGTACTAGATGTCGGTGCATCATTGGGTATTTGTTGGTAGACATATTAATGAGTGCTTGTGTACTAGATGTCGGTGCATCTTTGGGTGTTTGTTGGTAGACATATTAATGAGTGCTTGTGTACTAGATGTCGGTGCATCATTGGGTGTTTGTTGGTAGACATATTAATGAGTGCTTGTGTACTAGATGTCGGTGCATCATTGGGTGTTTGTTGGTAGACATATTAATGAGTGCTTGTGTACTAGATGTCGGTGCATCATTGGGTGTTTGTTGGTAGACATATTAATGAGTGCTTGTGTACTAGATGTCGGTGCATCATTGGGTGTTTGTTGGTAGACATGTTAATGAGTGCTTGTGTACTAGATGTCGGTGCATCTTTGGGTGTTTGTTGGTAGACATATTAATGAGTGCTTGTGTACTAGATGTCGGTACATCTTTGGGTGTTTGTTGGTAGACATATTAATGAGTGCTTGTGTACTAGATGTCGGTGCATCATCGGGTGTTTGTTGGTAGACATATTAATGAGTGCTTGTGTACTAGATGTCGGTGCATCTTTGGGTGTTTGTTGGTAGACATATTAATGAGTGCTTGTGTACTAAATGTCGGTGCATCATCGGGTGTTTTTTGGTAGACATATTAATGAGTGCTTGTGTACTAGATGTCGGTGCATCTTTGGGTGTTTGTTGGTAGACATATTAATGAGTGCTTGTGTACTAGATGTCGGTGCATCATTGGGTGTTTGTTGGTAGACATATTAATGAGTGCTTGTGTACTAGATGTCGGTGCATCATTGGGTGTTTGTTGGTAGACATATTAATGAGTGCTTGTGTACTAGATGTCGGTGCATCATTGGGTGTTTGTTGTTAGACATATTAATGAGTGCTTGTGTACTAGATGTCGGTGCATCATTGGGTGTTTGTTAGTAGACATATTAATGAGTGCTTGTGTACTAGATGTCGGTGCATCATTGGGTGTTTGTTGGTAGACATGTTAATGAGTGCTTGTGTACTAGATGTCGGTGCATCATTGGGCGTTTGTTGGTAGACATGTTAATGAGTGCTTGTGTACTAGATGTCGGTGCATCATTGGGCGTTTGTTGCTAGACATGTTAATGAGTGCTTGTGTACAAGATGTCGGTGCATCACTGGGCGTTTGTTGGAAGACATGTTAATGAGTGCTTGTGTACAAGATGTCGGTGCATCATCGGGTGTTTGTTGGTAGACATATTAATGAGTGCTTGTGTACAAGATGTCGGTGCATCATTGGGTGTTTGTTGGTAGACATATTAATGAGTTCTTGTGTACTAGATGTCGGTGCATCATTGGGTGTTTGTTGGTAGACATATTAATGAGTGCTTGTGTACTAGATGTCGGTGCATCATTGGGTGTTTGTTGGTAGACATATTAATGAGTGCTTGTATACTAGATGTCGGTCCATCATTGGGTGTTTGTTGGTAGACATGTTAATGAGTGCTTGTGTACTAGATGTCTGCATCATTGGGTGTTTGTTGGTAGACATGTTAATGAGTGCTTATGTACTTGATGTCGGTGCATCATTGGGTGTTTGTTGGTAAACATGTTAATGAGTGCTTGTGTACTAGATGTTGGTGCGTCATTGGGTGTTTGTTGGTAGACATATTAATGAGTGCTTGTGTACTAGATGTCCATGCATCATCGGGTGTTTGTTGGTAGACATGTTAATGAGTGATTGTGTACTAGATGTCGGTGCATCACTGGGTGTTTGTTGGTAGACATGTTAATGAGTGCTTGTGTACTAGATGTCGGTGCATCATCGGGTGTTTGTTGGTAGACATGTTAATGAGTGCTTGTGTACTAGATGTCGGTGCATCATCAGGTGTTTGTTGGTAGACATGTTAATGAGTGCTTGTGTACTAGATGTCAGTGCATTATTGGGTGTTTGTTTGTAGACATGTTAATGAGTGCTTGTGTACTAGATGTCGGTGCATCATTGGGTGTTTGTTGGTAGACATATTAATGAGTGCTTGTGTACTAGATGTCGGTGCATCATTGGATGTTTGTTGGTAGACATGTTAATGAGTGCTTGTGTACTAGATGTCGGTGCATCATTGGGTGTTTGTTGGTAGACATGTTAATGAGTGCTTGTGTACTAGATGTCGGTGCATCATTGGGTGTTTGTTGGTAGACATGTTAATGAGTGCTTGTGTACTAGATGTCCGTGCATCATTGGGTGTTTGTTGGTAGACATGTAAATGAATGCTTGTGTACTAGATGTAAGTGCATTATTATGTGTTTGTTGGTAGACATATTAATGAGTGCTTGTGTATTAGATGTCGGTGCATCATTGGGTGTTTGTTGGTAGACATGTTAATGAGTGGTTGTGTACTAGATGTCAGTGCATCATTGGGTGTTTGTTGGTAGACATGTTAATGAATGCTTGTGTACTAGATGTCGGTGCAACATTGGGTGTTTGTTGGTAGGCATGTTAATGAGTGCTTGTGTACTAGATGTCGGTGCATCATTAGATGTTTGTTGGTAGACATGTTAATGAGTGCTTGTGTACTAGATGTCTGTACATCATTGGGTGTTTGTTGGTAGACATGTTAATGAGTGCTTGTGTACTAGATGTCCGTGCATCATTGGGTGTTTGTTGGTAGACATATTAATGAGTGCTTGTGTACTAGATGTCGGTGCATCATTGGGTGTTTGTTGGTAGACATATTAATGAGTGCTTATGTACTAGATGTAAGTGCATCATTGGGTGTTTGTTGGTAGACATGTTAATGAGTGCTTGTGTAATAGATGTCGGTGCATCATTGGGTGTTTGTTGGTAGACATGTTAATGAGTGCTTGTGTAATAGATGTAAGTGCATCATTGGGTGTTTGTTGGTAGACATGTTAATGAGTGCTTGTGTACTAGATGTCGGTGCATCATTGGGCGTTTGTTGGTAGACATGTTAATGAGTGCTTGTGTACTAGATGTCGGTGCATCTTTGGGTGTTTGTTGGTAGACATGTTAATGAGTGCTTGTGTACTAGATGTCGGTGCATCTTTGGGTGTTTGTTGGTAGACATGTTAATGAGTGCTTGTGTACTAGATGCCGGTGCATCATTGGGTGTTTGTTGGTAGACATGTTAATGAGTGCTTGTGTACTCGATGTCGGTGCATCATTGGGTGTTTGTTGGTAGACATATTAATGAGTGGTTGTATACTAGATGTCGGTGCATCATCGGGTGTTTGTTGGTAGACATGTTAATGAGTGTTTGTGTACTCGATGTCGGTGCATCATTGGGCGTTTGTTGGTAGAAAAATATTGTGCAATATTAACAATCGTCTCCATGTTCAAACCCTAGGGTCAAAATTGAACCCACTCACAAGGAATTTGTTTAACTATTAGGAAAACATAATAAAGGAAATTTCAAATATCTACATAAGAACCGACTAGCCAAATTTGTTTAAATTTAGTATAAATGATCCCTGTGAATAGAAGTTTTAAGTTTGTTCAGATAAAGTGGCTATGGTTAATTGGGACCCAGTAAGGGCACTTTGATTTTTAAATAGGAATACAATGGGAAATACATTTAAGACTGGGTCCTTCAAAGGGATTTTGATATCCGTACATGGCCAGCAGGAGCCCAAAAAAGGATAAAATTATGAATTTTCAAAAATCCTCTCAAGAACTGACCAGCCAATTTGTTCATATTTGGTATAAATGAATCCTATGAGTAGAAATCTAAATTTGATCAAATAAAGAGGCTAGGGTCCATTGGGGCCCAGTAAGGGCAATTTCATTTTTACATAGGAACACTATGGGAAAACGGGACATGTTTTTCTTATCCATTTTTGGTATTATTCCAATAGCATTGATGTCTGAAGCATTATTTAGTCATAACAGTTGAGACTGGGTCCTTTAAAGGAGATTAAATATTCATCAGGGGCCCAGAAAGGGATAAAATTGTGAAATTTTAAAAGTTTATAAGAATTTATGAACCAAATTCTTTCATATTTAGCATAAATGATCCCAATGAGTATGAGTTTCATTTTTTTCAAAATTTATGAACAAGCTATGATCTATTGGAGCCAAGTCATAGGGATTTTATTTTTACAAAGGAACACTATGGGAAAACAGTAAATTCCCTTTTTATCAGCGATATTATGATTTTTTTAATTGTCTTGAGACCAGGAGAACCATTTAGTCAAACAGTTGAGAATTGAGTCCTTAAAGGGGATTATATATCCTTAAGGAGCTAGTAGGGGCCCATAAAGGGATAAAATTGTGAATTTTCAAAAAGTTTATTATGATAAACCAAATTTGTTTATATTTGGTTTAAATGACCTCTATCAATAGGGTTTTCCAGTTTGTTCACATCTGTGCATGTCCTAGTCAACATGTACATACGAGTATACACCTGATATGTTTATCTTGCATGACTAACCCAGAACAACCAAACCTTGGTTGTGTTCAGTACTGAATGCAGCCAGGGTGTATTAATTGTATTAACTGGCATGTTTCTTTGCCCCCACCCCCACCCAAGTGATTTTACATAGAGTGAGAACTTACTATTTACATATTGTACAAAATCAATTCCACATCCTTCCAACTTTTGTCTGGGGGGGTAATAATATACCTGATATAATCATTCTAGAATGTTAACTTGTCAGAGTGTAACATAAACTTATCAAAGCTATAAAATCCAATACGCTACTGATAAAGTGTCGCTACTGATAAAGTGTCATACTACTTTTGTAACCTTCATAATAGCATATTATATTTGTACCTGTGTCACAGATATCTGCAGTGTATAGATAGACTAGTCTTGGGTTATGTTGGGCAATGTGTCACCTTCAGAAAGAAACGTTTTTTATAAAGAAATGTATGGTGCCGTTACCTGTTTTCGAGCGTCACCTGAAATCGATCACTTCCCAGAATTACGAATATCGCGCACGCGTATTTGAACTTCCTGCAGAAATGTAAATATTTACAACCAGAAGCCACAGTGTTATTGATCGTGAAAAAATACTCACAAACAATGCTTCCCATACAGGTAACATCGTCATTGTGTTATACAAGCATGAAAAAACGTGTTTCTCACTATTCCCATTTTCCGGTTGTCAAAAAAACAGTTTAAAACTTATTTTTCTTTAAGAAAAATTAATTCCAACGTCGTCTGCTGATAGTAAATATATGCATGGTCAAGGTCAAGTAGTGACAGCCGGAAGTGAGAGCGCATCTCAAAAGATATTGAGGCTCTAGAGGAGCACCCTTCTTATAGATTTTTTTGAAAACTGACATTGAAATTATCATAGGATTTTATGTTATAATATAATGGAACGTGGTTAATAGTTTAAAATGGCAGTTGTGGAATAAACTGAGGTGAACAAATAAAATGTAAACTAGTAAGAATATTGTCTAATTAAAAAATGTTTATATTTTGTTTTTTTTATCGTTCCCAGTTATTTCCAAAGAAACTGTCACAGACAAAGAAGTACAGAATATGGTCACCAACAGCTATGACAAGTGCTATACAGTCAATAAGAGAGCAAAATATGTCTGTAAGAAAGGCCGCAATAGATCATAATGTGCCTGTGACAACGCTAAGAGACAGAGTGGATGGTAGGATTTCAGAAGAAACAGTAAAATCTGGTCCTGATCCTCTGTTAACACAAGAAGAAGAAGCAAGACTAGTGAAACACATCACCTACATGGCCGAGCTTGGATTTGGTTTTACCAGAGCCCAAGTGTTAGAAATTGCATCAGATCTTGCAGTTCATATGGGGAAAAGAGACAAATCACAACATTTTTGTATGTAATGGTTTTATGGCTTTCTTAGTCGATGGCCCGAGTTGCACGTTGTTAAACCTAGGGGTCTTGCTTCTATCAGGGCACAGAGTGCGTCACCTGGAATTGTCAATACGTATTTCAATGAACTGAAATCCAACATGATTAGGTATGATTTGCTTAACAAACCTGAAGCCATCTACAATTTGGACGAAAAGGGCATCTCAACGGAACACCGACCTCCAAATGTTGTTTCAGCACGTGGCATTCCTGCACAAGCAATAACATCACCAAGAGCTGCCAACACAACTATTATTGGGTGTGGCAATGCATTAGGTCAGCAAATCCCACCATATTATGTTTTTGCAGGAAAGAGAATGAGAGATGAGTTGCTCAATGGAGGCTTACCTGGAACAGCTGGCACCGTGACAGACAAAGGATGGTCCACTTCTGCAGTTTTTTAAACTTACCTTAAAGAACATTTTCAAAAATATGTACGATCTACTCCAGATAATCCAGTGCTTTTGTTATTCGATGGTCATGCCAGTCATCTAACATTGTCTGTAATTGAATGGGCTAAACAAATAGGTATACATTTGATCGTCTTCCCGTCCCATTGTTCTCACATCCTCCAACCTATGGATGTTGGATGCTTTGGACCTTTGGAAAAGATATACAGTACAGAATCCCTGGCATACTTGAGAAAACACCCTGGACAAATCATCAATCGCCACAACATTTGTGAAATATCCAGTAAAGCTTATACTCATGCATTATCTCCAGAGAATCTTCGTTCAGCTTTCCGTAAAGCTGGTGTTTATCCATGGAACCCACAAGCCATAGATCAGACAAAATTAACACCGCATTCAATATTTGACATTTCTGTTGAGCCAGGCCACCCTGCTCCTGAAGATGTAAACCTGGGCCACCCTGCTCCTGCTGATTTAACCATGGACTACCCTGCTCATGCAGATGTAAACCTGGACCACCCTGCTCCTGCAGATACGAACACAAACAGTCAACATACACCTGAACATATAGATTCATCTCCATCTGCACAGCCTTCAGCATTGCATGCTATTGATGATGATCAAATCAATGGTGTTGGCATACATTGCAGGAACGAAGAGAATGGTCCAAATGCGGAAGAATTCTTTTCTTGTCTTAATATTGTTAGTGCCAAACAAAATAAAGGCAAGAAAAGAAAGTCATTACATCCTATCGTGTCTGGTCGAGCTATAACCGAAGAATCTGTAACATGCCAAATGAAACAGTATAACCAAGAGAACCCTTCCAAACTTCATGTAAACAAAAAAAACCATGTAAACCCAAACCCAAAACAAAAAAAACGCAAAATAAATCAAATTTGGACACCAAAAAGAACAAACAATATGACTCTCCACAACCTGGTCCATCCGCATTTTATGTTGAGGATTCCAACGAAGACGAGGATAGCAGTTCAACAGATGATGAATCGTCTAAATGTTGTGTTTGCCACAGACATCCACCACCAACTTTAAGAGAGTGCACTGACGTAGTTTTTGTGAAATGGTGTCAATGTGATAAATGCTATCACTGGATCCATCTCAGATTTTGTTGTAAAGTTCGCACTGTAAGAAGGCACATAGAATTTATGTGTCCATGTTGTGAAAAGTAACAGTTTATATTAACAATATTGCAGATAGCCTAAACATCTCTTTTCAGTTAGTGTTAACACATTTAAAAATGTTTATGAAGTTTAAATACATTGTTGTATTATATTTTGTGTATTAAATATTTTAAATATATTTACTTTTTTTTAATAAACAATGTTTTTCTTTGGAAATAATCCTTCATTCATTCGTAAGGTAAGTGCTGTATTTTCTACTTTCATTTATTTGCTCTTCGGCATCCCCGTGTCATTTCAGTGTTGACACATTACGTCATTTATCATGTGCTCGAATTCAGGTGACGCCATTTTGTTGGAGATTATTGGGGTCACCGTGATCTAACGTAAATGCACCGTGATATAACGGAATGTGAAAGCAGTGAGCATATATTTGTTATCTTTTGTGTAGAAAATTACTATTTAATGGTTAATTAACTGTTATGTACAAGCATTAAGCGTCAACATCAAGTTTGTATTGAAATATTTAACGGCGATTCTTAAGTTGTCGAAAACCGGTGACACCATCATACATGTGTTTAAAGAATCATGGAGTGAATTTAAACGGAAGATTACTTCAAACTAGATCAGTAAAGCATGATAAACATATGGGTTTATATCTCAGGTGTGTAGGTACATTTAACTAGGACATGTGCAGCTATTTGGTTTTGACAAAGTTCAATACAGAAGTGTTACACATTTCTGATGTGCGTAAGAGTTGTGGAGTTTATTTACACTTAGGAAGTGTACTTCATTTACATGTAGTACTAACTTCAGTTATTTATTTGTTATAAAATCAGTAAAATGAGTCATAATGAAGTTCCAGGTAAAAAAGGGAAACCACTCTCTGCTAGTCAACTGGGTGCCACGGCAGAAAACTTTGACTTGTTCTGTCATCCCTGTGATGAGGATCACAAGCGCGTAGAAGCTTGTGGATTCTGTGTGGCGTGTAAGGACTATCTGTGTGCAGACTGTGTCCAGTATCATAGGAAACTTAAAATTACAAGGAACCATGTAATACAGGACAAATATTCCATGCCCAAAAATGTCAAACAAATACATCAGATTAAGGACGTATGCACTGAGCCATGTACAAAACATCATGGGAAAGTTCTGGAGTATTACTGTGAGGCACATGAAGAGTTTGGGTGCAGTGTTTGTGTGACCCTGAGGCATATATCTTGTGGGGTTGGATATATACCTGAACTGGCTGAGGGAGTTGTGAATTCAGATGAATATGGACAAATGCTTGAGGATATAGATTATTTAGAAAACACAGTCAAAGAAACAAAAGCAAATGCATCTATATTTATAGCTGATGTTAAAAGCAAAAGTGAGACCTACAATGATAAAGTCAATAAACTGGGAGAAGACTTAATCAACCATATCAGAGATTTGATACAGGCAGCTCTAGATGAAAAGGATGATATTGTAAAGAAAATGTTAACTAGACTAAACAAATCGAGAGAAGAAAGTGTAAAGATTATTGATGAAATGCGTTCCATGATGATAAATCTTGAATCAAAAAATAATTTTGATATTGGAACCTTTATTTTGATGAAGAAACTTTCACTCAACATAAAAAAAATTAAAGATGCATGTAAGGAAAGGCAGATTGATTCTAAACCTACAGTTTTTCAATTTGCAGAAAACCCTAAGTTGGAATCATTAAAAGAAATCAAAACTTTTGGAACATTAATAAAATACACAAAAATTGAAGAATGTTTAGAAGATATTGATTTTTCTGAGCAAATACCTGTAATAAAAAGCATGGAAATTTTATCTGACGGAAGACTTGCTATTGTGGATAGCAAGAACTACGCAGTTAAACTTGTTGATACAAAGGACAACCGTTTCACTGAAACAAAATTGCAGCATAAACCCTGGGACATTACAGAGGTCAGAAAAGGTCAACTGGCAGTCACTTTACCGCATGAAGGAAAGATTCAGCTCCTCAACATAACATACAAAACTCTTCAGATTCAACATTTGATAAAAACATGGGGCCGTTGTTATGGAATAGCTGCGTGCCAGAATAAGCTGATCGTTGGTATATGTTACCCAAGTGAGGTTCACATAATGGATCTATCTGGGCGAGTAATGAGGACCATCTCTAATGGTGCAAATGGTGAAGATCTTTTCATCCTTCCATGGTATATGGCAGTCAAATCCACAAACAATCTGATATATGTGTCAGACAGGGACACGGTAACTGTGACCTGTATGACCCTTGAGGGAGAGGTCAAGTTTGCATATAGTGATGAAGACATGGGAACACCACATGGTCTAGCAATAGACACAGATGGATCTGTGTTTGTGTGTGGAATGTGTAGTGTCCAGCATATAAGTGAGGACGGCAGGAAGATTCAAACATTGCTGACAGATCAACAGGAAGGAGGGGATTCACTGTCTGTTGCATACGACAATAACACTGGCAAGATATTCTTTGGAGATGACTATGGACATTTACTAATTTACCACTTGGAAAGATGTAAATAAACTGATAAACAAAATTTACAAGTTAAAATTTTTTTTAATTATATAGAACTGTCAGAATTTATTACAATGGCATAATCACTTTTATGAACCCTATCCATAATGAGTTTTATTTTCACAACAAACTGTTATTTTAAAGAGCCTGATGTAGTACCTGTAAATTACTTAAATACTATTAATAAATATTACCAAAACTTGCCAAAAACCTTTACACGAATATACAAGTATACAAAAGGTCATAGTTGGCCTGAATCCAAACAAGATATCCTCAACTTGCCTCTTGCATCTGAAAGGTATATAGCTAGTAGCTATTGAGGTATCATTGATTGAATATTTAGCATCACTTTTATGTCATCGAGAACAAGCAGGCGATCAGTTAACCTAGCCACCTTTCCTTGGATCCTGGGAAGGTCAACACCTACTCGAACACACCCATCTCCGCAAGTAACTGATAACTTTCCCACTTGAATCAGCGTTGACAGACAAATGAAATGAGATACAATGCCACATATTAATCATCATGGAAACTGCGGCCAGGCGGGGATTTGAATTTGTGATCCTTGGATTGAGTCAGACCTGCACAATTCATAAAGCTAGCTTGACAACAAATTTAAGATAAATTTTCTTAATAAAAAAACAGACATAATTTTAGTGAAAAATTCAATACAAAATTCTCACCTTGTCTCCCAAGCTATGGCAAAGACATAATATATATGCAAAATATCTTGATAGTATGGTTTGACATAAAACCAAATATAAGAATTCTGCACTTGTCTCCGCCGAGTTCCCTGTATAACAAATGTACAGTATTGCTGATGCATAACCATAAGTGTAACATGTTAGATAACAGCTTGATATAAAGCTATAGCTTTAAAGGGAATATATCAGGAAAAAACACCATACATGTCTTAAAAAATAACATTATTTTTAAAATAGATAAAAAGCATCTCATTATCATAAATAAATACCGTATATCAAATCCATCGAAAAGTGACAAAATAGCCAGCACTTAGATACTGCTTGACGACCATCTTGTCATCATTCAGACACTTTCTAAGATGAAACAATTTTTACAACGTATATACATGTATAACGGATCAAACTGTAATCATAATAAAACTATGTGACTTATTTAATACGTCACAAAATATGTTGCAATTTTAAGCAGGAAATCTATTTTAGTCTAACCTAGGCGCGTAGCCCAAGTTAAGAAACCCCTCTTCAATAAATTATTAAGGCATGTTTAAATAGAAATCCTTTTGGCAATATGGCGTCAATGAGTATATTTAGGCGTGGTATATATGAAAATAATATTTTACATCGATTTTAAAATTTGAAAAATCCTGTTATATTCCCTTTAAAGGCAAAATCAGCAGTGTTGGGCAAGAACAATAACTTTACTTTATCTTTGAAAAATAAAATTAACTAGATGACCAAGGGTTACAATGTCAACCCCACCAGTACAGACCTATGATCAAACGTCTCTTTATGGTGAACATTTAAGGCACTTAACATATGGAGAAACCACAAAATTTTGTACCTATTTCTGACCTTGTAACCATAAACTTTCACTCACAGACCTGGGTCATTGCAAGACATATCTTCTGATTATGGTGAACATTTGTGCCATGTTATTTCAAAATCTTGTCACATGGTTTACAAGATTTATTTCTGACCTTTAACCTCTAAGTTTGTGTTACCTTTGAGCTACAGATCTGGGTTTTACACAAGACACATCGTCTGATTATATATATGGTAAATATTGTCATGTTTTTAGCTCGACTATTTGTAGGCTAGTGGGGGCTATTGTACTCGCCCTGGCGTTAGCGTTATTTTTTAGCTCTACTGGCCAAATCCAGAAGTGCTTATGCGATGGCGCTTTGTCCGTCGTCTGTCGTCTGTTAGCAGCACTTTCTCTGAAACCACTAGGCCAATTAAACGGAAACTTCACATGGATATTTCTATTGCATAGGAGACTATACAGAAGACTTTTTTTTTGTTTCGATCTGAAATTCAAGATGGCCACCATAACTAAAAGTAGTCCAAAACTTAAAAAAACTTCTTCTCATGAACGGCCCAACAGATTTTCAAAATGTTTATGTATTAATGATAACCAACTATAGTTTTGTTAGAATTGTCCCCTAGGGTTAAAAAGGACCCCGACCCGAGGGTTCAATTAGGGGACACATGTCATTATAATATATATATATATTTTTTTTTAAATGACAATGATTTTGCCTATATCTTCACAGAAGCATTGTTAGGTGAAGGAGGTTCAGATTTGTAAAATGACTGGGTTCCACTGTCTTTAGGGGTCAGGAGGGGCCCCAAAAAGGTAAAAATTGGGAATTACTAAAATCGTTTTCTTAAGAACCGGTATATCAGATTTGTTCATATTTGGCATAAATTATCCCTATGTGTAGGGGTTTGATTGCAGATCTGTGCATGTTTGTGCAAGATTATTTCAACTAAAGATCCATTTTCATGAACTGGTACTGATATATTGCCCCATGATATGACGTATGCATAAAATTATATTGTATAATGTAACTGGTATATTACCATATGATTCGAAGGTAGTGCATATGTCACATATGTAAAACATTGATAAACTACCGTTTTTCAAAGGTAAAGTAAAAAAAGGTGGGTGTGGTAACGCCGTAAATATTTCCAGTGGCGTAGCTTCCTATAGACACAGTAGGCACGTGCCTACACTTTTTCTGAGAAATCGAAAAAATAAATATACCAAGAAAAGCAATAAATTTTGACCCCTATGCTACTTCATTTCTCCCTTTATTGAAGTGGACAAACCTTAAAACCTTACATTTATATGGTTATAAAGTGAATTCAAAGTTAATATTAAGGATAAACAGGCGCCTAAATAAATAAGAAATATACGGCAAAACACACCTACGGCAGTCCAGCTGAATTTTTTTCTTCGTCAGAGAATGCCCCCGGACCCATTACAACTGTGCCTATACATCGTTTTCAGCCAAGCTACGCCCCTGATTTCTAAGTTCATTTAACAAAATTATTATAAATATTGCACCCTAACAACCTTTCTGTAATAATGCTACACTATTCCCATTCACAATTAACGTATTGATGATGATTAAATACTAAATAATATGAACAGGTTTAATTTTTTAAATTGCACTTTCGACTTTGACCGCCACAAAGTCTACCACGTTGTTTGCGTCGCTGAGGATAGATCGACCTCAATATAAGCAATCGCGAGGTTTGTTCAAGATTTACATAGGCTTTCCCTCTCAACTGTTTATTTTTCAAGATATAAGAACACATTTAGTATCGTTAAAATTCGCTTTCCATTCTTAATAACCTTCACAAATAATGTGTAGATCTAACTATGCTGGAAGACCTTTCAGGATAGAGGGTCTTGTTTGTCACGGTTAAAGTGCTTTTCAAGTCAGAAGGCTTATCATCTTCTAGGGACCATCTGATCTTCCACCGACACACTTCACATCGAAAGTTCTGTTCTAGGCTTGGAAAGTTCGACCTCGTACACTTCAGCCATTGGCGCCGCTTTCTTGTAATGCTCGTCCCATACAGCATCATCCGCTATCTCGGCACGTATCTGTGATAAGCACAGTGCTCTCCTTTGCCGCTTCAACCAAATCGATGCACTTTGCCTGCAACATCTTGCTAAGAGGCATAACACCTTGTAGTACAAATTCAACAGCAAGTCAAACTTCAAGATGCTGCACCTTGGAGTCTCCTTCGTGCTCTGGCACTTCGAGTGAACTCACAGTTGTAGAGTAGGCTGATTTAAACATGTACGTGGGTTCGATCCTCCGCCACGGCTATGTGCGGTGTCCTTGAGCAAGACACTTCCGCATATGCGTAGTACCGGTTCTAACCAGGAATACTTATGCCTAAGTTGTAAGAACTTGTTTCACAATCGAAATAAAATAAATAAGTTTAAACTAGTATAGGAGATCCCTCGCCTATACTGATTCACTGAAATTCGCCTTCTTTCCAAGGATCATCCCATTATGGAATTCCCTTTCATGTGAGACTGTGTCCTTGGAGACAATCAACGAATTCTAGACTTGAACTGGGTAGACTGTCATTTCTTTTGATTTGACAGCTACCCTTTACATATTGTATATATTTTATAGCGACTTTACATAGACCCATTTGTTATTTTTTGTTAGCTTGATATATGCAAGTTGCCACCACCCCATCTGCTGTGATGCTCAATATTGAGCGTGTGCAGTATAAATGAATATATTATTTTGTCGTGTTTTCATCGCGCCGACACGAAGTCGTGTGTCCATGGTGACGGGGCGATGACACTGCAACCGTGACGACAGTATGACATATAAATAGTTGAATATTAATTGAATATTTAGCGTCATTTTTATGCTATCGCGGGCTAACAGACGATCAGTTCACTAATCAATATTTCCGGAAAGGTTAACCAGTACTCTAACACATCCCATCTTGGCAAGTAACTGATAACCTTCCCGCTTGAATCAGCAGTGAGAGACGAATGATAATGAAACACAATGTCGTATATCAATCATCATGGAGACTGTTGCCGGGAGACTCGAACTCACGACCCCTGGATTGATAGTCGGGTCCGGCAAATAAAGGACAACAAAACGCTATAGCCATATCCGCCAACATGGCGGCATGACAAATAATAATTATGTCATGGTGCCTTATAACGTCGAGTTTTGCATAAAATGTGTCGTGTCTTTACTCCGTCAACATGCCAACACGAAAACTCGACAAACAATATTTCGTGTTTCGCTCCGCTTACACTCCAAAGACGACATGGCAGAAATCAGTCACCATACGTATTACTTGTGAACATGCTTTTTAAAAGAAATACATAATGTTTTAAGAATTGCAAGTCAAGAAAACTGGTTAAAGCCCAGTGGTACCTTTGATTTTGATACCCAGCACACCTTGATAGAGCGATCGACGGTCACACCCACGGTTATCCAGATACTGCAGACGACAAATAGGAACAACAGACGGAATAACCAATGTACGCATAGAAAAATTGTCATGATATACAAAGTATATTCTGGCCTCTCCAACCTGAACATTAGGGGTGGGGTGCTGGCCCTGGCTCCTACGCCTATGAGAAGCATAGCGAAACACAGCTCCCGAACGTAATAGAAAAAAAACGGAGCACTTTTTAAAAATAATTCAATTTGTGTCAAGTTAAATGTATAATTATTATGTTTAACTTTGATGTATATCATGTCACTGTCTTTAAGAATGTCTGTACTCCTGTAAATATATGTGTGCTTTCTGTTAAAGAAATGTGTACCGATCTAAGCACCGGCTTGTTCTTCCTCAAATATATACATACAGTTATTATGTCTCAACTTAATATTTAAATTACTTGATGTAATTAAATGTTTTGTCAATCTTTTCATAATTACTATGCAAATCCTTGTAACAAATAGGCCGTGAGCTAAGACCCAAAATTTAACAAATTGGTACCAATCAGACTGGCAAATTGCTATACTATTTTTTGAATAGATACATGTCTGTGGTATATGAAAAAGTCAGGGGGGCACCCCTGAGGCACAGCTTAGTGTCTGATTTTATTGAGTTTCTATGGTAACTGTAATTTCATTAAAATCATTACAAATAATTTCTTATTTTTTGGTATACAAAACAGTTGCATTAGTGCAGTGAATAATTGTTATATGTGTTATTCAATGGTGTTTAAACAAGAGCAGAAGTGTTCTTCTGATATAAAATACCACATTAAGCAATAATTTTGTAATCATTTTGTATTTTTACGTTACAATTACATTTGACGTTACTTTTTAGAAGTAATATTGATTTCCGATATTTCTATTGAAATCCCTTCCTAGATTTGTTTATAAATTATTAATTTAACACAAGCAAAAATACATAATAAAACACAACTGTATCAGATAAGTTTAAAATATATAATTTATTATTAATAGTAATTTCTTCTTAACAATATTTACGTTACATTTATCTGATAAAAACAGTTATATAATCGTTCCAAAAATCGTCTTAAAATATCGGATCAAATTCCTTCAGGCTTTGATTCATATTAACACCTTCTCGTCCTAATGCTTTTATAAAATGTTCTGTGGACACATGTTAGTACAATACAAACACATTTTTATAACTTTATATAACATAAAATACGTTACAAAAATGTGAAATGTAACGTTTACAAGTAGTATTTATTCACTTCTTTAAAATTTAATTATCAAGTTTAAATTGTATCAGATCAAATTCCTGCAGGCTTTGATTCATATTAACACCCAAATGGTATCGTCTCGTTCTGATGTTTTTATAAATGTTCTGTGGACACATGTTAGTACAATACAAACAAATTTTTATAATTTTATATAACATAAAATACGTTACAAAAATGTGAAACGTAACATTTACAAGTAGTATTTATTCATTTTTTTAAATATAATTACCAAGCTTAAATTGAGCATATGAACTGTAATTTAAATCATGCAAGCTTGCTAATGACTTCCATATAACATAATAAGAATGACGATACATATAGGTACACTCGCAAAATAGGGAATGTTTTTTTAGAAATATTTTACACAAAACAAACTTCTGTTTTAAGCAATTTTGAACTCCAAAGTTACATAATCTTATACTGTAATAAAACACTATGTGTACTTAATCCATTCTACATTTCCGTTGCTACAAGAAGTAGTTGGATAGTGTACATGTCATCATTACTGCCATTCTCTCCATCAGAGCTTTCTCTATGTTCCGTATCAAAACTCTTACTCGAATTTTGCAGACGGATGAGTATTTTAATGCATTTAACAGATAATGACATGTTGATATTTTACATTATCTTGCGTACTTGCAGGAGACATGAATTCTATAACAACCTGTGTAGCAGAATATCACTTCATCCATTTAGCTTCCAACTAACCATCTTCCATGAACCATCCGTGATCTTTGGACTTGAATTTCAATAAAGTTTATTAGGCTTCTACGCCAGATGTCTGATAATTTGCTCGCAATGAGTGGAGATTTAATGTGCCTTCACAGGGTTGAAGTTTTCCTGATTCAACACTAATATATTAAACCCAAAACATCTTGTTGCACAAGCTATTCACTTTAGTATCAGTACCCTTTGCAGCATATATCCTACATTTGAAGTCTTGGAGAGATGCAATCAGCTCGCAAAGTAGTACAATCCATTCTTCACCTAACTTTAACATAGATGATTGGAATACACTGGACTTCATAACAAATCTAATTGCAGACACCTTTCCATGACCACTGAAGGCACAAACTGGGTCACATCTGGTAAATGCTTGAAAAACTTCCATTATCACTAAGAGAGTTTCCATATATCTTTGTATCGCTGTCTATTCGTGGTCCTACATCTGATAAATATATGCTCGATCTCCCTGTAAAGTGCCAGACATAGTATAACACATCTTCTTATTCAATGGCAATAGAGTTAAAGTGTTGACTGGCATGTAGCAGCATTTAGCAGCGTGCGAGTTTCAGTTTTTCGTGTGAAGATGCCGGCTCTTCCACATGACATCCAGTATCATGCGTTAGTTTATAACATTTGTTTCCTGATGTTGCAAACATCTCTTTGTCACCTAGAACGGCAAGGTAGTACGGGACCTTCCAAGTATCAACAAGAAAATTGGTAAATGCTGTCTTGCCTTCTGGAAAACCTTAGAGGTATCTTTATTGCTGAATTGGTTGTCCTCTATTGATATTACAGATCCACAATCCACTACCCGAGCTTCTATTATTCATCTCTGCATTATAGTTAACATCAAATACCACACTAATTCTAAAGCTATTCTTGCATTGCAGTATCAATGTGCTTTTGGACAGATCTCCAAACGTTAGGTTCTCAACACTTACTTTGTTGACAATCATCATAGCATCAATAACACATACTGGTCTATGTTGGACATGTTCCTTGCAAGTGCAGATTGATTTGTTTTCTTGAGGATACCATGACAGTTAGCCAATGCCAAGGTTAATGGTCCTGGTGGATTTTGAAGTACTGCCTTCACAACCAGCTAGAAGCTACCAAACCATGTGTTAAAGTAACTGGTTTTCAACCTCGCGAATGCATTCTTTACAAAATATTTTTATTTGTTTTCTGAACTCTACCGAATATATTTAAGTGTTTCCTTCGCAATATGTCGTAAACTAATCATATGGATTTTCTTTCAAAAGATTGTATTCTTGATATGTTAAAGCATATATAAAGCATTCTCTTCCCTTTCCTTATCACTTAAAAGATCATTACAATGGCAGTAGATAATGCTGTAGCTGTTGATAAAAGAGCACAACCATTTATTCTCAAGTATATTTCTTGGTCTAAATTGTCATCCTTTTGAATGATCTGTGCTTCAAGATCAACATTGCTAAGTCTTAAATTAGCTAGTAGGATCGCTTTTGGGCCATACATCTATCTGTCTGTCCACATGTCCGAATGGGTATTTAAATGCCTATGGTTTAGGTAGGATAAGCTTTTTTTGACAGTTGAAAAATAGATGAAAAAAAATTGCAACTGTTTCTAATCACTTAGAAGATGCTTTTATATGGCTAAAGATCACTTAAGTACCTATTAGCTCGAATGTCTGTAAACAATTTCTATAAATCACTCCTCAGATACTGCTCGATAGGTTTTCACCAAATTTTAAGTGAAGCATTCTTACGCGAAGTTTGTTCAAATCAAGACCCTGGTGCCAAGGCTGGACCCGTCCCAGAGGCTTATCAGTTGTTTTCTTATTCAAAATTTCAACAATATTCTTCTTGGAAAGTGCAATACCTGGCTTTGATTTTTGCAATAAGTATCACTCAGGTTTATTTATGCCATGATCATAGGCTCTGGCCACGAGAAATCTTAATTTAACAAAGTTTCAATAACCGACCAGCCAAATTCGTTTTTATTCAGTATAGATATCCCTATGAAAAGGGGTTTCAAGTTTGTTCAAATGAAAGGGTTAGGGCTCATTGGGGCCGCAGAAAATGGAATTATTTTGATAGTCTTAAGAACTAGATTATTGTTTAATCATAACAATTGGGACGACTGTGTCCTTTAACCCTTATCCTGCTATGGACGTTTGGTTTTATTAGAATATACAGTCTGTAGTTTAAGGATTGAGTGCATATATCTTCACCCTGCTATAAAAAGTGTATTTCTTTAAATAGCATAATCAATTAAATACAGACCAGGGTATTGGCATGCATGCAGCAAAATATAACCAACGAAAGTGTTGATATTTTGACATGTTAGTTAGATACTCATGGAGCTGAATGTTTTTCTGATCTATTTTTGGAATTATTCATCTTGAGAACTCTATTGTTTAGTAATAACAGTTGGAACTGGGTCCTTTAACAGTGATCTTATGATCACCATAAAGTTTCAGCAGGGGTCTTAAAAGGGATGGAATTGTGGATTTTCAAAAGTATCATCTTCAGATCTTGAGCATTGTTAAGTCATACTAATTGAGACTGGGTCCTTTAAAGAGGAATAAATATCAATAAGGGACCAGCAGGGATAGAAGAGAAGGGATTAATGTTGTATGGTGTTAAGTGTCCCTTTCAAAATTGTTTCAGTCATATCGAGATGGTGTCTTCTTGAATCAGACAATATTCTAAGCGTTGTCACACTGAAATATCATGTCACAGACATATGGTATGATACCCACTCAGTCACATGATACTGACAAAGGTCGACCAGACTTATTCTCTAAGTGATGAGCACCAAATGAGGAATATTCTAGTACCATTTTAAATCTTTGGTGTGACCCGACCGGGAATCGATCCCATGACCTACCACATGCGAGGCAGAAGCTCTATCACTAGACTACCACTTCGATTAGAAAAAATGAAAATGTGAATTTCAAAAAGCTTCAACTCAAGAACGTAGGTCAAATGTTTTCATATTTCCTATAAATTAATACTATGATAGAGTTTTCTTTATTCTAATAAATGGACAGGGGTCTACCGAGGCCTTGTATTAATACACTTCTATAGTAAATATGAGAATGCTATAGGTAAATATTGCTTTTTTACATCTTCTGCAAGTGATATGTTGTATGTCAATTGGTTGATAGTCCTTTATCAAGATTGTTCAAACCGGGTTGCTGGGTTGAAATTAAGGGCTTCCACAGAGGTTAACTTTTACAAAGTGTTAATAAGCACAATGTATGGAGTTTGAATATTTTACATCTAGTATTGTCTGGTAGCCTTGTATAAAATTTGATCAATCTGGACCCCTTTTGTCAAATTTGGGGCCTCCACAGGGGTCAATCCTTTACTCAATCGACTTGCATGGGCTTCTTGTTTAAAACAAATGTATAAATATTTCAAGTTTGTATTTTCATCAATTTTTAGTGTTCATGAATTAATTTCGTTAGAAATAAATGTTAAACATGATTAACCAATATATGAATATGAATTATGACTAATTGTCAAATTGTGTAAATATTGTGCGATTTACCCCACCCACTTTGATTTTGCTGTAATTCACAAAAAAAAAGAGTTTAACACCTAATTTTGATAAAATCTATAGTTCCTTTTTAACCTTATATCATATCTGATTAAAATATTATGACATATACCATCTAACATATAAAAAACATAAAATTTATACAATTTTAATGCAAAAATGTGTTCTTGGTGTTGATGTTTTTAATTTTTAATAAAAGAAATCCATTTATTTTTCAACAGAGTGTGTTTTAATGAAGAACATTACAATTAGCATATATTAATGTGATAAGAAACTTAAAACACATTTATGCAGTTAAAATTTGCAAATCAGGTGTATATTATAGATAATGACATTTTTTAAGAAATTGGCCGCCATTTTGGAAGCCATTTTGGAATTGCTCATTTTCGGACATTAAGCTGTGCCCGAGATATGGCCCCCTAGAATTTTTTTGGTGTAGAGATATATATCTTTCAAAAAATCATAGGGGGAATTTGCCAGAAAAATGGTACCAATTTTTTGTTTAGCTCACGGCCTAAAAGGGAAATAAAGGGTATATATCTGCTATACATGTGTCTATCAATATTTTGATAACGATCGGTCCAGTTCCGATATATCCGATAAATTGAGTTTTTATCACCAGTTACATATCGATATCATAATCCCCAATGACAGCGATACAATAATCACCAGTTGCATATCGATATCATAATCACCAGTGACATCGATATCATAATTACCAGTGACGTATCGATATCATAATCACCAGTGACATCGATATCACAATCAACAGTGACATATCGATATCATAATTACCAGTGACATCGAAATCACAATCACCAGTGACGTATCGATATCATAATCACCAATGACATCGATATCACAATCACCAGTGACATATCGATATCATAATTACCAGTGACATCGATATCACAATCACCAGTGACATATCGATATCATAATCACCAGTGACATCGATATCACAATCACCTCAGTGACATCGATATCATAATCACCAGTGACATATCGATATCATAAATACCAGTGACATATCGATATCATAATCACCAGTGACATCGATATCACAATCACCACAGTGACATCGAAATCATAATCACAAGTGGCATATCGATATCATAATCACCAGTGACATCGATATCACAACCACCACAGTGACATCGATATCATAATCACCAGTTACATCGATATCATAATTACCAGTGGCATATCGATACCAGTGACATCGATATCATAATCACCAGTGGCATATCGATATCATAATCACCAGTGACATCGATATCACAATCATCACAGTGACATCGATATCATAATCACAAGTGACATATCGATATCATAATTACCAGTGGCATATCGATATCATAATCACCAGTTGCATCGAAATCAGCCGTGACATCGATATTTATTCGGAAATGAAAAAAGCGCTTAATAGATTATTTATATTTTTTAAACGCAATGTAACGATATTGAATTAATTATCTTAAATCAAGACACAATTTTGAAAATTCAATATCCATACAACTTGTGTTAAAGAACGTATTCCACGGTTTTGGGCATCATCGTGTTAAAGATCAGGTTATCTATTGCCAAGGACGCCATATAAATACATGGACATACATTTTAGTGTGTTTATTTTCTAATTTTTTTCATATCAGGTAAAGTGGGGGAAATGTTCACAAGTACAAAAAAGTGCAAATCCAAGATTAGGAAAAGCTATAAGTTAAATACCATACGTCCTTAGACCTACGCCACAAGTCAACTGGCATACGCCCTTAGTCAACGGTCATAAGTCCTGCGTCACAAGTCAAATGGCATACCATGTTAAGAAAAAAATATGAATATGTGGAGAAGAAGTCGGTGCAGAGGTAAGATGTGTCTAGCTCTAGTGATCTACCTAGAAACTATCATAATGTGCGCTCATTCTCATTTTTTCGTCCATTTGTGTAAATATGATGGTCTATTTGAGATCTAAAGTATTCTCTAGTTAAAGTAAGTTAAATTTGGTTAAACAAAGAGGATTCAGTGAAGTTTCATAAGGACCAGGAGGGACCACAAAAGAATAACAATTGAGATTTAAACAAATATTGTTTCAACAACCAGTTTGTCAGATATGTTCATAATTGATATTATCTCCAATTCTGTGATCTCCCAAACCACGTTATATCCCAAGTCCGACTCTTTGCTGATGATACAGCTGTACATTTTACAGTCCGCCAACACAACTGATTGCGCAGTCAATTACAACATGTACCCGACGAAGAGGTATTCACGAATCAGATGATAATCCGTTCCTACTTCCATTAGAGCAATAAGCTATCAATAGTTTATATTAAATAAGAAGGCACTTGGTATCTTTTTATAATTACTCAAGCCATATAATAAGTTCCGCACATACATAGGTAAGAATAATACACGTATATGCATAGATAAACATACATCGAATACTCAAAACGACAAATGAACACCGGGTATACTTATGTAGGCTACTATAATTATAAACACCATTATTCAGTCCATATGGACAAATCCACAGACGTAGGCTAAGGTTGACTTTGGTCACACTGCGCCTTAACATGACCGTTTTTTTTTGCTAATCTCACATGGTACAAATGGATATCATAGGATCAACACCATCCTACCTGCTGGGTCTATAGATCGGAATAAACTCCAGAATTTCAAACACATTAAGTCATATTTTTCGATGCAAGCAAGGTTTAATGGTGGTTGCCATTCTGTTCCCCTTCACAAGAGGCAATGAAGAAACCTTTATTTCGAGATATTAATGTTCAACCCTATACAGGACTTCTTGGCATGATAGGTTTGGTCTGTCAACACAAAATACCATTTATACTTTTAGTTCAATCACAAACATGCATACATACAGACTTCTTTATAACATATACATTATTTGTAAGATACACGTGTCATATTATTCCAACCTCTCACATTAATTAAGTAAAGGACATTAGATCCAACTAAAGGATATTTTTTGCTTTAGTGTTGGCATGAAAACACGAAACCACGACAAATAAAGGGTCTCAACACATTTCCATACCAACAGGACAAATACATATTATGTGCCATATTAGGGTATTTGATGAGCTTTCGTGCTGTCGTGTTTTGTTTATTTGCCCAGCAAAAACAACATGCAGACATCACGACCATACTATTCGCATTTTTGTTTATATACGGACAGAAAAATAAAACACCGGGGGCGTATCCCCTTTTGTATCGCGTCACTGGATGGCCACAGGATGTTGTATTTTTTATCTTTAAATGAAATGTCATTGATATTAAAGAACCTAAGAACATTACAGAAAAGTGTAAGAGGCCAGACATCTATAACCGCAAATGGAAAAAAAAGCAATATATAATGGCCCCAAATGGAACACGCATAACATTTTATCGGATTCACACCTGAATATGATCTCTAACTATCACGTACATACACATGTATTCAGTTTGTATTCACTCACTAAACTTTCGATGGGATGAGGGGTGTTTGCAAAGTAATGGGACAATTTAGAATACCGCCGTACAAAAATTGAACAAAATGTTTAATTGTCGTTTACACACCGTTCCCATATCAACAATTGATATCATTTTGTTTGCAGGCATACATCGTCTACGTCAAAGCTGAGCAACGTTCGGAACAGATATATAATAGCGCCGTTTTTTTTTAAATGATAACAAAATTGGACGAGTACGTATGACTAACGTCACTTTTCCACCAAAGGATAGACATCAAGGAGTTGCAGTATTTGTCTCCGAGAAACACAGCACTTTAGAGCGTAATGACTTAACCAAGTAATCATATTGAATTAAAACATAGATATCGAATCAGCATGTTTCACGTATTAACTTCATGCTCGGTTAGCTCAGGCGTTAGCGCACCTGACTATAAATCCAGGGGTCATGAGTTCGAATCCCAACCTGGTGTCACAGTCTGCGTGATTGCATATCATTGCCTCCCTTCTCTCATTTCTGGTTCAAACAGTTAATCTTCCAAGATTCCAGGAAAGAATGATTAAGTTAAAATTGATCGTTTGTTAGTGCTCTATGGTATAAATCACGCTAAACATTCAAAATACAAAAAACGTGTAACTAACTTACTAACACGACGTAATAACACCGCTCGTGCTGAGATAAAGTAACTGATTTTTTTTTTATAAAAATAGAGGTAATACCTATTTGTACAGAATACACTTCTTTCAGTTTTTAAAATTTTTTCGAAGGATCTATCAATATTTATGAAGGTGGTCTCGTTACTTTTTGAACGACCCCCAGAGCCTTTTACCATGTTTACATTACTCAAATTCGATCTAGTGTGTGTTGTTCGCACCTTTTGGCAAGATACAATAGAATTTAAACCATGTGACCAAATTTTAGCGACTTGGGGAAAATTTGCCTATAATCAAATCAGTCGTTGCATATTGCTTCGACTCGCTAGACGCACTTTCTAATTTTCTCAGTTCTCTAAGAATTTCAGAAATTCCTGATGGCATCCTTCTTCTCGAGTGTTGTGGGTTTGGTGAAGTCAGTGGTTTCGTCGTGTGTTTCCATGGTGGAGCGTGTGATGGGCGCTGTGTTTGGTTGTGGCAGTCCAGCTCCGGTTCCTGAGGTGAGTGATTAAAAAAGTTGTATTTTCTATTATTTCTATTAAGTATTGTTATTTCTATCATATTAAAATTTTGATCTACGCAAAAAGAACAGTACCAGGCCTACTCGGCCTAAACGTATTCGGCCATGCAGTTTTATGAATTAAAAAACGCGCCAATCAGCCATTTTGTTTTGAAATAAACATTCTAATCTGAAATGAAGTACTTCTTTGCGAAATCACTGGCTTGATTACATTGTTTCTGACGAAATACTTCATTGAAACCTTTAATTACTTCAAGCGTTAATAACAAAATTTAAACACAGATTAGTTCAATGATTATGTTTGTTGTGCATTAGTATAATACAATTCTGTAGCCTACTCAATACTCATATTATACAGAGATTTATACAATCTATGTTTTATATAATAATGTTCCATCTCATAAATACGTTGGTCATTCTTTACTTCTCGACTTGTTAATTTATCCAGGAAAATTGGGTTTTACTGTTTTGCCGAACTGAATGCACACCTTGTCGTGCATACTCGGTCAATTCCGTCATCATCCGGTATTGTTATTGCCAAGGTAGTCCGATTATATCGGATTGGATTATCACGTGCTTTGCGTGCAAAGAAGGCGATGCGTTTTCACAATTTTCTGTTTCGTGACCGAATTAACGTGAGTCACAATAATGTGTGTTACATAGTAAACTGATACCCAGTGAGTTTGGAAGTGTATAATGGTTTGCATAATCGTTCGTCTATACTTTACTTTTTGAAAAGCAAGCGTCGCATATGATTAAGACTACTTTAAACTGTCTTGTGAAGAGCCAGTATGTTGCGTATGTTACAGGTGGCTGAATTTGAACACGAATGCATTTTTAAATGGAACCTAGTAAAATGTCACAGCAACAGTAGATTCGTTATCAACACGGCCCAGACTTGTTATTAGAATCTAGTTTTAATGTTAAGGTTTTGCCGAATTTGTCTAAAAACACAAACTTCTGATAAAAAAATAGTTCTAAATGATGTACAGTATAGGTCATACTGGTCATACCTGTTACCGCGAGTCCCATGTTAATAATGGCATCAGTAATAAACAGTAATAAAGTTACTTAAATGTGCTGAGTAATAAACAGTTGGCGGCACAAAATGTAAAACGAATGCCGACGCTAATGGAAGTTGGAGCTTTGCACATGTCTGGAATATTGTTAATGTACGGGTATTCATGGTATAAGGTATAAAATGGATATATAGTGACAACAATTTTCACCCTACAGCTAGACCATCACTGCAGTTCATTTTCAGGTTGAATCCATCTAACGTTAATTGTAATTTTAAAATTCTAATTATCTTATATTTTACTATACAAGACCAAATCTACAAATTATAGGACAACCAGGTAATTGTGTAAATAAATGTTGGTGTCAGTTTCAATGTATTAGACAATTGTTTCAGTGACATTGTATGTAATTTTATCAATATTAATTGTAGATGTCTGTGGTTGTGGATCCGCCTGTGGTGTCGGTGTCGTCGGTGGTTGACTCGTCTCCCGTCGTCTTGTCGCCTGTCGTCTCGTCTGTGGTTCCCGTCGCTGTGGTGTCTCGGTTGCCGGCTGGTGTGCTGTTTGGAAGGAGTCGCTGTGCAGCTCAGGCTCAGGAGGTAAGTACAAAGACAGTTCTAATAACATATCTGAATGTTTATACTTTCAGGGGTGAACAATTCTATAAACTGATAGCTTTGGAATTTAATATGTAAATGCTTGAAAAGTACAAATTTTACAGAAATTGCTTGAAATTTATCTGCCCATCGCAAAATATTAACAAAAGTTGGAGTGATCAAATAGAATTATACACCCTTGCAGTTGTCAATAAATTGCATCTCTGCTGAGTCGAAGACTCAATGTGAGCTTTTCTGATCATGCCGTGCCTGTTATACATTTGTCAATCAATTGTTTTATATGTTATGTATACATTAGCATCCTCATGGAGTCAAAAGACTTGATGAAGGTGTTTCTGATCACTCTGTCAGTTACATGTACATAAAGTCCAAATAATGTACAGGTAAATGTCAATGTGAGTCCAAGAATAGGTCACACTGGCAGATTTACAGTGGGGTGGGGAGGGGGGCAGGGATTATGACCAAACTTCCTTATATCGACTTTATTGGACTTGCTGGGATTCTTTGAAATGTTATATTATTGTATATTTGGACTTCATATGACTTCCTGGGTTTCTATGAAATGGTATATTACTGTATATTTGAACTTTGTGGGACTTCTGGGATTCTATGAAATGTTATTTTACTGTATATTTTGACTTTGTTGGACTTCCTGGGTTTCTATGAAATGTTTTATTGCTGTATATTTGGACTTTGTTGGACTTCCTGGGTTTCTATGAAATGTTATATTGCTGTATATTTGGACTTTGTTGGACTTTCTGGGTTTCTATGAAATGTTATATTGCTGTATATTTGGACTTTGTTGGACTTTCTGGGTTTCTATGAAATGTTATATTGCTGTATATTTGGACTTTGTTGGACTTTCTGGGTTTCTATGAAATGTTATATTGCTGTATATTTGGACTTTGTTGGACTTTCTGGGTTTCTATGAAATGTTATATTGCTGTATATTTGGACTTTGTTGGACTTTCTGGGTTTCTATGAAATGTTATATTGCTGTATATTTGGACTTTGTTGGACTTCCTGGGTTTCTATGAAATGTTATATTGCTGTATATTTGGACTTTGTTGGACTTTCTGGGTTTCTATGAAATGTTATATTGCTGTATATTTTGACTTTGTTGGACTTCCTGGGTTTCTATGAATGAATGAATGAATATGGTTTTATGGCATACCAACACATTATAGGTTATTCGAAGCCAACAGGAAGGAAGATTGCAGGTTCACTCTACATGTACAAAAACAACAAATAAACACACTGATTAAAAAAAACCATCAACAAATGAATATGTAGAATGTACCTAGACTCTTGATACCTGCAGAACTGCAGAGTTTCAGCAAATTCTATCGTATTACTCAATTTGTCGCTTCTTATGACATGCATAAGCCACAGTGGTCCTATTCTTGCCATCACTCATGGAACCACACAGGGTTGATAATTTAACCACAATAGTGAACATGACAAAAAATGATAAAATGAACATGACACCCATTCAGATGATTCCTACCCCTCTGCCAAGATCGACAGTGATTCTATTCTTAGCCAGAACCGCGCATGCTGGGTTTCTATGAAATGTTATATTACTATATATTTGGACTTGGTTGGACATCTTGATCATGAGATTCTATGAAATGTATTATCTGAAATGTTTATTTGTATATTTGGAAATTACGTTTATTTGATGTTTAGACACTGATCAGAATGCCAACTATTTGAGGTTATTTTGGATTTACATTGATTGTAAATGGTACAGTTAGTTGATGTTTAGACTGATCCAACTACCAAATATTTGATGTTATTATGGGTTCACATTGTTTGTCAGTGGTACAGTTAGTTGATGTTTAGACACTAATCAAACTGCCAAATATTTGAGGTTATTATGGGTTTTCATTGTTTGTAAATAGTACAGTTCATTGATGTTAGATACTGATCAGACTGACAATATACTTGAGGTTATTATGGGTTTACATTGTTTTTAAAAAGAACAGTTAGTTGATGTTTAGACACTGACCAAATGCCAACTATTTGAGGTTATTATAAGTTTACATTGTTTGTAAATTTACAGTTTGTTGATGTTACATACTGATCAGACTGACAAGATACTTGATGCTATTATGGGTTTATATTGTAAAAGTATATTTAGTTGATGTTTAGACACAGACCAGTCTGCTAGCTATTTGAGTTTATTATGGGTTTACATTGCTTGTAAATAGTACAGTTAGTTGATGTTTAGACACAGACCAGTCTGCTAGCTATTTGAGTTTATTATGGGTTTACATTGTTTGTAAATTTACAGTTTGTTGATGTTACATACTGATCAGACTGACAAGATACTTGAGGTTATTATGGGTTTAGATTGTAAATACTACAGTTAGTTGATGTTTAGACACAGACCAGTCTGCTAGCTATTCGAGTTTATTATGGGTTTACATTGTTTGTAAATTTACAGTTTGTTGATGTTACATACTGATCAGACTGACAAGATACTTGATGTTATTATGGGTTTATATTGTAAAAGTACATTTAGTTGATGTTTAGACACAGACCAGTCTGCTAGCTATTTGAGTTTATTATAACATTGTTTGTAAATAATACAGCTCGTTGATGTTAAAACACTGATCAGACTGCCAAATATTGAAGGTTTTTATGGGTTTACATTGTTTGCAGATATGTTACAAAGCAGGTTAGCATATTGCAGAGGAATGCTAATAGCCATTAGGTACATATCACAAATACATGCTAACAAAACAGTTACAATATATTAACACTAAATTTACATGCACACACACAAAAAAAAAAAAAAATCCTACCTACCTACCCAAACTAAAAAGTTTGAGTCGGGCCACTACAAACAAACAGTAAATTTTTTACTAAAAGTAATTGCCATGAATTGGGAATATTAGTCACTAATAGTCAGCACGTGAAATTGTGCAATATTTTTATGTATTACATAAAAACGTACAGGCTACAGGGTATAGAACAAACAAGCAAAATTGTTTTATGTTTAAATAATTCATTTGTTAATAAATTTATAAAAAAGTATTTATTCAGTTTTCTACACCAGTCTGCTAGCTATTTGATTTTATTATGGGTTTACAGTGTTTGTAAATAGTACAGCTCTTTGATATTTAGACACTGATCAGTCTGCTAGCTATTTGAGTTTATTATGGGTTTACATTGTAAATAGTACAGCTTGTTGATGTTTAGACACTGATCAGACTGCTGGATATTGGAGGTTTTTATGGGTTTACATTGTAAATGTTACAGCTAGTTAATGTTTAGGCACTGACCAACCTCTAGCTATTTGAGTTTATTATGGGTTTACAGTGTTTGTAAATAGTACAGCTTGTTGATATCTAGACACTGACCAGTCTGCTAGCTATTTGAGTTTGTAATGGGTTTACATTGTAAATGGTACAGCTTGTTGATGTTTAGACACTGATCAGACTGCTGGATATTGGAGGTTTTTATGGGTTAACATTGTTTGTGAATGGTTCAACTTGTTGATGTTTAGACACTGATCAGTCTGCTAGCTTTTTGAGTTTATTATGGGTTTACATTGTTAATAGTACAGATTGTTGATGTTAAGACACTGATCAGACTGCTGGATATTGGAGGGTTTTTATGGGTTTACATTGTTTGTAAATGGTACAGCTAGTTAATAATGTTTAGACAGTGAACAGTGTGCTAGCTATTTGAGTTTATTATGGGTTTACATTGTTTGTAATTAGTGCAGCTCATTGATGTTTAGACACTGACCAGTCTGCTAGCTATTTGAGTTTATTATGTGTTTACATTTTTTGTAAATAGTACAGCTCGTTGATATTAGGCACTGATCTGACTGCCAGGTATTTGGGGTTGTTATAGGTTAACATTGTTTGTAACGGTACTGCTAGTTGATGTTTAGTCACTGACCTGTTTGCTAGCTATTTGAGTTTATTATTGGTTTACATTGTAAATGGTACAGCTTGTTGATGTTTAGGCACTGATCAATCTGCTAGCTATTTGAGTTTATTTTGGGTTTACATTGTTTGTAAATGGTACTGCTAGTTGATGTTTAAGCACTGTCCAGTCTGCCAAATATTGGAGGTTTTTATGGGTTTACATTGTTTGTAAATGGGGTGCTTGTTGATGTTTAGACACTGATGAGACTGGCAAAAATTGGAGGTTTTTATGGGTTTACATTGTAAATGGTACTGCTAGTTGATGTTTAGACACTGGTCAGACTGCTAACTATTGGATGTTTTTATGGGTTTACATTGTTTGTAATTAGTGCAGCTCATTGATGTTTAGACACTGACCAGTCTGCTAGCTATTTGAGTTTATTATGTGTTTACATTTTTTGTAAATGGTACAGCTAGTTGACACTGATCTGACTGCCAGGTATTCGGGGTTGTTATGGGTTTACATTGGAAATGGTACTGCTAGTTGATGTTTAGGCACTGATCTGTCTGCTAGCTATTTGAGTTTATTATTGGTTTACATTGTAAATGGTACAGCTCATTGATGTTTTGGCACTGACCAGTCTGCTAGCTATTTTAGTTTATTATGGGTTTACATTGTTTGTAAATAGTAAGGCTTGTTGATGTTTAGACACTGATGAGACAAATAATGGAGGTTTTTATGGGTTGTTTGTAAATTGTACCACTAGTTATTTAAAGGGATTATATATATTACCATCAATTCCCTGTCCTAATTACACACACCCAGCATGTAGATACACTTATAACTTAGAGATATACACGGCTTAAGTGTCTAGTTGCATAACCTCTTTATTAAAACATAAGGATTCTGAAACCACGTTTTTTGTATTGTTTACATTCGCCATTTTCAACGAATGGGTTTCTGATCAATCATCAGATAACATCGTGAAGACTCGTTCCTGATCTTGTTTTCGAGGCTTTGTTCAGGAAGTTTATGAAGTTCAATGTAAACATTGCACAATACTTTATTGCGGGATGTATTAAAGTTTTGGCCAATATTCAATTGCTGTTAATTTGATAACTTTCAAGTAAATAAAGGTTATACATCAATACATAAGCAATATTTTGTGCACACTGCATACAGGAAAAGTCTGGATTAACAGCATGTTTGTGTTACTTGCCAATATAATCCCTTTAATGTTGTAATGGGTTTACATTGTTTGTATAAAGATGATTGATATTTAGACACTAATCATACTGCCAGCTACTTTGGGTTGTTATGGGTTTACATTGTTTGTATATAGATGATTGATGTTTAGACACTGATCAGACTGCCAGCTACTTTGGGTTGTAATGGGTTTACATTGTTTGTATATAGATGATTGATGTTTAGACACTGATCAAACTGCAAGCTACTTGGGGTTGTTATGGGTTTACATTGTATATAGATGATTGATGTTTAGACACTGATCAGACTGCCAGCTACTTTGGGTTGTTATGGGTTTACATTGTTTGTAAATAGATGGTTGATATTTAGACACTGATCAGACTGCCAGCTACTTTGGGTTGTTATGGGTTTACATTGTATATAGATGATCGATGTTTAGACACTGATCAGACTGCCAGCTACTTTGGGTTGTTATGGGTTTACATTGTTTGTATATAGATGATTGATGTTTAGACACTGATCAGACTGCCAGCTACTTTGGGTTGTTATGGGTTTACATTGTTTGTATATAAATGATTGATGTTTGGACATTGATAAGACTGCCAGCTTTTTGGGGTTGTTATGGGTTTACATTGTTTGCATATAGATGATTGATGTTGAGACACTGATCAGACTGCCAGCTACTTGGGGTTGTTATGGGTTTACATTGTTTGTTTATAGATGATTGGTGTTTAGACACTGATCAGACTGCCAGCTACTTTGGGTTGTTATTGGTTTACATTGTTTGTATATAGATGATTGATGTTTAGACACTGATCAGACTGCCAGCTACTTTGGGTTGTTATGGGTTTACATTGTTTGTATATAGATGATTGATGTTTAGACACTGATCAGACTGCCAGTTTCTTCGGGTTAATATGGGTTTACATTGTTTGTATATAGATGATTGATTTTAGACACTGATCAGACTGTCAGTTTCTTCGGGTTGTTATGGGTTTACATTGTTTGTATATAGATGATTGATGTTTACACACTGATCAGACTGCAAGGTACTTGGGGTTGGTATGGGTTTACATTGTTATGCCCCCACCATTTTCATTGGGGGTTGGGGGGGGGGGGCATATGGGGCATATAGTATCACCACTGTCCATAGGTATGTCCCATACGTACGCACAAAAATGGTTTCTGAGTTTAGTTTTAATGAACATATTTTAATGTAGTGTGACTTCACATTCAGGTAATACAGGTCAAGTTCATATTTCGTTCTGGTCTGACGATTTTTGATGAAGTTATGCCCCTTTTTGGACTTAGATTATTGACAAATGTCAAGAAATTGGTTTCCACTTGATTACTCTTGAAGGATTGGATGGTTTTGATTCATATTTGGTAGAAAGATGTATGGTGATAAACTACGGCTCAAGTTCGATTTCCGACCTCAATTCTATATTAATGCACCAATTCTGACCAAAATTTGTATTTGGCTTTATATCAACAAGACCCAGGTCAAGTTCGACAATGGATGGAATTGGCATATTTATTAGGTTATCTGGACTCAGATTGGCTGACGGTTTCCGACCTCTAAAACCTTTATTGATGGACCGATTTTGATGAAACTTGATATTTGGCTTTATTGATATCTACAATGTAGTTACAAAGTAAAGGATCTGTGTCCCATGGATGCATTTCTAGTTTTATTCAGAAATCTTGTCGTACATCTAGTTGAAAATCTCTTTCATTATAAGAAAATCACTGTAAATCATAAATTAAGTAAAAGATATATGTACACTATCATGCATTTTCTTCAAAACTAATTTCTAGTTAAACACTGACAACATGATAACTATGTATTGACCAAACTTTCGTATGGAAATTGAAAATGGTTTTGAAAGTTTTCTCTTACCAGTATTCTTTATTTTCTTTTCAGTTTGCCGGTGATACCCTTCCAGCAGCTAGGTATGGTGTTTTGTGTACGGCGCCTGTTTGTTCGGTACTCCCGACCCACGTGCCCCCTCCCGTGCCTGTGAGACGCTCTGGCAGAGTGCCTAGACTACCTGTCCGGTACACCGATGTCCCTGTTATGAGAGTTGAGGAACCTGTACTGAACGCTCCTCCGGAGGTTCGTACCAGGTCGGGTCGGGTAGTCCGCCGTCCAGACAGGCTGTCTTACTAAATTGGATAGGTAAGGTCTACCTTGTATAGTGTAGAACTTGTATGAGGCCTGTGTGTGTGATGCTCTCTGACTTATGTCATCCCCCCCACCAACACCGTGAGTGAGATGCTCTGGCAGAGTATCTATTAAGTTAGGTCAGGAGACCATCGCTTAGAAAGGCTGTCTATATAAAGTACTTTCTCAATAGTACTTGGAGGTTTTATTGTGATATTGTAATATAATGTTACTAACCAAAAAAAAAAAAAAAAAAATTAACAAAACAAAAAAAAAAAAAAAAAAAAAAAAAAAACCACAAAAAAAAAAGTAATTAGTATTAGTGTATTGTAAGTATGTAGTAAAAGTATTTAGAAGTAGTAGTAGACTGTAGTAGTATTATTAAGTATAAGTTAGTAGTATGATGAAGAAGATGAAGAAGAAGAAGAAGAATAAAGAAGAAGAAGAAGGATATTGGATGTATATTAATGAAGAAGATCCCGAAAGATAATATTTATAATATGATACTACACTTTGTTTATTAATGATAAGATACTACACTTTGCTTATTTAAAAAGATACATAAAAGATATATTAACGATGTATAAAATGGAAATTTGGATATTTTAAAAGACAGGTCTAAGCATAAAGGAAGAAAATTGCATAGAATGGAGACATATGTGCTAAGATAAAATTTGCCCTTAGTGTGAAATTTTTACTGGAATGTGTCAATGGCTGTATGTAAGTCAGACAGGACCATACAGTCTAGTTTCACTAGCCCAAGTGAACTTGATCCTATAAAATTTGATTGTTGACACTGTCTCTGGAAAAATGTTAAGAGACGAATCAAATCACACAAAAAACATATTTTAAAAAATGATAAAAGGAATTGATATATTTACAAGGAAAGGTTTAAGCATAAAGAAAGGTAATTGCATAAAATGGAGAAATATATGTGCTAAGATAAAATTTGCCCTAAGTGTGAAATTTTCACTGGAATGTGTCAATGGTTGTATGTAAGTCTGACAGGACTATACAGTTTAGTTTCACTAGCCCAAGTGAACTTGATCCTATAAATTTCAATTGTTGACACTGTCTCTAGAAAAATGTTAAGAGATGAATCAAATCACACAAAGCACATATTTTAAAGAATAATTAAAGGAAATTGGAATATTTACAAAGAAAGGTTTAAGCATAAAGAAAGGTAATTGCATAAAATGGAGAAATATATGTGTTAAGATAAAATTTGCACAAAGCACATATTTTAAAAAAACTGGTGAAAAGCATATTTTCAATACAACTTTTTTGATCATTATTAATAGCGACATGTTGTGTAACTATAGTTTCTTTTTCTTATAACACGACTATCTCTCATGGTCATATAACTATAGTGTCTTTTATTATTACATGACATGAGTGTGTCCCCTGCCAAAGTCGGATGTGCTGGACCTCATCGTGGTGCAGGGGTGAACACTACAACAATTTTGAGATGGATCATCATTATTGTAAGTACAGGTAGTGGCTAACAGCAGCACAGCGCAAAAGAAAGAGCAGAATAAGAAAGGTTGATGCATAAAATGGAGATCTACATATGTGCTAAGATATAGGTTGAAGTAATAAATTAAAAACACACTGGCATAGGGCAACCAGATGTGATCAATGTTTTTGATGGTCATATTGGTTGAAGTAATAGATTATGACATCAAAATGGCATGGGGAAACCAGATGTGATAGAAATGTTTGTGATGGTCGTGTTGGTTAAGGTACAAGCTTATGAGATCACACTGGCATGGGGCAACCAGATGTGATAGAAATGTTTGTGATGGCCGTGTTGGTTAAGGTACAAGCTTATGAGAACACACTGGCATGGGGCAACCAGATGTGATAGAAATATTTATGGTGGATGTGTTGGTTGAAGTAAAAGCTTAAGGAAACACACTGGCATGGGGCAACCAGATGTGATAGAAATATTTATGGTGGATGTGTTGGTTGAAGTAAAAGTTTATGGAAACACACTGGCATGGGGCAACCAGTTGTGATTGAAATATTTATGGTGGATGTGTTGGTTGAAGTAAAAGCTAAAGGAAACACACTGGCATGGGGCAAGCTGTTGTGATAGAAATGTTTGTGATGGTCGTGTTGGTTAAGGTACAAGCTTATGAGAACACACTGGCATGGGGCAACCAGATGTGATAGAAATGTTTGTGATGGCCATGTTGGTTAAGGTACAAGCTTATGAGAACACACTGGCATGGGGCAACCAGTTGTGATAGAAATATTTATGGTGGATGTGTTGGTTGAAGTAAAAGCTTAAGGAAACACACTGGCATGGGGCAACCAGTTGTAATAGAAATATTTATGGTGGATGTGTTGGTTGAAGTAAAAGCTTATGGAAACACACTGGCATGGGGCAACCAGTTGTGATTGAAATATTTATGGTGGATGTGTTGGTTGAAGTAAAAGCTAAAGGAAACACACTGGCATGGGGCAAGCTGTTGTGATAGAAATGTTTGTGATGGTCGTGTTGGTTAAGGTACAAGCTTATGAGAACACACTGGCATGGGGCAACCAGATGTGATAGAAATGTTTGTGATGGCCATGTTGGTTAAGGTACAAGCTTATGAGAACACACTGGCATGGGGCAACCAGTTGTGATAGAAATATTTATGGTGGATGTGTTGGTTGAAGTAAAAGCTTAAGGAAACACACTGGCATGGGGCAACCAGTTGTAATAGAAATATTTATGTTGGATGTGTTGGTTGAAGTAAAAGCTTATGGAAACACACTGGCATGGGGCAACCAGTTGTAATTGAAATATTTATGTTGGATGTGTTGGTTGAAGTAAAAGCTTAAGGAAACACACTGGCATTGGGGCAACCAGTTGTGAAAGAAATATTTATGGTGGATGTGTTGGTTGAAGTAAAAGCTTATGGAAACACACTGGCATGGGGCAACCAGTTGTGATAGAAATATTTATGGTGGATGTGTTAGTTGTAGTAAGAGCTTATGGAAACACTGGCATGAGGTAACCAGTTGTGATAGAAATGTTTGTGGTGGATGTGTTGGTTGAAGTAAAAGCTTATGGAAACACACTGGCATGGGGCAACCAGTTGTGATAGAAATGTTTGTGGTGGATGTGTTGGTTGAAGTAAAAGCTTATGAGAACACACTGGCATGGGGCAGCCAGTTGTGATAGAAATGTTTGTGGTGGATGTGTTGGTTGAAGTAAAAACTTATGAGAACACACTGGCATGGGGCAACCAGTTGTGATAGAAATATTTATGGTGGATGTGTTAGTTGTAGTAAGAGCTTATGGAAACACTGGCATGGGGCAACCAGTTGTGATAGAAATATTTATGGTGGATGTGTTAGTTGTAGTAAGAGCTTATGGAAACACTGGCATGGGGCAACCAGTTGTGATAGAAATATTTATGGTGGATGTGTTAGTTGTAGTAAGAGCTTATGGAAACACTGGCATGGGGCAACCATTTGTGATAGAAATGTTTGTGGTGGGTATGGTATGTTGGTTGTAGTGATAGCTGATGATAAAAAAACTGGAATGGAAAACCAGTTATATCAGAAATGTTTGTTGTGGGTATGTTGGTTGTTGTCATAGCTGATGATAAAAAACTGGAATGGCAAACCAGTTATCTCAGAAATGTTTGTGGTGGATATGGTGGTTGTAGTATTATCTGATAATAAAAAACTGGAATGGCAGACCAGTTATCTCAGAAATGTTTGTGGTGGATATGGTGGTTGTAGTATTATCTGATAATAAAAAACTGGAATGGCAGACCAGTTATCTAAGAAATGTTTGTGATGGGTATGTTGGTTGTAGTACTATCTGATGATAAAAAACTGGAATGGCAGACCAGTTATATCAGAAATGTTGTGATGGGTATGTTGGTTGTAGTATTATCTGATGATAAAAAACTGGAGTGGCAAACCAGTAATCTCAGAAATGTTTGTGATTGGTTTGTTGGTTGTAGTATTATCTGGAATGGCAGACCAGTTATTTCAGAAATGTTTGTGGTGGATATGTTGGTTGTAATATAAGCTGATGATAAATAACTGGAATGGCAGACCAGTTATCTATGAAATGCTTGTGGTGGATATGTTGGTTGTAGTATTATCTGATGATAAATAACTGGAATGGCAGACCAGTTATATCAGAAATGTTTGTGGTGGATATGTTGGTTGTAATATTAGCTGATGATAAATAACTGGAATGGCAGACCAGTTAACTCAGAAATGTTTGTGATGGATATGTTGGTTGTAGTATTATCTGATGATAAAAAACTGGAATGGCTGACCAGTTATATCAGAAATGTTTGTAATGGGTATGTTGGTTGTAGTATTATCTGATGATAAAAAACTGGAATGGCAGACCAGTTATTTCAGAAATGTTTGTGGTGGATATGTTGGTTGTTGTATAAGCTGATGATAAATAACTGGAATGGCAGACCAGTTATCTCAGAAATGTTTGTGGTGGATATGTTGGTTGTAGTATTATCTGATGATAAAAAACTGGAATGGCAGACCAGTTATATCAGAAATGTTTGTAATGGGTATGTTGGTTGTAGTATTATCTGATGATAAAAAAACTGGAATGGCAGACCAGTTATCTCAGAAATGTTTGTGGTGGATATGTTGGTTGTAGTATTATTGATGATAAAAAACTGGAATGGCAGACCAGTTATCTCAGAAATGTTTGTGGTGGATAAATAATTAGCTGATGATAAAAAACTGGAGTGGCAGACCAGTTATATCAGAAATGTTTGTGGTGGATTTATTGGTTGTAGTATAGTATGAGCTGATGATAAAAAACTGGAATGGTAGACCAGTTATCTATGGAATGTTTGTGGTGGATTTGTTAGTTGTAATATTAGCTGATGATAAAAAACTAGAATGGCAGACCAGTTATATCAGAAATATTTGTGTTGGTTGTAGTATAAGCTGGTGATAAATAACTGGAATGGCAGACCAGTTATCTCAGAAATATTTGTGGTGGATATGTTAGTTGTAGTATAAGCTGATGATTAATAACTGGAATGGCAGACCATTTATATCAGAAATGTTTGTGGTGGATATGTTGGTTGTAGTATAAGCTGATGATAAATAACTGGAATGGCAGACCAGTTTTCAATGAAATGTTTGAGTTGGATATGTTGGTTGTAGTATTATTTGATGATAAATAACTGGAATGGCAGACTAGTTATCTCAGAAATGTTTGTGGTGTATATGTTATTTGTAGTATTAGCTGATGATAAGTAACTGGAATGGCAGACCAGTTATCTCAGAAATGTTTGTGGTGGATATGTTGGTTGTAGTATTAGCAGGTGATAAAAATTAGTACCCCACGAAAATTAATGATTTCATAATATTAGCTGATGATAAAAAACTGGAATGGCGAACCAGTAATCTCAGAAATGTTTGTGGTGGTTATGTTGGTTGTAGTACACATATTAGCTGATGATAAAAAACTGGAATGGAAAGCCAGTTATATCAGAAATGTTTGTGATGGGTTTGTTGGTTGTAGTATTAGCTGAATATAAAAAATTGGAATGGCAAACCAGTAATCTCAGAAATGTTTGTGGTGGGTATGTTGGTTGTAGTAAAAGCTGATGAGAAAAAAACTGGAATGACAGACCAGTCATCTCAGAAATGTTTGTGGTGGGTATGTTGGTTGTATTTTTAGCTGATGATAAAAACTGAAATGACTAGCCAGTCATATCAGAAATGTTTGTGGTTGGCATGTTGGTTGTAGTAAAAGCTGATGATGAAAAACTGGAATGGCTTACCAGTTATATCAGAAATGTTTGTGGTGTGTATGTTGGTTGTAGTATTATATGATTTTAAAAAAACTGGAATGGCAAGCCAGTTATATCAGAAATGTTTGTGGTGGGTATGTTGGTTGTAGTATTAGTTGATTTTAAAAAACTGGAATGGCAAACCTGTAATCTCAGAAATGTTGGTGGGTATATTGGTTGTAGTATTAGATGATGAAATGCTTGTGGTGGGTATGTTGGTTGTAGTATCAGCTGATTTAAAAAAACTGGAATGGCAAGCCAGTTATATCAGAAATATTTGTGGGGGGTATGTAGGTTGTAATATTAGCTGATGATAAAAAACTGGAATGGCAAGCCAGTTTTATCAGAAATATTTGTGGTGGGTATGTTTGTTGTAGTATTAGTTGATGATAAAAAGCTGGAATGGCAAGCTAGTTATATTAGAAATGTTTGTGGTGGGTATGTTGGTTGTAGTAAACGCTGATGATAAAAAACTGGAATGGCAAACCTGTTATTGCAGAAATGTTTGTAGTGGGTATATTGGTTTTAGCAATGGCTGATGATAAAAGACTGGAATGGCAAACCTGTTATTGCAGAAATGTTTGTGGTCGGTATGTTGGTTGTAGTAACAGCTGATGATACAAAAACTTGAATGGGAAACCAGTTATATCAGAAATGTTTATGTTGTTTCTTTTATAGCTGATGATGAAAAACAGTTTTCTTTGAAATGTTTGTGGTGGATATGGTGATTGTAGTAGTAGCTGATGTTAAAAAACTGGCATGGGAAACCAGTAAGCTCAGAAATGTTTGTGGTGGGTATGTTGGTTGAAGTAATAGCTGATGATGAAAATCTGGCATGGGGAAGCAGTTTTCTCAGAAATTCTTGTGGTGGTTGTATTGCTTGAAACAAACCCTGTCGATAGAAAAGCTGGCATTGGAAACCAATTATCTCAGAAATGTTTGTGGTTGTTGTGTTTGGTGTAGTAATAATTATTGATAAAAATCTGGTATGGGCAACCAGTTATCTCAGAAATGTTTGTGGTGGAAATGTTGGTTGTAGTTATGACATTGGCAACCAGTTGGCTTTGTAGGTTTTAGTAGCCAGTTACGTTAAAACTGTAGTGATGGTTTTGGTTGTAATAATAGCTGACATTGATTGGTAAAATAATGTTAACATTAAGTCCATTTTCTTTGTTCAAATTTAAGACTTTTGTGGTGTAACTGGCAAACACATCTACTCTTTTTTGTTAGAAGACTCAGGTTCAAATCCTGACAAAAGTAAAATTGGGAAAAAGAAATGGCTTGAATGTATTAAAAGGTTTTGTTTTTTATTGTCATAGAAAATCAGTCCTAAATATTGATTTCTGTTTTGATAATTTCACATAAACATGAACTCCAGACTGAGACAACTTGCGTTACTGCTACTGACGAGTCTAACACAGACGAGACAAGGCTAACATGTCTCCATGAGACATCAAATGTCTGTCAACTGTCCAACATTTTCATATTTACATCATTTAGATGTTGTAAACATGAATATTTATAAAAATCATTTTCTTAATATGCAAATTAGCACCCCACCCGGCAACAGTCTCTATGATGATTGATATACGACATTGTGTCTGATTATCATTCGTCTCTCACAGCTGATTCAAGTGGAAAAGTTATCAGTTACTTGCAGAGATGAGGTGTGCTCGAGTACTGGTTAACCTTTCAGGATTCCAGGAAACAGTGGTTAGGTTAACTGATCATCTGTTAGCCTTCGATGGCATAAATATGACGCTAGATAGTCAATCAATCGATGCAAATAAGCTGCTTGCTGATGGAGATTATAGTAAAATTCAGTCATATACATTAGACCGATTATGCCATCCTTCAAAATTAGACAGTCGCTAAAGATAATATATAGATACACATATGGACAAATATTTATTTTCATTTTGTTGGAACCCAAGTTTTTTTATATAAGAAGCTGTTTATGGATTTGAAACTCGGATCAATTGACATATGCCCTCAATTCCCCTTACAGTTCTCATCCGATTCTAATCAAACTTGTTATACATCTACACCATCATCTGAACAAGTGCATATCACCAGGATGTTTTCACCCAGATTATTATTTAAGAAGTTATTCCCCCTTTTTCTGACTTATAAATATTTCATATACATGTACATTTGTACCCTGTGGCCTCAACTTCTACAGTTTTCATTTGATTCTATTCAAACTTGCTATACATAATCACCACCACCTTGAAAAAAGCATATAATTAGCGAGGACATCCACTTGTTTTTATTGATTTGAAAAGACACAAATACTGGTTATGCCTTTTTAGTGTATTTTAAAGGGACAGACAACAATCCTGAAAATAAAATTGAGCAAGTGTTCACCCATGTGTATGTGCATCTATTTTATACACTATGAATATATAAATAACAATATAAATATGTCAAATTCTAATAAAAAAATGATTAAAATGCAATATTTACATGAGGTTTTTCAACCAATCACAAGAGGTATAGCCACTTTCCAAAACAGAATCAAAATAAGAGTTTCTATCTCTCTTCTCTATCACTGCATGCACTTTACACTTTTACAGTTTATCTTCAGTTTTCATTTCACTTGTTAACCCTCGATGGCATAAAAATAATGCAAAACATTCAGTCATTTTACAGACGTGCCTGTTTGTTGTGCAGTTCAGTACATTTTATATATCCGAGATTAATGAGTAGGTATAAGAAGTAAAGAATAGCCTGTAAGAATTAAGTGTTGAGCAATTAGAATAAACACTTAAGTATGAAGAAATAAACATTTGGCATGAAGAATTTTGAGTTTATCATTTAGAACTAAAAGAAAATTTAATTGGACTGAAAAATAAAACACTAAGCAAATTGCACATTTTGTAAATGATAGTTTACAATGAGGATTTTTAACATTAAGAATTTTGAGTTTATCATTTATCGTTTATCATAAGACATTAAGCATATTAAAAATTTTGAATATTTATCGTTAAGAATTAACCAATGGACATGAAGAATTTTGACAATCATATTGTATACCAAGTTGTCTATTGCTATGGGACAACTACTGTATGTGAAAACTAATAATGCATATTCTCTTAGTACTAAAAATTACTTACATTTGCAACTATAATAAAAAAAATATGAATCTTTTTTCAAATTTGTAATCGCCAGGACCAGGTAGCTCAGCTGGTAACTCATCTGACTGTCAATTCAGGGGTTGTGAGTTTGAATCCTCCTCTGCCACAGTCACTGATGATTGTCCTTCAGTCATAAATCTCCTAACTCTGAATATGTGGGGAAGTAATAAGTGACTTACTGAGAGAAGGTATGTTTAGTACTAGTTGATAAGGTGTGCTGATCTGTCGTTAGTTAAATAACAGAACTACTGCAAAAGGCATCAAAGCCTATCCATTTAAACACAAAATGTGTATCTATACACTATTGGCACGTGCGATAGGTATTCAACCAACATCTTTTCTATGACATTTGTAAACATGTGATTCAAAATGCTATATGTAAAATGGGAACTTGTTCTTGTAAACCTTCAGACATGTCATATAATCATTTATCCATTAATGTATTAAAATGGATATTGAGCTCAGACTTTAATATTCCTATGTTATAGTGTGAGCCCTCCCAGTTTCTTTTAATTATTTTTGAATGGTGTTTAAAGCCATTTCCTACACATTACATGTTATATATGGCATGTCCAGTTTTTATAGATGGATGAAGACCTCGGAATGAATCCGCTAGCAAGTAGCTGATAAACTGCTTTTAAACTGAGCTGGGCTTGTACCCATGACTTCAGCGGTGTGATGTATGTGATTCCGAGACGGCACTTTGACGTGTGCTGTCAATTATTGAGTCGAAAATCCAATTTACGATCAATATCGGTTGGTATGCCACCATTTTTCTTAGACAAGCAAAAGATGTCTAAGTAAACATAACATTGTATTTACATGGACAAACAATGCCACGTGGTCAGTGGATGGAGGGATAGTCGTATTCGCGTCGGGGTTACATTTTCAAAAATAAATTTAATAAATTCCATACCTGACGTTGTTGGAGACAACAGATTAAAACTGTGATTGTCTCACAGAGTAAATATAAACATCCGCGAGTTGATGGCAAACACAAGTTTGAAACCAGGAAATTGGATTTGATTTTTAACATTTAATTAAAACAAGATGATAATGAAACTGCTTTTAACTCTATTTTGTAATCTATTTAACACAGTGGGATAAACATACAAACTGATACCAATATGAATAATCAATGGTTGGATCATTTAATTGAAACAATCACTTATATATTTTATTCACAATATGTAACATGACGTGTATATCTTCCTGGCTCAATCAACCAACGAACATATGCCGTTTCCCTAATTTCTATGGCAGACTAATGTAGCAATATTGTATTAACTCTTTTTCTTGCTCAAACCAACATTTGTGTTGTTAAATCATCCATATATGGCATTAAATTTGATATTGATATTGTTTGTTTTACATTCTTATTGTTTAACTAGGAACAAACATATAAAATTAAATTTAATAAGAATAAAAATTAAGAACATGAAAGTAAAAACAACAAACACAAAATACAACTTTTAATTTTTGTATTTCAAGTTTAACAAAAAAAAAATGAATATCATTAATATAAAGTTTAACATCTGTCACCTTAATTATGTGCAGAATTTAACAACACAAATTTTAAGCTTGAACAAAAAAGTCTTATACAATATTGCAACATTTGGCCCTTGAAATACAATTAAAGTTAATTTCTCATGTTTCCAACCCTATGTATTTCAGATAATCATATTTCCACATATATATATTAGTTTTTACAAAATTAGAAAAAAAATATATATATCAAGAATAAAAAAATAAATTATCCTTATGAGTAAGAGTTTGAAGTTTGTACAATCAAGGGGCTGGTGTGTAGAGGGGCCCTGTAAGGGTGCTTTGAAACTCATAAAGGATTTCTGTGGGAAATGCAAAATTCTCATTTATGTCCTTGAGATCTAAAGCATTATCCAGTGACAGCAAATTCCTATGAGTAGGGTTTTGAAAGTTTGTACTAGTCAAAAGGCTAGGGTATACAGTGGCCTGTAAAGGAACCTTGAGCTTTATTTAGCAAAACTATGGGAAAGTGCATGTGTTCAGTAATAATTTATAGTTGGAGATCTGATGGTTTAGTCATAGCAAATTACATTTGAATTTATGAACGAGTTGGCAAAACTATATTATGGGAGTCCTAGCCAAGCTTTATGTCATTTTTGGCAACAAGTTTAATAAATTCAAAAATAAATGTGCATGAATGTAAGATTTTTTAGCACGTCTTTTTGAAAAAAAATGAAGAGCTTTTGTCATGACCCTGGCATTGTCAGCACCGTCAGCGTCGGTGGCAGTGTCGTCCGCTGGTTAGAGTTTTATGTTTAGCTCAGCTTTTTCTTTGTTTCTTCATTAATATTACTTCATTTATATTATGTTGTAGAAACAATGTTTATAGCTAACTTACATAAATTTCTGCACTTTGGGCTTTAAAACCTTAGGTTAAAGTTTTTTGTTTAGCTTGGGTTTGATTTTTTTTTTTTTTTTAAATCAATTTTATTTTTCAGTAATACTATTAATTCTGTAATCTGATCACCAATTAAAAAACAATTTACATCACTGACCTTGACCTATTTAATGGATTTTTCTGCCCAAGTCCAACTAAGACCCCCACCCTGCTGCCTGTTTTGAGCTCACCTGAGCCAAAGGTTCACAGGTGAGCTTTTGTGATTGCCTGGTGTTCGTCGTCTGTCATCCGTTGTCTGTCGTCCGTCGTTAACTTTTAGCTTCTAACAACTTCTCCTCTGAAACCACTGGGCCAATTTTGATATTTTTCATTTTTGAAATGTTCCTTTGGTGACACTCTACCAATTTGTTCAAGCCATCTTTATTCATCAAAAAACAGCTGCCAGGGGGCGGGGCAAGTTTAATTAGTAAAAACTTAAAAAATAATCTTTTTGTCAGAAACTACTGGCTCGATTTTAAAATAATTTCACAGAAATGTTCCTTGGGTTACCCTCTACCAAGTTTGTTCAAGCCATCTTGATTCTTCAAAAAACATGGCCGCTAGGGGGCGGGGCAAGTTTAATAAGTAATAACTAAAAACCTCTACCAAGTATGAACTCTCCTATGCATCTGTTACATCTTCAAAACAAATCAAAATTCTAACTACTGGCCCTTCTTGTTTTTCTGGAATTTTGAGTGTACAATGTATTATATAATCTACTTAAGTTGGGTGACTCAAGGTTAGTCAGGTGAGCGATATAGGGCCATCTTGGCCCTCTTGTTTTTTTTTCTTTTTTTCAAATTTGTTTTGTATTAAATAAAATACTCTGCCTAATTTCAACTTTGTTACCGACCCAAAGACCCTCACCCCTACAGCACCAACCCCCCACCCCCATGCCCGGCCATTTTTTTATTTTTTTATTAAATTTTGTTTTGTATTAAATCAAATACTCTGTCCCATTTCAACTTTGTTACCGATCCTAAAACCCTCACCCCCCCCCCCCCCCCCCCCCCCCCTTTTTTATTGTATCAAAACTAAACAGCCCTGTTTATTAAACTTTAGCACATACACCCCCACATCCATACTCGAATAAAAAAAAAAATTGTATTAAAATAAATACATTTTCAGCTTAAGTACTGGCTAGCTAGCCTTAGCCAGACTAAGCCAGACATAGACATAGTGTATATTCTGTCCTACATGTATATACTAGTTTGCTAATATGAAAGATGCTTTCATTCATACAGATATGTTTTTCTGATGGTACATTATAATATACTGTTCTGTGATCGACAAGGCTGGAATAGTCGAGTTAATGCTGTTCTTCGACATCTCTGTTTTTTTTGGTGATTTTTTAAAATCTGTTTTATTTTTTCAATAATAGTATTAATTTTCATGCTCCTCCGAAGGGGGGAAGCATATAGTCGCAGCTTCGTCAGGCTGTCCATCAGTTCTTGTCAGGGCTATTTCTCTAAAACCTCTGGTTGGAATATATGAAACTTGCTAAGATGCATCATCGTTACCAAGTGAAGATGCGCATATTGTCTTTGTGTTCCGGTTCGATGATTTTCACAGTTATGGCCCTTTGATTCTGTCTTTGACTAAATTCTTGTCCGCTCTATTTCTCTACAACCCTGTGTTGGAATTTTATGAAACTTGCTAAGATGCATCACTACCAAGTGAAGATGTGCATATTGTCTTTGTGTTTCAGTTTGATGATTTTTCATTGAGTTATGGCCCTTTAATTGAGTCTGTGACCAAATTTTTGTCCGCGCTATTTCTCTACAACCTCAGGTTGGAATATTATAAAACTTGCTAGGATGCATCATTACCATGTGCAAATGCACATATTGTCTTTGTGTTCTGGTTCAATGATTTTTCATGGAGTTATGGCCCTTTGATTCTGTCTGTGATCAAATTCTTGTCCGCGCTATTTCTCTACAACCCCATATTGGAATTTTATGAAACTTGGAAAAAAGACGAGTGTCTTCACCCGCTTGCCGTGCTCTTGTTTATCACATAGATCTAACTCAGGATAATGTTAAATTTACCATTTATTAAACAGATCACCTCTATAAGGAACTAGAATGAATCTGGCACAATGGTTTCTGTCAGTCATTATATGACATAACATCTCAAAATAACGTATCACCAAGAAAAATTGACATTATTTGTATATTGTGTAAGCCAGAAAGTACTTCGTTATTTTACATATGAGAGCCAAGTTATACGGAAAACGTTGATTGAGGATTCAAAAGTGTCATGGGTTTATGAACCCCCCACAATAAGTGATTTGGGTGTCACAAACTGAATCTTAAGGAAGTCAAATATCACAAAATGCGAATGCTTTACCTAACCCATCTAATGATGATCTGTTAGCAGAATAGATCTTAAATCTGATCAATTAATGCCAGACAATGAAATAAGGTCTAATACAGATAAAACTCTTTTTAGTCAACAAATAAAAGCGCTACCAATGAACATGCTATATTCAAAAATGTGCTAAAGGGCTTAACAATAAATAAAATAAATAAATCAGTTAATGACTTTAAAAGAGAAAACAAAAAGCTTAGAGATGAAAATATTGAATTGAATACAATGAAATATTAAAAGGCCAGTCGTGAAGACAAAACTTGAAGTTGTTTGATATTGAGGAAGCACCGAATGAAACGTGCAACCAATCAAAAAAAAAGTTAATAATGATCCTAACATCACTGATTAGACATCAGAATAAAACCTGTACACTGGCTCCCAGGAAAATATAAGCATTGACCTTTGAAAGCCAAGTTTTCTTTTATAAGGACAAAGAACGCATTTTAAAACGTTATCTCAAGAGAGAAAAGCAGGACTGCAGGACTCGCACTACTATTATCTCCCTTGAATACTCCAGAGATAGAAGTAAAGCTTCTCTTTTTCTTCTTTTATCATGGCTTTGTGTTGAAGTGATTTACTTTTCTTACCATATGTTAAATGGTCAGTGTTTTAGAATTCACCACTGTAAATTTGATGCTGATACCAGATTTCGTGGCAATTCTGTGTCACTTTAGAACTAATGGTTCAAACTGCATTGTGGGCGAATAGTCAATATATTATTACAGTAACTATGGAAATTGATAGGTATTGCAAAACCATTGAATTTAAAAAAAAAAACTGATCAAGGTATGGTTTTTCTTAAACCAGTGAAGAATATGAGCCCAGACACATGCTGCAGACTTTGTTTTTTTCACTGTGTTTTGGTTATGAATGTTACAATGGAGTCATTTGGGAAATGTGATATTAGTGGTGATATGTGAAAGAGATGAGGCACATAGCAACGCGAAAACGTTGATCAACAACCCGGAAATTGTGGAAACATAAGTTATTTTCCATATAGAACAAGGATGGCTAGGTCTTCTGTAACACCGTTTTTACAACAGGCTTTCATGAGTGGTAAAGAAACGTACCTGATCTGAGAAACAAGTTGTTAATGGCAATTCAAACAAGCAGCGTCCTGCTCCAGTATGAAGATAGGATATTGGCCATCCCTCAATGAATTGTGTTGAGAATGAAAAAATTTTGAAAATATCATTATTCAGCCATTGTCTGACTGCACTAACCTACCATGAACTTAATGATATTCAAACTGGTACATTAAATGATTGTTTGTTTAATGATATTGCAGGGAATTTTACCTGTGTTGTGAACAACGGAGCAAGTGATGACTATTTGTTAGCATCTACATATTTTATTACTGACTTCAACATGTATCTGTACATGCATTTTCCACTTAGCTGTTAGTTGTATTTTAAAATGCTTCCCAATAATCAAGATATTAAGCTTAATGCTCCGTGTAAAATGTGTTATTGGCAAAAGTATAAATTGAAAAATGACCGTAAAGTGAGATTTTATGAAAAACTGAAAAACCGTAAACTTCGCTACTTTAATGACATTCTTAGAAATTAAGAAACTATTCCTGAGTCTATAAAAGTATTCAAGGAATCGGGAGAGAGCATGAACCATAGTTCCTCTCAACCACGTTATATCTCTGCCTTTGTGGTGGGATTTCGAGTGTAGAGGGGCCTTTTTTAAGGTATTTCAGAATAACAATTACGTGTCTGACTATCAATCCAGTGGTCGTGAGTTCGAATCTCCGCCCGGCAACCGTCTCCTTAATGATAGATATACAACATTGTGTCTCATTATCATTTGTCTCTCACTGCTGATTCAAGAGGGAAAGTTATCAGTTATTTGCGGAGAGTGGGTGTGCTTGAGTACTGGTTAACCTTTCAGGATCCCAGGAAACAGTGGTTAAGTTAACTGATCGTCTGTTAGCCCTCGATTGTATAAAAATGACACTAAATATGCAATCAATTTATCAATCAGCTCTGTGCAATAGTGAACTATCTATTGAAATGATGAGCGTAAGTCGGTTATGTATTTATATATATTTTTTAGCCAAACAGACCAGAATCTGTCGCTATTTCTTTCCCAGTTTTACACATTAAACAATTTTAGCCATTTTCAGAACAAAAATAAAATGTATATAAATCATACTAGCAACATAAACTTTTCCTGTTGAGTTCTGTATTTGGTCTGGCAACAGTCTCCGTGATAGTTGATATACGACATTGTGTCGCGCATTATTATTTGTCTCTCACCACTGATTCAAGTGGGAAAGTTATCTGTAGCTTGCAGAGATTGGGTGTTCTCATGTACTGGTTAATCCCAGGAAACAGTGGTTATGTTAACTGATCATCTGTTAGCCCTCGATGGCATAAAAATGACGCTAAATATTCAATCATCCAATCAATCAATCAGAATAACAAATAATAGACATGATTTACTTGTGTAGAAAACAGAAATTTAATTCATTATGCTATTTAAAAAAAGGGGGTCCACCATGGCACAGTGGTCTAAGGTGCCATCACTTACCTTTCACCGCTAAGGTCATCGGTTCAAATCCAGCTCACTCCAAAAACTTTATGTGAGAAAGTTTTCCAGTTACTTGCGGAAGGATGGTGGTTCTACTCAGTTTCATTCTGAAGTCTTCCTCCACATATAAAACTAGATATGCTATATATAACCTGAAATGTGTTGAAAATTGCACTAAACCCAACTAAAAAAAGAGATCCATACACTATAATGGTCACCTGAGTATCCATTCAATGACATAAAACTGGAGGACGCATTAATCTGAGACTCTGGCATTGTTGAACTTTAACAAAGGATAAAATAAACATGAAAATATTTCTTAGTTTAAAAAGAAACGTTCTACCAAGTCATATTTTGGATCAAAACTATGTTTAGTTTCAATTTTTATTAAAAACTTGTCAAATATATTTCAATGAATGTTTACACTTTGAAAATAATGTTTAAAACCATACATACGAGGGGCATTTTAAAAGTAATGCAACTGATTATCGTGCGGCCTCGCCTTGCACGGGATTTTCGTGAAAATTGTACTGATGTAGGGAGACACCCATTCTCTACACATACATACCAAGTTTACAGGTGTACTCAGTATTATCGCTAATACAGTGATAAAAGCAACATATAGTCATTGACACTATAGTAAAATGGTTAGCAAGAGAAGTGTAAAGGCAGCTAAAATTCAAGGTTATGTTAGCTTGGCGTATCAGCGAAGGAGATTTTTGACGAATTGTGTGTTGTTCATGGACAGAATGAAGTGTCGTATGCCACCATCACGAGGTTGATTAAGAAGTTTAAAAGTGACTGTGACTCCATTAATGATGCACCAAATCGGGACGTCCTTGTAGTGCTACTTCTAACATTATGGTTAACAAAGTATGTGATGTGGTTAAGTCTGACGCCAGACTAACTGTTCATCAGATAGCTAGTATAGTTGGTATTTCAGCCGCAAGTGTATTCCGCATTCTAAAACGTAATTTAAAAATGAGACGTATTACAGCTAGATGGATCCCTCATTTGTTGTCAGACAAGCAAAAGCGTGTCCGACTTGAAACCGCCAGAAAACTGCTTAAAATGTTTCCAAAATATCAAAGAAAGCAGTTTTCTGATATTATTACTGGAGATGAGACATGGGTACACTTTTTCGAGCCTACCAGAAAAATTAACAACAAAATACGGGCTACCAAAAACTGTCGCCGCCCGACAATTGCCAAAAGATTGATCAGTGCTAAGAAAGCAATGTTTGTTATTTTCTTTGATATACGTGGTCCTATTATGCAACTGGTTGTACCAAATAGAAAATCTGTGACTGGTATATTTTATAAAGAAAAAGTGTTGAAACTTAAAAAACAATGTTTCAGACGTTGCCCACACACTGGCTTAAAGCACCTATCCCTGTTGCATGACAACGCCCCTGTGCATAAGTCTGCTATTGTGACCTCGTTTTTAAACAAGGAAAGGGTTCGAGTTCTTCCACATGCACCATATTCCCCAGACCTAGCCCCGTGTGACTATTTCTTGTTCCCTAAACTGAAAAAACATTTAGCTGGTAGACGGTATAGGTCCCAACAGGCCCTGGGGTCCGCTGTTTATCAGTGTATGCTGGGTATACAAGAAAATGAGTATGGAGATGCCTTTAAGAACTTGATTAAATGTTTGAAACTTTGTGTACGTAACAAGGGGGATTACTTTGTGGGTACATGACGCCTAAATAACTTAATATCTATCAAACGCGTGCTTAATATTACCCCAGTTGCATTACTTTTGAAATGCCCCTCGTACATGTAATCTTAATCTGAAAAATATTTAAAAAAAACAAAAAACTACTGCCCTGCCCCAACCAGATTATATCTCTGCTCCAGATCCCTGGAAAACATCTGTCAATAACGTAGAGCTATGACAGTCCAAGCACCATTTTCAAAAATGTAAGTTAAGCGATCATAAATATTCAGGAAATAATAGTTGACATATATATTGTTCGACTATCCCGTTATTCTTTCAAAGATTTGCACACTACTATTACCCATTCAACTTTTTCTTCGACAATAACTTTGACAAAAACACAAACAAAAATGGTGATTATTTCTCAAAGAAAATATACATTATTAAAGTAAAAGAAGGCTACTACTATTATCACCTACATCTCTTCTCTCTTTATTCTCTTTTCCTTAATATAAAACAAATCCTGCTGATCCTTGTTTCCCTCCTTGTCTTTCCTCTCCTGTTCTTTTAAGCATTTTAACACGGGCTGAGTTTGAATTGTGCTGTAGCAGGAAGTGTGATACTTTATGAAGTTGAAAAACGGTTTAGGCATTTGCAACAGTCTGGAGTTGGAAGCTCAAATTGTTACATTTACAATAAGCCTATATAATGAACTTATGAAGTTCTTGAATTAACCCTTTACTTCATACAGACGCCTTTGGACACCTAATATAGAAGGCTTTTGAATTATTGGGTGAATTATGTTTATATTAACTGACAGAGTGGAAAACAGTGCAGGAAGTGTTCAGATTGCTCATTACGAGCAATCTGAACTCTTCCTGCACTGTTTTCAAAGGCCTTCTGTGATTGGTGCGGGAAAACTCGTATCTATGAAGTAAAGGGTTAAAATCTTAATCAAATCTTGGAAGATGTACAGAAAACAAACAAGGTTTCTTTACCATTCAACAGTTATTTAATTTTTGGAAGATAGTTCTTGATTATATTACATGGTAATGTTTTAAATACAATTTTAAAAACAAGAACTTTTAACACGTTTTTCTTAAATCAATCAAGGTAATATAATTTGAGAGCTGTCAGATTTCATTTTTGAATTTGGTTGATAAAAATGATCTAAATTCAAGATTTTATATCAATAAGTATCATAATTCTACAAATTTTGTTTAGTAAAATGTCTTATCACAAACTTCTCAGGATTTCAATATGAATGATTTAGGAGTTATTGTGTGTGTGATACACACAAATGTTCGTCCCTTTAGTACAAAAAGGCACCAAATGCATATGAAATTAAATGACATTTGGCACTTTTTTAAACCAATGAGGTAAAATAGATGTATATATATGGTAATAAGATATCATGGAATCATTTTATTTAAGATAGGTATTTAAATATTTCCAAAAATATTTGATAGGTAAAATTTTGAAACAAATGGCATTTGCCATAACAAAATTTTTTTTGAATGTAAAATATGTTTAATCAGAACTGTACTAGTTTTGGAATAGATTAACCCAGCTGATTTGTGACCCCAAACAATGGATACTTCTGTTTGTGAACTACTAAATGTGCACCTGTGTACCACTAAATTCACAACTGTGCACCACAAGATGTGTTTGCGGACCACTAGATATTAGCTTGCAATACTAGATGTCAGTGCATTATTGGGTGTTTGTTGGTAGACATGTTAATAAGTGCTTGTGTACTAGATGTGTGCCTGGACACATTTAGATGCATGTTTGCAAGTAGTGAGATAATATTTACTCAAAAATCCCAGCAGCTTTATATTCCTGAGAGAAGATGCAAGTCTCCATGATTAATACATTATTTACATCATACAAAAATTACTTTAAGCTTCATATAATTGTTAATTTAACAAATGTGAAAATAACATTCTGTGATTTTGTAAATCTCTTAATTCTACCACAACCTCCAAGGCACCCTAATTATAACATGATACAATAGAGTACATTTTATAAGTTTGTTGGGAAATGTGAATTGTGACAATGATATTGTAGTGGTTAACATGTATTTATAAAATTAATAAAATAAATACATGCACAGTTAAACTATACAGACATATGGAACTTTGGAACTTTAATGAGGTTTAATGTCATTTTTAACAGATTACAGATTTTATATATATATATATGACATCTAGTTTTTATCAGTGGCTGGCACCTCAGATTAATTGGGTTACTAAAACCAATGTCCTGCAAGTAACTATCATTAACCTCTCACCTATTGGTATTGGGGCTCATGCCCACCTCTGTCTAAAATCTTTGTGAGAAAATTTACCAGTTACTTGCAGAAGGATGGTGGTTTTACTCATATTTATTTTGATGTTTTCCTCTGCCAATTAAACTAGATGTCATGTAATTATATAAACTGTTATTACGTTTAAACCTTATTTAAAAAAAAAAAAAAGTTTTCAAACAGTTCCATACCAACATTTCATGATGTCAACAGGAAGGCAGAAAGACACTAACAGTTATATATCTAATCTTTGGTTCTCAGCTACACTGTTTTTTTTCCTTAACAATATAACAACTACATTATTTACATTTCTAAATTTCCAAACTATAAACCAAATATGCTATTTTGAAACTATGTCATTCTTTTTTTAGATGGAACCAACTGTATTAGGGATGACGGCACATTCATCTGTTGCATACATTATACAATACAAAAGATTCAATGTTAATGTATTACCTGTATTGGACGAGTCCAATTATAAATAGAATGAATAGCGTATTTGGTTTATAACAAAATGTTAGTTACAGTAATACATTTTGTAAAGATATTCAAAAAGTTATTTTATTGTCATAATGGCAGTAAACAATTGTCTTTATTTAATAAACACTTTTTAAATACTTAAAATGCAATCCCACCCTTCCCCATTCTTTCCCACTGTAAATTATTTCCCATAAGGCAAAGACAGGATAAATTATTTTTAGAGTCTGTTACTATCACTTTCTATATCTGGGCACCATTTCACTAACCATCCTGAATGTACGAGTTTCTTCCACAATATAGAAGAATCCTATATATTTCAATAACGCACACTTCATATGATTTTGAAACAAATAATTATGTTAAACATAGAAAGTTTCTCTGACGATGTTGGTGGAAGACCAAATGAACTTTTTTCACCTTTTTAAAACCTCAAATTTAAAAATTAAATACATGTATTTGTAGGTATGTTCTCACTTTCCCAACGTCTATTGTTTAAAAAAGAAAAAAGTAGTTGGGGCGGTGGAAATGTATTGTTCAGATATGACAATAGATTTAAGTGGTGGAAATTGCTCTGGTGGGCTATACTTTTTAAAAAAAGGACTGTTTTCATGGGAACTCAGTACAGCCTCGTTCCCGCCAAAACAGTTATCCCTGTCATTATTAATTGATCATTTATCATTGGCTGTTGTTACAAATGTGACCAAAAATAAATAAAGGATAACCATAGATATGCAGAGTTAAACCAAATTCTATGCAATACTCAGTTTGACACTTCTTGAGACATGCATTGATTGCAGTGGTACTGTTCTTGGCAAACAATAATTTGACACCCAATAACAAGAAAAGATAACTAAAACAGGTCTTCAGTGTGATAAGACAAAAAAATATTTAAACTTCATATGAAACATACTAGTATAGTATTTGTCTTACTGACTTCCTACTGTGTTATCCTATTTACCATTGTCGGATACCCACACGTAATCCATTCCGATACTCTCCATTTATCACCCTTGGGATATAACACTAGCTTTGCATCGTTTCTACCTAGCCATGATGCAACCATATGATTGGTTCCTTCATAATGAAGGAATCGTTATCCAATTGCAACACTTGTTTCATGCATAGCTGTATTGATAAGACGTTGTTAACGTTAGCTGTATTTTTTTCTGTTAAGTTCAAACAAAACAACACAAAGATAGTGTAATTTTCCATGGGTGATGGATGGAGAGTACCCGTGGGTATCTGACGATGCATATCTACATATGGTACATGAATATAAGTCTCTTTCATGGGTTTGAGATGCAGATTAATTATTCCATCATAAGAGATAACATTTTTTGCAGTAACAAAGCTGAGTTAGTTACGCCAACAAAACAGTTACATGTATCCTGAGGAATGGAAATTTCCACTGCAATGACAACCCTTTTTTTAAAAAGCAATGCAATGAGACTCTTAAGATTTTTTTAAAAAATAAGTTGTTCATAAAAACATGCATCTGTTAAAATCCTATAAAAATTGCAGAATATGTTATGCTGTGTTTACTATACTCATCTGCAGCAAGAAATCATATCCCCTATGAACCATTTTGAAAATATTTCAAACCAATCAAAAGTGCAAGAATCTTAATACTACAAAAAACGGGCTCAACTGTGTAGTGAGACCTTTCTTCACTAAATATTAGCTGTTTTCTGACTTCTTCAAAGCATGAATACTATAGACCTGGTGAATCTTCTTGCCATTATACGAAGATACAGGGTTGGCAGAAATAATCATGTTGCCGCCGACAACACCATCTTTGTAACATTGAGCAAAATGGCGGTTGGCCTCTGTAACGTCTGGGTCATTTATGTATTCATCAAGCTTTCCAAAAAGAAACAAACAAGTAGACATTTATAATGTATTTATATATAGTAATTAATATAAAGAAAAGCCGAGTGTAAACAGGGGGAATGTTTACCATTTACACGTACAAGCACTTGCAGATAGAAGGGATTATACTAACATTAGTTTATGCTAATTTATTTCAGTTGATTATGCTTATTTGAACCACTCTGGAGTCAACTTTCTGAGTAGAACCAGTATTAAGAGGCATCTGGATAAGCTGTGGATCAAACTGACAACCTCTTGCTTAAGCGGCCAACATTATTCACTACACTACTGCCCAGCTTAAATATCCTCTAAGATTCATGTACAAACTCAAGAAGTCTTTATTCACATATAAAACTTCAGTCATTTGAATCCTCCGTGGCCGAATGGTCCAAGGTGCTGTCTCATGATCACTGACCCCTCACCGCTAAGGTTGTAGGTTTGGGTCCCGCTTGTTCCAAAAACTTTATGAGAGAAAGTTTGCCAGTTACTTGTGGAAGGATGGTGGTTCTACTCAATCTGAGGTCTGCCTCCACCAGTAAAACTGGATATGCCATATATAACCTGAAATGTGTTGAAAATGGTGATGACCCCAACAAAAAAACGTGTTACTTACATCCATCCATTTACAATCACTGATCTCCTGGTCACATTTCCGTATGGTCTGATCATCATCACTTGGTCGCATCAGACAGATGAAGTAGAAGTCGGAGCAGCCGTGTCGGAAGTGCGTCTGGTGACGGAATGTTACAATACCAATAAAATCTGCTTTGATACCAGTCTCTTCCCAGACTTCTCGGCGAGCTGTATCACTGATTTCTTCACCTTGAGTTTAAGACAACAAAACACTAAACAGTTCAAATTGTTGCCTGGGTGAAGGTTTAACATACTATAAATGTTTTTTTACATCACAATGTTAAACTAATTCATTTCAAATCATCCATATGTACAGCATGTGGTCCAGTGGTTGAGCATTGAGCCCAGGATCAGAGAGCAATGGGTTTGAACCTCCTCCATGGCTATATGTATTCTGCAACGTATGCTTAACCCTTTACTTCATATAGACACATTTGGACGCCTCTAATATAAACGCCTTTGGACACGTCTAGTATTGAAGGCTTTTGAATTATTGGGTGAATTATGTTTATATTAACTGACAGAGTGGAAAACAGTGCACTGTTTTCAAAGGGCTTCGTGATTGGTGCGGTAAAACGCGTATCTATGGAGTAAAGGGTTAATACTGGTTCTACCTGGGAAGACTATGAGCATGATTTGTATAAGTATAACAACTTGTTTGACAATCTAAATAAAATACTGGTAAATAAATTTAAATTAAATCGTTAGTCTTTCAGCACAGAGACAACCTTTGACTCATGAATAATTATACCTATATCCTAATGTTTAACAAAGAAATTACCATTGAATGTTTGTGTAACCAGACTTAATGATTTAATATATAAATATCTAAGTAAATCATCCTTGGTTACTAGTATTGTGTATAAAGGTGACAAGTGTTCTTATCTGTTGAATAGCCTGCCATCATCATATATATATATATATATATATATATATATTATTTTACTAGTATTTCACATCTATTGAAGTGTAACAATTTTCTGAAAATCATGTGGTTTGAATAGTTTTTAGCAACTATAAACAAAACCTAGATACTAATATATTTTACTAAACAGTTTGTTTGTGCTCATTCTGTGTACATTGAACACGGATAAAACACCTTTAAAAAGGATCTCTTATTCATGATCATAACAGAGCAACATAGAGACAATGGAGATTAAAAATAGTGTACAGTTACTGTGTCATGTGCATCTTATTATAACATGAGACTTAAAAAGGTGATTCAATACATGTTTGAGGTATAAATTATCTTTTTTTAAATTTAAATTCTATATATTATATATATATATATATATATATATGCACTGTACATATATATAATTACAAACATAAAAACATGGTAAACAGTGGAATATATAACAAGTTATACAGTTTATACATGCACAATAGATACAACATACAAGTTCAGAATAAAGTTATACAATTATGCAATCAGGAACCTTTCAGACCGAGAGATTCAATATATTCATTTGTTACTCAAAGACTTGTTTCAGTTTATACTATTTATTTAAGTTTGATTATGAATCACTCTTGGGTCCAGACCCTTGATAGAACTGCTTCTGGTCACTGGCCTGAGCATAGGATTGCACTGGAAACCTTTGGCATGAATCACTAACACTCATTAGCCTACACCACCACCCTGCCGACTTATTGATTTACTTCTTGTTAGCATAAACTAAATATCTTTAAACTACTATAAAATTATCTTTTTCTAAAAAATATAAAATATAACATGTGTACACTATGCAAACATTGTGTGGTGTGGTGTGGTGTCGTATGTTGTGTTGTGTTGTAGTATGCTGTGGTGTGGTATGTTGTGGTGTGGTGTGGTGAGGTGTGGCGTGTTATGGTATGCGGTGGTGAGGTGTGGTATGTTGTGTCGTGCTGTGCTGCGTTGTGGTGTGCTGTGTTGTGATGTGATGTGGTGTGTTTTGTTGTGATGTGGTGTGTTGTGTTGTGTTATGGTGCGGTGTGGTATGGTATATTGTGTTGTGCTGTGTTGTGGTGTGATGTAGTATGTTGTGGTGTGATATGATGGGGTGTGTTGTGGTATGCTGTGTTGTGTTTTGCTGTGTTGTGCTGTGCGGTGGGTTGTAGTGTGTTTTGTTGTGGTGTGGTGTGTTTTGTTGTGGTGTGGTGTGTGGTGGTATAGTAAACATGCTTATTTATACCTTACCTTTAAACGCATGGCCCCCTGGCAGCTTCCAGGGAGCTGTTTTCTGCATAGGATGAAACTTCTCTTTTATCACAAGCAACTGATTTGTATTGTTGATAACAAAACCTGCAACTCCTGTAAACATAATAAAAGCATGGTCAGTGTTTATTGCAAACTGCAAATAAAGCTTTTTACACTTTGATATAGTTGTAAGATTTTCCCGGCTGATTGGTTCTAATGCTGTTTTATAATCAATTAAATTTCATCTTTAACTCTCAGCTGTGCTTGTGGTTCTCAATAATAATAATAATGTTTTCCAGTACAGGATGGGGGTGGGAAACACCACTAGGAAATCTCTTATCTGAGATACAAGATGGCATACTTCTAGCCAGGATAAAGGATATTGGTTGGCTTTTCATGGGAAATCTGCCAGGATATTGGTCGACTTACTTCTGTCTGACCAAAATGATCATCGGTATTTAAATGGAAGGTGGCCAGAGCACTAAATTACTGGCTTGTATAAATAAACAACAACAACACATTATATTTATGATATATACATGTATCAGCAAGAGACTGACAAGCTCAAAAACAAGAAGAAAATGAACCCTTACCAAGATACTGATTTGCATATTCTGGAATCATACTGGGTTCCTGTTTTATAGACAACCACTTTGACATCATCACATAGCCTGGCTGGGCATGGTTGAAATCTAAACCATACTGGAATGGCAATGGAAATTATACACATCTGACAATGATTTAGAATCTATAAATGGTCCGCCATGGTTGACTGGTCTTGGTTATCTCACTTAACTTTCACCAATGAATATCTAGCTGAGCTCAGCCAAAGTGATAAAGTTTACAAATTACTTGCATATCCATATAATTTCTACTAATGAATATGCACCTTAGGTCTTTCTCTTCTAATAATGTGTTGCAAAGTCCATTAAACTCCATCAAAATGAAATGTTAATTTGTTGTAAAATCAGTATGGCCAGCACATCTGTAAAGTTTCATGAATAATGGCTACTGTGAACGAAGAGTAAACATTGTGATGGCAACCTTGAATATGATGAGGTCATTATAACCTTGATCTATGACTTATAAGTGACCCTTTTAGAAGGTCAAGCATTCTACCAATATGCGAGTATCATGAACATGACAGCAGTAAATTACTGTAGCAGTCAGCACATGATTTAACTCTCCAAGACATCAGTGAGAATTGAGTATAATCATATATACATATTTTGCAACAATTAAACCTTTGTTGTGAGACAGTTCCCCCTGCACTGAGCACTGACGGCCAATGGAGTCACAGGTGGATGTAAAATGAATTGATTTTTCAACAATTAGACTTTCAAAACATTCATAGACTTCAGAGTTGTCCAGTCAAAATATCTCAAGAATGATCACCATAAGAATATAGGTTGATCTATACTGCTTGTTAACTATATCAGCCATTATAGGGAGTATATCAGGAAACAAGGACTTCTCTGAGATATTATGGTTATACAACTACTGTGTAAATTTGGAGAGGATCAAATAAAAACTAGAAATATCACTGAAAATGATGAATACCCACAAATGGCGCCTTGACATAGTTATTGCAATAAGAGTAACCAATCACTTTTGTAAAGTGTCACTGATTTCCAGCCAATGATTGCAGAGAAACAGTGACCACAAAAAAATTGTCTGAAAAATTCAAAGGGCCATAACTCATTGAAAAATTATTCACAAGCAACATGCCAATAATATACACAACTAGGCTTGGTATCAATAATTCTTGTGAAGTTTCATTGGATTCCAGCCAATGGTTGCCGAGAAATAGTGACCACAAAAAATATGTATGAAAAATTCAAAGGGCCATAACTCATTTAAAAATTATTCTCACTCAACATGGCAATAATATGCACAACTAGGCTTGGTACCAGTCACCTTTGTGAAGTTTCATTGAATTCCAGCCAATAGTTGCTGAGAAATAGCGAGTTGTCCACAGACGGACGGATGGATCAACAGACTGACAAGCGTGACTCCTATCTAGCCCCTATATGCTTTGTACCTGGGGGTATAAATATGGGTATTAAGAGTGCACACACTGCCAAATAGTGCAATTCTTTTATGTTTCTAGTGCCATAACACTGACATTAATTATCTTTTTTGGCCGTTTCAAGGACTTGTCTGAGATATTAAGGTTATATAGGTGTAATCCAACCACTGATTTTTGTTCTTTATTCTATGTAAATAATAAAAGTTTGAAGGTTTGTCATTCATAGAGAGACCCAAATGAAAGAAGTGAAACTTACAATTTACTGTTTGTCAACCTCTGCACTATCAAAATATGATGAGAAAAGTAGGGGTCATGTGTCATATAAGAGATGTTTTTTTGCTTAGTGTGTACACTGTTGACAAAGTGAAAGTAGACTTCCAAAATCATGTATTCATACCCCAATTTCCAAGCATCAATTTATTTTTTTTAAATTCACAATTCAAACATGACAATGCTGTCAAAATGTTCAAAATACATCAATAATGCCATTTAAATAAAAAGTGAGCATTAAAATAAGGAAAATGCATTTTTAAAGAAGAAGAAACGAGGATTATTTATAACCGCCAATATGCGAATACCCCACAGAAGCACTTCCTTTTTCCATTGGTGGTACTATGCCTATAACTACTATGCAAGTTTGGTGAAGAGCCAATTAAAAAATACAAGTAAGGCTATAATAAATTAATTGCTAGATTATCATCCCCTCCCGCCCCCTAATTTTCATGCTGCCCCAACCCTTTTCATTTTCATAAATAAAAAAATAAAAAATAAATTTAAAATTTAAAAAATCTAGCAATTAATTTATAATGGCCTTATAGAGGGCACACAACAAAAAGTTCATGAACAATGAACACTAGCTCACCTTGAACAATGTGCAGCAAGAAATCACAACCACTATGAACAATTTTGAAATTATGTCAAACGAAATTACATATGTCATTTATTTAAGAGCAAGTATCATGTAACCACAGCAAAAAGGGGCACAACAGTGTAGTGAGTCATAAAAACCTTCCAAAGCATAGTAAATGATTAAAAATATGCTGGAACTTTGTGCTAATGGAATGGTTGTAAGTTTCTCCATTTTTCGTACGAAAATCTAAGGCTTACGAAAATTACCATGTGATTTATTATAGATATTTTTTATTTCATTGAATATACCTGATAGAAATGTGTTAAAAGCTAATCAATGTAACAGTATCAAGTAAATAATAATTATATAATTGCAATACCTTCGCAAAAACAGCAGTAAGTCCAGCCTGATTTAATGGAATCTCGGCCCAAAATCCCCGTACTCCACTGGACTCCCACTTTGGAAAAGCAACTGAAATAAAGTTAATGTAAGCTTAATACCCAGTTATGTTCACATTTTGACCCATTTATTTTAAATGAGATGGGCCTTTATTTGAGATAAAACAAATATTTGCAAATGTTATATTTTTCTTTTTAAATATGGGAAAACAACAAATAGTATGCTATACATTGATAAAAAATATTTTAACAATGTGAATTTTATTTATATTTGAAACTTATTTGTTTTACTTTGTTATTGAAACAATTTATTACACCTTATACAAGTTGTGCTCAAAGTCTTCCTGGGTTGAACCAGTACTAAACATATGCAGAAAAAGTATCTTGCTCAGGGACAACACAGAGCTGTGGTGGAGGATTGAACACAATGTCATGACCCTCTGATTACTGGGTTCAGTGCTCAACCACTGGACCACCCTCTCTATTAAATGGAATTCGCTTGCTTTTTTAATGGATTGAACTACTAGACTAAGTACACTTGTTTTCTAATGTACAGGTACAGGTAGCACAACATGACTGTAAGAACCAACTTAATGAGAATCTATTTTCACAGAGTCAACTAGTGTCAGTCTTCTTTATCATTATTCAAATTTAACTTTTTTTTAATTAAGTGATGACAGCTACACAAGGCAAACACTCAATCAACTTACAATGGGTGTATAAAGTAAGCAAGTTCACATATTATTTTGTCTACTTGTTATGAAATTTCTCTTTGTACAATGTCATGTAACAACATTTTAATTTTGGCAACATAATTATATTAAAAAACAAACTTATTATTGCAAGACAATTTGCTTGACATTATTTTAATGGGAAGTCAATAAATCAATAAAAATGAATTTTGAATCAATAATTTACTCATCAGGACTGTATTCAGTACAGGTGAACATTGTCTTATCTATTTTCCTGGACTCTGACTCAACCTCAGTTAAGCACACCTTGGTTACATGATAGAATTAGGATACGTGCGATGAAGATAAAATATGCCACTGATTATGTAGGGACAGTAGTAATCCTTGTGTGGTTGTCTAAATATGAACAAAATGCCGAATTAAAATTTATGGTTTTTAATGAGATGTTGACACTGTCAACTATAATATTTGATATTCTCTCACTTGAATCAGTGGGCAGAGACAAATGATAATGAGACGCAATGCTTGAGTACTGGTAAACCTTCCAGAATCCCAGGAAACAGTGGTTGAGTTAAATGATCATCTGTTAGCCCTCAATGGCATAAAAATGACACTAAATATTCAATCAATCAATATAATATTTACAAAAGTATGCACAATGTTATATGGATTATTCACAAAGAAAGTTATAAAATCACACAAACTACAGTTCGCCCAAAACTAAAAGTCGAATGGCCAATACTTAAAAACGCAATTCAGCAAAATTCATAAATGCTCTGAAGACCAGTGTTTTACAACTTTACAACTGTCAACTTACATATGAAATAAACATACCAGTATACATGTATTCTAAATTATAAGAAAGTAATTATTACACCCAGTAAACTCAAAATGAAACAAATACTTGTCTTCACAAATTCTTTTAACAATAAAAACCCGTCATGCAATACAGAAATAAAATGGGAAGAGAAACTTTCATTTTATAATGTTGAATAAAATCATAAATGAATGAATATCAATAGCTTGTACAGCTTAGACAAAGCTAAAGGACTTCAAGTGAAACATCTACATAATGCAATTTTCACGCAACAAGGATTGAAGACAATGTGATTACTCAATAATTTAAGAAACAAGAAAGCTTCAATCCATCAATTCTTTAATGCAATAACATAAAACCCATTACAGAATATCTAAAAATCATAATTAACGGTATCATATGAAAATATAGAAACAGCTGCTTTAAATTTAACAAAAAACATACTGAACACTGAATCACTTATAAAAGAAGAAATATCACTAGTAAGAGTCACATGTCCACTTAATGGTCTGTGAAAATAATTATATATTTTATAATAGGTAGGGATTTAAATGTATCCATGAATATCAAGAGTAATGGACTGATGTTTCAGACTCAACACACAATTTCTTTATTTTTTTACATTAAAGTGTGACCTTGACCTTTTTGTAGCTGGACCTTGATATCTGATTTAAAAGTCTGGGTATTTCTACAGGTAAATGCAGTTGACACATCATCATGACATGCTGATCACTTATGTCAAAATATTTTAAAATCCCTCCATGAAAGACAAAGTTACAGGCCAAACATGAAATGTCAAACAAACTGAAAGTGTGACCTTGACCTTTGAGGTAAGGTTCTGGGTCCTACATGCAACAAGTTGTCATGTCATGTTGATTAACTGATCAATTGAGCTAAGTGTTCTTGTAATACATCCATGTATGACAAAGTTACAGACTGGATTTGATATCTCGGACTCAAAGGGTTGTCAAACAAACTCAAAGTGTGATCTTGACCTTTGAGGTATTGTCTGGGTCTTACATGCAACATGCCATCATTTTGTGAGGATCAATTGAGCAAAGTGATTTTGAAATCCATCCATGTATGACAAAGTTACAGACAGGACTCAAAGTGTTGTCAAAGTGTGACCTTGACCTTTGAGGTATGGGTGTGAATCTTACATGTGACATACTGTCATGTCACGGTGATGAATTGAGCCAAGTTTTTCTGAAATTTATCCATAAGTGACAAAGCTACAAACTGGACACGAAATTGCAAACATGATGAAAGTGTTGTCTACCAAACTTAGTATGACCTTGACCTTTGAGGTATTGGTTTGGGTCTTACGGGCAACATGTCTTCATGTTTTGTTGATCATTTGTAGCAAGTATTAACAGAATCCATTTATGCATGACAAAATTACAGACTGGACACGAAATACTGGATGGAAGGACGGACAGACGGACGGACTGATGGATGTACAGATGGACACTGTGATTACCAAAAGCCACCCCAAAAAGTTTTGGAATGAATGTATGAATTATTGAACTTAATGAATAATTAATTATTTCTATGACTGATTATTGAATGAATGAATGAATGGATGGAAAAATAAATGTAAACTCAAGATATCAAAATGTTATGTCATTTTGTTTTTTACATTTGTATTAATAATAAATGTCAAAAAAATAAAAATGAAAACTGAGGGCGCTACTGTGTAATTTATGCAAGACAGTAAATGAAGAACAAAATTAATAACCATGTATTAATCACTTCTGGCCTCAGTAGAGCTAAAAACTCAACCAGAACTTACCAATTTCTACTGGTGTATAAATCAAACAGTTCACATAGTGCTTTTTCTATTGATAATGGTATTGAAAAAAACCCCGAAAAAAACAAACTATTTTGGCAATAAAATAAGTTTAAACTAACTAAAGACAATCATTAACCTATTTTTTAATGCCACATACAATTTTGAATCAATAGTTATACACATGCTATGTCTGTTTTAAATTGTTAATCAGGATAAACATATCAGGTGTACAGTAAGTCTTGGACATGAACAGATATCATACAGTTATTTGGCAGTGACACAGTCAAAAATTAATATGGAAGTGTTACACATTTATGATGTGTTAAAGAGTTGTGGAGAGATATTTTACATGCAAAGTGTACCTCATTTACATGTAGTACTAATATTTAGTTATTTATTCATTATTATTTATATAAAATCAGTAAAATGAGTGGTAATGAAGTTCCGGGTAAAAAAGGGAAACCACTCTCTGCTAGTCAACTGGGTGCCACGGCAGAAAACTCTGACTTGTTCTGTCATCCGTGTGATAAGGATCACAAGCATGTAGAGGCTTGTGGATTCTGTGTGGAGTGTAAGGACTATCTGTGTGCAGACTGTTCAGTACCATAGGACATTTAGAGCTACAAGGAACCACATTATTAAGGACAAAGATTCCATGCCCAAAGATGTTGAACAAATATGTCAGATTAAGGACATATGCACTGAGCCATGCATAAAGCATCATGGAAAAGTTTTGGAGTTCTACTGTGAGTCACACAAAGTGTTTGGGTGCAGTGTTTGTGTGACAGTGGGACATATAACCTGTAGTGTGGGATATATACCTGAACTGGCTGAGGGGTTGTGAATTCAGATGAATACAAACAAATGCTTGAGGGTATAGATGATTTACAAAACACAGTTAAAGAAACTAGATACACTACATTAAAATCAATAGCTGAAGTAGAAAAAGAAAGTCAAGTTTACACCAAAAAGGTCACTAAAATAGGAGAGAATTTAATACAACAAATTGGAGATTTGATGGAAAAAGCACTTGATGAAAAAGACAAATTTGTAAAAACAAATACTTGTTGAACTTAACAAATCTTGAGAACAAAGTGAAATGATGATCAAAGAAATATATTCTATGAAGGTTGAGTTGGAACCAAAAGACAGCTCTGACATTGAAAGTCGTGTTTTGATGAAAAAACTTCAATTTAATATAAAAGAAGCTAAAAATGCACTGAAGAAAAGGCAGATTGATTCAAAACCTACAGCTTTTCAGTTTGTAGAAAACCCAACCCTCAAATTATTTAAGGAAGCGAAATATTTTGTAACATTAGTAACATATAAAAAAATTGACAAACAGTTGGATGATATCAATATTTCTGTACAGGACAATAAAGAAACATCTAATATACGAGGTATGGAAGTACTATCTGATGGAAGACTTGCTATTGTGAATGGCAGCAACAAATCAGTTAAACTTGAAAAAAGTAGGGGTCATGTGTCATATAAAAGATTTTTTTCTGCTCAGTGTGTACACTGGTGACAAAGTGAAAGTAGACTTCCGAAATCATGTATTCATACCCTAATTTCCAAGCATAAATTTTTTTTTCTTAATTCACAATTCAAACATGACAATGCTATCAATTGTTCAAAATACATTAATAATGCCATTCAAATAAAAAAATGAGCATCAAAATAAGGAAAATGCATTTTTAAAGAAAGTTAGTCTGGGTTTTAGCCTCAAAAAGTCGATGAATTTAATTAAGTCCTGATCTTCTGAAATATGATTAAAAATTAGCCACTAAAAATGTATAAATCAGAGTTGAACACAAGCAAGAAATGTTGCACTGACCAATATTAATCTGCATGTTGTCACTAATTACTAATTTACATGTAGAACCAAGGACTTATATAGACAAGGAAAGCAACTGATTGAGATGTTCTGAATGCTCGTAAAATCTCACAAAATCTCGTTTTCATATACCCTAACTTCTATTCATCCCAGAAATGCAAATGAACATTCTTTCTTTGCACAATGAAATTCTCAACAAAAAGAGACCATAGCCAAAACGTTGTGTTTACAATTGTTGAAGTACTTATGATTATAAAATTTGTATACTGCAGCAAAAAAATTTAGGAAAGTACCAGATATTTTCCTTCAAACTGCAATATTTTAAAATCAAGATAATTTTGCATGTTTAAAACATTAAATAACACCTAAGGTTATATACACCTTACATTTTTTGGATAAGAAATCAGTTGCCTGTGAAATCTGAATTATTTTAATTTACCAAATTATTTATTCTTCGCATGCTATTTTATCAACATTAAGCAGAGAGATGCAAGTTTCCGATCATTCTATATAAGTCCTTGGTAGAACTAAACCAAATAACAAATGTTTTTGTCAATCAAAATGACATTTTGTGCATTATCTCTGATTAATCAGACTTTGTTGAATCAGTATGTGAGTGCCATTCATCATTGTGGGAATATTTTCAAATAAACAAAAATAAATAAAAAAAAATTGGTTGTAGTATTTTAATATTCCTCTAACTATAATGTGAAGATAAAAAAGTCAATTTGTTTGAATATTAAGCATCATTTTTGTGCCATTGAGGGCTAACAGACAAATAGTTAACCTATTAACCACTCTTTCCTTGAACTCTGGAAGGTTAACCAGTACTCAAGCACACATACTCGAGCACACCCATCTCCACAAGTAATGGATAACTTTCCCACTTGAATCAGCGATGAGAGACATGTGACAATGAGACATAATGTCATATATCAATCACAGAGACTGGGCAGTACCAACTGAATTAATTGGGCCCAGCTTCATGTGAAATAGGTTGATTGAATGATTGAATATTTAGCTTAATTTTTATGCCATCGAGGGCTAACAGAGGATCAGTTAACTTAACCACTGTTTTCTGGGATCCTGAAAGGTTAACCAGTACTTTAGCACACCCCATCTCTGATATTCGGCTATCTGTAAACTCAATGTAAATGGAGTATAAGGTCTCACTTAAGAATTATCTCTCTAACATGACGGTAGCAAGATACTTAGAAATTAGAGCTGTGTAAATAGTATGGGCATTATTTTTGTTGAAAATGCATAAAGTTGTCATATTTCTTTTCACATACGAGAACAATGAAACATTTTCATGAGTTCTGCCAAGTTCAAATGACATTGGATACTGTTTGATGGAGCTATAACAGTTTAAAGATGTGTAGTGATACTCTGTCACAAATAGGCAGAATTGTCAAAAATGAAGGGGTGTCATCAAATGATCGAAATTGTGAAAAAGCAAGCTGGTCACCCCCATGTTTTTTTCTGCATATTTCAACCAACAGAACACTATCTATAGAAATGAGGCATTTTAGAACCATTGGTAATGTATTCAGTGTTCTCTCTGAGTAGGAAAGTGCAAAATTAATTGTTGTTGTGGGACGGATATTTATATAAGGACTACAATGTCAAGTTATCTGTGCTACTACATGTAAGCTGGTGTACTCACCTTTAAGTTTTGCATCATATTCCTCAGCACTGTCAAAAGTTTGATCTTTTGTTTTAAGCACAAGTCCACCAAAACTGGAAAACAAAATCAACAATTACTATTTGGCCAATATCTTTCTTATCTCTATATACTTACATATTCTATATACATATCTCTTTCATGAATCCTATTGTTATTACACTATTTTCAATAAATTCCAACCATTATTATAATTGACAATAATACATGTATCAAATTTTGATTAACTAACATCTCATTAGATCAAATTAACACAATCATTTTCCTTTTACTAATTTCATTCAGTAATTAGGTATTTAATTAATCTTTCATATGACTTAATAAACCATTAACTTAATATCTGAATCATAAAATCTTATTTTGAGACTATAGCAGAAAGTTGCAATATTTGATTGCTTAGCTATAAATTTGTTCTTTTTCTTCCATCATGAAAATAATTTGCAGCTCATTTCGTAATGAGCAATCTGAACACTTCCTGCACTGTTTTCCACTCTGTCAATTAATATAAACATAATTCAACCAATAATTAAAAAGCCTTCTATATTAGGTGTCCAAAGGCGTCTATATGAAGTAAAGGGTTAATAAGAATGGTGGGAAATATAATTTTCAACTATAAATGTGTCCATTCAGCACTGGACATGGATGTTCCTGCTATATTATTTCACCAAAATTTAAGTACAGAGGAAGCCATAACTCCTGTAAAATTTGACAGATGATGACAAATATTGTTCTTGCTCTGTACTTTATAGCTACACATGAAATATTAATTGAATACATAGACCCTGTCAGATGATTTTAATCAGAAACTATTATTTTATCTGAAATAAAGTTGAAAAAGGGACACAACACCTGTAAAATTTGACCGACATCAACCAATATCAAACCTGACATACAATTTATAACTGTACAGCTATACATGAATAGAAATTCTGTCCTGAGAGTTACAGTTTTGGAAGACCAAGTTCCTATGAAAACATTTATACAAAGAGACAGTATTTTCTATCTGAACCAAAAACACCATTAATATATTTTTTTTCTCGCATACTAACCACATTAAAAAAATATTTTAATTCAATTCATTGTTATATTTTACTGCAATCTTTTTTAAAACATCAAATTATATGTCTATCTATATAATTTACATATCACATATTTTTATATGAAGAGTCATTAATGGTGAACGTCACAGCAAAAGAATTTTATTTCAGACCTGGGTTGACCTAGAAATATTTTATCCTGGTAAAAATGCAAATATCCGCTTATCTGGTATGCAAGAAATTTCTATCTCATCCTAGAGTTGAGATAGAATCCAACACTGTTAAAATGAAACTATTTAAGATGTGACATAGAAAAAACACATGATGTAAATTATATAAATTACATATTAAAAGCAATTGTGGTTAAAAAATATTATGATGAATTAAATTGAAATAATTAGTCAATATTTTGGTACATCAGAATCATTCATGTTTTTTTTGGTTTGGATAGAAAAATCCACTTTGCCGGGTAAGTATTTCTGAGGTAACTTTGCAGAGCCCGAGACACTCCCATCCAAAACAGTTATACACTAAAGGTGACAGACAAAAATGCACACATTGATGATAAGCAAAATGCAGACAACATGCATATTCTCCAAGTAGCATAATACCACCTGTAAATTTGTTTTTAAGGATGCAATGGCAAATTTAAGTAATCTTGGCAATATATATAATTATGTAGCAATGTAATAGTTCTAACATGCAACTACTTTCACAGATTTGACAGTACATGTACATGTTTCAAAAAGTAACATAACTGCATGCAAGACCTGACATCACCACAAGCAACACCTGGGAGGAAGTGTAGAGGTTAGAGTGGTGGCTGCTCAACATAGGAGTCATAGGTTCATTCCCAAGCGCTTCCTGATGGCCTTCCAGAAACAACACTGGTGTTACTGAAGAAATGGGACTCGAGAGTGATTACTATAAGCTTGGAGCCCACTTCACAATTGAGCTAAATTAAATTAGTAAACTACAAGTAAAAGATATGTCCATTTTACAAGCAATATATGCACACTTACAAATCTTTGGTTACCTTAAACCCTTCACTCTCAATGGTTGACATTGTCCTTGGTTGATCTTGAAAGAAACAAAATAAATGTTAATTAAATTACATGGTCAAACAATTATTTGACAAAATAACATTGTCTGACATCACCCCTATACTAGCTTTGCGTCAGTACTACCAAACTGTGATGTAACCACATGGTTGGTACCATCACTATTTCATGAATGAAAGTTTTCTATAACTCCCATTGAAAAGTCATTCATTTTTCAGATGTCCTATTTGATTGGATGTTGTCAGCTGTTGTTCTGTTCTGTTCAAATAAAATGATGAAGAATTTGTGTAATTTTGCATGGGTAATTGACACAAGGGGTGGCGGTTTCTGACAATAAATAACCAATATCTCAGCCAGTAAGTAAATACTGATGTCTAGAGTAGAGTTAAACTAATCACAGTTAATATGGCAAGCAGAGGTTTAATGCTATTTAAACATATTACAAGCTATAAATGACATATCCAATTTTATTAGTGAAGAAAAACTGTAGAATGAATCTGAGTTTCACCACTGTCCTTCTGCAAATAACTGGCAAACTTTCTCAAATAAACTTTTAGATTGATCTGGGTTCAAACTCTTTACCACTGGGTGAAACGTAAATAATCTGTAGACGGTATCATAGACCACTTGGCACAAAGAGAACGCCCATGATTGAAACATATACGACTAGCACCAATGTTTTCAATATTTTAACACAATAACATTTATGTACAAGCCCCCACCCCTTTCCCCACTGTTTACATATTAAGTTTCATGATGAAGTAGTTCACTTATGATGATTTATAGAAGACTAACCGTCACATAAAGACCGCCGCGTGGTCTAGTGGTTAAGCGTCCGCCTCGCATGTGGAAGGTTGTGGGTTCAATCCCATGCCAAGTCATACCAAAGACTTCAAAAATGGTACTAAAAGCTTCCTCGCTTGACGCTCAGCATTTAGAGGAAAGTTCTAGGTCTGGTCGGCCCGGTGTCAGTATAATGTGACTGGGTGGGTATCATACCATGTCTTTGCGGCAAGATACTCCAGTGTTACAGCGCTTAGAATACTGTCTCAAGTAGACACCATTGCGATATGACTGAAAAATTGTTGAAAGCGACACTAAACACCATACAACAACAACAACAACTGTCACATAAAACATAACCAAGCAATGGAGAAGCACTGGAGCCCTCCGGAAGCCCACTTACCCGATTCTTGAAATAATCAAAAATGTGCCCATGCAGGTACAATACCAAATACCAAGTTTCATTTAAACAGGATTAACATTCAAAAAACAAATCTTAAGGAAGAACAATTCTATAAATATGATCCATAATATTACATTTCTAATCCAGCCCTTCCCTTTCCTTGAATGCTTTTTTCAGTTCCAGTCGTTGTTTATTTTTGTTAAGCTTTGCCTTCTTTTTCAGCACACTTTCTCTTCGGCTTTGAGCATCAAAGCTGTTCTCCTTATTAATCAATATATCTAGATGATAGGCCAATCTTTCTCTTGCCTTTTTCCTGTTCTCCGACTGAGACCTGGTGTCGTGACTCTGAAAAGACAAAGACACAGAGTGTTAAATTATTATTATTAAGCAACTGATAGGGAAGGACAAGTGCAAAGTACCTAATCAATATGTACTGGTTTATTTAAATACCTGTAAATATTATAAAAATGAATGAATGAATTGGAGTTATACAAATAAGTCATAGGTTAAAAATCAGTTGTTTCCAAATACATATATATGCAGTTCATTAATTTAGCCGAAGATAATAATAATATTTAAGTGTATAAAAGTGATCATGATATAAGACTGGTACCAGTTAAAATGCGTACAGTTTCAATGATGATACATAATAATAAAGAAACCAGTCCTAAAACTGACTTACGTTTTTAAGTATTTAGGTATATTTAAAAGCTTGTGAAATAGAAGCCAGCTCAGAAAAACTGTGTGACACATGGAGCAGCCAGGACCCAAGATCAGTGGTGTTGTACTACACCAGGACAGTAAGGGGGTCATGGAGCACATGGAGCAGCCAGGACCCAGGATCTGTAGGTGCTATACTACACCAGGACAGTAAGGGGGTCATGGAGCACATGGAGCAGCCAGGACCCAGGATCTGTGGGTGCTATACTACACCAGGACAGTAAGGGGGTCATGGAGCACAATGAGCAGCGAGACCCAAGAATCTGTGGGTGCTATACTACACCAGGACAGTAAGGGGGTCATGGAGCACATGGAGCAGCCAGGACCCAGGATCTGTGGGTGCTATACTACACCAGGACAGTAAGGGGGTCATGGAGCACATGGAGCAGCCAGGACCCAGGATCTGTGGGTGCTATACTACACCAGGACAGTAAGGGGGTCATGGAGCACATGGAGCAGCCAGGACCCAGGATCTGTGGGTGCTTTACTACACCAGGACAGTAAGGAGGTCATGGAGCACATGGAGCAGCCAGGACCCAGGATCTGTAGGTGCTATACTACACCAGGACAGTAAGGGGGTCATGGAGCACATGGAGCAGCCAGGACCCAGGATCTGTGGGTGCTATACTACACCAGGACAGTAAGGGGGTCATGGAGCACAATGAGCAGCGAGACCCAAGAATCTGTGGATGCTATACTACACCAGGACAGTAAGGGGGTCATGGAGCACATGGAGCAGCCAGGACCCAGGATCTGTGGGTGCTATACTACACCAGGACAGTAAGGGGGTCATGGAGCACATGGAGCAGCCAGGACCCAGGATCTGTGGGTGCTATACTACACCAGGACAGTAAGGGGGTCATGGAGCACATGGAGCAGCCAGGACCCAGGATCTGTGGGTGCTTTACTACACCAGGACAGTAAGGAGGTCATGGAGCACATGGAGCAGCCAGGACCCAGGATCTGTGGGTGCTATACTACACCAGGACAGTAAGGGGGTCATGGAGCACATGGAGCAGCCAGGACCCAGGATCTGTGGGTGCTATACTACACCAGGACAGTAAGGGGGTCATGGAGCACATGGAGCAGCCAGGACCCAGGATCTGTGGGTGCTATACTACACCAGGACAGTAAGGGGGTCATGGAGCACATGGAGCGGCCAGGACCCAGGATCTGTGGGTGCTATACTACACCAGGACAGTAAGGGGGTCATGGAGCACATGGAGCGGCCAGGATCTGTGGGTGCTATACTACACCAGGACAGTAAGGGGGTCATGGAGCACATGGAGCAGCCAGGACCCAGGATCTCTGGGTGCTATACTACACCAGGACAGTAAGGGGGTCATGGAGCACATGGAGCAGCCAGGACCCAGGATCTGTGGGTGCTATACTACACCAGGACAGTAAGGGGGTCATGGAGCACATGGAGCAGCCAGGACCCAGGATCTGTGGGTGCTATACTACACCAGGACAGTAAGGGGGTCATGGAGCACATGGAGCAGCCAGGACCCAGGATCTGTGGGTGCTATACTACACCAGGACAGTAAGGGGGTCATGGAGCACATGGAGCAGCCAGGACCCAGGATCTGTGGGTGCTATACTACACCAGGACAGTAAGGGGGTCATGGAGCACATGGAGCAGCCAGGACCCAGGATCTGTGGGTGCTATACTACACCAGGACAGTAAGGGGGTCATGGAGCACATGGAGCAGCCAGGACCCAGGATCTCTGGGTGCTATACTACACCAGGACAGTAAGGGGGTCATGGAGCACATGGAGCAGCCAGGACCCAGGATCTGTGGGTGCTATACTACACCAGGACAGTAAGGGGGTCATGGAGCACATGGAGCAGCCACTTTATCCACATGTGCGTACATATAATACTGGTTTTACCCAAGAAGACTTTAGCATAATTTTTTCAAGTTTGATAAATTTCTTTCGCATGAGATTAAACATTAACAAATTAAATAGAAATAAAATAAATGTTTTCTGAAAACTCACATTGTGTATAATATTAGTTATATTACATATTTAGAACATAACTGTGTGTGTTTATATGTTACTAAGTACAGTCACACTTCTCTAAATCAGCCAAGGAGTAAAAGCTGTTGACTTCTGGTCATGCATCAATCATACTTTACATAGATAAGACAAACCTGTCTTAAGCAGTCAGCCAAGGGAATAAGCAAAAGTGGCCTTTTAATACAGGTTGTTGCCTAAAACAGGTTAATTTTCTTTGAAAGCACAGGCATGGGATATAACAAATGTGGCTGCTAAAGATAAATGGCTGTTTAACAGAGGTGACCACTTGAAGAATGTTTGTATCTAAAATCATGGAGTGACCCCATACTGAAAATTTGCCCAAAATGTGTAATCTTGAATTCGAATTCTCCTCCACTCCCATCATATAAGCATCCTAAAACTGCCTATGAAAATCTATACTGAAATGTCCACTTACCTTGACCACAATACCTGTTGGTATATGTTTCAGTTGTACGCAGTTGTTAGTCTTAGCCACTGATTGTCCACCTGGCCCACCACCACGCATAAATTCTTCCTCAATATCAGCTTCTTTGATTTCAGGCCATACGTACGTTTTCTTTGAGATGGAACAAACTTGTAGTACAGATACAGGCTGGTATGTCAGCAGTCTGGAAGGGGAAGATGTGCTAATTAGTATTTATATTACATTTTTGCCAATGATTTCTAGAGAAAACATGTCACTGGAGCATTGCAAGCGATACATACTAGTAAGTTTCCTACTGGTTTACCTGTTTACCAATTTTATTGCTAAAGCAACCACAATTTACAACTGAAAAAGTAATAAAATGATGTGTATTATCCGTTTATTATCCTCTCTCCACATGCTAAGTTTTCCAAAATTGTAGCTTCGGTACTTTTTGTGTCACCACAAGATCCAGACTATATCTGTAATTTCAACCAATTTTGTTGTCAAAGCTACCACATTTTTTATCCAACTAAACAAAAGAAATAACCTGCCTGCATTATCTCCATATTGCCCTCTATCCACATGCAAAGTTTCACAAATCTAGCTTGAATACTTTTTGAGTAATCTTTCCGGACTGACAGAGTTTGAACCTAGTCCCATACTGTAAAACCGGTAGAGGACTAATAAAAGTGGCAAATCACTGTGGGGATTATTTCCCTTTGGCAAGATTTGAGGAAAACTTTTTTTTTTTACAAAATTAAAAGTTTGTACTTGAAAGCCGGGCCCGATTAGCTCAGTCAGTTACACGTCTGACTATCAATCCAGGGGTCATGAGTTCGAATCCCCCGCCCGGCAACAGTCTCCGTGATGATTGATATACGACATTGTGTTTCATTATCATTCGTCTCTCACCACTGATTCAAGTGGGAAAGTTATCAGTTACTTGCGGAGATGGGGTATGCTCGAGTACTGGTTAATCCCAGGAAACAGTGGTTAGGTTTACTGATCGTCTGTTAGCCCTCGATGGCATAAAAATGACGCTAAATATTCAACCAAATCAATTGTACTTGAAAAACTGATTTATAATGATAAAGAAATTCAATGATTAATGAACAATTATATTGTATTATGGGATATAATTCCAAAGGGCAGTTCACATATTTGATAAAAACCTTGAATTGTTTGTATTGTGTTTAGAGCGCTTTCAAAAATTGTTCAGCAATATCACCATGGTGTCTATTTAGACAGTATTCTAAATGTTGCCACACTGAAGAATCGTGCTGCAGACACATACCCCACCAGTCTGACTGACACCTGGGCAACCAGAACTAGAACTATCCTCTTAATGCTGAGCACCAAGCGAGAAAGCTTCTAGTACCATTTTTCAAGTATTTAGTATGATCCAGCCTGGGATCGAACCCACAACCTTCCACATTTGTTTACCCTAGACCACCACCACATTAAAAAATAATAATAAAAAATGGAGACTCACATGCACAACATGAAAAATAAGTCAACCTCAAAGAGATTCATGCAAACCTTGCTTGTTGCATCCAAGTTCATATCACAAGAATGTACATCAGATAAATTTCATTCATTTATAAAACTAATGCATCTAAAGTCTATACCTAGGCAAAATGTCACATTTATCCATTATCTAACACCTTATACTGGTAAATTGATTATTGTAGCAGTAAGTTTACATCTGTAATTGGAACATATTGTTTCCTATTAGTAACCAATACGCAGAATTTCATTAGAATATCTGAAAGGAACTCAAGTTATTGAGTGGAAACCATTTTGGGACGTACAGATGGACAGTTGAACAGATAGATGGTATAACATCATATGCATCCCCTTGCAATCTTCAAATGACCAGCGCATAAAAAGCAATTTTCTCTATTTTGATAAACAAATTACTTTTTAACTTTCAATTTATGTTAGTGATACTTTTGTACATTTTACCGCTTGTTTAAGTTTACCTTATAACTCCAGAAGTTAGACAAGTCAAAACAGGGCTCCAACTTGGAAGTAGTTTGGTACAAAGCAGCGGCCCAGACATTGACTAACTGTTCTCAACTCTGTTAGTAATCTGAAAATAATATAATAATTTTATTTTCTATGGTTTCAGTGCTCCAGATAAGCTTTACTTTAAATGAATATTTTACCTGTTAAATTAGTATTCAATGCTTTATACTTTCAAAAGTTTTGGGTCAAAATGGACATTCTTATCAAACTGCCATTTAAAACGTTTTAGTAAGACTCGACCAGGGATTGAACTCATGACCTCCCACATGCGAGGCAGATGCTCTACCACACTGTGGTTCTTAATGGCGATCAGTACATGACCTATTGGTATGAAAACCATGTTAAGGTTCCACCAGAATGCTGTTAGATTCTACATGTTTCATTATGCTGCTGACCAAAATGTGTTCCAGGGACTTGCAGCAAATGCAAGTGAGGGAGACTTGTCTGTTATTGGCAGAGTCATACTTCTCACCTTTCTTGAATACTGGTGCTACACTGACAGGCTGCCAATCATCAGGAACACACCCTTCCAAAATTTTCCTGTTGTAAATAGTGGAAGGGATGGAGCTAATCTCTTTCCTACATTCTTCGAGTATGCGTGCACTGATATTGCCAAGGCCAAATGTAGGATAAAAGCCCCTTGGACAAAAGTCCCTTGGTCAAAATATGTATACATAATCAAAAGCCCTTGTACAGTTTTTGACCAAGGGGCTTTGTTCAAGGGGCTTTTGTCATGATACCACCAGGGCCAGCAGCTTTATGTATGTTGAGCTTACATAGTAGTTTCTCCATGCCAGTTACATCTACTTGGATGTTCTTTATATTTGGAAAAGGACTCGGGGCCTTTAGAAGGAAGGCGTCATCTGGCTCAGAGGTGAAATTAATTGTTGAGGATATTTGCTTTGACCTCATTTTCCGAGTGTAAGATTCCATTTTTAACAAATGACCAGAATCTTTATTGGTTATCCTAGATGAGTCATTGTCATCTTCGTTTGTCTTGTCTGAAACATTATCAGATATATATTTCAGCAAGACTCTCTGATAGACTTCTGGACAAGAGCCCTGAATTTCTTGTATTTCTCTTTGAACTTGGGGCTAGTTAAATAGTGTGCCTTATGGAAGGGTTTCTCTCTCTTGTGAATTAATCTTTTTGTGGCAGTTCAATTCATCGGAAACTGTACTTAGTTTTTGACATCCTACAAAGAATAAATTTATCAATAGCCTGAAGCAGTTCAGACAATTCATTGACTGTCTTGTTACCTATGTGTGAATGAAAATTGGCATTGAAAACCTGCATACCCTATTGACAGGTGATGGGTTATTTGTAAAAAGGAGATCTAGGGTTTTGTCTAGTCTGGTTGGGATGTCGACTTCCTGGGATAATGTCTTGTATAATGTCTATCAGTTGTCTCTGGGTATTTACTTTTGACACACCCGGAGGGACATACATGTTCGTCCAGTCTATATTTCCACAGTTGAAATCTCTTCCAATCAGGATTTTGGCATTTTTTATGATTTGTTTCAAAGAATCATTAAAATGATTTAGCTTGGGTCTGTGATATCAGGTAATCTGTAGAAGGAACTGAGGTAAAGTGTCTTGCAACAGATTATGTTCAGCTTGCACCACACAAATTCAGTCAGTGTGCAGCTTCGGGGTTGCAACACAAACAAAGTCTTTCTTAAAAGCAAGAAAGACTCAACCATGTGCATTTCTTTTTCTGCCCCTACAGAAGGGTGTCATAGTCATCTGGAAAGATCTCAGAGTTGGCCATGTCGGGTGTTAACCATGATTCACATAAAAAAATGACAGAATCGATAATAGAATGGAGTTCTGTTTTGGTATTTTTAATTGACTGAAAGTTTATGATAAGTCTTAAAGAATGGTTAGGGGTGGATTTTTTCTTTTTATGTTTCTGGCCTGATTGGGGCCGATTGATTGGGGAGGAAAAAGCAGAGGGTTCCCCAAGGTTGGTCGTGGGTGTGTTGGATTTATCTTGATGGTCTGTCGAGACTGTTAATCTTGGAGATGACCACTAGCTCACAGTCAGTCTTATATAGCATGGTAAGTCTTGCATCTCTTTTCCTGTTCTCCAATGATCTCCAACCTGAATGTGTTGTATCATGGTAGTGACACTGGACCAGTGGCTACTCAAGACAAACCTTGCTGTCGTTCATAATACTCTCTCCAGCTTCCTAATATATGTCTGACAACAAAGGGGAGTCATATTTGACATTATATGACAGTATATAACCATAGTTATTGGATGAGGTCGATATCACGTCTTTAAATAATGATAACTATCCGAAAGTGTGATTGTCCGAATAAAGCGTACTTCATTACATTTCTGTTTACTTCGTTTACTACGCTACTAAATATCCAGAGATACTTTTCTCGTTTAATAAATAAAACGAGTGAACAAATATTTGTCTTAAAATGACATTACAAGTGTTAGGAAAAACATCTTACATCAGAGCTGAAGTCGTCGTTGTTGTTGTTGCTTTATCATCGGTTGCCAGTCAGTTCGAGATCGGTTATTATTATTATTTTACAAACAGTCTTTTTTTTAATAAACAGCGACCAAGTAATTCATTTCATTTGCAGACAGCATTTTATTGTTATAACTTAAATTCTTCTTATTTAAATACGTCTTGTTAATAGATGTGTATTGCCGACTACAGGGATCATAAGTACCAATAAAGGGTCGAACTGTCATTAGACCGGAATGCCTGTCATAAACTTCAATTCCGCCTGGCCGAAGTCTTGTTTTGACTAGTCGTTTACACAAGGTTTTACAAGGAAATGATTTAATACTGTTATCATTCATACACCATACTAGCTAAGGTTGGTTGCAGTAGTATTATTTAATATTATGACAACTTGGTGAATGCTGAAATATTTTGAACATGACGATTTGAAAGACAAAATAAGAAAATATAGCCATACCCCACCCATCTTTCAAATTGTATAATAATAATAATATTGACAATTGTAGTGTTTCCGTCTTGTTGCTTTAAACTCTTCATTTCAAACAATTCCCTTCATAACAAATGTCAGCAAAATTATATGCAAATTTTGTTGCAGCGGAGCTGTAAGCATATTTGTGCCAAGACGCAAAGGTTCCCAATCCATTCATTGTTCTTGGTGCATGCATACCTTTTCTGTTTTGAAACTATTCACTTTAGGCTAACTTAAGACATAAAGCAATTTGTTTGTTCTTTTCCTGCTGATTCGCTCGGTGACTTGAAAAACTGAGACACTTTATAACTGAAAAACGTCTACTAGATTATCATTTAGCTGTTAATGGCATTAATGATTAAGTTTCTATTATTTTACATATATATCAGATATTATTTAAAATTGTTTTTGAAAGAAAAAAACATTTTAAAAATATTCGATATGATGCTTTTTTTCCTTATTTTTGTGTCAATGTGTCTTTCGGTTATTACTAGTTACTTCCTTTGATATGATCATAACCGAAATACAGTTATTTTTATCACATATATATAAATTTCTTTGTTTAAACATCAATAGTGATTGAGCAAATGTATTATCAATATAAATCTAGATCTGATTGGGTTATATAAATGTATATTTTTATTCTGACTGGTATTATTCAAGTGTATTTTGATATTCCCCGAGTTTTCTACCATATAAATGCACAAGTTCAGTTAATAAACATATATCCCTTGTATACCTTATACCGCGATATACCTATTACCGCGAATGCCCATATAATAACAAACTGGGAAGACATGCGCAAAGCTCCAACTTCCGTTAGCGTCAGCATTTGTTTGCATTTCGTATTGGCAACTGTTTTTTTACTCCGTACACTTAAATAACCTTATTACTGTTTAGTATTGATGCCATTCTTTACATGGTTGAATTTTTTTAGACTTGCGGTATTAGGTATGACCAGTATATATCTGGTAGTAAGGACTCTTTAATAAATACATTTTTTTTGTTTTACATATTTGATAATATTATTTTATAATAAAAATAACAATATGCAGTTCAAATTCCTTGTCCTAATACTCCTATTGTATTGTATTCATGCAAAATCTCGTTTTCAATTATCTTAACTTCCATTCATCCCAGGAACACATATTAAAATTCTTACATTGCAGAATGAAATTCTCTTCAAAATAATACCATTTCCAGCAATTTGTGTTTAAAATTGTTGAAGTGCTTCTGATTACAAAATTTGTATACTGCAGCTAAAATAATGCCACATTACGAGAATTTTCCTTCAAACCACAGTATCTATAGTTCAAGATCACTTTGCATAATGGAAACATGTAAACCCTTTACTTCATATAGACACCTTTTGACACCTCTGATATAGAAGGCTTTTGAATTATTGGGTGAATTATGTTTATATTAACTGACAGAGCAATCTGAACACTTCCTGTTCTGTTTTCAAAGGCCTTCTGTGATTGGTGCGGGGAAACAGGTATCTATAGAGTAAAGGGTTAAACATCTAAGATTATATACAGCTTACAGTTTATGTAAGGAAATCAGTTGCCTGTGAATTATGAACGATTAATTTGCTGAATAATTAATCCTTCGTGTGCTGTTTTATCAGTTAGTCAGGAGATGTAAGTTTCCTACCCTTATATACAAGTCCTTGTTATGTTGATATATACCGGTCGTTCACTTTTTTCACAGAATTTATTAACAAAACTTAATTTAGCATTTTCTTAACTGCGTGAATGAATTTTGTTCAACCATTTCCATTGAAGTGTACAATGTCCTGTTCATAATCCTTTGGGAGCCGGACTATATTTGATCTGGGCATTTTGCCTTTGATATAAGTTTATTGTTCTTATGTCGTTATGCATTAAACAACCTTTTTTCATTTTGTTGTATTTTACAAACCATTCCCTTTCACTTATGTTTACATAGATTACTTCACATCCATGCTGATAATGGACATAGTTTCTGTAATTCTCATTGCAATCTCTGAAGGTGACGATGCTGATTTAATATCATTTCCCCCGATACAAACAATGCAGCGTATGGCTCGAACTCTTTGATTAATCCTTTGCAAAAAAAACCGAACTCATCCTGTAACCTGAAAATATAGGAAAATGTGTTATAATAATGAAATAATATTATATTAAGGAATAAAGTTAAATAAATTAAGAAGTGTGTAAGTGTTATGATAAATTATCCTTACTATCTTAGATCATATTAATGAAATAGAAGTATATATAGATATAACTTTAAGTATATAAACTTTTTTATGATAATCTTGTTCGAAATTGGTTTATATAGAATTATTTAAATATTTGTTGTGATACATATATTATAAAATGTTACAAACCTCCAAATACAATACAATACAAATCCTTTATTTCGTAAATAGAGGCCTCTGGCCAAAAATACATTTAGTAGTGTCAAAATATGAAATGAAATATGGCATACAATTTATGTGAAAATATTTTACAATACTCTTTTTTATTATAATTGTGATTCATTTCGTACCAAAATAAAGTGGATATATGCAGCAAGTTTCGTAAGTTTGAAAATGTCATTTAGTTGTAGTAGCTGATAAAAATCTTTTAAGTTATTTTCACCAAATCACCAAGACTGTAAATATTGTAGTCTCAGATCCACATATCTCGGACACAGAAAAAATACATGATATTCATCTTCTATAACGTTTATATTTGCATGAATATAACAATATGTACACCTTTGGTCTTGCCTTTCAATATTTTCATGGCGACCAGTTTTTATTTTGAGCTTGTGACTGGAACATCGAAAATGGGCAAGAGATTTTTTATGTATAAAGGGAATTTCAATACAAAGATATTTTTCTGGATTTGATAAAGTTTTGAAATACTTATAAGTGTCACAACACATGGATTCTGCAATACTACCATGCCAGTACTGGGTCATGCAATCTGATAGTCGTTGTTTAAATGCTAAAATAAACATAATTATATCCCCCACTTCATGTGAAATCCAAACATACCCGAATCCATATCGAAACAATAATTTATTGACACTTGAAGCCCAAGTTTTTCTTCCAACATCATCTAAATCTTTAAACATTTTATAACAATGTTTTGGATATTGGTGATTTGGCATATGTATTATTTTACACCAGTACTTAATGCAATTTGTATGATATTAAAGCAACACACAAAGGAAGCCTTCCGCACTCGCCGAGCGCTACGCTATTATTTACATAACTATTAACACCTAAAAAGTATTTACAAAAATCAGCTTGAACTGACTCAATTGCACTTGAATATTCATAACTCCATATCTCTGATGCATAACACAATATAGGTTTTACCATTGAATCAAAGTTATAAAAGAATCTCTCAAGTCGGCTAATATAACTATCGCTAAATAAAGCGATTTACGTTCCATGTTCATCGTTCATTAATCATTTTAATATTATTGCCTTTTATAATCAGATACATCAAGATATGGCAGTGTGATTGTACTTTAAAACGGTGATAAAGGTCAAACGCGCGTCCATAATTATAATAAACTATATGTGAGTGAATAATTTTCTTTATTGATTTGTATTCATATTAATGATTAGCACTGATCACTCATTCAGACAATAGAATAAAACAAACAACATCATATTATTATTTCTGTAATAAATAATAAATAAACACCATCAATCAAAAAAAAAACATCTTTATTCTTTGATATTGTTCTTATTATTTGCAGCATATTAATTTTAATAGATATTAAGATTTTGTTTTTGTTTATAAGTTAAGATCAGTTAAATAAATTATATTAGTAGCTTGACCTGTCATGCTGACTTACGTGATGAAAATTCATCCATAGTTTCCAATTGGTGAATACTGCATTAAGGTGTGACCAGGACTAGTTGCTATATAGTATTACGTTTATGACAACCACTTGCTAGAAGCCACAGCATCGTCAGTTGAGGTGACCAGTTGAATCGAGCTTGGTTAGAATACAAATCAACCCATACCCTTGTCAGGCTGTGAGTGTTTGCATGCATGTGTTTGAGGTTAAAAAATTGATTTCCAAGTGAAATGAGGGTAAAATAAATGGGTTAAAACACAAGATACAATCTGTATAAAACTGGAATGTGAGACCACAATATAAGGCATCGATCACCTATTTCCACACTCTTTATACCTGGCTTGGATCAGTGTTTCCATAAATTTTAAGTCTCAATCAGTAACCTATAACATATATAATAAATAGAGGATCTGACCTGGAGTGCTCATTTATTATTGAATGTTTTAAATATGTTTGCAAAAATATATAATGCAAGGCTCTGCAGAGCATTATATAATTTTTTCCCAACAAGTTCCATAAATTCAGTAATAAATTTGCATATTTATAACACTACTTAGGAAAAGGGTAAATTAACCATTTGTTAAACAGATCACCTCTATCAGGAATGAGACTAAATTGGACATATTAGTTTCCGTAAGTTGTAATGTCTCTAAGTAATGTAATTTTACCAAAACAAATCAACATCATTTGTATATGGGCAAGTCGGAAGAATTTCAGTATTTTATGTACGATAGTTGAGTTATATGGAAAATGCCAAGTGAAGATTTGAAAGTGATGTTAGGTGAATGTCAAAAATATGTCATGGATTGATTTCACTCCTGTACTGTTAGTTATGTGATAACATCAGTAAGAGAATATCTACCACTATTATAACTATATTATTCTTAAACCATGAATTATATACATGTTAATGTGTTAGCTTAGTTTTATTTATATGTCACATTTAAAATTTATTTTATATCAATTTATATTATATTTTATATTAATAATAAAGAGAACTGTCATTTTACACACATAAATTTATTTTATATCAATTTATTTACAGCTCACCTAAGCCGAAGGCTCACAGGTGAGCTTTTGTGATCGCCTGGTGTCTGTCATCTGTCATCCGTTGTCTGTTGTCATTCGTCCGTTGTTAACTTTAAGCTTTTAATAACTTCTCCTCTACACAACTGGGCCAATTTTGATATAATTTCACAGAAATGTTCCTTGGGTGACCCTCTACCAAGTTTGTTCAAGCCATCTTGATTCGTCAAAAAGCATGGCGGCCAGGGGGTGGGGTTAGTTTACTATATAAGCTATAGTAAAAACTTAAAAAATCTTTTTGTCAGAAACTACTGGCTCGATTTTAAAATAATTTCACAGAAATGTTCCTTGGGTGACTCTACCAAGTTTGTTCAAGCCATTTTGATTCCTCAAAAAACATAGCAGCCAGGGGGTTTGAGTTAGTTTTATGTCAAATTACTTCTGTAATTGTTTTATAGCATAAATGTCTGTATATAGCAATTATTATAAGAAGAGGTAATAAACTCATTAAACAAACTTTTTTTTTTGCTATTATTATACAATATTATACCAGGTATAAGTTTTAAAAGATAATTCATCATAAAAAGATGAATGATACAAGTATAATCAATGACTGAAGATTGAAATATTATTCATTTATCATGAACCATTTTAAAATAGGTGTTTTTCTGAATATAAAAGTCAGAGTTTTTATGAATCAGACAGAGATGGTTAACTGCTTCATAAAAAAGCAATACCATATTTTTAGCTAGTTTCATCATAGCAAGAAGTCTGCTTTAGATTTTCAAAGTCAAAGTGTACTTGAAATCTTGGAGGAGTAACTTAATTGTTTTTTAGGAAGGGTGCACTGTGTCAAAGATTCTTTCAAGTGATAGAATTTGGGAAGGCTTGTGTTTGAAATATTTATTGTGCTGGAACTGTGGATTGTTTCATGCACAATAGTTTAGTCTTATGCTTTAGTTTGAAACCATTCTCAAACATAACAGGTTAGTTTTGTGCTGGAACTGGATTTTTATCTTAGTTCAAAGACTTAGCAGCTTTAGTAAAAACTTCAAAAGCCTTCTTGTCAGAATCTACTGACCTGATTTTGATGTAATTTCACTGACATTTACCATAGGTGAACCTCTACCAAGTTTGAACTCTTCTACGCATCTGTTATGTCTTCAAAACAAATCAAAATTCTAACTGCTTGCCCATCTCGTCTTTCTGGAATTTTGATTGTTCATGTATTATATAATCTACTTAAGTTGGGTGACTCAAGGTCAGCCAGGTGAGCGATATAGGGCCATCTTGGCCCTCTTGTATTATATTAATAGGGAGAATTGTCATTTTACCAGGTGATAGAACATTTTAAACTTTGAAATATTGAAAATATAAGAATATGTATACACTTGTCATCATGAGCAAATAACTATTTTACAAACTTGAGTGATTGTAACTATAAAAATTATGATGGATGGTGGGTGGATGTAGCAATCCAGCCATGAGCACATATATAGGTGGGGGCAAGTTTTTGAGGAAATTAGACATCTTTTACAGAGAATAAATGAAATAAACTAAAATGATTTTTTTTCTCTCTTTCCTTTTAGTATTGATGCTAATAGCACTATCATGAGTTCCAGTCCACCAACATCACCAGATGTTAGTGACATGGCCAAGGAAGCAGAACCACTTAATGCTGATGACAATGATTCAGGGGAAGTGACTCTGAACACTCTTGTTAGAGAGTCAGCTGACGGTGGTTCAACACAGTCATTAAGATCTAACAGCCAAGATGGAGGTTGTAGTGATGCCGAAAGAGAAGACTTCCAAAACGGTAGTGAGAAAGAAAAGGAGAAGCAGAATGTATCTCCAGACTTAGATAAAGACATTGATGCTATGGTTGAATATAATGTGAGGAATGGCCAAGTAGATCCAAATGCTTCATTAAATATTACTAATATCCCGGTTGATTCAACTCTTGATTCATCTCTTAATATGAATGCTGATGGTGGCAGAAGTCTAGATGAAACAGACATTGATGGTATGAAAGATAATTTGGAAATGACAAAATCTGTAGTTGAAACTGATGTGAATGGAAATCATCAGCAACTAGATATGGTTTCGGAGAAATCTTTTACTAGTGATACCAGCAGTGCTGTGGCAGAGACAGTCGTGAAGAATGTCCTTGAAAAGGCAGTAGAGGCTGTGCGATCTCGAGAAGCAGATGGTATGGAAGAAGAACCAGATAAAACTCAAAATGAATTCAACGTACCTGTTACTGACAGTGGGGACGTAAAAGTGGGCTTGTTTCAATATCATAGGTATGGTAATGATGAAAGTGACAAAGAAGAAAGTGAGGAAGATGATAATGATACTGTTGTAACAAAAGAACCTGAAAATGATAAAGTAAAAGAAAGTGATATAAAAGTAGGATTATTCCAGTATTATGATGATGCTGATGCTGATAGAGTCAGGAGTCCTGAAGTCAGTGAGATGGAAGATGAAGTAGTAGAAGACCAGCTTGACTCTATTACGGATGAGGAAAAACAGAACATTCTTAAGATGTACGGTCTAGAAACTGTTGATGCTATTTCACCTAAATCTGCTTCACCAACAGAGTCTTGGCCTACTGGTGAATCTGTGGAAGAAAATGATATGGAGAAAATTCCAATCTTAGATGTACAAAGGGAAATTTATGAACCACAAACTCGCCAGTTCTCTGTTAACCGAGATCCAAGCTCAAATGAGTCTACACCTAGATATGAGAGTTATAAACTTGATACTGAAGTTTTTAATGAAAAAGATAAATTTGAAACAGATAAACAACCTGAAGACATGGATAATGATGTCCAAAATGAAAAAAATAAAGATGAGGAAAGAAAGCCTACTTCAGATAATAAAGTTGAGGCTACTGAGATGGATGCTAATGATGAGCAATTTTTATGTGGAGGTGGTCCAATTCCAGAGATTTCGCCACCATTGATAAAATATGAATCTATCAAAGATAATGGAAAGTTCAGAATTGTAAAAACACCAAAGGAAGGTGGTGGATCGTCATATTCAACAATTAGAGTAGGCACAGATGCTTTGACACAGAGCCAGTCACCTCGAGAGTCTAGTTCCGAGGTCAGTCAGGGGTCAGGTAGCGAGAAAGGATCACCACTGGAACTGTCTCCAAGAAGCCAATCTGGATCCAAAACCAATGACACTGAGAGAGATAACACAGAAGTACAGTCAACAACCAGACCTGTCATCAGTGATTTGGAAACAGGGAGAGAAAATGTAGCCGACATGGAACCCACCCATGATAATAGCCACATTGATAGACTAAGACAGTCAGCTGAAATTGAGAATGAATTAACTCGAGCAAAAACTTCTTATAAAACTATGGTAGAATCTACTCCACAAGAAATTGATATCTCAAGCTCTACATCTTCAGCATACCAGCCTCAGAGTAGTAATCCGTCGGTGAATGTTCCAGAACTTCATGCTTTACCTAGAAAGAGTGCTCAAGGCGCACGAGTCACAGCTACAAATGAACGAGATGTGACACAGGTTAATAGAGATAGGACTGAGCCTGGCAGAGAAAGAACCCGAAGTGAGCAAGAAAGAGCCACAAGTGAACTTCGAAGAATCTCAAATGACAGAGAGAGTGCCAAATATAGATCAGAAAGGTCCCAGTATGAAGAAGCTGGTTCCTATATGAAAAGAGACGGGACCCAAGATGTGGAGGACAGAACACAAGCTGAAATGAGAACTTCCATTTCAAGGATAAAGTACATGACAAGAGACACTGATGGGAGGGAGATCAGCAGAACAGGGCCAGTTCCATATGAAGCTACAGCATATACAGACCCACTGGCATCTGACAGCAGATATCTAGAGGTTCAGGACGGACAGTATGGAAGACAGTATGATAATGATAGGTCAGTCTTTCTTATATTGATGTCACGATCTTCAATATTTCTTTTTTTTATCCCAAAATATGCTTTTAGTTAATTCATCTATGTAATTAGGCCGTCCTTAAAAAATAAATTGTTTGCCATGCTCCTATCTACTCATTCAAAATTGCAGCTAACCAAACCTTTTATTGACTTTCAAAAATTGTTTAATTTTCTTTTCATGATTTCTGTCCATTTTTCTTTAAAATGACTATGCAAAATCAAAATTTGGCAAAAAAAATTAGCTACCGATTATCTATCCACATGAAAAATACTGGGTTGGAGCACAGCAAACAAATATGTTTTTTAAGGATGGCCTTATTCAGTGTTGAACGTTCCATTAGTTGCGTTTTGAATATGTTTGATTTCAACTAAACATGTTGATGGTTTAAGTTTATTTTCCATGCCACTTAACAGTGTCGGAATTTATGAATAATTTTTGTGGTTTATAACTCTCAGTTCTTTTATACATTTGATTGTCTCAGTTTAAGTCACACATAAGTATACACATGTACACTCACCAGCATTCAGAACTGACATAGGCCACATATTTGTTTGAATACTGATGTAAGAAGTAAATACTTCAGTTTTTTTCAAACATAAAAAGTTTATTTTTTACCTTTATTAAAATGATCTCATTCATGCACATTTGATGGTCCATAATTATTAATAACATAGATCATATGAAATATTTGTAGGTATTTATCAGAGAGGCTAAACAGACAGCCAGAAGGGGTAAGGGAAACTGATCAAGCTGGTCAATTCTCATCAGCGTACCAAAAAGATTTGATACACAGTGCATATAGTCGTGTTGCTCAAAAGACCAGGGAACAAACATCCAGGAATACAGAACAAACCTTCAGTAGGTCAGCATCCAGGTCTCTGGATACTGGGGTCATTCCAGGCTTCAAGACCTTACAAGAGCAGCAGGTAAACATACTAGACCTTTTCCATATATATTTACTTTAATAATAGGTCTTGGAATGGTACACATACGTTTTTATACTGCCGTAGGTATGATAACAAAAACTTGTGTTTCTTTGACTGAAAAATGTTCAAAGTGACAATACATTTACTTATTAATTTATATGGATTTATTTAAGCTTGAATTTAGAATTACTTTTTAGTCCAATTCCAGGATCAAACCATAATAATTTTGTATTTTCTAGAAGCCATCAGGTTGAGTCTCGAGTTTATGATCAAATCTGTGACCTCTGGTATGAGGGACCAACACCAATATCTGTTTCACTACCACACCTCTGACTTGATGAATTACATTATGCCTTGTGGAATATATGGAATGACTATAGTCATACCTCAAGTCTTAAGTTTATTGGTGATAGACAATTATGATTTCAAAATGTTTAAAGGGGGATCCAAAAATTGTTTTTACGGCAATATTAAATACATACCCAAATATTAGTTGTTCTTACATAAAAAAGTTACCACTTGTACCTTAGTTAGAAATTTAATATAAAAATCATTATTAACAAGAATTAGATATAATATTCCTACATATCATTTATTGCAAGATTAAGTTAGTTATCATATGTAACAGAGTAACGGGATTGAAGTTTAAATTATGGTTGTAAACCATGATAATTTACAGATCCAACTGATGTTTTTCTTTACTGAAAATAAAAAAGTTATATACTAATGGGATGTCACAAATGATGTCCGCTACTAGTGATTCTTCTCATTTGCGAATAATGGGAATTATTTTCCAGCAATAGAAAACAGCAGTTAAATTTCGTAAATAAGAATTTTGACACTGAAATCCCACTTTTCAATGATAAAAATAAATACGGAATCATTTCCAACAATTGATACGTATTTATGTACAATAGCATCAGTTTATATTTGTATATTGTATTGATGTTATTGACATCGTTTTGCTCAAGCGCGTATCAAGAAGGTAATTATATAGGGAAATTAAAATTTGAGTAGTTAAGGAGTCGCAAATACTTTATTAAAGATATCTACGTAATTCAAAGTTCAAACTGTTACAAATCTAGGTAATTCATTGGTAGGCATATAATAAATTTAGGTAATTTATTGCGAGGAATGTAATAAATCTGGTTTCAACCGAATTCCAATTTCGATGTATATACATGTACATGTATGGTATGATGTTGAACAATACTTGGCTCAAACAACCCAAACTCGAACTATTTTGTCCAGTCCCGTCGTGTTCAAGCTATCAAAATTCTACTGTAATTCACAGTTAGGATTGTTATAAATCTACATAATTCATCATTAGGAATTTAATAAATCTAGGTGATTCAGTGTAAGGAATGGATAAATTTAGATATTTCACAGTTTGGAATGTCATAAATCTAGGTACTTCATAGTTAGATACAAATGTTATAGATAATACCTAACCTTGATTATTACAACATTAAAATGTTCCCATCTGTAATGAAGTTATATCCCTTATTATTTTATCAGGTTAGTTGGTCTTCAACTTTCAACACGCTGGAGGAGGAGCACAGACGTGAATTGCGTTCCCAGTACGAACGTCACCAGTACAATATACAACGGTTACAGCAGCAGATGGAGCTAGAGCTGCAAAAACAACATCATGCCATACGGAAAAAACTCGACATCCACAAGGAGGCACTGGTACAGATGTCACCTGAGAGGGAGAATCAGACAGCACCTAGAAGGTAGGCTGTTATTTTTATTATTTTTATTTTCTTAGAAGTCAAAATCAAACATAATTATTGTTGTCAAGGCCTAAAATAAAAATAGATTGTTTTTTCCCTTACATAACCATATAATGATGTCAGTCTCTCTCTTTCATAATGAATTATAAAAACACAATAACAAAACAGTAGTCATGTGACAAACACTACGTCATATACACAATAACAAAATAGTAGTCATGTGACAAACACTACATCATATACACAATAACACAATAGTAGTCGTGTGACAAACACTACGACATAAACACAATAACACAATAGTAGTCATGTGACAAACACTACGTCATATACACTATAACAAAATAGTAGTCATGTGACAAACACTACGTCATATACACAATAACACAATAGTAGTCATGTGACAAACACTACGACATAAACACAATAGTAGTCGTGTGACAAACACTACGTCATATACACAATAACACAATAGTAGTCATGTGACAAACACTACGTCATATAAACAATAACAAAATAGTAATCATGTGACAAACACTACGTCATATACACAATAACAAAATAGTAGTCATGTGACAAACACTACGACATAAACACAATAACACAATAGTAGTCGTGTGACAAACACTACGTCATATACACAATAACACAATAGTAGTCGTGTGACAAACACTACGACATAAACACAATAACACAATAGTAGTCGTGTGACAAACACTACATCATATACACAATAACACAATACTAGTCATGTGACAAACACTACGTCATATACACAATAACACAATAGTAGTCGTGTGACAAACACTACGTCATATACACAATAACACAATAGTAGTCATGTGACAAACACTATGTCATATTCACAATAACACAATAGTAGTCGTGTGACAAACACTACGTCATATACACAATAACACAATAGTAGTCATGTGACAAACACTACATCATTAACACAATAACAAAATAGCAGTCATGTGACAAACACTACATCATAAACACAATAACAAAATAGTAGTCATGTGACAAACACTACGTCATAAACACAATAACAAATTAATAGTCATGTGACAAATACTACGTCATACACAGTCGTCAATAGTTTTCTCTTCTTGTTCGTCTTTGTGACATACATTTACCATATTAGAAGTTACTTACCGGGGTGGTGAGACAGCAAATGTTTGTTTATTAAGATTTAAAGATAAGAGTTGGTTGTGCATATTAATCTTCAGAATAAATATCTTGGAGCATAAAGATAGTATGTACACATAAACCAAGATGGTAGAGAGCACATTTATGATAAAATATGTCAAAATATATCTGCATTCTTTAGCCATAGAAAGAATATAAGAATCCATCATGAGTATTCACGAATGAAATGACTCCTGATGCATTTGATGATCAAATCACATGATGCTCCCATTCATCTCAAGTCAATTTATATACCCTCGTTAATGGCTGTCATCACAAAAATATTCTACTTTTGAAATGATTGTTTGCCGTAACACCTAAAATTTCACGTTTATATGAAGAAATCAACATTTTAAAGTATGTACCAGAATGTTAACCACAGCTGTTAACCTGTCCGCACATTGTTTAAATAATTCACTTCAAATATAATTTTTTACTCTGGCCTTGTTCTTGTTCATAATTGTATATGTTGACATCATTATTTTGACGTAACATTTTAAAATATTTTTGTAAACTTGAAAATGAAAATATATATGATTTCTATTTGTGGATAAAGGAAATAGATTTAAATATTAACAATTAACAAAAAAAGATTTAGTCCCAGATTTTTGTCAGGTCATGTGACAAAGGTCTCATGTGACATGGAAAATAAAGTTTTCCCCTTGAAAACTCATATCTTCTGTAAATAGAAATGAGAAAATATAATTTGACTGTTTTAACTTCTAAAAAAATTCAGAAAAGTCTGACAATTAATTTTAAATTTGTACTATTTATAGTGATACACAGCAATTTTGATAAATTTTCACTTGAATATTTTTTTTTAATTTATATGCATAGTTCTACAAGATACAAGTATAAAACTTTAATTTCTATACTGTAACAGGACTCTGGCCAAAATAAATCACAAACATGTAAATAATCAAAATTAATATCAACATTGCAAATTGGCAAATTTTACATGTAATTTAAAAATCTCATAACATGAAGTGTTCATTAATAGAGGGAAGCCAAAAATAAACTGGGATGTCCAATGATAGCCATCAGCATGACATAATTCTCTTACTTTTCAGATATAGATCTCCAGACAGAAGTTTGTCACCAGAAAGACACCATAGGTCACCTGACAGGTCTAATGATATAGTGGAAAGGTTAAGAGAAAGGTCAAGAGAAAGATCAGGTAAAGATATTGTTAAAGTTACAGGCTGGGGAAATAGATGAATTTTCTGATGCTGCAGAGGATATTGATAAAGAAATAGGAAGAATGCTATGGTTAGCTCGTTCAGTAGCTAGTCTGACTATCAATCCAGGGTTGCATTTCACAAAATAACTTACGATAAAAATTGACGTAAGTCAGTTTGACAATTTCTCCGTTGTGAGTCCAAATTTTGATCAACATTTAAAATGTTGGTATTTTCAGAAAATATGTAATTTTCTGCATGATTTGAGCCAATTTGGCTTCATTTGGATGACATTAAAAATATTATGAATAATTGTTGGTTTACATTTACGACGATTTTTGTCGTAAGTTTTTTTTTGTGAAACGCATTCCAGGAGTCTTGAGTTAGAACCCTTTCCTGTCGCTATGCATCTCATTGTCATTCGTCTCTCACTGCTGACTCAAGTGAAAACTTTATCAGTAACCTGCCAAAATGGGTGTGCTCAGATACTGGTTAATCTTCCAGGATCCCGTTAACCAACTGTCTGTTAGCCCTTGGTGGCTGTGTTATATTTTAGATAAATTGTAGAGGAGAGTTGCAATATACATGTATCAAAAACTGAATAATGTTATAATGTGCAGCTGAAATAAAAACTTGATTAATAATTAACGCAAGACAAAATATTAGCAAATAAAATGTTGCCACTATTTTTATCTTCTGCCATAAGTATTTATTATACTTTTTCTTTGAAATGTGTTGACAGAGTTGAAAGAATGTTCTTTTCAGAAGTGTGTTGTATTTGTTACCATCTACAATATAATATAGCAAATCTGATGTAAAGAGGCACAAGCCATTCAAATTAAAAAAAAAACTCATCTGAAACATGCACTGGTAAAAGTCTCTGTGATGTTTGGCCATGAACTTTGTTCTAGGGTCATTAATCACCCAACACTCTAAATATGAGGGGAATAAACCAATGACTTGCAGAGGTAAGGTGTATCTTGTACTAGTTTGCAAATCCGAGGAATAGTGATTAGATACACTGTCCATTCTTATCTAATTGATGAAAGGATGAAAAATGGCTGTAAACCCCATTTATTTTAAAAACAAACAAACACTCTGGAACAAATCATTTATTAAATGCTCATCAAATTCCACCTGCATACTGAGGAGAAATTATTTAATACCTTTGTTATTTAAAAAAAGAGAACCTGGTGCTAGGAAACTTTATATTTTACAAAGTTTTACTTTGTTGCTACATGTTGTCTGAAATGGCCATAGCATCTAAGGTAGACATCAAGACACTTACAACTGAGGTCACTAAATTTAAACTCCTAGGTAAGTCAGATTCATCTGGATACTTGTTCTATCATAAAGTTTGAAGCTAAAACTAATACAAACTTGTTGGCAAATGCAAGAAATCAAAATTATGCAAATGTTGTTGGGTAAAACATGACAGAAAATATGGAATAGCAGCAACACTTTGAAAATACATATTTTATATGTTACAGTTGTTGTTTGATGTTTAGCACCGCTTTCAACAATTTTCCAGTCAAATTGTGACAGTATCTCTGGTTGAGAAAGTATTCTAAGCACTGTCACACCGAAATATTGCACTGAAGACAAATGGTATGCTACCCACACAGTCACATTATACTGACATCAGGCTAACCAGTCCTAAAACTATACTCCAAATGGTAATCACCTAGCGAGGAAGCGTTTAGGACCATTTTTCATGTCTTTTGAATAAGCAATCGGTGAATTGTACCCAAGACCTTTCACATGTGAGGTGCATGTTTTATAACTATACCACAGCTGCAGTTTTACACATAAATGACTGTCATTAATGTGATTATTTTTATTCAGAGTCGTACGCCACAGATGTCACCAACGATATGTCAACATTACAGAATTCGTTTGATACAAAAACTTGGCGAGAGATTTACAAGGAGGTCAGAGAGGAAGAAGAAAAGCATGACCCAACACCGCCACAACCACTGAAGCGCTCATTGGACCATGATTTTGCAAATTTAGAGGGTAGCTTTGACATGCCAAGGTCGTCAACGAAAAGACCATCCCCTCATGGAAGAAGTGCAGAGAAAATGTCAAGGTCGGGAGAGATGAACAGAACAAATGAAACGTCTGAGGATAACAATTTTGAAAGGTCAAGGAGTGAGAGAGTAAATAGAGATTGCTCATTAGAAAGGATTCGCCCCCTTGAAGAAGGAGTTCGACATTTGGAGGAAGGCTTTTCAAGGTCACTTGAGAGAGAATCATCGAAATTAGTTGAGAAGGACTCAAGGTCAAGGACGAAGAAGTCACTCAGGAAATCAATGTCTCCACGTTCACCAAGAGGTAATATTGATTCCTATATATTGTACAATTTTGATAAAATAACTCAAATTAGTTATCATTTACTGGTAAGCCTTTTTGATCAGAAACAGTAAAAATTGTAAAGAAAAATACGTCTTCTTCTCATATAATTACTGATTTTGATGTACTACCGGTATGCCATTTCACTATCAAAATCATAAAATACACCAATAACTTCAATTCCTTCTGGTTTTTAAGGAGAAATTTTAATATTAGTTAAAGATGAGTGTGCCGGGCCCGATTAGCTCAGTCGGTTACGCGTCTGACTATCAATACAGGGGACGTGAGTTCGAATCCCCCGCCCGGCAACAGTCTCCGTGATGATTGATATACGACATTGTGTCTAATTATCATTCGTCTCTCACCACTGATTCAAGTGGGAAAGTTATCAGTTACTTACGGAGACGGGGTGTGCTCGAGTACTGGTTAATCCCAGGAAACAGTGGTTAGGTTAACTGATCGTCTGTTAGCCCTCGATGGCATAAAAATGATGCTAAATATTCAATCAATCAATCATTAAAGATGAGTGTTACCTCATCTGTCCGTAACACTCATCTGTCCATTTGTCCATCGGTAAAAAATTGGTTTCCAAGCAATAAATTGAAAGGGTCTATGTATTCAATATTTTATGTGTATTGGTGTAATTATAAAGTACAGGTCAAGTGCAACAGGAGTTTTGAATTTTCGAATTATTTATTTTGATTAAAAAATTGGTTCCTGATTAATAACTAGGGTCATTGTTTCTAGTCTTATTTTTTAATGATCAGTAATACCAATACGAAATAATTTTTTTGCAGATGGGACTGATGTAGACACTTCAACAGGAAACAGAGTCGTACGCCGAGACGATGTTTCCCCACATGTCCAAGAGTTGCTAGATAATCTCAAAGATACGCGCACAAGTCTACGGGGTATTCAGGGGGATGTAGGGTCAGAGAGGCCCAGAGCAGGTGTTTACAGCAGCCCAATGCCAATGATACGAGGAAAAGGAACAAAGGTTTGTTACAGCCTACCTAAAAAGGCCATCCTTGAAAAATAAAACAATTTTGGCCTTTTCATTTTTCAGTCATTTATGGCCCAAAAAAGGGACAAAAATCAACTCTATGAAAGACAATAAAAACATTTGGGTAGCTACAATTTTAGCAGCAAACACACAAATACTTTTAAAGATTGCCTTATCATACAAGAAATAATTGACAAATGATAATGAACATGTTTATAAACCTGCTAGTAAAGTTTAAAGGCAGTAGTATATCAGCACGAAAATAATTTGACACTGTAAATTATATATATATATATAAAAAAAATATATAAAGAAGGATAAAAAGCATCTTGTTATCATTAATAAATAAAATACAAAATAATTTCTATTTCTATCCAATGGAATCAGTGTAGGAGTAAATGTAGACATGAATAAAAGAAAATATTTTAACCAATTTTAAAATTTTAAACAATCCTGATATATACTTCCTAAAGAATACTAGTATTGTTAAAAAAACAGCTTTAATAGTGGTTCTTGACAGTTTCATTAGCATTAGCTTATTTTGTGAACATTAAAGCTGTTTGGGCTAATGCCTTTTTAAACTTGATTACATGTCAAAGGCCAGGAGGCCTCAAATTAGAAAAAAATCAACACTTTTAATTACACATACACATATATAAGAAGGTAAAAGACACCTTCAGAGTGTTGGTTCCATTGCATTGATGACCTTATATTATAACAGATGTTTATGTGTTGATTTTTACATTTGTAGTCCACATCCCAGTCTCCCCATGATGCTTCAGTGAGTTTTGATACAAGCAGAGCATCCAGGACAGCTGATCACTCCAGAATATCTCTCCCAGGTGACCATGCAGAATTTCATGATGATCGTCACCATTTTGTAGATGACAGGGATAAAAGGGACAGAGATGTAACCAAGGATACCTCGAGAAATGATGATATCTACATGTCTCCTAGGTATGCTGGTATAGTTTCAATTCATTCGATAAGTGCATGAATGTTGACGTGTAGTGGTTGCAAGGTCGATCCCCACCTCGACACGTTGCCTCTCAAAAATCAACGCTCGATACTGGTTCTACATAGGACATGGACTCCAGAGCCAGTTAAATAAACTTTAAGCTTTTGTTGCTATGGAAATTTTTTTTTTTGAATATGGTTTAATGCCATTTTCAATACATTTTATGTAATATATGGCATATCCAGTTTTACTGGAAGAGGAAAACCTCAGACTGAGTAGAACCATTGTCCTTCTGCAAGTAATTGGAAACTTTCTCACATAAAGTTTTTGGAGCAAGCAGGACTTGAACCCACAACCTTAGCGATGAAAGGTAAGTGATCTTGAGACAGTGTCTTAGCTTTATCAGTCACAGAGGATCCTGTACGCAGTGGAACTAAATAAATTAGTACAAACCAATTCTCTGAAATATTCAAAGCATTACGCAAATCAATTTATGAATACAAAATTTACATAATGCTTTAAATATTGTGAAAATTTACATGGTAAATACTTGTATTAGAAGTCGCCTTTTGAAGAGCATGATACTGTCTTTTAATACAGTGCAAAATGTGATCTTGAAAACTGTTTAACATTACAAATAGAAACTATAAGTGAATAAGATTATCCAGTTGAATGGTCTTTTAGTTATGTGGGCATGTTCATCATGTTTCAAGTGGTCAGTATTTCAGGAATGAATATTTTCTTTTATCTTCAGTGGTAGAATCAATCTACGGGAGAAACATTCCAAGCACCTGTCTGACTTGCGTGCTTATTACGAAGATGAGCTACGAGAATTGCGTAAAGCACTGACTGACTCGCTAGAATCTACAACAGCAGGCAGCGCAGATATGTCAATGCAGTCCAACGTACAAAGCCATCTCCTGGAAGCAGAGAACAAGCACCTGTTGGATAAGTGCCGTACATTGGAGGATGAAATAGACGAGCTGTACTCGTAAGTCTGTTTGGTTTAAGTTTTTTAGACGTAGTTCCTCTATTTGATTATTATTACTAATACGGTTTGATGCCATTTTAACACATAACAGTTTATCTATGGCGTCTAATTCTGTTGGTTGAGGGAGACCACAGGATAAATCTGAGTAGAACTACCACTCTTCTGTAACTGGCAGACTTTCTGAAATAATTTAAAAGCTTTTCGACCAAGCAGGACTCAGTGAGAGGCTAAATGGTCTTAGATCACTCAGCCATGTAGTACCCCACGTTCATAATTTAGATTTAATATTTTGTTGACTTCTTGCATGCAAATCCAGCTTGGAAGCATACTTTCCAAGCCAAGCTGTGGCGCATATACGTGTACTGGATACAATAATATACTATACCATTTTGGGAAGATGACCCATACGCTTGGAACTGGGAATTTTAGCTTCATTTTAATCTTTAAACTTTTGAATTAAATATATTTGTTCAACTTCATAAAAATGTGTACACTTGCTTCTCTGGCCATTTAATTAAAGAATCAATGTCATACTCAATTCTGAATGGGGAAATTTTGTTTATTTTATCAAGGAATTATGGCAAGTTTCAATTTACAATTTTTGAAGCTCAGTTGGGAAAAAAAGATACTATTTGCCATTGGGAATATGACCCAGTAATGGCTATAGAAATGGCCAGAAAAAAAACACTGCTAAATGTATGTCCTTTTTTTTTTTCAAAACGAAATCAAATTAAAACTGAAATAGTAAAAAAAAAGCATTAATATAAGAAATTTATACAATTACATGTTCTATAATCCAAAATGATACAGTTTTCTTTTTATACACTTGTGGTTCCTTATTTTATCATATTGTTTTATATTCTCCATATTTAGGCAAGAGTAAGATAAACTTTTGCTTTATTGGCAGGGAAGGTTTATCTTGCAGTGACACACAAATTGATGACGCCATTATTTTTGTGTGGTGCTAAACCCGTTTTTACCATTGGTGGTGTTAATAAATATGAATGATAGTTTTAAGAGTTCAACAGCTTCCATGAAAACTACATTTTATTTTGTTTTAATTTCATCAATCAAACTTGAAACTATTTTCAGGCATATTTGCTGCAGATCAACACACGAGTTTGTTTGCTGGACTAAAATCAGTTGTTGATGCCAAAATAAAAATAGATCAAACACACATTCCGGTACACCTCATAAATTTTAGACTATCAGACATTAACATGGTGTTCTCTATTTATTAAGCTAAAATGACATAATTCATACAAATATTGAAAAGATAAAAAATATGCTTGTTTTCCGTTTTGAATTTAAATTATTGTCTCATATCTATTCTTTTCATATTCTCAGGAAAATTCGATCTGTGGAACAGAAAAACCAAGGAGTAGAAAAAAGGGCAGTAAGTCAGAATTTATTATTTTATTGCATTTCATTGAGTCACACTCTGGCATTAGATGCAAGATTAATCATTACTTTTTTCTTTTGCATATTTTTTATTAGTGATTTGAAGAATGGTAAAGTTATTATTGTCTGACTGTTATACATCCATCGATGCATTCCTTCGTCCATCAAATTGGTTTCTGATGAAGAATTTCTAAAAGTGTATGTATTGATATTGTTGTGAAGCTTTATTTTTTTAAAATGTAGGGCAAGTCAATGTTTGTCAATGTTGGTCAAAGTCTACAAGAGTTTTGGTAAAATCTACTAAGGGCTTTTCCAGGAAAAAATCTCAAGGGTGGGGGTCAGAACTGGAATTCTTTATCAGGGTATCACCACCAGAATAGGAATTAGTTTTGAGGTACCATCACCAGAATTTTAGTTGACTTAGAAACCTCCACCAACAAAATAAAAATTATACAGTCGAAACTCGTTATTTCGAAATCCTTTGGACCGTTAAATAATTTGAAATATCCAAATTCGATTTATCAGGAGTCTGCTTTTGTGAAACTTTTTACCGTTACCCCACCCACTTCATAAATCGTTGGAAATATACAATCATGTTGTACTTGTAAATAACTCTATTTATTGTTTCTTTAATCAATATAACATTGTGTTGTTATGTTTACTCATGATATAAACTTTGTATATAAACTTTGCTTATAATGATGTGTTCTGTGGATTTATCTTAAATTGTGGTAAATTCCACTGTTTACATGCGTCATTTTCTTCTACGCAAACATATGTTGTGCGTTGTTATCTGTGTGTAGGCTAATTGTTTATTTGCCCAGTGCATGAACATCGTATATTTTTAAGTGTAATATAATAGATAAACAAAATGTGTTTTTAATTGTTATACTTTTTGTTTACATGAATATGAAATAAAAAGAATGTGCAACAGAAATATAAACACGGGTTATTTACAAGCAATGGTTACAACAACTTTACAAAAAAAAAAAAAGACGAAAAAATAGCACATGAAAAAAAACGTCTTCTAACACTTCGGCGTTGTTTGTCTAATTAGCGTGTGTCTTGCTTGTGTTTGTATCATAACAATTTGATGACACAATTAACTTACCTGCCAGTACAGATACATGAAGCGATAAATTATGGGATCAACAATTATCACCTTCGACGGCTGCCTTTCATCTTCACACGGTAATAAATTTCGAAATAACGAGTGAAAAATCAATAGATTTTAGGATGGGGGGAACAAAGAACAGATTTGAAATAGTGAATAATTTGAATTATTGGGATTTGATACATCAGGAGGTAATTGATATAGAAATAGAAGGTGAAAAAACTGGGACCGAACTTAAAATTTGAGATAACAGGAATTTCGAAATATAAGAGTTCGAGTTGGTGAGTATCAACTGTTTATGTAAACCTCATCCTGTATTTTGTACACAATAACCTCTGTAATGTTTGTTTCATTTCAACACTGAGTGAAAAAGTATGCTTATGATGTTCTGTTTGAAAAGTTTAGTATCAATAGACTGAAAAGTATTTGCTAAAAATATTGTTAGTGAGATGCAATTCTTTTTTTAGATCATAGAAGCAGTGACTGAATTCCATGTGAGATAAATTAAAATCATGTTTTTTTATTTATTAATCTTTCTGTTGATAAAATTCAGACAAAAATACCACACACCAAGATAATTTTTATTAAAATATACCCACAACCATCAAAATTAAAATGACTATTTTACCCACCACCACCAGTAAATAAATAAGAGTCCAGTTCTGACCCCCACACCACCTCCCACTGAGATTTTTTCCTGGAATGGCCGTAACATATAGCAATTTTTCCAAGATGTATGAAACTTACAATTTCTAGTTTATGAGATATTTTATGCTATTGTATTTTTTTTTTGTATATTACAATTAAATAACAAATGCATTTGTGAATAAAAAAATTCCGCCATGGACCACTGTGACGTAGACTACAAATACTGCAACAAGAGCGGAAACTTAATAAAAAAGAAAAACGTAAAAATAAAGCTTTGACCACACCAACACACTACTTAAAGTCACCTTCACGTGTTTACTTACTTAAACTGGATAAGAGAAAAAAAAAAATCTGCCCTATTCCAGAGTGAGTATGCCGCTGCATTTGCTGACTCCCAGGCCATGGGTATACAACACCGGGCCCACATAGAGGAACTGCAGCGCTACTGTAGGGAGAGGGATGACCTTGTGAATGACCTTGAATCAAAGGTCAGGTCACAGGAGGACAGTGTGAAGATCTATAAAAAGAATCTGGATGATGAGATGGAACTCCACAGACAGGATAAGATTGCTCTGCAGAGAGTAAGTTGTATGACAGTAGTAATGTAGTGAGTAGGTAGGAGCACGGCAAATATTTTATATTTTAAGGACAGCCTTACTCCTATGTAATTCCTAGGTTTAAATTCATCAAGGTATAAAAGTTTGCGTATAAAAGGGTATGAATATAGAAAAAAATGTTTGATGTAGATAAATTTGTAAAATTATAAATTTGTGCACACAAATTAATCTAGATTTATTTTATAATACTTGCATAATGCTGAGAATAAACACAGATTTTGTTCACTACCAAATACTGATCACTGATTTGTTGAAAACTTCATATGACATGTCTAAATTATGAACTAAGATGATGTACTCATTAGGGCTGTTCAGGTATATACAGGTATACCAGTTTATTGCAGTTAGTTTCTGAAGAATATGCGTATTGTATCAGCAGGGTCCCTATCGGCCATACAGCGATACAGTCGTAGGTTACGCATGATTCAATTTCCTTAAAAATAATTCCAAAAAAAAAGAATAAAATCTATTCAAATGATCGAAAAAGGAGACATTGCACAAATAACCTGACTTCCGTATTCTATTTATAAATCAATTATCTGCAGGGCTCACACTGTCGGTTGCCAAAGGCGCCAATTTGATGATAAAAAAATTAAATATATCGAGGACATTTCGTAAGTTAATAGATTTCGGATAAGAGATTGTCTCAATATCTTACAAGAAAACATCATCGAATAAACGATTAAACATACAGTTAAAATAGTTATTTACGCATATAAAACCATTTCCACCTTTGATCAAATTCCCTGGATGTTGACCTTATAAATTAGTTGCATTAAAAGTCGGCATCTTTTTTTTTCGAAGTGCGGCTCCGTTTATGTTGTTTGCAATAACAGGATATTTTAGTTTTTTTCAGCCCTGCATGTAGAGCTAGTATCAGTTCTAGAGGCCTGACTTCTGCATTTCAAATGTTTAATAATTATTTGTTTACAAATACTGCATTCAAACTTTAAATTTCAATTTGCATTTAAAAAAACGAAGAAAATTGGAAAAAAATAAATCAAAATAAACTGTTTTGCAGTCTATTTATAAGCATCAGGTAGAGCTACTATTGGTTCTAGTCTTAGAGCTCCGACTTCACATTTCAGTATGCACATATGAATTCTAAATTGTATAAATAGTACTTCAGTTGGCATTTAAACTTTAATTTAAGTTTGCATATGAAATAAAAGGTAATTGGAAATAAATAAAAGTATATTAAACAAACAATAAACTGTTCCATGTTACTGACAAAATATGAAATTATTTGTCACTTGATACTTATGTATTTCAAATCAATGAGAAATGTAAGATTGTTTTCTAATGTTAAGCAGCGTATCATATCGTATTGCGTGTCGGTCTACCTGTATCGTGGTACATATTGTATCGTAAGTTACCTGGCAATACACAGCCCCAGTACTCATAGGTTTTTTTTAAAGAATAATTAGTTTAATAACAGACATTAAATAAATTGGGTATAAAACAGACATGATATTTCGTAAAATCATTTATCTTGTTTGTGCCTTATAGTCATCTAATTTATTTCATTCTGACAAGGTGTTAAAAAAATAAGCAGTGCCGTTATTTAACACCAGTAACTGTTTGCTTTTACAAACGGTGTGAATTGGTCAGGCCGTATATTTGTTTGAGCGAATAATCATTACTGCATAGAGAAAATGTCCTGTAGGGACCATTTATTTAGTTAGAGAGTTCCAATTATGATGGTTTCAATTTTCCATAGTTTAACAAAATGAAATACATGTATATAGATATAAATTATTTAGGGGGACTTACATACCTGACACCTGTACATGTACAACTTTTATGTATTTCTAGATTGTAGACAAATATGATTCCGTGGAGCGAGAGTTCAAGCTTCTGCAGGAAACAATGAACCAGACAGAAAACAAATTGTACGAGACACGAACAGAAGTGGTGGAGCTTAACAGGTGCTCTTGTTTTCAAAATTGAATAGTGTCATTAAAGTAGTGTGTCTGGAAAAATTGCTTTTAATGTCTTAAAAAAATTATAAACAGATTTAAAATGAATATAAAGCTTCTAATTTTCATTATAACAAAACAAAACCAGATATTATAACTCTACAAGTAGATATTAGACGCATGCTGCTTGATGACCTTCATCTTTATTCACTGATTTTCAACAAAATGTAACCAATATCAATGAATATGGCAGATTGAATTAAAAATCAAAATGAAGTGAATTTACATGATCACAGAGCATAGACCAAATTAGAATATTTCATTTCAGTTTATCATTTCAGCATAATGTAATAGAATATATCCTTGTATCAGTAAGTAAGTATATATGAGCATGATATATTACCATTAATATTGACTTGATGTATTATAATATCATTCAGTAGCATATACTTAAAAAAATCTTACTTCCAACTTTACTTTGTATCGCATTACCATTTGTCTCTCACTGCTGATTCAAGTGGGAAAGTTATCAGTTACTTGCAGAGATTGGGTGTCTTCGAGTACTGGTTAACCTTTCAGGATCCCAGGAAACAGTGGTCAGGTTAACTGATCGTCTGTTAGCCCTCTTTGGCATAAAAATGATGCTAAATATTCAATCAGTCAATTACATTTGGGGAAATCTCAGCTTTAATAGGGCCTATGTGGACAACATAAAACTTACACAGCACCTATGAGGAAACCAAAAACAGCATTGATGAGGGAATCGGGGAAGCTTCACAAGCATCAATGGGGGAATTTAAGGCGTGAACAGCATAAATTGTAATTGAGAAAGTCAAGCTTCAAGGTTTAGAGAAAACTTTCAGGATTAAGAGCTGAAACTTCATCATCAGTACTGTGGGATAAATAAATGTACTATCTAAAGGTGAAAATTCAAACGATTTTCAAGGATCAACATATTCAAACTATGTAATAGAAGTTGAAAAACTCCAAAAAATGGACGATTATTTGATTTAATTGGATTATTTCAACTCCGTGTAAAAGTTTTTCATGTTGAACAATCGTTTTACAATTTCAGGACAATCTCTAAGCTGGAACTGGAAAACAAACGTCTTGGACGTGAAAATGACAATCTTCGTCACAAAGTCACACAGTCATTGAAGTAAGTTCCATAAAAATATATTTGTATAATAACAAATAACCAAACATTTCATCCACACTTGAAATAATTAAGCAATTTTTATACACCTGTTTGAAAAACGGGGCTTTTAATGGTGTGGCGCTGTCTGTTGTGTTTTTCATAAATATCTCATTGTGTGCTTCAAAATATTTTCACTCTCCGTTGCACAGTTATTATATAAACTTTATGTCACAGATGTTCTCTGTTCCGGACTGGGTCGAAAAAGATATCTTATGTCTTAATAGTTATGCCCCTTGGATGTCAATTTTGCACAATTCATAAACCATATATATTTTTCATATTAATAATTACTAAACCTTTATCATCATTTCCACCTGGTTGTCCAGCCTTCACATGTGGCACATGTAAGGCAAAAAGTCAAGCTGTTCTGGGGTCATATTCACCAACCATTCTGGAAAATAGTCTTAGAATTGAACTTGAAAATACCAAATTTCAACCTTAGATATATGGGTTAACTTGACATATAAAATAATTGGGAGAGTATATTTTACTATATATTAAGTGTCCATACATGCTTGTAAAGTTTGGCCTCAAACAATGGTCTTCAAGTGTGTTTTTCAAAATTCATTCTTGAGTTCAAGTCTAAGAATATTCTTAAGAATGATTGGTAAATACCACCCCTGTTTTTGTAAAAATGAAATGGACAAAGTATGGTATATGTATTGTTGTTTTTTGATAAAAGCAACTATTAAGCTGTTCTATTCTCTGACAGCTCTTGTCAAATTTAAACTTACAATGGAAAATATCAAGTAACGGTAAGTATCGGAACAAATCTTGTATTTATATTATAAGCATAATATCATAAATTGTATAACACATACTGAGTGCTAATTCATTATTTTATCTTGCTACAGCTTTAAAATGTTTTGAAGTATTAAATTCTAGTTATCCACCATCGTCCGATTCTCCTGGATGTCAATTAATTGAGAGTATCAGAATTGACACCCGGGGGTATTCGAAGATGGTTATCCTTCTACATATTAATGCCTCATAAGTTTTGAGTCAGGTTTGTAATACAATTGATTGATTGATTGAATATTTAGCGCCATCTTTATGCCATTGAGTGCTAACAGACAATAATTTAACCTAACCAGTTTCCTGGGAACCTGGAAGGTTAACCAGTACTCAAGAACACCCCATCTCCGCAAGTAACTGATAACTTTCCCCACTTGAATCAGCAGTGAGAAACAAATGATAATGAGATGCAATGTCATATATCAATCATCACAGAGATTATGGCCAGGCAGGGATTCAAACTCACGACCCCTTGATTGGTAGTCAGATGTACTAACGACTGAGCTAATCGGGCCCGGCTTGTAATACAAGAGATTTTGTTTGTTCACATAACTTACATGCACTTTATATTTACCAAATTCATTGAAATTCACTAATTTTTCTCCATGCTTTTCACAGTGTGTAAGTATTACAATGTTATAAGTGGATTTATATTTATTTAACCCAGTGTGTACTTCATGCTAACTGAGATTTAAGTGTGATTTTGATGTTTATGTAAACATGGATTATACTTCATTTTAACCACTATAGCATTTTATATTACATGTAACTCTAGATGGAACTATGATATATGTATGGTGCTCATGTTATATTGTTCTGTGATATGATGTTGGTGCAGTTGAGCAGAAGTATACTGTTATTTGATGTTTACTGATGATTTTGTTATGTTGGTGCAATTGAGCAGAAGTGCACTGTATTTTGATGTTTACTGGTGGTTTTGTTATATGATGTTGGTGCAATTAAGCAGAAGTGCACTGTAATTTGATGTTTACTGGTGGTTTTGTTATATGATGTTGGTGCAATTGAGCAGAAGTGCACTGTATTTTGATGTTTACTGGTGGTTTTGTTATATGATGTTGGTGCAATTGAGCAGAAGTGCACTGTATTTTGATGTTTACTGGTGGTTTTGTCATATGATGCTGGTGCAATTGAGCAGAAGTGCACTGTAATTTGATGTTAACTGGTGGTTTTGACATATGATGTTGGTGCAATTGAGCAGAAGTGCACTGTTATTTGATGTTAACAGGTGGTTTTGTTATATGATGTTGGTGCAGTTGAGCAGAAGTGCACTGTAATTTGATGTTTACTTGTGGTTTTGTTATATGATGTTGGTGCAATTAAGCAGAAGTGCACTGTAATTTGATGTTAACCGGTGGTTTTGTTATATGATGTTGGTGCAATTGAGCAGAAGTGCACTGTAATTTGATGTTTACTGGTGGTTTTGTTATATGATGTTGGTGCAATTGAACAGAAGTGCACTGTAATTTGATGTTTACTGGTGGTTTTGTTATATGATTTTGGTGCAATTGAGCGGAAGTGCACTGTTATTTGATGTTTACTGGTGGTTTTGTTATATGATGTTGGTGCAATTGAGCAGAAGTGCACTGTAATTTGTTGTTAAGTGGTGGTTTTGTTATACATGTATGATGTTGGTGCAATTGAGCGGAAGTGCACTGTAATTTGATGTTAACTGGTGGTATTGTTATATGATGTTGGTGCAATTGAGCAGAAGTGCACTGTTATTTGATGTTAACCGGTGGTTTTGTTATATGATGTTGGTGCAATTGAGCAGAAGTGCACTGTAATTTGATGTTTACTGGTGGTTTTGTTATATGATGTTGGTGCAATTGAACAGAAGTGCACTGTAATTTGATGTTTACTGGTGGTTTTGTTATATGATTTTGGTGCAATTGAGCAGAAGTGCACTGTTATTTGATGTTTACTGGTGGTTTTGTTATATGATGTTGGTGCAATTGAGCAGAAGTGCACTGTAATTTGTTGTTAAGTGGTGGTTTTGTTATACATGTATGATGTTGGTTCAATTGAGCGGAAGTGCACTGTAATTTGATGTTAACTGGTGGTATTGTTATATGATGTTGGTGCAATTGAGCAGAAGTGCACTGTTATTTGATGTTTACTTGTGGTTTTGTTATATGATGTTGGTGCAATTGAGTAGAAGTGCACTGTAATTTGATGTTTACTGATGGTTTTGTTATATGATGTTGGTGCAATTGAGGTGAAGTGCACTGTAATTTGATGTTTACTGGTGGTTTTGTTATATGATGTTGGTGCAATTGAGCGGAAGTGCACTGTAGTTTGATGTTTACTGGTGGTTTTGTTATATGATGTTGGTGCAATTGAGCAGAAGTGCACTGTAATTTGATGTTTACTGGTGGTTTTGTTATATGATGTTTGTGCAATTGAGCAGAAGTGCACTGTAATTTGATGTTTACTGGTGGTTTTGTTATATGATGTTGGTGCAATTGAGCAGAAGTGCACTGTAATTTGATGTTTACTGGTGGTTTTGTTATATGATGTTGGTGCAATTGAGCAGAAGTGCACTGTTATTTGATGTTTACTTGTGGTTTTGTTATATGATGTTCGTGCAATTGAGCAGAAGTGCACTGTAATTTGATGTTTACTGATGGTTTTGTTATATGATGTTGGTGCAATTGAGGTGAAGTGCACTGTAATTTGATGTTTACTGGTGGTTTTGTTATATGATGTTGGTGCAATTGAGCAGATGTTGCACTGTAATTTGATGTTTACTTGTGGTTTTGTTATATGATGTTCGTGCAATTGAGCAGAAGTGCACTGTAATTTGATGTTTACTGGTGGTTTTATTATATGATGTTGGTGCAATTGAGCAGAAGTGCACTGTTATTTGATGTTTACTGGTGGTTTTGTTTTATTATGTTGGTGCAATTGAACAGAAGTGCACTGTAATTTGATGTTTACTGGTGGTTTTGTTATATGATGTTGGTGCAATTGAGCAAAAGTGCACTGTAATTTGATGTTTACTGATAGTTTTGTTATATGATGTTGGTGCAATTGAGCAGAAGTGCACTGTAATTTGATGTTTACTGGTGGTTTTGTTATATGATGTGGGTGCAATTGAACAGAAGTGCACTGTAATGTGATGTTTACTGGTGGTTTTGTTATATGATATTGGTGCAATTGGGCAGAAGTGCACTATAATTTGATGTTTACTGGTGGTTTTGTTATATGATGTTTGTGTAATTGAACAGAAGTGCAGTGGGATTTGAAGTTTACATCTATTAATGTTTTTCTGTGGATTGTTCTGTAATTTACATCTAGTGTTGCTAAATGATGTTCATATCAATGTGGGATATTCTGTAATTTGATGTTTGCAATTACTGGTGGTATTGTGATAAAATGTAATACCAATACTGTGATTTGGTGGTCACACATAGAAGTGATATTGTGATGTGGTGTTGGTGCAACTATAGAGTATACTGTGATTTGATGGACACACATACAAGTGATATTGTGATGTGGTGCAACTATTGAGTGTATGTGATTTGGTGATCACATGTACAAGTGATATTGTGATGTGTTGGTGCAACTATGGAGTGTACTGTGATTTGGTGGTAACACATACAAGTGATATTGTGATGTGGTGTTGGTGCAACTATGGAGTGTACTGTGATTTGATTGTCACAAGTTCAAGTGATATTGTGATGTGGTGTTGGTGCATCTATGAAGAGTACTGTGATTTGATTGTCACAAGTTCAAGTGATATTGTGATGTGGTGTTGATGCAACTATGGAGTGTACTGTGATTGGTTGTCACATGTACAAGTGATAATGTGATGTGTTGGTGCAACTATGGAGTGTACTGTGATATGATGGTCACAAGTACAAGTGATATTGTGATGTGGTGTTGGTGCAACTATGGAGTGTACTGTGATTTGATTGTCACAAGTTCAAGTGATATTGTGATGTGGTGTTGATGCAACTATGAAGTGTACTGTGATTGGTGGTCACACGTACAAGTGATATTGTGATGTGTTGGTACAACTATGGAGTGTACCGTGATATGATGGTCACACGTACAAGTGATATTGTGATGTGGTGTTGGTGCAACTATGGAGTGTAATGTGATTAGATGGTCAAAAGTACAAGTGATATTGTGATGTGGGTGTGCTGTGATTTGATTGTTACAACTTCATGTGATAAAATTAAATAATTGTGGTTAGTTGCTTATGTCAACCAGTAGTGTACTGTAATGTCTTCATGGTATTGTAAACCTTTTTTCTGTGACATCAATTAGTAATTTTGTGCCGAATATTTTCAGAACATTTCCCTGAAACTTAAAGTTTAACTTAAAGCTTTAATATGCATCACTTAGTTTACAGCTTTAACATGTATAATATAACAAATGCATTTTATTTATTGCCTGGTGTCAGTGGTCTGTCGTCCGTCTTTAACTTTTAGCTTTTAACAACTTCTCCTCTGAAACCACTGGGCCAATTTTGATATAATTTCACAGAAATGTTCCTTGGGTGACCCTCTACCAAGTTTGTTCAAGCCATCTGGATTCGTCAAAAAGCATGGCAGCCAGGGGGTGGGGTTAATTTACTATATAAGCTATAGTAAAAAATTAAAAAAATCTTCTTGTCAGAAACTACTGGCTCAATTTTAAAATAATTTCACAGAAATGTTCCTTGGGTGACTCTCTACCAAGTTTGTTCAAGCCATCTTGAGTTGACAAAAAACATGGCAGCCAGGGGGTGGGCTAGTTTTGATGTAAAATTACTTTCCCTGTTTTGTCTGTATATAGCAATTATTATAAGAAAAGGTAATAAACTCTTTAAATAAACCTTTTTTTTTGGCTATTATTATACAATATTATACTAGAGTTAAAGTTTTAAAAGTTAATCTATCATAAAAAGATGAATGATACCATAATAATCAATGATTGAATATTATTCAAATATCATTAACCATTTTAAAGTAGGTGTTTTTCTGAATGTAAAAGTCAGATTTTTTATGGTTCAGACAGGGATGGTTTACTGCTAAATAATAAAGCAATACCATACTTTTAGCTAGTTTCATCACAGCAAGAAGTCTGCTTGAGATTTTCAGTGTCAAAGTGTAAATGAAATCTTGGAGGAGGAGGTAAATTGTTTTTGGGGGAGAGTGCACTGCGACAAAGATTCTTTCAAGTGATATACTTTGGGAAGGCTTGTGTTTGAAACTCATAGGAATATTTATTGTGCTGGAACTGAGGATTGTTTCATGCACAATAGTTTAGTCTGATGCTTTAGTTTGAAACCGTTCTCAAACATAACAGGTTAGTTTTGTGCTGGAACTGGATTTTTATCTTAGTTCAAAGACTTAGCATCAATAGTAAAAAACTTCAAAAGCCTTCTTGTCAGAATCTACTGACCTGATTTTGATGTAATTTCACTGACATTTACCATAGGTGAACCTCTACCAAGTCTGAACTCTACGCATCTGTTACATCTTCAAAACAAATCAAAATTCTAACTACTTGCCCATCTCATCTTTCTGGAATATTGAGCTTACATGTATTATATAATCTACTTATGTTGGGTGACTCAAGGTTAGTCAGGTGAGCGATATAGGGCCATCTTGGCCCTCTTGTTTTTTATGTAATTTATAAAACATTTCACAACAGCATGGCAGCTAATGGAAAGAAGTCTACGTTGGCTTTAAAAATTTATGTACTTGATGATTTACTTATAAATAAAGCATTCATTGATATGACACAATACACAACTCAAGATCAGAAATGTCTGTAGGTGGAACTGAATTTTTTTAAATTGTTTTGTTATTATTTCTATGAAAATATACCAAGGCATTGATTCTTGGCAGTTCAAATTTCACATTTTGTGCTGTCATTATATGCTATCTTCTTAAGTAGTTCATAAAGAATCTTACATAATTGGGTTATTTGTTTCCGCGAGTCATCGTATGACCTAACATCTCAAAATAACATAATTTAACCATGACAAATCAACTTCATTTATATATTTGGGCAATCCTGAAAGTACTTTGGCAATTTACGTATAAGAGCCAAGTAATACGGAAAACACTGAGCAATGAATCGGTAGCGATATTACACTAGATTAATTTCAAAAGTATGTCATAAGTTTATTACACTCCTGCACTATAAATTATGTGATAACATTGCTTATTAAACAATTTAGATTTGAATATGTCTTCAGATGACATATACCAAGTGTTCACCAACTTAATGTCTACGTATCTCATGTGTCAGATGTTCTTTAATTCAATTTAATATTATCTACTTATTTATCAATTTCAGTCTTTCATCTCTCCATGAATCATTTGGCAGTCCATCATCACCAAGAGGGACAACTGCCAAAGCTCAGACTTCAACAATTCAACCACAATCTCTTGCACCTTCCTTCAATCAATCATCTTCCACTGAATCCAGGCCGCAATCCACGGATGCCAGGTTACCTGGTTTCTCCACATCCATGAAGGACTGGACACCATCAACCCAGAAATCCCGCCCTAAAACTACCTCTTCCTCTAAGACTAGAAGCATGGTGACAGAAATTTTACAGACTTCTTCCCGACATGATTCATCAGACTCATCAGATGCTCACAAAGTGAAAAGGGATTCCACCAGACATGGGAGAAAAGAGGTGGAAGAGTCAACAAAGGGGAATCACTCTGGTGGTAAACCAAGTGGTAATAAATCCAGAGAAGAAGTTCCACGCAGGTAAAGCATATTGGTCAAATAACCTTAACTTTGAGTAGTTATTCAAAACCTGTGCTTTGTTTTCATAAAACATTTTGGTCTATTCAAATAGGAGATAAACTTGGTCAAAAAAGCAAAAAGAAGTGCAAACATTTAATTAGATGAGACAAGAATACTGATTTCCAGTGGGTTTGTGTTAAATTTTAATCTATATCTATAACTTATACTGCATTAAAGGGAGTATATTAGGAAAACACTCACTCTAAATGTCTTTTTAAAATGGATAAAAAAGCACTTCATTATTATTTATAAATAAAATCCGAATGGTTTGGTATGTCAAATCCACTGAAACATGGAAACTCAAATTCTTGAAACGCAATCCCCATTCTAAATATAGACAGCACTTAAATATTGCTTGACAACCTTTGCATTATCATTTAGACTCTTTTCTAAGATGAAACACATTTTAGTATGTCTCAACCTGTATGATAGAAAAAATTGAAATGAAAATAAAATCACATTAATCTTTTACTACATCACAAACAACTATTTTAGTCTTAACCTAGGCGCACAGCATAAGTTCAGAAATCCCTTTTTCATTATATTATTTTGGTATGTTGAAATACTTATCCTTTTCATGTTCTGAGGCTGTACATAGTTCATAATATTGTATTTCAAAACATGTGACTTACTTAATTTCTGTTAGCATTATGCCATTTGTGAAATGAAACTGTCATACCTTTTATTTTTGGGTATTGAGTAAAAGTGTTAATTTAATATATTTTGTAATTATAATGATGTGAATTTTGTATTTTAGATCTCAAAAATGTACTAGAGATGTAGATCAAGAACCAACAAGGGACATCACTCCACCAAGGCCATCATCTGCTAACAGTCAACAGGAGTCTGAAGTTGGCGATTACTCCCCTTTGCTAAAGGCAGAGAGGGAGCTGTACAAATTACGTGACATGATGCGACAGGCGGTTGCAGTGAAACCTTCATCATCTCCACCGCAACCTAAAATACAGAAAAAATTCTACGGCAGCGAACGACCCTCAAGTAAAGATGATTACACTCCTGACTTGGGGACCGCACGAGGAAAGAAAGAGAAACCCAGTACAAGTAACTATGCTAGTGTAGTGAAAACTAAAGCTAATCAGTCGCACTCCAAATCTGATAAAACTATGGACAAGTCAGGCAAAAAATCCGAAAAAAAATCTAGAGAAAGAGGTTCCTCAAGGAATCAAGATAAAAGAGATCAAGACAGATCTGTGGAAAGGGACAGAAAAGAGGCCAGAACACCAACAAAAAAGAATTGCGCTGTTAATCCAGATATTTATGCCAGTCCCACAAGGTTTGATATTGATATTAATGAAGAGAAAAAGACGGTGACTGTGTCGCAGAAAAAGGTAGATACTCAGTCTGGTAAACAGAAGAATTTGTTCACGTCAGAGGCTGGAGACCATTCTAGGACCGAAGCACCACAAACTAATGGTATAGCAGTGAATGGTGAAAGCAAAGGTAAAAACACTTTGACAGCTGCGGTATAGGTTATTTAAGGAGTCTTCCATGGTTGAGTGGTCTACGGTGCTTTCTCAAGATCACTTACCTCTCACCGCTGATTCTCTAATGTTGTAGGTTTGAGTCCCACTCGCACCAAAAACTATGTGAGAAAGTTTGCCAGTTACTTATGGAAGGATGGTGGTTCTACTCAGATTCATTCTTTTTACTTTTTTATTTTACATCAATTGTGAAACAATTTCTTATTACAACAACAAATCACGCTTAAAGTATTCCTGGATAAAACAAGTATTAAGCTTATCTTGCTCAAGGACAATACACATTGTCCAAATCCACGAATCTTCACTACTGGGTCCAGTGCTCTACCACTGGACATGTTCCATCACATACATGCCATTCTTTTTTTTCTGTGTATGACTAGGAATCATTTCATGGTTTAGTGTAATGAAAATAAAGCATGACTTTGCAATTGCTTTAAATGACTAATAGCACAATTTCCTAAATTACAATTTAAACGTTAATAAATGTCATGATGGCTTTACAAGGATTGGTTGTAACTATAAGCACAATAAATATGTACAGTATTAAGGAAACTGTGATTCATGTATAATGTATATAAATGCCAGCCTGACTTCAACATTACCCCCTACTGTTTGTGACTGAACACACTATAATAAAATACAAAATGAACATACTCAAATGCAAGCATGATTTTACAACTATTGTTGTGACAACTTGTACAGAATCAATACACACATGTTACATATATAATTCACACATATGAGCAGTTGGAACAAGTAAATGTAAAGTTGCATGTGTCTGACAGGTGCAGAAGGACAGGTAGAGAACACGCTGGATATGATGCGACATAAGCAATACACAAGCAGACCACAGTGGGAAGATGTCTACACGTCCCTTGCCAAACCCAAACCAGAATCTCAAGACAAGGTTAAAAACATGGTATGAATATAAAGTTTTGTTACGATCAGTTGTGAATATTGTGTTACATTTTGTCCATCACTGTACTTTTTAAAAATATTTTTTGAATTCAGTAAGCCTTGGTGTTCAGATATTCCACAAATCCCCTACTAGATCCAATGTCTAATAAAACAACACCCTGACAGTACTGGTTCTATAAGAGATTTATATAAGCTTTGAGCTTGCTTCACAATCGAGCTAAAATAAATTATTACATGTATTAAGTAAATTTCATGTACAAGTTTATTCGCTTTAACAATTTAGCTCTCGTTAACTAAAATTTGTCTTGAAGAAATATTGTTAAATATTATTATTATTATTATATGAATTTCTCAACTGCAGGAAGAGACAATAAAGAACAAAATGCGCAATTTATCCGAGATGGAGAGTCGTTATGATGGTCTTCAGGCGGAGAAACGTCAGCTGGAATCCAGCCTCACCAAAATACCTCTCCACGGCCGGGTGGATCGGAACAATCGCAGACATAAGGTATTTTGTAGATTCACTCATTTATTTTATGTTTTGAGCTCACCTGTGAACTTTTGTGACCACCTTGTGTCTGGTGTCAATGTTGTTAACTTTTTACAAAAACATCTTTTTCTCTGAAACTATATGTACAAATGCTAAGGCTTTGTTTGAATCATTTAGGTCCCAATCAAAATTGCTTTGGCACACATGTCATGTCGATAGGCACATTTCTAGTTTTCTGATTAAATCTAGTGATTTTCCCCTGGTCATCCCTGTATTAGATAAAAAGACTGTATTACCGATACATTGTACATGTATGCATATACTAATTTCAGGAGGAGTTGGAGGACAGACTGGACTTGGTAGAGAAGGAACTTGGCTCACTAAGGATGTCACTCAAACGATACAATGTTCTCAAAACAGCTGGATAGGTGTCACTGGTCACTCAACTGTTTGATATTTTAGAAGTCGCTGGTTACACCTGTGTTTTTATATTTGAGAAGTCGCTGGTCACACTTGTGTTTTGATATTTTAGAAGTCATTGGTAACACCTGTGTTTTGATGTGTGTACATCTGTGTGTACAGCTGGGTAGGAGTCACTGATCACTCCAGTGTTTGAGATATTTTAGAAGACACTGGTCACACCTGTGTTTTGATGTGTGGTCAACTTCAAACTTCACATATATATATGATTGTTCATTGTTTTTTTTATCAAATTATATTTGTTATTGACTATCAAAACATGTTTTGGTTTCCGTATTATGAACATTCACATTCAGTTTCCATCTTATTCTCTGACTGATTTTGAACAACTGATGACTGATTAACAAGAACTGTTTATTAAGTGTAGCATATTACTGCCACTGTTGTGTCTCGTGTTGTTTAGCAATCTCGTATATAAAAATGCTTAATAGTCGTGTTATATATGTTGTGTTCGCCGTTAGATATGAAAGTTTTGACAAATTATGAAATTAAAATCTTAATAAACAGTAAACATGTTTACATGGTTTGTTTACATGCTTAACTGCTTGTTAACATGGTTTGTTTACATGCTTACATGAAGGCTTAACAGTCAAAATGCATCATAAAGAAGAGTTTTTCTTTTACCTGGGAGTTTAGCTTCTTTAATTGGATGGTATCCATCAGTTTTAATTGTTTTTTCTACTGTCAAATAAACAATTCTGTTGGAATATGGAGAATTAATTCAAGAATTAGTAAGGGTGCATGAATAGAAACTTACCTAAATGACCTGACAGAAAACAAAAATGAATTGAAAATTTAAAAAATGTTTGTTGTTTGTATCATAGAAACAGATACATGTATATGAGAATCTGCTAGGAGAGTGAGACTCGTCATCGATATATAGAGAATAGTTACTTGCTTCAGTTTTATTCCATCAAGAGAACACTCAAGTGTTTAAAATTATAACAAGTGGGAAAGCTTTCCAATGTTGGTGTTGACGGGTGATAGTTAACAAGTGAGAAAGCTTTCCAATGTTGGTGTTGACGGGTGATAGTTAACAAGTGGGAAAGCTTCCCAATGTTGGTGTTGACGGTAGATAGTTAACAAGTGGGAAAGCTTCCCAATGTTGGTGTTGACGGGTGATAGTTAACAAGTGGGAAAGCTTCCCAATGTTGGTGTTGACGGGTGATAGTTAACAAGTGGGAAAGCTTCCCATTGTTGGTGTTGACGGGTGATAGTTAACAAGTGGGAAAGCTTCCCAATGTTGGTGTTGACGGGTGATAGTTAACAAGTGGGAAAGCTTCCCAATGTTGGTGTTGACGGGTGATAGTTAACAAGTGGGAAAGCTTCCCAATGTTGGTGTTGACGGGTGATAGTTAATGATATTTTACTGAAACCATCAAATTTTATTTTTTGTTTTATAAAAGTAAACAATAAAACTCACTTATAATTTGAATATTTTTAACAGGGAAATTATCAATAATGATTCATTAAGGCATCTTTAATTTCTCCAAAACTCATAAATTAAAGATGTTTTACCGGTTAAATAATAAGGGTGGAAACTTTATAAACAGTGCTTGTCAAGCTTTGTGTTTATGGGTATTAAGTATTATTTAAATTAAAAATATGTATAAACATGTATGTGTTATCTTTGTTGTTTGTTTGTTATTGTCTTTTATTTTAAATAATAATTTTTATGTTATTATGTAATAATATGTAATCTGTGATACTTAACTGTGTAAATAGACAATAGTAAAATGTATACAATCCTAAATAGCAGAATTGAGTTTCTAACTTAAGTATTGGTACATGTAAAAGAGAACTTAAATGAATTTATTTATGACATATCTATTCTTTAATTTTGAAATTTCCATATATATTCTAATTTATGTCACATGTGGAACATAGTTTAGGAGAATTTACTGTTGTGCTAGGACATACATTATTAATTTCACTCCGACGTGCAGCTTCTATAGTTCTATATCTGGTGAGAAACTTTCAAAAAAAAAAAGTGTTTGCTTAACATGTTGTTGTTGTAGTTATTGGCACTTTCATATCATTTTGTTGAGCATTTCTTTATGAAACTTGACAGGTTCTGGATAATAATGAGAATGATAATAATAATAATGATGATAATGATGAAATAATAATAATAATATTCTTTATGTTATATAATAACGAGAGAACTCATTTGAACAATTCAATCTTCCATGAGGCCCAGTATTGCTTTAATGTTTGATTACATCACTTTTATCAACAAATCATTTTTAGGTGAGTAGTCGTATCACTCACCTGTGATATCTTAGAAAAAAGTATTAAAGACTTGTGGAGTGTCCTTGCCCTTCATGAGTGTGGATCGTTAAATGATAGAGAAATGAGAATATTGATATGTGAGTGAATTATAGTTTAAACATGACCACCGTTGAAATAGATAATTTGTGTATATTTTTGAACTGTGGGAAGACATGTGATTCCCTACTTTGTTGTATTCGGGTTTACTTAAGCTGAGTCTGGAAGCACAGATAATATGGTAGGTTAAACCAGGTATGTGATTCAATAGAAAACTGGTTTTGTTTTGTGAGTTTTGCTTTATTGGTCGGAGTGCACATTTCAGCCAAAATATATTTGATTTCTATTAAAATGATTTTAATGGTTTATATGTAAAAAAAATTTCTATAGGAGGTCAGACTTTTTAACTGTAAATAAATTTTGTTTTGATTTTGAAAATTTATCAAGTGAGACATATTCTACAATAAAAGCTGATGTTAATAGAAAAAAATATCTAAGCAAATATTTAATATTGCCAACACACAAAACGTTCAAATATTTTGTGTTAATTTTAGATCAACGTTTTATGATAATACTATAAAACTCATGATTTCACAATTTAGGTATTTGACAAATCTGCTTCAGATATAAAAAAGTAAAAAAAAACTTTTTAAAATAAATTTCATACACCAAGGTTTTGCATTGAAAAATATTCTATCAATACAATATCACCTTAATGTTATATTTTGACCCCCTCTCCCCCCACCCCACCCCCACAGCCCCGAAAAAAAAATCCACTAATATCTTATTTATTTTTTTACTCTAAAAAATTCTGTTCACAAAAATCAAATAATCTTTGGCTATCACACAAGTACTCTGAACAATAGACCAGATATTTGGTTTTGCAGGAAATTTAGTGCGAGTTTTACTCAAGATAAAAAATTAGATTGATCAGTTTAATATTGTTTTGCATTTAGTTTTCATATTGTCTTTAAAACACAATCATGTGGTTTTGCTGTAAATCTTAGATCAGTTGTAAGGTGTTCAAATGTTATTGAAATTTTGTTATTTTATATTGTTTTTCACTTTTATATTTTATTCACTTTTATATTTTATATATTTACGACTAGATAGTGATCTGATTGCCCTGATGACCATGATCTGTTACTGTTTTGAAAGCTGTCATAATTTTTATACATTGCTACAAAGATGGTTTGAGCATATTGTATTACCATTGTCAAAAATACTTAGATAATAAATAGATAAATTAGAGAATTGACCAAAAAAAAAAATGCATGTGCTAGCTGTCAGTTCTCTAATCTCCAAGTGTTTTTTTTAACATTCAAATATAGTTTGTATTCAATTTTCAGGCACTTCACAAAAATATACAAATTTTTATGCAAAACTTTAAAATTAAGTGTTTGTTAATGATGTAGAACAGAAGTGATATTGTGCAGAATCTGAAGTCTATGATCTCCATTAAATTTTCTCATTTCAAATACTGCTTTCTTATTATTTAAATTTAATTAAAGAGAGCCAGGCCAGATTAGTTCATTCATTAGTGCGTCTAACTTAAGCCAGGGATCGGGAGTTTGAATTCCGCCCAGCCACGGTTCCTTAATGATAAATTTACATTTTGTGTCATTATCATTCATCTCTCACTGCTGATTCAAGTGGGAAAGTTGTCAGTTAAGATATGGAGACAGAGTGTGCTTGAGTACTGGGTAACCTTCCAGAATCCCAGGAAATAGTGGTTAGGTTGAACGATTGTCTGTTAGCCTTAAATCGCATAAAATGATGTTGAATATTCAAACAAGCATTAATTCACTCTACTTATCCACTGAATACTGTAATGATAGCTTTGCTAAAAAATTAAGCAAATTGGCCACATTAAGCAAAATACAAAAATAGATTTTCCAATCATATTTTGAAAATCTGTTGTGTAAAACAAATTTTACAATAAATTTAAATGGAGAGAACCATTGTGTGTTCCCAAAACAGCAAACATGTAGAAAAAGTTATGAGAGTCATAAAATGTTGTGATAAAACATTCAGTATTCTTAATATAGGCAGTTTACACAGAAAAAAATAAAGTAAACAAATTTCTGAAGAGTAAAACAACAAAATTTAACATACATCAAAATTTTGCATTAACTTTTTTTTGTGATATTTCAAAAAGTATTCAAAAGATTTTGAAAAAATACAGTGTTTTTATTTACTTCTTAAGACTATTTTAATGATATTTAATGTATGGTTTTGCTCTATAAAGTGTATGCATAAAATATAACAAAAAAAAAGTTAAGTTAAAACAAGCACACCAAACAATTCTTTTTTTTTATTGTTAAATGTATTTTTTTCTTATCTTGCCAGTATACAATGTTATCCCTTGTTCAGTTCACTTTCCATTGATGACCTTTAAACTTACTGTTACAGTGTTTTAAGTTAAGTCAAAAATGTTTGGATTGACAACAAATGAAGCAGTTTCTCCTGATATGGCTCAGGATTGGTAAGAATGTTCTGGGCCTGTTTTGACAAAACATCTCATTGTGATTATGCATATGAACTAATATTTAGTATAGACAAAACTTATGTCTTGTCCAGTTAACGAGAAAACTAAAAAAGTGATATATAAAGTTTCCAGGTGAGAAAACCTAGCAAGTAACCATATACATGTAGTCAAATGAGACTCTTTAATAACAAATTGTTTGGTAAAAAATGGGATTCTCATCTATTTTTTGTTAATGTGTGTCACTGAAAGTGATTGTTTGAGCAAGGAAATATACATGTAACTTTTCACTGAATTGTTTTTAAAAAATTGCAAACTGTAAAAATTTGAGTCTCAAGTCAATATCTTTGAATATGAAATATTGACGAATTTAGACCCAGTATATCACATAATAATATGATATAATAAATTAATTATTAATATGAATATCAAGAATAACCTTCCGCACTTAACTTTTTCCTTTACTTTTTTTTTCTTTATACACATTTGAAGGAACTTAAAAATTTAAAAGGGGGATATTTTTATAATTAGTGGAGAAAAGATCTGTGATTAGTTTTAGAACAGTTTTAGTAAAATATTATGTTACAATATTCCTGGGGATGTATGACATGTAAAGTCACTTTGTCTTGAAGTTTTTGTTAACAAGAAATGCTGTGTTTTTGGGTATTAAAACAATGCTGGATGGGTATTTTTTTCTCTTTTTAGTAGCTAGATGATTTGTTTTGTGTAGTTCAGAGATTTGTTTTGTGTAGCTAGAAGCACTAATACTGGTAGTATAAAGTAAAAAATGAGAGTTCGGTGAGTGATATTTTACATTGAAAATGTGTTCAGTACAATACAAACTATTTTTGTGAGCAAACATTTAGGCTATTGTTTAACTTAATGAAATTCTGTAGTGGACTCTTACACCTTCCTTGTTCTTGGATTATTATATTAACATTTAGTAGGGGAAGCATCCAGATGACCATGATTTTAGACTGGCTCCAGTAAAATTGCATATGTTTGCACTGGCATTGATTAAAGAACATTTAAGTTACCTGTAAAAATTCACTTCAGTTCTTTGGACATTCTATGAACATTTAGTAGGGGTGTTGAAAAGGATCAACTGATTGAGAAGCAAACTGTATACTTGCAGTCTGGCTTCTGTTTTACCAACATATTTAAGTGTATACTTAAATCAATGACTTATATAGAGAATGAAATGCAACGGATTGAGATGTTATAAATGCTTGCGCAAAATTTCGTATTCAAATATCCTAATTCCATATATCTGAGAAATACTAATTAAAATTCTTTCTTTGCACAATGGAATTCTCTAAAAATGACACTATTCCAAGCAACTTGTGTTAAGAATTGTCAAAGTACTTATAATTACAAAATTTGTATACTGCAATGAAAAAATCAAGGAAATTTCTTAAAATTTTACTCAGACTGCAATTTCTTAAATTCTAGATCATTTGGCATGTTAAAAACATCTTATGTTACCTGTAACTTACATTTTATGTAAAAAAAAAATTAGTTGCCTGTGAAATTTGAATGTTTAATTTGCCAAACTATTAATTCTTTGCATGCTATATTATCAACATTTAGTCGAGAAATCCAAGTATCTAACTTTCTATATAAGTCCTTGCTGGAACATAAGAAAAACATCCTGATGATCATGAATTTAGACTGGCTCCAGTAAAATTGCATGCGGTTGTACTGTCAGAAGCCTGATCCCAGTCTATATTGTTTGCATGGTATTACTGACATGATTAGTAGGCTAAAAGTTAAAAATATTTTGATATTTCTAATCTTAAATATTCAGATTACTCAGTTATTGTTAATTAAGGCATTGGTTAATAATATATACACTCAAGAGATAGGAAAATGCAACACAAGAAGAGATATGAAAATGCAACATATTTAGCATGAATGTAAATATCCATATCATACAGTAATTATTATCTGTTGATGTTATTGGTTGTATACTTGAGATGTCACAGAACATTTTGGTACCTCCTGCATTGGTGTCACTTTTATTTATTTCCAAGTGAGTCCCCTCAAGCCCTTTTTTTTTATATATCTTTTTCTCTGTTACATTTTCATAAAGGGAAGATGTGACTTGAGTATATTTTTCAAGTTTTGTTGTTTTTGCCTACATGCCTTTAACATTAAACGTTGGGTGCTATCAAGTAAAATATTTTCTTATGATTTCTTATGATTACCTTCTGTAACTAATTCTGATTACCTTAATTCTTTATCTGGGTAATGTAAGCATTATGGGACACCCCATGTATTGTATTATGGTTGTGAATTTTGTGTTGGGCAGCTTGTTGTATGAAGTAACATTGTTATTGAGTTGTAAGCTAATATATATAATTTGAAATAAAGTTTACATGTGATACTTACTTTCATTTTGATTTGTCATTTTATTTGCCATACCACCTCTACACTAATGAAATAAGGATACCTTAATTTTATAAAAACGTTTGGTAATTTGAATGTATTGAACAAGTTAAACAGTCTCTGTAATAATGTATATCATATAGTGTACATCAAAACTTAATATTAAAATATATCATACAGACCTGTAATAGCAAATCATGACTTTATGTTGCCTGGGGTTTAAGCCTTTGTGTACCAGGATACTAATTGCAAAGAAATATACATGATATCTTACTATATAGTATTATGAATGCTGTTAAAATTACATCAAATATAACATGCAATGTGTTGAAAATGACATTTAATCCCCATATCCTCGTGGTTTCCCATTGTAGAATGCAAAGTTTAGTGGTAGAATACTGTACCCAAGAATGAAAGGTTTAGTGATAGAATACTCTACCCAAGCATGAAATGTTTTGCGGTAGAATACTGTACCCAAGAATGAAAGGTTTAGTGATAGAATACTTTACTCAAGAATGAAATGTTTTGTGGTAGAATATTGTACCCAAGATATGCAATGTTTAGTTGTAGAATACTGTACCAAAGAATGTAATGTTTAGTGGCAGAATACTGTACCTTAGGATGCAATGTTTAGTGGTAAAATACTGTACCCAAGAATGCAATGTTTAGTGGATCTCTAAGTCATTATTGGGGTCCTCCGTGGCCGAGTGGTCTAAGGCGCTGGCTCAATATCACTTATCTCTCACTGCTAAGGTCGTAGGTTTGAGTCCCACTCGCTCTAAAAACTTTATGTGAGTAAGTTTCCAGATACTTGCAGAAGGACGGTGGTTCTACTCGGTCTGACTCAGTCTGAAATCTTCCTCCACCAGAAAAACTGGATATGCCGTATATAACCCGAAAATGTGTTGAAAATGGCGTTAAACCCTATTTAAAAAAGTCATTACTGCCGCTGATTCATATGGAAAGTTATCAGATTTTTTGTGGAGATGTGTGTGATCGAGTACTGGTTAACCTTTCAGGAACTTAGGAAATAGTTGTTTGGTTAACTGATTGCCTGTTAGACCTCGATGCCATAAAAACATCCATCCATCCATCCATCCATCCATCCATCCAACAAACAAACAAACAAACAAACAATTAATCAATCAATTCAATCAATCATCAACGCCACTAATAAAACTGCATACCATCAATTTAATATTTAAGCTCTTTGATTTTTAAAAAGAGAAAATATACTATTTACGGTTAAGGTGCATTATATTTTCTGTATATTATACTGTTTAAACAGGTATATTGGAGAATAAAGATTGTTTTTAGCTCTATCTAATTTTACTGTCTGGTAAAATTGAATACATATGGAGAATTATTGGAAATATTTAAAAAAAACAACAAACTAAATTGTTCAATAAAATGTCATGAATTACATTATAAAGATACTGTTAGTGTTGCTGATTTGTTCAAATGTCTTAACAGAATAACATCTTTAGGGCGTTTCACTGTCAAGTAAGTTGGTTTATAACTTGGTTTGACATCTTTTAAAAAGGGAGCTATGTGGCAACCTTTAGTGGAAAAAAATCCCTTAACTATTTTATGACATATATACATATAACATTATAACAGGTTATGTGCTGAAAAATATATTGATAGGATAGTTCAAGGTTTGGTTCGGCCAGATATAAGCATAACTTGACTTGGTGGGGTATCATCACCTTGCAAGGGCGAATTCGGAGGGGTGCCCCTCTAATATAGAAAAATATAGTCTATTTTTTCACACAGGTAAGCCTTAATTCAACTTCACATTTAAATGATTAAAAACAACATCATACAAAAAAAAAATAATTGTTACAGTTTAGTTATTTAGGACGGCCACGGCTGTGCGAAACACGATGCTTCTCAGTTACGCCCTTTTCCAAAAGGAACGAAATTAAGGGCGTGTACACATACCAGGACATTTTATGTCATATCTAAATCAGATAGATATATATCAAAACTGGCATGTATACTTTCAAGTTCAAACAGACATTTTTTAGACTCATAAACTTTAAAATCAAAACACCTTTATGACACTAGTTACTAAAGAATGTCGCCCAGCCTGAATATTTAAACGTCAGCTGGTACACGTGTAGACTAAATACGTCAACATTTGCCACAATAGTACATTTTAAAGACATAAGTACATTTGCTGCATCTAACAAACCCATCGATACGCTCCCTAGTCAGCGGACGATTTCTCTACGGTGAAATGAAAGAGAATCAAACTATCCAACCGATGCTCCGGGAAAGTAATTTCTGCTTGAAGTCATTTAATACAGTTTATTATGATAAATTGAGTGTTATCGAATATTTTGTTATAAATTGTGTTATTTCATATTCTTTACATATAAATGTATGTATCATATTTTCATATCACAAAACAAATACCAATTATTACTTTAATACATTCCGTGAATACCTCTTGCCCATGACAACCACACTTGCTCTGGATAATGGTAAATGCCGGAATATGTAGCGTGTGTTCGATATTCAAGATGTGAAAAAAAAGAATAGTACAGAACAATCACAGGTTACTTAAGTTATCTACCATCGCAGGTAATATAAGTTATCTACCATTGCAGGTAACATAAATTATCTACCATCGCAGGTAATATAAATTTTCTACCATCGCAGGTAACATAAGTTATCTACCATCGCAGGTAACATAATTTATCTACCATCGCAGGTAATATAAGTTATCTACCATTGCAGGTAACATAAATTATCTACCATCGCAGGTAATATAAATTTTCTACCATCGCAGGTAACATAGGTTATCTACCATCGCAGGTAACATAAATTATCTACCATCGCAGGTAACATAATTTATCTACCATCGCAGGTAATATAAGTTATCTACCATTGCAGGTAACATAAAGTATCTAACATCGCAGGTAAAGTAAAGTATATACCATCGCAGGTAATACAAGTTATCTACCATCGAAGGTAACATAAGTTATCTACCGTCGCAGGTAATAAAAGTTATCTACCGTCGCAGGTAACACAAGTTATCTAACAACTCAAGATACATAAGTTATCTACCATCGCAGGTAATATAAAGTATCTACCATCGCAGGTAATATAAGTTAATCTACCATCGCAGGCAATATAAGTTATCTACCATTGCAGGTAACATAATTTATCTACTATTGTAGGTAATATAACTTATCTACCATCGCAGGTAACATAAAGTATCTAACATCGCAGGTAAAATAAAGTATATACCATCGCAGGTAATATAAGTTATCTACCAACGCAGGTAACATAAGATATCTACCATTGCAGGTAACATAAATTATCTACCATCGCAGGTAAGATAAGTTATCTACCATTGCAGGTAATAAAAGTTATCTACCATTGCAGGTAACATAAAGTATCTAACATCGCAGGTAAAGTAAAGTATATACTATCGCAGGTAATATAAGTTATCTACCATCGCAGGTAACATTAAGTATCTAACATCGCAGGTAAAATAAAGTAAATACCATCGCAGGTAATATAAGTTATATATCCTAGCAGGTAATATAAAATATCTACCATCGCAGGTAACATAATTTATCTACCATCGCAGGTAATATAAGTTATCTACCATTGCAGGTAACATAAAGTATCTAACATCGCAGGTAAAGTAAAGTATATACCATCGCAGGTAATATAAGTTATCTAACATCGCAGGTAACGTAAGTTAGCTACCATCGTAGGTAACATAATTTATCTACCATCGCAGGTAATATAAGTTATCTACCATCACAGGTAACATAAGTATCTAACATCACAGGTAAAATAAAGTAAATACCATCGCAGGTAATATAAATTTAAACATGAGATAGTGATACAAGCATCCAGAATCCACTTGCAAACAAAAAAAAGATATGTTTACAATACGTTTGTGAGAAAGTCATAAATGATAAATAATTGGAGACTAGTGAATACATGATCAATGAGACGTGTCCTAGCACAGCCTATTTTATAACACATTTCAAAAGATTTTACTTCTTTGATGTTGTACTTTTTTAATGAATGAATGAATAGTATTTTACGGCGTACCAACACATTATAGGTTATTCGACGCCAACAGGGAGGAAGATTCCAGGTTCACTCTACATGTACAAAAAACAAACAAAAAAAAAACAAAATTTAAACAAAAATACACAAACAAATGAATATGCAGAGTGAACCTAGAACCTTGATACCTGCAGAACTGCAGAGTTTCAGCAAATTCTATCGTATTACTCAATTTGTCGCTTCTTACAACATGCATGAGCCACAGTGATCCTATTCTTGCCATCACTCATATGGCTCCCTGAAACCACACAGGGGTTGATAATTTAACCACAATAGTGAACATGACAAAAAATTATAAAATGAACATGACACCCATTCGGAGGATTCCTACCCCTCTGCAGAGATCGGCAGTGATTCTATTCTTAGCCGGAACCACACGGGTTTGTACCTTTTTAATAATTTCATATTTCAATTATAGAGCTTGACCGGCTATCAAGTTACTTTTTGTCAGCCGAGGATGTAAAATGTCCATATGAAGATATGACCTCGTAATATCACTGTCTGAAACTTCTTATTTATGAGATTATTAATATTGTTATAAAGCTGTTGAAGTCACGCTGATTTTAGAAGTATAGGCAAATCTTTAAAAAAAATACAAAATTGATATTTTGAAGTAATTTTTGTTATGCCCCTATGCATTATAAACACAATGGGTTTGAATACTTGTTTTATTTCATTGTTCTATTATAGATATATAATTTAAATAAAAAAATTGAGTGACCATTTGTAAGATCCATATAGTCGCTATAGGTCGCTTCATTTTTGGGCTTTGGTTTAAACATTTGACAATTTCGCAGGTGCGTCAATACAATGTATGGAATAGACCAGAACCAAATATATCAAATCTATTCGATTTGTAAAAGTTGTCAGAATTCTGAATGTGTTTCACAGTTGATTTTTTATTTCAACAAATTGATTGAAAAAGTTAACCCCCAAAAAACAAAAACAACAACAACAACAAAAAAAAACACAAAAAAAAACAACAAAAAAAAACACAAAAACAACAAAACAATAAGTGTAAAGGGTCGTTTTTATTTGTGAAGCATTTTAAGTAGGAACACGGCGGAAATTGATGATTTTGAGTTTTATTTGTTTTAAGTGTAGTTAAGTAGTCGTTACCAATTTAATCCCACCTCCCTCCCCCCATATACCAGTGGTTTAATACCACAGCCTGTCACATTATACTATCACTGAGCAAACGAGTCCTATGACAAACTGTCACTGGACTAACCAGTTATGTAACAAACTATTTAATTGTCACTGGACTAACCAGTCATATAACAAACAGTGTAACTGTCACTGGACCAACCGATCCTATAACAAACTATTAAATTGTCATTGGACCAACCAGTCATATAACTGTCACAAACTAGTTTAGTTTGCTATTATATTATTAAGGTTAAGCCACAAATAATATCTTTAAAGTTTTCATAAATTTATTGCATATTTACGAAACGCTACACTGACAAACATTCACAATCACACACTCATAACATACCACACGCATATAATAATCTTTCATTTATATACATTAGTCTATAATGGAAGTCCTAAACTATACATTTAGATCAAAGATTGATTGATTGAATATTTAGCATCATTTTTATGCCATCGAGGGCTAACAGACGATCAGTTAACCTAACCACTGTTTCCTTGGATTAACCAGAACTCGAGCACATCCCATCTCCGCAAGTAACTGATACCTTTCCCACTTGAATCAGTGATGAGAGACGAATGATAATGAGACACAATGTCGTATATCAATCATCACGGAAATTGTTGCCGGGCGGGTGATTCTTGGATCAAAGAGCACAAAGAGTCATCGTATAAATGTATCTTTTATGTGAAGACTTCAAAGTTGCGCACATAGGCTTGTAGTAGATTCTTTTGTGGTAGTCTACAGTTACTGTCATCAAATATAGCGATCCGAGGCACAAAGCGCATATGTTGGAGCACACATATTCACAGTGTTAATATATACGTTGGAGCATACATTTTCACAGTAATAGCATTATATCAATTTGAGCACACATCCTTATGGTATCTTGGAGCACACAGCTTCACGTCGTTATTCTATACATTACAGCACACAGCTTCACATCGTTATTCTACAACTTGGAGCACACAGCTTCACAGTGTTATTCTATACATTGCAGCACACAGCTTAACGTCGTTATTCTACAACTTGGAGCACACAGCTTAACAGAGTTATTCTATACATTGCAGCACACAGCTTCACATCGTTATTCTACAACTTGGAACAAACAGCTTCACAGTGTTATTCTATACATTGCAGCACACAGCTTCACATTGTTATTCTACAACCTGGAGCACATAGCTTCACAGAGTTATTCTATACATTGCAGCACACAGCTTCACATTGTTATTCTACAACCTGGAGCACACAGCTTCACAGAGTTATTCTATACATTGCAGCACACAGCTTCACATTGTTATTCTACAACCTGGAGCACACAGCTTCACAGTGTTATTCAATACATTGCAGCAAACAGCTTTACGTCGTTATTCTACAACTTGGAGCACACAGCTTAACAGAGTTATTCTATACATTCAACACACAGCTTCACATCATTATTCTACAACTTGGAGCACACAGCTTAACAGAGTTATTCTATACATTGCAGCACACAGCTTTACGTCGTTATTCTACAACTTGGAGCACACAGCTTAACAGAGTTATTCTATACATTGCAGCACACAGCTTTACGTCGTTATTCTACAACTTGGAGCACATAGCTTCACAGAGTTATTCTATACATTGCAGCACACAGCTTCACATTGTTATTCTACAACCTGGAGCACACAGCTTCACAGAGTTATTCTATACATTGCAGCACACAGCTTCACATTGTTATTCTACAACCTGGAGCACACAGCTTCACAGTGTTATTCAATACATTGCAGCAAACAGCTTTACGTCGTTATTCTACAACTTGGAGCACACAGCTTAACAGAGTTATTCTATACATTCAACACACAGCTTCACATCATTATTCTACAACTTGGAGCACACAGCTTAACAGAGTTATTCTATACATTGCAGCACACAGCTTTACGTCGTTATTCTACAACTTGGAGCACACAGCTTAACAGAGTTATTCTATACATTGCAGCACACAGCTTTACGTCGTTATTCTACAACTTGGAGCACACAGCTTAACAGGGTTATTCTATACATTGCAGCACACAGCTTCACATTGTTATTCTACAACTTGGAGCACACAGTTTCACAGAGTTATTCTATACATTGCAGCACACAGCTTTACGTCGTTATTCTACAACTTGGAGCACACAGCTTCACAGTGTTATTCTATACATTGCAGCACACAGCTGCACAACGTTATTCTACAACTTGGAGCACACAACTTCCTTCACCACACCATGTATTTATTCTCCAGCCACTAAACCCAAGGAGTTTGACCTACAATTTACAAGCCCAATTTTAGTACTGAGAATACCCAAGGATGATAAATTGGTTATGAGTAATAAATACAGACGTTTGTTAAAGTATCCCATAAATTAAATTATTTATTCATTTTGCAACAGACTGAAACGCAATATGCTTTTTTATTCAATTTCATCTGATATGCTGTTTTGTAACGAAGTGTAACGCAATAAAACGAAGTGAACAGGCATTTATATATGGGTTATAAATCACACTTATAATTTTGTATCTAAATGATTAATTCAGAAACCTCGTTATAAATTTATCATGTTACGTCTGTTTTTGATGAATAAGAAAATGAAAATACCTGTGATTTTCTGTTCGTGTTGTTTAACTACTATTTGAGTTTGATGTTTTTTGTATTTATGTCCATTATTTATACGTTCTTGTTGTGCAGTTGTTTTTGTGTTTGTTGTTTTATTTTAATGATTATTCTTACTGTTTAATTTAATTTATGTTCGTTAGTTGTATGTGTTTGTTGTAACTTTTTTTTTATATTGATGGTCTAATTTTAACAATACGAATCTAAAACGAATAACATATATACAATTTACCACCATATATGTACAGTTTAACAACACAAATGCTAAATTCGAACAAGAAAAAGAGTTATACAATACTGCAACGTTTGGCCTGCCATAGTTTTTCTTTCGTCTCTACATTATTATTCGCTTTGTGAGGCCCTGAGAAATAAACGCGTGTATGATGTTTTCCAAGCGCGATATATATAGAATCACATGTATGTTCTCCACATAGGAGGAAATAAAGAATCAAATCAGATTCAATTTTTTTTTTCAAAACTGAGATTAGCACTGACCAAATATTTTTATCAAGTAAATTAAGTGACATACCACATATGGCAATTGACAAAAAACTCGTTTTTTACTAAATGTTGATGTTACAGATATTTAAACTTTATTTATGTATTGTTCTGGTGTCTCTGTTCAGGTAAATACCTTCATTTGTATATCTGAGGAATGAAACTACAAAGTGATGTTTATGATACTGTTCTGCGTAACACAAAGCCTTTTTATGTGAAAAGCATTATGCAAATTAACATAGTCCGTAACACACGGCATTAATCTTAATGTTTTTATGCAAAGGGCGAGATCTTTGGACTCCACGGCAGTATTGCGGAGGTATGTATTACTGATTAAGAGAGAGAGAGCTTTCCAGAATTATTTTTCTGAAAAGTTCCATGGTTGGCAAATTGTTGGTATTGTTGCACAGTGCTTAGCGTCGCTTTCAGCAATTCTTCAGTCATATCAAAACGGTGTCTACTTGAGACATTTTTTCTAAACGTTGCCACACTGAAATATGCGGCAGACACATGGTATGATAAGCTCAAACAGCCACAATGTACTGTCAATGCCAAGTGCCAAACGAGGAAGCTTCTGGTACCATTTTTGTTTACGTTGAAGAAACTTTTACTTTTGATAGGGCAACTCGACAAAAAAAGTTTTACCCGTGATGCCTTACTTTAACAATTTGCAAAAACAATCAACTTGTCTAGCGTGAAATGTCACCACATACACCATACTGTGATGTCCTGTATAATATAATGAACCGAGCAGCAACTGCCCTAGTGTGCTATTGGTACGCATCTTTTGGCTATCTCCGATGATTGAATTTTTATTTTTAACGAGGCCTCACCTATATCGCCGATATTTTTTCGGTCATGGCAGTAAATATGTACATTTATATCAAACATAATATGTTATGGATATTTTGTTCAATAATTTATATTGTATTGTCTCTGTAGTGCAAAGTTCTTCAATTTTGTTGATCAAATACTAAATCGCGGCCCACGATAAAGTCATTCGTTGGCCATTATTGGGTTATACTAAAATATTGTCGAATAAAACGGAAAATGTCGACCTGTGTATTAACGAATTTCTTATAAATAAGATCAGCAACAAGGACGGAATCAGACATTGTCTTTGTATGGGACCTTCCTCTTTGTTATTCAATACATTTTCCATAATTTACTGAGCGAACGTTATAGGTGATGCATCTTTAAATAAACACGTGCATAATTGTTTTATCATCATAGAGACTGTTTTTAATTATTACTATCAATACTTTAATTAAAATATATGTATGTATCTAATAATCATTTAAGGATAAGATGCACTATGATTGAAAGTATCTCTATTTCGATTTATGAATATATCAAAAGGTGAAGTGAGTGATTTTGAGACGGCACCTTTGAACGTTCGGCCACGGGGGACTCTAAATATAATGAATAATGCTGAGATATATGTGCCAATAAATAGATGTTACTTATAGATTATTTCTAAGGTCGTGGGTTCGAGTCCCGCTCGCTCCAAAAACTTTATGTGAGAAAGTTGCCTGTGACGAAAGGACGGTGGGTCTTCCGCCACCAATGAAACTGGATATGCCATATATGGCCTGAAATGTGTTGAAAATGGCGTTAAACCACATTCAAAAATGTTTCTTGTACTTGTTCTTGTAAACTGTCCGGGCTATGTCTGACACACACTTTATTGCTTCATTTCTGCTTGACCATTGTTTGTCAAGGTTTCAGTATTTGGAGTACTTTAATTTAATTCTGTGTTGTACATGTATATTGTACGATTATTTTGCCTGCGGGTTAAAATAAGCTTATATAGAACAATATACAGGTGACACGGGGTGAGTGACTACAATTAACTTATTGTTATGAACAAGCACGTGATGGAACTGACCAATGGGAGAGGTTTGATATTCACTCAAATCGAAAACCCGCGGAAAGTGGGGTTAGAAAAAAACATTTTGGACAGGACACTCGGCCAACGCACAGGTATTTATGATATTGTCTGCAAGTTTCGCATTAACTTTTATTTTAGCGATATTGATATTCTCAGATAATATACATGTTTAACATTCTCATGGGTGTAACCATATCTTCTCTCGGTCTTCTCCCGTTCTTCCTTTTTCGAATGATTGGTCACATCACACCAGTGACTTAATTACATGAATATGTTGAGAGAAATATGTTATTTTCATATTCCTTAAACAGTATACCTCCAACCTAATATTTAAGTTACAAGCGCATACCTGGATATTCTCTTTTGTGAAGTAATACATTTATAAGCTGCATTTATTCAAGTAATTATATAGAAGTCCTATACAAGTCATTGATTTAATAAATTAAGAAAAACACATAGTCCTTTTCATTTTTTTTCTCATGTTCAGGTATCAAATCAATGAAATGTAACTATTTGTCGAATGACATTGGCTAAAACTTCATAGTTTATATAAAAAAACGAGGGTTATATTTTAAAAATAGAACGCGGGAATGTTCATAAAAATACAAATTGCTATTTTAATTTAGTTTCTAGCGTTTTCGATAAAACCACTCGTATTCGATATTATATTATTAAGTGACTGCCAGGGATCTGATTTTTATTGCATTTTTTTGGCATTTTCATTTTTTCGATTTTTCAGAAAAAAAGTGTAGGCACGTGTCCACAGTGCCTATAGGAATCTACGACACTGTATGACACAATATCAAATAACCTAATACTGATTTAGGCCTATCTGTGACTTAATTAATAACAGATGTAGATATGTCACTGGGCCTATATAATCTGGGAAAAAGTCTTAAGAGTATCAGATTCGTCAATTTTAGTGGGAGAGTTCCAAAAACTACAAAGTCATATTCAATATATTTGAAATTTCCAATTTGACATTTATATCTGTTATCCAACAATGGATTACAAATTATAACAATAAGTATTGAATACAACTCGAAATAAGTGTGATGATAACAATAATCAATAACAATTTTAGTAGGGTTTTTCTTTATATATATCAACCGGAAGTCAAATTCATGCCATTTGCTTTTGGTATATTTGATAAAGTTGTCGCGCAATATACTTGTTTTACGAAGTGTTTTAACAGTGTTATCAGTTAAAAGTATTGTTAAGAGCGCACGTTGTATGTATATAACTGAAATATACAACGCATGTATGATGACAAATGGTTCACGGCTGGTATTTGCTATTTTAAAGTCGAAGAATCGTCTGACATGCCATGATTCCCCCCCACCCCCTCCCCGCGAGATACGAAAAGCGAAACTTTTATTAAATGTTCAATATCATCACATAGTGCTTTGCGTAGTGACTGAATAATATCAATAATAATAATAATAATAAAATCAATACACTTCTAAAAATAGCACAGAAGTAAATGTCGGATTATATTCTCTGAAAGCTGAAAATACAATCAAATATGAAATGTTTTCGATTGCAGATGCCTCCACAGTGGAAGAAAGAAGACGTCAACAAGCACCACAGATGTAAGTACAACTTTCTTTCTTATATTAATTACGATTGTGTTCTTATTTTTAGCTCGTCTTTTTGAGAAAAAAAAACAAACCTATAGTCGTGATCCTGGTGTCAGCGGCGGCGCTGTCGTCGCCATCATCGTCATTGTCGTCATCTGCTGGTTAAAATTTTATGTTTAGCTCAGCTTTTTCTCTGTTTCTGAACAAACTACTCATGTTATGGTGACTAAACTTCATAAACACATTCATATCATGTTATACAAACAATGTATATAGCTAACTTACCTAAATTTACATACTTTGGGCTCTAAAACCTTCCGTTTAAGTTTGTTGCTTAGCTCGGGTTTGGTTAAAGTTTTATGTTTAGCTCGGCATTTTCTCTGTTTCTGAACAAACTACTCATGTTTTGGTGACTAAACTTCATAAACATATTTATATTATGTTGTAGAAACAATGTATATAGCTAACTTGCATAAATTTCCATACTTTGGGCTTTAAAACCTTAGGTTAAACATTTTTGTTTAGCTCGGGTTTGAATTTATTTATTTTTTTTTAAGTCAATTTTATTTTTCAGTAATACTATACATTCTGTAAACTAATCACCATCAACTAAAAAAAAGTTTACATCACTGACCTTGACCTATTTAATGGACTTTCCTGCCCATGCCAAACCAAGACCCCCACCCTGCTGCCCATGTTTTTTTCTTCTTTTTTGTTTAAATTTGTTTTGTATTAAATCAAATACTCTGCTCCATTTCAACTTTGTTACCGACCCAAAGACCCTCACACCATTCCACCCCAAACACACACACACCCCATCCCCGTCCTTTTTTAAAAAATTTTTTTTTTATTAAATCAAATACTCTGCTCCATTTCAACTTTGTTACTGACCCAAAAACCCTCACCCCTACCCCCAACCCCATCCTCTCCCATTTTTGTTTATTTGTTTATTTTTTGTTTAAATTTGTTTTGCATTAAATCGAACACTTTGCCTCATTTCAACTTTGTTACCGACCCAAAGACCCCCCCCCCAATCACACACACCCAATATCCGCCCTATTTTTTATTTATTTATTTATTTTTTTAAATATGTTTTGCATTAAATCAAATACTCTGCCCAATTTCAACTTTGTTACCAACCCAAAGACCCTCAATCCTATCCCCTCCCCCCCCACACATACACACACACACACCCCATCCTCTCCCATTTTTGTTTATTTGTTTATTTTTTGTTTAAATTTGTTTTGCATTAAATCGAACACTTTGCCTCATTTCAACTTTGTTACCGACCCAAAGACCCCCCCCCCCCCCCCCCCCCCCCCCCCATCACACACACCCAATATCCGCCCTATTTTTTTTATTTATTTATTTATTTTTTTAAATATGTTTTGCATTAAATCAAATACTCTGCCCAATTTCAACTTTGTTACCAACCCAAAGACCCTCAATCCTATCCCCCCCCCCCCCCCCCCGCCCCCCCCCCCCCCACCACATACACATACACCCCATCCCTGCCCTTTTTTATTTTCATTTTTTTTAAATTTGTTTTGCATTAAATCAAATACTCTGCCACATTTCAACTTTGTTACCGACCAATTTTTTACCCCCATTTTTTTTTAAGTTTGTTTTGTATTAAATCAAATACTCCGTCCCTTTTCAACTTTGTTACTAACCCCAAGACACAAGACAATCTCTCCCTCCAACTTTTTTGTTTTATTTCATTAAACTAAACAGTCCTGTTTATTTAACTTTGGCACATACAGCCCCACATCCACACCCAGATTTTAAAATTAAATTAAATACATTTCAGCTTAAGTACTGGCTAGCTAGGCTTAGCCAGACATACATGTAGACATAGTGTATATTCTGCCCTAATAGTCCTACTTGCACATTACATGTATCTACTTTTTTGCTAATATGAAAGATGGTTTCATTCATACAGATATATATGTTTTTCTGATGGTACATTATAATATACTGTTCTGTGATCGACAAGGCTAGAATAATCAAATTAACATTGTTCTTCGACATCTCTATTTTTCTGGTGATTTTTTTAAGTCTGTTTTATTTTTTCAGTAATAGTATTAATTTTTTAAACTAATCACCATCAAGTTTTAAAAGTTAACTTCACTACATAATAGATTTGGGGAAAAATGAGCGTCTGCACCTGCTTGCGGTGTTCTTGTTAATCCTCGCGTGCGCCTTTTTTTTTCTACACATGTCGCAGAAGAAGAATGAAGAAGATGAAATCAATCAACAAATATGTAGGATGTTCATTTTCTACTATGCATTGAGAAATTGTTTCTTTTTATGTGTGCTAATCATCTTGGCTGCTGTTTTCGACTGCAGATGCCTCAACAGGTGAAGAAAGAAGTCCACCAGCGCCACCAATGTAAGTACAACTTCCTTTCTCATATTAATTATGATTGTGTTTTTATTTTTAATCCTCGCGTGCGCCTTTTTTTTCTACACGTGTCACAGAAGAACGAAGAAGATGAAATCAATCAACTCATATAGGATGTTTTCTTTCATTTTCTATTATGCATTGAGAAGTTGTTTCTTTTTATATGTACTAATCTTCTTTGCTGCTGTTTTCGATTGCAGATGCCTCCACAGGTGAAGAAAGAAGACGTCCACCAGCGCCACAGATGTAAGTACAACTTTCTTTCTTATATTAATTAAGATTGTGTTTTCATTTTTAATCCTCGCGTGCGCCTTTTTTTCTACACATGTCACAGAAGAAGAATGAAGATGCAATCAATCAACTCATATAGGATGTTTTTTTTTCCATTTTCTATTATGCATTGAGAAATTGTTTCTTTTTATATGCACTAAACGTCTTTGCTGCTGTTTTTGATTGCAGATGCCTCTACAGGTGAAGAAAGAAGATGTCCACCAGCGCCACCGATGTAAGTACAACTTTCTTATATTATTACGATTGTGTTTTTATTTTTAATCCTTGCGTGCGCCTTTTTTTCTACACGTGTCATCGAAGAAGAATGGAGATGAAATCAATCAACTCATATAGGATGTTTTCTTTCATTTTCTATTATGCATTGAGAAGTTGTTTCTTTTTATATGTACTAATCTTCTTTGCTGCTGTTTCCGATTGCAGATGCCTCCACAGGTGAAGAAAGAAGACGTCCACCAGCACCACAGATGTAAGTACAACTTTCTTTCTTATATTAATTAAGATTGTGTTTTCATTTTTAATCCTCGCATGCGCCTTTTTTTTCTACACGTGTCACAGAAGAAGAACGAAGAAGATGAAATCAGTCAACTCATATAGGATGTTTTCTTTCATTTTCTATTAAGCATTGAGAAGTTGTTTCTTTTTATATGTACTAATCTTCTTTGCTGCTGTTTTCGATTGCAGAGGCCTCCACAGGTGAAGAAAGAAGACGTCCACCAGCGCCACAAATGTAAGTACAACTTTCTTTCTTATATTAATTAAGATTGTGTTTTCATTTTTAATCCTCGCGTGCGCCTTTTTTTCTACACATGTCGCAGAAGAAGAATGAAGATGCAATCAATCAACTCATATAGGATGTTTTTTTTTCCATTTTCTATTATGCATTGAGAAATTGTTTCTTTTTATATGCACTAAACGTCTTTGCTGCTGTTTTTGATTGCAGATGCCTCTACAGGTGAAGAAAGAAGATGTCCACCAGCGCCACCGATGTAAGTACAACTTTCTTATATTATTACGATTGTGTTTTTATTTTTAATCCTTGCGTGCGCCTTTTTTTCTACACGTGTCATCGAAGAAGAATGGAGATGAAATCAATCAACTCATATAGGATGTTTTCTTTCATTTTCTATTATGCATTGAGAAGTTGTTTCTTTTTATATGTACTAATCTTCTTTGCTGCTGTTTTCGATTGCAGATGCCTCCACAGGTGAAGAAAGATGTCCACCAGCGCCACAGATGTAAGTACAACTTTCTTTTTTTATATTAATTAAGATTGTGTTTTCATTTTTAATCCTCGCGTGCGCCTTTTTTTCTACACGTGTCACAGAAGAAGAATGAAGATGCAATCAATCAACTCATATAGGATGTTTTCTTTCATTTTCTATTATGCATTGAGAAGTTGTTTCTTTTTATATGTACTAATCTTCTTTCCTGCTGTTTTCGATTGCAGATGCCTGCACAGGTGAAGAAAGAAGACGTCCACCAGCGCCACAGATGTAAGTACAACTTTCTTTCTTATATTAATTAAGATTGTGTTTTCATTTTTAATCCTCGCGTGCGCCTTTTTTTCTACACATGTCGCAGAAGAAGAATGAAGATGCAATCAATCAACTCATATAGGATGGTTTTTTTTTCCATTTTCTATTATGCATTGAGAAATTGTTTCTTTTTATATGTACTTAACGTCTTTGCTACTATTTGATTGCAGATGCCTCTACAGGTGAAGAAAGAATACGTCCACCAGCGCCACAGATGTTAGTACAACTTTCTTATATTATTACGATTGTGTTTTTATTTTTAATCCTTGCGTGCGCCTTTTTTTCTACACGTGTCGTCGAAGAAGAATGGAGATGAAATCAATCAACTCATATAGGATGTTTTCTTTCATTTTCTATTATGCATTGAGAAGTTGTTTCTTTTTATATGTACTAATCTTCTTTGCTGCTGTTTTCGATTGCAGATGCCTCCACAGGTGAAGAAAGAAGACATCCACCAGCGCCACAGATGTAAGTACAACTTTCTTTCTTATATTAATTAAGATTGTGTTTTCATTTTTAATCCTCGCGTGCGCCTTTTTTTCTACACGTGTCACAGAAGAAGAATGAAGATGCAATCAATCAACTCATATAGGATGTTTTTCATTTTCTATTATGCATTGAGAAGTTGTTTCTTTTTATATGTACTAATCTTCTTCGCTGCTGTTTTCGATTGCAGATGCCTCCACAGGTGAAGAAAGAAGACGCCCACCAGCGCCACAGATGTAAGTACAACTTTCTTTCTTCTATTAATTAAGATTGTGTTTTCATTTTTAATCCTCGCGTGCGCCTTTTTTTCTACACATGTCGCAGAAGAAGAATGAAGATGCAATCAATCAACTCATATAGGATGTTTTTTTTTCCATTTTCTATTATGCATTGAGAAATTGTTTCTTTTTATATGTACTAAACGTCTTTGCTGCTATTTGATTGCAGATGCCTCTACAGGTGAAGAAAGAAGATGTCCACCAGCGCCACCGTTGTAAGTACAACTTTCTTATATTATTACGATTGTGTTTTTATTTTTAATCCTTGCGTGCGCCTTTTTTTCTACACGTGTCGTTGAAGAAGAATGAAGATGAAATCAATCAACTCATATAGGATGTTCTCTTTCATTTTCTATTATGCATTGAGAAGTTGTTTCTTTTTATATGTACTAATCTTCTTTGCTGCTGTTTTCGATTGCAGATGCCTCCACAGGTGAAGAAAGAAGACGTCCACCAGCGCCACAGATGTAAGTACAACTTTCTTTCTTATATTAATTAAGATTGTGTTTTCATTTTTAATTCTCGCGTGCGCCTTTTTTTCTACACATGTCACAGAAGAAGAATGAAGATGCAATCAATCAACTCATATAGGATGTTTTTTTTTCATATTCTATTATGCATTGAGAAATTGTTTCTTTTTATATGTACTAAACGTCTTCGCTGCTGTTTTCGATTGCAGATGCCTTCACAGGTGAAGAAAGAAGATGTCCACCAGCACCACCGATGTAAGTACAACTTTCTTTCTTATATTATTACGATTGTGTTTTTATTTTTAATCCTCGCGTGCGCCTTTTTTTCTACACGTGTCACCGAGGAAGAATGAAGATGAAATCAATCAACTCATATAGGATGTTTTCTTTCATTTTCTATTATGCATTGAGAAATTGTTTCTTCTATATGTACTAACTTCTTTGCTGCTGTTTTCGATTGCAGATGCCTCCACAGGTGAAGAAAGAAGATGTCCACCAGCACCACCAATGTAAGTACAACTTTCTTTCTTATAATATTACAATAAATTATTGTGTTTTTATTTTTAATCCTCGCGTGCGCCTTTTCTTCTACACTGTCGCCGAAGAAGAATGAAGATGAAATCAATCAACTCATATAGGATGTTTTCTTTCATTTTCTATTATGCATTGAGAAATTGTTTCCTTTTATATGTACTAATCTTCTTTGCTGCTGTTTTCGATTGCAGATGCCTCCACAGGTGAAGAAAGAAGATGTCCACAAGCGCCACAGATGTAAGTACAACTTTCTTTCTTATATTAATTACGATTGTGTTTTCATTTTTAATCCCTGCGTGCGCCTTTTTTTTCTACACGTGTCACAGAAGAAGAATGATGATGAAATCAATCAACTCATATAGGATGTTTTTTTTCATTTTCTATTATGCATTGAGAAATTGTTTCTTTTTATATGTACTAAACGTCTTTGCTGCTGTTTTCGATTGCAGATGCCTTCACAGGTGAAGAAAGAAGATGTCCACCAGCACCACCGATGTAAGTACAACTTTCTTTCTTATATTATTACAATTGTGTTTTTATTTTTAATCCTCGCGTGCGCCTTTTTTCTACACGTGTCACAGAAGAAGAATGAAGAAGATGAAATCAATCAACTCATATAGGATGTTTTCTTTCATTTTCTATTATGCATTGAGAAATTGTTTCTTTTTATATGTACTAATCGTCTTTGCTGCTGTTTTCGATTGCAGATGCCTCCACAGGTGAAGAAAGCAGACGTCCACCAGCACCATCGATGTAAGTACAACTTCCTTTCATATATTAATTACGATTGTGTTTTTATTTTTAATCCTCGCGTGCGCCTTTTTTTTCTACACTTGTCGCAGAAGATGAATGAAGAAGATGAAATCAATCAACTCATATAGGATGTTTTCTTTCATTTTCTATTATGCATTGAGAAATTGTTTCTTTTTATATGTACTAATCATCTTTGCTGCTGTTTTTGATTGCAGTTGCCTCCACAGGTGAAGAAAGAAGATGTCCACCAGCACCATTGATGTAAGTACATTTTTCTTATATTAATTAAGATTGTGTTTTTATTCTTAATCTTCGCATGCGCTTTTTTTTCTACACGTGTCGCAGAAGAAGAATGAAGATGAAATCAATCAACTCATATAGGATGTTTTCTTTCATTTTCTATTATGCATTGAGAAATTGTTTCTTTTTATATGTACTAATCATCTTTGCTGCTGTTTTTGATTGTAGATGCCTCCACAGGTGAAGAAAGCAGACGTCCACCAGCACCATCGATGTAAGTACAACTTTCTTATATTAATTAAGGTTGTGTTTTTATTTTTAATCCTCTGGAGCGCTTTTTTTTCTACACGTGTCGCAGAAGAAGATCAATCAAGTCATATAGGATGTTTTCTTTCATTTTCTATTATGCATTGAGAAATTGTTTCTTTTTATGTGTACTAATCTTCTTTGCTGCTGTTTTCGATTGCAGATGCCTCCACAGGTGAAGAAAGAAGACGTCCACCAGTGTCACAGATATAAGTACAACTTTCTTTCTTATATTAATTATGATTGTGTTTTTTATATTTAATCCTCGCGTGCGCCTTTTTTTCTACACGTGTCACAGAAGAAGAATGAAGATGAAATCAATCAACTCATATAGTATGTTTTCTTTTATTTTCTATTATACATTGAGAAATTGTTTCTTTTTATGTGTACTAAATGTCTTTGCTGCTGTTTTTGATTGCAGATGCCTCCACAGGTGAAGAAAGAATATGTCCACTAGTGCCACAGATGTAAGTACAACTTTCTTTCCTATATTAATTATGATTGTGTTATTATTTTTAATCCTCGCGTACGCCTTTTTCTTTCTACATGTATTGCAGAAGAAGAATGAAGAAGATGAAATCAATCAACTCATATAGGATGTTTTCTTTTATTTTTCTATTATGCATTGAGAAATTGTTTCTTTTTATATGTACTAATCATCTTTGCTGCTGTTTTCGATTTGCAGATGCCTCCACAGGTGAAGAAAGAAGGCGTACACCAGCACCACCGATGTAAGTACAACTTTCTTTCTTATATTAATTACGATTGTGTTTTTATTTTAAATCCTTGCATGCGCCTTTTTTTTCTTCACGTGTCGCAGTAGAAGAATGAAGAAGATGAAATCAATCAACTCATATAGGATGTTTTCTTTCATTTTCTATTGTGCATTGAGAAATTGTTTTTTTATATGTACTAATCATCTTTGCTGCTGTTTTCAATTGCAGATGCCTCCACAGGTGAAGAAAGAAGACATCCATTAGTGCCACAGATGTAAGTACAACTTTCTGTCTTATATTAATTACGATTGTGTTTTTATGTTTAATCCTTGCATGCGCCTTTTTTTTTCTACACATGTCGCAGAAGATGAATGAAGAAAACTCATATAGGATGTTTTCTTTCATTTTCTATTATACAAAGAAGGTGAGCTACTAGTATTATAGTATACAACATGCAGAGAAATCAGTTTGGTGTCTTGGTCTGACTAATCCAAGAGTCATGATTATGAACCTCTGTTTGTCAAGATAAGATTAAGATTAACTGATCATCTGTCTGTTATTCTTCAATGGCTTTGACAAGAAGCAAAATATTCAAAGAATCAAATAGGAGTTTTACTTAGATAATTGTGCAAACATGTTGCTTTTCTGTAAAATGCATCTACATGTAAGTTTGTACAAATGTGTAAAATAATATTTCTACAATATAATGTTTATATCGTATATTTAGGGATGAACCTGAGAAATGAATCCACACATTGCTGGTGACATCCTCCATGAAGATGCCCTTGTCTACAGACCAGACCAGCTTGCCATCATTATCATGTCTTCTAGGATCCGTTGCTCACACAACAATTAATGCAGGTCAGAATAAATATTACGATGCTGTCTGTCTCATTCAAGCATTAAATGTAAAAGCCAATTGTTTGATATAAACAGCACCAAATTCAAATTATCGCTGATTTATTAATTTGAAACAAACATCATAGATGAAAAATAAAGAAAACAAAGTCTTCAAACAAAGATGAAAATAAACTGTTCTATTATTCTCAACTTCGCATTGTGTTGTTGGTATATTCACAAATATCTCTGTGTCTTTTTATATCACAGATGAAAACAACAGACAATGAGAACCATGGTGACAGACACAAGTTACTCTTTCTACACGCATCACTGACGAAGAGTGGAGACAATGTAATCCATCAACAAATAGGTAAGACTGTAATTTCATCTTGATGGTTTTGTATTCATCTTCGATAATCGATTTGTAGTTGACTTCAGTTGTACATATGTTACCGGTCAGGAATGAAGATAACAACAACCATCAACAACAACCATGTAAGTGAAATGATTTCTGTTTTCCAACCTGCATTGTGCAATTGTGTTATTTTATATTTGCTAACTGTTTTTGCTGTTATGTTTAATTCCAGGTTTAATCAGATTTGAATAAAGAAGTCTACAAGAGTGTGTGTAATTTGTTACAGTAATTTGTTGTTTATTTCCCCTGTTTTTTTTCTTCTGTATAATGCATTGTGTATTTTATTTTAGTTAACCATCCAAGGTGATATTGTTGATTCCAGATGTTGTCACAAAGAAGTCGGTACCCATGTTACCAGACCAGACCAGACCAAAGCAGACCTGCCAGCTTATCATTGTCATCTAGGATCCGCTGCTCATCAAAAAATCGATAGAGGTCAGTTTAAAATGTGTTGTGAAAAAATATTACAATTCCCTCTGATATTTTTTCATGTGCGTTCTTGTAATAATACTCACACTGGTGTGGTGAGCTACTAGTATTTTAGAATCTTGTACAACCTGCAGAGAAATCAGACCAGTAACATTTCATTTCTTATTTTGTATAATATACTATATACCTAGGAAAGAACATGATAAATGAAGCCACACAAACCAGGTCACTTCCATCTCTACCATTCTTCATGAAGATGAATGATCACGTGTAGCAACAGACCAGACCAGATCAACCAGCCATCGATATCATGTCCACTAGTCATCTAGGATCCGTTGCACACAAAATAATTAAAGCAGGTCAGTATAAATATTATTTGTTTTCTGTTCTTTGCAACTATTTTCAATCTTTATGCCATCACAAGAAAGACACTGCCAAGAGTGTAAATACTTATATATATATATAGAGAACCTACTTATTTTTTTGAACTCGACCTTAATTACGGTAAAATAATCGTTGTGACAGATGAAAAGTAAAGAAAACATTGTCATAGGTAAAGAAACAAGTCGACAAGAGCCAGCATCAGAAAGACGCTGCCAAGAGTGTACAAACTTAAATTTCATACATTAATTTTTGTTTTGTTTTCTTTTTACCAACAGGGTTCGCTGCCTTGTTTAATCTACGCAAATGCGAAGAATGAAAAATATGAAGAATGAAAGACAAAGTCTATCAATATGCAAGATTTTTCCCCTTTTATTCTGTGTTATACATTGTGTAATAATGTTATTATATTTTTATTAACAATCCAAGATGCCATTGTTGATTACATTGTTGATAACAGATGCTGCTACAGATGAAAAAGAAGTCGCTACCTTAGTTCACAGACCAGACCAGTCCAGTCCAGTCCAGTCCAGTCCTGTCCTGTCCTGTCCTGTCCTGTCCTGTCCTGTCCTGTCCAGTCCAGTCCAGTCCAGTCAAGACCAGACCAGACCAGACCAGTCCAGACCCAACCAGACCAGACCAGACCGGGCCAGGCCAGTCCAGACCAGACCAGACCAGACCAGACAAGTCCAGTCCAGTCCACACCCAACCAGACCAGACCAGACCAGACAGCCTGCCTTTCAATTTCATGTCATCTAAGATCCACTGCTCACCAAAAATTCAATAGAGGTTGGTATAAAATGTATTGTGAAAAAAAAATGCCCTCTGATTATGTTTCATGTGTATTCTTGTAGTTAAAAATCATAATGTGTGATTAATTCTTATGATTTGATACTGAACATGAATCGAGGAAGGTGGGATAACTTTTTAATATCTAGTATAACCTGCAAAGAAACCAGGCTTGGAACATTTTTAACGATTGGATCATTTTTAACGATAACTGGTAGACACTATTAGGGTACATTTGCTCTAGGTTTTGTCCAGATAAGTATGTAAATGTGTTAAGTATTGTTATTCTGTACAATGTGTTTTACTTTGTACAATATAATGTATATATCATATACCTAGGAAAGGACATGACAAATGAAGCCACACAATCCAGTTCACTTCATCTGAACCATTCTTCATGAAGATGAAGGATCATGTGAAGCAACAGACCAGACAAGTCCAGTCCAGTCCAGTCCAGACCAGACCAGACCAGACCAGACCAGTCCAGTCCAGTCAACTCAGAAACCCAACCAGACCAGACCAGGCCAGGTCAGTCCAGTCCAGACCAGACAAGTCCAGTCCAGTCCAGACCAGACCCAACCAGACCAGACAGCCTGCTTTTCAATTTCATGTCATCTAGAATCTGCTGCTCACCAAAAATTCAATAGAGGTTAGTATAAAATGTATTGTGAAAAAAAAATGCCCTTTGATTATGTTTCATGTGCATTCTTGTAGTTAAAAATCACACTGGGTGATTAATTCATATGATTTAATACTGAACATGAATCGAGGAAGGTGGGATACTTTTTAATATCTAGTATAACCTGCAGAGAAACCAGGCTTGGAACATTTTTAACGATAACGGGTAGACACTATTAGAGTACATTTGCTGTAGGTTTTGTCCAGATAAGTATGTAAATGTGTTAAGTATTGTTATTCTGTACAATGTGTCTCACTTTGTACAATATAATGTATATATGTTATACCTAGGAAAGGACATGACAAATGAAGCCACACAATCCAGGTCGCTTCGATCTCTACCATTCTTCATGAAGATGAATGATCACGTGTAGCAACAGACCAGACCAGACCAGACCAGACCAGCTAACCATCGATATCATGTCCACTAGTCATCTAGGATCCGTTGCACACAAAATAATTAAAGCAGGTCAGTATAAATATTATATGTTTTCTGTTCTTTCCAGCTATTTTCAATCTGTATGCCATCACAAGAAAGACACTGCCAAGAGTGTAAATACTTATATATATATAGAAATTACTTATTTGTTTGAACTCGACCTTAATTACGGTAAAATAATCGTTGTGACAGATGAAAAGTAAAGAAAACATTGTCATAGGTAAAGAAACAAGTCGACAAGAGCCAGCATCAGAAAGACGCTGCCAAGAGTGTACAAACTTAAATTTCATACATTAATTTTTGTTTTGTTTTCTTGTTTACCAACAGGGTTCGCTGCCTTGTTTAATCTACGCAAATGCGAAGAATGAAAAATATGAAGAATGAAAGACAAAGTCTATCAATATGCAAGATTTTTCCCTTTTTATTCTGTGTTATATATTGTGTAATTATGTTATTATATTTTTATTAACAATCCAAGATGCCATTGTTGATTACATTGTTGATAACAGATGCTGCTACAGATGAAAAAGAAGTCGGTACCTTAGTTCACAGACCAGACCAGACCAGTCCAGTCCAGTCCAGTCCAGTCCAGTCCAGTCCAGTCCTGTCCAGTCCAGTCCAGTCAAGACCAGACCAGACCAGTCCAGACCCAACCAGACCAGACCAGTCCAGTCCAGACAAGACCAGACCGGGCCAGGCCAGTCCAGACCAGACCAGTCCAGACCCAACAAGACCAGACCAGTCCAGTCCAGTCCAGTCCAGACCAGACCAGACCAGACAAGTCCAGTCCAGTCCACACCCAACCAGACCAGACCAGACAGCCTGCCTTTCAATTTCATGTCATCTAAGATCCACTGCTCACCAAAAATTCAATAGAGGTTGGTATAAAATGTATTGTGAAAAAAAAATGCCCTCTGATTATGTTTCATGTGTATTCTTGTAGTTAAAAATCATAATGTGTGATTAATTCTTATGATTTGATACTGAACATGAATCGAGGAAGGTGGGATAACTTTTTAATATCTAGTATAACCTGCAGAGAAACCAGGCTTGGAACATTTTTAACGATTGGATCATTTTTAACGATAACTGGTAGACACTATTAGAGTACATTTGCTGTAGGTTTTGTCCAGATAAGTATGTAAATGTGTTAAATATTGTTATTCTGTACAATGTGTCTTACTTTGTACAATATAATGTATATATCATATATCTAGGAAAGGACATGACAAATGAAGCCACACAATCCAGGTCACTTCCATCTCTACCATTCTTCATGAAGATGAAGGATCATGTGAAGCAACAGACCAGACAAGTCCAGCCTAGTCCTGTCCAGTCCAGTCCAGACCAGACCAGACCAGACCAGTCCAGTCCAGTCAACTCAGAAACCCAACCAGACCAGACCAGGTCAGTCCAGTCCAGTCCAGACCAGACCAGACAAGTCCAGTCCAGTCCAGTCCAGTCCAGACCAGACCCAACCAGACCAGACAGCCTGCTTTTCAATTTCATGTCATCTAGGATCTGCTGCTCACCAAAAATTCAATAGAGGTTGGTATAAAATGTATTGTGAAAAAAAAATGCCCTCTGATTATGTTTCATGTGCATTCTTGTAGTTAAAAATCACACTGGGTGATTAATTCAAATGATTTAATACTGAACATAAATCGAGGAAGGTGGGATACTTTTTAATATCTAGTATAACCTGCAGAGAAACCAGGCTTGGAACATTTCTAATGATAACCGGTAGACACTATTAGAGTACATTTGCTGTAGGTTTTGTCCAGATAAGTATGTAAATGTGTTAAGTATTGTTATTCTGTACAATGTGTTTTACTTTGTACAATATAATGTATATATCATATACCTAGGAAAGGACATGACAAATGAAGCCACACAATCCAGTTCACTTCATCTGAACCATTCTTCATGAAGATAAATGATCACGTGTAGCAACAGACCAGACCAGACCAGATCAGACCAACTAACCATCGATATCATGTCCACTAGTCATCTAGGATCCGTTGCACACAAAATAATTAAAGCAGGTCAGTATAAATATTATATGTTTTCTGTTCTTTCCAGCTATTTTCAATCTGTATGCCATCACAAGAAAGACACTGCCAAGAGTGTAAATACTTATATATATATAGAACCTACTTATTTGTTTGAACTCGACCTTAATTACGGTAAAATAATCGTTGTGACAGATGAAAAGTAAAGAAAACATTTGCAAACAAAGATGTTATTAAACTGTTCCTCTATTATCTATGCTGCACTGTGTTAAGTTCTATAAGGTTTAGAAACAGTCTCTGTGTCTTTTATTCCAGATGTTGTCATAGGTTAAGAAACAAGTCGACAACAGCCAGCATCAGAAAGACACTGCCAAGAGTGTACTACTTAGATTTCATACATTAATTTTTGTTTTGTTTTCTTGTTTACCAACAGGGTTCGCTGCCTTGTTTAATCTACGCAAATGCGAAGAATGAAAATATGAAGAATGAAAGACAAAGTCTATCAATATACATGATTTTCTCCCTTTTTATTCTGTGTTATACATTGTGTAATTATGTTTTCATATTTTTATTAACAATCCAAGATGCCATTGTTGGTTACATTGTTGATTACAGATGCTGCTACAGATGAAAAAGAAGTCGGTACCTTAGTTCACAGACCAGTCCAGTTCAGTCCAGTCCAGTCCAGACCAGACCAGACCAGTCCAGACCAGACCAGTCCAGACCAGACCAGTCCAGTCCAGTTCAGTCCAGACCCAACCAGAACAGACCAGACCAGACCAGACCAGACCAGACCAGACAAGTCCAATCCAGTCCAGACTCAACCAGACCAGACCAGACCAGACAGCCTGCCTTTCAATTTCATGTCATCTAGGATCCGCTGCTCACCAAAAATTCAATAGAGGTTGGTATAAAATGTCTTGTGAAAAAAAAATGCCCTCTGATTATGTTTCATGTGTATTCTTGTAGTTAAAAATCACAATGGGTGATAAATTCATATGATTTAATACTGAACATGAATCGAGGAAGGTGGGATACTTTTTAATATCTAGTATAACCTGCAGAGAAACCAGGCTTGGAACATTTTTAACGATGACCGGTCGACACTATTAGAGTACATTTGCTGTAGGTTTTGTCCAGATAAGTATGTAAATGTGTTAAGTATTGTTATTCTGTACAATGTGTCTTACTTTGTACAATATAATGTATATATCATATACCTAGGAAAGGACATGACAAATGAAGCCACACAATCCAGGTCACTTCCATCTCTACCATTCTTCATGAAGATGAAGGATCATGTGAAGCAGGTGCCCGTGGCAACAGACCCAACCAGCCAGCCATCCAGGTGCCTGTGGCAACAGACCCAACCAGTCAGCCATCCAGATACCCTCTTCATCAAACCAGACCTGCCAGTCATCCAGGTACCCTCGTTAACAGACCCGTCCAGCCAGCCATCCAGGTGCCCGTGGCACCAGACCTGCCAGCCATAATGTTATGTCCTCTAGTCTTCTAGGATCCGTTACTCACAAAATAATTAAAACGGGTTAGTATAGATATAACAATGCTTTCTGACTGATTCTTGAAACTTATTTGTTTTAACCCAACCATTATTCAATTAATCATTATCACAGATGAAAAATAAAGAAAACCATGTCTGCAAAGATGTAAATAAACTGTTTCTATTATTCTCTAGGGTGCTTTGTGTCGCCAAGTTATATTATGTTTAAAAGCAGTCTCTGTGTCATCTTTATTTCAGATATCAATGGTAAAGAAGCCAGCATCACTGACATAAGTTTTCTACATGTGTCACAGGTGAAGAATGAAAAACGACAAAATTGATAAAAAAAGTAAGTAAAACATTTCTGCTTTGTTTACCCTAATGATTGATTGATTGAATATTTAGCATCATTTTATGCCATCGAGGGCTAACAGACGATCAGTTAACCTTACCACTGTTACCATTAGACTACCGCCCCGCTTATGTAAACTGTTACAAATGTGTACACTATTTCTGAGTATTGGTGTCTATATGCTTATATGTGCTTATATACAAGACAAAACAATGCAGTCACAAAGTCAAACAGGCATCAAAATAACAATGATATAATAAGACTGACCTCATCAAACTTCAAAACTTGTCATCAAGGGTCTGTTTGCTGCTCAAAAACACATTAAGGAAGTATTCTGAAGACTTTAAACAAAACATCATCCGTTCTATGTAGACAGTAAACTTCAAAATCTTGGTAACTTAATGAAAAATCACCATTGTCCATGAAGATGAAAGATGAGACGTGCGAAATTGCTGTTCTAATTAATTGGCAGAGCTGCTTTAAAATTAGGCCTTGCCATGTTGCCGTAGAAGCAGGATTAGATACCACAACACTTGACTGTATCATGGTAATGTTTGTCAAGTCTTAGATATATTTTTTTCTGAATTTAAAGACCAGTCTAACAAAAAAATCTATTAGTACCAGCTTAAAATTATTTGGTATCGCACGACCAGCAATCAGAACATCTGTGTGGGGCACTAATTATCTGCAGGGAAGACATTATTTATTGTCAATTACAGGTATTAATGTATAAAATGCATCTCTGAATGTATATATATTTTTTATTTTACCAAATATACTGACAGGTCAATATGTCAATATTACCATCCTCTACAGAAAGAGATAAAGTGAGATTGCTGTCCTCATCAAATTGAAGAAAAACAAACCTTCGATAACATGTCACATGGAAGTGGTATAGATGTCCGTAAGTTGCTCTAAAATATTGTACTCTTGTAATTTATAAAGTAGTTCATATTTGATTACATATCGCGATGTTTTCTTATCGAGGCAGTCAGCTTTATGCTTGTTCTTTAACCTCTATTTAACTGAAATATAGAGCCATAGATATCATCGTCACTTTCAAAACTCTGGCAGTGATCTGTTTAATCTTAAAACTGCTCTTCTGTGTGAAAAAAAAGTATATCTCATTGGCTATCTAACTTACAACCTTCTGCATACTGTAGTATTGTGATTTTTTGGCGATAAATGTATGCATGTTAACAGGTGTTAAAGGCCTTGTACCAGGTTTTCAGAATAAATGTTTTATGTTCTAGGACAAAACGTCACAGTTACAGCCAAGTAACTGGGGTGTTAAAAGATGAAAGATGACATGAAGCTGGTGTCGTCATCAACTGACCAATGCAAGGCTAGAATAGTAATCCATTATTGACAAAATGCCACCTTTAAAACATAATTTCAGGTAAGAATAAGAAATACAGTGCAGACAGTTGAATACATAATATATATCAATTGTTTAATTGAGGCAGTGAATGTCCATTCTCACATGTTACTACATGGCCTCATATCGGTATAAGGACACTGATCATTCTTAGAACTATCAATTAATGCTGAATGGCAAATGAGGAAGGTTTTCATTTTAGTCACAGTCTTATTGAAATACAGATGGAAATTGAGCCTTTATTGTGTGGTCACTGATTTTTTGCAGTATGTAATTTACATGTTAACCAGATCCTTACAAACCTATCATGTGGTAAATAAACGGAAATGTTTAGTGATTGAAATCTGTATAATTGAGATAATTCAACAGTTGTAATAGATTAATTGCCATCTGACATCAAGGTGGTTGCTGCATATCCTGCGTTCATGAATATATAATATAACGTTGTGTGTGGTGGATAATCTGAATTGTCTGACATAAATGTACACATTTTCTATGCATTGTTGTGATATGCAAATTTTCTAAACAAAAGTCAATTGAAATTTAAGCCTATGACTTACTGATGATGCTTTTCTCTCTCCAGGTGATCTCTTCAAATCGGATGATACGTTTCTTATTTTTCAACCACATGCACTGGGTTCCAGTTGGACATCAACAGAAAATATGATGTGGAAGGACATGTTTATTGTTGGCAGAATAACGCTTTATAAAACATAACTATATACGTAGTACAGAACTCTTCGGCAAGGTGATGAATGGATGTTCGTTCGTGAACAGTTTTCAGAATAATCAAGGAGTGGTATAATGTTCTGACTTTGGCTAATGTGGTGAATGTTTGTCGGAATATATACAAGTCACAGTCCCCCGTTGAGCGCTAGTGTAACAGGATGAGAAAAATATGCAACCAGTCCAGGACTTGAACCCCAGACCTTTCGCTTGCAAGGCGAATGCTCTACCGACTGAGCTAACTGTACCGCTTACATACATTTCTCCCCATAAAGGTTATGTACACACTGTGACATTTTAATAAACTTATTATAAAGTTATTGTTAAGACGGTTTTTATATTTAATGTATATGTAATATTCACATGTTAATCTATGAAAATATAGATAAATAAGATATTAGTTTGTTTGACTGGTAGCATCATTTTTATACCATTGAGGGCCAATACCAGAGGATCAGTGAAGTAATCACTATTTCCTGGGATCCAAGAAAGTTCATCAATACTCATCTATCTCTGTAGGTATCTGATAACTTTCCCACTTGATTCAGCAGTGAGAGACAAATAAGTGAGACACAGTGTCATTTATCAATAATCATGGAAACTGGCAGAGCAGGGATTCAAACTCATGACCCCTTGATTGATATCAGTTGGAGTAATAATTCAAGTTGAATCTGTTTTCATGAATTTATAATCCATGTGTTTCTGGGTAAGGATAGAATCCTTATTGATCTCTTCAAATGGGTGGAAATCATCCAAACAGGACTGTGTAATGTCACATTTTAAAACATTTGTCATGTTTATACAGGTTGAATAATCGATTCCTGTGGTATATCTGAAAGTTACAGATTTATTCAATATATGTGATACATTTTAGAGAAATCGGTGCTAATCGATCTTCCAGTATCTGATTGGAGCGGATTTTTTTCTGTTCAAGCTTTATTTGGAAATGACTATTAGGTTACCTGAGACAGTATCTTGTGAAAATTATTTTGTAAATATCAGCACTGGTCTCTCACTCTTTTAGCATTTTTATTTGTTGATTAATATTTGTTTTTGATTCTATATCGATTGATGTGTTGGTGAAATAACTGTATCATTGTGTTGTCATTTGTTAATGTTTTTAGGCTATGATAAGTTGATTGGCTCTGTTCAACTCTTAGCAGAACGACATAATTAACGTTAGATTAAATTTTTTTTTTTATTTTCAAAATTTATTGCATATTAATCAATATGAGATTTAAACATACCGGGTTAAAATGAAAAGTTTTGCCTATATGTATTTTTGCATATCTTTACTTTAATTAGTCTTTTACCAGTTTCACAGGATGGAACTATAGGTTAGGTTAACACAGCGTCCGTCTGTCCGTACTATAGTTGTATTTTGATGATATACTTTTTGTGCAATTTAACAGTGTAATACCATCCGGAATTATACCTGTTCTGTTCTGTAAATAAGTTTGATTTTGAACAATTCTTTTTAGCTCGCCGGGATGAAGTCCAAGGAGAGCTATTGCCATGACCCCGGCTTCGTCATCGGCGTTGTCGTCTGTAAACACACCCAGGTTAAATTTTTGTGTTTAAGTTTAAGATATCTATGCAACCACTCATTGGATGTGAATGAAACTTTGCATGTGTGTTCACCATCATCAATGGAACACACACAGACAAGAACCTTAACTCTGGATTGCATTTTGGCAAAGTTATGGCCCTTTTTGGACTTAGACATCCAGGGGCGAGCTTTGTTGTCTTCTGACAACTCTTGTTTAATTCTATTGTGAGGATCTTAGGGAAGATTTAAGTAGGTGTTATTGTGTAGATAACTAAAATAGCTGTTTAATAAAAATATATAACGAAATTGTTTTACATACTGTTTCTTTCAAACACACCAGCATGATTTGTTTTATTGAAATTAACCTTAGTTGTTACAGATTTTTGTGTTCAGTGGTTTAATGTGTTTGTTTTATACTTTAGTTAATAATTTATAGACTTCATGCGATTTCTATGTGTCCTCCGGGGCTGAGAGTTCTAAGACATTGTTATCTCCTCACTGCTGAGGTTATGGGTTTGAGCCTGGTTCAGTTAAAAAAAATTTAAGTGAGGAAGTTTGGCAGTTACTTGTGGAAGGATGGTGGTCTAACTCAGATTCATTCTGAGGTCTTCATCGTCGAAATGCTTCTGTGGGGTAGTCACTTAATGGTGGTGATAATTAAAGTGATCTTTGTTTCTGTTTTTTATTTGAATGGCACTATGCCAGTATTTGGAATATTTTGAAAGCATTGTCATGTTATCTGAAGTCAACTTTCACTTTAAGTTTTAATTATAAATTGTAAATATACATGTAGCTACTATAGTTATATAATGCAAAAACATGTTCATTTGTTTCAAAATATGTAAATTGTAAATAGATCATTGAAAAATAATCAAGTGGAATTAGCTCAATTCATTTGTTATGCTTCTTTGTATGATCATCCAGTGGATGACAAATCTTTGTTTGACATAATTTTAGCATAGTTATAAAAAATAAAACAATTTTATTATGAACATTGTATTCTGTTGTTATTTACATTCCATAACTTGTTTTAAAGTGTAATTGTGTCTGCTGTTTCACCAACCTATACTTAAATACTTAAAATCTTAAATCTAAGAAAAGCAGACAGGTGGTTATAATTTTAGACTGGTTCCAGTTAAATTGCATATTGTTTCATTGATATTTATTATACGATAGATAAGTAACCAGTCAATATTTAAGTAATATAGTAACATGTTCGTGAAACAAAAGCCGGAAATTTATCCCATGAAAAATATATGCAATGCTGACAGAAACTTAGACCCTGAGGATACAGTTTTAAATGACGTGTTTCAATTTTTTTTTCAATAAACCGCCAAACATGTCTGAAGAAACCCGCTAAGGGAAGTGGCAAGAATGGCCTTTAAAGACAGGTTATTGTTTAATGCAGGTTAATTTGTTCTGAAAGAATATAAATGGGAAATAACAGATGTGGCTGCTTAATAGAGGTGCCTTTTTTTCAGGGAATACATGGCATGATCCTAATTTGATAGTTGACTACGCCAGGTTTTACAGTACAGTCCTTTTTGGGTTACCTGAGACAAAATCTTGTGTGGCCTTTTGCTATCACCTTTTTGTCCTTTGTTGTGCATCCGTATAGAATTCATATTTTTTTTACTTCTTCTCAAAAAGTGTTGACCCAATTGTAATGAAATTGTAACGAAATTTTGCATGTAGTTAAAAGGTGAATCAAATTTGTGAATTTCATGGTCCCCATTTTCTTGGGGATGGGGCCAAAACAGCCAAATTCATTGTAAATTTTAAACATCTCGTACGAATTGCTGGCAAACAAATTGTAATATAATTAACAAGACCTATGGGTCCTTCATAAAAATGATGAATTTCATGTCTGGGTCTCATCATTTAGCCCTGGGAGCCTTAGGGTGTGGCCAAAATAGCCAACTTCATGGTTAACTTGTGCACTGGAAAGCAAATGGTAGCAATATCATTGAGGCCAATGGGTCTTTTATAAAAATTGTTGATTGCATTTTCAAGGGTTTTACCGTTTGGCTCTGGTGGCCTTAGGGGTGGGACCAATACAGCCAAATTCATCATATTTCTCCTTATTATAGGAAACACAGGGAAACAAATGGTAAGCATGATTATTGCATGATTATTGAGGCCTATGTGTAATTTATAAATATTGTGAATTGCATGTGCCTGAGTTTCACGGTTTGGCCCTTGGAGTGGGGCCTATTTTACTAAAGCTATATAGAGAAAATCTTATGACTGAAATAACTTGTTTGAATGATTGTTGCTGACGTTTTTATTTCATGGTCCCCAACCCCCTTTTAAGAAAAGCATTTTCTCTGAAAGTTTATGTAGCATTGCATGTCCCAGAGGTCCCCTCAGACTTTTGTTAAAGTTAGGTCTCTGCGGTCAAATTTGGAGCCATCACATGAGTCACTATTTTCTATAGGATTATATAGGGAAACTTCTTTGAAAGTTTAAGGCCTGACCTTAGCTATTTTAACTCTAGCATTACATGGTGGTCCCCTAACAGGTTTGTGGAAACGGGGTACCTTGGATTAAATTTGGACTGTCGTACGCCAGGGGCCTATAAGCACAATTTTAGGCAAACTTAATAAAATATTTTTTTATATCATGGCTGCCATGTGTTTGTTATGTGATTCTGTAGTTTTGTTATATGTTGCTGTAGTTTTGTTATATGCTTCTGTGTGTTTGTTATGTGATGCTGTAGTTTGTTATGTGATGCTGTAGTTTTGTGATATCATGGTTGCTATGTGTTTGTTATGTGATGCTGTAGTTTTGTTATATCATGGCTGCTGTGTGTTTGCTATGTGATACTGTAGTTTTGTTATATCATGGCTGCTGTGTGTTTGCTATGTGATGCTGTAGTTTTGTTATATCATGGCTGATGTGTGTTTGTTATGTGATGCTGATATGTGTTTATTATGTGATGCTGTAGTTTTGTTATATGCTGCTGTGCGTTTGTTATGTGATGCTCCAGTTTTGTAATATTATGGCTGCTGTGTGTTTGCTATGTGATACTGTAGTTTTGTTATATCATGGCTGCTGTGTGTTTGCTATGTGATGCTGTAGTTTTGTTATATCATGGCTGATGTGTGTTTATTATGTGATGCTGTAGTTTTGTGATATGCTGCTGTATGTTTGTTATGTGATGCTGCAGTTTTGTGATATGCTGCTGTATGTTTGTTATGTGATGCTGTAGTTTTGCTATATCATGGCTGCTATGTGTTTGTTATGTGATGCTGCAGTTTTGTTATATGCTGCTGTATGTTTGTTATGTGATGCTGCAGTTTTGTTATATGCTGCTGTATGTTTGTTATATGCTGCTGTGTGTTTGTTATGTGATGTTGTAGTTTTGTTATATGCTGCTCTGATTTGTTATGTGATGCTGCAGTTTTGTTATATGCTGCTGAATGTTTGTTATATGCTGCTGTGTGTTTGTTATGTGATGTTGTAGTTTTGTTATATGCTGCTGTATGTTTGTTATGTGATGTTGTAGTTTTATTATATGCTGCTGTATGTTTGTCATATGCTGCTGTGTGTTTGTTATGTGATGTTGTAGTTTTGTTATATGCTGCTCTGAGTTTGTTATGTGATGCTGCAAGTTTGTTATATGCTACTGTATGTTTGGTATATGCTGCTGTACATTTGCTGTATGCTGCTGTTTGTTTGGTATATTTTGATGTACATTTGTTATATGCTGCTGCATGTTTGGTGTATGCTGCTGTATGTTTGGTATATGCTGCTGTACATGTGTTATATGCTGCTGTATGTTTGGTGTATGCTGCTGTACATTTGCTGTATGCTGCTGTTTGTTTGGTATATTTTGATGTACATTTGTTATATGCTGCTGCATGTTTGGTGTATGCTGCTGTATGTTTGGTATATGCTGCTGTACATTTGTTATATGCTGCTGTATGTTTGGTGTATGCTGCTGTACATGTGTTATATGCTGCTGTATGTTTGATATATGCTGCTGTACATTTGTTATATGCTGCTGTATGTTTGGTATATGCTGCTGTATGTTTGTTATATGCTGATTTATGTTTGGTATGTGCTGCTGTATGTTTGGTATATGCGCCTGTATGTTATTTATATGCTGCTGTGTGTTTGTTATGTGATGCTGCCGTTTTGTTATATGCTGATGTATGTTTGGTATATGCTGCTTTACTTTTGTTATATGCTGCTGTATGTTTGGTATATGCTGCTGTACATTTGTTATATGTGGCTGTATGTTTGGTATATGCTGTTGTATGTTTGGTATATGTTGCTGTACATTTGTTATATGCTGCTGTATGTTTGGTATATGCTGCTGTATGTTTGTTATATGCTGATTTATGTTTGGTATGTGCTGCTGTATGTTTGGTATATGCGCCTGTATGTTATTTATATGCTGCTGTGTGTTTGTTATGTGATGCTGCCGTTTTGTTATATGCTGATGTATGTTTGGTATATGCTGCTTTACTTTTGTTATATGCTGCTGTATGTTTGGTATATGCTGCTGTACATTTGTTATATGTGGCTGTATGTTTGGTATATGCTGTTGTATGTTTGGTATATGTTGCTGTATGTTTGGTATATGCTGCTGTATGTTTGGTATATGCTGCTGTACATTTGTTATATGCTGCTGTATGTTTGGTATTTGCTGCTGTACATTTGTTATATGCTGCTGTATGTTTGGTATATGCTGTTGTATGTTTGGTATATGTTGCTGTATGTTTGGTATATGCTGATGTATGTTTGGTTAATGCTGCTGTATGTTTGGTATATGCTGCTGTACATTTGTTATATGCTGCTGTATGTTTGGTATATGCTGCTGTACATTTGTTATATGCTGCTGTATGTTTGGTATATGCTGCTGTACATTTGTTGTATGCTGCTGTACATTTGTTATATGCTGCTGTACAGCAGATTAATAGTAATAACTATATTAACAGTTCTAAATTAGACGTATAAAATAGTCATCAAATATTAAAAAAATGATTTATTTTTATTCGAAACATATTTTCACAAAATCATCTTATTAATATACATCTGACGAAGTTTATATAAAAAAAAGTTTTAAATTCATATTGCCACTGAAATACCATGCAACGGTAAGAATTTTTAATTAAACGAGTTAACGGTTAGATTGAAATCATTTAAAGCAAACACAATTTATTACGAATATTACATTTTGGAAAAACATATATTGACAATATCGCGGTAACCAGTAATATGGACAGATTATATAAAACACTGTAACACATTCTTAACGCTGCCCAGGGCATATCGATTAAATGTAGAATGGATCGGTGTCAGGGAAAATAACTCACATAACTGGTTACGACTTAATACAGGTAATTACAGACCTACCTCCTTTGCGAGAAATGTTAATATTCTTTCACATGTATAAAATGCAAGTATTGAAATATCGTCATTTAAAATTGAATTTAAGTGTAATTTGTAGCATGGCGTAAATTTGCCATAGACCACTTTTGTTTAACGTGACAGGCCATTATCTGTTTCTAATTAATTTCAAGTCGCAAGTGTTTGTTGCATTTTCTCGCCTGGAACGTGATTTCTAGGCATGAACATAAAAATATCTGTGTTACAGTGGTACAGAATTTCCCTGGAACTGTCCAAGATGGTAAATATGAATTAATAATAGCAAATAAATTTTTAATATGATCCAATGGCCATCCTAAGCAACGCCCTCTCCGCCTATAGCAACTGCGACAGTTGCAAAATATTTTATTTCTAGGCCGTGTGATGTTTGTAGGCCTATTACATGCACAGCCGAACAGTTTTACATTATCTAAAAAATAACACTCAGCTTTTAATGTAAATAAGAAACGAAAAAGAAGGTTTACAACAAATACACCTGTGTATTTGACAGGTTAGAATCCATACAAAATAAAACAGCCTTAATTGTGTTCATGGTCTACTGCATATCTTTAATTCAAACGATGATCAGCCCACTGTGAAGGACACAATTGGATGACCTCGGATAGCAACGCTAGGATTTATTAAAAAAGTAACTATTTTATATCTATATATTGCTTAATAACATACGTTATCTTTGTTTTATCTTCTACTTAAACTTTAATATTCATTTCAGTTTATAAATATGATTTAAAACGCTTAATAGCTTTACTTGTTATAATCTTATTAGCAATTTAAACTTTATATATAAGCTTTCAATAAAAACAGACGAGACAAGTGTTAATGCAATATACTGCTTGAATTTTATATGAACTAGCAATAAAGTGCATAGGAGGCTCGTACATATTCCTTCATTGTATGCATGTGTAAGTTTACATTAATACATTTGTTATGCACATATATTAATTTATTGAATGTAATCGTTATATACGTACTGCCGAGGGTTTTACACACGCACGTGTGACACAATTTCGTCAGTTCGCGTTATATTTTGTTACCAATGGAAATAATACTTGAAATAATGAAAGCTACACTGTAAGTTAAATGGCATTACCAGTATTTATGACCATTCAAATCAATGTAAAACTGGTATAATTGTAATCTTTAGGATAAAATGTGATTATCTAATAATGTAAATCACATTGTTTATTGAAAAAATATGTGTTTTAAATCGCTATAATCGCCGATATTTGAATTAGACCTGATCCGTGGAATACCGTATAAGAGTGTCCTACATAGCATAGTTGTTATATCTGCGGACTGCCACTCGGTCGATTAGAGTTCGAATCCCGTAATAAAAATTATGTTTTTTGTTCATTTCAATGCTTACACTATATTTCCTATAGTACAGGGTGTCCAAAAAGAAAGGTAACACTTTCTCACTTTCAGAACTTTGCTTTAATGTTAAAGAATTTGCATCAAAATACGCACACAAATAAAGCAAATATATAAGTTTTTTTTCTGTAAAAAGTGAAGTAAATATGTCCAACATCATTTTTTTACAATATTATTAGTACAAAGTACCTTTTGTGTCAAATAGCGTCACGTCAATAATTAATGACGTTCTCAAGATGATGGTCCTTCAACACTTTTCCCTGTTGTACTCGCACTATGGAATTGTTTATAACATTTCCACACATTTCTTCACTGATTTTCTTCACTTCCCGTTTGATGTTTTTCCACAGCATATCCGTGTCCACTGGCTTTGGTCTGTAAACAGCCGACTTCAGGTAGCCCCAGAGAAAGTAATCGCACGGGTTCAGATCAGGACTGTGTGCGGGCCAAGATTGTCAACAATTCTTCACTTCAGAGTATCGTCGGGAAATCTCCTTATCGCCGAAAGTTTCATCGCCGAAAATTTCATGAAGATAATCTAATACAATATTAGATGTATGTGCCGTCGAACCATCTGGCATGAACCAGACATTTTGCATATTTTCCGTTCGCTTTCGAAGCGCTGGAACAAACTTATTTTTCAAAAGCGACAGGTACCGACGTGAATTCACAGTGTCCTTAAACACATATGGACCGATCACTCCGTGCCTCGAAAAAGCTCACCAAACCGTTAATTTCTCGCTATGTAATGGTCTCTCTGTAAAACAGTGAGGCTGTTCATTTGCCCAGATTCTCATGTTTTGTTTGCATACATGGCCAGACAGCAGGAAATGCGACTCATCTGTAAACCAAACATCATGAAATGCGTCATCGGCAACGTCAACTGTCCAGCGACAAAAATCTAATCTTTGAACCTGATCTGTGATATTTAAACTCTGCGTAATCTGAATTTTATAAGGAAAAAGTTGAAGGTCCTTCTTTATTATGTCATGAACTCACGTTTTAGCGATTCCGGTTTCTGAGGAAGAACGTCTCACCGACTTTTCTGGGCTATTCAAAAGCATTTCCCGAAGCGAACTCACGTTTTCGTCGCTCCTACTTGACCTCGACCGACCTGCTTTTGGAGCATCCGCTACTGACCCACGTTGCTCAAATTTATGTACTAACTTGTAGACATGTTTCCTGCTTACATTTGTATTCTTAAATAAATATTTAAACTTTCGCTGAACGTCCGTTACACATTTAGTTTCATAATAATGCTTGACGATAAAAATACTTTGTTCCGACGTCAATCTCGCCATCTTGAAAATAACGTGTATATTTGATGACGTCGAGACGTCATTTATTTTGGCGCGTTATTGTTGCAAGTAATAAAAACTTACATTTAAGACCTTTAAATTGGTATAAATTTGATTAAAATAGCCCAAGATTAGGCAAAGTTATGCAAACTTTAAAGTGTTACCTTTCTTTTCGGACACCCTGTACTACATAAACACCTTCTGATATAAATGACTTCATGATAACATGTTTTTGTCCATATATGCATTAATTTTTTTGCACATTAATAGCGACCAGTCTAATATTGGCATGTGGCAAGCATTAGTGTAACAAAACCCTTAGTGCAACACTAAGGGTTGCAACCACAACCCTTTGTGTAACACAATAATTGTTGTTACACTAAGGGTCATAACCACAACCCTTAGTGTAGCAAATAATCAAGGTTGTGGTGCAATTATATAATTATCCTTGCATAAATATCGACGCTTGCACACCAAGTGTGACTCATCGTCAGCTTTGATAAACGTTGAGCGCAATGCAGATCTAAAATGTTTTATGATTGATCTGCAGTTAACATAAAACTTTTTGGTTACATTTATATAGTTATTCAAAGTTAGTTGCAAACCTAGCTATCCGTTAACCAGGCAATAGTTATAAAATGCCATGACATACATGCCGTAACTGTTGTTACACTAAGCGTATGTTTGGTAGATATATTGATATTTGATTATGAAACGGGTTCACTACGTATAACCATTTTTTTTCCAACTTAAAATTTGTTTATCCCTGCTTTGAAATGGGGGCATATAGTGTTACCCATGTTGGTCCGTCCGCACACACGAATGGGTAGTTAAGTGTCTAGGGTTTAGGGTTAGTAATTTATTTGGACGGTAGAAAAAAAAATTGCCTGTTTCTAGACATTTTAAAGCAACTTTTATCTGGCCTTTTGCTTTTGTTTGGCTAAAATTTAGCCAAAAAAAAAGGCACTTATATACCCATTCATGAGAACATCCGTCCGTCCGTTCGTCCGTCTATTCTGTTCCGTAGTGCTTCGAATATGCTTCCATTTCGAATTTAGATACACACTTTTATCAAAATGATATCAGAATATAGAAGGAAAAATGCTTGTACAAAAAAAAGAACCATGCATAAACACTGTCATGTGTCATTTACCAGTTGTTCTCTCTTTTTCTCAGATTTTCAACTATTAAAAGTGACATAGCCCGCTCTAGTTTTATTTTGGTTCTAAAAATATGTTTTATTGTATCACCATCTTTTTAAAAACATAAGTTTAAAGATATGCTGACGTCACAATATATTACTTAATTTATTGTGTTTTTATCTTAGACATTTTGTTATTATGGGACAATACTAATAAAAGTATCACTTAGTGTATGAAAAAAATTAACAATGCTGGTAGACAAGTAGAACATCATCTCCAATACTTGTTAAAAACCGTAAATAAACAGAAATCTATATAATATTATGGGTCTCCTTTTAATTTCAGTTTTTTCCACTTCAGGTTAAGAAAAACGTCCAACATCTCTGACACAGTATTTTGTTACGCTAAGGGTTATTGATTAGTAATACCTAATTTCACATATCTTTCTTTGCTTATAAACGTAGGAAAAAGTGAGTATATGCTCGCGCGGCAGTGTGCATTTTTGTGAGTTACATGTTTTTACTGTTTCTCATCTATATTATAATTATTTACTATAATACTTTAACAAAATGTATTGATTGCAAATTGTTGTTGTAATGTCTTTGCCATATGATTTAAAAATATTGTAAATGACCAAAGGCATATGTTTGCTGATAGCTTGCCAATACAAATGAATTGAAATTGATAACCGCAACCCATAGTGTAACAAAAAATAAGTTTATGTGGGTGTGATATGATGTTAAAATCTTATTCCGACGATAAGTATATTTTTGTTACACTAAGGATTATATATAACCGCAACCCTTAGACAAAACTTATTCTGTTAAGAATAAGTTGTATTTCTTTAATGGTTAGTTATAACCACAACCTTTAGTGTAACAAAATAAGTAACAAAATAAGTTTTGTTACTAAGGGTTATTGATAACCGCAACCCTTATTGTAACAAACTAAGTTTATATGGATGTAATTTGTTGAAGAAAATCTTATTCCCACAATAAGTATATTTTTGTTACACTAAGGGTTAGTGATAACCGCAACTCTTAATGTAACAAAACGAATTTTATGTTGATGTGATTTGATGAAGAAAATTTTATTCCGTCGATAAGTATATTTATATTACATTAAGGGTTGACAAATATGAATTGTATAGTCATTCATTAGTTATTTGTTAACAACAGACCTAACGTTTACATACGTGTTGATCCTGACATTTATTGGAAGTTAATTTGAAATAAATGATTAAACCAACACAAAATTACATGCACACTCTATTATCATATTCCTAATTCTTTATAGTATCTACGTAACTCTATAGTACAGTTCCTTGATTTCATTAAATATCTAAAATATTATTATCTGACTCTGATTTCATACCATGTTCCTACCTAGTATTTTGGGGGAATATACAGTTCAACGTGTTACCAGTTCCCTTTTTATAGCTGGAATTCAGTAATATCTCATATTTACAGTCACATTCGTTAGTTAAAATAAACACGAACAAAATGAAACATATCGAAACTGCATTGAGGCCCCCTCTTTCTTTCTATTTTTTCCAAAGATAACCTTGATTCCATAATCCAGAAACGCAAACTCATCCGAGGTATCTTGGTTTTGAACACCTATATGAAGTTTCATCAAACTTGAATTAAGATAATTGCGGTGATTTTCAAGTAACGACGACATTGACCTTGACCCGATAATAGTGAAACGCAAACGCATCCGAAGTATCTCTGTTCTAAACATCTGTGTAACTTGTATCGGATAGTAAATAATGCCGGTAAGCCTTGACAGTGATTTTCTATTTTTAGTAACAGTGACATTGAACTTGACCTGGAATTCGTGACGGATGGAAGAACGGACGGACAGACCGGTATGACGCACCGACATGGGTAGCACTGTATCCCTCTCACCAACCCAATATATCACCCATTTCAAGGCGGCTACAATATGTATCAGTACTAAACATATAAATTGTATAAATTGTGTAGAACCACCGTCCTTCTACAAAAAAACCCACAAAAACAACAGCATACAGTTTTTACACAAAACGGAGCTCGAAGTCATGACCTCAGCTGTGGGAGGTTAAGTCGCCATTATCATTAAACGTCAAGAATTTGCGTAGAAAATGTGTGTATCTAGCAATGTTTCGGAAATTCCAAGGGGAACGGAAAATTACTTTGGTATACAGAATGACGCAAGCATGTTTGCATTTTATTTTATTTATGCATGCTGCCTGTCTGGATAAACAAGAATCTAGCTCTTTTAGATTAAAAGAGATTAGAAGTAGTATTGGCGTCTCTTTAGTTCAGAGTTGCACAACAATAGAAGAGGTGGGGGTTGGGATAGGCGTAGTCGCATTTACATTACAACGGAATTATCATTTACATCATATGCGACTCACGCAAGAACAAAATTACATAATTTGTTAATATGTATAATTATGTTAAAGATATCTGCCATTCTACCAGTGTGAACTATTTCTATCTCATCCTACGGCTGATATAAAATACACGTGCATTTATGTCGTCACGCTTTAATCAGATAACAGTCAGTCAACGTATTTGTAAATGTTAATGGCATGCAATAATCAATAGTTGAAAATGAGTATATGGTTGGTATACTGATATTCCACCCTTCGACATCACTGATTTGATAAGAACGGTTCTGATAATTTATTAATAAAATATAAGCGATGGTTTAATGGGATATCCTTGTCATTCTCCAATACGTATGGAAAATTCTTATAATACTTTGTGCATACCAGTCGAATGAACATTGTATTGTAATTGGATCTGACATTTAGATTATTCCATACGTATAGTTTAGTGAACGTAGACCTAAATATACAAACATTATAATTAAGCTAGTAAAATCAAGTCAATTATATGATTATACGTTTAACACCAGCCTTCTCTGGCAGTAATAGAACGTTCCCTTAAGGATTAATGATTTAAATCTGCTGTTTTACGATTTATATCTGTTTTTTTTACGAATTAGAGCTGTAAATTCCACTCTGAACGTGTTTCAACATCACACATAACCAACACAGAAAGCAGGACTTTCTATATATATTTATTTCTTACATTGTTACCACTGTCATTAAAACTTTAATAAATTCTATTAACACATATGCACGTTTCTAAACATAGTTCAAACAGTCGTTACCCATTTTTAGTATAACAGTTCCTATTTAAAACCCAACTGCATCTTCATCTAACCAAGCAACTTAACCCTCTTACATTCAAAAGTAATCTCTCTAAACTAAAAAACCCGTCTTTCCACCTTGCCTGCCAAAGTAAAACTGACCTGACTTGGAAAACTGGTAGCTTGCACTCTTCCAATTAAGGTGACAGCTAATTTATCTCCCCCATATTGATGCGTATATGTACTGGATATATGTACACTCTTTTCCGCTAAAATGCCCATAAAACCCAGTTCATATCTCTAATTCTAGTCCCGTTATGTCCTATTTTGATTCATCATAAGTGACCTCTGAAATATTCCCATTTCGACCAGTACCGAAGGACTAGGATCTGTGTAATCTCAACTTTACCATGAAATATCCCACATAATTATATATTGGGTTTAAATTTTACAATATCAAACTAATAAAATACAATAATAAATGAGTGACTGACTATAATACAAACCGTAACGATAATAAAACTAAGGTCTAAGGTTTAGAGGTTCTGAATGGTAAAAAAAATGCTAAAATTATTTAACATCAATATACTGTGAAAAAAATATATTTTATATTTACAGATGGAAGTACGAGTGCTTTGTCTAACATACATGATCGTTGTATCTTCAGTCAGTTTTGTCGACCCGGGAAAGGTACTATTTCTTAGCTTACCTGTGTATAGTCATGTCAACCGTAATATCATTGTTGCAGAAGAATTATTCAAGAAATACGGCCATATTTCTACTTTTATAACGAGCAAAGAATACGCAAGAAAGTTCCAGAAGGAGTCATTTCTTAATTTTATATCAGGAAGAAGTTTCGAACAAAATGATTTTGAAAGCGGTTTCGCTTCATTAATTCAACACATCTGCACACATGATAATTTTAGTGAATTCATAGAGGAATTACTTCAGAGTAAAACCGAACAGTTTTGTAAAGCACTTCTGGCAGATGACAATTTATATGAAATATTAAAGAGCAGCCAATTCGGTGTTGTAATAATAACTAGTACAAATTGTTTAAATATTTTAGCACACAATATTTCTCTTCCGCGTATTCATGTAGCAGTACCTTTCGATTTTGTTTACTGGAGAGTTCCTTTTATTCCATCTGTTACAAAAACTATTTTGAATGACTTTCCAAATACCATGTCGTTTTTTCAAAGGGTTGAGAACACTTTCATTGCTTTTAAAAAAATATTTTTGAGACATTTCTCCATTGTCTTAGACGACCAGAGAATGTTCGGGCCCGGAATAAAGTACGCAACCATTGAAGAGTTAGAAGCAACGTATCAATTTATACTGATGGATTCCGAACCTGTTCTTGATTTTCCGACACCACTGTTGCCTAACATGGCGCATGTTGGAGGAATGTCTTTAAGAAAGCCCAAACCTCTAAGCGGTCAGTTGAAGGCTTTCGTGGATTCAAGCAAAGATGTTATCATCGTATCATTCGGAAGTGCACAATTGTCTTTACCTCAGGTGAAAATAAACATACTAATTGCAGCCTTTAAACAAATACCGGCACTCAAATTCGTATTGAAGATTGGAAAGTATATCAAATATGAAGAGAACATTATGATGTTACCATGGATACCACAGAACGATCTACTTGCTCATCCACACACCAAGCATTTATAACACATTGCGGAAATAATGGTCAGTACGAGGCATTGTATAATGCCGTGCCCATGATAGGAGTGCCGCTATTTTGGGACCAGTACCATAACGCACAAAGAATACGTTCTAAGGGATTTGGTATCATTCTTGATTTCTGTAGTATAGATGAAAAAAACGTCATGGATGCGATATTTGAAATTTTAAAAGAGCGATATAAGTATGCTATTTCAAATGCTTCTAGAATTTATCACAGTCATCCAGGAAGACCTGTTGAAAGAGCAGCATTTTGGATAGATCACGTGCTGCAACATGGTGGCGATTATCTACAACAACCGTACCTACCATTTCACCAGTACTATCTGCTGGACGTTCTAGGATTCTTTCTATGTGTGATTGTTTTCATTCTGGCATTGTTGATTCTGATCTGTTTTAAATGTTACAATATGTGTTTTCACATGAAATTAAAAAAAGATTAAAAAAAAAAAGAATTTGTATGTGGTCTGGTCTTGCGGGGCTACTATAGTTTAATCTTTCAAAGTTTATGATGTGACGGCGTGAGAAGAGCAAGTTTGTATGTGGTCTGGCTTGGTGCGGCTACTATAGTTTACTCTTTATTGATCTATGATGTGACGGCGTGAGAAGAGCGAGTTTGTATGTGGTCTGTTCTTGCAGGGCTACTATAGTTTTCTCTTTCTCGGTGTATGATGTGACAGCGTGAGAAGAACGAGTTTGTATGTGGTCTGGCCTTGCGGGGCAACTATAGTTTACTCTTTCTCGGGCTATGATGTGACGGCGAGAGAAGAGCAAGTTTGTATGTGGTTTGTTCTTGCGGGGCTACTATAGTTTACTCTTTCAAAGTTTATAATATGACGGCGTGAGAAGAGCGAGTTTGTATGTGGTCTGGTTTTGCGGGGCTACTATAGTTTACTCTTTCAAAGTTTATAAAATGACGGCATGAGAAGAGCGAGAATGTATGTGGTCTGGTCTTGCGGGGCTACTATAGTTTACTCTTTCAAAGTTTATAATATGACGGCATGGGAAGAGCGAGTTTGTATGTGGTCTGTTCTTGCGGGGCTACTATAGTTTACTCTTTCAAAGTTTATGATATGACGGCGTGAGAAGAGCGAGTTTGTATGTGGTCTGGTCTTGTGGAGCTACAATTGTTACTCTCCCAGTTTATGATGTGATGGCGAGAGAAGAGCGAGTTTGTATGTGGTCTGGTCTTGCGGGGCTACTATAGTTTACTGTTTCAAAGTTTCTGATATGACGGCGTGAGAAGAGCGAGTTTGTATGTGGTCTGCTCTTGCGGGGTTACTATAGTTGACTCTTTCTCGGTCTATGATATGACGGCGAGAGAAGAGCGAGTTTGTATATGGTGTGGTCTTGTGGAGCTATAATTGATACTCTCCCAGTTTATGATGTGACGGCGTGAGAAGAGCGAGTTTGTATGCGGTCTGGTTTTGCGGGGCTACTATAGTTTACATTTTCAAAGTTTATGATATGACGGCGTGAGAAGAGCGAGTTTCTATGTGGTCTGTTCTTGCGGGGCTACTATAGTTTACTCTTTCTCGGTCTATGATATGACGGCGAGAGAACAGCGAGTTTTTATGTGGTGTGGTCTTATGGAGCTTCAATTGTAACTCTCCCAGTTTATGATGTGACGGCGAGAGAATAGCGAGTTTGTATGTGGTTTGGTCTTGCGGGGCTACTTTAGTTTACTCTTTCAAACTTTATGATATGACGGCGTGAGAAGGGCGAGTTTGTATGTGGTCTGGTCATGTGGAGCTACAATTATTACTCTCCCAGTTTATGATGTGACGGCGAGAGAAAAGCGAGTTTGTATGTGGTCTGGTCTTGTGGAGCTACAATTGTTACTCTCTCAGTTTATGATGTGACGGCGTGAGAAGAGCGAGTTTGTTTGTGGTCTGGTCTTGTGGAGCTACAATTGTTACTCTCTCAGTTTATGATGTGATGGCGTGAGAAGGTGAGTTTGTATGTGGTCTGGTCTTGCGGGGCTACTATAGTTTACTCTTTCAAAGTTTATAATATGACGGCGTGAGAAGAGCGAGTTTTTATGTGGTCTGGTCTTGCGGGGCTACTATAGTTTACTCTTTCAAAGTTTATAATATGACGGTGTGAGAAGAGCGAGAATGTATGTGGTCTGGTCTTGTGGAGCTACAATTGTTACTCTCCCAGTTTATGATGTGATGGCGTGAGAAGGTGAGTTTGTTTGTGGTCTGGTCTTGCGGGGCTACTATAGTTTACTCTTTCAAAGTTTGTAATATGACGGCGTGAGAAGACCGAGTTTGTATGTGGTCTGGTCTTGAAGGGCTACTATAGTTTACTCTTTCAAAGTTTATAATATGACGGCGTGAGAAGAGCGAGTTTGTATTTGGTCTGGTCTTGCGGGGCTACAATAGTTTACTCTTTCAAAGTTTATAATATGACGGCGTGAGAAGAGCGAGTTTGTATGTGATCTGGTCTTGCGGGGCTACAATAGTTTACTCTTTCAAAGTTCATAATATGACGGCTCGAGAAGAGCAATTTTGTATGTGGTATGTTCTTGTGGAGCTACAATTGTTACTTCCCGAGTTTATGATCAGATGGCGTGAGAAGAGCGAGTTTGTATGTGGTCTGGTCTTGCGGGGCTACTATAGTTTACTCTTTCAAAGTTTATAATATGATGGCGTGAGAAGAGCAAGTTATTAGAAGAGCGAGTTTGTATGTTGTCTGGTCTTGCTGGGCCACTACAGTTTACTCTTTCAAAGTTTATAATATTACGGCGAGAGAAAAGCGAGTTTGTATGTGGTCTGTTCTTGCAGGACTACTATAGTTTACTCTTTCAAAGTTTATAATATGATGGCGTGAGAAGAGCGAGTTATTAGAAGAGCGAGTTTGTATGTTGTCTGGTCTTGCTGGGCCACTACAGTTTACTCTTTCAAAGTTTATAATATTACGGCGAGAGAAAAGCGAGTTTGTATGTGGTCTGTTCTTGCAGGACTACTATAGTTTACTCTTTTAAAGTTTATAATATGACGGCGTGAGAAGAGCGAGTTCGTATGTGGTCTGGTCTTGCGGGGCTACTATAGTTTACTCTTTAAAAGTTTATAATATGACGGCGTGAGAAGAGCGAGTTTGTATGTGGTCTGGTCTTGCGGGGCTACAATAGTTTACTCTTTCAAAGTTTATAATATGACGGCGTGAGAAGAGCGAGTTTGTATGTGGTCTGGTCTTGCGGGGCTACAATAGTTTACTCTTTCAAAGTTCATAATATGACGGCTCGAGAAGAGCAAGTTTGTATGTGGTCTGGTCTTGTGGAGCTACAATTGTTACTTTCCGAGTTTATGATCAGATGGCGTGAGAAGAGCGAGTTTGTATGTGGTCTGGTCTTGCGGGGCTACTATAGTTTACTCTTTCAAAGTTTATAATATGATGGCGTGAGAAGAGCGAGTTATTAGAAGAGCGAGTTTGTATGTTGTCTGGTCTTGCTGGGCCACTACAGTTTACTCTTTCAAAGTTTATAATATTACGGCGAGAGAAAAGCGAGTTTGTATGTGGTCTGTTCTTGCGGGACTACTATAGTTTACTCTTTTAAAGTTTATAATATGACGGCGTGAGAAGAGCGAGTTCGTATGTGATCTGGTCTTGCGGGGCTACTATAGTTTACTCTTTCAAAGTTTATAATATGACGGCGTGAGAAGAGCGAGTTTGTATGTGGTCTGTTCTGGTGGAGCTACAATTGTTACTCTCCCAGTTTATGATGTGACGACGTGAGAAGAACGAGTTTGTATGTGGTCTGATCTTGCGGGGCTACTATAGTTTACTCTTTGTCGGGCTATGATGTGACAGCGAGAGAAGAGCGAGTTTGTATGTGGTCTATTCTTGCGCGGCTACTATAGTTTAATCTTTCAAAGTTTATAATATGACGGTGTGAGAAGAGCGAGTTTGCATGTGGTCTGGTCTTGCAGGGCTGCTATAGATTACTCTTTTTCGGTCTATGATGTGACGGCGTGAGAAGAGCGAGTTTGTATGTGGTCTGGTCTTGCGGTGTTACTATAGTTTACTCTTTCTCAGTCTATGATGTGACGACGTGAGAAGATCGAGTTTGCATGTGGTCTGGTCTTGCAGGGCTGCTATAGATTACTCTTTTTCGGTCTATGATGTGACGGCGTGAGAAGAGCGAGTTTGTATGTGGTCTGGTCTTGCGGTGTTACTATAGTTTACTCTTTCTCAGTCTATGATATGACGGCGTGAGAAGATCGAGTTTGTATGTGGTCTGGTCTTGCGGGTCTACTATAGTTTACTCTTTCTCGGTCTATGATATGACGGCGTGAGAAGATCGAGTTTGTATTTGGTCTATTCTTGCGGGTCTACTATAATTTACTCTTTCACGGTCTATGATGTGACGGCGAGAGAAGAGCGAGTTTGTATGTGATCTGGTCTTGCGGGTCTACTATAGTTTACTCTTTCTCGGTCTATGATGTGACAGCGTGAGAAGAGCGAGTTTGTATGTGGTCTGGTCTTGTGGGGCTACTATAGTTTACTCTTTCTCGGTTTATAATGTGACGGCGTGAGAAGAGCGAGTTTGTATGTGGTCTGGTCTTTCAGGGCTACTATAGTTTACTCTTTCTCGGTCTATAATATGACGGCGTGAGAAGAGCGAGTTTGTATGTGGTCTGGTCTTGCGGGGCTACTAAAGTTTACACTTTCTCGGTCTATGATATGAAGGCCTGAGAAGTGCGAGTTTGTATGTGGTCTGGTCTTGTGGGGCTACTATAGTTTACTCTTTCTCGGTTTATAATGTGACGGCGTGAGAAGAGCGAGTTTGTATGTGGTCTGGTCTTTCAGGGCTACTATAGTTTACTCTTTCTCGGTCTATAATATGACGGCGTGAGAAGAGCGAGTTTGTATGTGGTCTGGTCTTGCGGGGCTACTAAAGTTTACACTTTCTCGGTCTATGATATGAAGGCCTGAGAAGTGCGAGTTTGTATGTGGTCTGGTCTTGCGGGGTTACTATAGTTTACTCTTTCTGGGTTATGATATGACGGCGTGAGAAGATCGAGATTGTATGTGGTCTGGTCTTGCAGGGCTACAATTGTTACTCTCCCAGTTAACGATGCGACGGCGTGAGAAGAGCGAGTTTGTATGTTGTCTGGTCTTGCGGGGCTACTATAGTTTACTCTTTCTCGGTCTATGATGTGACGGCGTGAGAAGAGCGAGTTTGTATGTTGTCTCGTCTTGCAGGGCTACTATAGTTTACTCTTTCTCGGTCTTTGATGTGACGGCGTGAGGAGAGCGAGTTTGTATGTGATCTGGTCTTGCGGGGCTACTATAGTTTACTCTTTCTCGGTCTATGATGTGACGGCGTTAGAAGAGCGAGTTTGTATGTGGTCTGGTCTTGCGGGGCTTCTATAGTTTACTCTTTCTCGGTCTATGATATGACGGCGTGAGAAGATCGAGATTGTATGTGGTCTGGTCTTGCGGGGCTACTATAGTTTACTCTTTCTCGGTCTATGATGTGACGGCGTGAGAAGAGCGAGTTTGTATGTGGTCTGGTCTTGCAGGGCTACTATAGTTTACTCTTTCTCGGTCTTTGATGTGACGGTGTGAGAAAATCGAGTTTGTATGTGGTCTGATCTTGTGGGGCTACTATAGTTTACTCTTTCTCGGTCTATGATGTGACGGCGTGAGAAGAGCGAGTTTGTATTTGGTCTATTCTTGCGGGTCTACTATAGTTTACTCTTTCTCGGTCTATGATGTGACGGCGTGAGAAGAGCGAGTTTGTATGTGGTCTGGTCTTGTGGGGCTACTATAGTTTACTCTTTCTCGGTCTATAATGTGACGGCGTGAGAAGAACGAGTTTGTATGTGGTCTGGTCTTGCGGGGCTATAATTGGTACTCTCCCAGTTTACGATGTGACGGCATGAGAAGAGCGAGTTTGTATATGGTGTGGTCTTGCGAGGCTACTATAGTTTACTCTTTCTCGGTCTATGATGTGACGGCGATAGAAGAGCAAGTTTGTATGTGGTCTGGTCTTGCGGGGCTACTAAAGTTTACTCTTTCTCGGTCTATGATATGACGGCGTGAGAAGAGCGAGTTTGTATGTGGTCTGGTATTGGGGGCTACTATTGTTACTCTCCCAGTTTACGATGTGACTGCGACAGAAAAACGAGATTGTATGTGGTCTGGTCTTGCAGGTTTACAATTGTTACTCTCCCAGTTTATGATGTGACGGTGAGAGAAAAGCAAGTTTGTATGTTGTCTGGTCTTTTGGGGCTACAATTATTTCCAGGCTAGATCTGCAGATCTGTCTGTGTACATGTGTACAGATATATTTAACTGTTTTATAATTGTATTCTAATACAATTTTATACATACTGCATTCTTTGTATATGTGTTCATGTTTAAATGTTCTTGAACTTCTAACATTGTTTTTTTTTAATGCGAATGCCTTTTTTTATATTCAATTAGACTAAATTACTTCATTCCCAAGTGATAATCATTGTATAGATATATGTGTAAACATTAACCAAATCCTTTAAAGATTTCATAAATATAAGTTCTAAGTCGTTTACGATTTAAAAGCGGGAACCTTGCGCACCTGAAAAGGCTTCCCTCTTAACAAACCTGTCTTATTATGTTAAGTAAATGCCTAAGAGATTAATGTTTTTCGAAAGCAACACATATCATTTACCCAAATGACATTAATAGGATAAAATGTCGTAAGAACACAGTTTCATTTCTTATAATTATAAGATGTATTAGCGGTTCTCGAGACTTAAATTGATCTTTAAGACGGACGTATTGATTAATTGATATTGTTAATTGTGTAATAATTGTCATCTAATAATGTTTATGATGTGATGGCGAGAGCAGGGCGGATTTGTATGTGTTCTTGTCTTGCGGGGTTACAATTGTTTGAAGGTTTGAGTACCAGGACAGGATAAATATGACCCCACGTTCATGATGTAACATATTTCAAAGGGGTTAATGCTATTTATAACAATATAAAATCGTTGAACAGGTCAAATCCTTTCAGAGAAGATAATTGAAATCGTTAAAATGTAGAGATTCCTCGCCACTCAACGGAAGGGTTTTTTCCATTCCATTGTTATGCCCGGTCCATAAGTCTTACATGTATAGGAAGACGTTAATTAAACTAGGTACCAATGTTCACCACCTGAAGATGCAGATCGCCAGAAAACCCCCAAACAATCAGGTATACATATCAAAATCTCAAGGTCATTTCTAGGGCTTTCGTATCCAATTCAGTACACAACTTTTATATGCATATACTGATTTTAATATTACTATATAGCAATGTTCACGTCATCAAGAAAACGCACAAAATGCACAAAATGCGAAAACAGATAAGTACCTAAAAGGTCATGGTGAAGTTTTAAACAACCATTTCTATATAAAGGACATATTGTGTTCGTGTCCGGTCTATAACATTTACGTGGACATTTTATTATGACTTTTGCAAAATATATACGAAGTTTTGTACCACGCATGTCAAGGTCACTCCTGACCGTTGAAGTTATAACATGTCTACTTTCTATGAATCACATAATGTTTTTATGTCGGGCTTATAAGTCTTAAATGCAAGGAAGGCTTTTAATTTAACCAGGTACAACTGTTCATACCATTAACTATGTACAACTGTTCTAACCAAACTCGACTTTAAAATCGCAATAACAATATCTAGATTTCTCAAGTTCATAAAAGAAGTTGTTTTATAAAGAACAAGATGTTTGTGAATCTGATGCAGTTGTAAACTGTACATATAATGACTTCAACATGCCATTAATATTTTATATAGAACAAAAAATTTTTTTTGTATTTTGTTATCTTTTATCAATCTGTTCTCTGATATTTGGTCTTCAAGCATTTAGATTGTGTCTTCCAGCAAGTATGCCCATTTCAGATTTGGCCATTTACGTCGGAGTCTGAATTAAACGAATGTTCATGTTTTCATTGCCTTATATACTGCTTCGTCTCTAACAAGTCTATCTGTTTCCTGTAGAGCCTTTTATTCAACGTACAGAGTAGCGCTGTGACATAAAAATGAATAAACTGAATCATTTTATCAATGTTAGATGATTCAGGACTGTTTACAATGTGTAGTAAAAGACAAATTCCACTGTGAGAGTTATCCGCGACAGTTTTTCTAATCAACCTGGTATACAAGGAGAAAACTTGTCACAGATGTAGTTTCAAAACGATCCGCATAATATATGTCACATCATTTTACATGATTGGGGATCGTACCTTTGTAAAGGAACATGGGGCAATAATGAAACATAATATAGTCTAAGTTAACGAGTCAAATCATTATTTATCCCTATTATTATATTTTACCTATCATTATTACACCTACCATTATGGACGCTCAACTATTTGTATGCATTATTTTCAATGCACTAATACCACATCAAACTTCCATATTTAAATTTCTAAAAAACAAGTGGCGGCTCGCTTATATGAGTATACAATCTTAAATGTAGGTGTAAGCAGGTGTTTGAAATGTGAACATGTTTTTTTTCACATTACAGTGCATCTGTTTAACAATGATTTGATAAATGATGATGTACTTTCCCTCTCTAAGAATGTCTTGTTCCTCTTTACTGATGATATTGGTGAATTTTACTAGACATTTCAAGCTGAGATTTCCCTCAACGCAATAATCTCTAAATCCGTAAACTTTAACTTTTTTTTAGATAAAACGGCCATACACAGACAAATCTGTACTCTTTGGTAAAGGATTACAGACATATTTATTAATGCAAATGAGGTTAAAGCTTATCAAAAAGTTGAGGTGAGGAAAGTCTCAAGTTGAGATATTTGTTGAAACCCGCCCTATGCAAGTTGCAGGAGCTTTATGTAGGGCTAATGTTATTGGGTCTTGAGATGTTTATTGAAACCCGCCCTATGCAAGTTGCAGAGGATCTATATCGGCTAATGTTATTGGGTCTTGAGATGTTTATTGAAACCCGCCCTATGCAAGTTGCAGGAGCCTTATGTCGGCTAATGTTATTGGGTCTTGAAATGTTTATTGAACCCCGCCCTATGCAAGTTGCAGGAGCCTTATGTCGGCTAATGTTATTGGGTCTTGAGATGTTTATTGAAATCCGCCCTATGCAAGTTGCAGGAGATCTATGTCGGCTAATGTTATTGGGTCTTGAGATGTTTATTGAAACCCGCCCTATGCACGTTGCAGGAGATCTAAGTCGGCTAATGTTATTGGGTCTTGAGATGTTTATTGAAACCCGCGCTGTGCAAGTTGCAGGAGATCTATGTCGGCTAATGTTATTGGGTCTTGAGATGTTTATTGAAACCGGCCCTATGCAAGTTGCAGGAGCTTTATGTCGGCTAATGTTATTGGGTCTTGAGATGTTTATTGAAACCCGCCCTATGCAAGATGCAAGAGCTTTATGTAGGGCTAATGTTATTGAGTCTTGAGATGTTTATTGAAACCCGTCCTATGCAAGTTGCAGGAGCTTTATGTCGGCTAATGTTATTGGGTCTTGAAATGTGTATTGAAACCCGCCCTATGCAAGTTGCAGGAGCTTAATGTAGGGCTTATATTATTGGGTCTTGAAATGTGTATTGAAACCCGCCCTATGCAAGTTGCAGGAGCTTTATATCGGCTAATGTTATTGGGTCTTGAAATGTGTATTGAAACCCGCCCTATGCAAGTTGCAGGAGTTTTATGTCAGGCTAATGTTATTGGGTCTTGAGATGTTAATTGAAACCGGCCCTATGCAAGTAACAGGAGTTTTTTTATCAGTCTAATGTTATTCGGTCTCGAAAACAAAAAATAGATTTTTCAGAAGCATGGATGGTCTAAGTTGAACACATTATATCAGCGGTGGATAGGGAAATAAAACAATATTTAAGAACAATTGGCAAAGGTTACAAATATCAACAGACAGTTCTAGAGTTGTATAAAATGGTAATAAAATGATTTATAATAAATGAGAAAAAATGTTTTCATAAATTGAAACAAATTCGTCAAGTTTAACTCTGATATCGATGCTTGCAATTATATTTTAGTTATAGCGATATATGAACTAATTCGATATGCTATAATTAATTTCTAAGACGTTTTTCTATAAATGATATAGAATAAAACCTTTCATTTAAAAGTCCTATGAGAAAATTGCAATGAAAAGTAACAATCAAGGTATCCTTGCTTATACAAATATTACATGTTGTAATGATATAAGACATATCAGATATAACAGAACAAACAGGTTTGTTGGCCAGTAAGTATTTATTTTTTTTACAATAAGGCTAAGGTTATTAAAACCTCCGTGTCAAAACGATTATATTGATACACAACGCAAAAATTACGGATCTAACCTATTGAGATTCACATTCAAAACATGAGCGACATAGCTATGATTATTTAATTATTGGACGATATTACTCTTGCAAGATCTATTTGGAGAAACACCTTCTATTTCTAAATTCAGACGAATTTGTCCATTTCCACATACTAATATAAAGTAGAACTAACAGTGGTTAGATTGAATTGTAAAGTACAAGATGCACTTGGAATGGAATATTCAGTTTTTCACGAGATAAAGATTTTGAATTCACACTAGAATATTTTAATGTCATACTTGCACAATCTACAAATATTCAACTATAACGTTAAGTGTACATTTAACAAAAATGACAAGTGTCACCTTAAGACTCAACATAAACATGCATTTTTCAAGAAGTCTGAATGTATAAAGGCTCTACATTGGTTGAACATACTCGTCGGTTGGTCTTGTAATGAGTCTTATTCTTTATTTCTTTTATAAAGAGATAATCCAAATACATTCTTTCAATTGTTTTAACGTTTCAATCCGTATAAGAAATCTTAAATATTTTTATTAAAGATACTTTTCAATGGTTTATAGTTCAATTAAACGTTTATCTGTTCGGCCACATGGTGTAAATATGGGCAATATGATTAGAAGAAAGTTAAATTTAAAAGTTTTAATTATCATTTCAAGGAAAGTTTATATGCTTTCTTCTATTTGTACCTCACACAAAAGAACAAACTAGATATGTCTATGGCCTATAGCTTTTGCTAGAGTATGCTTGTTTTTTCCCCAGCTGATTATTGGCTTTCCTCTGCTTCCAGAACAGCCATGCGCTTGTACACAAACTCAGGATAAGAGCTATGCCAAGACCGAGTAATAAGCCGAACATGGGTGCTCTGGCAATGCAAATAGTTTCTTTGTCATCATTTGAGTTTCCTGATAAACCAATTGTCTGCTTCTGTTGTTCTGGTACTGTACCTGAAGGGGAGAGATATGACGTCATGTTATTGCGATAAATAAATAGCTTTATGTTACCAAGATAATGTATGCCGACACCGCTTAAGCAAGGTAAATTTACTTCGGCATGTGACCAATATAAATATGTAAGGTAGTTTATAGAACGGACCAACTCTCATTCCTGGTTGGGTCCGTTAATAAGCAATGTTGGGAAAAGCCAAATTTGAGCATGCTGATGTGTCAATTGCTTCAACTGAAGGTTTAAATGAAGTCACAGTTTAGTAAGCATCCAATTATCATGAACTGTGGGACAGGCATATACTTCCCTTTGTTTTCATTGGGGGTTTATTTACCTGATTCGGGAGATACCAGGTTCAGGGAAATACTATATATTAGGTGCGGTGTAACCAAGTTAACAGAGTGCCGTAGTTTAACGAGTATCTTCTTGTAAAAACAACAACAACCCACACTAATAACAAACAAACCTAACTACAAAATTGTAGATTTAAGACACTAAGTTTCGAAATATTTCACATATATTGCATGAATGCATATGGTATTGTTGAAAACATCTTACGTATATTTCTTCCTATTTAGTCGCCATTAAACATTCATATTTTAACTCTTATTAATATTAAAAAAATGTTTCTGATCGTGAGAATTTAAACAAGCCATATGGCAATTAATACATATAATATGATTAATGTTAATTTATTATCTGTGACTGCTGCTTTTTTGTTTTCAAACCCATTTGTTTTGGTAAGGTTTCAATGGTCATTACTCAGACGGTATTAATTCAATTATATCTGGTTGCTGTTTCACCATTTTTTTATTCTTAAGTTTAACAACTCAGGGTTGCATCTATCTATGATGTAATCAATATAAATGACACCCTATGCAGTTAGAACCAGTCTAATATCTAAAGTCTCATTGCTGCTTGTATTATATTTAAGTTTTTAAGTATTTAAGTACAAACTTGTTGTTGAAACAGAAGCCTATTCATAAACTACTTGGTTTTAAAGTTATGTCACGAGCGTGTAAGTTTAGTCAACGTTTAGGTACACCAACCGTTGTTCAGAGAATGCATATTTAAACTATTTAATGGCGTGTGATTTACCTTGACGATGGACTGCAATGGAAGTTTGCAACTTGGCAGTGGCTTTAATGTTGGTACTGTTAGTGGTAGTAGCGGCTCTACGACGACGTATTTCGCCACACGACTACAAATGAAATCACATAAGTCTTAATTGTTTCAAATTTGAATCAATGCATTATAGACTAAATCATTCCGACATATTTTAGTCTTATTCTTTGCATTGGTAGGGCACAGATTTCCCGAAAACACAAGTACTTTAGGCAAGAAAGTGAAGTAAGCAAATTTATTATTTTTAGAGATTATATTCAGAAGATAATTCAGTACATTGGACCTATAATAAAACGCAAATACAAGTATGGAATGGCGTTTGCGGACTGGACTACAACAACTCGTTAATATGAATATAAGTATAGGAATGAAGTGGGCTTAAACAAAACAAAACAGCCCCAACCCAAAACATAAAAAAGATGACCCAGAGACGGCGATATATATGATCAGGGGAAAAGTCAGCCGAGTCTGATTCAATGAAGTTATTAAATGGCCAATTTAATAGAAATATAACATTCAGAAAATATCAGTATATATACACACTTTCTCTCATCTCTGATAAAAAAGCACCATATTTGTATTTGATTGTACTTAAAATTAGTTAGTGACAACTGCCTGACACGATAAGAAAGTTCATAATACGTACCGGTGCGCACGGATCGCCAAACTCACATACTGCCAGCGTAATAGAGAAGTGAGCCACCACATACTCGTCATCATATATAGAAACATACGGCCGAAAGAGGTAATATGGAACTGCAAGTTTCCCAGCCGACGATCCAGCCGGTTGACTGTAAAACACATCACTTTGCGTCACACACCTGAAAATAAAAAAAAATAGTAAGATTAAATATGAACTAAAGTTTTAGTTACTAAAGAACTTTTTTAATAAGTTGGTATACACACAAGGCATGTGCCTGTGTCTGTGATAGATTGAACATTATTTCATGGAGTGAATACCAAGAGTTTTACATGTCACTTCACATAAACTGCACATACTATTATCCGGGCACGCCTATATAAGGTTACTTTTGAGAAACTTAGGATTAAAGGAATTATGCTCAATGATTAAGATGCATCGTAGTGGGTTGTATGGGAAAGATGTAATAACAAGACTCTAAATACGTGGGATACAGAAATGCGAATTTATCTAGGATGCGGATATGGCAGTATGACATTCTTTTAGCAAGATTAAACGGGTATGATAGTAAGCTATTATGTTTGCTAGATGAAACTTATATGACAATATGACGTTCTTTTAGCCAGATGAAACGGATATGACAATATGAAGTTCTGTTAGCTAGATAAAACAGATGTGACAATAGTTTAGTTTAAAGTTTAGTTTAGTTTAAACATATTTCATTTCATAATTTTAGATGAAATGGGGTTGGGCCATAAGTTCTGCCAACATTAGATTTGGCCCTTCCCCTACAGATTACATAATCGTTTGTTTAACAATGGCATAAAATTACAAAACCAAAATCATTGACAAATATTACGGAAAAGAGAAAAAAAACAACAGTATTTAGGTGATTTTTAGAGAGGAAGAGAGAAAGAGAAGAAGAAGAAGAAAGAGATAGAGCGAGTTAGCTGCTGTATAATAAAGTTTGTACACAGTTATTTTGATAGTTCACTTCTCATATATATGACAATTTGACGTTCTGTCAGCTAGATGAAACAGATATGACACTATGCCGGTTTTTTAGCCAGATGATGCAAATATGACAATATGACTTTCTGTTAGCTAGATGAAACTGATATGACAATATGACGTCCTGTTAGCCAGATGAAACTGATATGACAATATGACGTTATGTTAGCTAGATGAAACAGATATGGCATTATGGCGTTCTGTTAGCCGGAAAGAACGGATATGATTGTATTATTTTATTGGAGACAGATGAAACGGATATGGCAATATGACGTTTTGCTAGCCAGATAAAATGGATATACAACTATGACGTTCTGTGAGACAGATGGAACGGATATGGCAATAGGACGTTTTGCTAACCAGATAAAATGGATATACAACTATGACGTTCTGTGAGACAGATGGAACGGATATGACAATATGGCGTTCTGTAAGCCAGATTAAATTGATATGCCAGCGTGACGTTCTGTTATCATTGTTTCAAATAAAATATAGTTCAGTCGAAGGTCACGCAGCATAAAATGCGCATACGTGTATCCTGCTGTAGTCAAATACTGGGTGAATTAAACACCGATTAGCGAAAACTACTTCTTAGTCAATGATTGCTTTGATTAAATTCATTTAAACTCAAATTTGTTTATTAGTGATGAATGTCATCGGCCCAAAACACATGTTACAATTACAATACAAATATATATATAAATACAGGTGATTTTCTAGAAATGTAGTTTATATGTAAGATAAAGTATTTTATGTATGAGGATTTATGTTCTAATCTGGCTGGTATAGTTTACCAAATATTATTCGGCGTCACCTTTTATATATTGGTTCCTGATCTAGATAACCAGGTAATCATTAGTTAGAATTATAACAAAAACATTTATTTTAGTTTGCTTCTGAGGCGATGGACATTTTGATTTATACGACTTTGATAGAAGATTTCTTATTTCTTGATAAAAGTCAGGTTGATGTTTACTTGGTTAGATAGTGAGTTCAGTATACAACATACCCTCCAGAAATCATAGTGGCTGATACCGTAGTTTCCGTCAGGGTGAGTATGTAGAAACTGTACAAAGCTGAAAAAGAAGTACATGAATAATACATTAACCATACGTTATATAATATTAGTCATGCAAACATTCAGTTTTAATGTTTGCATTTTGAAACCGATCAATCGCAACATGCTTTGAACGCATTGGCTCCTTTAGGGTAGCCGGCATTGACCATTACAGAGGACCGAGTTTTCGGATAAAAATGAAAATCACAGATCGACGAACCAGACTTGAAAATATTAATTTGAACCAATAACATTTGAATCAATTTTAAAGACATTGAATATCGTGACGAATTTTTTTTTTTTGGAGTGGCGGAAAAGTTGTCTAAAGAAGATTTGTCGATAAAAACGTGCTAAACAAATCTATATATCAAAACTATTATTTTAGAATAACAGTCTGAAATGTTCATATTATGCCCATTAGTTGTACATTGTATACATTAACGTTAATATCCTCATTCGGCAGACAAAATATGTAAACTTTGACACCTCAATACAACTGATCACAACTGACACGACACTCTGGTGATCGAATTACAGTCAAAGCATTATATCTAAAAATCATCGTCAAAATTAAGTTGAAAATTACAACTGTCTGAAAAAATAGTAGAATTGCTATCCTGGGATTATTGTCACTTTATAGATAGGTTCTGAACACTTGTGTTATCAAAGCGATAATATGTTTGTTACAAACCAGATACAAAATCTTTTTTAAAAAGTATAAAATTATTCATGATATGCAATCAGGATTGATGGAACATCACTCTTGTCAAACAGCTTTAACTCATCTTATAAACACATGGCTTTAAAATATGTGGAATCAAGCAATTACGTTGGCGCTTTATTTCTCGATTTATTCAAATCTTTGACCTGGGTGGTCATAATATACTAATTAACAAAGTGAAACTTTACAGGCATTCCGAATTAGCTGTTCAATGTTTTAATCATATATTTCGTATAGAAAACGATTAGCTAGAGTGAAAACTCTAAAATCAGTCATACTTTAAATAAAATCGGGCGTACCACAGTGGTCCATTTTAGAACCATTGCTTTTTCTTTTATACATCCATGACATCGTTTTTTTTCTGGTACTTCCATACTAGAAGTACCGGTCTCTATGCTGATGGTACCACAATATTTGAAACAACGAGCGATTTATTAAATTCAATAAGCAGATGGTTTACAAATAATAACATGTAATTACATTCTGAAAATAAACCCAATACAAATAACGAAAAAAAAAATGAACTGAACTTAACAATTAACAATGTATTATAGAAATTGTTGCCATTCACAAACCGTTAGGTGTTTATACAGACAATACACTATCTTGAAACACTCAGCTTACGAATTATGTTCCTAATTAAACTCTAAACTAACTCTCCTAAAATAATATCATAAATTTAACATGTGAAATGAAATTATTGTTTTACAATGCCTTTATAATTTTAACAATTGTACTATTTGGGGAAAAGGCAAACATATAAAAATACAATATATAAACAGCAGTGTTGAGTGAAATTTGTTGAATATAATGTTGTTATCATACTGCTGTATTAGCATTTAAAGCTTTTATTAATAAGGCACCATCAAATATATTAAACATTTTAAATTTATTGAATAATATATATCACATAACATACACTCTTTTTAAAAGATTTCGTTTTTAAAAAAGGCTTGCAAAAGTAGTTGTCGAAGGCCATAATGAAATATGATGGGTAGCTTGATCTAAAACTTCTATTATGTCGTAAATAAAGATTTATATTATTATTGTTATTATCATTACTACTACTACTACTACTACTACTACTACTACTACTATGCATTGCATGCAGTTATTGCAATAGTCTATTACATGCTCGATAGGTCACCCAAAATAATGTTTCAATACGGACGGGAATTCTGTGCAATATACATCTACAGTAAAACCTGTGTTAGTGGCCATGTCTGTTTAGCAACAACTTGTCTTGGACAGCCACGTTTTCTATTTACCATTGTTATAATTTTAATCAACTTGTACGAAGCAGTCACCTGCATTAAGAGGGCAGTTTTGTACTTTCCTTCGGATTGCTGCTGCTTAGAACAGGTTTGACTGCATATAAATTGTTTTTGTCAGATATAAAGACCATCTATTTAAATAGATAGGAAATTATTTACAAAACATGTATGCTTGAGTATAAAAGGAGGGATTTGAACATCCAAACATAAACCAGCATACCAGAATGTTACCATTTGCTATGCATGTACATACATTTAGTGTTGTAATTTGTCTATCTTTCAATGATGACCGTACGTTTCATTTTTATCTTGATAATAAAACTATCTTTAAACTACATGCAATGTGTCATGAGGCCAAATGTAGCTTTAATCATTTTTAATACCAGCATCACTCGGTTCGGCCAACATTATGTGGAGAATGACGTCATCGCCTACAACGCCTCCGGCAATATACGATTCCTGATCACTTTTACTGGTAATGTATGTATGAAATAATCCCGGTCTCCGTATGGAAATTGCCATAACGTCGTCTGGCGAAAAACTAAAATAAAAATTAGTTTAAGTTCAACCTAAGAGCCTAAACAACCAGACTGCCTTTATTTCTTTCTTAGCATATTTTTGAAAACAATTTTGTAAATTAAGCACTTTAAAAAAGAGACGAAATGCCGTTATGTGAAAACAAATCATTAAATGGAAGAGGTTTAGCGATATATGCTGCTTCGTCTGCGAATTAACGTTGTCATTGTCTGCGGTTCGTCATATATTGGTTAACAAAAACACCACCATTTTTTGCTCTCTACGGTCACAATGTTTCGTGATTCACCTTAAACGGTGTTAATTTCTCTATTTTTCTATAGTCTGTTTTTTTATACAACATCATAGTCGAGTATTATCGCCAAGAGATAGATAGACCATTGTTTCAAAGTTAAACAAATGTAAGACAGATTTATAGAAGTTAATAAATTCTCAACAATAACGTTCGGCCTTGATAAATAGATTTAAATTAGTCTATCCTAGAACCCGAGATATCCCGAATCAGGTAACTACAAATGAAAAAGCAGGGAATTGAATGTCTGTCCAACAATTCATGGCAATTGAACGCTTACTAAACTATGACGTCATTTAACTATCAGTTAAAGCAACTGACCAATCAACGTGCTCAAATGTGACTTTGCCAAAATTGCTATTTAACGGACCCAATCGGTAGAGTTGGGTCCGTTCTACAGACTAGATCTAAATTAGAGATTGCAGTGAGAATATAACACCGTTGTAATCAGGTTTGCCTGCAAGGGTGAGGCTCTACTAGATCCCTTCGTGTAATTCTTACACAAAGAGTGAGATTATTGAAAAACTCATGATTTTTTTTCTATCCAATTGATCCAAGTCAAATGATAGACCACGATCATCGTAAAAGTAAACTGATGTTTAAATGGGTGTTTAACGCCCAAAATGCAATATAATTATGGAGAAATCGACACTTAAAAGTAGTGTACCAGAAATTACATAGCATATCGCATATTGTTTGATTAGATATTAGTCTTTACAATTCATTTTTACCATCGTCTATTTAACTATGGAACGAATTATCACCCGAAATACGTTATTCTGAATCACTTAATAAAGAACAGAAGTTCCAATATATTATTCTTTTGGTACCCGATCATTGTCGGTCTTCCATGCACGTTTGCGTAACACGTGTAGCGACTTAAATAACGACTTATTTTTAAATCATTTACGAAATTCTTCTCTGTGTAATTGTGGAATTGAGACTGAAAATGCAACTCACTATTTCTTTAAATGCAGTAAATTCACAACTCGCCAAATATAAACATTGTCTTGTATGGAAACAAATGTAAATGAAAGGCAAACGAATATCCACGGCAAAACGAACATGTTTTATTGATCGTAATAAGATCAATTCTTGTCTAACAGCTGTATTGTCATTAATAAAAGTACATGTAGATATATAATTTACCCAATATCTACACCAGCGGTGACACCTATATTCTCCAAGTCCAATAAACAGGTGTGTGACTCTATACGGTTATGCTCTCCTTCAATAAAAAAATCGGAATGTTCCTGAACAATAACGGTAAACTCTTCATTCTGGAATAAAAGTATGTAATACTTTATGAATCAATGTTTGGTGCTATAGGTCATTTCGAAACAAAACAAAGTTCATCTTTTGTAAATTTAGTGGTTGTAAGGATAGCATACATTTCTATACAGATCTAAAACGTAGATTTTCAAAAAAGTAGCTAAAAACGTTTACAAATCAATAAAATGAACGGATTAATAATATCAAACTTAAAACGATATACAAAAATTATGTTTGGAGAATAGATTTTTTCTTGACATCTCTCCAATCTTCAAGACGAGATCATGTCAGATTCCCACCTGCTCGAATATATACATGGACATATATGAATATATCTAGATCAACTTGGAGATTGAACATTTTTAAGATGTATACAATGTACATGGGCACACTGTGAAAAAAAAACAATTTTTTTTCTATTTTTAATATTTTTAAATATATAAATCTAGGTCGTCTTTGGGAATGATAAAAGTGTATAAGTAATCTTGGAGAATGATATCTACATCTAGGTCATCTTGGAGAATGAAGTTTTTTATGTACATGTATTTTCAATTGTACTTGGAGATTGCTTTCTTTGAAATACATAATAAAAATTAAAATGGATTACTATTTAAAAGAAAATTATAATTCAATATAAGGACTTTTTCTATTTAAGTTAAATTATCTTGGAGATATTTTTACAGTAATGTAAACTTGACATTATTTTTATATACCTATGTAGATCATCTAGGAGACTGAACATTCTTTGAAACATTTACAAATATTTATCATCTTGTAGGCTTAACTGAGAACTATTATTTTACGCTCAAAACCGTCTAAATAAATATTACTTTAAATTAAATAACATATTATCCTGAGTTATGTACCCATACAGCAAACAACGATTTGTAAATAATAACCTCTACTAAAACCAGTTTCAATCAGTATGACTATATGTTTCGGGCTAGATCTGACATAAACGTTATGATTTCATTTCTACTTCACCAATGTTTGTCCAGGTTTCCGTACTTTAAATACTTTGATTAACCTTTGCTAAGCATTTCGGAATGAAGTCAAAGATATATATAGAGAGTAAGAGCTATATTCTACAGTATGTCAAAATGGGTAGCTATCTTACGTCTACAACTAACGAACTTCGTTTGTATACATGAAATTTGATAAAGTTGTGTATATACATGTATCTTTTACCGCGAAATTGATGGGAAGTCTATTGTTTTCTGTTCACTCCTAACGACGTTAAAATATATACCTAACGTTTAATTTTAATAATATTGTTCTAGGTATTTTAAAATATTTCAGAAAATGTACTTAAATGGGTAAAGTAAAAACACAACATTATACTGACAAAGTGAGTTAACACATGCAAATTGCACATTGATATGGAGATGAGGTTTAGTTTGACATTTAAACAACTGATACCAAGCTACTTAATAAATAAATCGATACTTACGAATTCGGGAACTTCTATACATGTCTCTTCGTTTATTGTATATTTAGCCGTGGTTTCATTGATAAATCCGAAGTCACAAAATCCGTGTACGTAAACTCTTCCCCCAACGACACCATGTTCCATTGTGAATGTGAACTCTGGACCAGCTTCGCATGTCCAATCCTTCACTAAAATCCCACAAAATGTTCATCCAAAATTAGTGTTTGGATAAGAATTACATAACTGATATAGTTAGTACAGTTAGGTCGGTTTCACTGAACATCTCAAGCTGTTTTCCTCAACTCAAAATTCTCAATTTCTCTGAGTGTTTGCTTAAACTCACTACACGTTAAATGACCACACACAACGGTAGTTATCAGTGAATGATAACAGGTATAATGATCAATGTAAAAGCAGTTGTAGCATTACTTTAATGTATGAAAAATCTAAAATTGAGATGTTTAATGTGAAACTGTGATAGCCTGGTGAACAGACGTGTCAAACTCACAGGGATTTTATGTTATAGGCTCTAACATTCAAAGTCGTCTCCAATGTTACAATTTACTTTGAAAATATTTGTAGCAGTTTTCAAATTGGTCACTCATGTATAGTTACTCTCTAACGCACATGGCTGGCATAGAAAGTTTGTTAATAAAATTAAATTTATTTGCCCTATAGTTCGTCCTTTCTCTCTTACATTTAAGTATTCTACTGTATTATCAGTGTTAAAAAGTGTGAATAATCTAGGCACGGGAAATATACATCTGTAACTTAACATTTACAAACCAAAAAAAAAACCAGATAACGTAAAGTATTTTTTTTTGTCAACCACCAATTGGTGGTCAATTTATTCACTTCATAATAGATGCAAAAGAGACACAGTTGGTCATCCCTAAATGCATCTTACAAAAAATATATATTGTACATAGTATAATTACATATAATTCAAATTAACGTTATAGCAGGCAAATATGATTGGCTCATGTGGAATACAGGGTATGTTTTTTCCTAACATGATCAATATATGAGTTATAGAATCTTTTGTAAATATTGTTTAAAGGCTCATTAAACTTCCTAAATGGTCGTTTTTTGTTTTAATTTAAGTCAGTTTTACTCTTCCAGATGATAGAATACATGTTTATTTGATCACTGAGATGCTTTGCAAAAAAGAATAAATATAAAGCACATTATTAATACATAATGAAGAACGGGTTTTGTTTACAAATTAATGTCCGTCTCTTTCCGATAAATCTTCGGCAGAAAAACCTTCGGCAGAAAACGAAGGGTTACGAAGCTTGCTCGGAAACACGTTGGTCGGTAATACTAGTATATGATCAATTCATTTCAGAGAGAAACATAGTGTGGGGATCTGTAGGGGATGCGGTTAAAAATTAAATTAAATTACCGCTTGCGTTTAGATAGTTTTTAAGAACATCCCCTTTATTCCAATCAGTGTATTGATGAACTGGAACCCACGAACTAATTCATTGCATGGTATATAGAATTAAATATATAATAACATTTTTTAATAACTGTACTATACTAACCACCCTTAATATCCTCTCAAAATTGACTGCGATATAGTGATATGTGACGTAATAGCGCGTGCAATAGTATCACGCGTATATGCAAGGGAGGATCCTGAGCAAAAGCTTCAAGATTGTATTTTCGAACACTGGCGGAGGTACAGTCGGAAAACAACCAAGTCATTACGGAATTACAAAAAATGTAAACAAAAGTTAAAAGTTTGGACCGCTCGGTTAAGAAGATGACATTTCGAATGAAGTTATATATTTTCTCGCTTTTTTTTAAACGGCCACGAAGGGGTCTACAGGAATGGTTTTAGCAATTCTTTAAACACATTCAATTACAATAACTTTTGTTTTTATTAAAAAATGGGCATTTCGGAAGTTTAATAAGGTTTGAAGTGTTTCACCAGATACTTAAACATAACCTGAGACTGTAAAACCGTTGTTACAATGTCACGATATTTACATGCGCGCATAACCATAAACGATGGCTTCTTTAACTGTAAAAGTATTTTAATTTCATAATATTTTTTAAAAAAATACTGTTTAGTGATATTTCATTAAAATTGTCTCGTGTCCTTTTACTGAAACGAATCAGATCCTGATCTAGCTTCACTCAATGCACCTTGAAACCCCAACTGTTAAATAGAAGCCATAAGATGGCTTTGGGGCAGGTTTTATATGGTTATATACATGATTCAAATCAGAGAACCCTTTTTCAAAACATTTCATAAGTCACCACTGCATTTTTTTTATCATTTTGCATACTACCAGATTATTGTTAATTTATTTAATTGGCAAAAAAATATTTTCTAAAAAACATGTGTGTTATATGCATTTTTTTTAAAAAAAACTCCAACTGACCAATTTGAAATTCTAGGGAGAAGCTTGTAAGTGCATAGAAATAAATACACATTTATCCGTGTTAATGCTAATTTCAGCAGCCGAGTAATGGTGTATTTTAGAACAGTGTACCTTACTTGGCAGGTAAAGGAAACAGCTGTCGTACAATAGCCACTCCTAAATAACGCTCTGTCCCGGCAGAAAATATTGAAAAAAATATTATACAAAAAATAAAGAAAATTGTTTCATTTATTTATTTTTTGTATAATGAGTTTATTTCGGTTTTGATGGTGAAGGAAGAATAAATAGCGGGTTTTGTATTTAGTTTTACCTATTAAGGTGACTATGGGGCATTTCTTGTGCTTTAAAATGCCCAATGCAATTTGGGTTTGAATGTTTTCAAAATGTACATAGATAATTTGATTTGTTTGTTGCAAATGAATATATCAAATGCTAACATAGTTTATACAACAATAAAACATCTTTGCTTCTAAAAATATGACGTTTACTGGATTTTACTAGGCGGATGTTAATTTGAATATTGAATGCAGTTGAATATCGTTCAAGGTAAAGGTATCAGCGAACTAGTCAACAAAACAGTTATTGTTTATTTTCTTTTCTTCTATGAAAAACACTTTAAAAGCGTTTCAATGTTGAAAAAAGTGATAAAACCTGACGTTGTTTAGAGACTTATATAACTTAATACTTACATAAAGTTGGAGTGCTACTGACACTCACAATGTTGACAAGGGCCATCATCACAACAGTCGATTCTATTGCCGAAAACATCTTTACTTAAAAACCTCTGAAAAAAGTATAAACCGAATACGCTATTTTGAAATTACGTCATTCTATTTTTAGATGGAACCTTCCGTATTAGGGGTGTTTGTAGTTTGTTGTAAGTATCGCAAAATTTATATAATTTATAACATTCAATATGAAAAGCAACAATAATATGGAAACATTTCTAAGATATTAATACAATACAATTAAAATTGTGTCATTGTTTTTATTCTATCACGGAAGACGAAATAATAATTATTGTATAACTTCTATTATAGAGAACAGAATTTCGTCTATACATAATATATACTACATAAAACTGCCTCTGTTAGCGGATTTATAATATATTTATACATCTTATAATGGGTGGTCTGGCCATACACGCATATGGCCATATATCTATGCACATATATGTTACCAGTTTAGATAAATTAGCAAAACATAGTTTACATTTTCTTGTAAAGCTATTTTAATTTTTTTGTTAAATATAGAAAGTATTTTCCCAGTTTTGATGGCGACATCAAATGAATTATTGATATATTTATTATTCAGTTAAAAAAACTGATTTTTATTGTGTATTTATAGATGTCGAACAGGAATAATTTGATTAAAACAACCCAAAAGTCTCAAGATATATTCTGTTCCATTTGTTCTTAACTTACTATTAAATAAAACCGTCAGTAAATCGAATAAATTTGAGAATTTCTTTTTGTAAAAAAAAATAGATACTAATCATTATAATCTGAAACTTTGGAGAAAATATATAAACAATTAATTTATGAAGAAACAAACCGTACCGATATATTTATAAAATATTTTAATAATACCAACTGAAACAAACAAATAAATTAAAATGACATTTTGATTGTTAATGTTAGATGGAACACACACATTTAATTGTAATATTTTAAAAAAAATCTCATTGATAAAATACAAAAGACAACGGCGAATTCATACCTCAAAATGTTTTTCGATACTCTTTACTCCTCCAAAGCTAGATTCACTAAAGCAAATGGTCCCGGGTTGATCCGCATTTTATACCGCAAAATCCAGCTTCATAGTTTACTTTAAAAGTACTTTTCAAAAAGTACTTTTCAAAGTACTTACTACCGTAGACCAATGGGTACATTTTATTCAATTATATGTAAAAGTACGCAGATGAACAGTTTGTACTTGATCATTGCCATAAATATTATATGCATTGTATCATATAGAAGTGTACCACAACAGGAGATATCGTTTATAAAATATTATAATAACGTAGTTTGTTTAATGTGTACAGTAAATGTAACTGTAGCGAGAGTACACATTGAAGTATCCAATCTACATGTCATAGTAGTCGAACAGCGTATATTTATGATACACCTAGACATTGGGGCACGTACATGTAACACCGTCAATACAGCAAAGCCTTGATTTTATGATATATTGGTTGTATGTCGTAAGATCGAAGCAGGACCGTCAGTACCCAGTACTAAAGATTTGTAGTATGTCTTTCTTGCTTTGAGGTAAAAAACACGAAAATTGGTGATTTTAGGAATTATTTAATTTACACAGGAGCTCCCTTTTTTTACTATGTTTTACACTATATTTGAAACGCATTCCCTTCATTTAACATGTTTAAGTTACAAAGTAAATTATTAAAAAAGTAATATTGAAGCTTAATGATTGGAATGCACATATATATTTAAAACTCAGCTGTGTTTCATCTACATGTAACAAAGAATAATACCACAGTGACGGTATTATATATACTTCACATTTTAGTATGGTAAATACATCACATTTCAGTATGGTGTATATTTCACATTTCATTATGGTATATACTTCACATTTCAGTATGGTATATCCTTCACATTTCAGTATGGTATATACTTCATATTTCTGTATGGTATATACTTCTTATTTCAGTATGGTATATACTTCACATTTCATTTTGGTATATACTGCGATTTTCAGTATGGTATATACTTCATATTCTGCTGTGGTATTTACTTTAATTTCAGAATGATATACTTCAAATTTAAGTATGACATTTACTTTGCATTTGGCAGCTTTACTCATATATGCTGTTAAGTGTACAATACAATAGATCATAAAAACCAAATCATCAATTACATTCACCCACAATTACAAATTCCACAGTCAACATGTATGTATTGTCTATTTCAAGATTATGTTTCATAACAATTATCTGCTCTCTATTTCAGGAATATGTTCCACAACATTTATCATCTGTCTATCACAGAATCATGGTTCACAACACTTACCTGCTTTCTATTTCAGGATTATGTTCCACAACATTTATTATCTGTCTATAATAAATTCATGTTTCACAACACTTACCTGCTCTCTATTTCAGGATTATATTCCACAACATTTATTATCATCTGTCTATCACAGAATCATGTCTCACAACACTTTCCTACTGTCTAGTTCAGTATTATGGTTAAGAACAATTTTCATCTGTTTATTACAGAATCATGTTTCACAAAACTTACCTACTGTCTATTACAGAATCATGTTTCACAACACTTACCTACTGTCTATTACAGAATCATGTTTCACAACACTTACCTACTGTCTATTACAGAATCATGTTTCACAACACTTACCTACTATCTATTACAGAATCATGTTTCACAACATTTACCTACTGTCTATTCTATACAAAAATAATGTTTCACAACACTTATCTACTGAATAAAAACGGTCACGTCAGTTACACAATTGAAGCATAACTTTCCGAAAACAAGAAATAACTTTAAATCATTGAGAGATTTACAATAGTCGGAGAGGCTTGAGCGCCTTCACGGCACACACAAATATAACCAACTTGGCAAACACTTGGGTTCTTTGGCGCACTCACAGGCGCTAGTAGGGTGTCTTTGCTACATTTAGAGGGCAAGCTTTAAAATGTGTGTCCGGTAGGACGACTGCACGAGTTGTTTGAATGTTGTGTGTTTTGCAAGGCTAGCCTGTTTCTAGCACATTTTGGTCGAACCGTCGAGGCTTGAGAGCCTTCACGGCACACACAAATACACCACATTGGCAAAGACTTGGATTCTTTGGCGCACTCCCAGGCGCTAGTAGGGTGTCTGGGCTACATTTAGAGGGCAAGCTTTTAACTGTGTATCTAGTAGGACGCCTGCACGACTTGTTTGACTTTTTGGTATTAGGCAGAGCGATCGATCGGAAACAGGTGACGCTTGAGCCAGCCAGCGCGGTCTTCACGGCACCAAAAATGGCACCCCCTTGCCAAACTCTTGGGTTTCATGAAGCAATCCCTGGCCAAAGAAGTTGTTCTGGTCTACATTTAGAGAGCAAGCTTTTGAGTGTGTGTCTGGAAGGACGCCTGCACGAGTTGTTGAATGTTGTGTTTTTTGCAAGGCTAGCCTGTTTCTAGCGCATTTTGGTCGAACCGGCGAGTCTTCCCGGCACCCAAAACGACACCACCTTGCCAAACTCTTGGGTTCTATGTCGCACTCCCAGGCCAAAGTAGTCGTTTTGGTCTACATTTAGAGAGCAAGATTTTGAGTGTGTCACAAATAGAACGCCCGTACGAGTTGTTTAACTTTTGTGTGTTTTGCAAGGTTAGCCTTTTACTCGCGCGTTTAGGGCGAACCGTCGAGGCTGGGGCGCCTTCACTGCACACACAAATACACCCCCTTGGCAAACACTTGGTTTATTTGGCGCACTCCCAGGCGCTAGTAGGTGTCTGGGCTACATCTAGAGGTCAAGCTTTTAACTGTGTGTCTAGTTGGACGCCTGCACGACTTGCTTGTCATTTCAGTATTAGGCAGGGCGATCGATTGGAAACAGGTGACGCTTGAGCCAGCCTTCGCGGTCTTCATGGCACCCAAAATGACACCACCTTGCCAAACTCTTGGATTCTATGGCGCACTCCCAGGCCAAGGTAGTCGTTCTTGTCTACATTTAGAGAGCAAGCTTTTGGGTTCTTTGGCGCACTCCCAGGTGCTAAGAGAGTGTCTGGGCTACATTTAGAGAGCAAGCTTTTAAGTGTGTGTCTGGAAGGACGCCTGCACGAGTTGTTTGAATGTTGTGTGTTTTGCAAGGCTAGCCTGTTTCTAGCGCATTTTGGTCGAACCGGCGAGGCTTGAGCGCCTTCACGGCACACAAAAGTACAGCCTCCTGGCAAACACTTGGTGTCTTTGGCGCGCTCTCAGGCGCTAGTAGGGTGTCTGTGCTACATTAAGAGAGCAAGCTTTTAACTGAATGACTACTAGGACGCCTGAACGACTTGTTTGACTTTTTGGTATTAGGCAGGGCGATCGATCGGAAACAGGTGACGCTTGAGCTAGCCTGCGCGGTCTTCACGGTACCAAAAATGGCACCCCCTTGCCAAACTCTTGGGTTTCATGAAGCAATCCCTGGCCAAAGAAGTTGTTCTGGTCTACATTTAGAGAGCAAGCTTTTGAGTGTGTGTCTGGAAGGACGCCTGCACGAGTTGTTGAATGTTGTGTTTTTTGCAAGGCTAGCCTGTTTCTAGCGCATTTTGGTCGAACCGGCGAGTCTTGAGCGCCTTCACGGCGTACACAAATACACCCCCTTGACAAACACTTGGGTTCTTTGGTCCACTCATAGGCGCTAGTAGGGTGTCTGTGCTACATTAAGAGTGCAAGCTTTTAACTGTATGACTAGTAGGACGCCTGAACGACTTGTTTGACTTTTTGGTATTAGGCAGGGCGATCGATCGGAAACAGGTGACGCTTGAGCCAGCCTGCACGGTCTTCACGGTACCAAAAATGGCACCCCCTTGCCAAACTCTTGGGTTTCATGAAGCAATCCCTGGCCAAAGAAGTTGTTCTGGTCTACATTTAGAGAGCAAGCTTTTGAGTGTGTGTCAAATAGAACGCCCGTACGAGTTGTTTAACTTTTGTGTGTTTTGCTAGGCTAGCCTGTTTCTAGCGCATTTTGGTCAAACCGGCGAGGCTTTAGCGCCTTCACGGCACACACAAATACACCCCCTTGGGAAACACTTGGATTCTTTGGCGCACTCGCAGGCGCTAGTAGGGTGTCTGCGCTACATTTAGAGGCCAAGCTTTTAACTGTGTGTTTAGTAGGACGCCTGCACGACTTGTTTGACTTTTTGGTATTATGCAGGGCGATCGATCGGAAACAGATGATGCTTGAGCCAGCCTGCGCGATCTTCACGGCACCCAAAATGACACCCCCTTGCCAAACTCTTGGGTTCTATGGCGCACTCCCAGGCCAAAGCAGTCATTCTGGTCTACATTTAGAGAGCAAGCTTTTGAGTGTGTGTCAAATAGAACGCCCGTACGAGTTGTTTAACTTTTGTGTGTTTTGCAAGTCTAGCCTGTTACTCGAGCGCTTTGGGCGAACCGTCGAGGCTGGGGCGCCTTCACGGCACACACAAATACACTCCCTTGCAAAACACCTGCGTTGTTTGTCGCACTCCCAGGCGCTAGTAGGGTGTCTGGGCTACATTTAGAGAGGGCAAGCTTTTAAGTGTGTGTCTGTAAGGACGCTTGCACGTGTTGTTTGAATGTTGTGTGTCTTGCAAGGCTAGCCTGTTTCTAGCGCATTTTGGTCGAACCTCAGCATGGTCCGTTAGATTAACACCTGTTTCATAAACGTTAAAAGCGGTTTCCAACTTCACATTGTGCTGTATATTGTTATTGTTGGCGTCAGCTGCGTCTCTGCGACTACGGCTAATAGGAACAGGATTAGCATGATGTGCAACAACAGGAGAGACAGGAGGTGCAACAACACGAAATACAGGAAGTGTAACAACAGGAGAGACCAGAGGTGCAACAACAGGAGAGATAGGAAGTGAAACACCAGGTGAGACAGGAGAAGCAACAACAGGAGACACAGAAGGTGCTACAACAGGAGAGACAGGAGGTGCAACAACAGGAGAGACAGGAGGTGTACCTATAGGATAAGCAGAAGGTGCAACAACACGAGAGACAGGAGATGCAACAACAGTAGAGATAGGAGGTGCAGCAACAGGAGAGACCGGAGGTGCAGCAACAGGCCAGACAGGAGGTGCAACTACAGGATTAGCAGGAGATGCAACAACAGGAGAGACAGGATGTGCAACTGTAGGAGACAGGAGAATCATCACACGACTAAAGGCAAACACAAACAGTTTAACTTATTCCATCACTGAATTAATTTTTTTCGCTTGAAATAGTCTCATTATCAAACAAAATGAATAAAAATGTTTTATCATTATATAAAATAGCTGATAGTAAATTAGTCCAACATTAAAGTTCATAAGCACTGAAACTGTGTATAGTTAATATCATTATTAAACATAACCATCTTTCAGCAATATCACATTTACTCCGAAATACGCTTTATCGATATTGAAAATTGGCATATCACATTTGGGCTACAAAGCGAAAATGGTTACCTCCTTTGTTTTGTGACGCTACACAAACCTTGTGCTTATTTCTATTTGTCCTTATTGACTTAGATATAAAGGAAAATCGTGTTTCGTTGTGATGTCTTAAGGTTAAACACGAACTGTGTAGCGGACAGGGATGTGACATCTTCTTTAAAACTATAACTTTCTAAATTGCGTATAGATAGATGGATGTGTGGGTGGATAAATGGATAGATGGATGGACGGCCGGACGGACAGACGAATGTTGCTTTTGGTGAACGATCGTACTGGTAGGTGGGCGGTCGGAGGGACGGACCGACGTATATATTATCAGACAGGCAGAAATGACAGTATAACTCATTTGACATGTATATATTTATAGGCGTAGGACCTTTTTAATTACAGAGAACGTGCAAATAGTGGATCAGTACCAATAACGGATAAAATTTTGTTTACTTCGAGCTTTAAGAAAACGAACTGAGAATATAAACATTCGCACAGTATGACCCATTCTATTGACACCTGAGATTTTGCCTCGTATTGAATGAACCGAAAGTAGATTTTGCGCTGCACATCTCCATAACGAAACAAGGTATGTGCATACTTTTGAGTTTTATTTTACCACAAATTGCATAACATTTGATTTTGATTAGTAACAAATCTTGACACGTAATGACAGAGGGCCTGTCTCAGAACCATTAGCCGATCACATTCACATGCATAACATATGCAGGGACCATTTCACAAACTTTGTTATCAACCAAATGGCATTGTTAACTTTAAAACTTGGATAATTTATGCTATTCATTTTTGGTGAACAGTCAAAGACCTCTTTAAATGTTACTACAATAGTCTCTCTGTTCGTCCGTATGTCTGTTTACACGTTTGCAAGTAATGGAAATTATATGAAATGTAATGTGCTGCAGTGTTGGCGTATGCTCCCTCCACCCCGCCCCTAGAATCTGGCAAACATATATTTTTTTCTAAATAATTGATTGGATGTACTGTACTGTCACAGATGTTCAATTACTACTAAACTTGTTACATTTTTAAGTTATCTGTGGTAATTCTGTATTTTCAAATATTTAAAAACACTTAGCCATATGGTATGACAATTATCTTATGTATATTCATCAGATGGGTCTAAAGAAAAAGATGAATGTGTCTCATGCAAAGAGCACCGCAAAGAGCCCGGCACAGAAAACGGCTGATACAATAGCTAAAAGGTACAGGGATGAGAAATGTCTATCAGGTAATATGAGCTCGTCAGAAGAGCAGTGTACGCTGGGATAGCCCCGTTTGAGTAGCAATAAATTTCACTTTTCTTTTCAGTAGACTAGTAGTTGAATCCCAGAATCTCGTTTAACATCATAGTAGTATATCATTTGATATTCATGATTTTTATTTAGGTAAAGTAGTGTGAGAGGAACGACAATTTAGACGACGATTTAACACGGATAGACCGTTAGTGGTTAAGTTCAAAATTGGGTTTATTTTGGTGTTTGTCTAGTTATAAATACTCATTTATATTTCATTTGATAAATTTGTAAGTTTCTTTTATTGGTTAAGTAACTGATCATTAAAATTGTCTGAAATAAGTAAGAGATACAATATACAAAAGAGATACAAAATTTATTGTGAAATATAAGGCCTCCGGCCCAAAAAACATATACATGTAGCAAACAAAGTAGGCATAAATGTATTATAAAACGAAAGAATATATTGTATTATGTAATGGTCTTAATAACATAGAAATGTATGATGTTTCAATGTTTCACATTTGATTAACAAACACTTATTGAAAACATGTAAGCATTATTCCAGATATATGTATAAAGATAATGCAACGATAAATATGTATAAAATGGCATATTTAATGTTATACACAATTGTTTTAGTTCTTAATGAGTTAATTTCTTTTTTAAAAAGCATAATATATATAACAGGCGACTGTTTGAATAATCTATAATTAGGCATCTTTAAAATTTTAAGCCAATAATTAATACAACGTTTTGACGATTCAATCCATAAAGGGTACCTTCCACAATCACCAAGAACTCTTGCATTGATAATTTTTACATTTAAACACATGTAACGTTTGCATGCATACCTATGAAGAAGTTCAATGTTTTCACATTCTTGAAATCCCCATAGTTCACACCCATACAACAATATAGATACAATTTTTGTATCAAACAATTTAAAGAATACACTGTTTGGTAACTGACCATAATCATAAAGTTAGAAAAGAAGTGACACTAATACACGCTTTCCTTTTAATACTAGATATTCTGAAATTTTGTTAAAAGAAAGTTGCATAGAAAAATAATCCAACGTAGGTGAAACAATTGGCAACATCAAGTTGGTAACCATCATAAAACCATTTTTCATTTTTTGATAATCTGCCACCATTCTTAAAAAACATTATTTTAGTTTTATTTATGTTGATTTTGAGACATGTTTCACCACAAAACTCATGTACAGTGTTCAGGTGTCTTTGAAGTCCAACTACGGTGTCCGCAATAAGCGCAATCTCATCAGCAAATAGTAGGATAAATAGTTCAACTGTGTCAGGGAATAATTGTACTCCTCTATAATCACTATTTTCAATTAGTGTTGCAAGTTCATTGATGAATAGGGAAAACAAAATGGGTGAGGCTAAACAGCCCTGTATCAATCCTACTGGACAATCGAAACTGTCAGTTGATGAACCGTTACATCTAACTGGGGCTTTTACGCAATTATACATTCCTTGTATAGACTTTAAGAGTTACCTTTCACGCCATTTTTCCTTAATGTGTTCCACATCTTCCCTCGCTGGACAGAATCAAATGCTGTTTTAATGTCAATGAAGGGAAAATAAAGTTTGACGCGCTTTTTTGAAAGGTATTTAGATATAACTGATTGTAAAATAAATGCATTGTCAATCGTTGAGTATCCTGCTCCAAACCCGACTTGACATTCTGTAACTTTGTTATATACATAAACATAAAATGTTAGCGACGATTAATAATACTGGTATATATTTTCCCAAATATGTCAAGTAAGGATATGCCTCGATAAGTTTCAGGGGTGTTAATATCGCCCTATTGGGAATTCACCGGTCTCAAACACATGATTACAGACACGACAAAGAAGAGGTAATATAATATCTATGCTATGAATAAACACACCTGGAGGAATATCCTCTATACCTGCAGATTTTGATTCTTTAAGATCTTTTAATATATCTTCCTCGGTGATTTCAGAATTAAAAATTGTAGATTCCACGTCGTCTATGTCAAATTCTATGTCGGTTCCACACGTTCATTTTCATCGTTAATTTCCAAACGGAAAAGATTTTCAAAGTAGTTTTCCATATTGATCATTTGATATATTGTTTGTTCTGCGCTTTTTACATGTTAGATATTTAAGTTTGGACCAAAACGATTTAGGGCTATTTGCTGTAGACAAAAGTTCTTCTAACTGGCGCGTGTTATATTGTTGTTTCTTCGATTCACATGTATTTCGATACCAACTTTTTGCTGCTTTATAGTTTTCTAAATACTGTAATGATCGCGACTGTCTATATATACGTAGACATTTGTATTTAAACTTTTTCAATTTCTTACATTCACTATCAAACCAAACCGGTTGTGAGAGTTGGTAAATTGTACGTGTATAACAACAACACTCACTGCTGGCCTTTAGCAGTGACTGTATATCTTTAATGATATCGTTTATATAACTCGTAACATCATTTATATTTGAAGCTATATTATTAGTTATTTGGTCTGTTACTGACCCACTACGGAAAAATGGGGGGTCTGTGGAATTTATAGGGGGAGAGGCGTCATGAGCATAAAACTTGATATTGTTTCATTTCATTATTGAAGTGGTGGGTGGGGGTGGAGTCATTTTAAAAATAAAGTTATTTAAATAATCAAAAGAAATAACTGATATTGTTTCATTTCATAAAAAAAAGTACAACTCACAATTTTAAACAATTTTAATGGTTTATACTTTAAGTAATATCAATTAAAACTTAACGAAAAATAAAGATAAAAATAAATAAAGTAGTAACATAATAATTATATCACAGTTTTAACTAATTCAATGTACTTTTCAATCATCACAGCTTTAACCATTGAAAACTAAACTGTCTCATTGGATCACACATATTTATCGCAATCAATAAAATATGATGGAGTTTCATCCAGAGCACGTGTTATGCATGTTCTAGTTATTTATTAATTTTAATGCTGTTTATCCATGTAACAGTACAATTGTTGAACACGGGTGGTTGTGGCGTGTAATTTTGAACTGTTTCCTTTTGTAGACTCTTTGTCGTTTCGATGATTCTTTGTAAGCTTAACCTGTATTTTCTTCACATATCTAAGTCCTGTCTTTGAATCGGTTTCAATTCAGTTTCCTTTGTCATGGAATGTTTTCATTTCCCCTCCTGCAGAAATAAAGTCTTACATCAAAATGAACCTAATTGAACAGTCCTTGTGGTGTGAATATATTCATATGCAGTCCTGAATACAACTTCTGTATTGTCCACTTCTGATATTACTGGATAATGCACAACTTCACCTTTCCCTTATAAAACTCCCAGATAGATCGTAAAACATGTTTATAAACGATTAAAAGTCGATTTTATGAGAAGTGTACCAAAAATGTGTGTTTTGTAGACCCTTTCCGTGTAGAAAAGTCCTTTCCGCAGAGCCGTTTTGAGTCATTATTATTCATTTTATTGTTACAAAATCTTTAAAATACAACTTAAATTAATAAAACTCCCAGATATATCGTAAAACATGTTAATAAATGATTAAAAGACGATTTTATGAGAATTGTACCAAAAATGTGTGTTTTGTAGGCCCTTTCCGTGTAGAAAAGCTCTTTCCGAAGAGCCGTTTTGAGTCATTATTATTCGTTTTATTGTTATAAAATCTTTAAAATACAACTTAAATTAATAAAACTCCCAGATATATCGTAAAACATGTTAATAAATGATTAAAAGACGATTTTATGAGAATTGTACTATAAATGTGTGTTTTGTAGGCCCTTTCCGTGTAGAAAAGCCCTTTCCGCAGAGCCGTTTTTGGGTCATAATTCGTTTTATAGTTATAAAATCTTTAAAATACAACTTAAATTAATAAAACTCCCAGATATGTCGTAAAACATGTTTATACACGATTAAAAGTCGATTTTATATGATTTGCACCAAAAATGTGTTTTGTAGGCCCTTTCCGTGTAGACGCCCTTTCCGCAGAGCCGTTTTGAGTCATTATTATTCGTTTTATTGTTATAAAATCTTTAAAATACAACTTAAATTTATAAAACTCCCAGATATATCGTAAAACATGTTTATAAATGATTAAAAGACGATTTTATGAGAATTGTACTAAAAATGTGTGTTTTGTAGGCCCTTTCCGTTTAGAAAAGCCCTTTCCGGTGTTTAGTCATACCGTTCCCTGCTCTTTTCAATTCAACCAGACCAGCTTTGAAGCAAATGTTGCTACCTACAAATTTGGAGTCCTTTATTAAGTCAAACCTCTTATTGAAGGGTGGATTTTTTAGGTGTCGGTTGATTCAATAACGAATTCTCTCCATCGAATTAATTTTGTACGTAAACCCATCAGCACAGCGAAGGTCCATCCAAAAGCGACCAAAAGTTTCGTCCAACTCAACCTCCGGTAATTCTTCAAAATCCGGATTTCCCCCCTTCTCTGACAAATATTCTTTCAGAATTTTGGCCGCAAATTTATTAGCCTTTAAAGTCTTCCCCGCGTTTAAGTTTAAACTTCTCTCTTCTTGTTCTGATTCTGATGTTTCTTCAAATCTTATTCTGGAAGTCATTTTATCGTTGTTTTCATCTGACGACAATTTGACAGGTCAAGGTCGGCAAGGGGAATGCACTCGCGTTGTACTTGACTATTGTCACGGTCGCCGTGTCAATACAGACAGGCCAACTAAACAACATTTACAGTTGTAATATTGGTAGTGATTTCCGTGATTTTGGGATAAAAAAAGTGATTTTGAAGGAAGAATCGATGAATGGCGGCCATTTTATCGACTATTGACTTCAAACTGACCCATTATAGAAATTTAGGGGGTCACCACGTGACTGCTCTTGTCCAATGAAATCGCTAGTTTCTAGTGGGAGGTGAAATGAAATTAAAACAGTCATTTGTTAATTTTGACCTCAGTGATTCTCTAAACATTATCAAATTTTCATAATTAGATTTGTACTTGGTGCTTACGTTCTTTGATCCAGTTCTATTTAAACTACCTACCTGAATACTATTCGCCTTTATTGATGCAATAATTGGGAAATGGGGAGACTCTGTGTGCTCGCCTATTGCAAATTCCGTTAAACAATCTAGTATAGTTTTATCACACAACAAAAAGTCTATAACACTGTTGCCATTGGCCCTACGTATGTAAAGCTACCGATAGCATTATCCGAACATACACAACCATTTGCTATAAGTATCGAATTCGTAATGCAAAATGACCATTTCGTATTTGCAGCCGACCGTTGAGAAAGTAACCTGTTTGTCCCTAAGTAAGTTTCAGTTGTGTCGTAAATTGCTTTCATTTTTGGAACCATAATAAATATAGCATTTACCTGTAGCCATTAAGCATTTAAATGGTACGTGAAGAATGTTTAAATATTTCTGAAGTATTTATTGATTTTGCCTGTAACCACCAAACTTAATTCTTATGGATCATACATGCAGTATTCCATTGTTTGCTTGAAATGTTACGTGCAATGAAATGTACAATGAAACAATGACGAAGAGACTATTCCCTTGTCTATATGATATGAAATCTTAACAAGCTTTTCATTGCCACTTATCCAGGCTGGTTTAGCTAAAATAGTTCTAAACTGTCAGTCCAATTCATGGTTTGATGATGCCATTCGGTCAGAAAAAACAGAAGATATTAATCGAACTGTAAAAAGCTTTTATTTAAATTTCAGAATGAATTAGGAATCTAATTTTCCTTCAGTTTTACCAATGAGCTATAAGACTACAAGGTGTTCTCGTACATCTCTGGGTTTACTTAAACTCATCCTAAAAATATCTATTTTTTGCTGCACACACACACACACACACACACACACACACAGGACCACGCACACGCACACGCGCACAGCAACACTTGTTCGCACTTACTACCGTTTCAACTTCAACTAATACTGTCAAAACTCTACTACGATAATCAATCTCATGATCACTACAACTGTATTTGATATTGTCTAAACTCTACAACGATAATCTCTGTCATGATCAATATCACTTTAACTTTCATAGTCACAACTCTACTACGATAATCAATGTCATCACCACTACCACTTTAACAAATATTGTCACAACTCTACTATTATAATTAATGTCATGATCACTGACACTTTAACTGATATTGTATTAAATTTACTACGATAATCAAAGTCACGATCACTACCATTGTAACTAATATTGTTACAACTCTTCAACGATAATCAATGTTATGATCACTAATTCTTTAACTAATATTGTCACAACTCTACCAAGATGATCAATGAGATTATCACTTATTATTTAACTAATACTGCCACTTTGATAATCAAATTCAAGAACACTACCATTGTAACTAATATTATCACAACTCTACCACGATAATCAATGCCGTGATCACTATTTATTTAACTAATATTGTCACAACTTTATTACGATAATCAATGTCATGATCACTACCATTGTGACTAATATTGTCACAACTCTACCACGATAATCAATGCCATGATCACTTATTATTTAACTAATATTGTCACAACTCTACTACGATAATCAAAGTCATGATCACTACCATTGTAATTAATATTGTCACAACTCTACCACGATAATAAATGCCATGATCGCTATTTATTTAACTAATATTGTCACAACTCTACCACGATAATCAAAGTCATGATCACTACCATTGTAATTAATATTGTCACAACTCTACCACGGTAATCAATGCCATGATCACTATTTATTTAACTAATATTGTCACAATTCTACTACGATTATCAATGTCATGATCACTACCATTGTGACTAATATTGTCACAACTCTACCACGATAATCAATGCCATGATCACTTATTATTTAACTAATATTGTCACAACTCTACTACGATAATCAAAGTCATGATCACTACCATTGTAATTAATATTGTCACAACTCTACCACGATAATAAATGCCATGATCGCTATTTATTTAACTAATATTGTCACAACTCTACCACGATAATCAAAGTCATGATCACTACCATTGTAATTAATATTGTCACAACTCTACCACGGTAATCAATGCCATGATCACTATTTATTTAACTAATATTGTCACAATTCTACTACGATAATCAAAGTCATGATCACGACGATTGTAACTAATATTGTCACAATTCTAACACGATAATCAATGCCATGATCAGTATTTATTTAACTAATATTGTCACAACTTTACTACGATAATCAAAGTCATGATCACTACCATTGTAACTAATATTGTCACAACTCTACCACGATAATCAATGCCATGATCATTATTCATTTAACTTATATTGTCACAATTCTACTACGATAATCAAAGTCATGATCACTACCATTGTAACTTATATTGTCACAACTCTACAACAATAATTATTGTCATGATCACTACCACTTTAACTGTAATTGTCAAAACTCTACTACGATAATCAATGTCATGATCACTACCACTTTAACTCATATTGTCACAACTCTAGTACGATATTCAATGTCATAATTACAACCACTGTAATTAATATTGTCACAACTCTACTACGATAATCAATGTCATGAAAACTACCATTGTAACTAATATTGTCACAACTCTACCACGATAATCAATGCCATGATCACTATTCAGTTAACTTATATTGTCACAATTCTACTACGATAATCAAAGTCATGATCACTACCATTGTAACTAATAATGTCTTAACTCTACTACGATAATCAAAGTCATGATCACTACCATTATAACTAATATTGTCACAACACTAACACGATGATCAATGCCATGATCACTATTTATTTAACTTATATTGTCACAATTCTACTACGATAATCAAAGTCATGATCACTACCATTATAACTAATATTGTCACAACTCTACTACGATAATCAAAGTCATGATCACTACCATTGTAACTAATATTGTCACAACTCTACTACGATAATCAAAGTCATGATCACTACCTTTGAAATTAATATTGTCACATCTCTACAAAGATAATCAATGCCATTATCACGTATTATTTTACTAATATTTTCACAAATCTACAACGATAATCAAAGTCATGATCACTACCATTGTAACTAATATTGTCACAACTCTACCACGATAATCAATGCCATGATTAGTATTTATTTAACTAATATTGTCTCAACTCTACTACGATAATCAATGCCATTATCACTTATTATTTTACTAATATTGTCACAACTCTACTACGATAATTAAAGTCATGATCACTACCATTGTAACTAATATTGTCACAACTCTACTGCGATAATCTCTGTCACGATCACTACTACTTTAAGTAATATTGTCAATCTCTACTTCGATACTCAAAGTCATGATCACTTACACTGTAACTAATATTGTCACAACTCTACAACAATAATTAATGTCATGATCACTACCACTTTAACTAATATTGGCACAACTCTACTACGATAATCAAAGTCATGATAACTACCACTGTAACTAATATTGGCACAACTCTACTACGATAATCAATGTCATCACCACTACCACTTTAACAAATATTGTCACATCTCTACTACGATAATTAATGTCATGATCACTGACACTTTAACTAATATTGTCTTAACTCTACTACGATTATCAAAGTCATGATCACTTCCATTATAACTAATAGTGTCACAACTCTAACACGATAATCAATGCCATTATCACTTATTATTTAACTAATATTGTCACAACTCTACTTCGATAATTAAAGTCATGATCACTACCATTGTAACTAATATTGTCACAACCCTATCACGATACTCAATGCCATGATCACTAATTATTTAACTAATATTGTAACACCTCTACCACGATAATCAATGCCATGATCACTGATTATTTAACTAATATTGTCACAACCTTACCACGATAATCAATGTCATGATCACTATTTATTTAACTAATATAGTCACAACTCTACTACGATAATCTAAGTCATGATCACTACCATTGTAACTAATATTGTCACAACTCTACCACGATAATCAATGCCATGATCACTATTTATTTAACCAATATTGTCACAATTCTTCTACGATAATCAAAGTCATGATCACTAACATTGTAACTAATATTGTCCCAACTCTACCAAGATAATCAATGCCATTATCACTAATTATTTAACTAATATGGTCACACCTCTACCACGATAATCAATGCCATGATCACTATTTATTTAACTAATATTGTCTCAACTCTACTACGATAATCTAAGTCATGATCACTACCATTGTAACTAATATTGTCACAACTCAACCAAGATAATCAATGTCATGATCACTATTTATTTAACTAATATTGTCATAACTCTACTACGATAATCTAAGTCATGATCACTACCATTGTAACTAATATTGTCACACCTCTACCACGATAATCAATGTCATGATCACTATTTATTTAACTAATATTGTCACAACTCTACTACGATAATCAAAGTCATGATAACTACCATTGTAACTAATATTGTCACAACTCTATCACGATACTCAATGCCATGATCACTAATTATTTAACTAATATTGTAACACCTCTACCACGATAATCAATGCCATGATCACTATTTATTTACCTAATATTGTCACAACCTTACCACGCTAATCAATGTCATGATCACTATTTATTTAACTAATATTGTCACAACTCTACTACGATAATCTAAGTCATGATCACTACCTTTGTAACTAATATTGTCACAACTCTACCACGATAATCAATGCCATGATCACTATTTATTTAACCAATATTGTCACAATTCTACTACGATAATCAAAGTCATGATCACTAACATTGTAACTAATATTGCCCCAACTCTACCAAGATAATCAATGCCATTATCACTAATTATTTAACTAATATGGTCACACCTCTACCACGATAATCAATGCCATGATCACTATTTATTTAACTAATATTGTCACAATTCTACTACGATAATCAAAGTCATGATCACTATTTATTTAACTAATATTGTCACAACTCTACTACGATAATCTAAGTCATGATCACTACCATTGTAACTAATATTGTCACAACTCTACCACGATAATTAATGCCATGATCACTATTTATTTAACTAATATTGTCACAATTCTACCACGATAATCAATGCCATGTTCACTATTTATTTAAATAATATTGTCACAACTCTACCAAGATAATCAATGTCATGATCACTATTTATTTAACTAATATGGTCACAACTTTACCACGATAATCAATGCCATGATCAATATTTATTTAACTAAAATTGTCGCAATTCTACTACGATAATCAAAGTCATGATTACTAACATTGTAACTAATATTGTCACAATTCTACCACGATAATCAATGCCATGTTCACTATTTATTTAAATAATATTGTCACAACTCTACCAAGATAATCAATGTCATGATCACTATTTATTTAACTAATATTGTCACAACTCTGCCACGATAATCAATGCCATGATCAATATTTATTTAACTAAAATTGTCGCAATTCTACTACGATAATCAAAGTCATGATCACTACTATTGTAACTAATATTGTCACAACTCTACCACGATAATTAATGCCATGATCAATATTTATTGAACTAATATTGTCACAATTCTACTACGATAATCAAAGTCATGATCACTACCATTGTAACTAATATTGTCACAATTCTACTACGATAATCAATGCCATGTTCACTATTTATTTAAATAATATTGTCACAACTCTACCAAGATAATCAATGTCATGATCACTATTTATTTAACTAATATTGTCACAACTCTGCCACGATAATCAATGCCATGATCAATATTTATTTAACTAAAATTGTCGCAATTCTACTACGATAATCAAAGTCATGATCACTACTATTGTAACTAATATTGTCACAACTCTACCACGATAATTAATGCCATGATCAATATTTATTTAACTAATATTGTCACAACTCTACTACGATAATCAAAGTCATAATCACTACCATTGTAACTAATATTGTCACAACACTACCACGATAATCAAAGTCATGATCACTACCACTGTTACTAATATTGTCTCAACTCTACTACGATAATCAATGTCATTATCACCACCACTTAAACTAATACTATCACAATTCTACTACGATAATCAATGTCATCACCACTACCATTGTAACTAATATTGTCACAACACTACCACGATAATCAAAGTCATGATCACTACCACTGTTACTAATATTGTCTCAACTCTACTACGATAATCAATGTCATTATCACCACCACTTAAACTAATATTATCACAATTCTACTACGATAATCAATGTCATCACCACTACCATTGTAACTTATATTGTCTCAACTCTACTACGATAATCAAAGTCATGATCACTACCACTTTCATTAATATTGTCACAACTCTACTAAGATTATCAATGTCATGATAACTACCGCTGTAACTAATATTGTTACAACTCTACCACGATAATCATTGTCATGATAACTACCATTGTAAAAAATATTGTCACAGCTCTACTACAATGATCACTGTCATGATCTCATGATCTCTACCACTTTAAATGATAGTGTCACAATTCTACAGCGATACTCACTGTTATGATCACTTCCACTGTAACTAATATTTTTACAACTCTACTACGAAAATCAATGTCATTATCACTACCACTGTTACTAATATTGTCACAATTCTACTACGATAATCAATGTCATCACCACTACCACTGTTACTTATATTGTCACAACTTTACTACGATAACCACTGTCATGATAACTACTATGGTAACTAATATTGTCACAACCCTACCATTAAACCTAATGTCACAATCACTACTACTGTAGCTAATATTGTCACAACACTATATATGAGCAGACAGTAACGTGTTTCCACGTTCTACCGTTTCCGCCCAAATTGATATTTCCAACTCTGACAGTTTTGGGTCGGACCCCAATATGTTTTTTTTGAAGTCAGAGAGGAAATATTATCGATTAATATCTTAACTATTTACCCACGTCACAGCTTCGCCAAAGCCATTAATAATGCCAGCATATCTCGTCCGTTCGTACTACGATGTGAGACGCAGTAGTTCCAGTTGTTCGATGCAATATGACGTCGCACGTCGCGCCACATCCGAGACAACTGGCATCCGTGACTACCGAACCTTGAATAATGTCGGAACATCTCTCGCGCGAAATCCAGTAGTAAACTGAAGTTAACCACCCCTTCAGCTACTCACTTACTTCCGGTGTAATATGTAAGTGGTCTGTCCACAACTTACGCGTGCTACACAACCTATATGCTTTTCTAAGAAATAGCTCGCCCAGCGTAACGACCCAGGCCACCGAAATGTCTTTCATAATTGATGCATAGATACATTGATTCCGCCCTGTAACGCCTCAAGCTTATTGGTGTGTGCGGCTTTTCGTGTCTTAAAAGCGCACCTACAAACATTGAAGACATTTTATTCTGTTCTTATACTGAATAATTTAAGAGGATTGCATTTTGGCATAATGTGTTGTGTTGAGAATGACGGCTTGCCCTAACAACACATTGAATATTTGCCAAACACTTCCTTACATTTGTTACTAGTCTATTATGGATATTTTTGCATTTTCATACCATTTTGTAGCAAGGCAAATAAGTGTTGCTAAATTTCTAATGTTAAAGTTTGAATTCACATTGAGCTAGGTGGCAGACGTATTATGCACACCTTCTTTGTATATAAGTGCGATTTCGCTTTTTGTTGGTCCGGAAACATAGAGAAAATACTGTCCGAGCAGTACTCTTGTTTCTCTCTGATTTTGTTAGGTAAACAACGCTGATGGTGACTGCTGAATCACTGTCTGTTTAATATTGCCTCCATGGCCAGTTTTGCCTCTCTATGTGTTCGTCATCTAAAAAAGATTATTATGAGGTTATTTTGGTTTGATTTTGTAAAATTTAATGTCTTTGACTGTTCTGTTTTATGGTATGGTGATATTTGAAATTAGTCGTTGTGATGGCCAGAGACAACCAGTTAGTGCAGTACTTCAGTCAGTAATAGATATTACATTATTACATACATATACATGTATGTTGTTAGTTGGAATATATGTGTCTAATAATTGATATATATCAGACGTGTGGGTGCTCAGCTTTATTTTTTAAATTAACAGTATTTATATATATATTATAGAAATATTATTTCGCAGTACATTATTTTTTTTCCTTTATTTTGTTGTTGCTGTTTCGGTTTTCCTTTTTCTTTCTTTTACGTTTGAAGAAGAATATTATGATCTTAATATTTGGAAAGGATAATTGAAAAATTATAAATAATGAAGGTCAACTTCACCTTTTTGTGTTTTATTTACAAACCAATTATTGTTGCACTGACTTGACTGTTGTCAACCCCATCTATAATAGAACAATCCCTGTCAAAGCTATTGTTTTCATTGACTTGGCAACTGGTTCGGTGAAAACTATCCTCTGTAACTTCTGTCGCTTAATCTGCTGCGCTAGTGTAATGCTTTCACATGGAGTTGTAAAACGGCTTCGGTATTTTCAAACAAATCAACAGATACCGCGAATCGTTTGGACTAAATTGTTTGTGTCTAGCAGTTCCGCTGTTACTGACAGTCTTTTCCAAGTCGACTGGTTTAAATAAATACTTTTTTTTGAAAAGTTTATATGTTTCGTCACATTTAGCACATTTTAGTTTCTGATGCCATCCAATTGCATTCTACTTGTCCAATTCATACCAAACTCCCATTTCTCTATTACAGGCACAATTCTAGGGTCTGTGTCCTGTATAGTTTTCGAAAAACATCTCAAATGGAAAATACGGTAGGTGCACAGTTCTTTTTTCACTTTACTACATGTTAAGTGCATCTTCTGAATTGACATATGCCTTGCCTAGTCTTAAAGTATTTGTGGCTGGTACCTTTTTTATAACTGCTCCACACCTGAAAATGTCTATTTTTTGTCTTGTATGATAACTCAATCATAAGAATATTCTCTTCAGTGTAGATGACTGATTGCTGGAATCAATATCAGTTTAACTTTCTGTACAAGTTAGCGTTGTTCTTGGATTAAAGCGTTTCTATTACATCTTTGTACGTCTTTATCTGAGCATTTTTAAAAAACTATTTTGTGTATCTATCATAATGATATATCACCATAATATATGTTACAAAATGTTGACAATTGATTAATGTTTACTTATCCCTATACCGGAAAAGGCAGTAGCTTACTGTACAGTTATCAGATATTTGGACAGTGTCACATGCGAAGCTGCAGTGTGTGATACAGATATGTAAGCCATGTATGGATATCTACAAACAATGAAGTTCATTTATAAGCAGAAATAAAAAGTTTAACAACATTTATTAAAATAACAGCAGATCTTTTTAAAGGATCATATAATTCCATATGTGGGCATACATTTGAACATCAGAATCACATACTGTTTCATATGAAGTGTGTAACAAACTAACATTATATGTATAGACTTATAGGAGGGTATACCAGGTAATATACATGTAAATACCGATAACAGTAATTATAGTGAGTAAACTAAAATGTGCATGACAGCATGACAAAGAACATAATTTTAAGGGAGTCACTATTTTAAAGTTGAAGTGGACAGATGTATAGGAAAATAATGGTAGATTGAAGTATGAAATGTTGAGACAAGAGGTGGCTGGGTTACAATCTCTTCCTTTTTCGTGGTTGCATACTGACCAGCCGATACATGAGCATCTAAGATGTATATCGAATACCACATATACAATATGTAGATAATGATGATACCCACATAGTCAGTATGATACACATAGATGAGAATTCAATGCCAGTGATTCAGAAGCATAGTGGTGATACATAATGGATGCATTAGTAATTATAAAAGAACTGTTATAATCGAAAAGCCTAGTGATGGTGAATAGTGGATATACTTGTGATACTAGAATGAAATATTATTGTAGAGGAGCCTAGTGATGATGCATAGTGAATGCACATGTAGTTGTAATAATAAGTATTACTTTGGAGAAACTTAGTGATGATACAAAGTGGGTATGATGAAATAACAATATGTATGTATAACAAGAATCTTCATAGAAAAAAAGTTACGTGACAAAGATGGAAAGGGAAGTAGTGGCGTAGTGTTAAAAAGCACGAAATATAACAGTGAAGGAATGAGAAGATATGTGTCAATAATTTAGTACAAGTTTAATGACAAATGAATAATTGACTTTAGTTACTTGATTATTTGTAACAATGTATGTAAATTCAGTAATATTGTAATTACCTAATATCTATGTTGTTTCTTTCTTTCTTTATCTATCTAACTATCTCACTATCTTCTATATTTTATTATATTAAAAATAAACTTAATAATAACTGATTAATAGATTATCATTTGTCTGTTTATCTTTAATGGCTGCTCTAAACAAGTTTGACAGATTTTACTTAAAATCGTCCTATGAAGTGACATTTATTCAATTAAAACATATAAAATCATTTCACAAAATACACTTGCAATTTCAAAGCACTAGAAAAAATATATTCATGGTCTTGTGATACTATTATGCTGCTGTGTTTTTTATTTTCATGTTTTCAGAAACCGACATTAAGCCCAAGGGATACCCTTCCTAATTCTAATCCTGATTTATAAATGTGAATAGAAAAAAAACAAGAGATCTACTCTTCAAGGTCCCTCTTAAGAATTATCCCCCTTACATGACAGTAGTAAGATTATTACGTTCGGTAAATTAGAGATGTGTAATTTGCTGTTCAAGTGGTTTAATAGTTTTCATTACATTACTATATCCAATAATTTTTTCACCGTTGCATTAACAAGTTAAGTAGACCATGAAGAAAGTGTACAATTTAACGATCATAGGTTAACAGAGTAGGTAAAAATGCAATACATCTAGTTAAAGTGCGTAATAAAATAGTGTACATGCGTACACATTTAAGGGTTAACGAATGCAATTACATCAAAGTGTTACTTGGGATGGAACGAAAATTGCTTAATAAATCATTTTGAGGCGTTTTTTAATAAAATCTTAATAAGCGTACTTCATTTAAACAGTAAAGTATAGCCTCTCTTTCCATATCTAACTTCCAGACATGTCGTTTTACAAAGTCAACGAATGTCGTGAGTTTTATGATAGGGCATCAAAGACGTATTCAAAGCTAGACCGAACTGTTGGAGTGGATGTGATTGCAGGGATGCTACTGATAAATTCTGATAAGAAAAAAGAGGTATGTAATGTTACTGATAGATTCTGATAAGAAAAAAGAGGCAAGTTTGTTAAATAAGAGGTTGGATAATTCGCATTTACAATATACAATTTTGTTTTACTATTATTTAATTTGCTTACATATAAGAAAATGGAAAAATTACCGTAAACGGACACAGTTACTGACGTCTGCGTGCCCCCATCTCTATCTTGTACTAATCTTAATTTTTATACACTTTTTTTGCTCATATTTTACATGTACACGTTGTCGTAGTTCTAAGCGGTGGATCTAGGGTTCTTTGTTTTATGATGTGATGATTGCTGAATATGGTCGTCTTATTTCAGAGTTTTGACAGTGTATTAGTGATAGTACGAGTAGTGAAAGTCAAAACAAAGTAAACAAATACTAGGAACTCTGAAACCCGCTGAAAATGGCAAAATACGTGCTCAAAGACTTCATTGATGCTGAAAAACATGTACTGAATATAATATACTTATTAATATTTCAGCACATTTTCAATACCTTACAAGGTGTTATAAGACCATTTGTCAAAGGTTTTCAATAAATTTTCAAAATACAATGGTGCAATTCAGAGCCTCTGTTCTACTAGCGGTTTTATATACGTGACTTGAGGTATAAATTATCATGGTTGTTGCACTGACATAAGCATTACTATATTAAAGCAAGTGATGTTTTAAGCCAAACAAAATCAGTGCTATATTTTACAAATGAGATCAGTTTGAATAGTGATATAACGTTTAATTCTTCCATTATTTCTGAGAGTTCAATGATTCGAAAGCAGACTCAGTTTTCTTGCAATCTATTACTGTAAATTAAAACATGGCGACTGGTTCATGTAATAATGAGCCAACATATGCAGACAATATGACATGCTTGAAACAGATAAAAAAATAAAATACGTATCATGAATAAAATTTTAAGAGCTCAAGAGGAGATGAAAACTAATGTTGATGGCTTTGACAAGCAGCTGAAGAATTTGGACAATTATAGAGAATATAAATAAGTTGATTGATGAAAGGATACTTGGGGTGGAGTGGGAACACCTGAGAGTAAAAACTCTTCTTGTTCTTAATGATTTCGTTAGATAAAAACAATATACCTTGAAAAAATGATGTTATGTATTGGCACTCACAGTCAATGAGAACTTTATTTGTTTTTCTTCTTACATTGGGGAGGCTCCTGTAGAGACTAAAGGCGCACACATTGAAAAACAAACTGAGATACTTTATTTATGACAAAATACATGTTGCCAAAGAGGGATTACCAGTACCATAAGGGTGAGCCGTTCTGCCATGATATGTCAATGGTCTGTCCGCGATTAAGAAGAGCTGTGTAAACTTTGTGAACATACTAACTGAAAATGAGATTATGTTTTTTATATGAAACATGGTGACATTGAACATGCAGTTTTCACATATTTCATTTTATTTTCATAAAAAATCCTTAATCGTAATGCCAAACGATGAAGTTGTGGTATTGCACTTAATTATGTAGGCATCGAAAAACGGAATTGAATTAAAACTCATTTTTACCAAATTATTGGTGATTTTTTTTTCATTTTGATAATGATATTTATATATGTAATACTTACATAACGAGGGGGGGAAGACTCACAATTTTACCATTACGGTTGATATTGATTTGCTTGACATTTTTTTATGACAATTTAGGTTCTGTATTCTTGTCAATTGACCACAACAGCCGCGTTGAAATTAAGAATGATCCTGTTATTTATGAGTGTTATATTTTTGACGTTCACATGAGCCGGGTCTCTCTTGACAAAAATTTCAATTGTTACAGGGTCAAACTTATTGATTATGTAAGTCGACACATTGACGCATAGCCAGTGATAGATTTGGAGATGATTGCGGCAATGGTGCGTACATTTTTTTTTATCTCACAATGGGTTGTCTGTTATTGATTACTTACTAAAAATGTAATTTTCCATGTAGTTTGTACTTCGAGATTAGGCGTATGTATAAATGGAGTGTAATAAAAGGTATGGTGTTCCTTAAGACGGCAACAGGTCAAATTTAATTGGAACAATATTCATAAAAGTACTTAGATCGGGTCTTATAGCAACGATACACTTTATTATCAGTTAACACCTGAAATTGAAGTTTCTCAACAAGATTCAATAATCTTATTGTATATGTTATGTAATATGAACATATACAAAATACACTATATAATACATGTATACTATGTTTAGGATAACGTTGCAGATGTTTCCATTATTTATTTAATATGTATTATGTTTATTATAAATAAATCACTTATTACATAATTGTAACTTTATTCTAGGAACTATATCTCTAATTCCTTAGTTTGCAAAACAAAAGCAAACATTAAAAGTACTTATTATAAAATTAATGGTAGTGCAATATAATGTACGTCTCTAAGGAGCCTTTTAAAGATTTTTTTTATTTTGCATTTCCCGAGGTATGGACACTGATTGGATATCCAAATAATAAAGAAGCTGTCCATTCACGCCTTATTCAATCAGGCTACATAAATGATGCTGGCCACCTCTTGACATGGGTTTTTCTTCTGTTATTAATGTTTCTTGCATAATTCAAATGTCACAGTGTGTACCTAGCTTGTTAGGAGAGAAGCACATGTCAACGGTCCAGTAAGCTCAGTCGGTAGATCACTTGCCCTGTAAGTGAAAAATCGAGTCATGCAATGGCTGCATATATCTCGTGTCCTATTACATAACCATAAAACATGTCTATACTATGATTTACACTGTGCCTATAGCCGGCATATATTTTTACTTTTTAACGCCAATTTCAAACAAACACAGAAGACCTAGGAACGAATCTCAGTACAGCCACCGTCCTTCTGCAAGTAACCTACTAACTTTCTAACAAAATGTTTTTGGACAAATTGTTCCTTTAGTGGCAGGGTTGTCCAAGGTTTTGTTGTCAAATGACCATTTACTTCTCACTGCCGAAGTTGTTGGTTTATTCCTCTCTCCGGCAGTGAGAAGTAAGTGGTCATTTGACAGCACCTTGGACAAATCTGCCAGTGAAGTTACCATTGGTATAATTCTAAACACCAGACATTCATGCTGTATTTAGGCAGAAAAAAGAGTAATTGTGGTTTAACTGTTGAAAGATGGTTTAACTCAATTTATTACTCTGGAGGTCAATTAAATGTTGGAAACTGGGCCACACTTTAGGACGAGAATAAAAATTTAAGAGCAGTCTTAAGACATGGCAGTAATTTGAACCCCCATCACCATGACTGCATACATATAGCAATCCATTTACTTAATTTCCAAAATTAGCAGCTGAGGCATCCAAATATTTATGAAATCTTGACATCGGTTCCCTTCAGTTCTTGTCCAGACTCTCCTACAATTTGGTTGTGATACTGAACAGGTACAAACAAAATAGACAAAAAAGTATAGTCTCAGCAGAAATTTGAATTCAAAATTGTTTATGTTGATTTCTCTACTAGCTCTTTAAAGAGACCATTATAAACTGCAGTGCACGGAAAATGTATATTAAATATATTTTTTCGAATGTAAGGCTGTCAGAAAGAGTAAAATAAAAGACCCTGATGCCTCATAAAATTTAAAATATTAAAAGTGAAACTGGAAATATGAGCAGCCTAGCTAAACTTTCTAAGATAACATATTATGTTGTTCGCAACTACAAGGACTCGAACCCAGAATTTCTTCAAAAGTGTAGATGTGTTAGACAGTTACATCATAGAAGCGTATCATGTTGTACTAAGAAAATAGTCTTAAATATTTATGAAATTAAATTATGTAAATTAATAGAAATTAATATTTAAAATAGCCCAATTTTCTACTCATAAAACACACTCTTGTAACACACACTCACAGTACTACATGTTTTCTAATACTACATGTCGAGGGGCTCAGTGCGAAACTATTGTAACTGACATTATTGAAATTGTTTAGGATAAGCAAAATACTGTTTCTTTTTTTTTTTAAAAAAAAGAGTTAAATTAGCAAAGTTCCAGGTATATTCAACACAAATGTAATTCATTTAGATACTGTGAGCTAACAACATCATACATGATTTAATTTTTAAGAAATTTGTAGAAGTGTCACTTACAATACCTACACGCTGAAATTCCAAAACTAGTGCTAATAAAATTTAGCGTGAAACTATTGTAACTTATTTTTTTCTAACATGTATAAAACATTTAATTGTTATCTATGTCAGTGTTTGAAGTTAAAACTAGAATACTTTTAATGCCTCCAAAGAAGTTACAAAGACTTACAATAGTTTCGCGCTGAAAATCCAAAATCATGAATCATAAAACTTAGTGCGAGAGCATTGTATCTGACATTTTTTGTTCTAATTTCACACTATTTTTAACTCCTTAAATGCTTTACCATAATGCATATAAATTAAACAAGTATAATGTTTGTCATAAAGTCATTTTAAAGATTTAAGAAAAATACGGCGGTCAGTAGTATAATTGCAAAATAAAGCTATTAAATTGCCATCTAACTTTTTTTATAAAAAAAATGTATATAGTATTGTACACACTTAGATTGTAGTTGGCTATGTAATACATTGTAAATGTTAACTGTCTTGTCACTGTATCACGCTATTTTATCTTTTATGGGTAGAGTTTTCTACAATACTTAAATAAGATGATTTCATATTCATATTTCATTATCCTGCTGATAAAGAGATGACAATATGCAATCAATATTTTCAAATCTGCTGGATTTTCATAGTTGCACTTTGAGTTTCATCACATAAATGTAGTTGCCTTTTTTGTTTTTAAATAGTTCTGTAATAGCAAGGTCCCACAATTAATTACAATTGCTGCCTTAAAACTACTTTGGAAAACAATACAATAGGCGAAGGCTTTTACAATACACTGAGGCAAGTCTACTTGTCTGTATTTCTTAAATTTTTAAATGCATTACAGAGATCACACTGATCTATTTTTGGTTAAGAAATTCTCAAGTTAAATCTGGTATTAGAAATATGCCTGTGTAGAAAAAAATGTCACAGGTGCCATTTCTAGTTCTGCAATAGTTAAGATACAGGTTGTGCATTTTCAAAAGAACTAACCATGTATTTAAGAACTGTCTAATAGAGTCTTTATGACAATAATGGCTCTCCGTGGTAGGAAAACTTACTCTCATTTCTTCTGTTGAACACTCCTATTTGATTTGCATTTGTTGTAACACCTATTTGGTCAGAACTTGATAAAGTGTTGCATACTTTAAATGAAATCAACCAATGTGACTGAATTTTTCTTCATGTGACTTTCAACTTATTTCAACTGTTTTGTTTTTACTAGCATATTTCAACAAAAATTGGCGCTGTTTATTAATGTTTCCAAGACCTCGATATGTATGAAAATTTTTCTCCCTGCCATCTCAGTAAATTTTTCTCTACATTTATATCATCACTTTAGATCACATGGAGGTTTTACTACCTGTGATGATTTAACAATATGGTATTTTGATATTTAACTCTTCCCCTGATTTTTCCTTTTTTCTAACGTTGTTTCCATTTGTTTTCACTTTTAACACTTTTTTCTTCCTCTTTGTTGACAAACTTTGTGTCTTTCATATATATCAGTAGCAATAGCATAAACAGCTATATCACTGTTTAAATTTAAATATCTATTCATTTCATTGGAAGTTATCTTTGTCATTAAACTCCTTTTCTTTTTCTGTTATCTTAATATGTTTATTTCCTAATGCAACTTAGGGGAAAACATTTTTCATTGTTGTTTAATTTTCATTGTCATTTTGTCCAAATCATTGTCATAAGCTTTATCCTCTTCTGTCATCCATAATTTCATCATGGTCTAACAACTCTATTTCATTTTCATTTAATGCAACATATTTTTTCATGCAACTGTGGAATTGTTTCAGTCAATAATTTACAACTTTCATTTACAGCATTTTCAATTGCATTTTGCTTGTATTTGTAGATGTATCAACACTTTCTGTCAAATTGTTTTCAAATTGTGAATCAAAATGTTCATTATCAGTGGCATTATCATTTAACTGTAATTCACTTAGTTATATTAAGTCAATATTAAAATGCCCGTTCAATCGAAACAATATCCACATTTACGCTGTCGATTCCTACATGTTTCGATATTTTCAGGCTTTTTATTGTTTACATTGTTGGTTTCTGTGTAACTATATTTTGAATCTGCACAAGTTTCATCATCAGAAAAGCTTTTCACATCAACTGAATACAAAAAAACACTGCTGGATCATCATGGGTCTCCACTGATTGTTTTATGAAATCTAAATAATTTTGTACCAATGTAAAATTGAATATTTCAGTGCAAAACTGCTGCACTTACACTAATTTCGCACTGAAAAAAAAAAGTAATGCACATACAATATTATGACAAATATCATTTCTTTCCAATACTTGCTGGAATTCAACTCCAATATCAAATTTTATTTTATTAAAAACCAGGTTGACTCATCCTTTTGTTTGAGGGAAAATGCTTTAAAAATCTGGAAGCTAGTCTTTAATCAAACTATACACATTGATTTCATGTCTGGTTGAAACATTTAAAGCTGTGTGTTTTATTGCATTTTTCACATAAATACATGTACGTTATAAAATGATTAAATTTTGATTTCACGGTCCCAAATAAATGCCCCCCTTTGTAAAAGTAATTACACCTTGGGAGTTTATTCGGGTTATACATTAAGTCAGTTATGTGTCTGACTGTCAATTCACAACGTTTATAAAGGATCCACATACATCCATAATCATGCTTACCATTTGTATTCCAGTGCTTCCTGTATTGGAAGAAGATTTTCAATGTTTACATTGTATTCGCTGTTTTGGCCTTGCCAAAAAGGCCCCCGGGGTGTTGGGACCATGCAATTCTATTATTCACAACTTTTATTCACCCTTAGGTACCAAAGCTGCGTACAACATTTTATTACGGTTGCGCCTACGGCTTTTTAAAAGAAGTGGAAAATGTCAATTATTTATGAACGCACGACAAAGGACACAATGCGATCGCAAAATGTCCCTAGAGACAAAGTCTCAGATGACCTTAAAAGACAGACTGAGATTAGAGTTGAGGGCATTATGGTACATTGAATATATTTTAATCACGTCTCTCATTCCTTAAAGTCTTTATAACTATATGCCGCACCATGTGTATCAATACAATCGTTTAATATCTTCAAGAATGAAAAAGCTATTTGCCATATTTGGCCAGACCATCCTTATAAAAATGTTTGTTCACTGTGGCTCGACCCAGTTTTTTTCATGTGAGTAGGTAGGTAGCTAAGATCTTTCTTGCCAGATTTTGATTTTGTATACCGTAGTCATTTTAAAGAAAAATAGACAGAAATCATGAAAAATAAAAATTAAACGATTTGAAAGTAATAAGCTGAAATTTTCAGTGAGTAGGTAGAAGCTCGGCAAACACGTTTTTTTCACGACGGCCCCACTTGTTTTATTCGGATGCCAAAGTGCAACCCTCCATTACAAAGAGCACTTCAATGCTAAATAAAGATCATGTACCTGTCACATGTGAAGTTGTTGGTTCAAGTCAAGCTATATACATATAATTTATTAAGAATTAACCAATTCCGCCAGGAAGGTTTTACTCAGACTTATGTTACTTTTGGAATTGAAGGCGACCTTCCGGTACCATTTTATGATCATGTTCCATTTGCACAAAGAGTACAGTGTTGCATTGTCACTAAAAGACACTATTCACCCATTTATTTTCACATGCACACTTTTTCCCCATGACATTAACTCTTGCCTAGAGCTGTTATCAAAATTAGGATTCTGGGTAGTGATAATGCACTATCTAAATGAATTCCAGATAGTGATAATGCCCTGCTCATTGGAATTATACACGGCAGGTGATTATGAAACCATTCATACATTCAACAGTGATAATAAACAAAATTTAATATAGATATACTGTATTTTAACCACGTGTAGTAATGTGGTTAAATACCAACCCCTGACAGTGCTGTACAATCTCATAACCGGACGACCTGGACAAGTAGGAAATTGTACAAGTTACCCTTTACAAAAATTTAGTCTCTTCAATAACTTTAATTGGTGCACATACACATGGAGATTGATTAGTAACACATAGCTGTATTGCTAGCAGCATAAGCTGGTCAGCCCAATTAGCTCAGTTGGAAAAGCACAAAACTTCTAGTATTGAGGTTGTGGGTTAGATTCCCGGTGCTCGTTAAATAATTAACAGTCGTTCCGATGGGGCTTTAAATCGAAGATCCGTGTGACGGTGCTATACATTAAGCATGCTAAAGAACGAGAAGAAACATACAATGGGTTTCAATCTGTATCCTGCACTATCCCCCTGAAGCATAAAAAGACTAACACTCTTCTCGGGTTATCGCCAATACGGGATGTTATGTCAGACTCTGTAAATGTAAGAAAAGTTACTTTCGCGCCACACACCATGTCAACTACAGATTAGAAAATTGTTGATGTTTACAAGGAATTGTATAGAAGGACTAAATGTTCATAAAAAAGCACACGAAGGATTACTAATTTGGCAAATAAATCATTCATAATTGAGACAACTGATTTCTTGTACATAAACTGTTAGTTGTAGGTAATCTTAGATTTTTAAAGACATTTTGATCTCACAAAAATATGATCTTGAATTAAAGATATTGGTGTTTGAAGGAAAATTTATAGTAATTTGTCGTTATTTCAACTGCAGTATACACATTTTGTAATCAAAAGTACTTCAACAGTTTTTAAACACAAATTTCTGGGAACGGAATTGTTTTGATGAGAATTTCATTATGCAGTGTAAGAATTAATTGAAAAAAAGATATTGCAAAAATTTTGCGTTAGTGTTCATAAAAAATTTAATTAGTTGCCTTTCCTTCTCTATATAATTCCTTGATATTTATGTCCGTAAATGTTAGGTTAGCAACTTTCGCGACACACACTATGACAAAAACAGGTATTAAAACATATGGCATATGTTTATGCCTGTAAAATGTTAGCTTAGTGACTTTTGCATCACATACCATGATAGCTACAGATATTAAAAAAATATTGGTGCAGGTTTACGCTCGCTCAACACACTGCGAGGTTAGGTCTGACGCCTTTCATTTCCGTTCAAACAAACAATTGAAAGTAAAGTCGAGAAGGTTGGACGCAGCTTCAATTTCACATGCTTTGGCCCACGGGTGACATGGTATTGTCAACCTACCAGTTTGTCTACATTAATTTTGTGCTGAAAACAGGTAATGGTTTCTTCAACCTAATTTAGTATAGTGTTTGTGTAATGCCAATTAACCAGGTGTGATAATCCAGTATACAGCAAGAAGAACGAGTTATGGTCTGTTGAACAAACTGGGGCTAAAATCATATGTAGTCATGTATGTCATTGAAAAGTAACAAGTAATAAAAAAGTTATTACATGTAAATCAAACTCACTGGACAGTATGCTCTATAAATACTTTAAAGAGACAATCAACCTAACAGATAACTTTCCTAAAAATTGGTCAAAAGGAATCATTATCCCATTGCATAAAAAAGGAAGCATGAGCGATCCGAATAATTACCGTGGGATCACTTTGATAAGCTGTTTAGCCAAACTGTTTACCGTTTCAATCAATGAACGGCTTAAAAAATTGGCAACACAGAACGACATTTTAACAGATGTGCAGTTTTGATATAAAGCAAATTATAGTACAATAGATGCAATTTTTATACTTAACTCTTTTATCGAAAAGGATATCAATTCAAAGAAAAAAGTGTATTGTATGTATAATGACATCAAATTATGTGTTAAACTCTTGAATAATTTGTCAGACTTTTTTGATTTCGAAGTAGGGCTATTGCAAAGGGATATAACCTCGCCGATATTTTTCTCGTTATTTTTAAATGACATTGAACTGTCTCTTCAAGGTAACACCGATATAGGAATAACACTTGATCAGCTATCTATTTATCTTTTGATGTTTGCTGATGATGCAGTGTTATGTTCAGAAACAAAAAAAGGGATTACAAGAGTCACTCAATAATCTAGAAATATATTGCCACAAATGGAATTTAACAGTTAATACAGAAAAAATTAAGATCGTTGTATTTCGAAAGGGCGGGATGTTAAGTAAAAATGATAAATGGACATATTCCGTGTCAGAAATTGAAATAGTCAACAGTTTCAATTATCTAGGTATAGCATTGTCAAGTGGAGGGTCATTTATTTAAAACGCGAGCACTCTATCTGGTAAAACCTTGCGGGCAATAAGTACCTTGCTTAGCGTAACAAAAACATATGAAATACCTATCAATATAATGTTTAACCTATTTGACTCAAAGGTTCTATCTGTCTTGAATTATGGTTGCGAAATATGGGGTTTGATAAATTAGAGCAGCTGGAAAGGGTGCATAGAAAATTCTGTAAATGGACGCTCAATGTAAAAATGTCTACAAATAGTTTATCTTTTTACTCAGAAACGGATAGATTCCCACTGTGTATTGAAAGGTTTATACGAATAATAAAATACTGGCTCAATTTACATAAAGAAAAAGCCGAAATTGTGCTTTAAACACCATTAAAAATGTACAAAGACAAGAAATTGAAACAAACCAGAATGCAAAAAACTGGTCTTCGAAAGTGCGAAATTTATTGTGCCAAAGCGACTGTGCAGAAATATGGATGTATCCGGAATCAGTTATTGTAAACCTGTTCATACTTTGTTAAGGAATAGATTAAGAGATATTCATATAAATCTTGGCAAGAAACTATTTTAATCCACAGTTCGTTGTCTTTGTACAGAAATATTAAACATACTTACCAAATACCAGACTACTTGATAAAACTGAATAACAAAAAACATAGACACATTATTGCCAAAAAAAAGACTGTCATCTCATTGTTTGTACATAGAAACCGGACGTCTCGGGAACATAGATAGAAATGAAAGGAAATGTGTGCTTTGTAACAAAAACGATATAGAAGATGAATATCTCTTTATTTTAATCTGTCTTCATTATAATGATCTGCACAAGCAATATATTCCAAACTAGTATATCAATAAACCTAGTATGTTTAAATTCATTAATCTTCTGCAGTCAAACAAAAAGTCTGTCTTAAACAAACTTGCATCATTTTGTATCAACGCATTTAAAATGCGAGAACAGATGCTTAATGCAAACACCTAATTATATTATAATTAGTCATATGTAAATAACAAGTCAACCAGCCATGTTATTCACTCTCACTATAATTACTATTGCCACCATAATTATTACTATTACTACCATATTTTCTAAATGTTTGTATTTAATATTGATATGCATTTTTGCATGTGCCTTATGTATTTGATTATGTATTTGAATATGTTATTTATGGTAAAAAGCTTTTGTAATGCTTAAGCCAAAACAAAAAAATGTTCTGTTCTGTATTATTCTTTTTTATCTAAATATAAACAATTTTAGGCAAAACACTAATCAATATCATCATTATCACCAACATTGCTGATTTAAACAATCGGCCTTTAATAAAGTTTAAAACCACATCACGTGCAAACTCAAACCCCTAATCGATACATATATGATTGTTGTGATTTTATTGCCGATCTTTTTGAAAAGGCAACACTTACAAACACAAATTGCTAATTAATTAATATATTTATTTTTTGATAAACCAGGTATGACAATCATAATAATGTAGACGAAACTACCTATGCTTCACTATATAAAATAATGTAGACGGAACCACTTATGGCTCACAATATGAATTAAGGTAGATGAACCGGTAGGTCGACGAAACCACTGTAATTCTGGTTCACCAGCGTCCAGTAATCATATCTTCAAAATACATTGTTCTGGTCATATGAGGAGTACGAAAAAAGTCAACATTATCCGCCAACTGGCACCAATTATTATAGACTAGACCAATATATCACGTATTTGAATACATCAGTGTGACTAAAATTACCATGAATAGCTAAACTTCAACAATGGAAGAAATAATTCCCATCATCATCACCATTTAGCATTTGCCGAGGTTTTATGCTCTCATTTGCCCATTTTTAGGGCCATTATTTGGCCCCATTTCCATTATGTTTTTAATGTAGTCTTCTAGAAGAACGTCACATTTTGTATACATTCAAAATACATTACACATAATAATTATATTGTTTCGTATATTGAAGAAACCTATGCTATGTAATTTTCCCAATTTCTTTAAAAATAACGCTAATTTTCCAAAAGCTAGGGGCCCTGACCCCATTCCCAAAATTGCAAGCAAGAGCCCTGTATAGCGATATGGTTGAAGTGCACCGGTATTATTGAAAGTTAAGCAACGAAGTAAGGTTAAGTACTTGGATGGGTGACTGCTGTCACTTTAATGGCGACGAGGATTAACTTTCAAACCTGCGTCCGTCTGCATAAATATATATTTCCTTCAGACGGGGACGGTATATGGCTTGGAACTGCGGTAAGCTACATGTTATGCAGTTGGGGCTAAGCCCTAAATGTTAAAAAAGGGGAGAGTGTAGTGAATGCACATAGGTCATTTACAAAAGCCTCGCTTTTAAGCTAGATTTTATAACGACATGGCTGAAATGCACCGATAGTATTTGAAGTTAAGAAACGAAGTACGGGTTAGTACTTGGATGAGTGACTTCTGTCACTTAAAGATTTTTGCAGGTATGTATGATAAAATGACTATCGGAAGCATTGTTTTTTATGTTTTTTATTCCATTCAATAACAACATGGATACTATTTGCAAATATAGGTTAAAATAAATATTAAAGAGGGGAGGAGGTTAGTGAATGTACACAGGTCACTTACAAAAGCCTCGCTGTTAAGCTAGCTTTTACAGCGACATGGTTGAAGTGCACTGTCTGTATTGGAAGTTAAGCAACGAAGTACAGGGTAAGTACTTGGATGGGTGCCCGCTGTCACTCTAATTGTAAACATCAGACCATTGTTCATTTATTTTCTGCTCTCGTAAGACGGGCATAGATATTTTGCGAGCCATTGACAGGACAAGAATGATACAATACAATACACACATATATACCTTTGATCACACTAACTGTTGAAAACGCGCAAAATGTAAACAGCAATCGGAACTTTTCATTTGACCAAAACTTTGCGAAACATATTTACTGCATTGCAAGGACTGTGTCGTCATTTTAATTATCAACTTAAACTAAGAATTTTATTTTTCAAAAAAGTTTAATTATTTTGATATAATTATTACAATACTTTTTTGGAGACAATATTGTTTAGTTATATTTTATTTGGAATAATAATCCCGAGGTAACGTATGGTCAAAGGCCGTCGTTACTTTTTTTGAAACGCACAACTTTTCACTGCACCGGAACGATATTATGACAGCACTTAAAAACATATTATGTCTTTCTCTCTTTTTTTCTAACCTAATTTATTTATTTTTATTTATTTATCTTTTCATTTTTATTGTTGGTTTACATCCTATTGATTGTTAAACTTGCCATCTTGATTCTAATGTTATTTGTATATTGAAAGGGGAGGGCCGTAACTAATGTTGCTAGAACTTGTGGCCCAACCCGTTTGCTATGTGAATTATGCAATAAGATATGTTTAAAACAACTTCTCACATAGTTATTGACGTCGCTCGAGTGATACCGTAACAGTTTCGTAACCGAACTCGCCCTTCGGGTGATTTCGATTTCGACCCCTAATATTGATAGTGTTGCTTTTTTGTCGATGACATGGTAAACTTAGGTAAATCAACAGAAGATCTACAAAATATCTTATATAGTTTATACACATGTACATATTGTAATGTTTAGAGGTTAGAAGTAAATAGTTCTAAAACTAAATATATGGTTCGAAAACGCGGACGTCTATTGCACGGTGAAAAAAAGCCATACAATGGTAACAGTGTTAAGTTGTAGATGAAGTTTATATGAAAGATAAAGGGTTTTATGTCTGAGGATTTATGTTCTGTTTCGGCCTGTAAATTACTAAATCATATTCGACTTCTATCTTAATTACTGGTACCCGGGCAAAGAACGCTTTTCCTTTTCTATATAGAGTGAGGTACTAGTCTTTCCCATTTCTAACCGTAAGCTAGAGGAAGGCTGACGTGGCATTTTAATTTGTCACTAATTTACTTTTATCTTCCATTTATACCTTCGTTATGGTTTAATTTTATCTGAGCTTCAATTCAACATTGAAGGCTGCTTCACGGTGGGTCCGTTTACAACGTTTATTTATTGGAAATTGTAAAGATCAGTGTGTTATTCGATACGTATAAATGTCTTTGTTGTCGAAATTAGCACGTAACCCTTTCAGCCTTCAGTTTTTATGCATATTTATGCATACTCGAGTTAGTGCTTGGAAAAAATAATAACTTACACTTATTTTTGGTCCACACAAGACGACACAACTCCGGCACTGTGTTTATGTTGTATTGAACACGCAAGATGGTTTTCAAAATTCAAATATTTGGACACTTTGTTTCTCGGACATCGAGCCGGATATGGTTTTCTTGATGGTGGGTACAAACGACCTGTATCGGAACTTATCAGTCAACGACTGCATCAATTTGTGATTTAGTGAACACTTTACTGTGCTCGTGTAATGTTAAACAGATGGTTGTTAGCCAAATCACATACAGAGTACCTCTATTACATTAATCCCGTTACCTTATATCGGCAGTGTGTTGACAATATGAATAGATTGTTACACGTACAGCTGCAACACCGGCTACATGCTAAATTATGGCGGATCAAAAGGTTTTGGTCTGGGGAAAGTGCGTCAACGACGTTTTGCGACGATGGGGTACACCTTCTCCTCCAGGGCAACAGAAAGCTGTTTTATAGCATCCGAGCATCTGTAGTTCATCGTAGAAGACAGGGACACTCGGAAAGTTAAGTGTTTATCTATCAAAATGTATTTTAAACACTTTCTGGCGGCTAGATTATCTTTTATACTATAAAACCGTGATTACTGTGCTATATAAAAGCATAAATATAACATATGGTAGTATCTTTTGTGTCGGTGTTCGCTTGCTCTTAAAAGTTCTTTTTGCCTGCCCTGTATGTTACAGCACATTAAGTTATAGTAGTAAAATAATCATGATATAGTATTGACATAAAATGTATATTTTATCATCATGTATAGAATACCCGTTTTCGGGTATTAGATTAATTCTAGGTTATAGAATATAGACATTGGTCTCTTTACCTGGTGACCGATTAGTGACGTAAGCAATGACTGGGTGTAATTTGCTTTAAATCTATCCTTCCAGAGTAACCAAACAATTAATTTATTATACGTGGACATGAGTGCGGCACCATCTTTAACACATTTGGGTAAATCTTTCTCACTATTTATAATCACACGCCTAATGTAATATTTTCTTCTTGGTGGCAACATTTGCATTTGTTCATGAATACACCTATATACCATCCTCAACTATACAGTTTTGACAGATGACGTACACTCAGAGTGAAAAAAAAAGGCCCGATACATAGTGAGGGCGAGAATAATTGTTTCCTCACTTGTCTAGCTTGGGGTTTTATGCAAATACAGCTTACCTGCCCTGTCAAAATTCATGACTGCGGTTTGTTTTCTTTAATTGGTAGAGTGTTTATTAATTACTTTCTTGTTGGTGAGTGAGTGTTAAAGGTTTAAGACCCAATTCATATATTTAAGCCAATGTTTGGTATTCACGTTTTTGGTGTATTTCCTAAAAGGTCCACAACAATATATACAACCTTCTTTGAGTGAAGTTAATTAATAAACCTAGTGATTGACGAGTTGATTAATTTCCTCCCTTAGCAAGCGTATGTTTATTTTCCTCGCAATCTTTTAAGATGAGACCTATAATAAATATCATTGTATTAATATGCTTTACACCATCCGAGGGTGTCCAAACAATTTATTCATAGCATTTTGAGATGCTGTTTAGTGTGTGACCATCTCTTGTTAGCATGCATAGCTTACCTCAATACATAATTGCAGTTTTGTTTCCTCACTTGAAAGACTTTATCTTAGTCTATTTTATTGTGATGAGTGAATGTTGAAATGTGTGAGTCGACTTTCATATATTAGGACTGCCCGTTTTTATGTTGTAATTCCTCAAAAAGTTGCACTACCATATCAATTAAAACAGTATTTTTGAGTGACGGACATGAATCATATTTCTGATTTAAGGAGTTTTTCCTCGCCTATGTCAAACGTTCGAGTGATGATTTCGTGTAACTTCCTCACAACCTTTTAAAGACGATTTTCGTCATTAATAAGCAGGTTCTTGTTTTTTTTTTTATTTCTTAATTTTGTGTTGTTATGTTTTCTCAGATGAGACGACGTCAAGCGGTCTCTGTCAAAAAATGGGACTGTTGTCCTAAAGCAGGGTCTCACAATAACATGGATGTAAACTGATGTAAAGAGGACGGCCGGACTGTTTCGCAGTGTTAGCTATGGGAATTTGGGGAAAACATTTTAGAAATCAATGCTTAGTACTTAACAACGCCGTTGTTCATATTTTAAACAAACGAGCAAAGATTCAGATATCATGAAATTCGTAAGACGTTTAGTTTTGGCCTTGCACATTCCAGGAAAGCTCAATACCTTACCCAATTTACTTTCCAGTTCACAGATCGCTGCTTCCCGGTTAAACGCTCCACAAATGAATAAGTAACCAACTCTTATTCCAAAAGATCGTCGCAAAATTTGAATCAAAGAATAAAGAGTTTTAGCACCCTCGTAAAAAGTACAGTTATACGTACAAACAGTACAAAGCTCTCATTTTGGAATATTTCACACGGGATCAGATATTTCCAATTCCATGTAAAAGATTGGCTTAATTCATTGCACATTATGATTAGAAAGGGCTGAGTTACTCCTCAATTTCTACTCAAGTTTCGGGTCTAGCTTATTTTCATGAATTGCATGAGTTTCCTTATCAAACAGACAAGAGTATTATCAAGATAGGGCCGTTCTTCCAATTACAAGGTGGTACACCGATATCATCAGACTTTTATACCAGGGTTTTGTGGTTATGCAATAAGTCTAAGTCAAAGTTTGATTCCGAAAGTATAAACACCTAATTATTTCCGTATAGGTGGCGCCACTCATATGCATAACACACATTCAAGCATACAAATACAACTCTAAGGTCGATGGAAATCTAACGCTTTTCAATGCAACATCCGTATTCGAGCTGTATCTTTTAACGCTCCAATATTTCCAGTTGAGGTTTGATCGGCTTAAGCGGCAATCAGCTTATACGACAGTTAGCTGCCAACCATTGCCAATTTTACTCTCATGTCAGTGATTTGGTTAGTCAGCAATTTCAATTTCATGATGTATTGTTTACTTTTAAGTGCGATTGTCACAGGCGGTATACATTACCAGTTGTTGTATGATTATATATAATTTTACAATTTGTCTGATTTAGAAGGTCCATAGATATTTAATTGTGTAATCACCATTAGGCAGGTATAAAAAGGTCTGCCTATTTTTTTTGTTATATTCAATGTTTTATTTGTTTAGTTTCATTTTTGAATGAACAACTGTTTTCATAGCTTGCCATGAGCACATTCACAAGTTGTGAAATAATACATATATATATATATATAGTCTGTTTGTTTTTTGCAAAGGAAGTGTCCATTTTAGAAAGCACTGCTACATTTTGTGAGGGTTGGTTAAAATTTGGTTATTATATGATTATACATAGAGGTCTAATGTACATAGACAATTTACTGTTTCCTAGCTTGGATGCACCTCTTTTGTCTGGGCGGTTGTTGTCTGCTTTGGCAGTCAGCTTTGTGGCGGTTTTGTATGCTCAGATATGTTTTGATATATATATATATATATATATATATATGTATATATGTGTGTGTATTGGTATTTAATGTTTCTTTTCTGGAATTAGATAATATTACTCCCGGCATTTAAATGTAAATGCCAATTACAACTTACTTGGTGTTTTGTTGTTACATCTTTACCATACAAGCGACTTCGGTCCATCCTTAACGTTGTCTACCTTTTATTAAATCCGAAGTAACATAAATGCTTTTAAATACTTAGGTATCATTTTTAGTTATGCATGTACTGGTAATTTTTCATTGAATCTCTAAATGCTTTAAATGTATTACTGATTAATGAAAGAGAATTAATTGGAAACGCGAAATTTTGTGGCAGTTATTTAATTCCTTTGTTGGATCAATATTGTGTTATTTTTCTGAAATATGTGATTTTATGAAGTCAGAGGTAATTGCACGTGTGTAACAAAATAGTTAGGTTGTTGTTACTTATTTAGTAGTGTCAGCTAATACGTGTATATTGTAGGGATATAGGCTATATTCAGGTCAGGTATCGTGGAATTTTTAAAACGTATGATAGCTCGATAGGAGCAACGTTTTTAAGATATTTTTACATTTTCATTCTTTCATTAAAGAATAAATCATTTTTGAAGTTTAGTTCATCAAATTTCATTAAGTATTAAGAAAGTTAGAATAATTGAACGGGTTTATTTGTCATAAAACTAATTAAGGTTTACATTGGCCTAATAGCGTAAAATCCGCATCGTATGATGTTTTAGGGTTTGTTGTTTCATGATTTACAGGAAATTCACTAAGGTATGTGGACGGTTTGGCTATAAATGCTGATTCTGTTATGAGAACAATGTCCAGTTAGCAGAATCATCTTTGGGTGTGGTTGTGACGAGAAAGATTGAGCTTTGTTACTGTTCCAGTACATAACAGCATATGGCCGTTTTTAGACGTAAGCGAGAAATGTGTCCGCTTTGTCAATAACGACATATAGACGTGACAGAAAGTCAGTTGGTGGCAGTACAGTCGTAGGACAGCAACCCACATATTCGTCATATGGACGACTTGACGTTCCTGAAGTCGGAATACGATGGACAGTCGGTACGGGGCGACGTGAAGCCATATACTCAGTAAAGAGTTCAAGTAAAGAGTACGATATCCGGACGCGGAAAGTATCTAGTGCATTTTTATAAACATTCGAATGATAGAAGCAGTTTAGATCGCGATGTAGGTTACGTACGTGTAGGAAATAGAACTGTGTGAAAGTAAAAGTGTTAATACCACCAAATACTTTGTTTTAAACCAGCTATGTTTTTTTTGTGTTGAGTAATTATCTTTAATTTGTATGTATTGTATACTTGTATATTCGTAATTTTATTTATGTAAAATTAAAATTGTAAATTTTACTTTGTGTATGATTGTATTCTACCCTTGTGAGTTATCGACCCTTGGTCATTTTGCTACAACATGTTCACTTAAAAATTTGTAAACGTCTTTTAAACGTTGAATACATGAACAGCTGGGTTTACGATGAGTTTTGGCGTTATCCGGTTTAAATTACACGTTATACTAGAATCATACAGTACGTGTGTAAAAGTATTTATACTGACCATAATATTATACATAATGGATTAGCGTATTTATTTACAGATAATGCTTCGCTTGATAAAAAGCATTTCCAAATGCATTAAAAACGTGTTACTAATGGTTTTATCATAAATGGATGAGTACAGTTAATAACACTATGAAATCTGAAAACCTGTAAAAGTGACAATATATGGACTGACATGCCTTTAATATGCTTATAGCATACTGACACGGTCTTACTACGTACTGACTACATACTAACTGAGTTACTCAAACGCGCTGACCCAAGTCCATTTTATAAGTGTAATACTGTCTTAAAAGTTATGTTACAGTAGAGTGATAAGACTCTGTTCCACCACCGAAACAAATGGCCACGGTTTAGCTTTAGCGCAGTGGCTTCCCGAAGGTTTATATAAAATTCCGCTTGGCACCTTCAACTGAGCGTTTCTTTGATAATGTTTGAAATAATAACGTTGCTACGAAAGTGTTGCTGATAAAATTGTTGATCAGTTTGTATTATCAGTTATTTCATAATTCTGTTCTGAATTTAAACGCAATAAAGAAGATTTATTTTACAGAATAGCAACCACTAAGGTCATGCGATAGTTTGATAAAAAACTGTTTGAGCTCAATTCATGGGAATAGAAATAGTACGTAGATCGATTAAAAAGTAAATTATTCAAAGAGGCGTACATATATTAATTATTTAATATTATTTTTAATTCTATTTGCTTTAAAAGTGAAAAAATACTAAAACAAATGTTTGCATTTCTTTTTAGTTAGATAGATCTAATTGTTTTGATACGAAAGTAAAGCAAAACGATTTTTCGGTATGGGTTAAAATTATTTGAAAAAAGAACTCTGCATTGGTCATGTTATTAAATAGAATAATTATTTCAATAGTAGTTTTGAATAATATGAGCAAATTAAGGTATTCTCCAAAACTATTTAAGATTGTTACTAGAATTAGAGTACACTTCATGCTCTCAGAATTCAAACAAGTCGTTATATAAAAAAACATATTCCAAATTACGTGATATATTGTTTATGTTGTTACACAACTGAGGTGGACGATATATACCACATTACTTGCATCTGCCCTTGCTACAGTCATTTAAGGAAGAAAATGTTTAAGAAATATGTTTCCAAAGACTTTCTATGCACAAGCTTATTGAATTGCTTAAATCAAATGACAAGAATATTAAATCGGATTTAATCGGTATTTTAAACAGTCTCTGAAATATAAAAAATTATTATGCATTGCCAGAAATAATTATCATTGTAATGTTTAATAAATGTGTTCATCCTTTTCTTCTTGAAAAAATTAGGCTTGAAAAGAACAGCTCTATATTTAAAACATAAATAAACATTCACGATATATATCAAATGGTAAGGGAATATAACGGCAATAATGATGCATTCATTAACTTTTCAGCTTAGGTGATATTATGTGTTGTTTGTGATGTATTTGTATCACTTATATATAAAACTGATTTCCTGTATTTTTCAACATGCACAGACGGTTAATGATGTTCTTGTAATGTTCTTGTCGTAATCTGTTTTAGGCTCACCTGAGCTCACTTAAGCGTAATTGTTTTCGTTCACCAGTCCGTCCATTTGTCTGTTCATCGGTCAACAATTTGTTAAAAAAACATATTCTCTGAAACCGTTTGAAAGATTTTAATTAAATTCCATCTGAAGCTTTCTTACATACTCTCTCTCAGGATTGTATATTATATAACCAAATCAATTTTGTCTTTGGATTGATCAAGCCATTACCCTAGGGTCAAATGTTGTACACACACTGGCTTTATCAGTTGAAAACAGGGAAATGCTGATTCTTAAATATTTTTCTCAAGAACTGATTTGTTTAATCTATTCTATTTGGTATAAATTACTCCTATGTGTACAGTTTCAAGTTCCAGGGTGCATTGCGTTCCTTAAAGAGATTTTACATAGAAAATATATAGGAAAACAGGAAATTCTGCTTGTTATCGCCAAATATAGGTATTAGTTCATTCTTCTTGATGCCTGGAACATTGTTTAGTAAAAACAGTTTAGTTTGGAACCTTTAAAGATAATCCAATACAAAAAATTGCCCTTAAAGGGATAACAATTAAATTCTGAACGGCCCAAGAACAGACTCACTCGTTTACAGTTTAGCCAATCATGTCGTCTGTCTTTAATTTCTTGTCAGAATATGATATATAGATCAACCATGAGCTCATTAACTACTGGCACCATAATACATTTTTTCCAAATTGACCCTATTTCGAAAAAAAAATCAATTTGTTGTTCCTTGCAAAATGTAGAATTCGCACTTGTGACACCTTTTTAAAAATAACAGTGACTGGTTTATAACTTTACTTTTCACAAACTTTAAATAACCGACTCATCCAACCAGGTCTCTGAAAAAAGCAAAGGCAACAAATCTATATTTAGAGGTTAAAATTCTCACTTCTGTTATCTACGGTAAAAGAAATCTTACATTATAATGTATGAAATAATAACATTTGCTTGCTATTAAAACAGTTAAAATTATGACACGATTCTGAAAAAAAAGCATATGACTATCCCGTGGATGATCGATTTCTTAGAAAGAACTGTTCAACTTATCACTTTGGTTGAAAGTTGAACTGGTAAAAGAACATATTTGACCTTTTATAAAATCAATAAATTCACTGGCTTTACATAAGCGTTTATGTTGTTGATAAAGAACATATGAGATATTGGCCCACTTTTTATGAACCGGCAAACAACAGTTGGTGCACTTCAGAACCCGGTGAGTAATATATTGACTGGTTGATTAGATATTTAGCATCATAGTATGCCATCGAGGGCTAACAGAGGGTTAACAGAAGGTCAATTAACATTACCGATGTTTCCTGGGTTCCTGGAAGGTTAACCAGTATGCGATCACACCCCGTCTCTATAAACAACTGATACTTGTTCCACTTGAATCAGTTTTTGCTGAAATGAACACTTATAGGATACAGTTTGGATAAAATAAAACGATGTAACAATTCAAAGAATCGCGAAATCCCGTGACATATCTATTTACTTACGTCTTACATATTACGAATTATTTTATATGTCCAACGGACGTTGTATTGCTGTTTATTAACTAATATGCGATAAGATTATATTAAAAAAGGTTTATAGATATTGTAAAGTTATCTTACATTTTAAATTACTTATGTTTGGCTAATGCCACGATGGCCAAGTAATGGTATTAAAAGATCTAACATTTTGTATGTTTTTCGTCATTATAGATAATTAATGTGGCAGGAAAATTTAAAGTTATAATTTCATAGCAAATGTATAAAAAAACAACAGTATTCGTATGATAGCGTAAATGTCAATAAAATTACTGATATTCATAAATGGCACAACCATTTGGCCTTTAGGCGAATTCAAATCGATATTTTGAATAAACAAAGCAAGTACACTACCTTTTTAAAGTATTCCAGCCTTTCTTTTATTAATACAAATAATTCCGAATCGAGCGCCAATCTTAAATCGTGCTATTTAGACCACGACTTCAATTTTCCCCTGCATTTTACAAAACAAATGGCGGCCAAAATATAATTATCGTCGCTTGGGACGCTGAAGGGACTCTTTCGTTGTCTGAATTCCATGTCATTTTAGTGAAAATTATAGGCTTGGGCTACCGCATGTTTTAAGTGTTTTGCTCTCTGTTTGATAAAACAAAAATCGCGATAAAATCAAATTTGGATCTCTACGTCCTCTGCTATGGCAATTGCGCTTTGAAACTTTTGGAACCAATTTATTGGTCGGAGGAAATCGCCGTCAATAGTATAAAAAGTTTATAAAACAAAATTTTAAATAGGCAATGTGATGACTATAGAAGGCACCGCTACACTCGCCTTTCAAAAATGTCATTTCAAAAAGTCAAATATGTTCCTGTTTGCTATAAAAGAATAGGGTTTTTTAAGCGGGTTCAATATGACCAACATGAATGTATTCCAGACAAATCTCAGAAGACAGTCAACACGTGTGGGAAATAGCGTTATTTGCCAAAATATACACAGAAGATACTAAAATCACTGTGGAAGTATTCGAAAATGAAATCTCTAAGAAACACCTCATTCAACTTAACTTAAGCGTAGTGATAGGACAAACAGTGTATACCCAAGTAGCAACTTTGATGAAAAGTTCCTAAACATTGACATGCAAATTTGGAAGTATTTTGTTACTGTCGTTTTTGTTGTACTATTTGTTTCAACACGTTTTAAACTAATATCAAGACGACGGCGTCGACACGACTATCCTCTAAATGCTGAACGCCAAGCAAGGAAGTTTATATTATCATTTTCAAGACTTTGGTATGACCCTACCGGAGATGAAACACACGACCTTCTGCATGCGAAGCTGACGCTGTACCCCTACACCATCGCTGCGATCTAAATAGTGTGTAGATAGTTTACATCAAGACGATTAAAAATTACAACCAATTCAAATGAATACTCATTTTCAAGAACAATACTGTGTTATGGATTATATCATATTGTATATTGTCCAACATTATTAAAGATAAATTCACCTGCCATCTGCCACCTGTAACCTGGTATCTGCAAATATCAGAAACGGTTACTTATTTATTCATGTAAGTAGCAAAGCAGATGAGTAGATGTAACATCTTTGACAAAATAACCCATATCAAATAAGAAATATATATGTGGTGAGCCAATGAAAGATATTCACGGCTGAATTCAAAATCAAACATCTCGCGCAGACGATATTTACTAGTTTCAAAATGTGAATTTACCTATTTGTATGTATAAAGTTCAATTAAAAACTATTCAGTAATTGTAATCAGATATATAAATACAGCAGTGTTTCATTTGCAATATTGAATTTTCATATTTTATTGTTATTTTAATATTGAATTTTGATATTATTATATAAAATAAAGAGAATGAATAAAGTTTTATATCTGTCAACAGGACATTCAAATCCTTGATGCAGGCTGTGGAACTGGACTTCCTGCTAAGAAATTGATAAAGCTTGGCTTTCGTCATGTAACCTTGTTGGATCAAAGTCCTGGAATGGTAGAACACGCAAAAATGGAACTTGCTACGGAAATACAAGAAGGTTACATTCATGGGGTACATGAAGCGTCACTTCCACGGTTACCTTTCCCTGACAACAGCTTTGATGTTGTCAACCTATCTATGGTAATCCAAAGTTTTCTTTCTAAAAAAATTGTAACGTAGCAATATTGTGTTCTGCGTAAAATGTATTGATTAAAATCTATCATATACGTAACATTCAAAGTAAACATATTGTATTTGCTGGTTAAATGTTGTGTTTGTGTAGCTCGTTTAGAAACCTGATTCTTGTATACTGACATAAATACAAATATGAATGTGTATCTCCAACAGAAGAAATGTATTTCAAAAGACAAATCCACAATAGCATAAATGCAATTAATTCACATACGTAATAATACTGGTATGTAAATACATACAGACAGAAGATATAAAACAGGGTTCAACTTGTTCCGTCATGTTAATTTTAGACTATTTTATTGTCAGGTTCTCTATCATGTAGAGGGGAGATCAGACGGCATTAGTTATCCTGATACAAAGGAGACATTAATGGAGGCGAAGAGAGTACTTGGAGAAAAGGGATTACTATCTATAATAACCATCACTCCGTTCACAATGATCGAGGCGGCATGGTACACAAAATTCACACCGCGTATCAACTCTCTGTTGCCATACTACATGCCAAGCGTGAAGCAATTTAACGACATCTTTGATGAGTGCAATCTTGAATGCCTCAGCCAGCTTCGACTATTAGGTCAAGAACAAACGGGCTCCTGGTATTCCAATGTTAGAGATGTTCTCAAGCAGGAATGGCGAGATTCGTTCCCACATTTTGTACTTGCAACAGAGAGTGAAATAAAAGATATGGAGGACCGTGTTAAAGATATGGATATGAATGGAACATTAGACCAATGGTTCATTGATAACGACAAAACAGATGAAATGGGTTTCTATACCTTTTTTCTTTGCAAACCAAAATAAAGAGAAACTGTTACTTTTCTGGCGTAAATGAACGTGGAGATCGTTGTTATAGAACTAGTTGTAATACTGATAGCTTCTAATAACACAGTTAAAATTATCAACTCTAGAATTTTAATTTCCTAAAAACAATTGATGATCATATTTTTTCTAGGCTAAATCATTTCTAAAACGTTAAACCATAAAATAATATATACTGGACATTTCTAATACCGCGAGTCTAAAACATTTTCAACCATGAAAGAATGGCATCAAATCTTAACAGTAATAAGGTTAGTTAAGTGTGCTGGGTAAAAGACAGTTGCCGATACGAAATGCAAACAAATGCCGACGCTAACGGAAGTTGGAGCTTTGCGCATGTCTTCCAAGATTGTTATTATACGGGCATTTGCGGTTATAAGTATATCACGGTGTTAGGTATACAAGGATATACTGAACGGAACAGCAAACCCGCTACTTTTGTATTTCCAATAGCTTCGTCAAACTATTGAGTAGCGTTATCAAAACATGTTTACGATATTAACAGATATGATATATTTTTCCTTAGTCTAAATATTATTTCTTATTTAAGTCCAAATTTCAAGGAAAATGCTTTGATATGTTTAGAGAAAATACATGAAATGCCAGGTACATAAAATGTCATGTGGCGTGTTAGCTGTTTCGTTCAGTATAGTTAAGTTTTAATACAAGGCACGTGTACCAAAATTACTGTTGTAAGTGTTAGAGTTTAGCTTTGAAAAATGAAGGATAATATGTCATTCTTGGGAAAAATTCAACTTAACAATCTACTAAAAAAGTATTTCCTAATAATACCCCACCTCCGTTAGCTTTATAATAATACGAAAACACAAGGCATTTTTTTAAAAGCTGATGAGAACCAAAGACCGACTGAGCCAATACAACGGGTCATAATATAAAGAGAATCCACAAATAATTAATATGTCAACAGTTTATTTGAAGTTCCTCGTATTGTATATCTAAAGTCCAAGGGATAGAGAAACTTTAAGTACAACTATTGGAAACAGGAAATGCTTCCGTCGGATAGTTGTATATTGGCAGTTATAACTAATTCTTGTTTCGTCTTCTTTAAAAAAGCATTTTCCTTATTTTTATTCCCAATTTTTTAATTGAATGACGTTATTGATATAATTTGAACTTTTTGAAAGCATTGTCATGTTTGAATTTTCAATTTAGAAAAAAATGTGACAGGTAACCCCTACTTTTCTCATCATATTTTGGTATTGCAGAGTTTGACAAACAATAAAATGTAAGTTTCACATCTTTCTTTGGGCCATTCTATGACGACAATGCCTTCAAACTTATTATTAACTTCCGAATAAAGAAGGTAAATCAGTGGTGTGATACACCTTCAACGGTGTTCTTAACATAGTCATCTTTGACTATTTCACTGTGCCATTGACCATGGCGCTCAAACATCTATCTGGAATGTCTCCAGATCTTAATGAATGCAAACAGAACTTACTAATAATTCGACATGTGGTTTAAATACTTCCAGAAAAATCTTTTTAAGATTGTTGTATGATATTTGTTTTCCATTCCCTCTAATTTGTATAGCCAGTTTTGATTGCTGTCAAACGAGAAATATATACATATCTGAATAACACTTTTCATTCACCTATAACGTTCCTGTCATTGCGTTTAAAATCCAGGCTCCATCTCGGTATTTATCAGTTTACTTGATAAATTAAACACTCTCATATTTGTAAAATTAATCCGAAACTTACTTCTTTGTAACTTTAAAGGTTCTTCACTTCTCAGTAATCTGGAGTAAGCTAATAAAGATGCAAAAAATGTTCTTTCACTTTTAATATTTCCTTTTCTTTCACTCTTAGTATATCCTTTTCCTTCCCCTTCAATATTTCCTTTTCCTTTCAATTAAGCCCTTTTATGAAAGCCCAATGCTTGAAACCACGTGTGTATACTAAATATATGTGTATGCCTCTAGAATGCTTTAGTAAATCTGGGAGAAGGGGTATCTTGTACGCTTAGACTTCAGGTAGCTCATCTACTTCCTTAGGGTAAATCTGGAAAAATAAACGTATAAAACTATTTTAATTAGATATAAAGAATGCTTACATCCATTTATCATGAAATGTTCCCCTTAATCAGGTTATACATACTACATATACCGGCACATAATAACTCAGCAAGCAGATACCATCTCATTGTACAATGCGATACGTCTTCTGTAAAATATTTCCACACTATATATATAAATAAATCATTTATTGAACGTAATATGCGTCCTCTTATACAGATACGTGCACATAGTAATGAGTATATAAAATATACGCCGATACCGGCTCATCATATATTAATTTATGAACTGAGATACTGTTAAAAAACAAGATCAACTCATAAGTGCAGTAAAGGGCCACGTGGTGAACGTATAATTAAAAAACTTTGGAACATTATGCCTAAGCATCTATTAAGTCGTAAAAATATACATCTATAAAAACAGGTCTCTAAGGCAGAAGCCTAGTTGATTGACAGAACAACAAAAGTTAGACAAGAACATAATGTTACCAAACGCAAAATCCTAGCCGGCTGACAGGAATAAAAATAATATACTGACATAAACAAATGAACATATTACATTTATTAAAGGCAAAAATTCCAGCTGCCGGACAGGAATGCAATAAATTCCTGTCAAAAGCAAAAGTAGGAATATTAATACGATAAACAAACCAGCAAAAAAAAACATTTTTAACCCATAAATACATACTCCTACTAACATAAGCTACACGCGCACGGCAATGACACCGATTCCCGTTTGTGTTACTGATGTTTATATAAACATGAGAGACTTTGCTTAATTTAACCTGCTCCTTGTTTTATGCGTGATCATGCTAAATAATTAAATAAACTTCACCGTAGCACTCTGGGTACAGTACCATGGTCATCAAATACGCTCATGCATAATAAGCATAACTTCTACATACGTTGTCTGTAAATCATTAAAATGCTATATGTAGATACACGTTTATTTTTCGTAATTTACATCCTATCATTAATGCAAATATTTGCAAATTATACCAGTATATACGCATTTCCCTGTATATTTACACATTTATACATATGCCCAACACAAACAATACTTCGCATCTACATACTAACAGTTCTCTCCCTTGTCACATTAGCTCTCTATGCGAAGCATATGAACAACGCCAACATTAGAAACTTCAAATATTCATTGCGCAAAATAACCACACGTTTTTACAGGGTATGTAAGAATCCTTATTATTTGGTAACACCATAATATCATTAACCAAGGACCTGAATTTCCCAACATAACGAAGGCCAGTAATTTGCAGATTTCCAATTGGGCAACACTTAAATACCCTTTCCATTGCAGTATTCCATTTTCTGTATTATTCTAGAAACCAGAATAATCGGGAAAACAAACGAACCAAAATATTTGTTTCAGTCATATGTTAATGCATCCACTCACAAGGAGAGATAACACCAACATCTAGAATAAAACACTGGAAGTTTTACGTTATGTTCTAACGTTAAATAATCAACCTCAAGTTTCTCCATCTTGACTGAATCATTTCAAATTTGTTTTGACCAATTAACGAATAACTTCTATGTCCTTCGGCAAATAATATGCCGTAGCATTTTGATCACGCGGAATCTATTCTGTTTCTAAAAGAATAAAATTTGTAGACACAAAATAAAATAGCCATTGCCTGCATATCTGACTGCATTGACCAATTGTTAACTATACTACGGACACATGTGTTATCAGTAAACCATTTAACTCTCTGGTTTCTGAGAATCTGGACAAACGATCTCAACTAGGTTAATATCACAAAGCTTCCTTCAAGCGGAAGACTTGCAAGTTTCTTCGGGAGGAGACCGTGAGCCATGTAATGCCCAATTAATGGCTCCGGCTTTATAGCCGCCATAGCCATATCAGCCACATCACAATATATAATTCTAGAACAAGCCACTGATGAATCCATATACTTAAAGGGAATACATCAAGGCTTTTTAATATTTTAAAATTGGTTAAAAACATTTTATTAATATATCAATATATCATGCATATATATATATATATATACACTCACTAAACCACGTATTGCCAAAACGATATATATTTAAACATGCCGAAGATAATATATCGAAAAGGGCTTTCCTAACTTTAGCTACACTCCTAGGTTAGACATATTGAATAAATCACGTGATTTCATTTTGTTTACAATACGATCCATAATACAGTTTACCTGTAGTAAAATATCTAAGAAAGAGTCCAAATGATGTTGCGAAGGTCTGTAAAAAGTGCTGTCTATTTTTAGAATGGGGTTTTCGTTTCAAGTTTACCAATCCTATTTACATATCGATTTTGTAACTCTCTTTTAAAGCGGTGTAATGTTTTTTTAAAATGCACTTTTCTGGCAATGAATATAATCGTATTTTATATCCATACATAATGGTATTTGAAATAAACTGGTTTGTAGCTATAGATTTCCGAAATCTACATGATTTCTTAAAGCGTTTATAATTATAGCCATAAGTTCTGTAATAGAACACCCAACTTCAATGTTAATATTTCGATTTTCCGTAGATATTTCAATCACTTAGACCATCTTTCTTCTTTATAAGGAGATCGGTTGATGTGCACAGTTGTATGGACAGTTTCGTTGCACATAGTTTGTTTCGCCGGAACCACGCTTGTACAAAGAGGCTGTGTATCCACGAAAAGAACCGCATTTCGTCACGACAACGTGTTGAGGGAGTTGGAAGGGATCCCCAAGTAGATGACAATGGCCTGCCTCAAGCACGACTAGCAGCAACATTATCCGAATAACCAAAGTCAACTGCATGTTTCGGCTTTACCTTCGATTTCTGTCTGTACTTTTCTCTTTTGCCGGACGGCATGGGAGTCTGCTCTATTAATTCGCCAGTCGATCTCGCTTTAAAGCGGGATACTAGCGCTTCATAGCATCTCCAAACGTCCCTCACTGCTATGGTTGACTGCGTGTTCTAACTTTTCCGATATAACACGTACGTCTCGTTCTAGAGTTTATTGTACCAGATATCGGTTTGTTTTAATGTCAGTACCTTGGAGCAGTGAACGCTTACAGTATCAAAGTTGAATAGTTTTACATTGTCATCACAACAATAGAAAACCAAACAACTGTTTATATTGTTATATAGAGCTAAAATGGAACATACTAGTCTAGAATTACAGCACAAATCATGTTGTTAATTTTGGTTGTTGCATTCTCTGTCGCTGAGGCAGCACCAGAAGGTTTGTTGTTTTTCACTATTTTTTTAGTCATATTTGGAGTATGTATAATGTAAAATGCATGTATAATATATTTTTATTAAGAACAACTTGGGTCTCTGCATATATTATTTTTAGTGCATATATTAAATGACGAGTAATATTTCAATTATATCTATGAATGTACAGGGTCTTGGAGATAAAAGTAAGCGACAAGATACATTTGACTTTCTTAAAAGTAAACAATATTCAATTTTTTTTTCAAGATACTCATTTTACTGATGCAGATATACCTTTTAAACGTACTCAGTGGGGTAATTAATGTTTTTAGCAATTTTTTCTAGCAAATCTAGAGGTGTACCTATTCTTTTTAACAACAATTATGAATTCAAAGTACATTTAGTGGAAACAGACCAAAATGGAAATATTTTTTTTTTAGATACAACTTTATAAACTTATAAACATCTATGGCCCAAATGGAGATGATCCTATTTTCTATGATAACCTCAAGAAGAATATTCTAGCAACTGATTCTTTAACATCATTGCTGGAGACTTTAATTAGCCTTGGATCCTAATATAGACTGTTTTGAATATATTAATGTTAATAATCCAGATGTTCGAAAAAGTCTTCAAGATTTATTTCTTGAATGTAACTTGACAGATTATTGGCGTGATCAACATTAAGAAGACATAAGTTCACATGGTTTAAAAAAAGAAAGCAAGACTTGACTACTTTTTAATCTCAAGATGTTTAATGATGGATATTGATACTGTAGATATAAAACCAGGATATAGAACTGCCCATTCCCTTATCCGTTTAATACTAGAATTTGGAAAATTTGAAAGAGGAAAATCATATTGGAAATTCAACAATTTACTTTTAAAAGATATAAACTACATTGATAAAATAAAGAATACAATAAACCGTGTAAAATTACAATATGCTAAAGAGACTTTAAATAATGATATAAATAATGTTCCAAATGAGATGTTACAATTTAATATAAGTGATAAACTATTTTAAGAAGTGCTTTTATTTGAAATTCTTCTTACATCAAACGACAACAAGACCAGAGGGAAGCAATACTTTACAATGAAATTGAAAATCTCGAAAAAAATCCTACAAAACCTTATTTTAATAGAATAAAAAAAATAATTAATTGATATAAGATAGAAAAAATTAGAAGGGATAAGAATAAGATCACAGGCAAAATTGGTGCAAAAAGGAGAAAAGAACTCTTAATATTTTTGGAGTTTTGGAAATAGGAACTATACATCAAAATCAATGTTACAACTTCAGGTGTCTCATGGTCAAATTTTAAAAACACAAGATGAAATACTTAAAGAAATAAAACGGTTCTATATAAATTATATTCACCTATGGAAATTAAATTAAAAACTTAAATGATACTTTTTTCACATCTAAATATATCGAAATTGAATGAAACTAAGACAAAATTACTTGAGGGTCCCATTACCTATGAGGAACTGCTAGCTTTTTTAAAAAATATGTCGAACGATAAAACTTGCAATAAGAATAATTGTTTATGTTTATATACCTTAATTAAGCAGTACTTTCTTTTCCAAAAAAAAAGTTTACAAAGTCAGATAAAAAATTTATGCACTTATCTATCATCAATAAATTAACTCCAATTCAATTTAACATGTATTGTTGCTTTATAGTTTATACATTGCAATAAGTGCAAAGCATTTTGATAACATAACATGGTTGACTCTCTTCAATGTTTATTAGACTGGATGAAAACTTATTAAGGTAGTGTAGGTGAAATTTTGCACTTTTTAGGTTGTGTAGTATTTGCTCAGGAGTTGGCAGAGCTTAAGCTTATATATTATTGTTTCAAAATATCTCTTATACAAATGATTTCAATTACATGTATATTGTTCTGCACATTTACAAATGCATATATGTACAGGTTATCTTAATGTTTGGTAGCCAGTGAGTTGTTGATCCCGGTTTCACTAATTTACCATATTTTGATAGTTTTCTCAGCGATATTTTTAAATGCTAAAACATCGCACTTACTGATTATGTTGCAAGTTATACTTCATCATTAAGTACAGAGGTGTTATGACTGTTTGTGGTAATTTAACTGTGAAGTTTTTTCGAATAATAATTAAAAGAGAAACTGAAAAATAAAATGATTGGGGAGGATTTCTGTTTGAACATTTTTATTAATTACGATAATCCAGCCCTTGAAATTTAAATTACACAAATAAACTATCTGGATTTAGTGGGTATTGTTTAATTCTCATTCAATTCTTACAGACAGTGAGACACTCAATGATTATTAGTAATTTCTAAATGTATAAGAGGAGTTTTCCAGAAGTTCGTGGACAAATTTAATAAAAGCCATTTTCATGCAAGTACATCGCTGTATTTTGCAAAGCTTAAGTATTGGTGTATTTGTCATCGATATACAGTATTTTAGTACATTTCTTACGTTAATAACAATGTTATGGTCTCCATAACAACATGCATACATGGTTAGTGCCGCAGCTCAAATTGTTGAACAATTTGACAGACAAATATATGAAAAAATAACAATGATTTCCTTGTAAAACTCGCGGTAAATCATATATTATTGGTGATACGTCATCAATGTCTACATTGGTCATTCTTGTAATAATACGGCGCACAAGTGTTAGGTGTTGAAACAAACTTATATAAAAAAAACTTGTTATAAGCAAAACTTCCATCCGAGAAAATGGTGAAACAAAGAGCGGAAATACATTTTTGTGTCAAAATTAGCAAATACTGATACAGGCGATATAAATGCTTAGTAAAACGCTGAGAAAATTATTTGTAGTGTGTTTTGTAGTCTATAAATGGCACAAATGGTACAGTTAGGAACAGGAAACAATATTGGATGATAACATGTGTGGTCGCCCTGTGTGAAATCGCATCAACGCCACGTCAACGAGGTAAAAGGTCCCTCAATAAGAATAGCCGTAATACAATTCATGAACTATGCTGTGAACTAAGTATAGGTTACGGTACAGTGCACATGATACTTAAGAATGAATAACATGCAATTCCTTAGAGTGATCATAGGGTTCCTAGTTTGATAAAATGTATGAGCGGAGCAGGAGCAGGGAAATTACTTGTAAAATAAATTGACGTAGCGACAACGTAACGTAAATCTGACCTGCGGCAGATAATCGTACATGACATGTTTGAAATACATGTAGCATACGGTTTGAAGTTATATTATATATAATACATGTAAAACTCAAAATAAATCCGACATGTCATCTTCATATTATGAGATTTGTCCACGAGTTTCTGGATAACCCTTCGTATATAATTGTCATTAAATAGTATCAATGTGTCAGTTTTTGTACAACAAAATTGAAATAAAAGTTACCAAAAAAAAGTAAAGTGTATATCTTTATGCAGGCCTTCATCTCTGTTCTCACTTGACATGATCACACTCTGGTATATAGTACAAAATGATTCTGTTTCGCAAGCCTGTGGGCATCTCTGACTAACTAAATATATTTCAATTTTATACGGTTTCATCGGTTTGATTGAACGAATCAAGAAAATATCAATATTTGTTTTTAAAGATTATTTCACTCATATTTGCAACAAGAAGCGGAAATGTCTCATAAAACAGATTCACCTATAATATAAAGGATTATAATTAAAAACAAGAGGCCCAAGAGGACATGAATCGCTCTACTGGCAACATGCTACATTTTAAAATGATTTTAAAATTTTACTTACAATGTGTTTATAAGCCCTGTGACTGGGGAATTTGAAGCCGAATCAATCATTCTGGTTCAAGAACTCGTCCGGGATCTTGTGGTTATATAACTGCTGTGCAAGTTTGGAGTCAATGAAAAATGAAGGTGCTATCGTGTCTACAATATTTTTGCTATATAATTCTTTGTAAAACAGTGACCCCTGTGGTGACCCTTAATTTGATCCAAGGAACCCCACTTCAACATATCATTTAGGAGATATCCATGCAATGCTACATGTAAAATATCTAAGGTCTAAGCCTTGAACTTACTGAGAATTTTTTCATTTTCATTTAAAATGTGCTTATATACCCTGTGGTTGGGGAATTTGTTGTCGAATCACGCTGGTTCAAAAACTCGTCCGAGATCTTATGATTATATAATTGCTGTGCAAGTTTGGTTAAGATTCAACGAAAAATGAAAGTGCTACAAGAAAAAGGTTAACAGCCGGACGACGATGGGCAACGGACAATTTGCCATGACATAAGCTCTGTTTGCCTTTGGCCAGAAGAGCTAACAACTGCCCGTTTTTCTGGATCTTTCATCTACATGTGATACTACAGCGAACGCACCTAGCTACAGTGCAAACAAAAGGATATATAATACACCAACTCATCAATAGAAAAGGTTTCATTTATAGCTTGGGTCTGGACGTAACACATCTTGACTGTAGTGAAAGTTTACATGAATATTCTGATAGTATGCAAGAGAAACGATGCTTATCAATATTTACACTCTTGCTACATAAAGCATAGACAAGGAAACCCGCTAGTTCATGATGATACAGTGAAGTCAGTATAATGCTATTTCGTCCTCTAACTAATATATGAACTATGAAAAATGTTTTCTATCGGTTTGATAAATTATCTCTGTTTTGCTTAGACAATTGATTGTATTGAAACAATACGGAATATGGCATCTTTATGAATGGCGGCACAATGGCGTATATTGTGTTTTTTCTTAATTATTGTTGTTGTTTTTTTATCAACAAATAGTAAGTAAGTTCAGACACAAACAATATTTGGCAAACTATATGTTGATTTTACAAAATTTACAACTGATACACCATGCACGATTGATTGTGTCTAACTTAACTTTTAACTAATACTTCGTCATGAGGTTTAATTTTCAATTGTTCGCAAGCGTTATACTTTTCTTTAACACTTAATTTAAATATAATACCCGTCATCACTTTACCATCAGCTCGGACTGGAATGTAATGCACTAGCAAGTATTCGTAATACTAAATTACGACCCTCGGAACCCAATTGTCCACCGATCTTCCGGTTTCGGTTGTACTAGTGTCATGTGATTGAATTTTGTCGTTGATATTGTTTTCCGGTCCCTCCTACAAAGTTATATTTCCAGATACTTTGGAAACTATATATTCTATTAAAGTGGCCACTGTCAAGATACCTTACACCATTTTACAGTCCCAAATAGTCTAAGTTCACCAATCAAATCAGAACATTAACTCCAATAACGAAATGGTCGTAAATCTTCCTCATGTTATGCACCTCTTCGATAGCTTGTTTACTGTAAACGTATTATCTATATTGCCCCATTTGATGCAGAAAGGTACTAAGAGCTTATTTCATAGTCACTTGGTACCATATTCCACGATATACATATTCAGTTAACACTTATAGTGGCTAGCTTCAGCTGTATACTTTTGAAAAGGCTACATGAATTAAATAACAAATACAAACTATTGTCTACAATACGATAGTACAAATGACTTTACGCAAGAACGACCATCGCTACGCTGCCCAAGTAACTACAAAGAAGTGTTTACTAAGACATAATTTGTTTGTCTAAGGATCATTGTGACGTAGAAACAAATATCGATCGCTGATTGGATTATCGACATGTCAATTAAGTTTTATAATGTTATTATACACAACTATTATTTACTTCAAACCGTCAAGATATGGACGTCATTTAGACAAACTTGAAATGCTTTACTTTGATAATTTGTCTGGATATACTGCTCTTCCAGTCGCAACAAGAATAATTAAGTACACTTTGTGTTAATCGTTAGCCTAGCGACTTCAATATCGTTGGTCGCAAGTAACTTATGTGAGTCTAAAAAGACAGACAGACAGACTTAACTACCCATTCGTGTGCACGGACGGACGGACAGACACAGTACATGCATAGCAAAAATAAAAAGCGTATACAAAACAATACAATAAACGAAAATCAATGATGAAAATGTAAAATTAAAAAATATCTTTGTGAATGAGTTATTACTTCATTACAATCCATATTTCTAAAACTAATCTCTTTTGTAGTATAACATTTGACATACATGGACCATGTTTAGTTCATATTGTATATAAAACAGCAAAACTCACCTAAATATTAAGAGACAGTTTTAATTTTCTAGTAGCTTCTTAAATTTCAGTTAGCAATACTTATACATATATATTTCAACTTTCATCTATCATTTCAAATAAAACACAAATAAAATAAAACACGCAAATGTCAGTCTCGTAAATAACATGCAGTCTCCATAAAATTGAAACATAATTCCAATCCACAGCAATTTGCAAAGTGATTGAAATCTGTTTTATTTAGAATGGCTATGAAATGGTATTGTGCTCTGCATGCGTTTGACTTCAAATTAAGACAGGGTACCATTAACAGTATTTCGCTTTAAGAAATATGTAATCGCATGCACTAATAATTGAATGATGTCTAAATGCTCTCTCTATATAATGTCCAAATTGTGTTTTGTTATCTAAACATATTTATGATACTGGTTACTCTGCCTGGGTATAAAAGGGAGGTTATGCCCAGTTGGTGGTTACCCAGGATTTCGGAACAGCCTCAAATCAGGGAAGTATTTTTGAATACATGTATATACTTTGCAAACCATTTCAATTTGTAAAAAAACACCACGAAATTAGCATGTATAAAAAAAATTAATTGATAAGAAGGGTTAAATATTCATGAGATCACATGGTCAGTGATGACAGAAAACATGCTTATAAATATGTATGGATGGTATAGGTATGATAAATGGTAGTAAGGTAGTAAGTTATTGTTGATCGAGTGAGATGACATCATTCACCTCATACTATATATAGATGTAGATTTCAATCCAACAGCAGAAGCTCAACGTTGTTTTCATTTATTTCATTTACTACTTATTGGTTTTAGAAATTAACAAGAACACAAGCGTAAGGGTAACTCTGTTTTAAGATTTAGTACGATCTACAAAGTTTATTAACTAGTACTAACGCTGAGAAGAACCTTCTTATAGAAATTTGTTAAAAATAAGTTTTGAGATTATCACAGGACCACATGTTAAATGGACCACATGTTAAACGTAGATTAAAAATAAGTAAATAGTTTTAAATGTTTGTTATAAGAAGTGGATAAGAAGAGGTAGATATATAAAAGTTTAAAATAAAAAAATACATTTTAAATCAGTGTTTTTATTTGGTTACTATGTCATTTAAAAAAATAGAAAAATTAAACCGCCTCATGCTGTTCAGTGAATTGATATTGATAAAGGAATAAATCAATTGAAAAAATATTGAATCATGTAAAAGGTTAGTGCAATTTTATCTGGTTTCATTTGTTTACACTTCTACAGCCTCATGCCATTTTATCGAAATCTGGTGACGCCATTTTGTTTGAAGTATATATTTTTTTTGTAGAAATTATTATGTAATAATTATTTTTATGCGTTATATCAAGCAGTGAGTGTAAACATCCGTTTTGCATTGAAATATTTAACCTCGATTCTCAAGTGAAAACTGGTAATACCATCATACACTAGGAGAACTAATTAAAAGCATTTTGGACAGCTAACATTATTTACAGTCAATATTGTTGTTGTTGTTGATGATGAAGATAATGAGCCTGGTGAGGATGGTATTAATGATGAAGATGATGATGATGATGATGATGATAATGATACGTTGGTTGTTATACTGTTATATCATCACCTTTAAGTTGATGTTTCATTGGTGACTTAGTTTCTTAAATCTTATTTTGACTGTAATAAATAAGTAAGTAATAAGTTTGAGTATTATTAATGGACATCAGGCGATAACGGGAACAATACACATTCTAGCTGGATCACATATATAAACGTGTAGTATCAGAAATATCTACACAACAGACTAAAATATGTCATTATCATTATCAGGTGATAGATGGATCCTCAATTTGCTGACACCTGACCAAAAGGCCAAACGTTTAGATTGTGTTAAAACAATTCTGAAAAAAATTGCTCACTGGGGATGAAACTTGGGTTTATTGTAATTTTAAGCTCCAACAGCGCATCAATAACAAACAATGGCTTGGTAAAAATCAGGCTAGGCCCGTCATAGCAAACAGGACAAGAAGCGCCAAGAAAGTTTTATATGCTATTTTCTTCAATTCTAGTGGTCCTGTTGTACAAACTCTCAAGTTTTACAAAGATAAAGTACTTAAACCTGTCAAAATGTTTTATCTAAGTAAACTTCCAAATAAAGGTTTGGAATGAATACAGCTTATTCATGACAATGCTTCTGTCCACAAAAGTAAAAGTGTACAATCTTTCTTAAAACAAGAAAATGTTATTCAGGTTGAACAACCCCTTATTCCCCTGACTTAACCCCTGTGACTTTCCCCTATTTCCCATGCTAAAAAAATATGCCTATAGAAGTGCCCTTGGATCTGCAATTTTTCAGTGTCTGAACAATATACCAAGGGGAGACTACTTTGCAGCATTTAAGTCGTGAATAGCAAGACTTCAAAAGTGTATATCTGTGCGGGGGGATATTATGAAGGGTTGGCCTGACAAAATCCCGTTCCTGTCAAAATCTTTAATATCCGAAGACCAGTGACAGAATATATTGAATGCCCCTTGTATAAGTAGGATCCAGTTAAGGATTTATGACTACTCACATGCTTTATAAAGGACAGATTTATACCCATTGGATCAATTTAGAAACCTGTTGGATCATGAAGATAAAGTGAAATCATATGTATGTTTATTTCATAAAGGGAGATAATTGAAATATATATATATATATATAAATTATTTATAGTACAATATTTCACCATCAATGTTTATCTCGTACTAATTACTAATATAACACGATGCTTATTTTGTAATTTTAAAATATAAATTACGTTCATACCTTCATATCAGCTTTCATTTATAACTTAATGATGCCTCTTTAATTAATAACATGAGGTCAGAGGTCAGAGTTGGGAGTAAATATCTAAACTAATGTTAACAAGAGCTGTCGGAGCACAGAGTGGCCGAAATTTGGAAGCTTGTCTGATGACTCAAAACAACATTAGGGAGCCTGTTATAAAAGTTAAATCTAACGTTCAAAGTATAAAAAGTGATATTTTTGAACCAAATTACAAATGTTATGGCATTAAACATTAAACATAAGTATCTTGACTTGTATTGTTATTTATTTCCAGATTGCATTGGTCTTAAATGTGTGAATGGCGGGACATTAATAGACACTGATGACCTATGCCGCTGCCAATGTCCAGTAGCTTTTTCTGGCCTCTATTGTGAATACGGTTTGTAGCTTGCCTCATGTGAAAGTTATGTATTTGATCCTTTGTGAACAATGAATACAGTCTACATGAATAGTGTACCATACTAGTTTGAATAAGGCAGTTATTTGCATATCTGCAACAATAATTATTTAGTTTAATTCTTTTAAGTAGCCCATGAAAATGTATCATAATACTGATAGGACACATGCTCACAGTTTACCATTCGTTTCTATGACGGTACAGTTGTTTATATTAATTAACTTTATTGTAACAATGACCCATGTACACGTTTATTCAAGGGGGCAAATGTGTTTTTAATCATAAGTCCATGCGTTTTATTCCTCAGAACTTCAGCCTAGCAAATGGCCACAGGGCCCTTATGTTATACCGACGCCAGTGGACGGATGTCCTGAGACAGAATCATACCACGGCTGGACATCCGGCTATATTAACGTCACAGCTACTCGGCCGCTCGAGATTCTTGTCTCACAGACTGCGATGAACTATGACACAGCTGATTACCTGAGCGATACCGAAGAAGACCCTTTCATTGATATCACTATCAATAGAACAATAGAACCAATAACATTGGGACCATTTGGTACCTTTGTTTTTCAATTGAATTTCTGTTCCAAAGTCAAAGACCATTCCACACATCTAACACACAAATGGCCAGAGGGGAATTACAAAATATATGGATCTGACGACGGTTGCCCACCAGGTAATTGGTGTGAATATTTCTATTGTTTTGAAAGCATTTATTTATTCTCGTTAAACAATTAACTTACAGTCAAATTCATAACAAACACGCGCCTTAATACATGTATAACTGTGTGTCCGTTATGACCATTTATTATGACAAAGGTGCCGATAATAAGAATATTGTCTTTATATATCTAGGTCACATGTAACTTTCGAAAAATGCATTTTTGATAACAAAATGACTGAAACTAACTAAATGTTAAATGTCTTTGTAGTATTACTAAAACCATTGCTACAAATCCCAGATTTACTGTGTTAAAAACAGTATAAAAACAAAGAACTTGAATGATGTATGTCTGTTTACATTTTGTATTCGTCATCACTCGGGTTGTTTTCCGACAAGTCTCCACCCATGTTCGGAATGCAACATATCAAGCCTGATATTCGGCAATGAAAAGAGAAAAACAGAGCGCAAAATCACTTTATGGGCATAATAATTCATCAGTTCTTTTGTAAATACTTTTATAGAAAAAGTAAAGAGAAGGTAGTCACAAGCGGATTACTCGTAACACTGTTTAAACAGCGGTACAGCGATACATAAATAATAATGACACCTGCGGTATTGGTGCACATTGTGTTTATTCCGAAAAAATATTTGTAAAATATGTGTGTGACTAAACATCGTGAGGAATATTTGTCAGAAAGTAACGGGAAATAAAAAATATACTATATTTTACATGAAATAATGAGATGAAATATTAGGCTAATGTCATTGAATTTTCTACCATATCTATTCAGCATATCATGGACGAGAGTTTTCTGAATATCTTATTTTTCTTATCTGACATTTACATGTTTTAAAACTGGTCATCAGCAACAAAGAACCATATAAAGTCACACGAAATAAAGTTGACAAAGATTATGTATCGAAACTGAGTTTTCATTTTTTTAAAAAAAGTAGTGATGCTTGCGATAAAAATATATCGTTTTCACGGGCATAGTCAACTACAAGTTTCCTTTTTTAAAATAATTATTGATGCCTGTTAAAAAAATATATCGCTTTCACGGGAGTAATGAGTTCTCTTTTTTAAAAATAAGTATTAATGCCTGCGATAAAACTATATCTTTTTCACGGACGTAGTCAACTATAATAATACACACGAAGGAAAACAATGAGCCTCGAAGGCTCGAAATTAAGCAAGTTGGTTTCGAAAGCTTTCTGCCCCTAAAAAGAATGGAATTGAGGGTACGATGTAATGCATTTTCGTACTTTTTATCATAACATCTTTATCTTTCCGAAACATATGCTTATTTTGCTCAGAATTATTTTATCCACCATTAAATATACAAATTTGTTTGATAATGTCGCGCGCGCTATTACAACATCTGGTACGTTGCGATTCATCACTATTAACAAATACTCATTTGATTTATTTTGCATCAAATATAAACGGACGCGATTCCCAACAAGTTTCGCGGCGACTGTCCGTTTTCTTACCAAGATGATTATCGGAAGAGACGACCTTTAAAGAGGTATAACCTGTTTTTTTTTTAACGTTTTGTTAAAATAAACGCTGGGATAATCATGTTATTAAGCATAAATTGCGGTTATCTCGATCATATATGCTTAAAAAACGAGGTTTATCGTCAAAAACATATAAAGTACATATGTGGTATATTAATTCCAGATATATGAATAAACGTTCAGAAATTTCCAGGCAAAATATATGTAACTCGAGCGGTTTAGTTTTTGTTACATTTTTTGTTAATTTCCCAAACAACACCTTTTTTCTACAGTGCTCTATAAACGGCTTTTGATATCAATTATTGCTCCACAGTAAACTTTATATATGCATTTAAATCTTTGCACATATCTAGCGATAGTTCTAATATTTGACAGATAACGGAATTATCTAGCTAGTTTACATATAAAAATTACTGATCAGTAAACACGATTTATTACCGTTTGAGAGTGGTATTAGTCGTTATGAAAGCATCGGAGCCGAATATATATTCAATCGTATATACTCGCCAATTCCGTTATTTTTTTATTCCAGAAATTTACGAATATGTTAATTATTAACAAGTAAGTTGTTTCCTCCTTTATCAAAAAATATCTTTAGATCTCTTTTGTAGTTTAAACTTATTTATTTTACTGCGATTGTGAAACAAGTTTTTACAACTTAGGCAAATCACGCTTGAAGTCTTCCTGGTTAGAACCAGTACTAAGCATATGCGGAAAAGTATCATGCTCTAGGACATCACACATAGCCGTGGCGGAGAATTGAACACACGGCCCTTCGATCATGGGTTCGGTGCTCTACCACTGGACGTGGTACTCCACTTTATAGTAACCAATCACCAGTTTACATTCATGAAAATAATGCAGTACAATGTTATAATTATTTTTTCGTTTGCATACTTTTTCAATAAATCATGTAATTTATTTTCCGGATGAACAAAACTGAGTTTCGGAAGTATAATGAGCCTTTGAATAAGTATAAAATAAAATCTTGTTCATGATATGATTTATATGATCAACACCATTTTAAAAGGCCTCGGTAAATACCATTTAAATAGGCCTTGATATAAAATATTTGAATAGACATCATTATAGGCCTCGGTTACTTTAACATAGATGACGTTTTATAAATGGAAATACTTAAAAAACTAATATTATGATATACAGTCAAACCTGTCTTAAGCAGCCATTTATGGGAATAGCAAAGTGGCATTTTAAGATAAGTTTTTGCGTAATACAGGTTAATTTACTCTAAAAGCATAATTATAGGAAATAGAAAATATGGTTGCTTAAGACAGGTGACTGTTCGAAAGCGGTGACCGCTTACGCAGGTTTAACTGTAGTTTATATAGCATGTAGCTACAAATTCCAATTCCGTTATAAAGTTCTCGAGGAGTTCTGATTTTTATTGATATATTGGACTTAGAATGTATTGTTATTGAAAGTGATAAAGTCTAGCATTGCCTCACAAAAATCGATTATAAAAGTTCTTATTTTTAACTTGATTGGGCAAATGCCAGAATGACATATGTCATGATATTTGGCCCGTTATACAACCATCGTCAATCGCATTCGTTAACTTTCCTTAAACAAACTGTAGTATATTTAGTTTTTAATCGATCGTAATCACACTTGGTCATGATGTTTATATTTATGACATGGCGGACGACTTCAAGAACTGACTCGTCAGATTAAACAACATAACTGTTATGATCCTAAAATTGTTTGATAACTGATGATTATAGCCTTACAGAATTTAGTTCTCCCATTTATACCAAATTTAATGAAAATGGTAATAAAGGCTCTGTGGGATCATGAATAACAAATTTTGGATCCAGAATTTTTGAAAAAATACTGACTTTTGCCTTGTTTGCATGTTTTTATCGAATCGTTACCAAACAGGCTCGGTATGTTAAGGTTCTCGAATTTTTACTCTATCTGTGTATAAATAATATGCTTCTTACATAAAATGGAAGCATTATATTGTTGTTGATTTTTTTTGGAAATTAGGTGAACTGCATCTTTAATGAAAATAGAAAATAGAAAAGGTGGTTTTCGTTCACTAACTTTTAGATAAACTTGTTTTAGATATGTGATGAAAGATTGTGTAGGTTACTTTGTTTTAAACATGAAAAAAGCTTAATGCTGATTATAAGACAAATCCTATCACGAGCGATGTCACCGTTAATGATATATAAAGATAATGTTGCTTATCAAATCAGGTCAAGGCCAGAAAAAACTGTTTATTTGTGGCTTGTTGACATCAAAGGAACATAATTTTAGTTAAAACCTAACTAAGTATATTGTTAATGATGCGTGTGGTAATAAAATCTCTAATTAATTGGTAATAATGTGATATAAAATCATTCTTAAAGATGATATATCAGGGTTTATAATTATCTTTTATATTCTTGAATAATCTCATAAATGGGAAATAATTGGATATAAAACATTTTCACCGTTGATTTATAAATTAGGAAATACAAGAGTTAATACCCAACCATTAAAATTATGAATTATATTTTTTATTTTGACACGAAGTACATCAAAACTAAATTTTATACTATGTCTGAAAGGAAATTTTATATAATGCATTTCCCTTATGTAAATAAGAAATAATTTCAGCAACCAGGCGATGCATCACAGTTTACATTCAATAACTATTATGTACATATGAATTAGGAGAATATATGGAAAAATCCATTATGGAAAAAATAATGAACCCTGGCATATAAGTGTTTTAATACATGCTCATTTATATGGATGGTATTATCTGACATAATTCAGATTGCTTTATTGCATTAGCTAACTTCGTCGTTAATTATAAATTACATTCATTTGAATGACAAGTTTTAACTTCCATGTGTGTAAATTGTATGTTACAACTGGATAATTATAAATTCCATTTACTCAAATGCCAAGTTTATACTTCCATGTGTGTTATTTTTATATTGCAACTTGTAATTTACAAATGACATTCAAAGAAATGTCAACTTTGTTCGAAAGTGAGTTTAATGTCCAAGTTACACGTTTCATCATCTTAATATCATAGACAGTAATAATTTGAAACTTTGAATTAGAAACTTGGAAATTAAAACTTAGAATTTACAAGTTTTGACACTTCTGAATTAAGTCACTTGGTGGCTAAACGCCGATACTTTGAAAATAAAAACGACTGCTCCGTACAGTAAGGGAAAAGGAATGTTTTCCCAAATGACGTCACCTGGTGGAAAAACAATGGCCAAAAAATAGCTTTAAGTAGCAGTGAATAGTTCTTTAATATTTTTTTAAAACTGTTATAACAATATGCTTCTTTGATTAACATATATGGAAATAAAGGTACACGGTAGAATGAACCTGAATACAAGTTTGATTAAGCTTATGCAAATTCATCTCCATCGAGATGTCACAATATGTAATGACTAGTTGTAAATGTAGTTGTTATTTTAAATTTCCATAAGAAAACTGAACATAGAAAAAATGAACAAGGATGAAAAGATGATATTAAGAATAAATCAATCATTAAAAAACGGTATAAATTGTTATTTGTGCATCTAATTCAAATGTCGCATCGAAACGAACCAAAACCCACAAAAGTATTCAAATATCTTGTTTAGGTTATACTTATTCATTTTAGCTCGATTGCGAGGAAAGCTCAGAGCTTATATTAACCAACCACGGGTCCACTATCTGAGCAGAAGCAGTACTGAGTGTTGTTTTATGAGCGCATTGGGTCGAGCTTGGGATTGAACCCGCAACTTCTGGTGTGCGGTCAACACTCTATCCATTAGACTACCGCCCCGCTGGTTAAAAATAGTTCATGTTAATATCTGATGATAATAGTGTGTAAAGCAGTAAAGGTCGTTTTGATTTAAGAAATATAAGCGAAGTAAGTTGTTGCTGTTGAGTGAATTTAGAACTAAAGTGGAGCGAGTGATAGAGCATCAGTTCCAAGACCGGGGGTCGTGGGTTCGATCCTCTACCACGGCTATGTGACGTGTCCATGAGCAAGACACTTTATCCGCATAGCTTAATTAACTTGTTCTACGCAGGAATAGATCAACAGTGATTTGTCAAAGTTGTGAGAACTTGTTTCACAATTGATGTAAAATTTAAAATAAAAAACATACTTTGTGAACCTTGTTAATTATAAGCGTTCACCATATTAGAATTCGGACAGTATTGTGTTTGTAAAACACGAAATTCGAAATATTGTAAAAAAAACAATTTTGTAAACAAGCGGTACATCTAAAGTAACACTATCAGCCAAAATACAAGATAATCCCATAATTGTACCACGTTCGCCGTGCAGAAACGGGACCACATGTATCGATGTTTGGAATCCCTTCACCTGACCAAATAATAATTAAAAAATATGATTAAACAACCCTGTGTCTGATCCCTTTTCCCTATTTTTGTTTTGTTTTAATGTGTCAGACTTTTGTATGAATATATTGTGTTGATGTTTATATCTTTCCGTAAGTGTGTGTGTGTGTGTGTGTGTGTGTGTGTGTGTGTGTGTGTGTGGGTGGGTGGGTGTGTTGGGGGTGGAGAGCGGCGGTGTGTATATGTCATATATAGACTATGGTATTCTTCATATTAATATTATGTCCCACCATATTGTTTTTGAAATGAGCGTATATCAATATCAAACAAATAAAAAACATTACAAACATATATTATTTACAGAGGTTTGGTAGGGGTATATAGTAACATATCAATATATGATTATATTTCGTTATGGCCGTTTTTTAAATAATTTATTTTATAAGGTTGGGTACAAGGCAGACCTTAATAAATACAGATATATTAAAATTAGTCACAGTCGCTCTTCGTTGCTGAAAAAGTACACTTTGTGCAATATGCATAGGTCTTGATTCAGGAATCACACAGGGACATTTTTTTGTAAACAATTAACCTTTTGTTCATTTTGGTAAATATTTTATGTTATTCTTTTTTCCTTTTTTTTCTTTTCGCGAAAACTGAGGCCATCTCCCTCAGAGCTTGACACGGTTGCACATCCTCTCCTACGCTTATGTAACAATGATTATGTAAGCATCTGCGGCGTATTCATGATATTATAGTTCAACACGTGGGCCTATATATTTGTGTGAATACTGGGAACTATCTTCGTGTATTTATTCTTAAATATGAAGTGTCTAGCAAGTGATATTATACAGTTAAGTAAATGAAATGATGAAGAGTATACAACCCGAACGATCATTTTTGATAACATATGTTGAAAGGTTGATCGTTTGAAATACAAAAGTTATGGACCTGAATCCAAAAGGCCGTTACTGTACAAAAAGGCATTCCCAAAATAAATGTTCTAAAGTTTCTGGATATCTCTCACAAAATTCACATAGACTTGAATTAACTATTTTACATTAAGATAAAAACTTGTTAGTAGGTCAAATTCTCATAATGTGTTTGTATTGAAATGATCTTAGTCTTGTGTCAATGGTACTTTTGAAAGGTAGACAGTGAATAGCTTTCCTGTCAAGGTTATTAAATATTTCTTCCTATTTTAAATTAGGTTTTACTTCATTATCGTTTTTAATTAACTGAATTTGTATATTATATAATATTCTATTTGGAGAATTTCATTTCCTCACCTGATGTAATAAAGGTGTTTTTTCAGTTTCTATTATATTCTCTGTTTGAATAATTTGTTTCCACCTTTTTGATATGCTTTGGGTAATAGTAGTAAAATAATTGAGAAATTCTGAATTACTAATATTGTATAATTGTTTTAATCGTTCAAAAATTAAAAACATCTTGAGTCTAAAATCATTTATTGTTTTAATTCCTAGTTGTAACCATGATTTTGTAAAATAACAAACTGCCTTTACTTTTAATGAAATAATTATTCTATAATTATTGTTTTACTAGATTATCATCTTCAAAATAGTTGTAAAATTATTTTTTGACCATGATTCTATTATGTAACATAAAAAAGGCGTTTTGCTTAACATAGAATAACCATTTTTGTAATAAAAGTTAATCTGAAAGATGAAGTTTTCACCATATTTTTCAATTAATGATATGCATATATTCTTCCATGCGCCTTTATTGTTTACATCTGTTAATCGTTTAACCTAACTTGCTCTTCAAACCACCGTTTTCAATATTCTGTATAATAGTTTTACGTTTAACTTTGTCTTGACTGTTTCCCCTCCCACAGAAATTTTATTTTTGATTAAGTGTATAGTGTTTCTGTTAGGTGATTCAAGCACCGTTAATGGGAAAACTAGTTTTGGTGATTTTACATAAAATTGACATTTTATGTTTATTCCAGTTATCAAGACAGTTTTGAAATTGTTTGTTTGGATCGTAGTTTAAATCTTTGTTTTTTATGTTTATCGTCCGTGAAAACAATTCCCAGTGTCGATGCTTTTTCATTAGTCCAAACATTTTTTATATTTTTACAAAATATGTCAATGGTTGTTTTTAAAGAGCCTACACAGAGAATACTTGTTTTTTAAAAATTTAACTTTAAACCAGAAATTGAGCTAAATCTATCAATAAATAATATTAAAGTTTCAAAAGAAGATTGATTTTCATTTTATAAAAATGTGGCATCGTCAGTAAAAGCAGTTTATTTGATAAGGTTTTTGCGTATCTTTACACCTTCAATATTGTTCTCGTAATTTAGAGCTTTATATAGAATTTCTATAGCTAATATAAACAAATATGTAGAAAGTGGGCATACTTGTCTAACTCCTATTTTTATATTAAAATAATCTGAGGAAAAACTATTATTTATGCTTACATGCTTTATAAAGGACAGAGTTAGAAACCATTAAATCATGAAGATCAGTAAAATCATATGTATTTATTTTATAAAGGAAGATAATTGAAATCATAACAACGACATTTCCGATATATATATATATATATATATATATATATATATCATACAAAATGTCACAGGCTCATCAACATACGATCATCAAATTGTATGCAATTTAAACAATGGCAATGTTGTATAGTCTTACAGAATAAGTGAAATTGGAACTTTAATAATACTTATGTAATCTGAAACAGATTTAACACATTGTACTGTAACCCATCTGTCACGAACAGTGTTCAGTTCTTTATGTTATTGTAAAAAGTGTGGTTCTGCTATTCATGAACAACAATAATCTGTCAATGTTAGATACACAATTCTAATACATACTACTGAAAATACACATAATATCACAGTATATTGGAGAAACGATCAAGTGAAATAAAACTGAACATGGATAGTTTACGAATACTATTTACGAATTCATTATTCACTAGCTCATCAAATTTGGGTTTGTTAGTTTTTCCCCCAAATAGTATGGTTTAATATATACACTACGCATTTTTTTTTTATGCAAGGGACATTCAATAGACAAAAATTCGTCCTCATGTGTATTACACAAGAGGCATTTACGTTTGCTTACTTAATTACAAATTGGTTCATGCCATATTCCGTTTTGTAATACGAGTCTGTGTGAAGAGACTCTTAGTCAGGATAGCGCATGCATAAATTGTTTGACGTTGACTAAGTCTAAATAGTGTTTAACTGTAAATTTTGCCAGACTGGAATCATTTAACTGCGATTTTTCATTTTTTTGTATGAAATTGTAATACAATAAGAACATTATTTCTAAGAAATTTGTCTAACTACATTTGTTCATTGTACATTACAATCATTTGCATACATGTAGGTGTTATTACTAAACTCAATTATCTCAAACTTGTATATGTATCATTGCAATAAAAGAATATAGTTTAAATGGTTAAAACTCTTAAATGGTTATTTCAATATATATGTTCAGTGGTTTGTTGAAACAAATTCGGTAAAATTCAACTAAATCACTATTTTTCATTTTTGATAATCATTTTTAGAGAAAGATTTCCCTCATTGGACATTATCTCAATAACTATATCATTATTTAGTACGTTACATGCTCTCTTTAACAACAGTGCTATAATAGGTTTTATATAAATCTAACTGCCAGCCATGATAAGCGATGACTTACAAACAAAATTCCTAAATTTTAACTACATAAAATGTTTGTTGTTCTTTTTATCAAAAAATGATATGCAACGATTTTAATACTTCCAGAAAATGCTATACAATAATTAGATGTTATCTTATTTTCTCAGTCAATCAATTGGCTAAAACTTTTCAAAATAAGAGTATTCCATTTTTTCATAGAAAATCATGACCCTCAGTTAATGTTGACCTACTTTCTCAGCCAATGAAATCGCTCCAGGAACGAAATGCGCGTGGTCCAGTGGAAGAGCATAAACCTCATGACCGGAGGAACTTGTGTTTGTTCCTCTGTCGCAGCTATGTGTGGTGTCCATGAGCAAGACACTTTTTCCACATATACTTAATACTAGTTGTATCCAGGAAGTCTTCGAGTGTGATTTGTATAAGTTATAATTACTTGTTTCACAATCGATATAAAATAAATCAGTTTAAACTGAGGAGAAGTAAGTAGACTAACATATAAGCCGTTTAGGATCTTCATGGAATTCCATATATTAACCTGTTATTAAATACCAGGTATCGTATCATGCTTTTATCTGAATAAGAACGTCTTACCTTATATTCTATCTATATCACCTTCATAATGGAATTATTTTAAGCGTAAAAACATTTTATGAATTTACGTATGTTTCAGGGTTCAAAGAACATACTCTCACTAGACACTTACCACCAGTCCTGGTTTGGAACACAGATGGAGATATACCCTCCATGACCATCACATCTCTACCTGATGGGAGTGGTATGTATATCATATAAGTACATTATCTCACTCAACACTAAACACCAGTCCTGATTTGGAACACAGATGGAGATATAACCTCCATGACCATCACATCTTTACCTGATGGGAGTGGTATGTATACCAGATTAGTGCATTATCTCACCAAACACTTACCACCGGTTCTGGTTTAGAACACAGATGAGATATACCCTCCATGATCATCACATCTCTACCTGATGGAAGTGGTATGTATACCATATAAATACATTATCTCACTCAACACTAAACACCAGTCCTGATTTGGAACAGAGATGGAGATATACCCTCCATGATCATCACATCTCTACCTGATGGAAGTGGTATGTATACCATATAAATACATTATCTCACTCAACACTAAACACCAGTCCTGATTTGGAACACAGATGGAGATATACCCTCCATGATCATCACATCTCTACCTGATGGAAGTGGTATGTATACCATATAAATACATTATCTCACTCAACACTAAACACCAGTCCTGGTTTAGAACACAGATGGAGATAAACCCTCCATGATCATCAGATCTCTACCTGATGGAAGTGGTATGTATACCATATAAATACATTATCTCACTCAACACTAAACACCAGTCCTGATTTGGAACACAGATGGAGATATACCCTCCATGATCATCACATCTCTACCTGATGGAAGTGGTATGTATACCATATAAATACATTATCTCACTCAACACTAAACACCAGTCCTGGTTTAGAACACAGATGGAGATAAACCCTCCATGATCATCACATCTTTACCTGATGGAAGTGGTACATATACCATATAAATACATTATCTCACTCAACACTAAACACCAGTCCTGATTTGGAACACAGATGGAGATATACCCTCCATGATCATCAGATCTCTACCTGATGGAAGTGGTATGTATACCATATAAATACATTATCTCATTCAACACTTACCACCAGTCCTGGTTTAGAAAATACATGGATATATACCCTCCATGATCATCAAATCTCTACCTGATGGAAGTGGTACGTATATCACATAAATACATTATCTCACTCAACACTAAGCACCTGTCCTGGCTTAGAACACAGATGGAGATATACCCTCCATGATCATCAGATCTCTACCTGATGGAAGTGGTATGTATACCATATAAATACATTATCTCATTCAACACTTACCACCAGTCCTGGTTTAGAAAATACATGGAGATATACCCTCCATGATCATCAAATCTCTACCTGATGGAAGTGGTACGTATATCACATAAATACATTATCTCACTCAACACTAAGCACCTGTCCTGGCTTAGAACACAGATGGAGATATACCCTCCATGACCATCACATCTCTACCTGATGGGAGTGGTATGTATACCATATAAGTACATTATCTCACTCAACACTAAAGACCAGTCCTGGTTTGGAACACAGATGGAGATATAACCTCCATGACCATCACATCTTTACCTGATTGGAGTGGTATATATACCATATTAGTGCATTATCTCACCAAACACTTACCACCGGTTCTGGTTTAGAACACAGATGAGATATACCCTCCATGATCATCACATCTCTACCTGATGGAAGTGGTATGTATACCATATAAATACATTATCTCATTCAACACTTACCACCAGTCCTGGTTTAGAAAATACATGGATATATACCCTCCATGATCATCAAATCTCTACCTGATGGAAGTGGTACGTATATCACATAAATACATTATCTTACTCAACACTAAGCACTTGTCCTGGCTTAGAACACAGATGGAGATATACCCTCCATGATCATCACATCTCTACCTGATGGAAGTGGTATGTATACCATATAAATACATTATCTCATTCAACACTTACCACCAGTCCTGGTTTAGAAAATAGATGGAGATATACCTTCTATGATCATCAAATTTCTACCTGATTGAAGTGGTACGTATATCACATAAATACATTATCTCACTCAACACTAAGCACCTGTCCTGGTTTAGAACACATATGGAGATATACTCTCAATGATCATCACATCTCTGCCTGATGGAAGTGGTATGTATACCATATAAATACATTATCTCATTCAACATTTACCACCAGTCCTGGTTTAGAAAATACATGGAGATATACCCTCCATGATCATCAAATCTCTACCTGATGAAAGTCGTATGTATACCATATAAATGCATTATCTCACTCAGCACTTACCACCAGTCCTGGTTTAGAAAATAGATGGAGATATATCCTCCATGACCATCAAATCTCTATCCGATGGAAGTGGTATGTATACCATGTAAATACATTATCTCACTCAACACTAAACACCAGTCATGGTTAGGAATACAAACGGAGATATACCCTCCATGACCATCACATCTCTACTTGATGGGAGTGGTATGTGTACCATTTTAATACATGTTCTCACTCAACACTAACCACAATTCCTAGTTAGGAATACAAACGGAGATATACACTTTAAGACCATCTAATTTATACCTGATGGAAGTGGTACTTATACCATATAAATACATTATCGCACTCAACACTAAACACCAGTCCTGGTTTAGAACACAGATGGAGATAAACCCTCCATGATCATCACATCTCTACCTGATGGGATTGGTATGTATATCATATAAATACATTATCTCACTCAACACTAAACACCAGTCCTGGTTTAGAACACAGATGGAGATAAACCCTCCATGATCATCACATCTCTACCTGATGGAAGTGGTATGTATACAATATAAATACATTACCTCACTCAACAATAAGCACCAGTCCTGGTTAAGAACACAGATGGAGATAAACCCTCCATGATCATCACATCTTTACCTGATGGAAGTGGTACGTATACCATATAAATACATTATCTCACTCAACACTAAACACCAGTCCTGATTTGGAACACAGATGGAGATATACCCTCTATGATCATCACATCTTTACCTGATGGAAGTGGTACGTATACCATATAAATACATTATCTCACTCAACACTAAACACCAGTCCTGATTTGGAACACAGATGGAGATATACCCTCTATGATTATCAGATCTCTACCTGATGGAAGTGGTATGTATACCATATAAATACATTATCTCATTCAACACTTACCACCAGTCCTGGTTTAGAAAATACATGGAGATATACCCTCCATGATCATCAAATCTCTACCTGATGGAAGTGGTACGTATATCACATAAATACATTATCTCACTCAACACTAAGCACCTGTCCTGGCTTAGAACACAGATGGAGATATAACCTCCGTGATCATCACATCTCTACCTGATGGAAGTGGTATGTATACCATATAAATACATTATCTCATTCAACACTTACCACCAGTCCTGGTTTAGAAAATACATGGAGATATACCCTCCATGATCATCAAATCTCTACCTGATGGAAGTGGTACATATATCACATAAATACATTATCTCACTCAACACTAAGCACCTGTCCTGGCTTAGAACACAGATGGAGATATACCCTCCATGATCATCAAATCTCTACCTGATGGAAGTGGTACATATATCATATAAATACATTATCTCACTCAACACTAAGCACCTGTCCTGGTTTAGAACACATATAGAGATATACCCTCAATGATCATCACATCTCTACCTGATGGAAGTGGTATGTATACCATATAAATACATTATCTCATTCAACACTTACCACCAGTCCTGGTTTAGAAAATACATGGAGATATACCCTCCATGATCATCAAATCTCTACCTGATGAAAGTCGTATGTATACCATATAAATGCATTATCTCACTCAGCACTTACCACCTGTCCTGGTTTAGAAAATAGATGGAGATATATCCTCCATGACCATCAAATCTCTATCCGATGGAAGTGGTATGTATACCATGTAAATACATTATCTCACTCAACACTAAACACCAGTCATGGTTAGGAATACAAACGAAGATATACCCACCATGACCATCACATCTCTACTTAATGGGAGTGGTATGTGTACCATTTTAATACATGTTCTCACTCAACACTAACCACAATTCCTAGTTAGGAATACAAACGGAGATATACACTTTAAGACCATCTAATTTATACCTGATGGAAGTGGTACGTATACCATATAAATACATTATCGCACTCAACACTAAACACCAGTCCTGGTTTAGAATACAAATGGAGATATACCCTCCATGATCATCAGATCTCTACCTGATGGGAGTGGAATGTATACCATATAAGTACACTATATCACTCAACACTAAACACCAGTCCTGGTTTGGAACACAGATGGAGATATAACCTCCATGATCATCACATCTCTACCTGATGGAAGTGGTATGTATACCATATAAATATATTATCTCACTCAACACTAAACACCTGTCCTGGTTTAGAACACAGATGGAGATATACCCTCCATGATCATCACATCTCTACCTGATGGAAGTGGTATGTATATCACATAAATACATTATCTCACTCAACACTAAGCACCTGTCCTGGCTTAGAACACAGATGGAGATATACCCTCCATGATCATCAAATCTCTACCTGATGGAAGTGGTACATATATCATATAAATACATTATCTCACTCAACACTAAGCACCTGTCCTGGTTTAGAACACATATAGAGATATACCCTCAATGATCATCACATCTCTACCTGATGGAAGTGGTATGTATACCATATAAATACATTATCTCATTCAACACTTACCACCAGTCCTGGTTTAGAAAATACATGGAGATATACCCTCCATGATCATCAAATCTCTACCTGATGAAAGTCGTATGTATACCATATAAATGCATTATCTCACTCAGCACTTACCACCTGTCCTGGTTAAGAAAATAGATGGAGATATATCCTCCATGACCATCAAATCTCTATCCGATGGAAGTGGTATGTATACCATGTAAATACATTATCTCACTCAACACTAAACACCAGTCATGGTTAGGAATACAAACGAAGATATACCCTCCTTGACCATCACATCTCTACTTAATGGGAGTGTTATGTGTACCATTTTAATACATGTTCTCACTCAACACTAACCACAATTCCTAGTTAGGAATACAAACGGAGATATACACTTTAAGACCATCTAATTTATACCTGATGGAAGTGGTACGTATACCATATAAATACATTATCGCACTCAACACTAAACACCAGTCCTGGTTTAGAATACAAATGGAGATATACCCTCCATGATCATCAGATCTCTACCTGATGGGAGTGGAATGTATACCATATAAGTACACTATATCACTCAACACTAAACACCAGTCCTGGTTTGGAACACAGATGGAGATATAACCTCCATGATCATCACATCTCTACCTGATGGAAGTGGTATGTATACCATATAAATATATTATCTCACTCAACACTAAACACCTGTCCTGGTTTAGAACACAGATGGAGATATACCCTCCATGATCATCACATCTCTACCTGATGGAAGTGGTATGTATATCACATAAATACATTATCTCACTCAACACTAAGCACCTGTCCTGGTTTGGAACACAGATGGAGATATACCCTTCATGATCATCACATCTCTACCTGATGGAAGTGGTACGTATATCACATAAATACATTATCTCACTCAACACTAAGCACATGTCCTGGTTTAGAACACAGATGGAGATATACCCTCCATGATCATCACATCTCTACCTGATGGAATTGGTATGTATATCACATAAATACATTATCTCACTCAACACTAAGCACCTGTCCTGGTTTAGAACACAGATGGAGATGTACCCTTCATGATCATCACATCTCTACCTGATGGAAGTGGTATGTATATCACATAAATACATTATCTCACTCAACACTAAGCACCTGTCCTGGCTTAGAACACAGATGGAGATATATTCTCCACGACCATTATATCTCTACCTGATGGAAGCGGTATGTTTACCATAGAAATATATGATCCCACTCAACACTTACCACCAGCCCTGGTTTAGAAAATAGATGGAGATATACCCTCCATGACCATCAGATCTCTAACTGATGGAAGTGGTATGTATACCAAAAAAATACATTATTTCACTCAACACTTAACACCAATCCTGGTTTAGAACACTAATGGAGATATACCCTCCATGATCATCACATCTTTACCTGATTGAAGTGGTATGTATAATATATAAATACATTATCTCACTCAACACTAAACACCAGTCCTGGTTTGGAACACAAATGGAGATATACCCTCCATGACCATCAAATCTCTACCCGGTGGAAGCGGTATGTATACCATTTAAATATATGTTCTCACTTAACACTAACCACAAGTCCTGGTTAGGAATACAAACGGAGATATACCTTTTAAGATCATCAAATTTATACCTGATGGAAGTGGTACGTATACCATATAAATACATTATCTCACCCAACACTAACCACCAGTCCTAGTTTTGAAGACATTTGGAGATATTCCTCTCGTGACTACATTGTTTTACGATGTGGAAGAGATAAATTTATGTGGTATGAAGACATCTTACAACCCAAACATAGATGAAACTTTTTCCCTGATGACATTCAAACTTTTACCTCATAGCAGTAGAGCGTAAACCGAAAACATACAGAATCTCAACATTGAGAATTAATCGATACTCATGTTAAGATTTACACTCACATAACTCTTACCATCAGCCCCAATTGTGATACCATGGAACTATCACCCATCGTAACTTTAAGGTCTTACCTATTGGGAGGGGTATTACACCTTATACATACACATCTCACTAACCACTTACCATCAATCCTAGTTGTGATAACATGGAACTATCACCCATCGTAACTTTAAGGTCTTACTTATTGGGAGGGGTATTACACCTTATACATACACATCTCACTAACCACTTACCATCAATTCTAGTTGTGATAACATGGAACTATCACCCATCGTAACTTTAAGGTCTTACCTATTGGGAGGGGTATTACACCGTATACATACACATCGCACTAACCACTTACCATCAATTCTAGTTGTGATAACATGGAACTATCACCCATCGTAACTTAAAGATCTTACCTATTGGGAGGGGTATTACACCGTATACATACACATCTCACTAACCACTTACCATCAATCCTAATTGTGATAACATGGAACTATCACCCATCGTAACTTAAAGATCTTACCTATTGGGAGGGGTATTACACCGTATACATACACATCTCACTAACCACTTACCATCAATTCTAGTTGTGATAACATGGAACTATCACCCATCGTAACTTAAAGATCTTACCTATTGGGAGGGGTATTACACCGTATACATACACATCTCACTAACCACTTAACATCAATCCTAATTGTGATAACATGGAACTATCACCCATCGTAACTTTAAGGTCTTACCTATTGGGAGGGGTATTACACCGTATACATACACATCTCACTAACCACTTACCATCAATCCTAATTGTGATAACATGGAACTATCACCCATCGTAACTTAAAGGTCTTACCTATTGGGAGGGGTATTACACCGTATACATACACATCTCACTAACCACTTACCATCAATTCTAGTTGTGATAACATGGAACTATCACCCATCGTAACTTAAAGATCTTACCTACTGGAAGGGGTATTACACCGTATACATACACATCTCACTAACCACTTACCATCAATCCTAATTGTGATAACATGGAACTATCACCCATCGTAACTTTAAGGTCTTACCTATTGGGAGGGGTATTACACCGTATACATACACATCTCACTAACCACTTACCATCAATCCTAATTGTGATAACATGGAACTATCACCCATCGTAACTTAAAGATCTTACCTATTGGGAGGGGTATTACACCGTATACATACACATCTCACTTACCACTTACCATCAATCCTAATTATGATAACATGGAACTATCACCCATCGTAACTTTAAGGTCTTACCTATTGGGAGGGGTATTACACCTTATACATACACATCTCACTAACCACTTACCATCAATTCTAGTTGTGATAACATGGAATTATCACCCATCGTAACTTTAAGGTCTTACCTATTGGGAGGGGTATTACACCGTATACATACACATCTCACTAACCACTTACCATCAATTCTAATTGTGATAACATGGAACTATCACCCATCGTAACTTAAAGATCTTACCTATTGGGAGGGGTATTACACCGTATACATACACATCTCACTAACCACTTACCATCAATTCTAGTTGTGATAACATGGAATTATCACCCATCGTAACTTTAAGGTCTTACCTATTGGGAGGGGTATTACACCGTATACATACACATCTCACTAACCACGTACCATCAATCCTAGTTGTGATAACATGGAACTATCACCCATCGTAACTTAAAGGTCTTACCTATTGGGAGGGGTATTACACCGTATACATACACATCTCACTAACCACTTACCATCAGACCTCGTTCAGAACAACTATGGAGATACTCCGCTTATGAGTTCATGCCTGATGGTAGTTGTCAGTAAAATATATATGTACATGGGCAAAGATATATTTGACCGAAACGAGGGTAAATTAGTGAATTATGGATATGTTATATTATCAAAGCAGAGTTTTATATATGTTCATATTACATTACAATACTGTATTTGGTAAATGAATAACGGTACTTGTTAATTCCAAATAAGACATTAAAGTTATTTATGTTTTGATATAATGATGAAGTATATCAAGTGTTAAAGAATACATCCACTACAACAGTAAATATACAAAATAAAGGTATATAATAAACTATAATAACGCAAGACATACTATGTGATTAAAGGTAAATACAATTGTTGGAACGGGCACACCCAAGAAACGCCAGTGGACAAATTACCCCGTCCATTTTCATAAAGCCTTATGTCTTCCTTTCAATACAACAGTTGCTTTAAAAACCAGATATGTTTATGATTAAAACATGTTGATTATTGACACTTTATGAATACATGTATATGTTTATAATACAATTGTCTAATTTTTTTTTTTATAAATCAGTTAAATGTTTATATTTTCTGTATTACATACAACGCAGAATCAGCTTGCTTAACGTGTGTATTATATTAAAGCCATTCTCCAATTACGAGGCTGTCAACGAATCAACAACAACAGCATTGCTTATAACCTCACTTCGCCAATATGGAATACACCTTTTATATTACTGAAGGTGAGTCGTCATTATTCTTAAAGGCAATATCTCTGTGATGAACATCATACCTTCGTGCAAAACAATAGTAACTATTATATGCACTTTTATAGTTTTCCTTTTTTTATTTTCCTGTTATGAAATAATCTTATGTTGAGAATTTCATTCCGCGCATTTCAAATTAATCTAAACGGTTATATGATTAACCAACGTTTAAATAATAGAAGAACGCGCCTTAATTTTAAGTACATTTTTTAAAAACATGTTAAAATTTTGTGATTTTTAACATTTATTGAAATGGATATAGCTAAACGAATTGGTTGACTTATACTAAATATGCATTAGAGTGTAAACGTTTTATGAGAGCGTAAGCTATGTTTTACTTGTGTATATGGACACAGATCAATATAGTGTTTATATTCTCAGGACGATGAAAATGCATGTACAGTGTTTGAAGACATTACAGTGAAACAGGAAACACTAGTTATTGGAATGAAACACGATGATACAGCCACAATCAGGCGTGAGGTTGTCGTGGAACATTGTTACTACACTCCAAATAGTTACACATGTATGTTGCTTTACCATACATATTTTAACCTTTTACATAAGTACAAGGAAATGCCAATTAGTACATGCCCGCCTCCGAACGAACTTTAGGGCAATTAAGCAACATCCATTTCTTAAACGCGCTAAAGATTCCCACTGTATTTTTGTGGACAAATAGAAAGCACAGCTTACTTTTCACTCAATCGTTACCTTTACCAGTCTCGACGCATACCACTCCTGACATCTGCCAGAGAGTTTTGTACATTTTCAAAAAAATATACTTCATTTGGGATAACCTCAATTTTCTTATGACAAAAATGTTAAAATATTTGAGGCAGTTCTCAAATACGATTTATCTACTAATCGCTTCTTCTAAATATGTAAGAAGGTCTGACGAACTAACAAGGCTGGTTCTATTTACATGGTGAGGTCAGTCCATCTTTTGCTCACGTCCATGCCGATCAGAACTTGTTAATTCTTATTTTCATGTGAATTCACATAATATATTCTAGTACATAACTTTATTTATTTTAATCACTTTATTCGTTTTTAATTACTCAATTCATTTTCATAGTTTCTCCTAACTGTATGTTAAACATTTGTATTAAGGAGGAATATACCTTTAAAATTATTTTCGAAATCAGTGGTATAATTAGTATATTATGAAACAAGAAGTAATTTCCATGTGATTTTTTTTTTTTTTCTGCGGTAAATATAACATATATTAATATGTGACGTCGTAAACATAGCGATGTCAAGCATTTTTGACGTCCCAATTCACAGCAGTAAAATCACGTGTTTTTCGATCTCAGCTGAGTTATATTAACTGTACAGATCATCACGTACACATTTTACGGATTTATGGATTAACAAATGCAAAATTTACGACGAACACCAAATTCTAGAAATACTATCGAAAAACTGAAGCTATTTTTTTTCTCGAATATTTCGAAAAAAAACGGCTTCAGATCAAAATTACAAAAAAAACAAACCAAGTGATATTTGCATATTTTTTATATGAGTTTAAGCTACATATTATACATTTATTGTGAGAGTTTTAGAAAAGTTGACAAACTAGATTTTTTTATGATATTCAATAATTTAACCCTTCAAAATAAAACGTTTAAAGCAAACGTCAACGTCGGTATACCGTATAAAGCATACAGTTTGTGATAATTAAACAAGTTTGTTCATTATATTAGTACTTTGTGCAAACTAGTTAGATATACAACTGCTGTTTAGTGTGTGTTTGGTACACGTACAAAACGTTTTTTTTATTTCACTGACACAGAACTGGATTTCAAAAAAAGTATTTCCGACTACCTCCACGACTGTTAGTGAAATATGGACATCATGGGTGTCAATTATTAGAACAACAAGTTTGTTTTTTCTGAAGGTCAGAGCAAACTGATACACATTGATAAAATGAGCGTGAAACAATACCTACTATGATTAGAAGTCAAAAGCCACGAACAAAGTATATCGTCATTGAACGTACGGTGGAGCACTCTTCCATCCAGCCCAATTGACTAATATTTAGTGTAGAAGCACACTAGTGAGCAGTCCCGTGGTCAGCTGTTACTACTTCCGATTAAATACACTTCAAAGCGGATTTGATCAAATCACCCTTTTGTAGATTAATACCTTTCCAAAACATTAAGTTACATCAAAGTTAAATTCAATATTTAAAAGAATTATGATGGAAATGCACTTTCATTTTGTTTTCGAAACAGAAAATTGAAATATTATACATAAGTATCAGAGACACATATTAATTAGTTACGTTGTAAAGCTTCCAAGCGGATTTGATCAAATCACCCTTTTGTAAATTAATTCCTTTCCAAAACATTAAGTTACATCAAAGTTAAATTCAATATCTAAAAGAATTATGATGGAAATGCACTTTCATTTTGTTTTCGAAACAGAAAATTGAAATAATACACATAAGTATCAGAGACACATATTAATTAGTAACGTTGTAAAGCTTCCAAGCGGATTTGATCAAATCACCCTTTTGTAGAATAATTCCTTTCCAAAACATTAAGTTACATCAAAGTTAAATTCAATATCTAAAAGAATTATGATGGAAATGCACTTTCATTTTGTTTTCGAAACAGAAAATTGAAATAATACACATAAGTATCAGAGACACATATTAATTAGTAACGTTGTAAAGCTTCCAAGCGGATTTGATCAAATCACCCTTTTGTAGAATAATTCCTTTCCAAAACATTAAGTTACATCAAAGTTAAATTCAATATCTAAAAGAATTATGATGGAAATGCACTTTCATTTTGTTTTCGAAACAGAAAATTGAAATAATACACATAAGTATCAGAGACACATATTAATTAGTATCGTTGTAAAGCTTCCAAGCGGATTTGATCAAATCACCCTTTTGTAGAATAATTCCTTTCCAAAACATTAAGTTACATCAAAGTTAAATTCAATATCTAAAAGAATTATGATGGAAATGCACTTTCATTTTGTTTTCGAAACAGAAAATTGAAATAATACACATAAGTATCAGAGACACATATTAATTAGTAACGTTGTAAAGCTTCCAAGCGGATTTGATCAAATCACCCTTTTGTAGAATAATTCCTTTCCAAAACATTAAGTTACATCAAAGTTAAATTCAATATCTAAAAGAATTATGATGGAAATGCACTTTCATTTTGTTTTCGAAACAGAAAATTGAAATAATACACATAAGTATCAGAGACACATATTAATTAGTAACGTTGTAAAGCTTCCAAGCGGATTTGATCAAATCACCCTTTTGTAGAATAATTCCTTTCCAAAACATTAAGTTACATCAAAGTTAAATTCAATATCTAAAAGAATTATGATGGAAATGCACTTTCATTTTGTTTTCGAAACAGAAAATTGAAATAATACACATAAGTATCAGAGACACATATTAATTAGTTACGTTGTAAAGCTCATTGCTATTGTTTTATTTTAAACGAAACCAAGTGTTCATGGTGGAATTTGTGTATAAATTTAATAAACTTGGAAGTCTGCCAATAGGCGGGGAACAAGCTATGATTATGATACGCCGGTCGAACAAACGATCTGACATATCTGTGGAAGAAGTCTTGATGTTCCCTGGACAAGTCCTCGGTGGCGATTATATCTGGCATAGCATCTTCTCCGAAGGTGAAGTCCCGGGACTTTAATATATTCAATGAAGTCACGTCGGCGTTGAAGGCTTTCACAACAACGAGCTCTGCAGATGACATCATGAATTATTGGTATTGCCTGTAAGAATATATTATTTCAAACAATAAGAATATGCAATCTGGTGAAATAATCAAATTATATTTTCAAATTTAGATCCATCGTCACAGCCAAGGACTTATATATCTCTATATAATTCCTGGTTACAGCATATATTTTGATAAAAAAATATCACTTGTTTTTTTAAGAGATAAATCATGTCTTTATTTTTCATTCAGAAATTCTTTTATTAAGGAATATTTTATTTACATAAAATGTATATTAAAATAATATTTATATATATTTTTATACTACCTGAATTTATTTGTCAAACTTCAATTGTTAAACGACAAAGGTTAGTAGTCTAGTCACATTCAATTTTGTGATACTGGTCCAGGGAATGATTTCCAGTCATGCCATTGCCAGGATGGATACCGGACTGCAACATTTGTTGACGATGATTTGTTGAGATCTTCAAGTTGACCTATAGTATCACAGTCAGGGCGTCGATACAGTTTCTTCAAAGAGGCCAATTCGCTGTCTACCAAGCAACGTGCATGGCCTGATTCTTACATTATGTACTAAATGCGTTGGTGTTTTCTGGTCATTACTAGCCACATAAAATAACCAAGTACATATTTGTTTTTGTTCTGACCTGAAGTTAAAGTATATGAAATAAAACTTTATTTAAAAGTTACATATCTTTGTTAGTGTAATGCATTAGCCAATATGTTCGTTGTATCTCAAGTTTCTTAATATATTATGCATTTATAGATAGTTATAATCATAAAAAAGTCAGACATAAAAGAAAAACAAATATAAATTTACCTGGACAGTTGAATGCATATATAGTACACGTCTCGCCACCGCTGTGTGACTGTAAAGCCCAGTCGATCATCGATATTACAGAGTTCGGACCATGACTTGATGTTCCATTTTTTTCAACGTCACATTTTCATCATTTAAGAAATTCAATTGCCAGGGAGCTCCGTTCAGACGAAATCCAAATAATTGTATTTTTGCTCAGCGTTGTAAAATACAATGGGCCCATATATCCGGCGTGACGGGGGTAAATATACATTCGGGCTGAATTTAAATGTATAATGTACATAATGGTCTGCCTCAGAGTTGCCATGGGATTGTTAATTTAATACATGTGTTGTACACATTTCTTTCTTTTTGTGCCTGCAATATCTGTTCTTTCATTGTATTTGTAGATTCCAGCTTTTCTTCTTCAGTAACATAATCAATGATGTTTTTTCTCATTTTCTGACAAGAAGCACACAAATTGTCTCTAGGTGTAGCTATTTTTACATGAGAAAGACATGTATTCCATAACTTGCAGAATGTGGTATATTCTACAGAACTGCATTCGAAGCTCTTTTCCGTACAACCAGCAAAATATTTTTCATGCACACATTTTGATGATGTATTAATTAGCAAATAAAATGCAGTACATTGTCCCGTCTCCTTAGAGTAGCTGGCTGTTGCATCCCAAATTCGTCGGCGCAATTTAAAGGTTGTTGGACGACCAATGTGATATCATCAAATTTAAGGGACTTAGATGGGTTCCGTCCTGCATATGCATGTGTTCTTGGGGTTGCACAGTGTTATCCGATGTGTGTCGTAATGTTTTGAAGGCTGTGTTTACCTTTAAAAAAAAAACAATTTGAAATGTATTCCAACATACCTGTTTTCCAAGAAAAAATACTCATATCTAATTCTCTGTCTTATCTTTCGCGTTTCGTTGATTCATTGTCTAAAAAAATCAACCAAGGTTGCCATAATGTACTTTTCTTTGTCACTCTTTTCCATTTCACGCACATGTAATCCATGTTTGTAAATATATGACAGTTGTTATAGCAACCACACCCAGTAAACGTAAATTGCATAATTCTCTGCACATCTTGGTCACCCTCTAACATTAAACTACCATATTGAGGGTCATGTTTTCTTCCGTCGTCACTATCTGAATCCAACCTTTCTTCACTTACCTTTTGAGGAAGTACCTTGCTCGTTCATCAATATTCTGGTGCAGATCATTTTCATCAATGATATCATCATCATGTATGGCTTCATTATTCTCACTGTCACTGGATTGTGAAGCAAATGGGGTAGAAATGGGTGTTTTCCTAAAATGTCGGAGAACAAACTTTCTAGCTCCTAAAAATTGAAAAAAAGATTGATACAATATATAACTGAAATCGATAATATTAATGAAACTCATAGTTTACTTTTTGCAATCTAATGCAATACATTAACTTTTAAAATAAGTCATTATAAAGTTAACTAAGATTTGACATATGAAAAATTAAATAAAATAAATTTATTTGCTGAAATGAAACTGAATGGTGATTATCACAAAAGGACATTTACAAGGTTTTTTGTTGTTGATTATATATTGGTGTTTCCATGTCGATTTCTAAAATAAAACCTAATGATATTGATTTACAGATGGTCAAATCAAATCTTTGTCTGACTCCAAGTTTGAAAAAGGTAAGAAAAGATCAATGTACATGTGTCACCCGTTCGACCTTGATATTTTAACTTACATTTTAAGTAACACTTTGGAACAAAAACCGACAATTTTCATTTTTAATATTTCTTTACTTCTTATGCATTACACTACACTGTACTAGTGCTCACATCCACAGATAACTATTTTGCTCAGTTCATAGCCTTTTTGAGCAAGGTATATGAATTAATCGAATTTCTTGTTCCTGCTCTGTTGACAGTCAATTTGCTTTTAATAAGTCATTGCTTGATTTATAGTATATCCTAGGTCGTAGTTATAATTTATTAATAATTCCTTTTTAATATTATTCAGTTTCATGTTTTAGCATCGAACACATGTTTCTCAGGGAATGATTTATGATTTTTGAAATCACTATTTAAATAGAAAAATAACACTTTTTTTATTTTAATGATATTTTCAATGTTTCAATCATACAAGAAACACATAGAGACGATTTGTTTCAGATTTTTGAAAGTTTGGCAGAACTGTCTGAATATTCACTTCTCGAAACCAATAACGATATTTTTTTTCAATATTTTCAGTTACTAGCATGTCTTTTATTTGTTTCAGAGCTTGTCGACACATCCATATGCGAAGCTTTTCGTACATATGAGGGCCGTATAAGCTATACAGATTTTATACCTGGTACGTGGTATAATTTCCATTTTATATTTTACAAGAATGTAATTTAACTGTCATAAATTTTTCTGGTATATGTACGCTAAGACTTTCATATCCGGCTGTACGATAATTGTCGTCTTTGTATTTCTGGTTCAACTTTCTTCTTTTGTTTGTAAACCACTATGTTAACATTCTTCAATTGTCTGTCCAACATGGCCAGAACCTCCAGTATTTGACTGTCGATACTGAATGAACTACGTTCATTTGTCTGTCTTACATTGCCAGAACCTCCAGAAGTTGTCTGTCCACACTGTCTGAACTATGTTTATTTGCCTGTCCAATATTGCCAAAACCTCCAGCTTTTGTCTACGTTCATTTGTCTGTATAACACTGCTTTTTTCTATTTCCTCCATTTTTCTGTCAATCATGTCCATCACTGTCTGAATAACACTGGCATAACCTCCCACAAGTGTCTGTTCAACACTGATTGAACCTCTTTCTTGTGGCTGTACAACACTGGGTAAACCTCATATATTTACCTGTCCAATTTGTCTGTACCTGTTTTATTTGTCTGTCAAACACTAACTGAACAACATATGTTTATCTGCAAAAGATTAAGGGATTTAAAGTATTGGGCAAGATTTTACAGCCACCATATGGCACATGCTATTGCTATATCTAATCATTATGACATCATCTGGCGTTTAACAACGCTCGCTATATTTAACCATTATAACGAGACATGGCACATGAAACTGATATAGACTACCCTTATGACACCACATGCTATGTGACACTGCTATATATTGTCGTTATGACGTCATCTGGCACGTAAGAACGCTATATCTTATCATTATTACGTCAGCTGCTACGTAAGAACGCTATATTTATTCATTTTTACGAAACATGGCAAACAATACTTGTATTTTGAGTCATTAATAGGCGACATGGTTCGTTTAACTGCTATATTAAATCATTATAAGGCAACATGATACGTAAAGCTGCTATATTGAATCATTATATTGCGACATGGTACGTTAGACCGCTATATTGAATAATTTAAAGCCAACATGGAACTTAAACTGCTATATATAGTATTTTGAGGCGACATGATGCGTAAAACTGCTATTTTGAATAATTATGAGGCGACACGGTAAAATCAACTGCCATACTGAATCATTATGAGGTGACATGTAAGGTGAAATTACTATATCGAATCATTATAAGGCAACATAGTACGAAAAACTGCTATATTGAATCTTTATGAGGCAAAATGGTAAGTAAAATTGCTATATTGAATAACTTTGAGGCGACATGGTACGTAAACTGCTAAATTGAATTATTGTGAGGCGACATGGTACGTACAATTGCTATATTGAATCATTATGATGCGACATGGTACGTAAAACACCTATATTGAATCATTTTAAGGCGACATGGTATCTAAAACTGCTATATTGAATCATTGCGATGCGAAATGGTACATAAGACTGCTATATTGAATCATAAGAGGCGACATAATATGTTCAACCGTTATATTAAATTATTATGAGGCGACATGGTATGTAAAACTGCTATATTGAAATATTATGAGGCGACATCGAACGTACAACTGATATATTGAATCATTATTAGGCGACATGGTACGTAAAACTGCTATATTGAATAATTATGAGGCGACATTGTACGTAAAACTGCAAATTGAATCATTATGAAGCGACATGAAATGTAAAACTGCTATATTGAATAATCATGACGCGACATTGTACGTAAAACTGCTATATTTAATCATTTTGAGGCGACATGGTGCGTAAAACTGTCATATCATATCATATCATATCATTATGAGGTGCGTAAAATTGCTATTTTATATAGTTATGAGGCGACCTATTACGTAAAACTGCTATATTTATCATTATGACACTTGTGACCAAATTCAATAAATGAAATGAACATACACAGTATAAGTTCATGTTCTGTGACATGACAATTTTTCTTCGCCCATTCATCGCCAGCCTTTATCAGCACTTTGTACATATCTAATCCAGAAAACAAAACTTGATAGATAATACAAATATCAAAAATACATTCGAATATCCATTGCATTTGAGTGCGAAGGTATTTATCAAGACTTTTTCCCAGGTTTATGTAGGTCAAGTTTAGTGACCGCATGTCTTTCTTAATGTTTTGTCAAAAATTCAATGACTCTTTATATAATGAATTTCATTAAACTGATTTTCGATTTATAGTTGCTGGGATTTATAGTTGCTAAGTTTAATTTCAAAATATTACTAGTTTCTATTACTGAATGGAACATTATAGTTATTTGTTTTCGTTTATTCAGATAGGAGGCCGCTCATGTGGATGTTGATTGATATTGGGCACACATTGGAAATAGAGATGTTGTCTTCTTTCCGCTTTCGTGGTGAATATTCGTTTTTCTGCAAATTTCCTACCAATTCAATTGAACTCAAAACGTTTTCAACAAGAAAATGACAAATTGATAAACCAAATAGAAACTATAAATCTTCATTCAAACAGAAAGTATGAATTATCAGTCTAACAAGAAATATGAATTATCGGTGAAACAGAAAATATGAATTATCAGTAAAACAAGATAATTATATAAATAATTAGTCAAACATAAACTATAAACTATCAGTCAAACAGGAAATATGAACAATCAATTAAACATTCACTATGAATTATAAGTCAAACAGAAAATATTAATTATCAATATAACAAAAAATATGCATAATCAGCGAAACAGAAAATATGAATGATTAGCCACACAGGAACTATGAATTACTAGACAAATATGAACTATGAATGATTAGCCAAACAGGAACTAGGAATGATTAGCCAAATACGAACTATTAATGATTAGCCAAACAGGAACTAGGAATGATTAGCCAAACAGGAACTATGAATTATTAGCCAAATAGGAACTATGAATGATTAGCCAAACAGGAACTATGGATTATTAGCCAAATAGGAACTATGAATGATTAGCCAAACAGGAACTATGAATGATTAGCCAAATAGGAACTATGAATGATTAGCCAAACAGGAACTATGAATGATTAGCCAAATAGGAACTATTAATGATTAGTCAAATAGGAACTAAAAATGATTAGCCAAACAGGAACTATGAATGATTAGCCAAACAGGAACTATGCATTATTAGCCAAACAGGAACTATAAATAATTAGCCATACAAGAACTATGAATGATTAGCCAAACAAGAACTATGAATGATTAGCCAAACAGGAACTATGAATTATTAGCCAAACAGGTACTATAAATGATTAGCCAACTAGAAACTATGAATGATTAGCCAAACAGGAACTATGAATGATTACCAAACAAGAACTATAAATGATTAGCCAAACAGGAACTTTGAATTATCAGCCAAATAGGAACTATGAATTATTTATATTGAGATATAAATAGATAACACTTACGATTTAATGTTTAAAAAAATCATTAAATTTTCCTTTTTTATATTTAAAATTATTAAACAAGACGGTATTGAAGATAGATGAGGTACATAATTATGGTGTCTGTTTTCTTGGATGCATATTATATGAATATTAAAAGCAAAGCTCAATATCTAGCTGCAAACCAAACATTTGACAGAGTATGACCAATTATTAGTAATAATTCGATTTAAATACGTTTTGATTTGTAATCTTGAGCAAGAATAATGTGATATTTGTTATTTGAAACTTTTTCAGTGCATTAAAGCTAACATTTGGATTAAATAATAAATTATTGTTTTCTATGAATATAACAGTTCTATCGTGTTTGATTTATAAATACTCTGTCATTTAGCCAAGTGATGTTTTGCAATGTTTTTTTTTCAGAAATCGACACTGCCATAAGTGGTATGTATATCAGTGACAGCAAATGGAACTTCTTTAGTTACGGTGCTCAAATAGTCCGTTACAACGTGTACACATCGGAGAATCAGGATTTTGCTGAATTAAAGAGGTAACCTTGTTTACATTGTATATATCGCTATTAAACTAATAATGCTACAGCAATAAATAAGTCCAGTGTTGTTTTAATTAACCCATTTTATACTGTTATTAATCAACAATATTTGGTTGTTTCTTGTTCTGGATTTGACATCTTGAATGAGATAAATATTTTCCTTGCTCAGAACATACCTTTTGACTTACAGTATATATCGACCTATCGCACAATATCCATCCGCTTTGTGCTGGGTCAGTAATGCGCAGTATCGCATGACATAGGTTGATAATGTGACACAAGGGGAGCATTGTACACGCCATCAATTGATACTTCTAAATTGATTTTAATCCAATCTGACAATAACTATGACCAGGACTTTCCGTGCTTCAAACAAGTATGAACGTTTGTGTTTCCTTACTATTCGGCAGAAGAGATACAAGCAGAGCTGTCTTGAAAGCTATTAGTTTATAGTTATTTATTTTAGCTCGATTGCGATGAAAGCTCAGAGCTAATATGAACCTCTCTCGAGTCCGTTTCCTGGGTAGAACCAGTACTGAGTGTTGTTTTATGAGAGGCATTGGGTCGACCGGGGGATCGAACCCGCAACCTCTGGCGTGAGCGGCAAACACTCTATCCATTAGACTACCGCCCCGCTTGAAAGCTATTGAACACTACTAAATAAACCATCCAAGAGTAACATCACAAGAAAGTGTACAAATTAAGTAATCTTTATCAAATTGGGTAAAGTGAAATATATAGACACTCTACCAGTAGACAAAGGCCGGACAACAGTGCTTCTCATTCGGTCCTAATATTAACAGAAAATAGAAAAATACTAAAGCGAGATAAAACGACATAAGACATTCTTAAAAAGTGCCCCGTCGAGAACAGTCAAAGACAAACTGATAACCATACTACAAAATCTAAAAAGGAACGTCCAGTTATCTGAACAACAACACAACAGATTATATCCTATCTCTGAAACTGTCCCCAAACTCTATGGCTTTCCAAGATACGCAATAAAGAAGCGCCCCAATCACCACCTAGACCACAACCGATCAGTGATTAGAACTTTATTCAATCGTGCAGAGAAACAGGTGACCTATGAAAAAGAAATCCAAAATTGAATACGTGAAAACTGCACTACGAACAAACAGTTACTCAGAGTGTAATCCCCATAAACCAAAATGAGAAGTTAAAGATTAAGGGGAGAAAGGTCAATGTTAAAATAACACTCTGGCGAGGAACATCCGAAGCCTTACATAGAATTTTCAAAAAATATGGCGTGAATATATATACCAACTCGACCATTCATGAACATTTGACAACACTGGATACCCCATTAAACCTGAAAACACCAAGGTTATAACATACAATCGCGAGGACATGCTCATAATGTGGTGAGGCAAAGAAGTGATAGCAATAAATTAAAGAATAACCGTCGCAGAATCGGAACGAATGACTAGAGTTTTCTCCGGTGTACAATGCTTCCCTTGTATCACGTGACCATCCTACGTCACGAAACACTACCCATCACATTGACTATATTGAGAATAAATTACTAGAGGAAAAAAAACGATAAGAAGTGCTTAGTTAACGATTTTTAGGTTGCCGAAATGTTATAGTCAAATTTGGTATCGAACGAAAGGTTAGCTCCTGTAGTCTATGGATATGGCAAAATTAGTTTTAATGTGAAAGTGGGTTTGAATATTGTTACAGCTGCGAAAAAAGGTGACCCAAAATGTCCATGAAATAGTAATAATAATAGTTTTATTTTGTTAAACTAATAAAATGAATAAGAAACATCCAATGTTTATATTATTTATAATATCAATACATAATCTTTCCTTCAATTCTATTCTTTTGGTAGTATTTAAGTGGTTTATTGGCAATGAAAGTAATCAGAACAAATTCGGGAAAATTTATAAAAAATATTTTAAATGCATATCAAATATTATAAATAATTGATATACAGCCAAATTAAATAACAAAACAAAGATAAATTCCTCTGCCGTATATTTCCAAATTATTTGATAAAAAAGGGTTTAATTTGTTTACAACCGCCAAAAGATGACTCAAAATATGCAAAATATCATTAAACATATAAATTTGAATTGAAAACAGTTTATTTTTTATACATGCGTTTTATCACGATATCGGGATGTAATATTTATTTTGTTTTCAAAAGTGTGTCGTCTGTTAGAATGCAATTGACAAAGAATGGAATTCGGTGAAGAGAACAATATGAAGACACTGTTTACACTACGAGGGCCATTTGAAAAAAACCTAATTAGTGATCGGATAGTGTTTTAATGGATAACCTTTTGACAAATGACTAGTATTTATCCTTCGAAGTATTATCCCTTAGTTTGAACACACTTTTCCAATCGATGTGGCCATTTTGTAAATGTGTCCTTGGAGGCCTGTTTCGGGATACCTTTCAGACACTGGAAAAGCACTGATCAAACGTGTGTGCACTCATGCAGGCTTTAAAATGTTGATTCAACCAAAACTCACAGGGAGAAACGTCAGAGCTGTATGTGGTAAAGCATAAATATAGTTCTGTGTCAAATAATCATTTACGAAAGCAGACGTGTGCAGGTGCGTGATCATTAACTCACTGAGCTGTGTGCACCGGTCTGTTTGGACGCGCTGTAGCATTGTGTTGTATAACAACAGAAATACATGGTCACGGTAAACTATTCCCGTAACTCCAGCGTGATCTAATACTAGTACACGAGTCATTATTGCTTCCGAAGAATATATAGCTTTTTCCCTGTCAGAAGCCACATATATAGGTAGCACAGGCCGGGCCTCATTTTCAATCCATTTACTTCCATCTTTAAACAATTGCATCCATCTTCTTGAAGTTGGATATGACAGTGCCTTGTCGGTATATACAAAAGCCAAATGAAGATTGGCTTCCGAAGCGGAATTACATAAGCGCCCTGACTTAACATTACATTTTTACTCTTTCGTAATATTGCAGCTGTTTTCGGTCATAACCATGTGCTATCCAGGTGCAATTTATACTTACTTGGCACGTTAAACCAGTACAATATTTGCACAGATCGATAGATAACGTTTATTGCATTCTAGCGGTATATTTTAGATGTGCATACATTTTTATTACGCAATGTAAAAAATGACTGATAAATACTTTTCAAACGACTCTCGTATTCTATCAATATGCATATGGAATATGAGAGAAAATTACTTATCTATTGAACCAGAATTAACACACAACATCAAAAAATCATTTTCTATACACTAATCTGGAGTGGCCGTGGTTACCACCATTTTATATATTGATATAATAATATGAGATTCATAAAACATATATCTTATCAATTCACATTTTTAACATAAAATAAGTCGTTAAAATTTAATAATCTGATTGTTGGTGTAAGTCGCCCAGTTATATTTTTGGCGATTTATCAAGCTGATTATTGGTGAAATTGCAATGAGCATACAGTAGGAAACTCCAAAGATTATACAGTAGGAAACTCCAAACATCATACAATAGGAAACTCCAAACATTATACAATAGGAAAGTCCAAACATTATACAGTAGGAAAATCCAATCATCACACAGTAGGAAACTCCAAACATCATACAGCAGGAAACTCAAAACATTATACAGCAGGAAACTCCAAACATCATACAGTAGGACACTCCAAACATTATACAGTAGGACACTCCAAACATTATACAATAGGACACTCCAAACATTATACAGTAGGACACTCCAAACATTATACAGCAGGAAACTCCAAACATTATACAGTAGGACACTCCAAACATTATACAGTAGGAATCTTCAAACATCATACAGTAGGAAACTCGAAACATCATACAGTAGGACACTTCAAACATTATACAGTAGGAAACTCAAAACATTATACAGCAGGAAACTCCAAACATTATACAGTAGGACACTCCAAACATTATACAGTAGGGAACTCCAAACATCATACAGTAGGAAACTCCAAACATCATACAGTAGGACACTCCAAACATTATACGTAGGAAACTCCAAACATTATACAGTAGGACACTCCAAACATTATACAGTAGGAAAGTCCAAACATACAATAGGAAACTCCAAACAATATACAGTAGGAAACTCCAAACATTATACAGTAAGAAACTCCAAACATCATACAGTAGGAAGCTCCAAACATCATACTTTAGGAAACTCCAAAGATATACAGTAGGAAACTCCAAAGATTATACAGTAGGAAACTACAAACATCATACAGTAGGAAACTCCAAACATTATACAGTAGGAAACTCCAAACATTATACAGTAGGGAACTCCAAACATTATACAGTAGGAAACTTCAAACATTACACAGTAGGAAACTCCAAACATTATACAGTAGGAAACTTCAAACATTATACAGTAGGAAACTCCAAACATTATACAGTAGGAAACTTCAAACATTATACAGTAGGAAACTCCAAACATTATACAGTAGGAAACTCCAAAGATTATACAGTAGGAAACTCCAAACAATATACAGTAGGAAACTCCAAACATTATACAGTTAGAAACTCCTAACATAATACAGTAGGAAACTCAAAACATTATAAACTAGGAAACTCCAAACACTTTCATATAAAATTTGTTGAGGGGAAGAGAACATTTTAACCCATTTTCGAATATTTGTTTTAGGTCTTACCTAGTTACAATGTACTCATCCCTGTTTTACATGCATTTGTGACTTTTACGTATTGCTAAACGATAACGATCCGTTAATATACCACATATTAATAGATACGTGAAGTATCAGTGTATAATGTTAAACGAACCATCGATTATATAACATACTTTCATACATATGTGTAGCATCAATGTATAATATTAAACGATAACGAACAATCAAAATAAGTTACCTTTATACAAATCTGTAGCCTCCATGTATCACTTTAATTGATTACGAGCATTCATACATATGTGTAGTATCAACGTATAATATTAAACAATAACGATCCATCAATATAATATACCTTTATTCATATCTGTAGCATCCATGTATCGTCCTCATGGATAACGATAATTCATACATATGTGTAGTATTACTGTATAATATTAAACAATAACGATTCATCAATATAACATACCTTTATTCATATCTGTAGCATCCATGTGTGTTGTTTATGAATAACAATCATTCATACATATGTGTAGAATCAATGTATAAAACTAAACAATAACGATACATCAATATAACATTCCTTTATTCATATATGTAGCATCCATCTATGTTATTATAGATAACGATCATTCATACATATGTGTAGAATCAATATATAATACTAAACAATAACGATACATCAATATAACATACCTTTACTCATATCTGTAGCATCCATGTATGTTGTTTATAAATAACGATCATTCATACATATGTGTAGAATCAATGTATAATATTAAACAATAACGATCCATCAATATAACATACCTTTATTCAAATCTGTAGCATCCATGTATGTTGTTTATAAATAACGATCATTCATACATTTGTGTAAAATCAATGTATAATATTAAACAAAAACGATCCAATAATCTCAATTGCTTGTTTATTACAGGCCAGGAAAAGGCAGATACATGTCATTTGCAGTAAATGATGACTATGTTTCAAAATGGCTCCATCTAATTCCTTTAATACATATGTGCCCTTCGTCGAACGATCATGGTGAGTTTAGGAGTTTCATTTCAAAATAAGAAATGCCATTAATGTATTTTGTCTACTGTCTCAACATTATGTTGACTCTAGGTTTTAAACCGCCAATTAAAGGCAGCATGAGTCATGTCTATTTTAGGAGTAACATATGTATGGAAGTGAAATGTCATAAAATAACAGTGCCAATACATCAAAAGACATTAGGAGAAATCACTGTCTGGGTTGAACGACGAAAGGTTATGTCATCTTAATATCGTGCCTATATAATTGTGCAATAAAATGACAGAAACGAACATGGTAAGTTGACATAAAATACAAGGCAGTCTTAACAATATAAAAGAGTTATTTAAAAACTAAAGTGAACTACCTCTTATAACTACTATATAGGAGAACAATTGAGACACTAAGTGTGAAGTCATTAAAATCTTTATATTTCGTTTGCAAAATAATGACGTCATTCAAATACATAAATCGTTAAAGCCATGTTTATGAGTGAAAAAACAACGAAAGCTTCAATAGTAAGATAATTTTAGAAACTTACGTTCATATTTAGACACAACTTACATATTCCTAAGATGGACGTCATCCTTTAGGCCAGGAAGAAAATTAAAAATAATTACGGCGCTATGCTTTAAAACAAAATAAATCTATAGAGTTAACAATAATTTGAAATGAATTTGAAGATAAGTAAACTGAAGACGAGGGCCTCATTTCCTTAATTCTGACGGAATTTAGCGTAGATCAAAACGACATAACCAGTTTTTTGTCTTTTCAAATCAACAAATAAATTTGTATAATTTTAATATTAAGTATAATTTGTGATTATCTGGATCATATCAGGTGCGAAATTGTTAAGCAATATTTTTTTAAACTCGCTATTGTTGCCCATATTCAAATTTGATCTGACCCGTGGAATAACGTAAATGATTTAGAAACTATATCCGTAAACGTCCGAAAATTTGCGGGAATCATCGATTAAATTTGGGTAAGAGGTTATGTTTCAACTTAGATTTATATCGCCGATATTCCTTTATATCACAGTTGTTATATATGTGATTGTTGCTCTGTCTATCTGAGTTCAATTCCTTAACAAGATTGTTTTATTTTCCTTGCCAACATTATGTTTTTCCTATAGTGTTCAATAAAAGGCTTTTAATATAGAAACAATTAAATTCCGACAAAATGAAAAACAATTTGTCCATAAATGCATTGATATATTGGCACATATCTAGCGATCGTTCTAATACTGAAGGACGACGAAGTTGGTCGAATATATGCGATTGAATCAAAAGATTTCTCCATCAGCGAAGCAGCTAATTTGCATATTATAATAACTGATTGGTAAATTTAGATTTAAAAGACGACTTATTCAAGTTTAAGAGAGATACTGGTCGTTAAAAATACACCGAAGGCCATGGCAATTCACGTATTCATAATATGTTTTCTTTCTGTATAACAGTTATATCATAATAACTATATTGGTTATGTCGCCACTATTGATCTTACAAGTAATGCAACAAAGATAACATGGTTATTTAGAAATTCGTCACATGACATGAAGCATGGGTGATATAATATGCCCATTAAGCAAATGACACACGTCAGCATCGTTTAAATCAGCATTTTAAAACACAAACAAGAAAATCACACTTCGTTAATGCTTTTCGCTAATGATAACTCAAGTGTACTCATCAAATCGGGTTCTAAGATATCCTGTAAATACGAAGTAATACCGAACTTACTTATGTCACTAAATTATTTACAAACAGCTTATCGGAAGCAGTGATTAGATAAATTATATAGATAGTAAATACTTTACCCTACACGACAATTTCTAGAAAGGTGAAGTCATTATTTACTGGATAAAGTTGAGAATATTTTATCTCCACCCAACCCACTATAAGGAGACAAAATAATTTTAAATTACCTTGGGTGTTTGTCCCTTTGTTATTCCTTGATGGCGTTAAAATGGCGCTTATATTTAAACAAACATACAAATTGCCTGTTTGTTGCAAATTGAAAGAATGCGGAACACATGTTTGACATATTACGACAATGTGAATAACTACAAGCAATCTCGATTCAACTTCAAGATAGTACTTAAAGATCGTTTGTCAAATAGACAATAGTTTGTGTCTGCTGCATATTTTTGTTGCTAAGAAACTGACTTGAACAGTTGTTTCAATATCAAAGGTAAGTACACATCGCGAGTTCATCCGTCTGACCGACCATTTATCAATCAATTCGTAAGTGAATTCGTCGGCTCCATTATTTTTTTTCACCGCAAATCGTGTCCATTGAATGTACTTTTGAATAACTTTGCACGACTGTTGATATGATATACAGATTTTAACTCTCGATCACGTTGGTTCAAGGTCAAGATATTAAAAGTAAAAACGCAGTACGAGGGGAGTTCAATAAGTAATATTATACGTACAATAGATTATTAACCGTGACCATATAAATCGTGAAATTTCACAGTCTTATAGATTTATTTTTTGTGCATCCAATAATATCAATAAACATATCGTGTCATTTTCCAATTTTTTAATCGTCGTTTTGACCACATAAGTCGAATATAGTTTGAAAAAGAGCTAATAAATGTGTGCATGTACGAAGCTGTATGAGTGCGCGTGCACAAGTGGAGGTCGTGCATCGCGCACTTTTATATGTATATGGTAATAGCAAAAAGTTAAACTTGCATCACAAACAGACTATGGACTTATTTCAAAAACTGTTAAAACTATTAAAAGAAGTACATTTCTGTTAATCGAAATAAATTTGAAGGTTTGGACCAAATATTATCAAGATAGTATGTGCTGTTTTCATTTCGTTACCAATGATGCAATACTTAGTGAACGTCCCTCGTATTTCGTGTCCGCTGTATATTGTATCGGGGTTTTAATCACCACCAATGCATGTGTTAGACATCTACATTCCACCCGTTATTCCACTAAATGTTTTCTGCATGTGTTAGACATCTACATTCCACCCGTTATTCCACTAAATGTTTTCTGCATGTGTTAGACATCTACATTCCACCCGTTATTCCACTAAATGTTTTCTGCATGTGTTAGACATCTACATTCCACCCGTTATTCCACTAAATGTTTTCTGCATGTGTTAGACATCTACATTCCACCCGTTATTCCACTAAATGTTTTCAGGATTTCTAATATAAGGACTGTCATTTTTCTTGTTATACACCATAAAAAACAACACCACTGGTGTTGAAAATATTACTTTTATTTGAATTAAGCTTACGACTGTATTACGTCTAATGTATATTTCGAATATAAAGAATTGTTTTCTTCATGACCTGTTGTAAAATGCTTAATGTTTGTCTTTCACAATAAAGTTTCAAAGATGGGTTGCAACAAAGAACTCGGAATGACCGGAGGTATGATAGTTGATTTTCGAATTACAGCGTCGTCATGGCAACCGGGTTATCCTCCTGAACTGGCACGTCTTTTCCATGCTGAGTGGTGTGCAGATGCCTTTGATACAGATCCATTTCTACAGGTATAATAAAGATATAGAATTCAACGGGTATGCTTTGTAATTATTCATAGACCGAATGATTGCGTTTGTTGTCATTGTGTGGTGTTTAGCGTCGCTTTCCACAATGACTCAGTTATATTACTACAGTGTCTATTTTACGCAGTATTTTATACACTGCCACACTGGATTAGCATGCCGTAGACACACGGTATGATACGCCATCCAATTACATTATACCGACAACGGGCCAACCAGAACTATCCTTTCAATGCTGAAAACCAAGCGAGGAAACTTCTAGTACCATTTGTTCAAGTATTTGGTGTGACCCGGCAGGAGAACGAACCTACAAATTTCCGGAATCAAGGCGGCCGTTCTACAACCAGACCACGCTGTGGTGACGAATGCTTACCAGACCACGCTGTGGTGATGAATGCGTACCAGACCACGCTGTGGTGACGAATGCGTACCAGACCACGCTGTGGTGATGAATGCGTACCAGACCACGCTGCGGTGATGAATGAGTTTGTTATACTAATAAAATATTTGGCTGGTTTTCACGCATGTCAAATTAATCCAAATGAAAAAAGTTAAAAATGTGAAGTGAAATTATAATGCTTGCCTGCTATCTGGCTCTAATTTTTTTTTGTTTATGCGTTATTTTATAAGTAATTAAACCTAGATAATGAAAGTTGGAACGTCTCCATTGTGATTTGAAACTGATAGTAAATTCATTGATAAGTACATACTGGACATGTAAATATGTGATGAATATGAATACTTGTATTTGGCCGTGTGATACATTTCAGATAGATCTTCTGATTCCAACCAATGTAGAAGGAGTGATTTTGTATAACTGGTTTAAGCAGGTAGAATTAAAACAAACTAACATGTTTGTTCGAAAGACTGTTCCATTCGGATGTCGATCATTTCATGTGACGTATGGAACAAGTCTGGAATCGATGTATGAAACATCAAGACAGGTATTGGTTAAATAACCGTGTTATATGACAATTTACTATTTACCATATTAAATACATATTTATGATTAAAGGATCATTCGTTACATATAAGGAAACCAAGAAAATATTAAAGTCAGCTTCGTTTAAATGCATTTGTTCGTGAATAATAACAAAATGTGTAACATCCTTCATATTTCCTAGCACTGGTGTCGTATAAGATTCACACACACTTCCGGTAGTCTACGTTAGCGGTAATGAGATCTACACGTTTGGAAAATCACATGCATTCTAACTGTGGGGATTATTTATTCAATTGAATATTTAGCGTCATTTTATGCCATTAAGGCTTACATACAATCTTTCCTGGGATCCTGGAAGGTTAATCGTAACCCATCTCCGGAAGTAACTGATACATTTCTACATAAATCAGCGATGGGAAACTAATGTGAAGGAGACACAATGTAGTACATCAATACTTATGGAGAATATTGTCGGGTAGGAGACGCAATGTAGTATATCAATACTCATGGAGAATATTGTCGGATAGGAGACGCAATGTAGTATATCAATACTCATGGAGAATATTGTCGGGTAGGAGACGCAATATAGTATATCAATACTCATGGAGAATATTGTCGGGTAGGAGACGCAATGTAGTATATCAATACTCATGGAGAATATTGTCGGGTAGGAGACGCAATGTAGTATATCAATACTCATGGAGAATATTGTCGGGTAGGAGACGCAATGTAGTATATCAATACTCATGGAGAATATTGTCGGGAGAATATTGTCGGGTAGGAGACGCAATGTAGTATATCAATACTCATGGAGAATATTGTCGGGTAGGAGACGCAATGTAGTATATCAATACTCATGGAGAATATTGTCGGGTAGGAGACGCAATGTAGTATATCAATACTCATGGAGAATATTGTCGGGAGAATATTGTCGGGTAGGAGACGCAATGTAGTATATCAATACTCATGGAGAATATTGTCGGGTAGGAGACGCAGTGTAGTATATCAATACTCATGGAGAATATTGTCGGGTAGGAGACGCAATGTAGTATATCAATACTCATGGAGAATATTGCCGGGAGAATATTGTCGGGTAGGAGACGCAATGTAGTATATCAATACTCATGGAGAATATTGTCGGGAGAATATTGTCGGGTAGGAGACGCAATATAGTATATCAATACTCATGGAGAATATTGTCGGGTAGGAGACGCAATGTAGTATATCAATACTCATGGAGAATATTGTCGGGTAGGAGACGCAATGTAGTATATCAATACTCATGGAGAATATTGTCGGGTAGGAGACGCAATGTAGTATATCAATACTCATGCAGAATATTGTCGGGTAGGAGACGCAATGTAGTATATCAATACTCATGGAGAATATTGTCGGGTAGGAGACGCAATGTAGTATATCAATACTCATGGAGAATATTGTCGGGTAGGAGACGCAATGTAGTATATCAATACTCATGGAGAATATTGTCGGGTAGGAGACGCAATGTAGTATATCAATACTCATGGAGAATATTGTCGGGAGAATATTGTCGGGTAGGAGACGCAATGTAGTATATCAATACTCATGGAGAATATTGTCGGGTAGGAGACGCAATGTAGTATATCAATACTCATGGAGAATATTGTCGGGTAGGAGACGCAATGTAGTATATCAATACTCATGGAGAATATTGTCGGGTAGGAGACGCAATGTAGTATATCAATACTCATGGAGAATATTGTCGGGAGAATATTGTCGGGTAGGAGACGCAATGTAGTATATCAATACTCATGGAGAATATTGTCGGGTAGGAGACGCAATGTAGTATATCAATACTCATGGAGAATATTGTCGGGTAGGAGACGCAATGTAGTATATCAATACTCATGGAGAATATTGTCGGGAGAATATTGTCGGGTAGGAGACGCAATGTAGTATATCAATACTCATGGAGAATATTGTCGGGAGAATATTGTCGGGTAGGAGACGCAATGTAGTATATCAATACTCATGGAGAATATTGTCGGGTAGGAGACGCAATATAGTATATCAATACTCATGGAGAATATTGTCGGGTAGGAGACGCAATGTAGTATATCAATACTCATGGAGAATATTGTCGGGTAGGAGACGCAATGTAGTATATCAATACTCATGCAGAATATTGTCGGGTAGGAGACGCAATGTAGTATATCAATACTCATGGAGAATATTGTCGGGTAGGAGACGCAATGTAGTATATCAATAATCATGGAGAATATTGTCGGGTAGGAGACGCAATGTAGTATATCAATAATCATGGAGAATATTGTCGGGTAGGAGACGCAATGTAGTATATCAATAATCATGGAGAATATTGTCGGGTAGGAGACGCAATGTAGTATATCAATACTCATGCAGAATATTGTCGGGTAGGAGACGCAATGTAGTATATCAATAATCATGGAGAATATTGTCGGGTAGGAGACGCAATGTAGTATATCAATAATCATGGAGAATATTGTCGGGTAGGAGTACGAACTCGCGGTCCCTAGATTGATAGTCAGACGCACTAACGACTGAGCTAATCGGGGCAGACAAAACTAGGGGAAAATATGCATTTACGTACAGACATTATTTCGTATAAACGGCGACAAGAATCAATAAAAATATAAACTATTTAAACTGCATGAATGTATTTCAATTATAAAATAACAATAAGGATATTAAAGTATGAAAACAAAAAACATCATCGTAATGAACTCTAGCATCGGTATAATAAAATATCAATGGTTTAGATAAAAAACAGAAATAATAAATATGAAGTGCAACATATATACATATAAATTTAAAAACATGCACTTACTTTGATTTAAAATTATGCATATTATACATGTTTACATATAATTAATCAGTAGTTATTGAAGCAACGGTCAATCGGATGCAAGTTTTCTTTTTTAAACTAACATAACTTAAGAAACATGAAAAATGATTTAAGACACCATGCGAGTTTACTATAACAACATAAAAATATGTTTAGATAGTCGGGATTGTTTTGTAAATACCCTGCGCAAATGCATTTTTGGTGTGTATATCAATAAACTAGACAGCTGCAATCGGCGAGAATTCGAACGGGAAACACGCGATCTGTTATTGTCTAACGAAATGTATAAGAAATGATAATGTATGTGTTGTAACGGCTAAACATCGTGAAAGAAAGAGGAGGTTTCATGTTAAAATATAAAATAAAAGAAAAACAATTTATGCTCGTAACAGCACCGCCTTAATGTATACAAAGAAGGGAGGCTAAACAAATAATCAAATATACTAATTGATCAGCTGATTATCAATTAAGAAATCTACTAGAATTTCCAGAAAACGAAACTTTATAAATGAGAATTTCACGCAAAATAATGTTGATATTAAAATTATCGATGAGCAAGATTAAGAAATAAAGTTTAGCGAAGTGTTTGTTAATTAGAATAAAAACCCTGGAATTGATTTATTAACGTCTGAAAGTTTGTTCAATATTAAATTCATCTTTATACAAACTATATACATGTACATGCTTCCTAATATGAACAGTAAATTGGACAAATATAAATTAGCGAATTTAACTGCAACCGTGTGTTATAAAATCCTACCCTCTATCCCATAATGAAGACTAACTACATACAATTAAGTACTGTATCATTAAATATTCAAAACTTTTAACAGGCAATGTAAAGTTATTACTATGGCATGTTATCAATGGCATATCAGTCACACAACACAATCATATTACCATTACTGATATACCAACACTACTTATGTACATCAGTTATAGACACTTTTTCTGAAATTAGGTCTATCATTATGTTATAGGGGATGGTGATAAGATTTCTATGACTGATATCCAGTTCAAAAAGTTAATTAAAAAACAAACAATCTTATTTCTTGAAATTCAGGGGATACTTTCAATATTATGAGACCTGTTTTATAGCAATGATTTCATGTTGACTGTATCATTCAATAATGAAAGTTATCAAACGATGTATATTTGAAGTAATAGACACATTGACACATTAATCGGAAATACGTAAACAATCGTTGACATTTTATCTGATACCCTTTCTGTGGGCAACTTCGAGGGTTACGGCAATTGTATCATATTAAATGGTCTTGCCAGGTATTCATGTTTATTGTTTGAGTATATTTCTAGAATTAAGGTTTTAAAGTAGAACCCTTTGATGCAAAGAGCACTTGACCAATATTGGTCGATATTTTCAATGCCATTTGAACAGAGCTGACACATGTCGATATATTATTTCCAGAAACACCATAATGTTAGTATTGTTGTTTACGACACCGGGTTAACGTAGTGTGTGTGTGTGTGTGTGTGTGTGTGTGTGTGTGTGTGTGTGTGTGTGTGTCTAACGTGACATCTGCTCGGTGGACAATATATTTTGGAGACACAGTGAATGAGACCGTGATGCTTATTGACCGGTAATGATGATGTAAGTGTCCAAGATATTATGTATGTGTTTGTCAGATTATCTGAGGGAATAGTTGTTACCTTCGTTAAATTGATGTGCCGGTTATTCCCGTGATAGGTCGCTGGCTATGTTAAATATAAAATAGTATGCGATTCATTTACTTGCACTGTTGAAAAGTCAAGATAGAGAATGTCGATTATTTCAATATTCATGAGTGAAAATTTATTGACATTTCACTGAATCAACGTTTTTATCTGCTGTTTTATGCTTAAAAATAGATATATTACCATTTATTATTTCACTATTGTATACGCAATTAACTCACTATTCAGTCTCTAGAATTCATCAGAAAAGCATTTATGTATTGTTTGATTTTAGATAGATTCTCACAGACTGAGATGTTTGAAACAAACTGATGAATAACAACAAATAAATAAATAAATAAATAAATAAATAAATAAAAAAAAAAAAAAAAATAAATAAATAGATAAATAAATAAATAAATAAATAAATAAATAAATAAATAAATAATCATTATCATCATATTGTTGTGCCAGTCTTGTGTTTTCTTATCATTATTTATTATTTCTTGTTAACATTTATTCACGTTTTTCTTTACAAATCTACCAGTTGCATTTACAAAATTGTAAATATCTCTCAAATGACAATGCAACAATAGCCAATTATCAAAGCTAAATCTTGCTAATAAGTATCTGTGATAATATTTTACAATCATGCATTTAATTTAAATACTTTATAATTATTTTATTCATATCGGTGTCGTTGACTGCCACATACCTATCCACTACCGTATTGATCTGTTTTTTCAAGTACCGACTGGACCAATCACGACACTATGAAGAACCACAGCAATTCTTATTCAAGACACCGTTTCTGGCAAGATATGTTCGAATTTACCCCGAACCTATTCTAAACACGAGCTGTCTGAAAGTAGAACTCATCGGCTGCAAAACACTTGGCATGTTATAACATTTTGTCTTTACTTCTGTTGTTAAATACCATAAAACAGACCCGGTTTAAGGGAATTAATATTATTTAATATTAGCACCATTAAGGTTACGGTGTATTCATATTCATCACGTAATGAATATAACATTGACGTCATGAATCATCCGTTGTGTACATCGATATATATTATGACACCAATGTATATGCACAGTAAACATATAAAATCGTATTGAAAACGTTTGAAGTATATCTATTTGTTTCTGGCTTTCGACATATAATTATTTACTCTGTATTTTTTTGGAAAATAAATATTGTAAACAAATATGATGTTTGATGTTTAATACCTACACTCCTTTTGAATTGCATTTAACGGTTTTCTGTAAAATAAAAGTTCTATCAAAGTAAGGGAGTATACATATATAGCTTTAGACTTTAAAATCGCAGAAATATAAAGCAGGGATGGTAATGTATGGGGATGTACACATCTTATTAAAATACAGATGTTACTTCAACTTGTTATCTCTATTGGCCATAGGCCAGCAGTGCTTATGCCATGGTAAATTGTCCGTCGTCCGTCGTCCGTCATCCGTCGTCCTTCCGTTAACTGTTTTCGTGTAGACGCGATAGCATTCCAAATTTTTCTTTGACTCTTAACCAAACTTGGACCTCAGATATATAAACACAAGCTCTCAGACGAGTTATACAGATATCCTCGCTACAGGGCTTATAAGCAAATTTTTAGTAAAATTTACAAAGTAACATTTTTTTTATAAAATTCAATGTCTAAACCTTTGATATTTTACGTGTAGCATTGCATGTATGTCCTCTGAAAGTTTTGTGAAGTCGGGTCCCTGGGGTTAAATTTTGACCACCACATGGGTCATGGTTTTACATAGAGTTATAAATTGAAAACGTTGTAGATGCGAGACAACCACATTTTCATTGAATCTTAACCAAACTTACACAGCAGTTACATAACAACACAATCTCAAACAAGTTCTTGAACCGGTGTTGACCATAATTGCCCCCGCTTTCGGCCTTATTAGCACATTTGATAGGAAACGTTTAAAAACATTTTATCTGAAAGATTATCAAAAGTTGTTTTTTTCCAGTAGAGCGATTCAGGCTCTCTTGTGACTCTTGAGTTTAAGTTATGATCATAACATGGTATTAGAGAATATGACAAAATCTACATAAGGCTTGGAGTAGTGGATGGATTTTTACTTTGATTGTTAAAACATTTCAAAGTTGCAGAATGTTTCGAATATGGTAGCATTAAATTTAGTTGTAATAAAGAACTTCGTTGGTGTCTGTATGTCTCCGAAACGGGGTGTTAAATACTACACCAAGGTATATTGGAATAAATTTTGAACGTCATGTGTCTGAATACTTTTCTATTTAGTACATATACAGGGCGTATTTTCTTTTCTTTTTCAAATAATATTTAGCTCTGGTATATGTGTTTATTTCACTGTTGAATATATACTGTATTACATTAACGTGTATCAACACGACTTAAACAATTACCATTTTTCTAACATAGTGTAAAGCTATCTTATTAAATCTGGTTGACAGTCCCTTATAATGAACGCATACATACACATACATTCATTGAAAATATTCATGTCAATATTAAAAGTTTTTACATATTTGAATATCTATATATTTCAAACGATCTCGCGATTTCGTTATATCATCCAAGTTTGGATGAGACGGCTAGCCAATAACGTGGAAGTAAGGATTCGGGCAGTCAACATGTGTTGCCATGACTCCAGTTGCTGTTGCTTAAACTACACCCGCATCACCCGATGTATCGAAATCATGACGCTACATATAGCAATGGGGCAAATAAACCACAACTCTATTGTTTATGTACCATACATTTTAGTCATTTTCTCAAAAAGTATAAAGACAATGTCCTTGAAATTCATACTTAAATAAGAAATAATATTTAAGAATATTTACTGTAAAATCAATATGTCTTATGAGTTAACGTTGTATACAAATTTTAATAACGCTACTAAATGTTTTGAAAAAGATACTGGAAATACAAAAGTGGCGGGTAAGCTATTTCGTTAATTGTATTTCGTTTACGAGCGGCGCCCAGTAGTTCTATAGTTTTTGTCACTTTTTGTCCTATGGATAAAATTTCATGAAACTTCCCGGTATTTAGGTTAAAGTATGTTCATGCAATATCAGACATAAAAACACATATAACCGTACATATGTTTGGTATTGCCTCCTCATGAGCGTACTTGTCCTTGAAAGTTGGCGAAATATTGTTGATTTAACAAGCAATGCATATTTCATTTATTGAACACTCTATAAGAGACCATTTTTAGGCATATCCGTAAATTATTGTGCCATCTGAAATAGGGTCAATTGTAGTAAAATAGTATGTAGTGACTCTGGCAGGTTTTGACAAAAATTGCTTCCCTTTGTGCGCGGATCTGATGCGCATGAAAAATTATTGCAATCGTTCTTAAATCATTGTCTTTAGTTTGGATAGTATGTTTTAGGGTGTGGCATCATTGCATTAAGACAACTGACATTCGATTGATGAAAATATATTCACGGCCATGAATACCGATTCTAGGAAACGAAAGAAAGCCATTTTAATTGATTATACAGGATGTGATGTATTTGACTTATATGTATATCACACACTGAAGGGATGAAAATGGGTACGAACATTGCCCTGACAGGCTATTATAGGGCATAGGTGAACAAATAATTTGAAACATCAGGAGAAAGATACGAATTACCGACTTAATACACAACTAAGACAGAGAGAGCATAATTTGACTTTTCTTGAAAATGTTCAATTTTCCGCCAATATGTCAGACAGACGACGGACCTCCATTTGATAGTAAATGAATTTACAGGTTACAAACAAAGAAACACAGGAATAGTACACCGTTAGACCAAGGAGCAGCTAAAGGTCACGCTCAACATTTCCACTGAATAATTATAAACGTCCGCAGTTAAAGGTTTACCTAAAAACAGGAATATTAAAACTATATCGTGTTACTTCCCAAAAAATATAAATAGCGCTAGGTTATTACGTTCTGTGCAAAGAGCCTAAACGAATTAACTATCAACACCATTTAATTCAACATCGTGTGTCACACACCTGTGCATATATGGATAAGATCACGCATGGAGTCTTACCATAGTATTTGCCATGAAACAATTATTAAACGGTTCTATGTATGTATGTTTATCTAAAACTGTTATTTACTGGTAATTTACTGGTTAATTGTTGAAATATGAAGGAGGTAAGTCGTTAAGTTTTAATGATATAAATAGGTACTCTAGATAGCTTTATGTATAAATGATGAACACAACATTCAGATATTTACATTCATATTTTTACACTTTTAGCTCAGGCGACCATTATTTTATTGTCATTATACTATATTTGTTTTCTGTAAATTTATATTCGTTATGAGCAGGATTACTCTTTATTGCAGTCTCTGATTCCGTCTACTGTGACAACGGCACGACCACCTATCCGATGAATGTATCACGGACATATGTGTCAGTCTATGAACCCATTATCCTGTATAATGAAACCAACAGCACATGGAGCGACTGCATGACAGCATGTTTGAATAAACGCAATAAGTGTAGCTCATTTCAACATAAAATGGACGACTTTTGTGTTATCTATAAACCAAGCGATACTTACAATTACCAGGAACTGGTCAATGAACATTCACGTGTAACCTTGACTACGCTTGTGTGTCTCAAAGGTGAGAAGTTAAATCAATTGCAGCATAACAAATTAAAACTTTATCTAATCATTATATTAAACCACGGGCACTCCAATAAAAAACTAAAATGAGTGTATGGAGCATATTTTGCCATTCAATTACAACTAGCCTGTACGGTAATGTTAAGTAAAACAAAATAGCGGCACTGGGTTAACTATAGAACAAAATTAACACTTAATTAATATTTTTAGTGATAAAATAGGGCAATTCGGGATAAAGGATCACCTTTTAAGTGTCATTAATTGAAGAAAGGTAGTTCAATCATGCCAACTGAAATTAATTCAGTTTATTTAATGGTGAATCGTCATCTTTTCATAGCTGCTAGAATATGGCACTCGTACTTGCTATTCCTGTTGTAAGATATATCGATAAATGCACGATTTATATAATAATTTATGTTTTTTTTAAGTTTATTATTTGTTAAATATTGATATGCTAGTATAATGTCTGTTTATGAGTGACAAGGTTTAATATTTTTCTGTATTAATGTACACTGGTATATATGTAATAGTTAATGTTCTTTAAGTAAAAATTAAACAATTAAGAAACCCAAAAGGGAACGACCGCAGGGCTAACTGGGTTAACTTAGTGTTTAACGTCATTTGACTGACAGTTTGACGTCATTTGACTGACTCAGGGCGGAGCTGCGATGAAAGCTGAGATGAGTGACGATTTAAAGTTGATGTTTACTAAGGCCGTTTCTAAGCATAGCTCGCGCGGTTTTGTAGTTTGTATATGACTCGTTCAGAATTGAATCAAGGTCAGAGTATGTACAATGCTATTCCCGCGTGCGCAGTGATGACGAACTTCTTAATAATGAAGAACTTTACAATTGAATTATTGTGTATACTGCATTAACAAATAAGAGCAACACACTTTTGAAAATTGAAGCGATTCCATTGGTTGTCAAATGTGGTTAAACAATAACCGATAACAACGTAAGTCTGCTTACTAAATTATTAAAAACTACAATTACAGAAACAACGGTTCCTACCTATCCTCCCTATTATTGGCTATATTCTCTGGTGGATGTTTATGACGAAAGGATTGTTACAAGTTTTGGATATCCATTCCAGTACGATCTAGGTCGCAAATACCAGTGGCTCATTACTGCTGAGAAGGGCGATTTTATCAAGTTAATGTTCTCTAACATATCTTTACATGTTAACGAGGTATAAAGCTTTACTTTACATAATTATTTTATACAATCAAAAGTGAAAGTGAAATGTATTCAGTATTATATCGATTAATATTGATAAAGTATTTAATTTTATAGGTAAACTGTCATTTTAAATTCGTAAATTCGTTCTAGAGAAGCTGAGTTTTGTAAATTTTAAGCAGTTAAAACTTAAAATGATATAGACTTAAGATTTTCATTAATAATCTATTTAAGGATAGAGTGTAATAAAACTGTTTAAATTAATTGTAGAAGATTCCATTATTACGCGGAAATCAAATAGGGGCAAAGTGACTTCGTTTTGTATAAAGTTATAATGTGCATGTTTATTTATTTATTCTAAACAGAAAATACAATTTATTAAGTCTCAATTATTTGGAATAATCGAATTGGATTAACCTAGGTATTATTTTTAAATTTGATTTCTCACTTTTAATTTATTCAAATACGCGTAATATAATTATAGCCAATGTCATTTTTATATAATAATGAGACGAACATTAACATTTAAACATTTTTTTAAATAGATCCGATGGACAGTTAATATATTTCAGTTCCCGACTTTCTATATTTAATGCAATTGTACAGCGTTTCCTTAGGACAGAACCACTTATTTTCGGTGAGAAGATATTATCATATAACAGCCCAAAATAATATGTACATGTAGTTATCTATATTACATAATAAACGATAGTTATATTTTATATATAGGTAACATACATACCAGTTTTTTTTTAAATTATACTCACTTTTTCGAAAGTATTCATTTGTAAGGGACAGGTAAAATTGACCGTATCTTTGCCTTAGTGACTTAAAAAACCGGTATGTCGACAGGCCATTAATATCTAAACATTTATTGTTTTGCAATATTTGCGTTCTTTAAAGTGTGCGTATGTCATGATTCGCTACATTAGCATCATGGATGTACATACATATGATCAATAATTTAATAGTGTGTAAAATGCACGACTTCGGAAAACAACGCATTTTTGTTCACTGTCATACAGACGACGACACAGTAGGGGGACAAATGAGATGTTTTGGTTTAGACAAAATTATGGACCTTGTTAAGCTGTTATATTTTTAGAAAATCTCAGTAACAGGTGTATATATATCAATAAAACATCACAAGTAGCCTCACTATATGTACTGTGTACTTCATTTATTAAAGGGATGCAATAAGACAAGCAGGACGATTCCATTTTGGTCTTAGGTGAAAAATGTCATATTTCAGATAACGGTTAACTTTCATTTCAGTAATTTGAAGCCTAACGTTCATAAAACATCACATATGCCCTTATCACCATTTAAAAGAGATTCGATTGAGAAAAATGTGGTAAATTCATTTTGAATTCAGGCAAAATGACAGCCCTTTATAGTAACCTACTAGCCATACATCACATCACGGAAAAATCAAATGCGTGATCGCCACCATTAAGGGAACTTGTAGTGACTACTTGGATATCTCCTTTTATATTAAAAAAAGTTTCATTTAAACAACATCATACCGAGTTGATTCCTCTGTTACGACCATATACACAGCAGTTGGTGTTAACTACCGTGAAGATTACTCATTGAAACAATCGAGAAAATTGATTTGAATTTAGAAAAATATGCACCTTTATATCTTAAAAGTATGTTTTAAATAATTTTACAGTAACTTCTAGTTTTACATGAATGAATCGTTTTTATTTTACTGTGTTAAATACACATTTTAGTATTCTTTTTCTCTGCTTTTATTATCTTACAATCATGTCTGTTTTTCTCCTTCAGATTTATTTTATTTGTTCATAACTGCTGCACTCTATATATGATATTTGTTAAACCGTAGGGGGAGGGCCGAATCTAATGTTTGAAGAACTTGTGGCCAAACCGCATTTCTTTATACATGCATGTATATAAACAGAAATAAAATATGTTTAAACCATCTTCAGGGTACAACAGAGAAAAGGGGTATTTTTGGAAACACATATATCAGTTACTACTAGCCTGGTACCTATGAAACTTCTCAAGATTTGCTATTACTATTGGGGAACACAAAGAACATCAGGGGTAACTCGCTTCAATTTTAGGCAGGAATTTTGCCACTTTAATCCTTGCCAGTTTAAAACAAATTCCTATCACAGTAATGTTTAGTTTCACATCCTCATTACTTTTTACTGAACAGAAGGGTAAAACAGAAAATAATATGTATTTTAGCAAACACATATATCAATAACTACTAGCCTGCTCATGATTCTGTATTACCATCAAAGGGACCTAAGGAGACAGTAGGGTTACATGTAACTCGCTTCGATTTTAGGTAGCACTTTGCTCCTGTTAAACCTGGAAAGTTTGATTAAGTTTAAGACAAGGTCCTGATAAAATATCATATACTGATACATCAATGAAACTTTATATGCGAGTCCATTGCTAATAAGGGAAAACAAAGAAAAAATGGGACACCACTGTTTAGAGTTTCAGTTGTATCATAGTCCTGGTTACGTAACTATCACACTTACTTCATCTCAGACATCAATCACACTTCACATTTGTGTTCACTACAAGATTGTATAGCATTGTGTTCACTTTATAATAATAACACTTTAAAGTTCTAGAACAAGCCATAGTAACTTTAAGTTTCACAGTTATTGCACGTTAAAGGATTAAGCGTATTAGGCTAAATCATTACAACATTTAAACCTAAACACTTTGAATAAAGTATTTTGAAAAGTTTCTATTCCAGAATGAATGGATAATAAATAAAATAAACGATTTATATAAGCGACATATTTTTTTAATTTGCATTTCGTTAGAAACATAGTACATTGTATATCCCTGTTTATAATTTAAAGTAATATGGATTAAAACTTTTTTTGGCATGTTCTTATTTCAGTAACCGCTAACTATAATCTCCGTAACCACTACCTAGTCATGCTGTGCATGAACTACTGGGTATATGAGTAATATATTTGGCCATTTCTTCTTCGTCTTCCTATATATATCGTTTTACATAGACATAGCGAAACCAAACACTTACACATTCTGTTAAACTGTTTGATATCTTGCATTGATAGTATATATTTAAAATCTATCATTAATCATTATTATTTTGAAATAACTACAATATAAAAATTTAATAAAATCAAGTTAATATTGCAACAATGAATAGATTCTAATAAATGAATACATAGTTAATTGGACTAGTTATACGCTTGTGCAAAAATGCCAACATATATGCATGCTGTTTCTATTGTAAGGTCAGATGTCTTGTTTGAATATACATGCTGTAGAGCAATTGTATATATGCATATTTAACATATTCTTGTTTTATATTTTGTATCTTTTACTAGATGAAGAGATGGTCTTAATGAATAACCAGTTAATGCTTTTAAAGCTTGACTTGAATATCATGTTTATGATTGATTAATAAACAAGAATATTGTCTATCACTAGATTCAGTAAGTTAAAGTTTAGACACGAGAAAAATTGTGCAAAAAAAGTAGTCGAAATAAGTATATCGAAAAAAAAACGCCTTTTGAGTTGGTTATGTTGATGGCATCGGAACATGTCGTCGCGTAGCTGTAAACTTTATTCCGAAATGCTTCAAAGTACTGATATTTTTCAAACTTTATATAAACTATGTAAAACGTAGGTGTTTCTTTCTTTAATTGATTAAGCAATAAGCAGCCTTAGCCTTTACCTACATGAACAAGTGTCTAAAATAGATATTCAAAAACATAACTGGTGAAATTGATTAGTTTGTTATTTTATGTAATTTAACATGACTTTCCGTCCGCATTTATCGTATTATGAAATAACGACAAGACGAATAAATAAAATAATATTAGTAAATGTTTGTCGTTATTGAACAGAGTCCAGATTTAGACGACTCAATAACAAGAGATGTATGTAGAGAAGAACTCACATTTCCAAGCTTAAGCGAACGATTCACGATAGATAATCGATATAACGGAGCCATGATGACGATTTCTACAGCAATGTTAGAGCTAGGCCTGAACTTTATTACCTGTATTACAAATATGAAGCGGAACTTTACAGGGAACGGCTTCAGACTAATTGTGACAAAGTCAGGTACATAAAGTGATGTGCGAGCATTCTCGATATATCCTTGACAATAATTATCGTATTATGAAACACGGCAATAGCGAACGTTTTAATTAGAACTAACATTATTGAACATTCTTAAATCTTAACAGAGCGTACATGTAAGCGGTTTCTTTTACCATTTGTATTGTTCCGTTTTCTCTTGGTTATTTTAATATGGTCAAGTAAATTACTATTAAATCAATCTTATGGTAGAGAGACAACAACATATTATTCTATTTCATATGGATTATATAATTTTTTATTCATACAATTTTAAAAGGTTTTATTATATTACACACATACTAATATCACAAATAAATTTATTTATACTATGGGTAATCTTAATTATCATTAGTCTTTATATATAAATCTAACCTTTTCCAATTAGCAGGGTTTTAAGCTTATTCAAGATCAATATTCGATTGTACGCGACGGTTTACATTCCGGCTTCGACATTTATAATTGTCGGAACATTCAACACGACCTTTATTTTAAACAGTGAATCTGATATGCTGCGAATAGCCAATCAAAAATATTATAAAAAATATATGACGTCAGTGTACATCCATCTGCCTGCAAATATTGAGTTTCTTGAAATATAGAAATACGTTAAAATCTTTATAATGGATGGTTTACATTATGGATTTTTTAGTGTAAAACAATGAAGCACTACATACTTTAACAGGTAAGTCGCACAACGGACCAAAAACGACGCCTGTTATCAAAATATGACTGCCGAAACACATGGATTTCGAGCAAGCAAAAAAATGGTAAACATGAATATCCAAGACGTGTTGGCGTGATACATACATAAAGCAGTATTGATCAACAACTCTTTTCAACGTGAATTATATTTTACTAAATGCAAAACAAGAAAGTTATGAACGACAATATTTAGCAAAAACTTCACATTTTATTTATAGTCTATTTTTTATAAAATGTAAATGACCATACCAAGGAAAGTTGATAAAATAAAAGTATTGCTTTATTGATATAGATTTTGGCAGTAAATTAAAAGTATCTCAATAAAACAAACAACACTTGATATCTTCCTTGAGAAGGAACAGAAACCAGCAAATAAGGATAACAACGTTGCTCATTATATTACTAAGATGTTGCTTTTATAGTTCGCTTTAATTCAGTTTAATAGAAAACTGTTATGTGGGTATTAAAACAATATATTAATGTTGTAACGTAAAAGTTGGTGATCAAGCTAGTTTAATATCAATACTTTATCAATTTAACATATAAACAAAACCATACATATATAAAACTGTGTTTTAGATAAATGTTTTATTCGTTTACCTTCTTTATAGTATTTCCATTTACAAACCTGACTTTGTCTAATGCTAAATTAAATATTTATTTTGGCTAATAACCTTGGTTATTTACACCCGACTGTTAATTATGTTATAGGTATTCCAGATTGCATAGGAATACTCGGAGCATTTTCTGCAAAATGTGAAATGCAAATGATGACTTTGGCTTCGGATTCTTTTCACGGTCTAAAAGCGAGTGAGCCTGGTAAGGCTTATGTACAAAGATGGGTCATACAGGGAGATGACACACATCCAATAACATTGACGGTAATTGAGTTTGATGTTGAATGTGATTACGGTAAGTAGTACAATATTATGATAATTATCATGTATCGTTGCATTTAGGTGTGTGTTGTTCAGATACATAAACTACCGTCTTGTTATGATTGAATATTCGCGCAGATCTGAATATGAAACAAGTAGGAATAGTGTATGTTAACTGTTGGTGATCTATTTAAAACAAGTATGTCTCCTGTTGGCATATTTTATCTTTAAGCTATTGTTTGTTTTTATGAACAAAACATTTAAATATTTAAAATAATTGAATTTTGAGAAAATAAACATCTTATCAAAAAAGACGGTCTATATATGCAATTACAAGTATTACTATTATAGTTAAATATATATTATTATTTTATATTAAATTTTATATAATTTCATTTCGTTTTAAAGGAACACTATTTGAAATCCATGATCCTGGCAGAGATGGCAAAGGGCATACTACATATTGTAATAATGAAAAGCTATTGGGTCATTTCCATTCAACATACAATAGTTTGACATTGAAATACAGACAAACGAATAATTTCGGGCATCATACAAGTTTGCATTAAACAATGAAATGATTCTGGAACATAGTCTAAACATGGACAGTATGTATGATCATTTTTTCAAAATACTAGTTTCACTTGTCATCATGTAAGGGTATACAGTTGTATTCTTGCTTCCCTGTATGTATTGTTATTTGCTGCAACAGTTATCTCTCTTACTACGTATGCCCATGAAATATGTGTAATTTCAATTTACGGATAATCTGTTGCGGAAACTGAAGATAATGCTATCACGAATGAGACATTTTTAGAGCGTTATTTATTCATGCTATTTTTATAACATGTAATGTAAAAATACTATTATTTGTACTTCTTTGATTATGGATCCATTTGATCAGTTGAATGCTCTATATTTATTTTCAAGTTTGTCCCAAATAACGTCTATATATGTAGCAATAGATAGATGTGGGTGATGTGCGGATTTTGTGTTTCTATCGTGTATATGAACGGAAATTGCTGTATAAAGTGATGCGGTCCATATGCCCATTTACGAGATCAAGACAATGCAAACGCGTAAGAACATGGGTTCGACTTTGATGTAAGATCCATTTTATTGAACCAACATGCACATTACACATATTTAACGGTTTAAATTTTTAACGGTTTTAGTTCAAACTATTCAACAAACAAAATATGATATTAATAATTTCATTCATTAAGCAAATAATGTGACTATATACCGTTCTCTGCTTTTCTGTTAGGTAAGTTTACTCATGTTGTCAAAAGATGCATTATTCGATATTCTGCGCACACTAACACGTGCAGCCTTTATATGATAGTCACCAAACATACACAGAAGTGTAACAATTGAAATAAGTCCGACAAGTTCTTTATCTGGCCAAACTGGATTACCAATAGCAATTTCAGTTAGGTCTCGTTACACAGTTGAATTAGGTTTTGTGTACTATATAAGATAAGGTCTAGGATTTCCACGGTAAAAATACTCCACATAACAGTGACACCCCAAGATTTGTATTTTAAAAATGAAGTTACCAAATGCTCATGAGTACATGCATATGATAAAATCCTATAAAAGTCACTATTTTAGCACAAGTGATGTCTTATTGCAGTATGTGCTATGCCAGCTTTTGCTCTACTTATTTTCAGCAAGAATTCACAACCACTATAAACCATTTTGAAAATATTATGCATAGGCCTTTTTTATAAGCCTAAGAATCATGTTACCGTGAGGAAACAGAGGTGCATCTGTGTAGTGAGGCGTAATTGCCATCGAATCATCCAGAATTGTTGTATTTGACCCATGCACCTGCATTTATAATTTCACAGTAGTTATCATAAATTCTTGGACAAGATCTGAAGTGACAAAATAGAACATAAAGTGTCGAGTTAAGGCCCTCAAATTGTCAAATTAGTAATGTATTTCATGTTTTCCATTCGATTACATGCAGATTGTATTCGATTTCTTCCACATTTGCACAATAGCTCGCTGATGAATATTTTAAAACAGAAAATTAATGTTGAAACTACTGCTCATTATTGTTACCAAAATGATAATTAATTGCAGTTAATATACTATTAGTTAATAGCATCGTATAATTGATTCAGGTGGCTGAATACATGTATACCGTAAATTTAAAAAAACGTCACCTATGGTCGTATTTTTACTTTTTTTAATGGGATTTAACGCTATTTTCAACACATTTCTGGTTATGTGGCATATCCGATTGTACTGGTTGAGGAAGACCTCAGATTGAATCTTGTTTTGCTATAACAGTATCAATTTTGATTTAAATGAAAAATATATAATGTGATAGGTTTTTATAGTTAACTATTGACCAAGAGAGTGTGTAACTGTTATCATTTCGTATTAGTTCATGGTTATTCCCATAATTACCTATGTTACCTAATAAATTGATTAACCTTCAGTCATCCAGCAATATAACATTATATAAGTTTAATATCATATATAAATTCTGTGATTGTTATATTATAAAATTATTATTCAGGTGAGGCTGAGATTAAAAACAATGAGTTTCAAGGTAAAATAAATATTGCATTTTAATTATCTTTAAAACATTTTTAAATGTGTAAATTACAATAAATAAAATAATCAAGTAGATTTCAAATAAAAGCGTTCTGAAAATAGCTTTTATATAATGGTTCGTACTGGTTATAACCAGGAAGACTTATATCGTAATTTGTATAAGTTGAAAGAATATGTTACACAATCAATGTACAATAAATAAGTTTAAAACTAAACTTATATAATCATAAGATGTACCTTAATTGTTTGTTTTCCATTTCAGTCTGCTCCAAGGAACTACATAAATGTTATACCATGTATGCATCTTCGTCCAAGCTGGAGACCAGTTGGGAAGCAGCTAACAAAGATTGTGAATCACGTGGTTTTCATCTTGTTACTATGCACACGCGATTGGAACTGTTGTTCCTTAGATTGTATATAGACAATTTTGTAAAACATACATCTATAGAGTTACAATCCCATCTATTTAGTTACCACGAGATTCGAAACTTGGATCCAGATTTGTATGTTCACATAGGTAAATATTTACATTTTTATATTGTTTCATGTTAGATGTTCATATATTGGTTGAACAAATGAAGTTAACATTCTATACATAATATATAAAGATTTTTTAAAACGTATTGTTTCAAAAGTGTTAACTGTTTCATTGTATATATAATTTTATATGACTAATACTACTTTTAAACAATACGTATATTGCGCTATATATTCAGACGTTGTTGTGTTATTTACTGTGTCTATAACAGCGTTGATAGGTTAACGAACTTTTAAGTGAGAGTAAAATTTGATTTTTTGCAAAATATCTTGATTAGTTATACACAATTTTACAACTTTTGTAAGCTTGCTTTAAGTATTTTTTATAAACAAATGGCCAAATACTGCACAAATAAAACGTTTGTAGGTGTCACAAGGCTCTTACGAAACCATTAAAACTTACGAATGTTAGTTAAACGGGTCCATTGTCTAAATAGCATTTTAGAGGTCCCTTTCTGCAAATGTAAAATAGTTTATTAAAATAAAAACAAAGAATTCAAGCGGTGGTACAAATAGGATTGTTTAATGTATGTTGATGTTTGAAATCGAGCATCAATCTAGATTTTAGACTATTTACCTCGAATATCAAAGAATATGTTGAATTTTAATGGTATCGATATCGGAGTCGGTGTCGGCTTCCCACAGGGTTCGATCTTTGATGAAGGTTAGTGTAATCTAAATTTTTATTTGCTTTAGATATAGTTACCGATATTTACTAAGACATATTTAGTATATACCAATATAACGTTTTCGTTAACGTATACCTCTTCTATAAACGTTTATCGAATCACATTTATATATTTTAAAAATAATATAGAAAACCAAATCTACCCAGCTATATCGATAATATATACTTAATTAATTGTTTTAAGCAATAGTGTATTGAAGAACTATTCATAGAATGTTACATAACATTTACAAGTTAATAAAATGACAAACAATTCAAAGAATTGGGAATTAGAAAAAACTCATTAGCTTATATGAATATAGTTCCAAGACTTAATTACTTGATTTTGGTATATAAACAAATATGAAATAAACTTGGACCATATTTAAAAATATGGACTAATATGGACCACATGTTCTAAACTTATTTTGTATTGAATTGTGAGGAACTTGTGTTTATCATGTTGATATTGTTAGCGTATTAAGTACTACACCCAGTCAGCAGTCATGTAAAAGTATCAACAACACTTTAAAACAGGGCTACCGTATCCCTTTCTATGTAAGACAGTCTAGTAATGCTACCAGGCTTTTACATATATTTTAGAAATGTAAAAGAAAATGAAACACTTCTACAACACTGTTTTACCTGACTATATTGTGTATTGATTTAGTATAATTCAATTTCTTTACATTCTCGGTAACTAGATCGTGGAACTAAGATATGGCAAATCTCAAAGAGACGAAGGCCTTTGACACGTGTCTCCATCTCCATCTCTGTCGTATCGTACCGTTTATCTATCGAATAACTCCTGTTATAGTTTGACGAGGGCGAAGTATGATAATCAGATTTTATTTCCCAAATAGTGGTTTGATAGTGACCACTTTGTTTTATAAGCTATGTTGTTTTTATTTAATATACAGTTGTGATGGTTTTTTTATTTCCATGCTTAACTTTTGTTTATAAATATGTTTCTTTGTAACGTCACATAACACTGATTGGACAATTTATACATGCTTTAACTGTTAAGCCTTACTGTGTATTCGCGAACCGCTGTTCTCTTTCATAGTTTTAAAGTACGGTTATGATCTTTGTTTCAAAAAATATTTATTTGTTATCAACATATTTCATATACGTATGTTTAATATAGAGTGATGCATAACAACAGAATTGAGAAGAAAGCTTTTGCTAGCTTGTACAAAGTCTCTCTTCTAACCTTTTATGACACTGGTTCATGTATTCAGCTTAAGTGTTTTGCGATATGACATGTAAATATTTTAGTGATAGTTTTGTCTCCAGTAGACATTTTGTTTCATGTTTATCTACAATTAGATGTAGCTCGATTGTAATTTCGGAGCTATTGTGAATCCATCTCGACTTCCTTTCCAATGTAGAATCAGTAGAAGGTGAGGTCATCGGGTCAAGCATGGGATTAAACACACAACCTTTAGATGAGCGATTTAAACCCTATCCACTTTATTACCACATTGCTTTCATTGTGCAAGTCAAGTATATCCAAAATTATCAAAGGTTTGAAACTTCACACTGCGGTCACATTCAGACTCGTTTTTGAAAGACAACAATTCAGTAGCTCTTCAGTTCTTATTACACAGTTGATTTTAATTATTTGTTCAATATAAAATAGGATCTAGGATTTCCAACGTTAGACAAATCCCACACAGAATCTTTTTAAAAGAATATTTCTTTTCATAGCAGGAATGTATCCGCACTAAAAATGCACATTTACTAGTAGGTTGACCGGCTTGTTTTTTTAAAAACAGTGCAGTGACATCCTAAGATATCTTTAAAAAAGAAGTCCTCAAATGCTCATTAATACATGCATATGTTAAATTCCTATAAAAGTAACTTTTTAACACCAGTGATGTCTTGTTGCAGTAAATGAAATACTAGTTGTTGCTTTACATATCTGAAGCAAGAAATCACAATCTCATTTTAACATTTTAAAAATATTGCAAACCAAATTACATTGGACATTTTGAAGCGCAAGAATATCGCTATCTCGACAAAAAGGGGATCAACTGTGTAGTGAGAACTTAATTTATTTGTATGTACTGTTAACATTTTCTCATTTAAGGTCTTAGCCGATACATTGACACTGATGGTATAGTGTAAGAAACATGGAACGACGGCAGTCCTGTCACATTTACTGCATGGTAATTATTTGTTGCAAGTTTAATTTATACTTTACTTGATTTCATGACAGATACAACTTAACGGTAACAAGGAGGCATGTAAATACACATATCTTATATAGCCTTTATATATTTAAAATCCCATGCACATGAGCAGGTTAGTCTTACCCCTCCACATGTACAACAGCAATAGTGTTGAAATATTTTAATTTTAAAAAGATATAGTACCCGATCACCAGAGAGATGATCATACATGTAGGTCAGATACTTTAAAAGTGTATGTAATAAAATTAAGTTTTAAAAATATCGCTCTTGTGAAGAATAATAATACATTAATAGAAGATTGAAATTTAAGTGTAATTTTATATAGACCGAAATATAAACTTGTGTCCGTATTACTTTTTTTTAAAAATTAACAACATTTTCTTTACAAAAGGGACAACATGGAACCCGCTGATATGAGAAGAAAACAGTGTACACGTTTAAGATTTGATCTACGAAATAAGGAAAATACCTGGGAATCAGAAGGATGCTCCACCACGGGAACTGGTTCAGCTGCGTACTACATTTGTGAAACCTTCACTTCAGAAACAAAGCATACGCGTAAGTACGAGTGACATTAACTGAATTATGTCACAACTCACTTCAGTCGAAGCACATAACAATTTATGATTGTTCATTTCATGATCATCTAAAAACAAATTTGAAAATACATGAAAAATACTCTATTTAAACCGATAGCAACTGACAGAATTATTGATTATTGAATAATACACACTAATGCATAGTGGCGCTATTTTTAATTCTGAAATGTAAGTCGAGATAAATCTGGAATAAAGATTTACACTTAAGCACAATGTGCTTTAAAATACGCCGATCGTCGAAGACACGTGTCGACTTGTGTGGTTCGTATGACATCTCTACCTTTAACAATTTAAGATGTGAAAAGTAATTATAAATGGTAAGAATTGCAACAAAAAAAACCAACTGTCCCCGTAGGTAAGCTGTAGCAACACTGTTTGAAGATAGCTATAATAATCGTTCTAATATCAGGTTGGGGTTTCTAAAGTACATGCATATTATATTTTAACGAAATGTTTGACAAGATGGAAATGTTGTGTTCCTATGATCCTTCATTTAATGCCACCTGAAAAAAACCAACAAGAATAACAGAAAATGAAACTATTCAAATAGATTTATATCCTAAAGAAATATACAGTAAAACTCCATCTAAAACATTAACAAATCCATAATTAGCAAGAAAGGATTCACTTTTTTTATTATTATTATCATTGGTAAAACAGTATATCAACACATATGCACAATATAGTATATATCCATTTACTATTACGGCTACAAACTGTACACAAGTTACTTACTTGGATGATTGGACATGGTTATATTATTTTGAACTCCAGCACCGCATGAATAACAAACACTTGTCTTAAACGAAATCGTTCAAAAATCAGTGACTTCTAAGTAAAGAAAAACGTGTCAAATTGTCCCTAATGCTCTTGTCTTAAGGTTCAAATGCCGTACATAGAAGAAAACCATTATAGGTAAATATTTATTCTCCTTATATCATTAGTCAGGGATCGTAAATAAAAGAATGATTTTGCCTGTAGGATACATATCCCAGATGTTATAGTAACATATTTGCATAATTATATTGTAAACAGAAAAAAAGATTTAAGATTTATGATTAAAGAGTTTCTATTCTAACAGTAATTTCGAGCATCTGATTTGTCAAATTCAAAAGCTTAGATGATATCTCATAGTAAAATCAGCTCCAAAGAAAAGTGTGCACTCTTGCCTAAGTGGTACAGTTTTGAATGTTGATTGACCAATATTTAAAGACTAAAGGCTTCGTGTTTTATTTTACTTTTTATTCTGTTTTAGATTGCTATTGTCTGTTGAAGAATAAGGGTACTATACTGACGGAAATGTGACAAAAAATGTAAAGCAACAGCTAATACAACATTTATGTTTACAGATAAGTAGACGGTATAGACCACACCTTGGCTTAAATAATAAACCTACTACATTAAATGAAGGCATTTGTCGCAAAAAGTGGTGCAAATGTTGGAATTTAACAAAAATGGTTAATATGCCATGCAAATAACAAATCTTGTTTCTGTTGTTGACAATCCCATCAGGTGATCAAGATTATATTTATTCACAGACAATGTACGCAATAAAACGAATATATCGCTACAAATACCACCTGAACAAGGGCGATTTTATCACTGTAAGAGTGGTGACTGGATAAGCCGAGTCGCTCTATGTGATGGAATACCGGACTGTTTCGATAGATCAGATGAGATTCATTGTAACGAGATAGATGGAGGTAAGATGAGTTTCTAAAACGAAAATAAATGAGGATACAGTCATAGATCAAGTTGTACACATTAAGCTCTGTAGAAGCTAAATTTTCAAGAAAATGATGATTATGTATGATCTGCATTTGAAAAAATATCATCATTGTATTTAGATGATTATGTATTCGATATTCATCATTCAGTTAACAGACACGACACGTTACACAGAAACACATCTTAAAATGGCCTAAGCTATGTGACATGGTTTGTAATATATCTTCACATGAATATTTTACCGTAAATTGTTTTACGGTACGTGATGTAGCTGTATAATCGTTTCAAAGTAAGTTGATAATTGGGCAAGTGCATCACTGCACATTCAGACAAGGTCTGCAGCATATAACATAATACCATGTGTGTTTGAACAATAAAATAGCAGTTTTACCAAATATATCAGTGTACTAAAAGACGAGTTAGTATATACAATATATAAAACAGTTCAATAAGTAAGGGACTCATGACTCGGGGGTCTTTTGGTTAAGTGAATTATTTACTTGTTTGACTTAGAAGTATTTTTTATTAAAGTGATTTGTTACCTTTGAATTAAATATAGTATCCTCATTGACACATTCCGTTGTTCATTGCACATGTTTGAGATATGGATCAGTTATGTATACATAACGTTCGCCAGAACTTCCTCAATCTCATAGTAATATAATTTTATATTAATACATGATTCTCTTGCAGATTTTGTCACTATCGTTTTGTCACATTTTATATTGTGTTTTGTATCAAATATTTCAAAACCGTATTTAGCAAAGTAGTTAATATCAGCTCTTCATACGTAACATTAAACAACAATTATTTTTGAGAACTAGCGGATAGAGATATGCATAGTATGCTTGTTTGATATGTGTGTTATTAAAACAACTGAATATCTTATACGTAATTATTATAATTGTTATAGACGACTATATCAGATGTATAACTGTAGTATTATTCTCACTAAAATATCTTTTATTGCGAGGGTCCTCTGTGACCGAGTGGTTTAAGGAGCAGACTAAAGTGTTTGAGGTCACAGGTTTGAGTCCCGCGCAATCCAAAAAATGTAAAATAAGCCAGAGATATGCGGAAGAACGGTTGTTTTACTCATATTATTTCTGAGATATTCGTCCCTCATTAGAATTAGATATGCCATGTATAACATGAACTGTGTTGAAAATGGCGTTAAACCAAATTCATACAAACAAACCTTGTATTGAGTAGATAACATTGATATATTCCAAGATGAATGGTATATGTGTAACAGCGGGAGATATATACACATGAGCGACGTATGTAATTACATTCCTGACTGCCCGGACGGTTCAGATGAATACTGTGGTAAGTGTTTTTAGTTTTGTTTTAAGTACTTTCTCAGTTGCCTCTAAACTCCTCAATATACCCTTTATGCTTTGTTGCTACATTTCCGTTTTATTGACTATGAACATTCAATATTGTTGGACAGAGCATATTTAAACTTAGATACACTGTACGACTATGTATTACAAAATATACAGCTTTGATAAAGAATACAGAAACGTTGTCAACCATTGCTTGTGTTGAAAAGGTTTTCTATTGAAATGCAACCTTTGTTACAATAAAGAGGATGATGTGTGGTATGTTTAATAAGATATTGAATAGTTTCCTGCTGGAACACATTGAAACATACACAGCATATATTAAACGAACCAATTAATTTCCAGTCTATCCAGAATGCAGCAATGACCAGTTTCAGTGTACAGACAAACAGTGTATTCCGTCTTATTTAAGATGTGATGCTGTTCCTGATTGCTTGGATAAAAGTGACGAAGACAATTGTGGTATGTTCTACATTTATATATTTACCAGTGCCATTTTGACAATACTAGGTAATCAAGCACAGTTAATTACATAAAAAAAATGGTTGATGGCAAGAACAAAATATCGTAAAATTGTGGCAAGGCGAATATAACCGTTTTAATATAACTACATGTAAATATTTAGGCTCTAATCTTTATTGGGCACAAACGATATATAAAAAGTTCATGTCGCTGAAAAAAACAACCTAAATTACAATGTTGATGGATACCAGTGATTATGAAACATTGAAATATAATGTTAAAACTGTCGATATAAATGTCGCTTTGGTAAATATCCAAAACTCCTCTGAATTATCGAAGGACAACAACACTACGCTTCATAAAATACTTCTGAAATATATAAACAACAGCAGATATGTGTCGAAAATGAAATACAATCATGGACGTTTGGGATGGCGGGTTGGTTATGTACTATAATACTTAGAAACCATATCAATTGTTTATATTTTTCAAGGTCATGTATATTTTGTATTTATTCGACAAATACTATTATCTAAGTCTACAACGTATTAAATATGTAATCATGTATTGGACCCTTACGTTTAACAAAATTCTATAGGATCCTGCAATGAGACAATGGCATTCGCCTGTGATGGTGGTGGTGATGGTGACGTGACGTGTATAGCATCGTCAGAAGTGTGTGACCAAAGTAGAGACTGTATCGATGGGTCAGATGAACTGTCCTGCGAACAGACGATATTTTCAACATGTCTAGGATGGTTTGAAGCAGGATACATTATTGACGGAGTTTATCTTATAGGTAACTCATTACAGTATGACCAATTAAGTTAACTATACATTTTGCACATTCCATAATGCCAACGGTGAAATATTATATGATTATATTATTTGAAATTGTGTTCTGACGGGGATAACTTTATATAATATTATTCCGTACCAATTCTCTGGCAATGAACGCTCAGCCCAAATAATAATAAAGCGTGACAACCAGTCAGTTTCACAGTTCTATACGTATTATCGAAGAAGCTTAACGTGACATCTCTTACTTTTACCCACTACCACACTAATTTCTCATTAATTTTAATTTTATTCTAGCCTTAGTGCATTATAGATATATAGTTTAGACGGATCAGAACATACTACCTCTCTTGTTTATTAAGCTCAATATTTTGTATAGTCGGTTTTGTATGTTCAGATACATGTATGATTTGATGTAAATATATGTTCAGGTAGTTGATGAATCTTTTCCAGAATTGTATAATATAATTCCCGGCATTTTTTAATAAAATGTAAATAACAGCTTACTTTGTGTTTTGTTGTTTACAACTTTCCAGTACAAGCGACTTCAGTCGGCCCTTATCATTGATTATCATTTATTTAATCGGAAATAACCTAATTGGATTTATATCTAAATCGTGTTGCACATATCATTTTACTGTTTTAATTGTCTATGTAGTGTATTCATTGAATGCACATTTTAGTTTCAATTTCTTGTGGATTACCCTGTTTGCTGTTTAATATCCTCATTTTGATTATTTCACATTTTTTTACACTATTCAAATCAACAAACTGCTTGTACATGAAATTGATTTTAACGTCTTATGATTTTAGGATACATACAAATGCTTAATATGTTACGAAATTAACAGCCAAAGTTTAACTTCGCCTAAATTTGATTACTATATAAAAATAAAGATTGAAGATGAAAACGCTGCTTCGTCTTAAAACTGATATTCATGGATGAGACTGAAGCAACCCTAAGACTAGCGAAAATGAAAGCTTATTTTACGATTTACATATTACTATTTTACCAGATATAGGAGAAGTGGAGTGCCAGTTTGAAATAGATGAAGTTAATAATACGGTTCAAATAGTAACAGTCATTGATAGCCTTAACACAACAAGGATTACGAGTTATCAAAGAATAACACAATATACACCGCCGATGCATTACCTGGACACAAGCAGATTTACGGATGAGAATCATCAAACAACACAATATACACCGCCAATACATTACTTTGAGCGAGAACGATGTATATTAAAGGTTCGTTAGGAATATGTATGCCTCTATTTCCTTTGGTTGTTGTTTTTTTTATATTCGACCATTTTGTGATTGTACGTTATTCGTGTTCAAGAGGCACACGGTCATCTAGATAAATTGTCATTAAAATACATTCTAAAACATATGTTATACATGATGTTAACTCGAATTTGAAATAAATCCGTAAGTCGGCTGACTCTAAATTACGTTACTAACTTGAAATGGGTCTTCATTATTAAAACTATTTGAAAGCACACTACTCAAATACCACACTGCTATGAACCTACTCTCTCTCTCTCTCTCTCTCTCTCTCTCTCTCTCTCTCTCAAACAATCAGATCGGACGTAAATAGCTTGAACTGGCTGGTTTTACTAGTAATACAATATTACAGCTTTAATGTATATGCAATATTTTCAGAATATTACTCATGGCCGGTATACCCAACCATGTTTTATCTACTTTTAACCAATAAACAAATCCTTGAAAATAACTTGTCATTAAACAAAAAAAAAACACACTGACAATTCCTCAAATGTTTTGAAGTTAAAACAAAATTGCAACTTCACTTTATAGGTTTTACAGATGGTGTTTATTCTTTTGACTTGTTATACTTAAAAAGCATTGGTGTCGGCAGAAAATACTCCATTCCGATTGAATTTGCTCAATGTTTTGGTTGTATTTCAAAGTCAGATAAACACGTCTCAAGAAAATATGCAACTTCCAGCAAAGTAATTGTCCAAATGACACAGACGTTATATTGTCAGGATCACTGATCGTTCATCAAACACATTCAAATTATAACATTCAGTTTTATTGTTCATTTCTAATATCCGTATAATCGTTAACAAGTTTATATTTACTACCAATATGCACATACATTTACATCCGGCCGAATACATGTAGGAGTCTGCTTTTATTAGGAATGATAGCTTAAAATCCTCAATATCATGAAACATTTTAGCAAAGAACATACATAAACACTGAATACACTTAACGTATATACTCACCAAATACGCCAATAGCTTCATCGCAGTATATTTGTTCCTGTATTTCATATTCCAGTTTATTTCAAAATACAGAAATGAAAATCAACAAAACACACTTGAAACTTGTTCTCTAAGACTTGATAATATCTATTGTCGCACTGGTATGTTTTGTTTTGTAGTAAGTTATGTTTATTTGTCGGTGTGCATAGGACACCTAATAAAACTTCTCTGCAAGCATTTATATCCGCTCTTATATGAATCGCGTAACCGTTCTGCAACCTTGAGTTGTAAACGATTTTTCTTTTCAAACAAATCCGTGTAGGACACACTAATTTTAAATATTGTTTGATAATAATTGTTTGTTTATTCAATGAGCGGATGACTAGTTAATAGCTACAAGTGATATAGTCACATTTACACTTTTACGGTTTTATTTCATCTCTATGCTTTGCAGTTTTTGTTTAAAGTTAAATGTCGGCCGTAACATAATTATGCTTCTGCACATAAGCTTCATGGACTGTACAGGTCATTGATAAAGATATGTTGTTAATATGTGTTCATACAGTTTATGAAACTTTTTGAGAGAATCATTTTTAAAAATATGTATAATTTCCTATATGATAATAACGTAATGTATGAATATCAATCAGGCTTTTTACCTAAACATTCAACACCATACAAATTCATTGACATTTACCATCATATTTGCCAAACATTTGATAATAAACAACCTGCATGCATGGTATTTTGTGATATATTTAAAGCTTTTGACCGAGTGCGGCATAGAGGGCTGCTTTTTAAACTTAAAGAAAATGGTATAAATGGAAATATTCTTAAGTGGATTTCTCATTATTTAAATAACAGATCTCAACGTGTCGTCATCCAATCATCAGAATCAGTTGTAAAACTAACTGCAGGTGTACCTCAAGGTTCTGTCTTTGGTCCTTTATAGTTCTTTATTTATGTCAATGATATAGCTGAAAATCCCCAAACTCTATGCAGATGATAGCTCATTTTACTACTCTGCTTCTTCAGCTGAAGATATTGAAGGTATTATCGATCACATATATCGTGTTGGGCCAACCAGTGACTGGTAAATTGTAATCCAAAAAAGACAAAAGCTGTTTTTTTTCCTTTAAAAAATTGTGACTCACTTCCTAAATTGCTTTTTAATGACACTCCTCTTGCGTTTTTTCAATCGCATACACACTTAGGTGTAACTTTTAATAACGATGGAAAGTGGAAAACACATATTGAAAACAGTCTTTCTTCAGCCTCAAAGGTAATAGGAGTCATGAGAAAACTAAAATTTAAAGTCGGTAAAAATGCTCTTAATCAAAAGTATTTTTCTTATGTGCGTCCAATTTTAGAATATTCATCTGAAGTTTGGGATGGTTTTACTATGCATTTCGCAGACTCCATAGAAAAAAAATCAGAATGAGGCAGCGCGAATTACAACTGGTCTCACACGATCTGCATCATTGGAAAAGTTGAACCAGTAATGTGGATGGGAAAAACTTAAAAGGAGACATGAACTCCGAAAGAATTATTTTATGTTTAAAGTTAGTAATAATAATGTCCCTTCCTATATTAATGATTTAATTCCATCATATGTGGTGAGACAACACAATTACCACTTAGAAATAGAAACAATTTTACTTTCCCACACTGTAGAATAAATATTATGAAAAAATCATGTATACTTTCATCAATTTCTTTGTTGTATTCTTTAGATGATGAAATTCGATCATCGCCTTCACTTATGGTTTTTAAAGAACAACTCAACAAAAATCACAATAACAGTAATATACCTTTACATTTCTCTCATGACAAGCGGCATTTGTCTGTTTTACATGCTATGTTAAGAAATAACTGCAGTAATTTAAATAAAGACCTATATATAAACAATCTAAAATTCAACCCATTCTGCAAATGCAGCGATAAAATTGAGGAAGCAGAACACTTTTTCTTTAAATGTTCCATTCATAGAAATCAAAGACTAATATTCTTTCAATCAACTAGATTTTTTCACCCTCTTAATGTTAAAAAACTATTATTTGGGGATAAGTGTCTATCTTTAAAACAAAATAAGAAAATTATTGAATCAGTACATAATTTTATTAAAATACAAAAAGATTTAACGATTTATAATGATTAAGTTCTACATATTTGTTTTTATTAAGTTTGCAAAATGATAGAACAGGTTGACTGCTGCTTCTGTTGAAATTACTTATCACGAGCCGCTGGCTGTTAGTGGGAATTGCCAAACAAATGACAAGTGAACTATCATAATAACTGTATATGAACTTGGTTATGCAGCAACTAATTTGCTCTATATCTTTCTTCTTCTTTTTCTCTCTTCCTCTCTGAAAAAAACTCACCTAAATATTGTTTGTTTTTTCTCTTTTTCATAATATTTGTCAATGATTTTGTTTTTTAAAGTATTTTATGCCATTGTTAAAACGATTATGTAATCTGTAGGGGAAGGGCCAAATCTAATGTTGTGGCACAACCCCATTTCATCTAAAATTATGAAATGAAATATGTTTAAACTATGAAACAACAAACTTATATGAGAAACTGTTACGGATTCAAGACAACTCACATGCTATATAAAGGATAAATTTAGAAACCCGGCAGTAGCGCAACATATAAAGGAAGAAGATACAATGATGTTACATTGCAAATATATATTTGTATCATTATGGATGGATGTGCTTTGTTCCCATAGATAGTCTTCTGTTGGTCCAATTTTGCAGAAAAAAGCATGGTATTGATCAAGTTGGCACCCCTTCATTCTTTTGCAATTCTGCCAATTTGTTGCATTATACCACTTCACATCTTTAAACTGCTATAGCTTCATCAAACAGTACACAATGTCATCCAAACCTGGCGAAAATCAAGAAAATGTTCTGATGTTCTCATTTGCACAAAGACATATAACAAGCTTATGCATTTTCAACAAAACTAATGCCAAACGGTTTTATACAGAGTAATAATCTTGAAAAGGAGGTAATTCTTAAGTGAGATCTTAAAGGAAGTATTTTTTTAAAAGCAGTTTCTATCAATTTTTAAAAATAAATCCCTATTGATGGTCCCATGCATAAACGACGTTAACAAAAACAATGTGTAGATGTTACTCTTTGTATTATACATCTAATATAGCAAGAGATATAGTATATACTGAATTATTTTAGCTCGATTGCGATGAAAGCTCAGAGCTTAAATGAACCACTATCGAGTCCACTTCCTGGGTTTAACCAGTATTGAGTGTTGTTTTGTGAGGGGCATCGGTCGAGTTTGGGATCGAACCCACAACCTCTGGCGTGAGTGGCCAACACTCTATCCATTACACTACCGCCCCCAGACTACGGCGAGTGCGTTGAGCTATAATGCAAATCAAAGACACAAGACCATACCATTATCTCAGTAGAGTTGGTGTCATCTATGTTGTTATCTATAAGGTCGTGTTGTATTTGTCGTAACAGATAACTTTATCTTACTTATATTTAAGTACATTTATTGAAATATCGTCTATTACATTCTCAATTGAACTTTTGTTATATTGATCTTCTTAATACACAATTTATGCTACGTTAATGTAAACGGAACTAACAATAACAAAAATTTGCAGTTTTTAATACAAACATCTCGTATTAGCAATAGTTTACCTGTATATTTATCATGTGTAGGTGTCGAAGACCTGTGATCCTGTTATGCTGGCAGTAGCGCAACATGACGGAATATATAAAGGGGGAAGCTACGATGACTGTACGTGTTACAGTGCGAATATATATTTATATCATTATGGATTTATGTAAGTGTCATTTAACTGTGATATGAAGACAAACATTTTCAAGCATTTAAACCAAATAATATCAAGTAAGCAGATATTTTAAGATAACACATATATCGGCAGTAATTTCAAAGTGACGGCGTTCGGGGAGGTTACAAATTTAAAACATTCCATTGCGTATATATTGTGTAAGAAAGTAAATGATTGTAAACATAGTAAATACATTGTTTTCACCATATCTGTAAAATTCCTAGTCATGTTAGTGTAGCAAAATGGTGCAGTATATTGAGATACTTGTGCTATTTTTAGAACATCTCATCAAGTTTGGCATAAATATCAGCAAACGAAATCAAAAATATCTATGCGCGGTTAAAAATGAGAGAAAGGTCTATATTTATGTAGTTTAATTGAGGATTAAGATGAATAAAACTATTGCAACTTTACGAGAAACACCAAAAGCATAAACATTCATTAAAGGGAGTATATCAGGAGTATATCATGAAAGAAAGGCTATAAATGTCTTAAAAATATATTCTTTTTAAAAAAAATGCAATGGTATGTCAAATCTTATGGTATTTAAATTGTAGTGGTACACTTATAACAAAATCCCCCTTAATAAAGATAAACAGCAGTTAAAAACGATTAAACAACCTTTACGTCGTCATTCGCACTCTTTCTGTGATTTTTTATGACGTGTGAACCTGTATAACAGATCAAATTGAAATCAAAATGAAATCACGTGACTCATAAGATACGTCGCAAAATATTAATTTTAAGCGCGAAATCTATTTTAATCTAACTTAGGGGCGTAGCCAAATTCGGAAATCCCTTTTCAACATATTATGTTGGCATGCTTTAATATATATAATTATTTTGGCAATTCGATGGTCAGTGGATATAAATAGACATGATTTATTTGAAAAATATATTTTAGCCAATTCTAAAATCTAAAACTATCCTATATATTCCCTTTAAGGCTCAACTGATCGAACAAAAGTGAATCACATATCGTGCAAAATCAAAGATCAACATAAAATTTCAGAATTCATCACATAATAAATTAATGAGAAAAAAAACATTAGTATCTCACCTCTAAATATGTTGCAGAAGTAAGGTGTGTTTATTCTACGATAGCAGTTAAGAGTAAGGGATGGGGGCATTAATGAAACAAAATAACTGTTGTAACTATATCATACTGTCCGTGTCAAATTATTGTTATCCGTTCACTTTTGTTAATATCGATTAAACTTAAAATTACGAATTTATTAATGAATATTGCAAAATATATACCAAAATGTCAAAATATCCATATCATTCTTGATATTACTGATTTTGCTTTGACTAGACGACAATTTCACTTTTTTGGAAACTAAACATTGATATTTACTTTTTTTTCCTGACCGTACGTGGCAGAAAATGAACATGCAAGTTGTCTAACGACAAGACCGGCATATCGCTCTTTGCAACACTTAAACAAAATCTTAAATACATATACATAGAGGAAAACACAATAATACATGTACTCAAAGAATAGTTTTAAGTTACAAAAACTAATGAATGTGTATTCTTTTAAATGAAATATCGACATGCTTAATTTTCGTCATTAAATGTTTTAATTAGACTAAATTATTTTTCCTTTGGAAGTTAGGATCGTTAACAAACCTTTTTCTATATATCTTTTCTATGTTTTAGAGAGACTTACGTTTGCGGTAATTCCACCAATAAAGTGAATGAGCGTAAACTGTTCATAGCCGACTTTACTGAATACATACAATACTTTGGGCAAGAGCCAGACCTTGTCGACAATACTCGAATTGTATTTGAGTCAGTAATATGTAAGGGAGGTAAGTTACAAACAATGTATCCCGTGTAACGCGGCTTAATTATATCTAACTCTATCAACAGGACTACTGACTGGCGAATTTAGGTTAAAAAAACGCACACTGCAGCGCCTCTAGTAATTGTTCATATAGCGTCTTGGCAGACTAAACTCCAGCTGTTTGCCAGATTTACAATGCATCCTTCCTCTTGCTCCGTTGGTTTCCTCAGGCGACTACTTTTCTGATGCTGAACACCAATGTCCGGCTAGCGTTGACATGTCCATATCGGTATTGCTTACAAGCTGATGTCTAATAATGTTATGTTGGTTCCCCCCCCCCCCACCCCCACACACACACCCCCCGCAATAGCAGCCCGATAATGTGTCATCATTTCATTAATGTCTCCAAATGGTAATATTTGTCAAATAACAGTAAGATTTGAACTGACATCAATAGTATGCGGTCAAATAACGTGAAAATTGATGGATGAATCATTTGCCCTTATATACACTATGCGCATTGGGTCAACATATAATAGTACATGTGTACGCTTATGTTTAGTATACTTAACAGAAAAAACATGATCCTTAATATATTTTGATGATTATAAATGGAAATCACAAGCTTTCAAAGAATTAAAAATCAGTCGAAATGAAAGATCAGATTACAGTGACCTCTAATAGTTGTTATAGAAGAGAGCGAACCATCATATTTATAGTTTAATGAAATTTATATCGTTATTTTGTCTTTATATATGATATGCAGCATGTTTTGTACGTCAATTCGGAAAAAATCAAGATATAGTAATGTCCGTCCATCCGTTAACAGGTCTTTGTAAGTGAAGACAAGACATAAAACCCGTTGAAAAGGAATGCCCATGTACTGAACTTTTGATACAAAATAATCTGCTTTCTGGTTGTCTTCTAACAGTTCCGTAATGCAGATCACTTATATAATGCTCTTGTAGACGATTGGCAATTGACACCAATATACTAGTACTGTAACTGGTTTATTGAAACATGTCGAATACTGCTTTACATAGAAAAATCAATTATCTCTGCGAACAATTCTCCTAATCTAAATTCATTACCAAACCTTCATTTTTAACCGAAAACGCTTCACTGACAATGTAAATAAACTTACATTATATTATCAAGCAGGATTTGTGATCCCATCACCATGCAGAATATCCGTTTTCATTATTATTCACTTTTTCGGGTAGTTGACTTATAAAAAGCTCAAAAAATATTTTAAGAAAAATGTCGGAAGAACCCCACTGACTGACATTTTTATCAAGTGTAACGTTTATATTAAGCGTAACAATGCGTAAAGTAGGTAAAACTGTATCAAAATTGCAGTGTACTAGAAAAATCAGAAACGACAATGTTAATTTAATATGAAATAGTAAATTGTCATATACATTGAATACGGAAATATTACTTTATTAATACCTGTAAAGACGACAATTATATAACTAAAAATGGTATTTATTTTACAGCGTTTTGTACAATATGGGAATATATTGTACGAACACGTATTCGTACATTGGTGAAAACGATCGTCATGTGAAATATTTTGTCGGTTGTTTGTATTAATCGTTGAAATTTCTACTTAATTTATACCATTATATTATAATCGCCATCTTTAATTTTGAACTATAAAGCATAAAATATGTTATTGGATCCGATACATTTCTGCATATTGTACGATCACGTGATAATATCTTGAGGAGGGATTGACTCTACACTTACAGGTTTAGAATGATTTAATTTATCTTATCCGATTCACGAACTGTCAGCACAACCGTTATAACAGAATAATCTTTGGTTACGATATTGGCAAAGCCAATTTAAACATTCGTCACCAAAACCTAATTAACGACACAAACACTGAAACTTCTACGATATCAACTATTAAAACTAAAAAAAATCCCTTTTCGTAAACACTTTCTCAGATAAGTTAAATATATATTGAAAATATGTTCTGTTAGGTTAACCAGAATGTTTAGTTGAAATTCATAAAAACTTCTAACTAGCAGACAGACTACATGTACCATAGTCCGTGCATTCTCCCGATAACCAATAAGCATTCACCAAGTGCAATTTATGTTCTTGGTCACTTTCAATTCAATTTATATCATTAGTTTATTCATATACTATATAGGTCACATGCTATAAATGAGTGATAACCCTGTTTATTAACATACAATTTAAAGCAAAACAGACAAGAATAATGTTCGGTTCTAAATATACGAGATCAATTTGACATATGCAGGCATAACAAACCCATATCGGAGCGAAACACTTTTAAGTTTGGTCCTGATTATAGTCTGTCTATTCATACATGAACATTTAGTACATGGCGATGCTGTTCAAAGTACCGCTAGCTGGAAGGATGTAGGATATTTGCCTTTATTCCATACCATTTAATTCTTACAACTACTTTCTTATCATGTTCCACAGCGGTGTCTATAATGTTTATGAAAAAATTCTGTTTTAACCTATAATCATTTTTTTTCGTTAATACAACGTCTTATCAGCTGAACAATCACATCTTGTCAAGGAGGTTCTACTTTCAACCAAATAACTTATAAAATATATAACCATTATAGTTTCTTTTGTAAAGCAATTGACTTTGGAAAAGAGGTTTGATGAATATTCTTTGGATCACCAGTGCATTGACTGTTTATGTCAAAAGGACCTCCCTTGAAAAGTAGGCCATTCTGGTGTCATGAATACATCTTTAAATGGTTTATTGTTTAGACTTGGTGATAAAAAATATCCTGTTATCATAACAGAAGTATATATTTTATTCGAAATTTCGACATTAGTAATACTACTTTTTGCTAACTTTATTCATTTAGCAGTCAAAACTGACCGAATTATCCTCGATAGTGACGCAACATTATCAGCAGAAACATTTCATTTTGATATGTTGAAAGTCGTGGAGTAGATTTTCAAATGCTTAGTTGTATTTTTTCTAATGTCATGTAAAATCACAGTGTAACCCATCGTCTAATTTACAAAATACAACCGTACAAAAGGTGGACTGTCATTCATATATTTAGCGCAATCTAAGCAATCTCAATTGGCATTAACGCATGTACTCTATCAAGACAAAGTCCTTGGAAAAAATAAACATTATAAGAAAAAAGCTACTTTAGAACGATTTTCACTTCTTTATAAAAACCCATCTTGAATACGGGTGAATAACCTCTGACCGGCATTCGCAAAATGATAAATTAGGAATAAAAAAATCAATTTTCCGTAGCTCGTATAGTCACTAGGTCTAAACACCTAAATAAAACTAAATTAAAATATTTTAACGAAAACCAAATGGAATAACTACAATCACGACGGCTACAAATCAAACATATTGTATGATATGTTGCATAATATATATTAAAATACATAGTATTCGTAACGTACAAGACATCCAAATAATTGAAACGCGAAGTAGATACCACTGTTAGGCCTACATAAGGCTCAAATACCTGACAATGTCCTCAAGTGATATAGTTTACTTACATTGTTTGGGAGGGTCACTCAGTGATTTTGTTTCATAGATTTAAATAAACAACAAAGTATCGGTAAAGTCACGGCAAACAACTCTTTAATTTCAGTATTTCTTTTAGTAAATATGTATTATGAATAGTTAATAAAAATTATAATTATTTGTTTGCTATATGGTGTCTTTATATTAAGTTTGCAGACGTGTGTGGCCTGGTATAGTGAAATGTTAAAATGGTCTCGATCTCGGTAAGATCAGATATGGGTTGACCGAAATTCATTACTTTGAATAAAATTGAATAGAGTTATTAAAAATGCAGTTTGAGAGTAGAGACCATTAATTTTGTTATTGATTTACAATTATTTACATATTAATCAGCTGTCACAGAGAATCTCGCGTGATTGTTAGTTGATAACATGTCTAAAATTTTGACTGACGCCTCAAATATTTAGTAATGTTTGAAATAACACCAGTGTAATGTTGATTCAAAATGTTGACTATAAGATTAAAACCGTTTTATTTCACACTACCAATCCCAGTATTAACCTTTGAACATTCACAACACAAAGACTTGCACAGTAGTGATACTCTATACACCATACTAGTTCTGATACTATCATGATCATGTCTAATTTGATATTTCATATTTGAGATGTCTTTCATTTATCAAACATGACTTCATTTTGGAATGGTTTCATATAGCATAGGTTACTGTCATTTTAACCCAATCGCCTACCCAAATGAAAGCAAAGTAGATCGTGTTGCGTAACAGTGAACGGTAAATATATAATTTTAGTACTTAATGTTTCTTTTCATAAAGACAAACAAAAAAATCACATAGCTAAGAGGGATGTGTGGACTTTCATTATGTTTATATGATTTTAGTTTTATATTAATTTACTAAGACTAGTAATTTTATTTTAGAATACATTATTCCAAAAGAAATACCTAAGACCTGTGAAAGAAAACAGAAAACTATACCTGAGACGAAACGTGGTTTGTATGATTTAGATAGGTCCGGAAAAGTCGATGGATGTAAATCACGTACACATTTAATGGGATGCGGTAAGTGTATATCCGTACGTTGTCTGATGATTGTGAGGAATCATGTCTAAAACACTTTACAATTGGTTAGATACGTGTGTTTTGTCATGCCTTGATACTATCAATTCAAAAAATGTATCTCCTTTAAATGATAATACTTAAGCGCATTCAAAGTATTTCATATGGTCAAGATTCAATCATCTTATAAACTGCCCCATTTATTCACAACCGTGTAGAAGAACACGCTACTCTGCGTAAGAACGAAGCGTAGACTGGCGCATTTATCGAGAAATGTTTTTCTATATTCTGATTACCTGATAATAAAAGCCAAACTCCTGAGCGAAATATACGCTAGCGAACAGTGTACCTACGTAAGTTAGTATTTGAATGTTATTTAACCCTTTGTAAAATACCTCACACTGTATTTGGATGTAATGTTCCTAGACAGCATTAAACCATTAACAATGTAAACCTAACTCTAAATTTGAACGTAATGTTCCCAGATTGCAATGTACATGTGCCTAGCGTAATACTGGAACACCGCGTTTACCACTATTCCAAGATAGCAAGACATGTAACACTTTATTTGAACGTATTGTTCTGAGGATCCTCCGTGGCCGAGTGGTCTAAGGCGCCGTCTCAAGATCACTAACCTCTCACCGCTAAGGTCGTAGATTCGAATCCCGCTCGCTCCAAAACATACAACTGTATTTTAATATAATGTTATATTGAAGTAAATTACCTAACTCTTGATTTGTGAGTATACTCTATGTAAGTAAGATTGATAACGCTGTATTGTTCCCGTACATTTAATATCTAGCAGTATATTTGAATGCAATATTTCCATGAAGCAAAATACCTTACACTGTATTCGACGGTAAAGTTACAAGTCAACCAGATATTTCACATTGTTTTTTTTAACGTTATTTCGCTATATTTGAATGAGATGCTCTGGTAACAATATTCCTAAAACTCTATATAAACGCAATGTTTTTGTAGGAGTTTACCTAGCACTGTATCTAAACGTAATGTTAACATGCAGAAAACTATCTAACACTGTGTATATGAACGTCGTGTAGTATCACAAGGTAGCAGGATATCTAATACGTTATATGATCGTGAAATATACCTTACACTGCATTTGAATGCCGCTAAAGGTTCCCGAGTAGCTATATAAATAACACTTTATTTGAACGCCGTCTTAAACGATTTAATCCAGTTTGGTAGTAAGATACCTCACCCTTACTGAACGCTGTGAACTATTCTAAAGCAGCAAAATATTTATATCTATATATAAATGTTATGTAACAGGAGACACGATACATACGTTTGTATTTGAATGTTTTATTGCCTGGTTGCAATGACGCCTGGTAGTAAGAATCCTTCCTCAGAGTCTATATTTGACGACTTGTAATATTCAATCGATGCTTTACTCTGAATGTGAAAGCGATATTCCCATATAGAAACATACACAACCCTGTTGACCATAATGTTTTTTGGATGCAAGATACTTCATTATTTATTTGAACGTTATGACAACGGTTACCATTATAAGGCTTAATTTTAATGCATTATCCCCTTGTCATGAAGCAAGGTAAATACATTTATATGTAAACATTCAGCAAGATTTGTATCTTCGTTCTTTTAGCAATGAACAATTCATGTTTTAAACAATGCATGAGCACTAAATACACAGTTGAATTTTGTTCTTTGTTCTATATAAAATAAGGTCTAGGATTTCCACGGTAAAACATTTTCACATAGTAGTATTTTCGTAGCAGGAATGTATCTCGACACAAAAATGCACAATAACTTGTAGATTGAACACCTTGTTTTTTTTAAAGACAGTGCAGTGACACCCTTAGGCTTAGATTTGTTTTAAAAGGAAGTCCTCAAATATTCATAATTATGTCACTATTTTAGCACCAGTGATATCTTATTGCAGTATGTGCTATGTGACTGTACATTGCAATATTTATGAATGTTCGATAGTAATGTATTAAACCTTGTATTACAGAAGCGAGATTGGTTTATTTAATATATGATCAAAATTTAAACATTATGTTACTTTTTTTTCAGAGCAACATGATTGTTCAGATATGAGTGGATATTTGAAATGTCCTGACAGCTTTTGTATACCATATCGTTTCGTTTGTGATGGGCACAATCACTGTGAAAGAGGAGAAGACGAAATAGATTGCTGTATGCATATCTATTATACAAGAACAGAGCACCAATAAAATATTTAAGATATAATTAAGATTTAAACATGTATAACATATGAAGCAAGAGCTGTCGGAGGAACAGCGCGCTCGATTATTCGAATTATTGTCAAAGAAGTACAAAGTTGATTGACTGATGACAAATTCAAGCAAATAAGAGTTATCTATCTTACAAAGTTGACAAAATTGAGTAGGTCTTATAATTGCAATATCTTGTATGAATTTTCAATCAAATATAGATATAGACTTGATGGTACTTGCACGCAAAACTTTATACCGAATTTCTAAGTCAAACAAAGGCAATAATTTGCATTATATTCACGCAAGAGTTATCTTACTAGTTATTGTAGTAAGGTTGATGACTGGGAAGAACTGTGTAAAGTTTCAATCAAATACATTAAGTTGTTGGTGAGATATGAACTTGATGGTACTTGCACGCAAAGCTTTAACCAGAGTCAAACAATGGCAAAAAGTTGCATTATATTCATGTATGAGTGATCTAACTTAATTACTGTAGTATGTTTGATGACTAGGAAGGCTTGTGTAAAGTTTTCAAGTTAAAACATGCATTGGTTACTGAGATATGGACTTGATAATACACGCATGCAAAAATTTAACAAGAATTTGCAATACATGCAATGGTTACTGAGATAGGGACCAGCATGCAAAACTAACCAGAATTTCTAAGTCAAACAAGGGCAATAATTTGTATTATATTCATGCAAGAGTTGTCTAACTTAGTTATTGTAGAAGGGTTGATGACTAGGATGACTTCTGTAAAGTTTCAAGGCAATACATGCAATGGTTACTGAGATAGGGACTTGCATGCAAAACTAACCAGAATTTCTAAGTCAAACAAGTGCAATAATTTGTATTATATTCATGCAAGAGTTGACTAACTTAGTTATTGTAGTAGGGTTGATGATTAGGATGGCTTGTGTAAAGTTTCAAGGCAATATATGCAATGGCTACTGAGATAGGGATTTGCATGCAAAACTTTAACCAAGGTGTGACGCCGGCGCCTTGGTGAGTAGAATAGCTTTTTTTTTTATTTTCCGAATAGTCGAGCTAAAAACTGCATAGAAAATATATGAATTGACGATATTTTAATTCGTTCATCCTGTTAAACCATACGTGGCTCATTACAATCAAAAACGCCCAGCAAAACAATAATGCGCATATTTCATATTTTAGGGTGCAATGGTACCGAAAATGAGTACATTATTATATATTCCACTGACAACTCCAACGAAAAACTGAGTGCTAATGTATACAAACTAGCCAGACAGTTCTATTCACCTGAAGGCAAAGTGCGCGTTGTAGAGTTAAGTTCAAGTGCAATTGGCACGAATTCTAGCGAAACATTGTATGCATCACCAACGGAGATTGTCATAACAGAACGAGTGATTGATTTAAAACACCAATCTTTGAATTTGTATCCGACAATAACATATCGTATTAACCAAAGTGAGCTAGTCAATCATTTAATCAAAAGCCGCTATAATTTGAATACAATCTTAGGCATAATTCATATACACAGTGAAAACTCTGAGGCAATAGAAGAAGTAACTAACTTACCAAATCAACCGAAAAATGAGACGGACATTATGATGTATCACGTGACAATCGATCCTACAGCCCATAAAAGGATAGAAGAAAACAACATTTCGTTGATAAAGGGTATTAGACTAAAAGAACTAGACGACATTGGCAGCATTGGGTCGACTTTCTTTCCTGAAATATGTAAAAGTAAGATGTTAAGCGTACTTATGCAATTAAACGTTTGCAAAAAGGTTATATATCTAGTTTGAAATAATTGTGCATAAAAAACACAAACGTTTACTTTTTAGAGTAGTAAAGGATGATGAGGTTTAACTATATTTTGTGTAAAACATATAATGGTAGCTATATTAAAAAAACAAATGTCCGGTACCACATCAATACATTTTTGTAAATATATACAATGGCAGCTAGATCAGACAGCTACGTTGATTTAAAATATATGTTTGTATATTTTCTTAAATAAGTTGGAAATTCTAAATGTCGAGCTGATTTGTGAAACACTTAACTGTGTTCTGACATGTATATTTCACATTTCAGATCACGACCAAAGCGCATGTTATATGCAATATCGATGTTCAGCAACGAAGGTGTGTCTTCCTCTAAATCAAGTTTGTGACGGACTAAAGCATTGTCTCCATGGTGACGATGAGCACCTCTGTGACTTTGTATGTCCCGTCAAGTGTTCCTGTAGAGGTTTTGCGATCAACTGTATGAATTCTAAATTTAAAATAACAGACTTAAAAGACGTTCCACTGAAGACCAGGTTGTTGGATATAAGCTTCAATCAAGATCTGTCGGATGGTCCTATGAGTTTTCTGGACAACCTGTACTTTCTTTACAAATTAAATTTGTCAAATTGTCAGTTGGGAATCATTTCTAGTTCATTATTTGCAAAAACCAGTAATTCACGTGTTTTGGACATCAGTTATAATTTAATTAAACACATTCAGAGAAAGACTTTTCAATATTTGACACTTCTCAAAACGTTGGTTTTGTTCGGTAACCATGAACTGCATTCAGTCGAAGCTGGAGCCTTTGAAGGTTTGGAGAATCTTCAACAACTGTCAATAACTGGTACAAAGCTAACGAGAATAGCTGCCGACACGTTTATAGGAATGGGCAATCTAAAATATCTAAACTTATCAAATAACCGTATTTCAATCATTGAGGATTTTTCCTTTAATGGCTTACAACTGGAAACTATCAATTTTACCTATAATGACATAGATATTTTTAGCAAAAACATGTTCATCGGTGTTATTTCAGTGAAGAACATAGTGTCACCAGCATATAAATTTTGCTGCATAAGACCGGTCTACGTTGATGAAAATGACTGCTATCCCCACAAAGATGAGTTCTCGTCATGTGAAGATCTTATGAGAAATCCAAACTTGCGAGCACTGTTGTGGGTAATCGGCATAGCAGCTCTACTTGGAAACATCTTGTCTCTGATATATCGACTGATAGTTGACAAGAAAAGACTTAAACTAGGATACGGAATCTTTGTGACAAACCTGGCCGTAGCAGATTTCCTAATGGGAATGTACCTTATCACAATAGCTATTGTTGACCTTATCTTCCGAAACAGGTTTGTGAAAAATACTCTAAAGTATACAAACATCATAATAGTGATAATGTATAGTGTCATATTTGCATAATTGTTCTATATAAAGTCTGCTTAAACAATCATAACCGGTATAAACCACCAAATTTGTGTCATCTTCATGTCGTTTATTGCGACCTATCATAGTTCATGTAAATTTGTGTCATAATATATCTGGGATATTTCATATTTTTCTTACCTTTCTATTGCTTTTTAGGTACATTTGGATGGATGCATACTGGAGAAATAGCCACTGGTGCAATATGGCGGGTATTCTGTCGACAATGTCATCTGAGGCCAGTGTAGCTTTCATCTGCCTCATAACTATCGACAGACTCCTCGTAATAAAGTACCCATTTGGACAAGTTCGCTTTCGTACACGATCGGCATTAGTCGCGTCATTAGCAGTGTGGATATTTGTCCTAGTCATTGCATTTATACCAATCGTTCACAGCTGGTATTTCGAGAATAAGTTTTATACAAAATCTGGCGTCTGTCTTGCTCTTCCGCTAACACGTGATCGTCCAACGGGTTGGGTTTATTCAGTTATAATATTCATAGGATTAAACTTTGTAACGTTTGCTCTTATTGCGATTGGACAATGTATGTTGTATGGCGAAATCAGAACCCAGTCACGGAAAATGAAGAATTATACATTGAGAAAGAACGATTTAAGCATAGCTCGGAATCTATTACTGGTAGTTATGACCGACTTCTTATGTTGGTTTCCTATTGGAGTAATGGGTAAGTTCAATCCTTGTTTGTCTTAAACGTGCATTTTCTTTTCTGTACTGATAAATATTTTATTTGATATTGGACCGTTTTTCTCCCTGAAACATGCAATGGATCAACGTATTGTGTTACATGACAATGTCAGTCATTACACCATGTGACTGATATGTGTTATCAGGAGCTGATTCATAATATTCCTTGAGTGTGACTATGAAGTATCCAAGTAATTTTATCAAGTTTTCTAGTATACCTTATAAGGTTTAGTTAAACTTCCACAGCATCACTAGCGAATGAATATAGTGGTAGTTTTATTGAACCGATTATGTCATTTTATTTTCTTGGGTGCATTTTGTGCTTCCGACGGAATCGGTTTATCAGATTTTATTTATACTGATATTTGAATACCACAAAACACTACCTGTTCTCAAATAGTTGTAGACGACAATAAGGCGGTATTTTTATAGTACAACAAATACAAATACTCTAACTAAACAACATCACTAACGTCTATTACTCCGGTGCTATATTTGTCAAAACCAGCGCCATCTTAAGTATTAAAAATATATAAAAAAACGTATTTTAAAAGATTTTATATAAGTAGAATATATTTCACCAGCCAACAGATATCTCAGCCGCTAAGTATTATTCGAGTCATTGAGTAAATAGGCATATTCTATTATTGAAAATGATTGATAAATGTTTAAAACCATTAACGGCTTTGGTAGTGTAAGCTTAGGTTATTTTACAGTTGTCAGTACACTATACGCTCATTTGAATACATTTATCAAAGCGATAATAAAGATAAGTTAATACGTATTTTATGTATATAAACAGATTTATCACACATATCGTATTGCTAAATCAAGTTGATTAAGACTATCTTTATCAAGGTATGAGGGCAATGACTGGTCACGTGATTTCTGGAGATGTTTACGCTTGGACAGCTGTACTGGTATTGCCAATAAACTCGGCCATTAACCCGCTCCTGTACACCGCATCCGCTATATTAGGTAAACGTGTAAGTATTCCAAGGTTTATAAGATGAATAAACTAATAAGTATGATTATATTAAGTGATGTTTGTAAAATACATTTATATTTAGTGACGTTTGTTTAATACATGTATCTCAAGTGATTTATGTAAAATATAACGTTATCAAGTGATGTTTGTTTTATACACTTATATCAAGTGATATTTGTAAAATATAATTATATTAAGTGATGTTTGTAGAATACGCTATATTAAGTAATATTTGTAAATTATAGTTATATAGAGTGGCGTTTGTTAAATACAATTATATTAAGTGATATTTGTAAAATTTATTTGTATTATTATATAATAAGTGATGTTTGTAGAACACGGTATATTAAGTGATATTTGTAAATTATAGTTATATAAAGTGGCGTTTGTTAAATACAATTATATTAAGTGATATTTGTAAAATTTATTTGTATTATTATATAATAAGTGATGTTTGTAAAATATAATTATACTAAGATATATTTTGGAAACATAGTTATATTGAGTGATGTTTGTAGAATACAATTATATTGAGCGATGCTTTTAGAATACAGTTATTTAAAAAGATAATTGTAAAATATGACTATATTATGATATGTTTGTATAAATAAATGTTATTATATTGGTGATGTTTGTCGAGTACAGTTATATTAAATGATGTTTGTAAAATACAATTATATCAGGTGATGTTTGTAGAAAACAATTATATTAAGTGATGTTTGAAGAAAACAGTTAAATTAAATGATGTTCATAAAATATAATTATACATCCGAATAAATAAATCTGAATAATGATAATAATAAAGATGTATATATATCTACATTTTTGCAGAAGTTTATCCCTGATACAGAGGAGCAGTTTAGACTTCCGGATACAAACAGAAACAAAGGTACACTTGACAATTTGTCGAATACTTCGCTTGCCATACATACAACTAGCAATAACCTAAAAGCATAATGTAACTAATGTAACTTTTCATTTGTACAGTCCTAATATGTTAGGCTAAATTAAGGTGAAATGTTTTCTTGTGGAAGATGTACAATAAAGTGGCATGTGTAAATGAAATAAGAAGACACATTTATGGATTAGTGGGACTTAAAACCCTCATAAAGCGTATTGGTATCCTCAACAAAATGAGGCCCGGTTAGGAGAATCATTTTCACTTATAAAATAAATCGATATGGTAGTTTTAATTTTAGTTTAAAGTAATAAATTATGTGCTAATCGAAAAAACAAATCTGGACAAATAGATAGTTGATATAATATCATTTCATATTTATAATGTATATCATAAAAGGTAAGACCGAGTTTTGAGACTCAATAAGATTTTTTAAGGTTTAACAATGAATCTTATTTCTAGAAACCACTCTTTTGAGATTTCGAAAAAGATTGCTGCATTCGATCTTAAAAAAACTTCATGACACTTTCTGTTGAATGCTTTTCAAATAATTTGATTGACCTTACATCCCCGTATTAAAGTGCTGTATTTATTCTAAATACTTATATTCATTCAAGAAATTGGGAGTAATGAAACGAACATTCAGAATATTTTTCCTTTAAACACAAAAAATACCAATTCACATTTTTAGGGGATTAAGGCACAACTTTTAGAGATTGGAGCTCAAAACAACCCATTCATGTTCACGCACCATTGGTAGTAAAATATGCATCTAATAATACTGTTATTTGTCATGATTTTGTTTTTGTTATTTTGGTATTTGAATGTCAATAACGTAATATAATTTAGAGCCTCAATACTTTACAAATGAGTTATCTAGTTTGTTAAGAACTTGTATTGTTATAAATTATTACTTTTATTATTATCATGAACATTATTATTGTTGTTATCATTATTATTATTTTACACGTTATTTGATTTTCCTTGAGATGTTTTGAAAAAGAAGTATACGTACATAGTAAAACATCTGTTTTATGAAATAAGACAAATAAAGGAAAAATAATCAGGTGTTTACATCAATTCTTTGTTAAAAAATGCCACAAAAAAGTATGATCCCAATTCATTCATAGTGTTTTATAGTAAACTAAACAATTAACAACAGATAGATAATAAGTTTATAGGTACTTTGTTTCTTTTTGATATTATTTACATCAATTTTATATCCCCTTGTAAACTAAGAATTCTAAAATTAAGTTAATAAATTATTATATGGGTCATTAGTACTTTTGAAGAATATCATTATTTTTATTTTAAAGTCATATTCATGAAAACAGGGATGTTTCATAATCAAAAGCTAAGTGGATAACTTATTTTACTTTTTGGTTAGACACTTAATGATGAGAAATTAACATATTTTGATAAATAAATATCAGTTTTGGAATAATCGATATTAGTTGTTAAACTTGCTTACGCTGTCATTTGAGAGTTTTAATCATTTATAACATCAATATTAGTGAACGTAATACTCACATAGTCCCACCTTCTATCCGAACACATGTTACTCTTATGTCAAATTAACGTTTTTCTTCGCGATAGCATTTTTGCTTCGATTTATGGTAAGCATTTTACCAGCTTTTGAAACATGTTATGTTCCCGTCCGTTATCTAGCAGGTGCGCGTTACCCCCCCCCCCCCCCCCCCCCACACCACCCCCCCCCCCACCCTTGACTTTGGTCTAACAATTAAATACTACTGTTATTACATAATTATAAACCCGAATAAATAGTATCATTTTACGTAATATGTTAACTCTAGAAGTCGCAGTTTTTGTTTGACTTACACAGAAGTCATATATCGAAGTTGAAAACCGTGGTTGTATTTGACACAATGAACATTCTAATCGTTTTTTAAACTAGGTGTTCATCAAAATTTCTTAAAAGTATCTAATATCATGATGATAAAACGTCTAATTGGGTTCTCAGTCTCCAGCGGAAAATGATTGTTTAATTGTCAATTTGATGTATGTGCCATGCAGTTAAAAATATTCTAACAGTGGAGTGACTTTGTACTGAAAATTGGCTTATCTAAGAAGATCATCCGACTAGCGGTTTAAATGTAGGTGCGGACCCGAAAATACAAGCTGGCTTCCCAGGTGGTCACCGTTTTAGTGATATACAATGATACAATAAGAGGCACTTTTAAAATATATTAAATATGCACATTCATACCGATATATCTTGGTATATAAGATAAGAAAACAACGGTATACCTGACCAAAATAAAAAAAACGACGGATAAATGTCTTTTTCTGGCAAATAATTAAAATATTACATACTTTATCTTGTGTCGAAGAGTCTATAAACAATGGGTATTAAAAGAGAATTCAAATATAGTTGCCCTTTATTGAGATGTCATGAAGTTATCAAATCTGACGCCTATGTGCCAGTATTTGTAACCATTTTTATATTGACTGAGAGTCATGTTGCTTTACCTGCCAAGGGAACGAAAAAATAACCCGGTCTACATATTTATGTAAAAGACATAAATTCTAAGATAATTTGAAAACATTAAATCCGATAGCAATACTTTTTTTTAATCAAAATTGTTAAAGTTAAGTACTTTTATATGATACCAATTTTCTTGTTATTAAAAGTTAAATGTTTTTTTTTTTAAATAAAATATGTTGCCAAGTGCGTATTTAGTATTAGACGAGTGGGTTGGCGCAAACAAATGCCTTAGGCATATTTGTACTTAATATACAGGTATTTCATTTATAACCTTTGCAGTCATCAAACATATACCATTTTTTTGTATGTTTCCAACTGATCAGACATCAGCAAATTATGATGAATGTTATTAATGTGATTATAAATGTCTGAGAAGTTTTCCTTACACGTTCACAATTCTTTTAATTGAATACGATATCCTATATCACAGTGTCATTGCGTTCCTTTTGTTTAAATATTTTATTGTATTAAGATTGAGTCATGCTTTGCCCCATTACAACTTTAATACATGTCCAAGCAAACTCCGCCATCAATTTTTTGTTGTGTACGAAACACATTATGCATGAGGGTATTATCTGCCTTGGGTCTATTAAAGTCTTTATTTTCACCTGCTTTACCTCTATTTATCTTTTTGTTCACCTACTCTCCCTATTTCATTCCAGTTAATACAAATACATTAAATATGTTTATGTCCTTGATATATAGGTTTGATGAAAAACGTTCTTAAACTGTGCTACAGTGGACATCTCAGTTTTGCTGGAGATGATTTCGGAATCAGCATTTCTGCAGAGGCGTATGTGAGGGAGAATACATTATCTAGAATGCAGCTGATGCAGATAACCAGGCAACTTCTGCAACTTGTAAATTGCCTCCATAAATGTGAGATGACATTTGGTCGGAGTATACCAATGAAAGCGGTCAACCTATGTTTCCAACAGGATGGAAAGGTATTTAATAAAACATACTTTGTTAAATGACTTCTGTATACACTTTTTATTTAGATTTTTTGTTGATAAATAAACAATCGCCAAACTTAAAAAAATATATATTAGTGATGATTGGTTCTTTGTATGCCTTTATAATAACTATCTGCTTTTTACATGCAAAAATATAAAACACATTAAATAGATTTATTCTTAGAGACAAGTAAAATAATGGATTGTGTAAATTATATTATTGTAGACATTCAGCCATGTACAGTTGGACAAGAAGCCAGTTCTTTGTCCTGATCCATCAGAAAAGAAAAATGACGTATATGAGATCGGGTGCCTTATAAGAAAGCTAATGGCCGAAACAGTTTAAAGTTTAAAATGAATTTCGACAATATGGCAATGGTTATTAGTCACGGCTTACAGGACTTTAGTATTTATAGTAAAAAGTGTATAAAAGTCAATGGTACAATTGATGTTGTTAATGGGTAATGTTATAAACAAAGACATTTTCAAATATAAATTAAAACAATACTTATTATGTGATACTGTTAGCATATCGACAATGCTCATACATATGTATGACATACACGTATGTGCTACATTATAAACATTACATGGTACGATCGAAATTGTTTAAATAATATATTCTTATCTATAATAAGTATAGTATAATAGATAGGAATGGGACCATCTAGAAATATGCATTTTAGTGTTTTAATCACAACAAAACTTGGCATGAATACATTTCCTTTTTTAATCTACAAGCGTGCACAATTCTACTATCGTACGACAACATTTAACATTAAATCTGACAAGTAAAATCTTATATGTAACGAACTACGGATGATATTGACGTTATTCAGCGAAATAAAATTCAGCATGTCCTTTGGGGTTATTTTACACCCAACACAAAATTCTATCACACATCAAAGTTCCACTCTAGTTGTGACATCGCCCATTTTTTTCACTATTCAAATTCGCACGTGGTATTTCAAAATTGCGAACAATATTAAATGTCTGTCGATAACGTCGAATATTAACACGACGTTCGCATATAATCTGAAATAACGTCTGCTGTTATTTTTTATCGTTTGATACCATATTGAGAAATTGTTTTGCTTTTCAAGGCAATGGATTATATTTTGAATTATGTCTAATATCAAAGTTCCCCGTAATTCTTAACTCGTGTTACTATGGTGGCTTTTGCATGAACTGAATGCTTATTAAAGTTAATTGGATAGCTAACGACAAAAGAAGATGTGTCGATCTATCCATTGCTACCATTGGTTTTTATGTACAGCCCTAAATAAGAAAATGACAGAATCGTTCTATTATTTTCAGGACATACCTTGTACTACAATATAAATAGTACATGTTTAGACCTACACGGTACATTGTATTAATGACATGTGGTTGTATACTACATTATAAATAGTGCATGGTTATTTTAAATGATACATTTTGTTATGTACTACATTATATTAGGTAGTACATGGATAGGTCTACCCTGTCCAAATGAAATGTAATATACCATACATTACGTCGAAAACAAAAACTGTTTATACTTTATTTACACATCGTTTATTGTAGACAAGTACACATTGTATATTGTAGACAAGTACACATTGTATATTGTAGATAAGTACACACTGTATATTGTAGATAAGTACACACTGTATATTGTAGACAAGTAAACACTGTATATTGTAGACAGGTACACATTGTATATTGTAGACAAGTACACATTTTATACTGTAGACAAGTACACACTGTATATTGTAGACAAGTATACATTGTATATTGTACTGTATACATGTAAAATACATTTCATTGTGTATAATACATGGTTTCATTTGTACACATGTACATGGATATTGTAAGTACACACACCTTATAGATAAACCTGACTACATAAATAGGATGTGGCTAGATATGTACACATTGCATGTAGTTTTATATTTTAGACTTACATTACATTCTTAACATTACCTGGTTAGATCTACATTATATATATAACTATTCATTACATTGCATATACAAAACATGTTTATATCTAGTACATTGCAAACATTACACATATTAGTTTGTGCTTCAATGTCATATGTGTCCAACTTTAAACCCTTTTAAGTACCTGTATCGTTATGACTGGTTTGTGATTTCATGTCAAACATGTTCAACTTTAAACCCTTTTAAGTACCTGTTTGTGATTTCATGTCATATTTGCTCAACTTTAAACATTTTAAGTACCTGTACCGTTTTTAAGTACGTTCTCTGGTACGGCTAACTTGTGAAATAAAGACAATCTGTATATATTATCAAGAACGTTGATGCAGTATACGTAGTTTTGTCTTTATCCTTATGTCAAGTTTTTAAAAAATGTTAATAACGCTATTTTTAGTTTGTGTTGTAATCAACTATATCCGATGTTTAACTTCTACCTACATGTTGTTTAAGGATGCTTTATTTGTCTTATAAGCAGTTCATATTTGTCGTACAATATAATCTTCTCATACACTGAAGGACTTTAAAACCCTAATTAAGAATGTCTGAGGTGGGTTGGGGAGACGCATTTTCGGGCGTCAGCCACCACCGAGAAACGTTTCTGAGCTTTTCGATGCCTTGGTTCAGGAGAAGAACAACATTTTTCAACAATGTATAACACATCTTGTGATTTTAATGTGATTTGAAGTTGGATACGCTGGATTAATGATGGACAGGAACGATAATAAGATAAGGTCTGGCCGGGGAAAACCTCTATCTACTGACAGGGATTCCGCTGTTGTGAAATACGCTATTAATTCAGATTCATGGTATACATGGGGATAGTTAAGAGATTTAACATGTATGGAATTGGGTTCAGCGTCAGTACTAGTGCTACATGAACTATTTACTATGAGAACATACTTTCTGTAATTATACAGCAATATGCTACCGTGCGTCAGCCCAGACTGGTATGGTATTTGCTCCACGATAACGCAACTGTACACACATCTGTTCTCGTAAAATATTTTTTTTACATAAAACCATACTCGTATTCAAATGTACCACATGCACCCTACATCCCTGACTTGCTCCCTGTGACCTTTGGGTGATACCACATATTAAAGCGTGCGTGAGAGGACGCCATTTTAAGACACACGTTGACACTGGATCAGTGCTTTAACAATGTCTAATGTGGGTTGCCCTAATCCGGCCTTCAATGACTCATTATCAGAATAGTTACATCGATAAAAAAAGTGTGTTCAAGCTAAAGGATGGTATTTTAAGGGATTAAACTAGTCATGTTAACAGGTGAAAAACACAACCAGACGTACTGACTACATTTTTTTTAAATGACCATCCAATGTTTCCAGCGACAGTTTCTGAAAAAAGAATAACTACATAGGAAATACATATGAAATGTATGTTCATATAATTGTGTTGTATATTTGCTTGATCTTTGAATACTGTCGGTTGATATATATATAAATTTAACAATGCCCTAAAATTATCCAACGAATATATAGTCAAATCTGTCTTAAGCAGCCAGTCAGGGAAAAAACAACTGTCGAAACGTATACTTTTAATGGATTTAATTTCAAAATGAACACTTCGAACTAATTTGAACTTTCAGTTATATATGCATTGCTCTATAGACTATTGTTACGTGTTTTGCTCACAATTAAATTATGTTCAATTTTGAACACAGCCATTGGTTTCAATGTTTGTTAGATGTTGTAGTCGCATTTTATGTTTAAGTCAAATGTAGTATTTAAGGATTTCATTTTAAAAAAAAACGTTTATTTCATTCATAAAAACAATTGTAAAAAAACTTAGATCGATTTCTTAACAATTTAGACATGGAACTTATGTTAAAAACAGAATACAATTTAATGTTATCAATACTTAAAAATATAATACAATGTTAAACAATAGTTACATTGTGAATCCAGTCTGTCAGTTTGGTGAAAGCAGAACGTTTACATAAGAAACTTAAAACGCTAAATACAATTTCTGGTATGATTCATTAATGATTAAAGAAAACATATTGACGTGAATAAAGTAAATAAACCCAATTTGTTGTTTCTTTTTATACCAACATTTATATAAATGTGCATATATTTATTTAAATGCATTGACTATCTTAATTTATAATATACTATATAACATTTAAGTTTAAACATATTTATCGCCATCTAACACATAATACACTACATATTGTGCATGTAAATTGTGAACGATAAATGGGCAAAGTTTTCTTGCCACAATTTCGTTCAACAATATAAACGGCCGTTGACATATTTATTACAGGCAAAGGTTGTTTCACAATTGGAATCACAACAACGGAATTTCCAGATGCACATTCACAATGTATGATATATACATACGTACAATACATGTATAGACAAGGTCACAGCAGTGGCCAAATTACGGCAATTGGTAGCTTTAACCTGATTGTCCCGGCGTAACATCATATGACGATACAACAACGAAAGTATCACCGCCTGACTATTCTCTCACAAGTACGGCCGAATGCAGATATATATTGTAAACCACAGAAATAGTAATGTGGTCAACCTACCAATTATTGTGCATTTTTATGTGGGTTGACATTCCTGCTATGAAATTCTATATGGAATTCTTTTTTTACCATGGAAATCCTAGACCTTATTTTATATAGAACAAAGAACAAAATTCAACCGTGTAGTGAGACCTATAAGAGTACACTATAGACACAGCAAATAGTTTATACTGTCTCTCATACTTCCGTACTTACACACCGAGGTAAAGATGGTACCTATGTTGCCTTCGTATTGTTAACTATTAGTGTTTCTGAAATGAGGAGAGGATAAGGTACAGTTATAATAATAATACTAGTTTCTAGGTTGTATTGCTTAGAAAACGTCGGTGGTAATAGATATAACAAACATAATTCCGTTTGACCAGTCTCAAAAAAAATTAATCGGTCGGTTGTTTCTAATATCTTTAACGTTTCTAAAATTGTTCCTTTTACAGTCAACAAATTTTCTGTGCTGTTTTACAAACGTTTCTTAAATGCCCGTGTAAACAGGTTACTTGTCCTTTGTGTTGTGCTTTCACAGGTAAAAAAGCAAAGACCACCGGTCCGATACTGGTATACATGTATATGTATATTAGACATTCTAGTCCAACTGTATTTATATCGGTTTATGTCGCCTCCGATACGTGAATGTACAATGATATGGTTTCTGTGTCACCAAAGCTTTAGTTAAATACTTAAGAACTTAATTAAGTTTTGACTGGTTATTTATCTGTTATAAAATCAATATCAATGCAACAATATGCAGTTTTACTAGAAACCGTCTAAAATCACGATCACCTGACTGCATTTCATAGATAAATTTGTAATTGTTTAAGTATATGTTGGTTAAAAAGAAGCTTTTAGTAGTATAAATCCTGTCAAGACTTGAACGTGTGGGTGTTTATTTGGGTGAGTATCATATAAAGTCGATCCATCAACATATATAACATTCTTTCCCCGCCTGGCTTGTTCCTTGTTCATTATAGCCTTTTCACGGGCGAGGAGCGCATTATTTTCTCTGAAATTGCAGATTCTTGTTTTGTATCTGGATCTGGATTGGAAAGGTATGTATATATATATATATATATATATATATATATATATATATATATATATATATATATATATATATATATATATATATATTATCTTATATTCATTTTAAAGTTTTTGTTATAATGGTTATAATGCTACCTTGCAACTCAAAATTCCAAACTGGTTACCTAATAATTATATAATGTTTTTTTGCAAATCAAAATTACAAAAAATGCTATTATAACAGTTACTAAAATGAAAAGAACAAATCTCGTTATCAAAAGTAAAAATATTATTTAATATTGTTAAAATAAGATAGTATTTGAATTGAAAATAATAGTTGCAATTAAAGTCATCGTGTAAATAAAGTGAAAAAAAACTATTTTCCCAATTTCATTCAACAAATGTTTTCAGGGTGTATATTTATCTTTATTCAGTGAATGATTTCAACATACAAGCTTATCGTTAATTACTAAATTGTCTGTATTTGTCTTTATTCAATAAATGTTTCGACCATATAAATTCATTTAGTCGATACATTTATCAGTATAAGCATATACGAGGTGTGTCCCATAAGTAATAGTACGCATTTAGAAATATGCATTTTAGTGTTTTAATCACAATATTTGACATGAATACATTTCCATATTTAAACTTTAAACATGTAACATTTCATTATTGTACACTAACATTTAACATTAATATTGACAAGTCAAAACTAACCTGTAACAAAGTACGGGGTAGATGACACTATTTATGCGACATCAAGTTGACATTCAAATGAAAGTATGAACTGCTGTGCAAAACGCAATACTTGTGGTAATGCAACCGCTTCTGGTACATGTCACGTAAATATGATGATTCATAGCTCCTAACCATATACGTACACTCCGGCTTTGGCCTGGAGGTCCTGAAAGCGCTTTTCAAGAAGATCTGACTTGAGTCCCAGGAAAACCACACCAGATATCGATCGTCTAGAACGCTGACGGTCAGTTAGTCTCGTCTCGCCGTTGGAAACCAGTTTGTATCCTCCAGTATATGCCTTCTGCCGAAGAGTTGTGTGAAATAAACTTCAGAGAATCATTTGGGGTCAAATTTCACCCATCACAAAGCTTCGTATGTAGTTGTATTTAACAAAATGTTCCATCGAAGCATTTTTTTTCTGTATATTAATTACATTTCGTAAGAATTCACGTACATGGGAGACTACTTCTTTAAAATTGTAATTTTATTTTTGAGTCGGATAGAGTTGTTTGATTTACAGGGAGAAAATGACATGCCAATGTATATCTTAAAATGTATCTGGAAAAAGACTAGAGCAAAACATCTTTATTTGCGAAAACTTAAAAGAGATGGTGTGCAATTTTCAATACAGAAATATCTTGATGACGGTCTGCGGTTTTAAATTCGATTTATTTAATTATTTGTTTAAAAAATCATGTAAAGTCACCATCGATTTGAACAAACAAACGATACAAAAAGCCACACACCTAAAAGTATTTTTATGACGTTTTATTTACTATTTAGTAATAATACCTGATACAAAATGTGTGTGGTCCAGTAGTCAGGCATCTGTCTTAGTATCATTGAGTAAGACGCTGTATCCGCACACATTTAATACTGGTTCTAACCAGGAAGACCCAGAGCGTGTTTCACATAAGTTGTAACAACGTGTTTTACACTGGATGTAAAATATTCAGGCATAGTGCCACCATTGCAAAAAGGAAGTGCTTCCGTGGGGTAGTCGCATAATGGCGGTTGTAAATAATCCTCAATTCTTCTTCTTTAAAAATGCATTTTCCTTATTATAATGCTCATTTTTTTATTTGAATGGCATTATTGATGTATTTTGAACATTTTGATAGCATTGTCATGTTTGAATTGTGAATTTAGAAAAAAAATGATGCTTGGAAATTGGGATATGAATTCATGATTTCGGAAGTCTACTTTCACTTTGTCACCAGTGTACACACTGAGCAGGAAAAAAATCTCTTATATGACACATGACCCCTACTTTTCTCATCATATTTTGATAGTGCAGAGGTTGACAAACAGTAAAATGTAGGTTTCACTTCTTTCATTTGGGACCCTCTATGAATGACAAGCCTTCAAACTTTTATTATTGACTATAGAATAAAGAACAAAAATCAATGGTGGGGTTACACCTCCATGGAAACGCAGAGTGTGGCATAGAAATGAAAAACCTGTAGTAAACAGTCAACATCGACAAGTATAATCTACGCAAATATAAGCCAGAAAATAAAAATACTATATACAAAATATAAACCTGATGTTAAAAAATGACATCATAATTATGAATTAAGGTGTCTGATTGTAAAGTTAGCCATAATATAAATACTTCTAGTACGAGTTTTGGATAGTTTATAAAATCATCAATATGGAGTTCTGACGACAGGAGGGTTCTATGCTGTTGGTACACACCCATATGTTTTCTTTGTAGTAAGTCTCATTGCGAATAAAATGACGGGGTCAAGGACACCCACCTGGCTAGCCGTGACTGACTATTGATCCCCATGACTCTCTAATCCTGGGTCAGTTGCTCTGACACTGGACCACGCACTCATTGTTGGCGACATATAACATATTTATGTTAACACGTCTTATTCCTTTATACATTAAAAACATTCAATATATTAACGTTTAGATTCATTCAATTATCATCTTTGTTTCATAATACATTTATAATGAACTGCCTGTTAAGGCAATGCCTTGTAAACAAACTAGAGATAAGACCTATGCCAAGATTTATTAATAAGCCGGGTGCACGTGCGTTGCAGATAGTTCTCTTCCCATTTGAGTGGCCTGATAAATCATCCGTCTGTTCTAGTTTTTACATGAAGAAAGGTGGTATGATGTCAAGGGGTCCTACTGCTGAGGGCAAATATTTTGTCGAGGAGTGCTCAAATCCACATCCAAATTCAATTGTGTCCGAAAACAATGTGTTTGCCAGTTACTTCCGGGATGTTGCTCTACTCAGATTTATTCGGAGCTCTTTTAAACGTACAATGATATAATAAGGTATTCCCATATATGTAGAATACTTGTTCGATCAGAAGTATAAGTTATAGTTTGAGAAAACATCTGACAGGTGGAGATACGTCAATATATCAAATCGATAGAATTCTCAGTACAACATTCTATGTTTATGACTGAATGGTGTTCTCTTCACTGTACGATTGATTGAATATTTAGCGTCATTTTATGCCATCGAGGGCTCACAGACGATCAGTTAACCTAACCAATGTTTCCTGGGATTCTAAAAGATTAACCAGTACTCGGGCACACCACATCTCCGCAAGAAACAGATAAATTCCTGACCTGAATCAGCGGTGAGAGACGAATGATAATGAGACACAATGTCATATATAAATCATCACGGAGACAGTTGCCTGGCGAGGATTCTAATTCACGACCTCCGGAATTTACAGTCAGAGCTAATTGGCCCCTGTTTCACTGTATGAAATAGATACGTCGGTATTCGTATTATTTGCCGAATAACACTTCATTAAAATTTTCTGTATGACAAATTAAGTTACAATTACATTTTGCTTGCAAGATACGACGGTATGGCATGTTACTTGCTATTTGAAATTGATGCGACAGTTTCAGCAGAGAAATCATTTGGTCTAATTAACTTTCATTATGTTGTAAAAATTATTAATATTTGGAAAAACACTATGTTTAATATATTTATTTCTAGTTGTTCTACATGAAGGACAACATAAGAGAAAATGATACACCGATTTGACCTATCTCCAAGTTTCAATTTCTAAATTATTCGCACTCAGTCGAAATCTTGTTAAATTTTTTACGGTTTGTCTCATCTGAAATATAATCCAAGTAATATTCATATTCAAAACATGTTTTAAATTTTCTCAAATACAATGTTGTCTAAGTTTGACATATTTTGAAGAGATGTGTTCCAACTTTGTAAATACTGATCACAAATCCTTTGTTTTAACATGGGGGAATAATTTGCGTTCAAATTGAAATTCAACCAATTATCTCCAAAACCCAGTCGATTTAAAAGCATGTGCATACTGTAGGCAGTACAGTGGACAGCAAAATTAGTTTGGTGGTGTAAGCATCACAGTTGACAGCAAAGTTCGGTTAGTGTTGTAGGCAGTACAGCGGACAGAATAGTTAGGTTTGTGGTGTAGGCAATACAGTGGACAGCAAAATTAGTTTGGTGGTGTAAGCAGAACAGTGGACAGCAAAGTTCGGTTTGTGTTGTAGGCAGTACAGCGAACAGCATAGTGTTAGGTTTATGGTGTAGGCAGTACAGTGGACAGCAACATTAGTTTGGTGGTGTAAGCAGCACAGTGGACAGCAAAGTTCAGTTTGTGTTGTAGGCAGTATGGCGGACAGCATATTTAGATTTGTGGTGTAGGCAGTATAGTGGACAGCAACATTAGTTTGGTGGTGTAAGCAGCACAGTGGACAGCAAAGTTTGGTTTGTGTTGTAGGCAGTACATTGGACAGCATAGTTAGGTTTGTGGTGTAGACAGTACAGTGGACAGCAAAGTTCGGTTTGTGTTGTAGGCAGTACAGTGGCCAGCATAGTTGGGTTTGTGGTGTAGGCAGTACAGTGGACAGAAAAATTAGTTTGTTGGTATGAGCAGCACAGTGGACAGCAAAGTTTGGTTTGTGGTGTAGGCAGTACAGTGGACAGCACAGTTAGGTTTGTGGTGTAGGCAGTACAGTGGATAGCAACATTAGTTTGGTGGTGTAAGCAGCACAGTGGACAGCAAGGTTTGGTTTGTGGTGTAGGCAGTACAGTGGACAGCATAGTTAGGTTTGTGGTGTAGACAGTACAGTGGACAGCAAAGTTATGTTTGTGTTGTAGGCAGTACAGTGGACAGCATAGTTAGGTTTGTGGTGTATACAGTACAATGGACAGCAAAGTTTGGTTTGTGTTGTAGGCAGTACAGTGGACAGCATAGTTAGGTTTGTGGTGTAGGCAGCAGTAAAGTTAGGTTTGTGTTTTAAGCAGTACAGTGGACAGCATAGTTAGGTTTGTGATGCAGGCAGTACAGTACAATGGACAGTAAGATTAGGTTTGTGGTGAAGGCAGTGAAGTTGACAGCAAAGTTAGGTTTGTGGTGTATGCAGTGCATTGGACAGCAAAGTTCGGTTTGTGTTGTAGGCAGTACAGTGGACAGCATAGTTAGGTTTGTGGTGTATACAGTACAATGGACAGCATAGTTAGGTTTGTGTTGTAGGCAGTACAGTGGACAGCATAGTTAGGTTTGTGGTGTAGGCAGCAGTAAAGTTAGGTTTGTGTTTTAAGCAGTACAGTGGACAGCATAGTTAGGTTTGTGATGCAGGCAGTACAGTACAATGGACAGTAAAGTAAGGTTTGTGGTGAAGGCAGTGAAGTTGACAGCAAAGTTAGGTTTGTGGTGTATGCAGTGCATTGGACAGCAAAGTTCGGTTTGTGTTGTAGGCAGTACAGTGGACAGCATAGTTAGGTTTGTGGTGTAGGCGGTACAGTGGACAGCATCATTAGTTTGGTGGTGTAAGCAGTACAATGGACAGTAAAGTTTGGTTTGTGGTGAAGGCAGTGAAGTTGACAGCAAAGTTAGGTTTGTGGTGTATGCAGCGCATTGGACAGCAAAGTTAACTTTGTGGTGTAGGCAGTACAGTGGCCAGCAAAGTTACGTTTTGTGGTGTAGGCAGTACAGTGGCCAGCAAAGTTAGGTTTGTGGTGTATGCAGTAAAGTGGACAGCATAGTTAGGTGTGTGGTGTATGCAGTGCATTGGACAGCAAAGTTAAGTTTGTGGTGTAGGCAGTACAGTGGCCAGCATAGTTAGGTTTGTGTTGTAGGCAGTACAGTGGACAGCATAGTTAGGTGTGTGGTGTATGCAGTGCATTGGACAGCAAAGTTTAGTTTGTGGTGTAGGCAGTAGAGTGGCCAGCAAAGTTAGGTTTGTGGTGTAGGCAGTACAGTGGCCAGCAAAGTTAGGTTTGTGGTGTAGGCAGTATAGTTGACAGCATAGTTAGGTTTGTGTTGTAGGCAGTACAGTGGACAGCATAGTTAGGTTTGTGCTGTAGGCAGTACAGTGGACAGAAAGTTAGGTTTGTGGTGTAGGCAGTACAGTGGGCAGCATGGTTAGGTTTGTGGTGTAGGCAGTACAGTGGACAGCATAGTTAGGTTTGTGGTGTAGACAGTACAATGGACAACAAAGTTAGGTTTGTGGTGTAGGCGATACAGTGGACAGCATATTTAGGTTTGTGGTGTAGGCAGTACAATGGTCAGCAAAGTAAGGTTTGTGGTGTATGCAGTACAGTGGACAGCAAAGTTAGGTTTGTGGTGAAGGCAGTGAAGTTGACAGCAAAGTTAGGTCTGTGGTGTATGCAGTGCATTGGACAGCAAAGTTAAGTTTGTGGTGTAGGCAGTACAATGGACAACAAAGTTAGGTTTGTGGTGTATGCAGTGCATTGGACAGCATAGTTAGGTTTGTGTGGTAGGCAGTACAGTGGCCAGCATAGTTAGGTTTGAGGTGTAGGCAGTACAGTGGACAGCAATGTTAGGTTTGTGGTGAAGGCAGTGAAGTTGACAGCAAAGTTAGGTTTGTGGTGTATGCAGTGCATTGGACAGCAAAGTTAGGTTTGTGGTGTAGGCAGTACAATGGACAGCAAAGTTAGGTTTGTGGTGAATGCAGTACAGTGGCCAGCATAGTTAGGTTTGTGGTGTAGGCAGTACAGTGGACAGCAAAGTTAAGTTTGTGGTGAAGGCAGTGAAGTTGACAGCAAAGTTAGGTTTGTGGTGTATGCAGTGCATTGGACAGCAAAGTTCGGTTTGTGTTGTAGGCAGTACAGTGGACAGCATAGTTAGGTTTGTGGTGTAGGCAGTACAGTGGATAGCAACATTAGTTTGGTGGTGTAAGCAGCACAGTGGACAGCAAAGTTTGGTTTGTGGTGTAGGCAGTACAGTGGACAGCATAGTTAGGTTTGTGGTGTAGACAGTACAGTGGACAGCAAAGTTCGGTTTGTGTTGTAGGAAGTACAGTGGATAGCATAGTTAGGTTTGTGGTGTATACAGTACAATGGACAGCAAAGTTTGGTTTGTGTTGTAGGCAGTACAGTGGACAGCATAGTTAGGTTTGTGATGCAGGCAGTACAGTACAATGGACAGTAAAGTTAGGTTTGTGGTGAAGGCAGTGAAGTTGACAGCAAAGTTAGGTTTGTGGAGTATGCAGTGCATTGGACAGCAAAGTTAAGTTTGTGGTGTAGGCAGTACAGAGGCCAGCAAAGTTACGTTTTGTGGTGTAGGCAGTACAGTGGCCAGCAAAGTTAGGTTTGTGGTGTATGCAGTAAAGTGGACAGCATAGTTAGGTGTGTGGTGTATGCAGTGCATTGGACAGCAAAGTTAAGTTTGTGGTGTAGGCAGTACAGTGGCCAGCATAGTTAGGTTTGTGTTGTAGGCAGTACAGTGGACAGCATAGTTAGGTGTGTGGTGTATGCAGTGCATTGGACAGCAAAGTTAAGTTTGTGGTGTAGGCAGTACAGTGGCCAGCAAAGTTAGGTTTGTGGTGTAGGCAGTACAGTGGCCAGCAAAGTTAGGTTTGTGTTGTAGGCAGTACAGTGGACAACATAGTTAGGTTTGTGTTGTAGGAAGTACAGTGGACAGAAAGTTAGGTTTGTGGTGTAGGCAGTACAGTGGGCAGCATGGTTAGGTTTGTGGTGTAGGCAGTACAGTGGACAGCATAGTTAGGTTTGTGGTGTAGGCAGTACAGTGGACAGCATAGTTAGGTTTGTGGTGTAGGCAGTACAGTTGACAGCATAGTTAGGTTTGTGGTGTAGGCAGTACAGTGGACAGCAAAGTTAGGTTTGTGGTGTATGCAGTACAATGGACAGCAAAGTTAGGCTTGTGGTGTATGCAGTACAGTGGACAGCATAGTTAGGTTTGTGGTGTATGCAGTACAGTTGACAGCATAATTAAGTTTGTGGTGTAGGCAGTACATAGGCCAGTATACTTAGGTTTGTGGTGAAGGCAGTACAGTTGACAGCAAAGTTAGGTTTGTGGTGAAGGCAGTGAAGTTGACAGCAAAGTTAGGTTTGTGGTGTATGCAGTGCATTGGACAGCAAAGTTATTTGTGGTGTAGGCAGTACAGTGGGAAGCAAAGTTAGGTTTGTGGTGTAGGCAGTACAGTGGAGAGCAAAGTTAGGTTTGTGGTGTATGCAGTACAGTGGACAGCAAAGTTAGGTTTGTGGTGTATGCAGTGCATTGGACAGCATAGTTAGGTTTGTTGTGTAGGCAGTACAGTGGCCAGCATAGTTAGGTTTGTGGTGTAGGCTGTGAAGTGGACAGCAAAGTTAGGTTTGTGGTGTATGCAGTACAGTGGACAGCATAGTTAAGTTTGTGGTGTAGGCAGTAGAGTGGACATCATAGTTAGGTTTGTGTTGTAGGCAGTACAGTGGACAGCATAGTTAGGTTTCTGTTGTAGGCAGTACAGTGGACAGCATAGTTATGTTTGTGGTGTAGGCAGTACTATGGCCAGCATAGTTAGGTTTGTGTTGTAGGCAGTACAGTTGAAAGCATAGTTAGGTTTGTGGTGTAGGAAGTGAAGTGGACAGCATAGTTAGGTTTGTGGTGTTTGCAGTCCAGTGGACAGCATAGTTAGGTTTGTGGTGTAGGCAGTCCAGTGGACAGCATAGTTAGGTTTGTGGTGTAGGCTATACAGTGGAGAGCATAGTTAGGTTTGTGGTGTATGCAGCACAGTGGACAGCAACGTTAGGTTTGTGGTGTATGCAGTACAGTGGACAGCATAGTTAGGTTTGTGGTGTAGGCAGTACAGTGGACACCAATGTTAGGTTTGTGTTGTAGGCAGTACTGTGGGCAGCAAAGTTAGGTTTGTGGTGTAGGCAGGACAGTGGACAGTAAAGTTAAGTATGTGATGTAGGCAGTACAGTGGACAGCAAAGTTAGGTTTGTGGTGTATGCAGTACAGTGGACAGCAAAGTTAGGTTTGTGGTGAAGGCAGTAAAGTTGACAGCAAAGTTAGGTTTGTGGTGTAGGCAGTACAGTAGACAACATAGTTAGTTTTGTGGTGTATGCAGTACAGTGGACAGCAAAGTTAAGTTTGTGGTGTAGGCAACCCAGTGGACAGCAAAGTTAGGTTTGTGGTGTAGGCAGTACTGTGGACAGCATAGTTAGGTTTGTGGTGTAGGCAGTACATTGGACAGCAAAGTTAGGTTGTGGTGTAGGCAGTACAGTGGACAGCAAAGTTAGGTTTGTTGTGTAGGCTTTACAGTGAACAGCATAGTTAGGTTTGTGGTGTATGCAGTACAGTGGACAGCATAGTTAGGTTTGTGGTGCAGGCAGTACTGTGGACAGCATAGTTAGGTTTGTGGTGTAGGCAGTACATTGGACAGCAAAGTTAGGATTGTGGTGTAGGCAGTACTGTGGACAGCATAGTTAGGTTTGTGGTGTAGGCAGTACATTGGACAGCAAAGTTAGGTTGTGGTGTAGGCAGTACAGTGGATAGCAAAGTTAGGTTTGTTGTGTAGGCTTTACAGTGAACAGCATAGTTAGGTTTGTGGTGTATGCAGTACAGTGGACAGCATAGTTAGGTTTGTGGTGCAGGCAGTACAGTGGACAGCAATGTTAGGTTTGTGGTGTAGGCAGTACAGTGGCCAGCATAGTTAGGTTTGTGTTTTAGGCAGTACAGTGGACAGCATAGTTAGGTTGGTGGTGTAGGCGAGTAAAGTTAGGTTTGTGTTGTAGGCAGTACAGCTGACAGCATAGTTAGGTTTGTGGTGTAGGCAGTACAGTGGACAGCAAAGTTAGGTTTGTGGTGTATGCAGTACAGTGGACAGCATAGTTAGGTTTGTGGTGAATGCAGTTCAGTGGACAGCAAAGTTAGTTTTGTGGTGTAGGCAGTACAGTGGCCAGCATAGTTAGGTTTGTGTTGTAGGCAGTACAGTGGACAGCATAGTTAGGTTGGTGGTGTAGGCGAGTAAAGTTTGGTTTGTGTTGTAGGCAGTACATTGGACAGCAAAGTTAGGTTCGTGGTGTAGGCAGTACAGTGGACAGCAAAGTTAGGTTTGTGGTGTATGCAGTACAGTGGACAGCATATTTAGGTTTGTGGTGCAGGCAGTACAGTGGACAGCAAAGTTAGGTTTGTGGTGTAGGCAGTACAGTGGCCAGCATAGTTAGGTTTGTGTTGTAGGCAGTACAGTGGACAGCATAGTTAGGTTGGTGGTGTAGGCGAGTAAAGTTAGGTTTGTGTTGTAGGCAGTACATTGGACGGCAAAGTTAGGTTCGTGGTGTAGGTAGTACAGTGGACAGCAAAGTTAGGTTTGTGGTGTATGCAGTACAGTGGACAGCAAAGTTAGGTTTGTGGTGAAGGCAGTGAAGTTGACAGCAAAGTTAGGTTTGTGGTGTAGGTAGTACAGTGGACAACATAGTTAGTTTTGTGTTGTATGCAGTACAGTGGACATCAATGTTAAGTTTGTGATGTAGGCAGCACAGTGGACAGCAAAGTTAGGTTTGTGGTGTATGTAGTACAGTGGACAGCATAGTTAGGTTTGTGGTGCAGGCAGTACTGTGGACAGCATAGTTAGGTTTGTGGTGTAGGCAGTACATTGGACAGCAAAGTTAGGTTTGTGGTGTAGGCAGTACTGTGGACAGCATAGTTAGGTTTGTGGTGTAGGCAGTACATTGGACAGCAAAGTTAGGTTGTGGTGTAGACAGTACAGTGGACAGCAAAGTTAGGTTTGTTGTGTAGGCTTTACAGTGAACAGCATAGTTAGGTTTGTGGTGTATGCAGTACAGTGGACAGCATAGTTAGGTTTGTGGTGCAGGCAGTACAGTGGACAGCAAAGTTAGGTTTGTGGTGTAGGCAGTACAGTGGCCAGCATAGTTAGGTTTGTGTTGTAGGCAGTACAGTGGACAGCATAGTTAGGTTGGTGGTGTAGGCGAGTAAAGTTAGGTTTGTGTTGTAGGCAGTACAGTGGACAGCATAGTTAGGTTGGTGGTGTAGGCAAGTAAAGTTAGGTTTGTGTTGTAGGCAGTACAGTGGACAGCATAGTTAGGTTTGTGGTGTAGGCAGCTGTAAAGTTAGGTTTGTGTTTTAGGCAGTACAGTGGACAGCATAGTTAGGTTTGTGTTTTAGGCAGTACAGTGGACAGTATAGTTAGGTTTGTGTTTTGGGCAGTACAGTAGACAGGATAGTTAGGTTTGTGTTTTGGGCAGTACAGTGGACAGGATAGTAAGGTTTGTGGTGTAGGCAATACAGTGGACAGCATAGTTAGATTTGTGTTTTGGGCAGTACAGTGGACAGGATAGTTAGGTTTGTGGTGTAGGCAGTACAGTGGACAGCAAAGTTAGGTTTGTGGTGTATGCAGTACAGTGGACAGCAAAGTTAGGTTTTTGGTGAAAGCAGTACAGTGGACAGCATAGTTAGGTTTGTGGTGTATGCAGTACAGTGGACAGCAAAGTTAGGTTTGTGGTGTAGGCAGAACAGTGGACAGCAAAGTTAGGTTTGTGGTGTAGGCAGTACAGTGGACAGCATAGTTAGGTTTGTGGTGTAGGCAGTACAGTGGACAGCATAGTTAGGTTTGTGGTGTATGCAGTACAGTGGACAGCAAAGTTAGGTTGATGGTGTAGGCAGCACAGTGGACAGCAAAGTTAGGTTTGTGGTGTAAACAGAACATTGGACAGCAAAGTTAGGTTTGTGGTGTAGGCAGTACAGTGGACAGCATATATATGTTTGTGTTGTATGCAGTTCAGTGGTCAGCAAGTTAGGTTTGTGGTGTAGGCAGCACAGTGGACAGCAAAGCTAGGTTTGTGGTGTAGGCAGTACTGTGGACAGCATAGTTAGGTTTGTTGTGTAGGCTTTACAGTGAACAGCATAGTTAGGTTTGTGGTGTATGCAGTACAGTGGACAGCATAGTTAGGTTGGTGGTGTAGGCAAGTAAAGTTAGGTTTGTGTTGTAGGCAGTACAGTGGACAGCATAGTTAGGTTTGTGGTGTAGGCAGCAGTAAAATTAGGTTTGTGTTTTAGGCTGTACAGTGGACAGCATAGTTAGGTTTGTGTTTTAGGCAGTACAGTGGACAGCATAGTTAGGTTTGTGTTTTGGTCAGTACAGTGGACAGGATAGTTAGATTTGTGTTTTGGGCAGTACAGTGGACAAGATAGTTATGTTTGTGGTGTAGGCAGTACAGTGGACAGCATAGTTAGGTTTGTGCTTTGGGCAGTACAGTGGACAGGATTGTTAGGTTTGTGGTGTAGGCAGTACAGTGGACAGCATATTTAGGTTTGTGGTGTAGGCAGCAGTAAAGTTAGGTTTGTGGTATAGGCAGTACAGTGGATAGCATAGTTAGGTTTGTGGTGTAGGCAGTACAGTGGACAGCATAGTTAGGTTTATGGTGTAGGCAGTACAGTGGACAGGATAGTTAGGTTTGTGGTGTATACAGTACAATGGACAGCATAGTTAGGTTTATGGTGTAGGCAGTACAGTGGACAGCATAGTTAGGTTTGTGGTGTATGCAGTACATAGGACAGCATAGTTAGGTTTGTGTTTGTAGGCAGTACAGTGCCCAGCATAGTTAGGCTTGTGGTGTAGGCAGTACAGTGGACAGCATAGTTAGGTTTGTGGTGTATGCAGTACAGTGTACAGCATAGTTAGGTTTGTAGTGTATGCATTGCATTGACAGCAAAATAAGGTTTGTGGTGTAGGCATTACAGTGGCCATCATAGTTACGTTTGTGATGAAGGCAGTGAAGTGGACAGCAAAGTTAGGTTTGTGGTGTATGCAGTACAGTGGACAGCATAGTTAGGTTTGTGGTGTATGCAGTACAGTGGACAGCATAGTTAGGTTTGTGGTGTAGGCAGTACTGTGGACAGCATAGTTAGGTGTGTGGTGTATGCAGTACAGTGGACAGCATAGTTAGGTTTGTGGTGTAGGCAGTACAGTGGTCAGCATAGTTAGGTTTGTGGTGTATGCAGTAAAGTGGACAGCAAAGTTAGGATTGTGGTGTAGGCAGTACAGTGGACAGCATAGTTAGGTTTGTGATGAAGGCAGTGAAGTGGACAGCAAAATTAGGTTTGTGATGTATGCAGTACATTGGACAGCAAAGTTAGGTTTGTGGTGTATGCAGTACAGTGGACAACAATGTTAGGTTTGTGGTGTAGGCAGTACAGTGGACAGCATAGTTAGGTTTGTGCTTTGGGCAGTACAGTGGACAGGATTGTTAGGTTTGTGGTGTAGGCAGTACAGTGGACAGCATATTAAGGTTTGTGGTGTAGGCAGCAGTAAAGTTAGGTTTGTGGTATAGGCAGTACAGTGATAGCATAGTTAGGTTTGTGGTGTAGGCAGTACAGTGGACAGCATAGTTAGGTTTATGGTGTAGGCAGTACAGTGGACAGGATAGTTAGGTTTGTGGTGTATACAGTACAATGGACAGCATAGTTAGGTTTATGGTGTAGGCAGTACAGTGGACAGCATAGTTAGGTTTGTGGTGTATGCAGTACATAGGACAGCATAGTTAGGTTTGTGTTTGTAGGCAGTACAGTGCCCAGCATAGTTAGGCTTGTGGTGTAGGCAGTACAGTGGACAGCATAGTTAGGTTTGTGGTGTATGCAGTACAGTGTACAGCATAGTTAGGTTTGTAGTGTATGCATTGCATTGACAGCAAAATAAGGTTTGTGGTGTAGGCATTACAGTGGCCATCATAGTTACGTTTGTGATGAAGGCAGTGAAGTGGACAGCAAAGTTAGGTTTGTGGTGTATGCAGTACAGTGGACAGCATAGTTAGGTTTGTGGTGTATGCAGTACAGTGGACAGCATAGTTAGGTTTGTGGTGTAGGCAGTACTGTGGACAGCATAGTTAGGTGTGTGGTGTATGCAGTACAGTGGACAGCATAGTTAGGTTTGTGGTGTAGGCAGTACAGTGGTCAGCATAGTTAGGTTTGTGGTGTATGCAGTAATGTGGACAGCAAAGTTAGGATTGTGGTGTAGGCAGTACAGTGGACAGCATAGTTAGGTTTGTGATGAAGGCAGTGAAGTGGACAGCAAAATTAGGTTCGTGATGTTTGCAGTACAGTGGACAGCAAAGTTAGGTTTGTGGTGTATGCAGTACAGTGGACAACAATGTTAGGGTTGTTGTGTAGGCAGTACAGGGGGGGGGGGGGGGGGGGGGGAGGAGGCATAAAACCAAATTGGCCTTTAGTAGGCTGTACTAGGTATAGTTAGTAATATGACATGTTTAGATTATACCTCATATTGTAAATATATCTTAAACAATTTTATCGTATCTATTTATTGTGCTTTTTCAATACCTTCATAAAATTAATTTGAATTTGAAATTCACCTCTATGAAACATTCATTAAATTAACAACCACTGTGTGTTTTGACAGTATCAAACAAATGATGCCAATAATATGACTACTTTAACTCCTGCATGTTGTAGTAGGTGACAAATTGAACATTTGGATATAATTTGCTGAAAATCTGCAATTTAGTGGGTAGAAAAATTCTAGATGCATTTGTATATTAATTTGTTGATTGTTCAATCTGTATGTGTTGTTTTTGTAAATGTGTGAACCTGAAATCTTCCTTCCTGTTGGCGTCATATTACTTAGTATGTATGTGTATGTCGTAAAACCTCAGTTTAGTAATTTTATGGCATCTCTTTTCTAAATTCGTCTCTACCGGGACTTGGACCTGGGTCATCTACACAAGGAGTAAATGTGTTAGCCAATTATACCACAGAGGTAAAAGACATTTGTACAGAGAGAATGGACTTAAAATGACTTCATGAAAAATATGTTGATAAATGTGTTGTCCCATTAACATAACAATGTAAATAAATTGGTCCTGTTTAACTAAATATTTTAATGTTTATAATAAAGATTAATCTGTCAATCGGGATGGTGTCTACTTGAGACAGTATTCTAAGCCCTGCCACACGGGAGTATCATACCTCACTGAAAGACTACTTTAAACATAAATTTCGAAGCGTTTTGTAATAATAGTTACTTTGATTATTTAAGTATGTTTTATTTGATGTTATTATCGGTTTTGTAAAAGTGTATAGCTGTCAGTTGATAAAAAAAAGGAGTTACGCAACATTTTAGTTAAAACCGTTATTAAAAATAACTTTTTCTCGTTTACAGAAATGGAAGTATTGTATTTGAAGTAATTGAATATGCATAAAATGAACAAAAAACGCAGATAACATTTTAAGATTTAATAAGAAACTTTAAACTTTTAACTATATATAAAACAATACTTCGAACAAACAGAATGTATGTACATATTAAACATATAACATAATAGTATCATACAATAAATTAAATAATTCAAAAACTATTATAATGAGGGGTCAAGATGTTGAAATGTCCGAGGGGTCGAGATGTCTCAACAATCAGGGGTCGAAATGTCGAGGGGTCGAGATGTCCGACAGCCGTCTGGGCTGAACTAGGGCTCTTGAATTGTAAAAAAACACAAACATTTGGGCAGGTCATCACAGCAGATACTTCAGTTATATCTAATTTATGTCTGCTTTCATAATATTATGCATAACATCATTGAGATATATAATATGGTATAACCATATATGTCCTCACATACCGGTCGAACCGCAATATAACGAAATTGAACAGTGGCTCGATTTTTTACACTAAATAACATAACGCGCCTGTCTGATCCAGACTGCAAAAGTTGTCTGGTACCCTAAAAATGTTAAAGCATGGATTTGAATAGGGGATACAATACAAGTTGCGAGGGGGTGGGGGTGTGTGTGTGTGTGTGTGTGTGTGGGGGGGGGGGGGGGGGGGGGGGGCCTAGATGGCAATCTGTGATCCTAGATGGCAATCTGTGATCGGGCCAAAGGCTGCAATACCCAAAAAGAACCGTGCTACGTTATTCATTTTTGCCGTGTTTATCAAGGCGCGTGCACCCATTTTCAAAGCATTTGATTTACAAAGATTATTGTAAGAGGGAAGTTGGGGGAAACTTTAATTTCGAGGGATCTATAACTCCAAAATGCGCTAACCATGGTAGCATGATGACCTTCCTACAATTCCGTACCGTTCAAGAAGCATACGATGCACTGAGACAATTTGAAGTAAAAACAACAACACAATTTTTAGTGTTCAATGCCACAATTTTTTTGTTAAAATGGTAGAAATTTGTTTATTTTTCTATATCAGGTGAGGTCCAATGGCAGATTGAACCAGAAAATGGATCTCACAATGCAGAACGAACTGTATTTTTCTATATCAAGTGTGGTCCAATGATGGCGGATTGCACCAGTCAGGAATAAATGGATCTCACAATGCAGACAGTACTGTATCTTTCTATATCAGATGAGGTCCAATGGCGGATTGAAAAAGTCAGGTGAGGTCCAATGGCGGATTGCACCAGTCAGGTGAAGTCAAATTGGCGGGTTACACCAGTAAATGGATCTCACAATGCAGAAAGTACTATATCTTTCTATATCATATGAGGTCCAATGGCGGATTGAACCAGTCAGGTGAAGTCAAATTGGCGGGTTACACCAGTAAATGGATCTCACAATGCAGAAAGTACTGTATCTTTCTGTATCAGGTGAGGTCCAATGGCGGATTGCACCAGTAAATGAAAAAAAAAACAATGCAGAAAGTACTGTATATTTCTATATCAGGTGATGTCCAATGGCGGTTTGCACCAGAAAATGGATCTAACAATGCAGAAAGTACTGTATATTTCTATATCAGGTGAGGTCCAATGGCAGATTGAACCAGTAAATGGGTCTCACAATGCAGAACGTACTTTATTTTTCTATATCAGGTGTGGTCCAATGGCGGATTGCACCATGAATGGATCTAACAGTGCAGAAAGAATTATGTATTTCTATATCAGATGAGGTCCAATGGCGGATTGCACTGGTAATTGGATCTAACATTGCAGAAAGTACTGTATCTTTCTATATCAAGTGAGGTCCAATGGCGGATTACACCAGTTAATGAATCTAACAATGCAGAAAGTACTGTATATTTCTAAATCAGGTGAGGTCCAATGGCGGATTGAACCAGTCAGGTGAGGTCCAATGGTGGATTGCACCAGTAAATGGATCTCATAATGCAGAAATTACTGTATATTTCTATATAATATGAGGTCCAATGGCGGATTGCACCAGTAATTGGATCTTATATTGCAGAAAGTACTGTATCGTTCTATGTCAGGTGCGGTCCAATGGCGGATTGCACCAGTAAATGGGTCTAGAAATGCAGATACTACTTTATATTTCTATATCAGGTGAGGTCCAATGGCGGATTGCACCAGTAAATGGATCTAACAATGCAGAAAGTATTGTATATTTCTATATCAGGTGAGGTCTAATGGCGGATTGCACCAGTAAATGGATCTAACAAAGCAGAAAGTATTGTGTATTTCTATATCAGGTGAGGTCCAATGGCAGATTGCACCAGTAAATGGATTTCTAAATGCAGGTAATACTATATATTTCTATATCAGTAGATGTGCACTGGCTGACTGCGACAGTAAATTGGTTTCTAAATGCAGGTAATCATACACCTTTCTTTATCAACTGATGTTTACTCGAGGATTGCACCAGTAAATTAGTCTCTAAATGCAGGTAATCCTATACCTTTCTTTATCAACTGATGTTTACTCGGGAATTGCACCAGTAAATTGGTCTCTAAATGCAGGTTATCATATATCTTTATTTATCACCTGATGTACACTGGTGGATTGAACCAGTAAATGGATCTAACAGTGCAGAAAGTATTGTATATTTCTATATCAGGTGAGGTCCAATGGTGGATTACACCAGTAAATAGATTTAACAATGCAGAAAGTATTGTATATTTCTATATCAGGTGAGGTCCAATGGCGGATTGCATCAGTAAATGGATCTAACAATGCAGAAAGTATTGTATATTTCTATATCAGGTGAGGTCCAATGGTGGATTACACCAGTAAATTGATCTCTAATGCAGGTAATAATATAACTTTATCAGCTGATGTACACTGGCTGTAGCCTGATTAAATAAGGCGTGAATGGACAGCTTTTTTATTATTTTGATATCTGATCTGCTGTCTCGGGAGACGCAAAATAAAAATCTTTAAAGGCTTCCTAGAGACGTGCAATATGTCGCACTACACTGGCTGATGTTCAACTTGTTTATCGATCTGTTAACATTTGTATATTAACTAATATTTGATACTTTGATTTGATTTTTGGCTAATATGAAATCCGATGTTTACATAATCTTTTTGATTTAATAAGGTCAAGGTCACAATTTAACTGACGACCCTCAGTTTGTTGATATTTCATGTCTGGTCTGTAACTTTGTCTTACATGGATGGATGCATGGACTAGCTTGACGCAAGTGATTACGATGACATGATGGTGTGTTACCTGTATTTACCTGTAGAAACACCCATACGTTTACATTCAGGGTCAAGGTACAATTTAACGTAATAACATGAAATTGTGTGTCTAGTCTGAAACTTCAATCCATTCCTCTTGATGTTCAATGATACATTTTAATCGCTACCTATTATAAAATATATCGTTATTTTCACAGACCATTTGGAGGGCAAGTGACACTTATCAGTGACATTTCTTGTTTTCTACTTCAATTAATTTAAATTGATATAGCTTGTTTCAAATTGCAGAAGAAAAGTTTTTCTACATTTACTGAAATAAATATTTGGCTGATAATAATTACAATTGTGCTATGAAATGAATATCATGAAGTTAAAACTTGACCACAACGTTTGGATATGGATACATATATGTTCAAGTTTACACCTTTCCAAGTATTTTTTTTAAAAAGTTGTTTTGTTGTTTATTATAAAATCCAAATTTGCCATCTTTACATTATTTGTTATCATCAATACAGTCGTCCAAGCAGTAAGAATATTGTGGAGAAAAAACATTTTTCAGAACTCTGTTATTTATATCAGTACAGTTAATACCATTCAAACATAAGATTAAGCAGTTTAATATCATATAAAACACTACAGGGACAAAGTGAAAGTATACAATAAGCAGCTATACTTGCTTCATATTTCCTTCAATATTGACTGCGAATTTTGCATAAATCATGAAAAAATAATGCTGTATTGTTAATGAGTAATAATACAACTGAAATAAATAAGAGTCGAAACAATTGTATTTTTTTATGTTATTTATGCCATGCTCCAAAAATGATTTCCTCCTAATAGTTGTCACGGGATGTTAAAACATGTTGACTGCACATTGTACATTGATATAGAACTTTCTGCCCTCGATCAACCATTGGACCACTCCTGATATAAATATATACATTACTTTCTGCATTGTTAGATCCATTTACTGGTGCAATCCGCCATTGGACCACTCCTGATATAGAAAGTTACAGTACTTTCTGCATTGTTAGATCCATTAACTGGTGCAATCTGCCATTGGACCTCACCTGATATATAAAGATACAATACTTTCTGCATTATTAGATCCATTTACTGGTGCAATCCGCCATTGGACCACTCCTGATATAGAAATATACATTACTTTCTGCATTGTTAGATCCATTTACTGGTGCAATCCGCCATTGGACCACACCTGATATAGAAAAAAACAACAACATTACTTTCTGCATTGTTAGATCAATTTGGTGGTGCAGTCCGCCATTGGACCCCACTTAATTTAAATAGACACAATACTTTCTGCATTGTTAGATCCATTTACTGGTGCAATCCGCCATTGAACCTCACCTGCTATAGAAAAATGCAGTATTTTCTGCATTGCTAGACCCATTTACTGGTGCAATTCGCCATTTGAACTCATCTGATATAGAAATATATAGTAGTATCTGCATTGCTAGACCCATTTACTGGTGCAATCCGCCATTGGAACTCATCTGATATAGAAATATATAGTAGTATCTGCATTGCTAGACCCATTTACTGGTGCAATCCGCCATTGGAAGGCATCTGATATAGAAATATATAGTATTATCTGCATTTAAATACCCATTTACTGGTGCAATCCGCCATTGGCCCACTCTTGATATAGAAATATACAGTACTTTCTTCAATATAAGATCCAATTACTGGTGCAATCCGCCATTTGACCTCATCTTATATAGAAAAATACAGTACGTTCTGCATTGTTAGATCCATTTACTGGTGCAATCCGCCATTGGACCTCATCTGATAAAAAAATACAGTACGTTCTGCATTGTTAGATCCATTTACTGGTGCATTCCGCCATTGGACCTCACCTGATATAGAAAGATACATTACTTTCTGCATTGTTAGATCCATTTACTGGTGCAATCCGCCATTGGACCTCATCTGATATAGAAAAACACAGTACTTTCTGCATTGTTAGATCCATTTACTGGTGCATTCCGCCATTGGACCTCATCTGATATAGAAAAAAAAGAGTACTTTCTGCATTGTTAGATCCATTTACTGGTGCAATCCGCCATTGGACCTCATCTGATATAGAAAAACGAAGTACTTTCTGCATTGTTAGATCCATTTACTGGTGCATTCCGCCATTGGACCTCATCTGATATAGAAAGATACAGTACTTTCTGCATTGTTAGATCCATTTACTGGTGCATTCCGCCATTGGTCCTCATCTGATATAGAAAAAATACAGTACTTTCTGCATTGTTAGATCCATTTACTGGTGCTTTCCGCCATTGGACCTCATCTGATATAGAAAGATACAGTACTTTCTGCATTGTTAGATCCATTTACTGGTGCAATCCGCCATTGGACCTCATCTGATATAGAAAGATACAGTACTTTGTTAGATCAATTTACTGGTGCAATCCGCCATTGGACACACCTGATATAGAAAACAGATACAGTACTTTCTGCATTGTTAGATCCATTTTCTCGTGCAATAGATATATAGATATATATATATATCAATGATATCAAATATACGTCAAAACGCACCAGAGCCATTATACACGCACACAAAATCACGCGAGGGGCATGCCCCTGGACCCCCTTAGTGTTGGCCTGCACATGATTTTTTTTGGCTAGTTACGTCCCGGAATTGGTGATACGTATTCTTTTCGGGACCTATTTCTTAAAAAAAAATTGTATTAACACAAATAAAGGCATTCCATGCGCTTTATTATTCCTCCATAAAACACAATTGTATAACTAAATTGTAGTTCATGGTTGATATTTCATGTTTCCCCATCTTCGATTTCCCCCTAAAGAACCTCTAACAATACTCTCTATCAACAAGGAGCTTCCAAGGCGTTTAGGCGATAGTCTGATTGAGCAGAACACAGCAATCAATGACGTATGCGATCCGAGCGTATGGGCCATATTGAGGATTGCATTTAGCTCATAAGTCGGATTGCATCTAACATTAGCCTCCGGGAGGAATACGAAGAAAGGGATGCTATTTTTTTTTTGTAAGTTCTTCTTCTTCTTCCTCCAGTATCGATGCATAACTACTATTGTAGCATTGCTACACTTTTGATTGGTTACTGAAAAACACACATACACTTAATTGTATGGTGAACCTCCAGCTACACGCTTACATCCGCGTAAGTAGGAGTGACACCTGATGTTGTTTACAAGAACAAACTTGGTTCCGGATCGTCTTTAAACAGTTATTAAAAGTATTTTAAAAATAATTTAAATCCGAAAATATAAATAAAATGAATATATATAATGAATAAATATCTTGACAAACTCAGAACTGACGACAACGACAGTATTTCATACTAAGCAAATGTTGGCGTTTAGCTCCCTTATAACCCCAAGTTGATTTTTTTTCTGACATAATTTCAGTGTTTCCCCTAAAGTGGCATCGCGGGGCCATATATGGCCCCTGAAATGCAATCCATTCAAATGCAAAGTCATTCATATTACAAAAAGAAGAAATTGAAATAGACACTAAATATATACTAAATATATACTTCACAACACCACACTAGAAACAGTCTCATCAGCAAAATATCTTGGTGTCACAGTATCAGATAACTTACCATGGAACAAAGACATAAATAACATCACAAAAAAAGCAAATCAAATACTAGGATTCCTCAAAGGCAACATCAAAGCTCACTCAGTCGAACTAAGTCTGGGCAGAGAAGGGCTGCGTGCTGGGCAATGGGCGACTATGGCCGCATCTCCAGTGTTACTGACATGTTGACCACCTTAAACTGGAGACGATTTGACCTGCGTCGTATTGACCAAAGGCTGTTTATGCTTTATAACATCATCCATAACCTAGTTGCTATCCCAACTGAACCCTATCTGATCCCAAATAAAAGGACAGGTCGTCAATCCCACTCTATGGCCTATAGACAAATTCAAACAAGCTATGATTTTTTCCTCGCACTATTGTCCACTTGGACTCACTCCCTGAGAATATTGTCTTTCAGAGCCAATCAGTTCTGCCAGGTTGAACATGTGTCTCCCTAGAAACCTGTTCTGAATTTAACCTGTTTAAATACAATCTGTATATATTCTCTCTTTTATGCTTTTATTCTTTTCTCACTTTGTCAGTTGACATGCGTCAGAGTCTATGACTTCGCAAGGGGTTTGACTTATTGGAAGATAAACAGCTGCTAAATTCAGACTGATGAGAGCTCCTCAGATCACTGTCCCCCAGACCGTGACAGCACGACCTTGCAATCCTAGATTTCAGTAAAGCATTTGACAGTGTACCACACAGTCGCCTGCCCACCAAGCTTCACCACTATGGGGCCATACCCTGAACTATATTGAAGCCTTCCTGACAGGTTGAACACATCATGTAGTATTTGATGGGGCAACATCCAAGCCAGCACCCGTTACATGTGGTGTCCCTCAGGGAAGTGTCCTTGGACCTATTCTTTTTCTCATGTTCATCAACAACTTACCGCTCAAGGTGTCATCCAAATCAAGACTATTTGCAGACAACTGTGTGGTATACAGGGAAATCAACACTGATAAGGTTGAAACAGTTTACCGTGGTACACTGAGAATCATGATTAGTTGTGTTCGGTTTGGTTTTGCAACACAACAAAATGGTGTTGTTTACACCATGTTTTCAGGGGTGATTATAAAATACTTATCATACTGGCCTTTCCCCAGGTGCTTTATTTCCAATCTCATTATCCAACAGTGTCTAGATTTCGGTATACTCTGGGTCATGAATAAATTATTTACACGAAAAAGTATGAAATAATCAGAAGTCTGAAAACATGCGCAACAGGCCATAACCCCGCCTACTTTAAAATTAATATCTTGATGCCGTGTCAAAGCACAAGATAAGAAACGCTATTTCCTCAAGTAAATTTCACCAATAACATATCAATATTTGATGTATCAGATAGGTTTACAAATCCTCCGCTACAGATTTGAATATAAAAATGTGCATATGAAATTCTGCAAAAACGTCAATTCAACTTTTCGGCGGCATGCACAATACTATAACTGCATGCATATTTCCACTGTTTGTCAGGTAGTGTCAAATGATAATTTCATCGGCACAAAGAGAAACACCAATTATAAATGCAAAGTCTTGTGACAAAAATTCTAAATTGGGATATTGCGTCAGCAGTGAAAATAACTTTGAAACATACATCCACACTCGCAGATTTGTTAGAATTGTGGCTACACTTTACCTTGGGCCCTAGAAAATATGCACATATAGCTGAAATTAGATGTTTCTGTTTTATTTTTGTTTTTTCTAGTCAAGGTATGACTTATATTAATTGCTATTTGTTATTTTATAAAAGTTTAATAATTTTAATATGTTTTCTTGTTTACTTAAAAACCGAACCGAAAATAACTGAACCTTGAGCTCTTAGCCAAAAATCGAACCGAACCATGGATTACCTGAACCGTTTCAACCCTAAACACTGAACAGGACTGTCTTACCCTGCAGGATGACCTGAACAAGCTAGCGGATTGGAAGAAATGCTGGGGTATGAGCTTCCATCCAGAAAAGTGCAGTATCCTCCGTGTCCACTGCAAGAGGACCCCAATTATATATGAGTACTCTTTGAAGGGCCACACACACGATACAGATTCAGTTATGAAATACGTCGGGAGTACACATATCCCAGAACCTCTCGTGGAACTACCATATTGAGAAGACTGTGAAGAAGAATAACAGCATGCTCAGCTTCCTTCGACGCAACCTACGTATCAACAATGAAGAAGTAAAGGGTACGGCATATAAAACTCCTGTGCGACCAAACCTGGAGTACTGTTCCACAGTCTGCAACCTGTACACCAAGGACCAGACACACAAACTGAAGATGGTACAGAGGGGAGCTGCCAAATATGTTACCAACAGATTTCACAACACCCGCAGTACCTCCTCCATGCTAGACCACCTGGGATGAGAGACACCAGAATCTCTTCGGACCAAAGCCCAGCTGACTGTAATGTTCAAGATTGCCAACGACCTTGTGGACATAGCAGTCAGCCAGTATTTCACCTCAATCCAGGAACATACAAGATCCTCCAAATGCAGAAAATTCCGCCAGCGCTCTACATCCACATCATACTGCAGAAACTCATTCTTTCCACGAACAACTTCGGTATGGAACAGTCTACCTGCCTATGTAGCAGAAGCCCCTGACTTGGTATCCTTCAAGCAGGGGTTATCAACACTCTTACTGCAGTCTCTAGGTGTCCAGCAACAAGTAGTTTCTGGTGATTCCCATTGCTGTGCTGGCTGCGGCCACCGTATTTGGAGAGGACTGGGTTGAAGAGGCGAAAACGTAGCTGGACATACTTTATTCCTATTTTCTACCTTTTAACTATCATACCTCTTCTTACTGTCTATCCTTTCAATATCTTTCATGACCTTGCACCGCCTGTCGTGTAATAGTCAAGTGTGACTGCGTGGACGTACGATGTAGATGTAGAACTTGCTGTTAGCTGTTGTTTCTGTGATGTTACATTGGCTTTCTTCCAGTCTCAGTGATGCCTTACCGGTACATATAAGGGTGATGACTAGAACCAGTTCTGGAACAAATTCCTTCAGGAAGCTTGGCGGTATGTTGTCAGGTCCTTGTACCTGATGGGGGTTGATGTTTCTCCATTGCAGCTGATGGTAAAATCTTCCATAGGTGGTGTAGGTGGAGTGTCCAAGGTGGACATGTATGACATGTCTTCCTCTGTGAAGACACTACTGAATTGGTCATTCAGTATTGTGGCCTTGGTCTTCAAATCTGAGTGTCCCTAACCATTCCTCTTCAGTAGGGAGACTGCTGCTATCACACTGGTTGCTATTGATGAAAGAGTATTCTTCTTTGGATGCTTGACATTAGAAACTTACACATAAGCATGTAGGCCTGCTTGTATTCATGCTGGGTGTCTTTTTGTAGCTGCTTATACAGCTTCAGGATTGATTTACTGCTGCTTAGTTGTTGGGCCTATATTGCTACTATTTATACAAATAGCTGAATTGAATAGTTTTGTGCTAGTATTTAAGGCATTTATTACTAGTATTGGGTAGTATATGGTACAGGTAGTATGCGGTAAATTGTGCAAAATTTTGCTAGATTACTGATTGTTTTATTGCTTAGCAATGATTTACCAAAATGCAATTTAAGTAATGAATATATCCCTGTGACATCGATATTCAACAGATTAAGGATAAAATAAGTCACAAGTTGCAAGTTGCCAACAAAGAGAAAACCCCTGAAAAATAGTACCTGTTTAGATCAAACAACACCTGACCATACGTTAATCTATGGCCAATTTTCAAAACCAGGTTTTAAGTTTAATTTGCGAAAAATGTAGATTACTTGGAATGCACATACATTTTTTTTTATTTCTATTTTTTTAAATAACTAAATACGCTTTATATCACATTACAATGCAAGCAATACTATTTACATACAGTTATGCATAATAGTCAGACAGTGTAAATAACCATTTTCAAGGTAATTATCCCTGTAACGCGGTCCGCGTATAGGGCATTTTCATTTTATGGACCCCAAGATCTGCATTATAACCGGACCTGAGTGTATATTAAACATATCTGGTTTCGTTTTATAATTATTCTCCTTCACGTAAAGTATAGCATGACACAAAGTGTCGGTTAACATTTTATCGACTTTTTAAATGTAGCTTAACACACTCCCAGCTGGAACCTATGTTTGTTATTATAATATACAAATGTACAGGCAAACCAGGCTTACATGTAAACAATATCTTATGAGAAAATCATCAAATTGTCTTTCACATAAAGAATATGATTGTTGTTGTTGTTGTATGGTGTTTAGCGTCCCTTTCAACAATTTTTCAGTCATATCGCGACGGTGTCTACTTGAGACAGTATTCTAAGCGCTGTCACACTGGAGTATCATGCCGCAGACACATGATATGATACCCCACCCAGTCACATTATACTGTCACCAGGCCGACCAAACCTAGAACTCTCCTCTAAATACTGAGCGCCAAGCGAGGAAGCTTCTAGTACCATTTTAAAGTCTTTGGTATGACCCGGCCGGGGATTGAACCCACGATCTTCCGCATGCGAGGCGGACGCTCTACCACTAGACCAAGCCACGGTCTTAAAGAATATGAAATTGTGTAATTTACATTACTGTAAATAAAAACACATTCTATTATTTTATTATATTATTTTACACATTATATATTCTCTTTTGTTTTTTGTGGTTTGGGGCGTTTCGACGGACCGTATTTATAAACAGTTTTCAACATATTTACAGTTATTAACAGTTAAGTTGGCTGTGAAAAGCCAAAAGAAAGGTTGGTTTACTTTAAAAAGGTAGAATGAGTATACTTGCTATGTTTATTCAAATACCAATTTGAACTCACGCAAAGGCAAACGCTGTGCTTATCTCTTTCGTCATTCATGAAAATTAGTCGCTTTTTATTGACGTTTACGCTATTATACGAATGTATGTTTTTTTATACATTTACTTTAAAATCAGTACTTCTCGTATGCCTGCCACATTAAATGTATTATCTATAACATAACATAATATCAAAAACAAAAAAATTTAACATGACTAGCGGTGATTTCTTATGGACATTGTGATGCTATGTACATATATATATGTATGTGTATAATGAGAAGTAAAATATTTAAAGACAAAAAATAGAAACAGAACATGATGGGCAAGATGACTGTGAACGAGTGAGCCTTCCCTCAAGCCGTTCAGCCTTTGATTCATTTATGCAATTGTATGCCTCAGCGCGGTGCTGGGCATCATTATACCCCCATCAATGCATTACGGCCCTTTGAATTTTTCATACATATTTTTTTCTGGTCGCTATTTCTTGGCATTATTAGTTGGAATTCAGTGACACTTTACGAAAGCGATTAGTGCCAAGCGTAGATGTGCATATCTTCGGCATCTTGTGCCTGAATAATTTTTCAGTGAGTTATGACCCTTTGAATTTCTTGGCAACATTGGCTGGAATTTAATGACACTTCACAAAAGTGATGGGTTACTCTTATTGGTTCACTGTGTCAAAGCAGACAGCAAAATGGTGCAATAACTGTGTCAGGCCGCCATCTAGGGTATTCATCACCTTCAGTGATATTTCTAGTTATGTAGTGATCTAGATATAGACCCTTAACTTTACTAGTAATCTGAAAAAAAATAGATATCAACATTCCTAGTTTAGAATTGATCAGGTGTAACATTTCAGGCCATTGTAACTTTTATCTGCTGTATACTTATCTTAATAAAAAAAAATCATGTGACTAATACACCGTAATATTGATTCCATTGTAGACAAACTGTTAAAGTTATTCGAGGCTCTCTGTGGCCGAGTGGTCTAAGGTGCCGTCTCACAATCACTTACCTGTCACCACTAGGATCATAGGTTCAGGTCCTGCTCACTCTATAAACTTTATGTGAGAAAGATTTCCAGGTACTTGTGGAAGGACGGTGGTTCTACTCAGATTCATTCTGGTCTCCCTTCCCTAACATACATGTAACTGGATATGCCATATGTAACCTGAAATGTGGTAAAAATGGCATTATATAAACCCCATTTGACCCTGACCTAAGTGTGTTAATAGGGGGGTCAATTTAGGATCAGTTTTGGGAATAGTAAAAACATGTATAAAACTGTAAGTTGTAAAATATTATATTGATTTAGTTACTGTTCTTATCTCCATGTTGGTGAAATTCGGTTGATATGCTAATTAACCGGATCATCGAATACACAAGTCTGTCGAGTACATATGCACTAGGGATATTGTTTCATTATTTTTTGTATTAAACATTATGAAAATAGACCCATGTCATTGATTTACCTCCATAGTAGAGATTAATGTTACATGAAGCCATATTGTAATTTCCGCTATTTTGTATGATCGGTGCTAATCAATTCTACCTCAACAATTATAAGCACAATATACCATATACCACCTAATAAATTGTTGGGGGGGGGGGGGGGGGGGTTGCATCAGTTGGGGGGGGAAATGCATGATTTTTTAATTGGGAAGCCACTAATTTCGGCCTCTGTTCAATAAGGTTAAAAAGCCCTGATTAAGTATAGCGAACATTAAATTCAATATGAAGGGGGTACCATTAACATGACATAAGGAACCACACCCATGTAATGTCAAGAAATAAGTGTTAATTTCACTGTATTCAATCATTAAATACATAGTGACCATTTCTTTGTTCACTTGATGGAATAACAATAATATTTCACCAAAACTAATAAAACTCTTTTTCTGTTGTTTTATTAATTGACAAATCCGAAGTACAGTGAAATATGTCTTTAAGCAGCCAATCAAGGGAAGGAGCAAAAATTGCCTTTTAATACGGGTTGTTACTTAATAAAGCATAGAATGGGAAATAACAAATGTGGTTGCTTAATACTAATAGAGGTAACCACCTACACTGGTTAGCTGTAAATTAATCAATTAATTGTGCCTCATTTTTATCATCAATTTACTAGTTCCTGTCCTTTCCTCTTATCTAAGTTTGATTAAGTACTACCAAAAGCACCAAACAGTCTTTTCAAATTTGCTTATTTCTAGGTCAAGACAGGTAGTGTACATTTAATGTATCACTGTTTGCACTACGCCCTATCTAGTTGTCTTAACTTAAGTCAAGTGGTTTGCCATCATTATAGTTTCCCTTATCTCGCACAGCCAGGGATAATGGCCAGACTACTTATTCAATACTTTACATACCGGTATATATATTCAGTGCATGTTGAACTTCATTGAAATAGTTGATGGTATTGGAGCAATATTGTTGGAATACAGGTATGTCATTCTTACATTGATCCGTAATGGAAAACTTGGCTCAAATGGTTGAAGTTTTACTTGCTTTGCTTTTTTGTTTTATAACTTTACATCATCAAACATGCTTATGTCATTTTTAAATCTTTTTTGTTTTTAATGAAATGTTGTTTATGTTGTGGATGTGTTGCACATTTATGTTTCCTGGAGACAGTATTCTGAACTCTGCCACACTGGAGAATCATGCCGCAGACACATGGTATACCCCACCCAGTCACTTTATACTGATGCTGGGCTGTGCAGATCTAGAACTAGCCTCTGAATGCTGAGTGCCAAGCCAGGAAGTTCCTAGTACCATTTTTCAAGTCTTTGGTGTGACCCAGCCTGGAATCGAGCCCAAGATGTTCCACATGCAAGCCAGACGCTCTACTACTAGACCACTCTGCGGTGTATTTAATGAAATGTATATTAATATGATGAAAACTCGTACTAGGAAAATTATTGTGGATGTCAGTAGATTGTATTGCAGTATTATACAATGTATTTAGAATTTATTTGTAATGTCTGGTGATTGGCTATGAACATTGTTTCCATGGCCTTGAATCTCCCGCCTGTGTGGGGAAGTAGTGACTAGTAGCAATTTAGTATAGCTTTACTTACTGTTGTTTTAATTAGAAACAAAACATAAATAATGTCTGTGATATGTTTTATGTTATGATAGGTTTAATATTTAGGTGGTTACCGTTTTACCAGCTGTTTTTTTTAATTGGCTATTTTTAGCAAGATTTACATGTTTTCGCTGAAAATGGAATAACACCACAGTGGTGGTCTAATGGTAGAGCATCCGCCCTGCATGCAGATGGTAGTGTGTACAGTTCAAGCCATACCAAAAATAAGAAAATGGTACTAGTAGCTCCCTTCCTTGCCACTCAGCATTTAAAGGATAGTTTTAGATCTGGTTCGCCCTGTGTCAGTTTAATGTGACTGAGTGGGGTGTCATAATATGTGTCTGCCGCATAATATTTCAGTCATGGGACAGTGCTAAAAAGAGGTCCTCCCAGAGGGGTTCCTGTTCCCTGAATCTCTTAAGTAATGGCCATAGTTTCCCAGATACCCAAAAGTTTTTGCCATAAACCCCCAATAGTATTTTCCCTAGATCTCTAAAATAAGACTTGATCCCTGGATCCCTGAAAGTAATGACTAATGTTCCCCAGATCCCCAGAAATAATTGGCCATGTTCCCCAGATTTCCAAAACCCCTGGGAGGGCCTCTGAAAATACTGTCTCAAGCAGACATCTCATAGCATGACTGAAAAACATAACTAGAACAAAGAAGTTGAACTCCAAAGTTTATTTGTGGATTTGTAGATCATGAACATGTAGTTAATTATTAACTAGCTCCTTATATATATTTTTCAGGTTGACAGACTTTCACTGGAATGGAAATAACCCAAGTTATTTATTACCTTAAACAAAACTGAGCAGGCACAAGAGTTATCTTCCAAATAACTACGATGATGAGACCAAAGCAGATTCTGATGCTGTCGGCAATTGCGATATTATGCCTGACATTGTACATGTTTGTAGCAGTAGGAGACTCAAGAAGTCAGACTTCAACAAGGGCAACCCAAAGTCTTAATAAGATCATATCTTACACTGAGAAACAAGTAAATAAAGTAGTCACTGAACACACATCTCATTCTGAAAATGTTAACGACATTGTAACGGTTGCCAAAAGAATTGGCAAAAACAACAAAATGGTTCTGGTTACCATGGTGAATGACGCATATTTGTCCTTCACATATAGTTGGTTGTGCAATACCAAAGACATGAACATCCATAAGTCAGTCCTTATCATCACAACTGACAAAATTTCAAAAGAGAATCTCACGCGGGATTGGCCAGAAATAAGTGTCGTCTCAATGGAGGTTGGTAACGTGCAAGGCGACCAGGTCTACAGCCATGTGGGCTATGTGAAAATAATGATTCGCCGTACAGAAATGCTGCTTGCAATTCTTCTTGCCGATTTGGAGATCTTTTTGTTTGAGGTTGATTGCTTGTGGTTCGGAAATCCAGTGCTTGCTTTTCAGAATATGACAGGGACTGGTGTGGACATCCTTGTCAATCCGGTGGCCGAGCGCACTGGGGTTTATGCTGGTGGTTTTCTCTATCTTTACACAACTACTAAGGCAAAGGAATTGTGGAAACAGCTGACCAAAAAAATGCTAGAACTTGGAGAGAAAATATCAAAGTTGGCAGATAGTAAATCGATTTCAGAGGGTGACAATGATCAGATGTACCTGTCTGACCTAATTAATAAAAGGTATGTTGTTTTAGGGTCATCCATAAACAAGGTCTGCTGTTTAAGGATCATCCATAAACAAGGTCTGCTGTTTTCTAGCAGAAAAGAAATCTCCTTCATGCACATGCTTGCATTTTTGTTTTCCAATGGATCTGAACGGAACTTGCAATATAATAATACAATCAAACCTGTGTAAATGGTCACCTCTTTTAAGCAGCCACTTGTCTTAAGCAGCCATAATTGCTATTTCCCATTTCTATGCTTTCAGAGCCATTCAACCCGTATTAAGCAACAATCTGTCTTAAAATGCCACTTTTGCTCCTTCCCTTGACTGGCTGTTTAGTTATGAGTTTTTTTGACTGGTTTAAATGGCCTGATGCGAGATCAACTCTCCCTCCGCTCACTAGTCACATGGTGTTGTTTGTCCAACTAAATGCATTGATGTGTTTATTTAAACATCGTCTGCTTGTCTAAGCACAATGGGAATGCTATGGAACCAATATCCATCGCTGATCGGATTATTGAATTGTTTGATTGACAGCCCATGTAAAGCAAATTGGATAGTAACTGTCAGGAGTTATGGCCCTTGATATTACAAAGTTTTTGTTATGTAGTCATGTATATTGTTACATGTTGATGTTGGATGCCTTGTTAATTAACCAAATTTTTTCTTTGAAAGTCTTTTAACGTCAAAGTTTGAGTTTCATGTTGGTGAATGATGCCAAGTATTTAGAGAAATTGGTGCTGATGCAATAGTATGACTGGGTGGGGTATTATGTATATATATATATATTATGTGTCTATCCCATTATACATAAGGGTGAAGAGTACAATGCCTCCTCAAGTAGACAACAAAATGATATGACTGCTGAGTGCATGATTTTAAAAGAGACGCCACACATCACACAATGCATGAGAAAAGACTGAGACTAAAAGGTTTTGATTTCAAGAATAGGGGGTTTAAAAGCATAGTACCACCATTGGAAAAAGGAAGTGCTTCCGTGGGGTAGTCGCATAATGGCGGTTATAAAAAATCCTCATTTTTTCTTCTTTAAAAATGCATTTTCCTAATTTTAATGCTCATTTTTATATTTGAATGGCATTATTGATGTACTTTGGCATTATTGATGTATTTTGAACATTTTGACAGCATTGGCATGTTTGAATTGTGAATTTAGAAAAAAAGATTGATGCTGGGAAATTGAGGTATGAATACCTGATTACGGAAATCTACTTTCACTTTGTCAACAGTGTAAACGCTGAGCAGAAAAAAATCTCTTGTATGACACGGTACATGACCCCTATTTTTCATAATATTTTGATATTGCAGAGGTTGACAAACAGTAAAATGTAAGTTTCACTTCTTTCATTTGGGTCTATCTATAAATGACAAGCCTTCAAACTTTTATTATTTACTATAGAAGCTATGGTTCTGCAACTTCAAAAATGAATACAGTATTACTGTTCGATGTTTTCGATTCAAGCTTATTAGTCCAAAAAACTTGTTGATCAAGTTTGTTAGCTACCTGCAGAAGGACAGGGGTTCAACTCTAGATTCCCTCTGAGGTCCCCTCCACCAATAAAAATTGGAAGCCATATATAACTGGTAATGTTCAAAATGGCATTAAGCCCCATTAAAAATGTTCAAAATCATAGTGGCCTTGTGATCTAAAACTCTTGCTTGACCATGTGTTATAAAACTCTTTTTGCCCTGCTAATCCTTTATATTGGGGATTACTTAAGCTATATATTATTTTCAATACTTTGCTTGTAAATGCATTTTTGTGCTTTTTTTCCCAGATATGGTGGCATATCAGTAAAGGTGCTTCCTTTAGATATTTATGCAGATGGAAAATGGTATGAGATGCGAGAAGAAAAACGCAAACTTGCACGGCCCATCATAGTGAACAACAACTGGGTTTTAGGTATTTATTTTTTAAACTAATAAAATATGGTGTATTTGATTCACATGATGTGTTGCAACTATAGGGAAAGTGTATGAATATGATGCATGTAGATGTATTTAAAAATTAAAAAGAAATATACAACTTGATATTCAGTATCATTTCACTTTAAAATATAATACTGAGATACAGTGTCAATCAGTCCATCCATTTATCTGTCTTTATATGCATCAGATCTAAAACCTCTTAAATTTTAATCTGCTAACGATTCCATGAAAGGGACTATAGCAGGGCTTGAAATTTCTGATAAAAGCTACTCGTCCTCCCTTTCCAACCTTTTAAGTTGAATGCTTAAAATCAAAGAAAGATTAAGGTCAGTTTCTTAAATCTTACTCGTCCTGACCAAAATTTATGTTCCCTCATCATGGCGAGTGGACAAGTAGAATTTTCCAGTCCTGTAGGTTTATCATTTCATTATAATTTTATTAAGTTTCAGCAAAGAAACTACATAACTTTCTTCCAATATCTTGCTCAGATTGTTCCGTTTCGATATAAAATCATAGAAATAGTAGGGCTTTACATTTTGAAAACTTTCCTATGTCACAGACTGGGTGTTTGGTTATATCTGTTTTTTTTTGCAAACTGTAGTCTGGGGAACCATACATCTGTCTGTTTCATTATTTCACTATTTCATATTTCTGTAATTTTCCACCTTACCTCTTCGGTCTCTATCTTTCACACTGACAGAATTATTCCCCTTGATATACATAGGTTAAAGCTGATAGAGAAAGTTCACATTTTCGAGTTCAGTCTCTAAGCTTATAACCACTTAAGGATTTCATGACCGTGGTTCAATGAGGAACAGTGTCAAGTTTTTTGGTTCACTTGAGCAAAGAGCTATTCTGATCGCCCTGTGTCCGTAGTCCGTTATCTGTCTGTGAACTTTTTGTTATGTGCACTATAGCACCCACATTTGTTATTGGATCTTCATCAAACTTTTATAGTAATTATAAATATAATATCTCGGACAAGTTCTTGAACTGGCCAAAACAAACTATTAATGTCAGAGTTATAACCCTTGAAACATTAAAAAATGCACTATTTGACCTGTGCACTCTAGCACCCGTAATTTTCATTTGATCCTCACCATACTTTCTCAGTAGTTATATCCCAATAATATCTTGGACAAGTTCTTGAACTAGCTAAATTAGGTAATTAATGTCTAAGTTATGGTCCTTGAATCATCCAAAATTGCATTATTTGATGATGTGTGCACTCTGGTACTCGCAGCTTTATATATTGTCAGAGTTGTGGCCTTTGAATCATCAAAAATTGCGTAATTTGATGTTGTGTGCTCTCTTGCACCCACATTTTTCATTTGATTCTAAACAAACTTACACAAGTGTTTTATTATCATAATATTTTGGACAAGTTTTTGAACTGGCCAAATCTGGTAATTTATGTCTGAGTTATGGCCCTTGATTCATCATAAATTGCATTTGATGTTGTGTGTGCACTCTAGTACTTTTTACATAGTAGTTTTATAACCATATTAATATCTTAAGACAAATTCTTGAACTGGCAAAATTGGATAAATATTGTCTAGTACTTTCAGCTTGCATTTGATGCCCACCAAACTTACACAGTTATTTTATAACCATAAGTTCTTGAACTGGCAAAATCAGATCATTAATGTATAGAGTTATGGCTCTTGCATTGACAAAAATGCATCATATGAAATTATGTACACTCCAGCACATGCAGTTTGCGTTTGATCTTCACAATACTTAGACAGTATATATATATATCTATACTATCTCAATTGACCAAATTTAAATGTCTGAGGTATAGCCCTTGCCTTATCAAAAATTGCTATCTTTTGCATTATCTCCTCTGCAGCAGATGAGCAATTTAGGACCAATCTGGCCCTCTTGTAGCTGTACTTTCTTCCTCCCAATAATCCTTTCCAGTTTGTTTAAAGAACAGTAAAACTTAAATAATGGATACTTATTTTAAGCCAGTTTACTGAAAATAAGATAGTTCTGTTAATTCTTTTTAAAGTAAGGAGACACAACTTTCTGTGTTAATTTATTTAACCATAAAAGGTTATTGTGTATATATATATTTAACGCCTTTAAAGGGAATATATATCACGAAAAAATGCTAGAAATGTCTTAGAAACTCATAATTATTAAAATGGATTGAAAGCATCTCATTAGCATTAATAAATAAAATCCGAATGGTTTGGCATGTCAAATCCACCAAAATGTGACAAAGTCGATATTTAAATTGGAGTGGTACACTTCAAACAAAATCCCCATCCTAAAAATAGATAGCACATAAATACTGCTTGATGTCATTCAGACTCTTTCTAAGATGAAACAATTTGTACTGTGTGTAAGCCTGTATCAATAAAAAACGGTGTATTTCCCTCTCCTGTATTTTATTAAAATTCACTAAATTTCTACTTAAAAACGTGTGCCTGATCTTATTTTGTGTTGGGGCCTCTCTGAACTGATAGTCCTGAATCTGCTCCTGTGTTTAACAGATCAAGTTGAAATCAAAATGAAATCATGTGACTCATTTAATACATCACAAATATGTTGACTTTTAAGGGGGAAATCCATTTTTGTCTGACCTAGGCCTAAGCATGTATGGCCCAAGTTAGGAAATCATAAAAATGTTTTTAGCCAGTTTTAGAAGTTAATAATTTAAATTCCTTTTAAAAATGAGTATTAGTAAACCACATGAATGGTAAACCAAGACAAAACATTTTGAGTTTGTTTGACAATACTTTTGAGTTTGTGTGAGATTTAGTGTCCGGCCTGTAACTTTGTCATGCATAGATGGATTTTGTTGATACTTGCTACAAATGATCAACATAACATGGCGATGTGTTGTGAGTAAGACCCACTCCCGTACCTCAAAGGTCAAGGTCACTATTTGAGTTTGTTTGACAACACTTAAAGTTTGTGTGTGATTTCGTTTCCAGACTGTAACTTTGTCATGCATAGATGGATTTTGTTGATACTTGCTACAAATAATCAACATAACATGCTGATGTGTCGTGAATAAAACCCACACCCGTACCTCAAAGGTCAAGGTCACAATTTGAGTTTGTTTGACAACACTTTGAGTTTATGTGAAATTTCGTTTCTGGCCTGTAACTTTGTCATGCATAGATGAATTTTTATGATACTTGCTACAAATGATCAACATAACATCATGACATGTTGCTAGTAAGACCCATACCCATACCTTAAAGGTCAAGGTCACACTTTGAGTTTGTTTGACAACACTTTCAGTCTGTTTGAGATTTCGTGTCTGGCTTGTAACTTTGTCATGCATAGATGGATTTGTTAATACTAGCTACAAATGACCAACATAACATGACGATGTGTTGCACGTTACACCCAGAATCCCACTTCAAAGATTAAGGTCACAATTTAACTTTGGTTGATGACACTTTCAGTCTGATTGAGATTTTGTGTCCGGTCTGAAACTTTGTCACCTAAGGATAAATTTCAAAAACACTTGGCTCAATTCATCAGCATGACATGACAAAGTGTCACGTATAAGACCCACATGCGTACCTTAAAGGTCAAGGTCACACTTTCAGTTTGTTTGACAAAACTTCAAGTCGGTGTGAGATTTCTTGTCCGATTAAAAATCATTTATAACTTTATCATCTATGGATATATTTTAAAAAACACTTGGCTCAGTTGATAAACATGACATAATTAAGTGTCGCATGTAAGACCCAGAACCTTTCCCCAGAGGTCAAGGTCACACTTTCAATACATTTGATATTGCGTGTCTGGTCTGTGACTTTGTCTTTAACTTGGCTCAATTTATCAAGATGACATGACAATGTGTCATATGTAAAACCTACACACAGTCACATTTTGAGTATGTATGACAACACTTTGAATCTGTTTAAGATTTCAAGTCTGTCCTTTAACTTTATCATACATGGATGGATTTCAAAAACACTTGGCTTAATTTATCAATTGATCAACAATTGATCTGTAACTTACATTTAGGGATTTTAAAATAGCTTGACACAAGTGATCAGCATGTCATGATAATGTTTCACCTGCATTAAGCTGTTGAAATACCCAGACCATTACATTAGATGTCAAGGTCAAGGTTACACAAAGGTCAAGGTCATGTTTTAATGTAAAAAAAAATAATTGAAATTGCATGTTTAGTCTGAAACATTAGTCCATTACTATTGATATTCATGGATACATCGCTTCCTATTATATCATATATTTTCATTTTTCACAGACCATTTGGGGGGCATGTGACACTTAACAGTGACATTTTTTGTTTCACTTTAAAACACAAATTTAATAAATTAATTGCAGTCACCATATATGAATCGATAAAAAATGTTTGCAATATTCTGAAACTCCTGTTTTTAAAGGCAATTAGTATACATGTGTTTATTGACTTTTTGCTTACGGTAAAAAGTAGTAGTAGATATTGTTGATAAGGCTTTACCTGGCACTCATTATTCTTTGTTAAACGTGTTCTCCATACGTAGTGATTTAATAATTGATATTGATATCGGTTTATCAATAGTAATATCAGTTTTTACGTTTGGACACTGAAAATGAATTGACAATGTATACATGGAATGTTCATGAGTGCCAGGTAAAACCATATGGACAAAACTATATCATATACATACTTAAATGTCATCATCCCCCTTGTACTTATACAATATGTCATATACATACTTAAATGTCATCATCCCCCCTTGTACTTATACAATATGTCATATACATACTTAAATGTCATCATCCCCCCTTGTACTTATACGATATGTCATATACATACTTAAATGTCATCATCCCCCCTTGTACTTATACAATATGTCATACATACTTAAATGTCATCATCCCCCCTTGTACTTATACAATATGTCATATACATACTTAAATGTCATCATCCCCCCTTGTACTTATACAATATGTCATATACATACTTAAATTTCATCATCACCCCTTGTACTTATACAATATGTCACACATACTTAAATGTCATCATCCCCCCTTGTACTTATACAATATGTCATATACATACTTAAATGTCATCATCCCCCCTTGTACTTATACAATATGTCATATACATACTTATATGTCATCATCCCCCCTTGTACTTATACAATATGTCATATACATACTTAAATGTCATCATCCCCCCTTGTACTTATACCATATGTCATATACATACTTAAATGTCATCATCCCCCCTTGTACTTATACAATATGTTTTTACCTTTTAGGAAATAAGGCAAAAATAGATAGAGCCAAGAAATGGAAACATTGGTTTATACGAGATGATTGGAACTGTGATATGGATTTGGTACATCAGACCGTCTACTAGAGAATGTATATGTAAACTTCTTAAAAGATAAGTTCCTGTGCAAGGTGTTAAAATTGAAACCCATTGTCATTCTGTTGCAACATTCCTTTTATTTGCTTTAAAATTATGAATATTTTAATCACATTTATTTTCTCATAAGTAGGTCCAGAAAATCACCAAATCAAATAGATTGGCAAATAATATGTTGGATGCTGAATCAAAAGATTTGTGGTTAGCAGGTGTTCAAGTGATAGAGCATCAGACCCAGATGTCGGAGGGTCATGGGTTTGAACTTCTGCCACGGCTGTGTGGTGTCCTTGAGCAAGACACTTATTTCGCATGTGCTAAGTACTGGTTCTACCCAAAAATACTTTGAGCATGATTTATCTAAATTGTAAGACCATGTTTTACAATTAAAAGTAAAATAAATAAATTTAATATAAGGAAATCAGCAATATATGCAATGGTGCAGTTGGACATTGGAATACCTTAAAAGGAAATAATCTTAAAAATTTATTTCAAGCATGTTCAGGGGTCTTCAGTTGCCAAGTGGTCTAAGGTCACTTACCTTACTGCTCATAGTTAAGGTCATAGGTTCGAGTCCCGCTCGCTTCAAAAACTTCATGTGCAAAAGTTTACCAGTTACTTGCAGAAGGATGGTGGTTTTACTCAGATTCATTATGAGGTCTACCTCCACCAATATAAGTGGATATGCCATAAAATTATATATTACCTGAGACGTGATGAAAATGGTGTACAACACCATTTAAAAAAAAAACATGTTATACAACATATTAATTGTTGATCTGCAAATAATTTATTATGTTGAATTCCTGGACCTGATTTTTGGAACCTCTTACATAACATTTCCTGTAAGTTGATTTAAGCTTATCATACTATGAATATTCTTTCCCATAAGGCCATAATAAGTTAATTTCTAGATTATCATCCCCGCACACTCCGTTATTTTCATGCCGCCCCGACCCTTTGTATTTTCATAAAAAAATAAAAAAAAAAAAACATCAAAAATTTTAAAAATGAAAATAAAAAATAAAAAATAAAATCCTCCAGCCCTCCCCGTTTTCAAAAAAAATTTGGATGATAATCTAGCAATTTATTTATAATGGCCTAATGTATTTGTTATATGCTTGTTAAAAATGCATTATTTATTTATTGATTCATTTCCATATCACTTAAAATCACATTATAGATATATTATCAAGTTTTATTGTTTGATGGAGGCCTTTGGCATTCTAGTGCTGTGCAGCAGTCCAGTGGTTGGTAGACCCAAAGTGTCTTTTTCGATTCTTACTGGTATTAAATAGATTTTTTTTCAGTTTTTTGTGCCATATTAGTATGTTAAACAGTTTTGAGAATCAGTATTATGTTTTAATTATGTTAATATTTAAAAGAAGTATTTAAAAAATATATTATTTCAGTGGTAGTGCACCAATATAGAATTGGTATTACATAATTATCATTTTGAGTGATAGTTGTGACTGTGGCATACATGTATGACAGTATAATTATACAATTGTGTATGTAGCATTATAGAATAGTAGATTTCATGGCTGACCTGCTTTCATGGGATTTATAGCAATCTTTTATTGTGAAAATCAACCATGGCTGTAACATGCCGGTTATTATATAAGGTTTAAAATAAAATATTGCCTGTTTGTCCTTGACCTACCCCTCATTTTCATCTTGGGTAGATAGGTAGGTAGGTAAGTTATTATATTATATTTTACAATTTGTGTTTTGTCGCACATAACTTCTAATTATTAGCTTTTCCTTGCACATCTTTAAAACAGCATTGCCAGTAGCTATTGATGTTTATTTAATAATGAAATGAAATTTGGTCATGAATGAAAAATATTTTCATGAATTTTCAGTGCTTTCCATGAAATAAACGTCAGATATTGTCCAACATTTTGGCAATGACAAACATTAAAAATAATTATTTGAGTATGGGCAATTTCATCAGCAAGATACTTGTAGGTTAAAGACAAACAAACAGTAGTTTATTTTAAACTTAAGAATAGTGCTGGAAGCTTCCTTGTCTTGTGCTCAATATTAAGAGCAGGGCTTCCAAAACTCCAATATATGCAAATCAGCCCAGGGTTTTTATTTCCGTAAGAATCGCTGCCGTAAGAATCACACTTATTCCTTTTAAAACCACTCTACATTATGCCCATGTGTGTTTATATATACCAATACCCTAACCACCCCGCAATTTAATCAGTTTGTTTATTTTTCATGCTGTCTGTGTTTAGATCTGATTAAGAGATTAGGTCTAGTTCTGGTTGGCCCGGTGCCAGTACAATGTGGCTGGGTGGGGTATCATACCACAGTGTTCTCCACAGGAAAGGATGCAAGCGAAAAAGTGTAAAACCTTTAACACATTTTCATTGAAATTTATTTCACTAGTAAAACTTTTGTTAATCATTTAAAGTCACCATATTTAGTATGTTTCATTTTAGACATTAAAATTAGAAAAGATATGGAAGAAAAAAATTGATTTAGAGGAAAGTAAGCTTTTGCAAAATTTTGTTGAAGAATTCAGAGGCTAGGGTAATACCATTTCTGACAGTCAAGTGCGGGGCTGCCCCTGTGCTTAAATGGTCTGCGGAGATGACTGTACCATGTGTCTGTGGCATGATATTCCAGTGTGGCAGTGCTTAGAATACTGTATCAAGTAGACAGTCCTGATATAACAGAAAATATTTTGAAAGTGACACTAAACACTATACAACAAGATATACATTGTACTATTAAAATATTTGATAAAAAAATTCATGTATGTCAAGCTGTATCCAGCTGACTCAGTTGGTAACTTACACATCCGAAGTCCAGTTGTTCAAAGCTTGGGTAGCTTAACCATGGGTTAAGTGAAATGTTCAAATCACGATTTTTTGAGATTAACAGCATTTTAGGTTAGATTTTATTAAAAATTATGAAAATATGCCATTTTGATTCTAAAATGCATTTAAATTGCCATAAAATCATTACGTTAAGGAATTTTTGAAGTTACAAAATTTCACCTAACAGAGCTTTGAATTAATCGGAGCTGACTGTCAAACCAGGGGTCATGAATCCCCATCTGGCACACTGTGATGATTGGCCATGTCATGATGAACTTTGTTTTATGGTCATGAATCTTCAACTTCTGAAGATGCCGGAAGGTGTTCTAGAAGGTCTAGCACTGGTTAACCATCTAGCAGATCCCAGGAATGATGATTAGGTGTGCCGACTGCAGTTATATAACTGATATTCTGTTTAAAAGGTGTAAATATCCGTTCAAACAGTCATGTGTTGTGTCCACCAGCAGGGCATATTATTCATATATTTGTTCTACAAGGACAATCTTTGCAAACAATTTTTGTAGAAGTTGCATATCAACAAGAAATTACTTTAATTGGCAATTACCTCATCTCTCCAATTGGTTTTTACCTTGTCTTTCCAGTTGGAAATTACCTTGTCTCTCCAACTGGCAATGAACTCGTCTCTCCAATTGGCAGTAACCAACTCTAATTGGCAATAACTGACTCACTATATTAGTTAGCAATGACCTCATCTCTGTAATTGGCAATAATCCTTATTCTTTAAATCCTAGTATTTCTTAGTGCTACAAATGCTGACACATTCCTTATTTTCTACATCCTAGTATTTCTTAATAATACAAATGTTGTCAGAATTCTTATTCTTTACATCCTTGTATTTCTTAATGTTACAAATGGTGTCATATTCCTTATTCTTCATGTTGTAGTATTTCTTAATGTTACAAACAGTGTCAAATTCCTTATTCTCTACATCCTAGTATTTCTTAGTGTTACAAATTGTGTCAGAATTATCATTCTCTGCATCCCAATATTTCTTAATGTACAAATGGCAACAGTTTCATTATTCCCCATGTTTTTATATATCTAATGTTACAAAAGGTGACAAATTCATTATTAAAGTATAAAATAAATGTTTTCTTGAAAAAAATTTTTTCTTTCTTTTAAAGCTTTTCACCACAGTTGGATAATCAACAGTCTGTTCCTTTTAATGTCATTTTGATTTCTAAAGCCTCTTCAAAGAGTGGTTATTTAAAGTCAAAAAACAGCAATTTTCCTTCTGTAGGCATTTTTCATTCAGATTGACATTTGTATAAACCATTATTTACCAGGGATTTTTTACCCTTTATCCAAGAGAATGAATTCTAGTATGTACATAATATTAAAGTTGTGCTGGGTTCCTCGTAGTGGCCAATCAAGTTAAAGAGGATTTAATATCTACAATGGACCCAAAATGGGATACAATTGTGAATTTCCAAAAATTCTCTTTCAGGAACTGATAAGCCAAAACGGCTCATATTTGTTTTATATGGTCCCTATGGTAATTTAAGTTTAATTAAGCAAAGGGCTTGGGTTCATTGGGGCCCAGGCCCAGGTACAGGAGTTTGATTAACTTTTACATGGGAATGCAATCTACGGAAAACAGATAATTCTCATTTTTCTCGCAAGTTCTTCATGGGCTTAGTCCATTCAAAATTTGAAAAGAAGTGACAGGTAAAATCAGATGAGAGACTTCAATGGGACTCTTGTTTTTAAGTGAAATATACTTTTTGTGCAATAAAAAATTATTTATTGTCTCTACTTAATTGCATTAATCTTACATTATTTTGTTTGTTGAGAACATAAGGGATTTAAAGTTCATTCAATTGATCCATGAAGAAATCCCAAGTTCTGTTTGTTATGTTTTGTAGTCCATCTAAGTGTATTTCAGCCCAGCTTATCCCATGAAGAGAAATAGTCAGTCTTTTGCTCACTTGTCCTTTGATTGACTTTTAAGTTATAGAACCAATTTTAATGAAACTTGGTCAAAATGTTGACATCTAGTTATAAAGTGAAAAATAAAAATTGTAGTGAGTGGGTTAGGACCGTAAAGACCTTTGATTTATCAAAAAAATAAATATATAAATATAACATTGTACTTGATTTAACAGAATTGTGAAAGAAAATTATTTATACATTGTAGAATGTGTGAATACTGTACGTTTAACTATTTTCCTATGTCATTTGTATACCAAAATGTTTGTAATTAGTTTCAGATGTCATTTGTATACCAGATATTTTGAATTAGTTTTTGTGTAACTATGTTAGACTTGTATAATAAACTTTACAGAACTAGGTATTTGATTTACACATACTGAAAATTTGTCTCTCTTTCCATTTACATCTTAGCCCGTGTGGTTCTGGCTAAAAATAGAACCACTGTCGATCTCTGCAGAGGGGTAGGAATCCTTCGAATGGGTGTCATGTTCATCTTATCATTTTTTGTCATGTTCACTATTGTGGTTAAATTGTCAACCCCTGTGTGGTTCCAGGGAGCCATGAGTGATGGCAAGAATAGGATCACTGTGGCTTATGCATGTCGTAAGAAGCGACAAATTTAGTAATATTATAGAATTTGCTAAGACTCTGCAGTTCTGCAGGTATCAAGGTTCTAGGTTCATTCTGCATATTCATTTGTTGATGTACTTTTTTTTTAATCTTTATGTTAATTTGTTGTTTTTGTACATGTAGAGTGAACTTGGAATCTTCCTTCCTGTTGGCTGCGAATAACCTATAATGTGTTGGTACGCCTGAAACCCTATTCATTCATTCATTATTAACATCTTAAGCAAACAAGCCCATAGCGTATATCATAATGTATTATTTAATTTTTTGATAGGGGTTCATATTGCTATTAAAATAGTGAAACTATTGTTTTTGACTATGGCTCTGAAATATGGGGAGTTTATATTATAAATAAGTATATAAGCTACACATTTTCTGTATACAGCGAATTGGGTAGATAACCACCGTCATTAATAACCAAAGAAATATATTTACTTTTTATGCCTTACTCCCTCCCCCCCCACCCCTGTCCGTCCATCTGTCTGTCCATCCTTCCATCCGGTATTTCGTGTGCAGCCTGTAACTTTATCATGCATTGCTGGATTTTGTTAATACTTGCTACAAATTATCAACATAACATAATTTACAAGACTTTGAGTCATTGTGAGATTTCGTGTCCAGTCTGTATCTTTGTCATACATAGATGGGTTTCATAAATACTTGATACAAATGATCAACATAACATGACAATGTACCAAGCATAAACTTAGAATCCCACTTCAAAGGTCAAGGTAACAATTTAACTTTGTTTGACGACACTTTCAGTTTGAGATTTCGTGTCGGGTCTGTAACTTTGTCACCTATGGATAAATTTCAAAAAACACTTGGCTCATTTGATCAACATGACATAATTAAGTGTATTGTAAGACCCAGAACCTTTCCTGAAAGGTCATGGTCACTTTTAATTTATTTTATATTTCATGTCTGGTCTGTAACTTGTCTTTAACTTGGCTCAATTAATCAATATGACATGACGACGTGTCCACGTAAGAAATTGACTTGTAGTTCAAAGGTCAAGGTCACACTTTCAGTTTGTATGACAACACTGAGTCTGTTTGAGATTTCAAGCTTGTTAAGTAACTTTATCATACATGGATGGATTTTAAAAACACCTGGCTCAATTTATCAATTAATAACATGACATGACAACCTCTCGTGTTAAGACCAAGAACATTACCTCAAGGTCACACTTTCACTTGAATGATTTTTTACGGAACATAAAGAGCGCAAATTATGTTATTTTTTTAATTTTGAGATATTAATCTTCATAAAAATCATTTTGTGATGTAAAAGATACAAGGTATAAAGTTTATTGTGATATAAGGCCTCCAGCCCACAACAAGTGTGTTCAAGTGTGGATTTGCCATTGAAAGCTGCATTTTTTAGAAATACTTTATACCAATTAATATTGTATCGGAATAAAAAATATATATAAAATGTGTATTTTTAGTTTCCACAAATGAAAAAAAATAGAGGTAGTGGATTCCACAGTCCAACAATGAAAAAGTCTGGCCTAATTATATCACAGCTTCATTAGACGGTTCTACATGCAACATGCCAGAGCTCCTCCAGAAATTTCAGGAATAATAATAATATTGTTTTCTAGCTCAGATGCTCTTTCAGTTTGATAGTTTTTGTTTTATAATCTGTTTGGCTCAAGGTCACCAAATTTGGTTGATGGTTGTGTAATGGGTCCTACTACCCAATATCCTACAGCTGTATTATAGATGACACTGTAGCTGTGTGGCAATGCTATTTTCACCATTAATTAACCCTTTACTTGATAGATACGCATTTTCCCACACCAATCATGGAAGGCCTTTGAAAACAAAGCAAGAAGAGTTCAGATTGCTCTTAACGAGCAATCTGAAGACTTCCTGCACTGTTTTCCACTCTGTCAGTTAATATAAACATAATTCACCCAATAATTCAAAAGCCTTCTATATAAGGTGTCCAAAGGTGTCTATATTAGAGGTTTCCAAAGGTGTCTATATTAGAGGTGTCCAAAGGTGTCTATATTAGAGGTGTCCAAAGGCGTCTATATGAAGTAAAGGGTTAATCTGTCTATTTATAAACTGTCAACAAAGTAAGAGTTGACAATGTAAGTATCTTGCCTTTTTTGCTTGCAAAGTATTGTATTCAAAAGTTTGTTTTTATTCTAAAAATGTATTGTAGTTTTAAGTGATGTTACTTTTAAATAAAGATGTTCTTATTATTTTCAGTGTTTGGTTCCTTTGTTACATTCCAGTTTCAAATAATATGTACTACAATCTCCTCATTGTTGTAAAGTAGAAATTATTCCAACATTTGTTTAACTAGAAAATTGTCCAAAGGATAAAGATGCACCATTATGATTTTATGTAAGCAAATTGTACTAAAAATTAAGTTGAAAAAGGGGCTATAATTCCTGTAAAACTTGACAAACGTTGACAATACCAATCTTATTTATATTTATATTTCTAACTGCAAAAAATGTGTCATTTACATCACAGATTCCCCTCATGCAGAAAAATGTATCGTTTACAACACTGCATTACCTACAACCTTATAACCGGGCCCAGTTGGTAACATGTCTGACTATCAATTCAGGGGTCACGAGTTCAAATTTCCACCCAGCAACAGTCTCCGCTATGATTGATATACAACATTGTTTCTCATAACCATTCGTCTCTCACTGCTGGTTCAAGTGGGAATGTTATCAGTTATTTGCAGAGATGGGGTGTGCTCGAGTACTGGTTAACCTTCCAATTAAATTCAAATTTATTTATTCAATACAGTTTCACAACCTGAAAAGCATAAGTTCATACAGTATAAAGCAATACAAAACTAGAATGTCAACAGCAATTCATACACAAGCTTACATCACATTCACAAACATTCTTATACATTCAGAATTCCAGGAAACAGTGGTTAGGTAAACTGATCGTCTGTTATAGCCTTCGATGGCATTAAAATGACACTAAATATTCAACCAGTCAATCCCTATAACTTCACAGATTTCCCACATGCAGAAAAACTTCACATATTTACTACATGGAGAAAAAAGGTGATGCTGGCTAAATATTCCCTACATCCATAAATGTATATGCACAAAAAATATGGTATTTACAACTTCACACATTCACTACATGGAGATAAAAGGTGGCATTGACTAAATATCCCCTACATCCATAAATGTATATGCATAAAAAATGTGGCATTTACAACTTCACACATTCACTACATGGAGATAAAAGGTGGCATTGGCTAAATATCCCCTACATCCATAAATGTATATGCATAAAAAATGTGGTATTTACAACTTCACACATTCACTACATGGAGATAAAAGATGGCATTGGCTAAATATCCCCTACATCCATAAATGTATATGCATAAAAAATGTGGTATTTACAACTTCACACATTCACTACATGGAGATAAAAGGTGGCATTGGCTAAATATCCCCTACATCCATAAATGTATATGCATAAAAAATATGGTATTTACAACTTCACACATTCACTACATGGAGATAAAAGGTGGCATTGACTAAATATCCCCTACATCCATAAATGTATATGCATAAAAAATGTGGCATTTACAACTTCACACATTCACTACATGGAGATAAAAGGTGGCATTGGCTAAATATCCCCTACATCCATAAATGTATATGCATAAAAAATGTGGTATTTACAACTTCACACATTCACTACATGGAGATAAAAAATGGCATTGGCTAAATATCCCCTACATCCATAAATGTATATGCATAAAAAATGTGGCATTTACAACTTCACACATTCACTACATGGAGATAAAAGGTGGCATTGGCTAAATATCCCCTACATCCATAAATGTATATGCATAAAAAATGTGGTATTTACAACTTCACACATTCACTACATGGAGATAAAAGGTGGCATTGGCTAAATATCCCCTACATCCATAAATGTATATGCATAAAAAATGTGGTATTTACAACTTCACACATTCACTACATGGAGATAAAAGGTGGCATTGGCTAAATATCCCCTACATCCATAAATGTATATGCATAAAAAATGTGGTATTTACAACTTCACACATTCACTACATGGGGATAAAAGATGGCATTGGCTAAATATCCCCTACACCCATAAATGTATATGCATAAAAAATGTGGTATTTACAACTTCACACATTCACTACATGGAGATAAAAGGTGGCATTGGCTAAATATCCCTTACATCTATAAATGTATATGTACAAAAAATGTGGCATTTACAACTTCCAACATTCCATTCATGTTGAAAAATTTGGCCATTGCAATTCCACACATTCACTACATGCAGAAAGATACGACTTTTACATCTTCACAAATTCCCCACATGCCTGAAAAAATGGCATTTGCAACTTCACAAATTCCTTACAAGTACAAAAAAGTGACATTTGCCATATTACACATTTTCTTCATGTAGAAAAAAATAGCATGAACTGTAATCATGCAGCGGAGTCCATTAAGCCCCGATAGAATCTGAGATATATCAAGTTTTTTAAGTGACATCATTTCATCATCTCACCACTCTACTCAGTCCAAAAACTGTATGTGAGAAAAATTACAAGTTACTTGCAGAAATGCAGTGTTTGTAATCAGACTCATTACGAGGGTTTCCTTCACAAATAAAACTGAACATGCCATATATAACCCGTCTTCATCCAGTATTGTGAATGGTGTTTTCTTTATCGAATTGGAAAATTGAAATTAGACATAAATTCATGTTTTTCGACATATTTTATTTAGATTTATTCATACGTATAAAACATAAATGAATGATACATAAAATTTGATATGTAAAACAATTAGTACAAAACAACATCAAGATTGGACGGACATAATACAATGTATGTAAGAGAATAGATAAGGTTTTGTATTGACGTAAAACTCACATTGTCCATGAATTTATAGACAACTAGAAATGAGTGTAAAGGACGTGAATGCTTCCATTATCTGTATTAAGTAAATTTTACCAAAAAATAAGTTAAAAGGGGCCATAACTCCTACAAAATACGTCTGTGTTGGCAGCGTTAATAAATATCAAACTTGACCTGTATTTTACAATTACATATTTATAGATACACACCAGATACTAATCAAATATATGTATTAGACCCTTTTGAAAGTGATTCATCATAAACCAGGGGTTACGCTATTTCCCAAATGGCAGAGCTATACTTAAAGTATGTAAATGAATGAATTGGGTATGGTATTCATTTCTACAATACCAACATGCCGGTGGTGATTAATGTTAAAAGATACAAGTATTAGTACATGCATTGTTATTTGACAAAATTACGTTCAACTTAGCCCACCAGTCCAGATACAGTTAATTACTCATTAATTTGCTGTATAAAACATTCTTCAGTCTTTTATGTGTCTGTGTGTGATTCTGTCCAAATTTGTTTTCAGAACACAAGTCCAAAAGTATCAAAGGGAATTCAACAATACTTTGGACATGACAGACAATATCACTTTCAGAAGACACAACTGCGTATTTTTTTAAAACAATTATAAAATAACTCTATAAAACAGCTATATTAGATTCATTCAAAATTATGCAGGTAAAGGAAGGAATTGTCACAAAGCTAATCCTTTGTATGGGTAATATGTGAAGCCAAATATGGTTTCTTGACACTAAAAAATCCATCTATTCAGCTGACCAGACATTAGATGACATTCTATACCAGAAAGTGTAGATAAATACTGGTATGGAGTACCAGGGTACAAGAAAATTATAAAAAGTTAGTTAACATGGACAGAATGAGATCCAGTTCCATAAATGGTTTCTAATGCGTAATTGGCACATTGAACAGCTTTCATTTGTACTTGTACAATATTGGAATGTTGCAATGAAAATACATAATGATGATGGGATTCTAAACGGTGATGTAGGCCCTGCCATACTTACTGTTAAAGGGACACAATGCAAAATCCATTTTACCTATTTTTACTTACATCTTTACATCAACGAAAGTAGAAATATTAGTAGTTATTATTGTCTTAAAATACATCTTGTAACAAAACGTCAACAAGCACTGTTTTGGATATTTGACCCAAAGTAACCATGACCTTGAAGTAACCTTTAACATAAACAACACAGGTCATCCACTCGCTAAGAACTGTCCAAATGCATGTTGCGCTTAATGCAGCACTTTTAGTATTTGATGTCTGGAAGTCAGTTGGACATAAAACTAATCCACTTTCCCAGACACCAACAAACATGTGAAACCTGTGCTCTCTTAACTTTTTAAACATTGAGCTTATAACTAGAGCATGCTTTGACAATGTATGCTAAATAAGCACACCTGTGTATTTGATGAGAAAGTTCAAATACCACTATGTAATACAACAGTTTTACATACATTAAAGACATTTATGGTCATCTTGTTAGGGCAATACAACTGGATAGTTCTAATGCAATCATATTGAATTTAAACAATTTGTATCAAAATATTCTTTACAAGATACAAAGTTTAATTTAGTATTTAACCTCATTCGACTACCTATAAAATTGCTTCAGTTTTCAAAATTTTGTCACTCTTATTTGCTAAAACAGCCTACAAAATAATTAAGTTTGTTCTTAATTATTAAAGAGTTTGTCATCAGTGTGCATACATTAATGTCATTGCACAGACTCTGCCCTCGATACAATTTCGAATGAGTCTATGCACAAACAACAAAGGTGGGCTAGCTATGCTTAGAAACGGCCTTAACAACACCTTTCAAACATTAATCATCTCAGCTTTCATTGTAGCTCCACCCAGATTTACATAAAATGTCAGCCAAATGACATTTAACACTAACCAAATTATTTTCCATTAAGTAAATATTTAACAATTAAGAAATTCGGTCCACCCTTTGGGTTTCTAAATTGTTAAATTTTTACTTAATGGACACAAACTACTTAGGATTGATATAAATATAATATGGAGTTAAATGAATTTTGTGTCTTGTGGAGAATATTTTAATAATAATTGTTCAAATTTTATATGATTGGTTTTTAAAAAAATGAAAAAGTGGTTCTATAGTTGATGCCTGGCCAAAAGTGTCTATACATCTATAAGCTAAGTTTTCTCAAGTATATATGTTGGCAGTTATACACATTTCCAACATGGTTATCTGTTTCCTTTTTCATTTTTTTTCTCTACTTCAAAAGAAGTCACACTTTACTGCATGTTTCCTTTAACATAAATTTTGTTTCAAATTTACAATTTTAAATTAATGGCAATCATATACAAACTTTTTGTAACAAATGTTTTTTAGCTTACTATTGTTTATATTCAAATAACCTTGAACAGTTTCAATAGTGTGACAACTTCTAATTCATTCAATCAATACCTGTTCATACATACAGTCAAACCTGTGTTAGTGGTCACCTCTACTAAGCAATCACTTCTCTTAAACAACCACATTTTCTATTTACCATTTTTATAATTTTAGTTTTATTCAACCTGTATTAAGCAGACACCAGCCTTAAAGTATCACTTTTGCTCTTTCCCTCAAGTGGTTGCTTATGACAGGTTTGACTGTATTTGTCTACTGAGTGATTTTTTTTGTTGAAATGTTTCATGAAAACTGATGTCTTGTGCCCTTTCCTACTGCTAGTTCATTAACATATATAATCTTTTTTTTCACTTGTGCCACCTATAAATGTTTTTCAATATTTTAGTACATCTGTCATTTTAAAACTACAACTTTTATCCACTAGCTCTACCTGCTACAACATGCGACTCATTCATTAATCTGACTGCAAAATGTACAGAATGGTTGATCTGCAGACGTGAATACTACATTGTATATACCTTGAATTAACACACCAGGGGGGGGAGAGTGATGCATTTTGCAAAAGAGGGACCTTATTTGGACCCAGAGAAATCAATATTTAAACTTTGTTTAAGTGTGCTGCATGAAATAGGGCATTTATCCAACTTAAAAATGTTTAAACCAGATTTCGATTAAATACCAACTACCAGAGAGGTTTGCCATTTTATTTTCTATAAAAATGGCTGGCCTGTGGAGGTATTAGTTGGGAAGTATCTATTTAGGGATATACAGTTTATATGTTTAATACCACTATTACTAATAATTGGCTTTCACAGCATATTTTGTACCAGTTGCTGCCAATTTTCTAATATGTTTCACTACTATGTATATTTGATGACATGAAAATATGTTTTGTTCAAATGATGCAATTCATGGGATTTCCCTGTAAAATTTGTTCAATTTTACTGCCAGTAAGTTTTGTCAGTAAAATACATGAAGTTCTAAATTGCTACAATAAATAAATAAACACGTTTTAGCCAACTTCTGTATTTCCTGTACAATCCTTGGTAAAATTTGTACCAGTTGCTGCCAGTTTGTCACTGAAATTACAAAAACTATTCATTTTGACATGTTCACTCTTGCTACTTGTACGTCTGTTTGCGCGATTTTGCTGCCAGATTATGAGTAAAATACACATAACTACTGCCTTTTTACATATATTTCATTTTACTGCTGCTATCCATGTGTGTTCCCCTGTAAAATGTGTATGAGTTTGCTGCAATGTGTCATCACTGTACTTGAACTTGTCTGACTCCGGCTGCTCTGGAGGCTTGCAGACAAAACACTGTTTGATCTTGGAGTGGCTGATGATGGACGTGGAGTGCTCGAATTGAGTTCTGACAACTTCTCAACTGTCTTAGACATTGACATTTCCTACACAGTCAAAAAATAAAGTTAAGTAATGAAAATTATGTTTCTTTAAAAAAGGTACGTTTTAAAATCATCATCAATTTAATTTGTAAAATTTAAATCACTGGTTCTTTCTTTTCAGGTGCTTTACCATTAAAAATATCACTAACACATTGATTGAATATTTAGCATCATTTTAATGCCATCGAGGGCTAACCAATGATCAGTTAACCTAACCACTGTTTCCTGGGATTAACCAGTACTCGAGCACACCCCATATCCGCAAGTAACTGATAACTTTCCCACTTGAATCAGTGGTGAGAGATGAATGATAATGAGACATAATGTCATATATCAATCATCATGGAGACTGTTGCTGGATGGGGATTCGAACTCACGATCCCTGGATCGATAGTCAGACACATAACTGACTGAGCTAATCGGGCCCGGCTAGATGACAAACTGTAGGATTTATATATCATTTTATTTATGCATTTATGCATTTTAAGCTGACTGTAAAGTAAGCTCTGAGCTTTTAAAAATTGTTTGTTTGAATTTGATTCCTGGTTGCATCAAGTTCAGAGTGTTGATTTTGAGAAGTTCAAACCTAAGACCTCTGCCATGAGCAAATGCACTATCCACAACACAAGTAACAAATGAAATATAGTTACAGTCAAATCTGTGTAAGTGGTCACCTCTGTTAAGCAGTCACTTGTCTTAAAAAGCCACATTCTTCCATTTCTATATTCTTTCAGAGCAAATTAACCTGTACTAAGCAACAACCTGTCTTAAAAGGCCTCTTTTGCTAACTTCCTTGACTGGCTGCTTCAGACAGGTTTAACTGTATATGACAGAAAGAGTGTCCTCTGTGGCCGAGTTGTTTTCTTGTCTTAAGATCACTTATATGTACCTTTCATCTCTGAGGCTGGGCGTTCTAGTCCTGTTCTATCCAAAAACTTTATGTGAGAAAGTTTGCCAGTTAGTTGCGGAAGCACGGTGGTTAAACTCTGATTCATTCAGGTTCTTATTCTACCAGTAAAACAGAATATGGCATTTACATGTATAACCTCTTATGTGTTGAATAGGTAAAAAAATACAGAAAGACAAATGAGCTATGATAAAGAATATAACCGTTTCTTACATAACAGATGGTCTGGGAATGAAAAACATCAATGCAATATTTTTTGTTTTATTTTCACTTAACGGAGTATATTGTTGAAAGGTGTTACTGATTTCATATATTAGTGTTGTCCATATACCTCCACTCTTGTATATAAAACGAAGAGCTATTTTCTGACTTAACCCAATATCTAAATGACATTGAGTATCATTGTTTGTGATATTATAATGACATGCTGATGTCGTACAGTGTTATTTGTAGTATTTGGAATTTATTTTATCCTTATTGAGATGATCTGAAAAATATTTATTGATAAATGTATCATTTTTTTCTGAATAAGGTGATAAACAGAATCTTGCATTCAAGCTCATTTATAATTAAACTTGATTACAAAAATGATTGATAGTCTCATTGAATAATTTTCAATAACAAATGAGCACTCATGTTAGATTCTCTATTTTACATTAAACCATGGTGAAGTCTTACCCTTTTGAGTTCATCTTGCTTTGACAAAGTTCTGAGGGCAAGAATGGAGCTGATTTGAACACTGGGCTGACTGTCATGACATGCAGAATGGACTAAACTGTGGTAAAAATACATATAGTACAAAAACAAACATTTACATTTACATAAGAGGGCCAAGATGGCCCTATATTGCTCACCTGAGTAAGATTTAAATTGAAGTTTTCACCATATAGCCATATTGAGGAAACCAGGGCTGCACCCTTGTGACCATGTATTTTGACAAATCATAATCTTTAACAATATTGTTAACATTTTTGCCATGTTTGCTAATTTCTGTGAAATTATTTTGAAATCGGGCTAGAAGTTTTTTGATGAATTGCAATAATTTGAAAAATCTTGGTAGAGGGCTACCAAATTATTACAAAACCTGATCAGTGGTTTCAGATGAGAATATTTTTGAAATATAGGGAGAACCAGCTCTGCCCACTTGCAGCCATGTTTTTTTATGAATCATGATGGCTTGAACAATTTTGGTAGAGGGTCATCCAAGGAATATTTCCATGAAATTACTTTGAAATTGCGCTTGTAGTTTCTGACATGAATATTTTTCAAAGTTTTTCCTTTCCATTGCCATTGCAACTAGTGTTCCTTATTGATCAAGTTTGTTTGGTAGAGGACCATCCAAGAATCATTCATGTGGTGTTTGATTTAAATCAGATGAGCGTATTCAGACAATATGTTGTTTAAAGCAATTGTTTACGGACGGACGAAGAGTGATCACAATAGCTAAAAAGATATTTTATATATATATATAAGTAGAATGAATCAAGTTAAGGATTTGATTTTTCTATTCAAAAGCAAATATACATATACATTAAACAGTCAATGTTGACATTTTATTCAAGAATTTATTTCATTAACAGAAGGTAGTGTGTGTGTTTTATTATTAATTTCCCTCTATATATCCCCGGTAAGTTAGTATATTTCCTTTGTTTATGATGGTAATGTTGTGTTGGTGTTGGAAATGAAACAATATGTATAAAGTAGAAATCAAACCTAAATGAAATTTTGTTGAAATCGTCACAATTATCCGATTTATTTTCATAAAAGACAGCCATCTTGGATCCAGACAGGGAGCAAATTGAGAGAATATTGCTCTACAAGAAGAGGTCATATATCTATCTACAGTTTATTCCTGACCAATTTGAACAAGAGCCAACATTGTAGGCCGTATTCTGAATGCAAATTACTCTTAGTCTACAGTGTAAACAGATAACTAAGATTGGACTTCTTCTAAATTTAGTGAACAGTTTATATCACTGTAAAAGCAAATTACGAAGACAAACTGATAAAACAACCAGTGCTAACTTCTTACCGAGTCTGGCCAATCAGAAGACAAACTGATAAAACAACCAGCGCTAACTTCTTACCGACTCTGGCCAATCAGAAGACAAACTGATAAAACAACCGGCGCTAACTTCTTACCAAGTCTGGCCAATCAAAAGACAAACTGATAAAACAACCAGTGCTAACTTCTTACCGAGTCTGGCCAATCAGAAGACAAACTGATAAAACAACTGGTGCTAACTTCTTATCGAGACTGGCCAATCAGAAGACAAACTGATAAAACAACAGCTCTAACTTCTTACTGAGTCTGGCCAATCAGAAGACAAACTGATTAAACAACAACGCTAACTTCTTACCGAGTCTGGCCAATCCGAAGACAAACTGATAAAACAAACAGCTCTAACTTCTTACCAAGTCTGGCCAATCAGAAGACAAACTGATTAAACAAACAGCTCTAACTTCTTACCAAGTCTGGCCAATCAGAAGACAAACTGATTAAACAAACAGCTCTAACTTCTTACCAAGTCTGGCCAATCAGAAGACAAACTGATTAAACAAACAGCTCTAACTTCTTACCAAGTCTGGCCAATCAGAAGACAAACTGATTAAACAAACAGCTCTAACTTCTTACCAAGTCTGGCCAATCAGAAGACAAACTGATTAAACAAACAGCTCTAACTTCTTACCAAGTCTGGCCAATCAGAAGACAAACTGATTAAACAAACAGCTCTAACTTCTTACCAAGTCTGGCCAATCAGAAGACAAACTGATTAAACAACAACGCTAACTTCTTACCGAGTCTGGCCAATCCGAAGACAAACTGATAAAACAAACAGCTCTAACTTCTTACCAAGTCTGGCCAATCAGAAGACAAACTGATTAAACAAACAGCTCTAACTTCTTACCAAGTCTGGCCAATCCGAAGACAAACTGATAAAACAAACAGCTCTAACTTCTTACCGAGTCTGGCAAATCAGAAGACAAACTGATTAAACAAACAGCTCTAACTTCTTACCGAGTCTGGCAAATCAGAAGACAAACTGATTAAACAAACAGCTCTAACTTCTTACCAAGTCTGGCCAATCAGAAGACAAACTGATTAAACAAACAGCTCTAACTTCTTACCAAGTCTGGCCAATCAGAAGACAAACTGATTAAACAAACAGCTCTAACTTCTTACCAAGTCTGGCCAATCAGAAGACAAACTGATTAAACAACAACGCTAACTTCTTACCGAGTCTGGCCAATCCGAAGACAAACTGATAAAACAAACAGCTCTAACTTCTTACCAAGTCTGGCCAATCAGAAGACAAACTGATTAAACAAACAGCTCTAACTTCTTACCAAGTCTGGCCAATCCGAAGACAAACTGATAAAACAAACAGCTCTAACTTCTTACCGAGTCTGGCCAATCAGAAGACAAACTGATTAAACAAACAGCTCTAACTTCTTACCGAGTCTGGCCAATCAGAAGACAAACTGATAAAACAACCAGCTCTAACTTCTTACCAAGTCTGGCCAATCAGAAGACAAACTAATAAAACAGCCACACTAACTTCTTACTGAGTCTGGCCAATCAAAAGACAAACTCATAAAACAAACAGCTCTAACTTCTTACCGAGCTTGACCAATCAGAAGACAAACTGATAAAACAACCACACTAACTTCTTACCGAGCCTGGCCAAGCAGGTTGTAAAATATCTGTTATATTCCCAGATAATATTAATTTTGAAGTCAATCAAATACACATACTACCTTAATCTGTATCTAGATAATGTGGACTATATGTTACACATACCTTTGAATGACTTTACATTTCTTGAGCTGGAAACACAGGGAGCTGGAGTGGAGGCCGAGATTACCTAGAGCACCTGTAAATATGAATTAAAATGTGTATTAAAATCTTCATACATATAAATTAATCTGTAATACATCTTATGTATTGAAATATAATAATAAAAATATAATGTAACATTTATAACTTTAAACTAAAAGTTACTTATATTTCTGTTAATTTGCAAATGTGGGATATCTCAATATACCAGTAGTACAAATCTGCTATTACTGCAAGTGTAGGTTTCTTAGCCTGGTTCAATTTGCTATTACTATAAATGTGGGTATCTCAGTATAGTACTACATTTAATATTACTACAAGTGTGGGTTTCTCAGTACAGTACAATCTAATATTACTACAAATATGGGTTTCTCAGTTATATTACAACTGGATATTACTGCAATAGTTATTATTGTTAGTTTTTAGTGTACAATCTGGTATTACTGAAAAGGTGGGTTTCGCAGTAGTGTACAATCTGGTATTACTGAGAATGTGGGCTTCTCAGTAGTGTACAATCTGCTATTACTGAGAATGTTAGTTTCTCAGTAGTGTACAATCTGTTATTACTGAGAATGTGGGTTTCTCAGTAGTATACAATCTGCGATTAAGTATAAGTAAATGAAAGGTCACTTCATTCCTGATGTACCAATTAACCCTTTACTCCATAGATATGCATTTTCCCGCACCAATCACAGAAGGCATTTGAAAACAGTGCAGGAAGAGTTCAGATTGCCGATATAAACATATTTCACCCATTGCTGATATTAATGCTTTAAATAAGGAAGAGTCCAAGAAAACGCTTATGAAAGACAAACATACTGACAAGTTGTGCAGAAAAAAAAAAGTTTGATTCTGGAAGTAAGATCCGATTGGCTAAGCAATCACACCTATGCAACAGTTATGTTTTAATAAAATTATTTTATATTTATTCAGACAAAGTCATTTTAGTTATCTTGTACAAGATATGTGTTAAATAAAAATTAATGAAAAAATAATATAGAAATAAACATTCAGATAAGTGAAATCAACATTTATAGTACATATATTTATTTATTTATAAGCGATTTTTTTTTCATATTTTTATACTTTATATATCAATTTAATCTACATATTGTGTTAGGCGTTCCTCATTTATCAATTTAATGTATTGTGTACTGATCGGATCGTTAATGCCTGAATTACATTATATTGAATAACCAATGATCTTTTGAAATACCATGACTTCTGTTACATTTTTAATTCCCAATCAAACCTTTGAAGATGTTTGTCGTTCAGAAAAGCAAGTGTCGACGATAATCCAGACTAGTCCATGGACAGTATTATAGTAAAAACTCACATGCTGCATTTATCCTTGTTTTATTGATTGGATCTTTCAAAAGCTCCACCAGCTGTGGTATGGATGGTTTCAACTTAACATACAGATGGTCGTTGTGAAAGGCTGCATTGCCCACAGCATAGCTGGCTCCCTGAAATATAAATACAGATATTACAAACAGCTTGGATATATGTATATACAGACAAATGTAATACCATAATACCATCAGTAATAATATAAATTCTTTTAATCTTGCACTTCTATTCTTTATTATAATACGAGTCATGTGACCTTGTATTACTGACCTTTATATCAAAGATAAAATTTGAGCCAGTTATGTGACCTTGTGTTACTGATCTTTATATCAAAGATGAAACTCGAACCAGTTATATGACCTTGAGTTACTGACCTTTATATCAAAGATGAAACCCGAGCCAGTTATATGACTTTGAGTTACTGACCTTTATATCAAAGATGAAACCCGAGCCAGTTATATGACCTTGTGTTACTGACCTTTATATCAAAGATGAAATCTGAGCCAGTTATGTGACCTTGTGTTATTGACCTTTATATCAAAGATGAAACCTGAGCCAGTTTATTGACCTTGTGTTACTGACCTTTAGATCAAAGATGAAATCCGAGCCAGTTATGTGACCTTGTGTTACTGACCTTTATATCAAAAATGAAATCCTAGCCAATTATGTGACCTTGTGTTACTGACCTTTCTAACATTCTGGTCCTCATCCTTCAGGCATGTCATAAGTCCATCAAACAATTTCTCCCTCTGTTTCAGGAATGTGTACATCTGGGCATTATGTTTCATCAAGTTTCCCAGCAAACTGCATGTACGAGACTTTACTGATGCGGAATGATGTCTGATAAGTGCACTCAACTTGTCCGTATCGCCTGAAAAATATCAACCTCATGGTGTTAGTTAATGTTAAGTGGGTTTTACTGTTATTTCTTCTTCAATATCTGTTTTAGTTGTAAAGTGTTAATATTTACTGGAACTGGACATTGTTAATTTGTCTTCATAAAATTGTCCTTTGCATACTATGAAATATATTGCATGCTGTTTAGTAATGTTTGTAGCAATCTTAACCCTACAGTAGTCTAATAGTAGAAAATCTGCCTCGGACGCGAAAAACTGTGGGTTAAAAAAATGAAACTAGAAGCTTCCTCACTTGGTGTTCAGCATTTAGAGGATAGTTCTAGGTCTGGTCAGCCCTTTGGTAATATAATGTGACTGGGTGGGGTATAATACCATGTGCCTGCTGCATGATAATTCAGTGTGGCAGCGCTTAGAATACTGTCTCATTTAGACACTGTCACAATATGACTTTATTTGTACAAGGCCTTATGACCAATCTTTAAATTGCTTAATGTGATATATACTTGTTTAGACCCAGGTTACATACCTTTATTAGACTGTACTACAGATTTGACGATGGTGATATGTTGAGCTGACGTCCTTACCAGATGATTCAACAATGAGATGGTATCACAGACTACAGATACAGGACTTGCAGGGGCTATACACGAACATAAAAATGGAATGGCCTGCAACAGAAAACAGATGATATTATGTATGCTACACATTTGATATATTTACATCAATCTTACCATAAATATCAATCTCTCTTTTTTATCTGTCTTGATATTATCTCAATAAATGTAAATAATATTTACCAATATCAACTAGACCTATCGATAAACGTGATTCATATCCCCACTATGTATTTAGTTTGAACTTGTGAAACAAGTTCTTACAACTTATACAAATCAAAGTCTTCCTAGTAGAATCAGTACTAAGCATATGCAGAAAAAGTGTCTTGCTCAAGGACACTGCATATAGCCGTGGATCGAACCCACGACCCTCCAATCCTTGGTTCAGTGCTCTACCACTGGACCACACACTCCACACCCACACCATATATCAATTATATCAATTACTTCAAGAAATTTATACATATGAAGTGCAGATGGATGGACAGATGGATGGACAGATGGACATTCCAATATTCCCCTTTCACTATGCAGAGGAGTAATAAAATCAAGATTGAATATCTGGCTGTAAATGTCATAGTTTACCTTTAAATCTTTAACAACTGAGCAGAATTGGTCAACAAATAGCCTGTTTCCCAGTACAAGTCGGGTGATAAGGCCTACAGGTGTCTCCAATTGTTCATCCTTCAGATATTTCTGACAGGCGTAGATCAGACGAGACAGAATTTGGTGAGAATGGAGACAGCTGTAAACATAATTGAAAGATAGCTCATTGATAAAAATATTGTTAATAATTTTTATGTAACAAAACTGTTTTTGCTTGAATGAGAATCCTTTCAGGCTAATTGCATGAACAGATTTAATGGCATGGTTGAAGCTTTAATTGGTGTAAGTTGGTTCGACTCATCAAGACATACATTATACACAAGTAAAATGAAAGGAATAATTATACAAATGACTACTTCTGGTGCAGTATGACCTGTTTGCTTATAGTACCATGATTTAGAACCTTGAACAAAATATTTATTTAATGAATACAAACTTAAGATACTTATGTGATTTTTGGTTACATTATTTTAGTATGGCAATTATTTTTACTACATAGAAATTTCAGCAAAACAGATGTACTTCAATAGTTTTTTTTATATATGTCATTAATTATCCTAAATATAGAATTACCAGGGACACATAATAAAAATGATGCATTTTGAGTGCAATTGTTTTTGCACACAATATGTATATCAATAGGAAAGTTTACTATTAGAATAACATACACTTGAATTTCATTAAGTAAATCTTCATTGGTATCAACAGCAAATGGGAAACAGCAAATCTGTGTGATCTCCAAGATCAGGTCTATGGTCAACTGAGGTCCCTCTGTTTTAAAACTGTAAATGTAAAAAACAACAAATTTTTGTGAACTATACATACAAATTTGCAGTCAACTGTGGTCCCTCTGTGTTAAAACTGTATATGTAAAAACAACAAATTTTTGTGAACTATACATACAAATTTGCAGTCAACTGTGGTCCCTCTGTGTTAAAACTATATGTAAAAACAACAAATTTTTGTGAACTATAAGTACAAATTTGCAGACAACTGAGGTCCCTCTGTTTTAAAACTGTAAATGTAAAAAACAACAATTTTTTGTGAACTATAAGTACAAATTTGCATTATACTGAGGTACCTCTGTTTTAAAACTGTAAATGTAAAAAAAACAACAAATTTTTGTGAACTATAAGTACAAATTTGCAGTCAACTGTTGTCCCTCTGTGTTAAAACTGTATATGTAAAAACAACAAATTATTGTGAACTATAAGTACAAATTTGCAGACAACTGAGGTCCCTCTGTTTTAAAACTGTAAATGTAAAAAACAACAAATTTTTGTGAACTATAAGTACAAATTTGCAGTCAACTGTGGTCCCTCTGTGTTAAAATTGTAAATGTAAAAACAACAAATTTTTGTGAACTATACGTACATATTTGCAAACAACTGAGGTACCTCTGTTTTAAAACTGTTAATGATAAAACAACAAATTTTTGTGAACTATAAGTACAAATTTGCAGTCAACTGAGGTCCCTCTGTTTTAAAACTGTAAATGTAAAAAACAACAAATTTTTGTGAACTATGAGTACAAGTTTGCAGACAACTGAGGTATCTCTGTTTTAAAACTGTTTATGTAAAAACAAATCTATGGACCAAGCCTTCTAAAATTTCAAAAAGCAAATCTGTGCAGGTTTTTTACTACCGTAAAAATCGCACTTATTTTAATAAAATCACTATATGATCTATGCATACCCCACCCACCATGTCAGCTGCACCATGTATTTTTTTCGTTTATTCATTAATAGGGAACTATTTCAAGTTTATCTGTGTATTATTTATAACATACTTTATCACATTGTGTACATTTTAATGACTGACATTATGTTTCCGCCTTACTGAAATTTTCATTATATTAAAAAAACGCTCGATCGAACCGCAAGTACTGGAAGCTGCGTGATATAATCACCGTGGAAACCAATGAAACAGTTCTTTCAACTTTTTATTTTTGATATGCGTTGTGCTGTAGCTAGCCACTCTGTACAATTACCAAAACCAACTCGTATATATAATTAATGTTATTTTTAAAAAAATGAAACAAACAAGTAACACTGCACATTTTATCAAATATTCTAATGATGCAAACAATATTTGGTCCGACCGTCCCAGCTTTGGGTAGCAGTATATCAAAGAAATTATGGACGCAAACACAATCTTTTGATGAACCGACAGAACGCTATGGGTCTCTGATCACACATTTAAGGTGTGCTACATAGCGATAGACTCTTCCGATAAACTCCCCCTAATATCTTTAATGGTTTAGTCAAAACTGACATCATTTCGCACAGCAGGTGACAAAACAATCAAATTATTGGGTCAAATGATATTGCCGCAAGCCGTATTTCACAGGTCAGTATGGCATGGTAAGAGCAATTTATGAGATTTTATACGACCGATAGAAAATATCTGGACCGATTTTTTATTAAATTTGAAAATATCTGGACCGAACTTTGAAACGAAAATCGGTTTTGAACTTCAGAAATCGGTCCAAAAACTGAAAAACCGACAATTTTAGAAAGCCTGCTATGGACAACTAAGGAACCTCTGTGTTGAAACTGTAAACAGAAAAAAAAAATCTATTTGATCTGTAGACCAGATCTATGGACAACTGAGGTCCCTCTGTGTTGAAACTGTAAATGTAACAAGCAAATTCAGTGAATTTATGTCCCCCATTATTTTCCAAAGATTTGACTCTGGTATTCTTAATTTATTGCAAGGAATTCCTCAAAAATATAATTTTTCACAAATTAAAGGGGTATAACTGTAAAATGACAAATGCCACAACCCCTTAAATCAAACTTAGCCTGTGTTTTGTCATTACAAACATTGTACTAAAATTTTAAAAGTTTTGATTCAGGCATTCTGAAGTTATTGCATGGAAATCCAAATTAAAAGGGCATAACTCTAGAACGACAAATGCCACAACGGATGGATAGACATACAGATGGACAGGCCCAAATTAGTGTCTCTCACTTTTCACAAAGCTGGGGACAAAAGAGCAATTTTATTGTGATCTATAAGATAGATCTGCAGTCAAATGAGGTTTCTGTGTAAAACTGTATACAGAAAACAAAAAGTTTGTGTGATCTTTAGAACCAAATTTATGGTAAAATTAGACCCTTCTGTGTATAGTTTATTTCTTTAAACAAAATATGAAATGCTCTTCTAGTATTAAGTGACCATTGATTATCTATAAACACTTAAGACCAGGCTGACAAGTTCACTTAATTGATACCATTAGTACAATCTTGGTACAGGAGCATGATCTAATGCTTTTTGCAAAATTTGAGAATTTTCAAAGCTCAGCATTTATGTCTCAAATCAAAAATGGTCACCTCAATATGTGTAAATAAGTGATAAATACTTGACCTTTTACTGAGACAGTGAAGGAACTCCTTCCTGAGTAGGTGGACTAATGTCAGCATGATAATACTGTCTGGTACAGCCAGGTTGGGTATACATTGTTGTGTCTCCTGAATAGTAGAAACAACATGTGTAAATAATAGTTCAAACATAGAATACTGTAAGTTAGTTCATATTTAATATCAGTAATTCCATTCATGATACAAATTTCATAAATTGTGTCAGGTGCCCAACTGAGATATTGGAGATGTGTTCTATGATTAAATAACTTAAAAGAGATTATTCTTTTGTCATCACAATCAGATTTTATCTCTAACAACCGAAAGCTGAAGATTAAGTCATGTTGCTGCAAAGGCTTCTTCAACAGGATAATGAACGAATATTCTCTACACTGTCATGATGTTGTGTAATAGAGAAGGAATAATATTATATAACCGATCCTAACACTTCTTTTTGACTGGACTTCTTTTATGATTAGCAGTCTAATACACTGTCTAACAATGACTTATTACTCACTGTCGCTGAATATGTGTAAAGCTCAGCTCAATGTATTAACATTATATGAGAAAGAGTGCCAGTTGCTTGAGAAACTACCATGGTTCTGTTTATATACATTCTGCTGTAGATAATCTTAATTAGATATAAAATAATTATTATGATTGCTATTACACAAGCTTCTTAGTTTAAACTTATTTGTTTTACCTTGATTGTGTGACAAGTTATTACAACTTATACAAATCATGTTCTTCCTGGGTAGAACCAGTACTAGGCATATACCTGTCTTGCTCAGGTCACCACACAAGCTTCTTAACATGGAAAGAAAATGAATGATGATTTATATATATATATATATATATATATTTTAAAAACCTCCCCAATAAGGCACATGTATAAAATTAATAATTTTTTTTTTAATAGGGTTTAATGTCATTTTCAACACATTTCAGGTTATATATGGTATATCCAGTTTTACTGGTGGAGGAAGACTTCAGATTGATTCAGATGGAGTAGAACCACTGTCCTTCCACAAGTAGCTGGACACTTCTCACATAAAGTTTTTCGAGTGAGCAGGACTCAAACCTACGACCTTAGTGGTGAGAGGTAAGTGATCTTGAGACGGCCCCTTAGACCACTTGGCCACTGAGGACCCTTCTAAATTTAATAAATCACTTTTCTGTTGTTTACAAAGATTTATTTCCCATAGTCACCAGTCCATAAATTCTGAATATGTTGCCATGATTTATCCCAATGGCAGAGCCCCAACACTGTCTCAAATACCAAGACTGGAAATACTGATAAAGCCAATATGTGTGATACCAACCTTTGTAACCCAAGACAGGAAATACTGATAAAGCCAATATGTGTGATACCAACCTTTGTAAACCAAGACAGGAAATACTGATAAAGCCAATATGTGTGATACCAACCTTTGTAAACCAAGACAGGAAATATTGATAAAGCCAATATGTGTGATACCAACCTTTGTAAACCAAGACAGGAAATACTGATAAAGCCAATATGTGTGATACCAACCTTTGTAAACCAAGACAGGAAATACTGATAAAGCCAATATGTGTGATACCAATCTTTGTAAACCAAGACAGGAAATACTGATAAAGCCAATATGTGCGATACCAACCTTGTAAACCAAGACAGGAAATACTGATAAAGCCAATATGTGTGATACCAACCTTTGTAAACCAAGACAGGAAATCTGATAAAGCCAATATGTGTGATACCAACCTTTGTAAACCAAGACAGGAAATACTGATAAAGCCAATATGTGTGATACCAACCTTCATGTAAACCAAGACAGGAAATACTGATAAAGCCAATATGTGTGATACCAACCTTTGTAAACCAAGACAGGAAATACTGATAAAACCAATATGTGTGATACCAACCTTTGTAAACCAAGACAGGAAATACTGATAAAGCCAATATGTGTGATACCAACCTTCATGTAAACCAAGACAGGAAATACTGATAAAGCCAATATGTGTGATACCAACCTTTATAAACCAAGACAGGAAATACTGATAAAACCAATATGTGTGATACCAACCTTTGTAAACCAAGACAGGAAATACTGATAAAGCCAATTTGTGTGATACCAACCTTTGTAAAGACAGTAACTGACATCTGTAGGACTGCCATGAGGCCCTGTGGTGAGACCAGGGACCAGTCAGGGTCATGGAACCCTGTAAGTGCCTCAGCATCTGTGTCTATATCATGGATGGGCATATCAGTCTCTGGGTTGGTTACCTGCAATGCTTGGGCTACTCTATGCCACAGTGTACCCCAAATACCTGTCTCTATGTAAAGCTGGGCTACTGGGGCATCAGCCTATTGGATTAAGGTAGTTTTAATTATTTCACTGAAAACTTGGTGCAATAACCTTTTTAATATATAATCTTAGCATGACAAACATGTTTTCAACTTATGTGACACATTTTAAAAAATAATACAGGAGACAGTATCATGTGATCTTAATAAATTGATTGATTGATTGAATATTTAGCATTTCTATGCCAGCAAGGGCTAACAGACATTCAGTTAACCTAACCAGTGTTTCCTGGGATCCTAGATGGTTAACCAGTACTCAAGCACACCCCATCTCTGCAAGTAACTGATAACTTTCCCATTTGAATCAGTGGAGAGAGATGAATAATAATGAGACGCAATGTCATAAATCAACCATCACGGAGGTTGTGGCCCAGGTTGTGGCTAATCAGGCCCAGCTGATCTTAATAGAACAGTTTACATAAAAGTTATAATAAAGACGAGGGATAGGATGTTTTAATGAATAAAAAGGTATTTCAAATTCAGTTGGAAAATGCTGAAAATAAACTATTTTATTAGATTGTTCAAAAGAATGAAATGTTGAATATAAATCTCCAAGAAAACCCATAAATCTGGTTTAAACTAGAACTATCACTGAAGGTGATGAATACCCCCCGAACACCACAATGTCACAGTACATAAAATATAATGTAATATTTTATGATGAAATGGGGAAAGACAGCTTAATGCAGTAGGTCTTTCTTCTGTTTTAAGTAAGAAAGCAATTGATTTCAAAGTTTTGGAGGAAAGTGGACCTGGACAAACAAAGGTTTACCAATGTATATTTTCAATGTAGATGCCAATGCAAGCAAAAGTAAGAAAGACAATATTAAACTTACAGTAATTTCTTTTATTATAATATATTGCACAACATATAAAAACGACCTTGACCTTGGATGTGAAACATAGACCATGCACAACTATGCATGGTACTTATCACTTGTGTGAAGTATCATTTAATTCTGACCAGGGATTATTGAGATTTAGCATCCACAAGATTTTACTATTTCGAGCCCCTGTGACCTTGACCTTTGACGTATTGACTAGAGTCATCAACCATGCACAACTAGGCATGGTACTTATCACTTACCTGAAGCATCATTAAATTCTGACCAGGGGTTATTGAGATTTAGCATCCACAAGATTCCCTCTACAATTTACTATCTCCAGCCCATGTGACCTTGACCTTTGACTTTTTGACCCGAAACATGGACCATGCACAACTAGGCATGGTACTTATCACTTCTGTGAAGTTTCATTAAATTCCTAGCAGGGGTTACTGAGATTTAGCGTCCAAAAGATTCGGTCTACAGACAGACAGACAGACAGACAGACAGACAGACAGACAGACAGACAGACGGACAGACAGACGGACAAGCTGAATCCAGTATACCCCCCCCCGAACACTTCCCCCCCGAACACTTTGTGTTCGGGGTGTATAATAATATATATCAAGTACTGAAATCAAAGTTAGCTGGAGACATGTAATATACACACCTGTACAAGCATCTCACAGAGTAGCAGCATGAGACCATCCAGTATACCATAGTCAAAAGGACATCGCACACAGATCTGTAACACAAATAAACATAGGATCATATCTACATGTATTGTCAGGTAATCACGTTGCATGGTACATTCTGGCTAGGAAAGATGGGTTTGTTGTTTGTTTTGGTTGTATGGCGATTTGAAAATTTTTTTCAACAGTTTCTAGCAGATGTCAATGCACCTAATCAATGCTCCTGGGATCCACTAGGTGGCTAAGCAGTATTGGGCACACCTTATATCTGCAAGTTTTTGACTTCTTCCCCATATACTCAATCGTGGTCGATTCACGGTTGTAGAACAAAATTCATGGCTAATCATCACAGATAACAAAAGACAAGAAAACAAAACACCATGAAACATAAATTTGTCATGTTGACATCCTTGAAATTCCTTCTTTTTTCCCATTACGATGTGTTGTTTATCTGCCAAACAGTTAAATGACGTTTATTGAGTGTCAGTATTGTGGCAATAATAATGTTAAGAAAAATTTGATGCAATTTACACAATGCCATCTAGTTCTACCAAGTCTGGCTACAATCAGCTGAAAACTGTACAATAATCTGTGGGTACGAGAACCATGTGGCAGACAAAGATGGATGTACAGACACCATGAGCAAACACAGGTGTTCTGTTGTAAGAGATAAAGTGAATCTGTCATGACGCTGTATAAGGAAATCCCATCTGGTGGTTAAAATCTGTCAGGAAACGAGGATCTGCAGAGTTCTTTACACCTATCTTGTCCTGAGGGTTTGACTTCCTTTTCCACAACTCATAGTTGTTAAAGAACTATTTTCTCACCCACAAAATCATATTAAATCCTATATTTGTTGTAGAAAACAGTTAATACAGCTAGAAGTTACATGTATGTCAGAATAAGGCAATGTATATATGGTTTATCCCTGGCTGGAAGGTGAGATTATAAGATTCTTACTTGAGGTTTGGATAGGGACAGAATTTTCTATCTGAACCGAAAATGTCATAAATGATTATTTTTCTTGCATACCAATATATAAAAAAAAAAATTATTTCATCATTATATTTATACAACAGTCACTTTTAAGATGTTAAATCATGATTTACATCATATTTTTTTGGCAGTTTTACTACAAGTAATATGTTACTGTTATTACCACTTTTTTCTTTATTTCATAATAAGCATCCTTATTGAAAATGATCAATTAATATACTAGCTATCATAATAAATCTGTAAAGAACTACAGGCAAGTCATAGCAGTACAATCCAGTAAAACTGATGCTTCATGTAGCACTCTTTACAAAACAAAAATAGTTTTAATATAAATCTGTTTATGTCCATTTTTTATAAAGTATATTTCATTCAATGAGATATACATACACGAAAGCCAGACCAGAACCAAAAGTTAAGCCAATGAAATAATACATTATTATATGAGAAATACAAATTTTCATCAAACTTTGCAGCACAAGAATCTATTATTTTAGTCAATTAGATTACATACCTAGACTATGTTATACATGTGCTTTTCTTACTGAGTCTGTAAACATTTTACGTCATTACATTTGAGCCCAAAGTTTTATTCTTGTGCAAAGTTTAATGAAACTTAGTACATTAAGTTAATCTGATTAAAGACCAGGGTCCTGTTTTACCAACATATTTAAACTTGTATTTATGACATCATATAACGAATATTTACATAACTAGTCAAAATTAAGTTTCGTTTTTAAGTACTTAATCAAAAGTTATAAGAAATGTTAATGAAACAAAAGCAAAGCTCCTGTTTCATCAACATTTTCTCAAGTTTTAATATCAATACTTAGTATTTTTTTGACTGGTTACATAAACTTTATCAATAAATGTCAATGAAATGAAACGCAATTTTTCTGCAACTATTCTAAAATCATGGTCACATTTAAGCTGTTCTTAGATTTAAGTTTTTAAATATTTAACAATATATACTTAAAAACTTAAACTACTTAAATTTAAGAAAAGCAGGAATGTTCTCATACATTTAGAAACTGTATATAGTTTCATTAGTATGGCTTCTATAATAGGTAAATAACCAGTAAAAACTGGGTTATGTTTTTAAATATTTAGTTCAAACTAAAGAAAATATTGGTGAAACAGAAACCAGATAAGTTTTAGTACTACAGAATTATCAAACTTGTTACAAGATCATGATGGAATTTGATTGACTATAAAACAATTCTGCCAATTTAATATCTGTTGAGCAGTTTTTGTTGATTTGGTACACCTGGCTATTAAGTTAAAGAACCGTTGCCAAGAAACTTACATGTTTACCAGTGTGGTAATTGATCTAAAATACAACAACAAACATCACAATAAGCATGAATTTTTTGTTAACATGAATATTTTCATGTGAACTACATTGTAATACTTGTATATGATTTTATATTTTTTAACAGTAACTATACGAACTTGATTATTTTTTTTATTTAAGTTAGATTGTTAATATGCATATTTTTTTATCTTGACTAGTGTGTGAATATGCATTCTTTGTCTGTACTGGTATGTGAATGTGTACATTTTTATTGCTTCAAACAATACAATTAAGTACAACACTAGTATAACTATATATATTTACAAACACATATAAGCAAGAGGGTTGGGCCACAAGTTCTGCCAACGTTAGTTTCGGTCCATCTCTTGTGCAAATGAAGTACAATAAAATTGGCAGTTATATTAATTATACGTAAACTCGTCCTTAGATAAAGAATAGTAAAGACTTTAATATAAATAAATATGTTTGAAGACTAAGATTAGGAATAAATATTAAACATAGATAATAAATCAGAGTATGTATTGGCTATTTCATCTCGACTAGTGTGTGAATATGTGTATTTTAAATCTGTACTAGTGTGTGAATATGTGTATTCTTTATCTTGAGTAGTATGCAAATATGTTTATTTTTAACAATTATGTGTGTGAACATGTGTATTTTATATCTGTACTAGTATGCAAATATGTTTATTTTTTGACTATTATGTGTGTGAACATTTGTATTTTAAATCTGTTCTAGTATGTGAATATGTGTATTTTTTATCTTGACTAGTATGCAAATGTTTTTTTTTTACTATAATTATGTATGTGAACATGTGTATTTTATATTTGTACAAGTATGTGAATATGTGTATTTTTTATCTTGACTAGTATGCAAATGTTGTTTTTTTTACTATTATGTGTGTGAACATGTGTATTTCATATCTGTCCTAGTATGTGAACATGTGTATTTTATATCTGTTATAGTATGTGCACATATGTATTTTTTATCTTGACTAGTATGCAAATGTTTTTTTTTACTATTATGTGGTGTGTGAACATGTGTATTTTATATTTGTACTTGTACATTATGTGAATATGTGTATTTTTTATCTTGACTAGTATGAAAATATTTATTTTTGCTATTATGTGTGTGAACATGTGTATTTTATATCTGTACTAGTATGTGAATATGTGTATTTTTTATCCTGACTAGTATGCAAATGTTTTTTTTTACTATTATGTGTGTGAACATGTGTATTTTATATTTGTACTAGTATGTGAATGTGTATTTTTTCTCTTGACTAGTATGCAATTTTTTTTTATTATTATTATGTGTGTGAATATGTGTATTTTATATTTGTACTAGTATGTGAACATGTGTATTTTTTCTCTTGACTAGTATGCAAATATGTTTATTTTTAACTATTATGTATGTGAACATGTGTATTTTAAATCTGTAATAGTATGTGAATATGTGTATTTTATATCTGTACTTAGTCTAGTATGTGAACATATTATTTATTTTGACTAGTATGCAAATGTTTTTTTTTTACTTTTATGTGTGTGAACATTTGTATTTTAAATCTGTACTAGTGTGCGAGTATGTGTATTTTTTATCTTGACTAGTATGCAAATGTTTTTTTTTACTATTATGTGTGTGAACATTTGTATTTTAAATCTGTACTAGTACATGTATGTGAACATGTATATTTATCTTGACTTGTATGCAAATATGTTTATTTTTAACTATTAAGTGTGTGAACATGTGTATTTTATATTTGTACTCGAATATGTTTATTTTTTATCTTGACTAGTATGCAAAATTTTTTTTTTTACTATCATGTGTGTGAACATGTGTATTTTATATCTGTACTAGTGTGTGAATATGTGCGTTTTTTATCTTGACTAGTATGCAAATATGTTTATTTTTAACTATTATGTGTGTGAACATGTGTATTTTATATTTGTACTAGTATGTGAACTTGTGTATTTCATATCTGTACTAGTATGTGAATATGTGTATTTTTAATCTTGACTAGTATGCAAATGGTTTTTTTACTATTATGTGTGTGAACATGTGTATTTTATATTTGTACTAGTATGTGAACATGTGTATTTTTTATCTTGACTAGTATGTGAACATGTGTATTTTTTACTGTTATGTATGTGAACATGTGTATTTTATATTTGAACTAGTATGTGAACATGTGTATTTCATATCTGTACTAGTATGTGAACATGTGTATTTTTTATCTTGACTAGTATGCAAATGATTTTTTTTTACTATTATGTGGTGTGTGAACATATGTATTTTATATTTGTACTAGTATGTGAACATGTGTATTTTTCATCTTGACTAGTATGCAAATGTGTTTTTTATACTATGATGTGTGTGAACATGTGTACTTTAAATCTGAATTAATATGTTAATGTGTGTTTTTTTTAACTCGACTAGTATGCAAATGTTTTTTTACTATTATGTGTGGGAACATGTGTATTTTAAATCTGTACTAGTATGTGAATATGTGTATTTTTTCTTTTGACTACTATGCAAATGTTTTTTATTACTATGATGTGTGTGAACATGTGTATTTTATATTTGTACTAATATGTGAACATGTGTATTTTTTATCTTAAATAGTATGAAAATGTTTTTTTTACTATTACATCTGTATGTGTGTGAATATGTGTATTTTTTCTCTTGACTAGTATGCAAATATGTTTATTTTTAACTATTATGTGTGTGAACATGTGTATTTTATATCTGTACTAGTGTGTGATTATGTTTATTTTTTCTCTTGACTAGTATGCAAATATGTTTATTTTTAACTATTATGTGTGTGAACATGTGTATTTTATATCTGTACTAGTGTGTGATTATGTGTATTTTTTCTCTTGACTAGTATGCATATATGTTTTTTTACAATTATGTGTGTGAACATGTGTATTTTATATCTGTACTAGTGTGTGAATATGTGTATTTTTTCTCTTGACTAGTATGCATATATGTTTTTTTACAATTATGTGTGTGAACATGTGTATTTTAAATCTGTACTAGTGTGTATTTTAAATCTGTACTAGTGTGTGATGTGTGTATTTTAAATCTGTACTAGTATGTGAATATGTGTATCATATCTTTATTAATATGTGAGTATGAGTGCCATTGATACTGACTAGTACACAAGTATTTGTTGGTTGTTTTTACTAGTATATGAGTGTGTTTTTCTTATCTTGACTAGTATGTGAATATGTTCATTTTTTTACAGGTACAGAATAATGTGTATTTTATACCTGTACTAGTATGTAAATGTGATTTTTTCAGTTGTACTAGTATACAAGTAAATGTATTTTTTATCTTGACTGGTATGTGAATTTGCTTTTCTTTTATCTTGACTTGTATGTGAATATGTTCATTTTTTATCTTGACATTAATATGACTGTGCCTGGTTAGCCCAGTTTTAATTTATGGCCGGCCTGTCTTCTTGAAAATTGATATAGGACATTGCATCTCATTGTCAATTGTCTTTCACTGCTGATTCAAGTGGGAAGGTTACCAGTTACATTTTGAGATGGTGTGCTCGAGTACTTATTAACCTTTCAGGATCTAAGGAAAGAGTAGTTAGGTTAGCCGATAGCCTGTTAGACCTCAATGGCATAAAAATGACACTAAACATTCAAACAAACTGTACTAGTATGTAAATATTATGTACCTCTCTATTTTTATGTAAAGTATTATGTGAGCTTGTATATATTTTATGTGACATATTATGTGAACCACTCTATTTTATGTAAAGTTTTATGTAACCTTGTATATATTTTATGTGTCATATTATGTGAACCGCTCTATTTTATGTGAAGTATTATGTGAGCTTGTATATATTTTATGTGACATATTATGTGAACCGCTCTATTTTATGTAAAGTTTTATGAGACCATGTATATGTTTTATATGATGAAGTATATATTGAAACCTCTCTATTTTAATCAATTTCATGTAGAGTTTTATATAAGTTTATATGTGTAATTTTTATGTGGTGAACTATTATTTGTATGTGAATGTAAACATTTCCAGCAAACTTGCTTACTTACCTGCTGGAGGTCGGTAAACACGGCCAGACAAGCCTGTAACATTTCCTCTGGCTGAACCTCCACAGACACACCACAATATACCATCTGGCTGAACAACAGGGCTGCCGCTGCCTGTAAAATATAACACCACAATATACCATCTGGCTGTACAACAGGGCAACCGCTGCCTGTAAAATATAACACCACAATATACCATCTGGCTGGACAACAGGGCCACCACTGCCTGTAAAATATAACACCACAATATACCATCTGGTTGAACAACAGGGCCGCTGCTGCCTGTAAAATATAACACCACAATATACCATCTGGCTGAACAATGGGGCCGCTGCTGCCTGTACAATATAACACCATAATATACCATATGGTTGAACAATGGGGCCGCAGCTGCCTGTAAAATATAACACCACAAGATACCATCTGGTTGAACAACAGGGCCGCTGCTGCCTGTAAAATATAACACCACAATATACCATCTGGCTGAACAATGGGGCTGCCCCTGCCTGTAAAATATAACACCACAATATACCATCTGGTTGAACAACAGAGCCGCTGCTGCCTGTAAAATATAACACCACAATATACCATCTGGCTGAACAACAGGGCCATCGCTGCCTGTAAAATATAACACCACAATATACCATCTGGCTGAACAACAGGGCCATCGCTGCCTGTAAAATATAACACCACATTATACCATCTGGCTGAACAATGGGGCTGCCCCTGCCTGTAAAATATAACACCACAATATACCATCTGGTTGAACAACAGGGCCATCGCTGCCTGTAAAATATAACACCACATTATACCATCTGGCTGAACAACAGGGCCACCACTGCCTGTAAAATATAACACCACAATATACCATCTGGCTGAACAATGGGGCTGCCCCTGCCTGTAAAATATAACACCACAATATACCATCTGGCTGAACAACGGGGCTGCCCCTGCCTGTAAAATATAACACCACAATATACCATCTGGCTGAACAACAGGGCCACCACTGCCTGTAAAATATAACACCACAATATACCATCTGGCTGAACAACAGGGCCACCGCTGCCTGTAAAATATAACACCACTATATACCATCTGGTTGAACAACAGGGCCGCTGCTGCCTGTAAAATAAACACCACAATATATAATCTGGCTGAACAACAGGGCCGCCGCTGCCTGTAAAATAAACACCACATTATACCATGTTGCTGTTACAGACTATTGTACTGAGGACAAAATGACTAGTGCAATTACTACAACAGGAAATCACATTAATTAAATAAAGGGTAATATTTAGTAGTAGTTTTTGACTGATGAATTACCTGTTTTAATTGACAAAAATATCAACATACTGACCGTATGACTTGCTATTGTGGATTCCAAGAAAATGGACACCATTAAACTGGCTGTGTCTGTCAACCTGAAATGAAGGAAACATGGTATCAAGGAATTGTGTGGCAATTGACATATAAAAACTTTCAAGAGCTTTTTAGTTATATCTACTTGAGCCAGTATTTTGAGTGCTGCCTCGCCGCTGGAGTATCATGCCACAGATACATGGTACAATATCCCATACAGTCACATTATACTGAAACTGGGCCCACCAGACCTATAACTATCTTCTCAATGCTGAGCATTAAGTGAGGAAGCTACTAGTATCATTTTCCAAGTCGGATCGAGCTAATGACCTTCCGCATGTGTGGAAGATGCACTGCAGGTAGACGATGTTGTGACAGGCGAGGCGAGGCGAGACAGACAGACAGACAGACAGACAGACAGACAGACAGACAGACAGACAGACAGACAGACAGACAGACAGACAGACAGACAGACAGACAGACAGACAGACAGACAGACAGACAGACAGACAGACAGACAGACAGACAGACAGACAGACAGACAGACAGACAGAGACAGACACTTACGTAGGTGGCATGGTCTGTAACTGTATTACTATTGTACTGAGGACGTGTATAAGCATCTCTATGACAGAGTTCACCTCCATGTCTGCCAGCTCCACCTTGCCCATCAACACACCAAGCAGAGACTCCATGTGTTGCTGTTGGTTTGAAATGTATGAGCAAAATGTCGTCGATACCTGACAGCATGCATAGAGCACCTGAAGTAAATAAATATATGATTATTTCTTTACAAGGCATGGGTAATAAAATAACATGTTTTGCTGATTCAGGCTGTGTAGAATGGAGTTGTAGTATCTACTAAAATGACTATGCATGATTCAGGTTTGTTCCAATGAAAGAGTCTGACTACATTTTAACTATATCTGTTTTTTGTTCTTTATAAACAAATTATTATACATTTGTTTTAGATCTTCAGTATAGAGAATGAGGCATCGTTCTGGATACAATAGAAAAAGATCACTAGGAGTGTCCTTCTGCAAGTAAATGGTAAACTTTCTTCATAAAGTTTTTGGAGTAAGCAGGACTAGAACCTACAACCTCAGCAGTGAGTGGTAAGCGATCTTGAGATATCACCTTAGACCACTCAGCCACAGAAGAACCTTTGAAAGTGTTACATGAATGGAGGAACCTACTACAAATGAAGTAGATGAATTTAAACAATTCTATTGTTTTATGAGAAGCCTCATTTTATACCATTTTTCAGGAATTTCAGGACAGTGTCTACTTTAGACAATATAATAGTCTTGCCACAGTGGGCTGGCAGGCCTTAATGCCTTCACTTCATATAGACACCTTCAGACACCTCTAATATAGTCGCCTTTGGACACCTCTAATATAGTCGCCTTTGGACACCTCTAATATAGATGTTTTTTGACACCTCTAATATAGACGCCTTTGGACACCTCTAATATAGACATTTTTTGACATCTCTAATATAGACGCATTTGGACACCTCTAATATAGACGTTTTTTGACACCTCTAACATAGACGCCTTTGGACACCTCTAATATAGACGTTTTTTGACACCTCTAATATAGAAGGCTTTTGAATTGTGAATTATGTTTATATTAACTGACAGAGTGGAAAACAGTGCAGGAAATGTTCAGATTGTTCGTTACAACCAATCTGAACTCTTCCTGCACTATTTTCAAAGACCTTCTGTGATTGGTATCTATGTTGTAAAGGGTTAATGCCTTTTTTAAATATATAGCTTAAACAAAATTGGTGGCCATGTTGGACACCATTTTTGATATTTCGGCTTGCCTTAATAACTGCCAATTAATGCCAGTAGCCATATTTTCTGACCAAAGTAACCATACTATAACATGGATCAAAAACAAATTTGGGAGACTGATTAAATTCTTATCATAATTTTATGTCATCTAGGGCTAACAGACGATCAATTAACAAAACCACTCTTTCCTGGGATCCTAGAAGGTCAACCAGTACTCAAGCACATCCCATCTGAACAAATAACTGATAACTTTTCCACTTGAAATAGGGGTGAGAATAATAACAAAACACAATGTCGTTTATCAACAATCATCACTGTGCATGGGCACGGTTTCAAACTCACAATACCTGGATTGATAGTCAGACATGCTACTGACTGAGCTAATCAGGTCTGGCCTTTTTGGGAGAAATACATGTAATAGCTTTGATTCAACAAGCAACATATTTCAAGTGTCTGTGACCAATAATGTTCTCTTAAATGATTTATGGGAGCTTTAACTAGGAGATGTTGATGCCTCCAACACACCATACCTTCAGCACATTACTGCATTGTGGAGGGTGGCGTAACAATATGAGGAAGTCATCTGTCATTTTCTCATTTCCCTTGGTTGCCATCTTGTCACCCAGGTGATGTGCAATCTAAAAATAACAACCAATAGTATATAATAGTTTTAAACATAATAATTTATCAGTCACACTGTTACTACTACTACTACTGATACTAGTTTTTTGTTTTGTTTTCAAATTATTTATTTTACATTGACTGTGAAACAAGTTTTTATAACTTAGACAAATCACTCTTGACGCAAACCTGTGAAGAACCAGTGCTGAGCATATGTGGATAAAGTGTCTTGCTCAAGGACATCACAAATAGCTGTGGCTAAAAACACTGCCTTACATCCATTTAAGGTTATAAGGCCAACCCTATTATGACAAATAATGTATTTAGACAGGATAACTGATAGAATCTACGTGGCAGGATGATTGATTGGTTGATTGACTGATTGATTGGTTGGATATTCAGCCTCTTTTTTTTGCCACCGAGTGCTAACAGACAATCAGTTACATGTAACCACCTAATCACCCTTTCCTGGATTCCTGGAAGATTAACCAGTACCTCGATCACACCCATCCATCTCCGCAAGTCATGGATAACTTTCTGACTTGAATCAGTGGTTAGAGACGAATGACAATAAGATGCAATGCCATCATGGTGACTTTGGCTTGGCAGGGATTCAAACTTGGGATCCCTAGATTGATAGTCAAATGTGTTACCAACTGAGCTAACTGGGTCTGGCTGTGCAGGATGCGAATATTCTTAAATGTACTGATTAAAATGGATAATTTCCGTTTTTAGGCAGTGCCTTATTTCATACATATCTCATACATATTGATAATCCAATAGGTATAAATTACAATCTAGAAACAGCTTCAAAACAAGCCAATAACAGCATTCAATAGTTTTGTTTAAATAAACCAATAGTTTTTTATTTTTTATACCATAAGTTTATTCTTGATTTAGTTGGTAGCTTTAAAAAAACATTTAATAACCTCATTAGTTGATGCGCAAGTAAAGTTGGTGAAAACAAGATAAGTCGTAAATTGTTTGCAACTTGTTTAAAACTTATCTATTTTACCTCGATTGTGAAATAAGTTCTTAGACAAACCATGCTCAAAGTCTTCCTGGGTAGAACTAGTACTAAGTATATGCAAAAAAGGTGTCTTGCTCAAGGACAACACACATTGCCATGGCAGACGATCAAACCCACGACCCTCCAATCAGGGGTTCAATGCTCTTGACCAATCTCTACACAATGTAAGTTTATGTAACTAATGAAACTCTTTCAAAATAACATTAACATTCTAAGTATTGAAATACATGTTGGTGAAACAAAAGCAAGATTAATTAACGAATACATATCAAAATATTCCAGAAATTTGATGTTGATTTAAAATGTATTGAAATAAATACGAGACATAATATGTTCTATGGAGTGAAATTTGGAGTGGAACCATGGAGAGGAGTCTCACTCAACCCTAAAACTCCACTCCGTGTATTATATTATGCCTTAATATAATGCAACAAAACACCTTTTTTCCTGTCACAATAAATATGTAAACTTGAACTTATCAACAACATTAAAGGGGAAGTTTTTAAAGTATTCTGAACTTTAACACAAATGGAGAAACAAACAATAAACAACTAATGCATTTAACAGGGGGTCCAGACTTTTCTTACCATCTTTTTGATTGCCTGTAAAAAGTAATCACAATGTAATGAATAAAACAAACTTTTATTTCTTTATTTCCAGTTTATGTTAAGCAGCCATTGTGGTACGGTAGTCCAACTTTCTATATCGGCGGTTCATTAGTACATACTAACCAGCACCGTCCTAACTGGCCACATTTGCTTTGTCCCCAAGTGGCTACTTAAAACTACACACAACAATCTTAATAAATTGCCACTTACGGGTCATTGTCACTTACAGGTAATATTATTTCTACTTAGAAATATGTCTACAAGACAAGTATGCCTCAGCCATGTTAGTAAACTGACATATCTTGAACCTTATTTCATAATCATACTGCTACACACCAATTATCAATTAAATACATGACCTCCTATTCACTGGAAACCAGTTTGACAGTCAGTTGTGTGGACAGCTGAATGGGTGAATGCACAGGATAACACCACATGTAAATGTCCTTTCGCCATTACTCAAATGGCAGGGGCATAACATTATGAAATTATATCCACAAAATGGGATTATGATATTAAAGTATCCAAGTATGATCCAAGTATGTATGTATGTATGGAGACCCTCAATTTCATTTTTATTTCTTAAAAGGAGCATTACTCTGGTTAATAGTTGAAATACATCCTTATCATGTACAGTCATCCATGTACATGCATCTTAATTTTACAAATATTTATTTGTACATGCATGAAAAAAAAATACTCTTGTTTTCAAACCTAGAGTCACTGGATTTTTAACAATGCTTTAATACTTTTTTTTATATTTTTATAGTTTAAACATTTTTATTAACCAATGACATACAAAGGATTTAAAAAAAAGACCAACCTATTTACATAAAATTTGCATGGTACATAATAAGTATTTTTGAAAACCCCTTACTTGTAATTGGTTAAATAAATGTTTGATCTATAAGTTGGCTTTGGATCACTTATTGACCATCTAACCAATTATTTGATGGATGATTGCAAGGTCTAGCAACCCAAAAGTATATTGTTGGTAATGTGCTGACCTCACCATACTGCATGGCAAAACAAGTTTTAAAACATATTTAGATACCTGTGGTCATATTAACAGACTATTATTTGAAACATTCTTAGACCTGAGCTTGGAAATCCAAATTTTAATCATATATACATGTATCTAGTTTTCCATGGCAGATAGAATAATTGTGACAGTTTATTTGAATATATATAAAGTGTCCCAATATTCTTGCAAATTTTGGCCACAAAAATGATCTTTAAGTGTTTTTTTTTTAAATTTCATTCTTGCATTTAAGTATAAAAATATTCTAAAGTATTGTTGGTTAATATCGCCCCAGTTATTTAAATACAAACCTAATACCAAATACTCAATAGATGTGACAGTATGTGCATGGTAGTATATGTGCAATGTATGTGAACCACTTCCAAATATACAGTCAAACCTGTATAAGTGGTCACCTCTATTGAGCAGCCATTTGTCTTAAGCAGACACTTTTGATATTTCCCATGTCTATGCTTTCAGAACAATTTAACCTGTATTAAGCAAGAACCTGTCTTAAAAGGTAACTTTTGCTCCTTCCATTGACTGGCTGCTAGAGACAGGTTTGACTGCAACATATTTTGCCTGTGAATAGTTCTATGCATGTAATTGCAGTGCTTAAATCCACACAATTTCCTCACAAACTTGTCAATGATAATATTGTGTCATTTACTGGCATTATGGGCTAATCCATACATAAATTTACAAATACATGTCACAGAAAATGACTGACATATTGGAAATGACTATTGACAAAAGTTTATGATATGTCTGTCATATCATTTTCATTAAATCTGATATTGAGTAAATATTGAATGATGCAAACAGTTGCTTACAACAATCTTTTATCTGTGTCTACTAAGACAGTATAATACATGTATCACTGCAACAATGAAGAATCCTACTCCAGGCACCTGGCACAATACCCCACCCAGTCACACCATACTGACGCAGGGCTGACCAGTCCTAGAACTGTCTCAAAATCCAGAGGAAGCAACTATCAAATTTTTTTGATAAATTAAAATCTACATAGATCTATACATCTAAATATAGCTACAGTATCATCAAAATTACATTTTCCCACTATATTCATGAAAGATTTGAAAGTAAATATATAACTATCTAGGTCTAGGTTATTGTACATAACTAGCAATAATCAAATTACTCCTGTGTCTAGCAGTACAACTGGAATTATTACTGACATGTCTCAATGTTTCCTAAGAAAAAAAACAGCAAAGAAATGAAAATTAACTTCTGAGGTTAAAAAAAAAATCAAAGATCAATTTTGACTTGAAGCATCATTAAACTTCCAAAATACACAATTTTTGATAATTACAAAAAGACTGTAATTAAATGTGTTTATAGTATTGCTAAAACCATTCCTATAGATCCCTTAGTGACTGCTTTTAAAAAAACGAGTAGCTATAATAACTTCAATCGAAATGTGTCTTAAAAGAGTGGGTTGAGCTTTTAACTATTGTTTACTTTCTTTAAAGACTCGGTTGTTTCGCCTGTTCAGAAGTACACAAATCGATATATGCATAAATAACCATCCACCACCGTTAAAAACAGATTCATGGTTACCAGTTTTATGTGTTATGATTTGTAAACAAGCACCAGTTGGCAATTATTTAAAATAATGCATCTTTTATTATATTTTTGTTTGCATACTTTCCATGAGATTAAATAAACTTGTAATCTATAACTGGAATAGTACAATAGACGGAAATTATGAACAAAAATTGGTTGTTTCGGAAGTTTATTGAGCAATTAAGTTTGTATTAGATATTCAATATATATTAAGTGCACTCGTGCTCTCTCAAGTCTCAATTCAAACATGTCTCTTAACCAAAGATTTGACACTCTGAAATTTTGTATTAGATTTTCAATATATATTAAGTGAATTGTGCTGTCTAAAGTTTCAATTTAAACACGTTTCTTAAACAAAAATTCGTAATTCTGAAAAGTTTTGAGTGTGAACTGTTACATCGTGTTTTAAAAATTAAAAATAAATTTCTCTTAACAAATTAGTCTGTTGGTGCTAACACAGAAATGTTAACAAAATGTACTCAATGTAATACACAAATAATGTTGTATGAACAAAAGTGTCTATCTAGTGTGCGTGTGTGTTATACCCGGAATGCATATTCCCTCGGCAGCTGAAAATAAACCAAGGTAATACAGCATTGTGACAAAAGTCAGAATGGGTGTCTCAATTAATTACTATTCTCTACCCAGTCATGTTAAATAGTTTTTATTTTTTTACAAATAAAACAACTGAAATTAAATAAAATAATGATTACATTTGGACAACAGAGTTTGGAAAATAAACATAGAAGTAATGATTTTACTGTGGAATATCAAGGAATACTTAAAACCAGATATGAGAATTTGCTATTTCTGTCTTTTATCTTTTAGCTAGAGTCAATCAAGTACTAGTATTAAATTTATCGTGCAAAACTAATTTAGTTTATTTTTGTTTGTTGCCAAATGTCTTAATAAACACTTTTTCTTTGCATCAAATCCACTTCATTTGTACAAAGAGAAAATACATTATGATACGGACTTTTTTATAGATTATGCTTTTTATATTCTTTCGTCATCAAGTTCACAGCATTTTATTAATGAAACATTATTAAAAGAAAAAGGCCAATCTTCTCTATATTATCTGTATATTTAAGTTAAACAAATCATCATAAATCAATAACTAACATTAATTACAAAAATGTTCTAATAACCCTGTATTTCCTTTTTGACTTTCAAAATTCTGCCTTAAATACACATTAAAAAGCCTATAGTGAAGTGGTACCTTTCTCCTGCCGTCTGCTCCATTCTCCACCTCTAGAGGTATATTGACCATCGTGGCAAGACAGGACAAACTGAGATGCGTGAGACTCTCATGCCGATCTAGTGCCAACTCCTGATTACCTTCTGCTAGTTCTGCAATCACATATATCCAAGTAAGACCTAAACAATAGCCGAAGTAGGTAATAAACAATGTACATATATTATAAAAACTATATTGTAAGAACCTATTTTTATTATAAATTGTGCCACACTCGATGTCTACGTAGCCATAATCGGATGGAACATGACATTACACAATTATGGACCTGATGGGGATTGACCAAGCACAACCTGAGTCTGACACTCTGACTCTACACCACAAACACAGCCAGATTACTACTCAGCTGCCACACCCAAGTTCATTTAGTCCAGTGACTGAAATACAAAGCTGATGTCTGCTGGTACCTGTTTTTTTATTCTATCTGAAACAAAACCAACAATTTGCTACCTTGAGATACATACGCTGAAACTTCCTTCAGTGTTTTGTACTTTATAAAGTCAGTGCATATAAGCCAGACCACAGGTACTTACCATGGGGAGTTTGCTGGTCATGATTTCTTGATTAAATGCTTCCTTATTCCTATCTAAGTAGCGAAAATTTCAGAACATACCTTTTGTATTTGAAACTCCATCTAAACGGATTAAGACTTTGATGCAAGCATGATGACCATGGTAGTTTCCGTTAATTACATTTGAAAGTCGATACAGTTCAATGAACCCACTTTGAAGTAATTTAGCAACACAACCAAATTCTCCAGACTGCTCTTTAGTAAAACTAAGCATGTTTATCGGTGAAATGTACACTAAGCTATCAGTCCTTAAAGCACAATCAAACTTTTGATTTTAAAAGTCTAGAATCTGAGACTCCTTTCCTAACAGCTTTAAAGGAAGTATGTCAGAATTTTTAAAAAATCTTAGAAATGGCAAATACTATTTTTTTCCCAATATATCATGTCTGTATATACTCACTGAGCCCTATTTGCCAGAAGGATATCTATCCAATCAAGCTTAAACAATGTATTGAATAGGGATTTCCTAGCTTGACCCAGGTTAACTCAAATAAAGTTGTGATACAAAAAATACATTATGTGATTTGATTTTAACTGCGATTTGATTCATCACATTGATTACATATTGCTGAATTTGATATGTCTTAGAAAGATTCCAAAAGACAAGGTGATGGTCGTCAAGAATTATGCATTTAATATATATTTTTAGAATATAGATTTTGTTTCAATTTTACCACTTCGATTATATTATCAGTTTTTGCACTTTTTGGAAGATTTGAAATCCTTTCTATTTTATTTATAAATGATAATGAGATGCTTTGATGTCACTTTAAAACAATAATCCTTTTTTTAGACATTTATAGCGATTTTTCCTGCCATACTGTCTTCCAGGTCCCAAACCATTAAGTAAATAGAGGTAAGTCTATGTTTTAAGATGGTAAAAAACAGTTTCATAAAAGGAAACCATAAAATCTGCAATTTAATGACCTCATCATACAATTACCTGTTAGTTTGATCAAGACAATTGGATCTGGTAGAGAGGCGGCCAGTAATGCATCAAGGGCAGCGGTGTGTTTGTTAGCAACCTGCGAGAAGTATTGGTCAGCGAGTTTCAACTTGTCTCTCTCCATCGCCTCACATGTGTATATTGCACACTGAAATAATTTCAACTTTTGTTAAACATCATCAGCAAAACAAAGTCTTACAACTCATGCTCTTACATAGTCTACTAATCTTACTGGGTAGAACCAGTTATAAGCCGTTTTAATAGTATATGCAGATAAAGTGCATAACTCAAGGACATAGATCAAATACAAATAAACATGTAACAGTGCAACATGCAGTACATGTACAGTGTACAAATTACATGTAACTGTGCAACATGCGGTACATGTACAGCATACAATCTACATGTAACAGTGCAACACGCAGTACATGTATAGCATACAAACTACATGTAACAGTGTAACATGCAGTACATGTACAGCATACAATCTACATGTAACAGTGCAACACGCAGTACATGTATAGCATACAAACTACATGTAACAGTGTAACATGCAGTACATGTACAACATACAAATTATTTAACAGTCTACTATTGATAACATATCTGAGTATGCTAGTAGAAAAAGAAGTCTCAACTTACGCTATTACTAGTGTATTGTACAGTTCATATGTTTATTGTTGCTTTCAACATTTTGTTCATTCATATTATGACAGTGTTTACATGGGACAGCAAGCCTTATTTTTGTGTTTTTATCCCTGCAACATTGAGGTAGCATGTGGTATACACATTGTACCCCACCCAGTCACAACATACTGACACTAGACCGACCAGTTTTACAAATATCTTCTTACTACTACAGCAAGATCAAGAGAAGATTGAACATAAAATCTGCCCAATCAAGGCCCATGCTTTACCATTGATCCATAACTGTAGTTTATAGAGTTAAATACCATCCAGTTACCACATCATGGTATATTTTGATTAATACTTTTTGATCTCACCAATATAGATTGTTCACGAAGTCGGAGGTCCTCATCCACCTGCTGGTTCATCAGTTTGGGAAGGAGAGACATAAACTGGCACATGGCCTCCAGGAACTGGCTAGCTCTGAAATAACAATTGCTTTCTTCTACAACTGTATTTCTAACTCAATTACAAAATATGATCCAATACTCCAGTGGTATGATAATTAAAGTAGCTGTAAACACACCAAACTGAATCAAGATCATCTGTGGCGAAGTCTCAAGATCTAAGACTACTCATCACTCATCACTGAGGTTGTGGGTTCAAGCTCGATTCAAAAACTGTATGTGAGACAGCTTGACAGTTACTTGTTGGAGGACAGTGATACTACTAGGATTCAACCAAGGACAATACAATTGTAACTTTTCGAACATTTACAGTAATGAACATTGTAAACTCAGTAAAATATGTTCTGTACCCTTTGGATATTTGCATTATAAAATGGTAACTAAAATTCATACGAATATCTTTATATATATCATAAAAAACAACAAATCAAACTTAGTCAAACACTAGTTCATTAGTAATCCATTATCAATGTCGACAAGGGTCACCAGTCAAAAATGACCAAAATACAGTATTTCTGTCAATTATGTGTGTATCCACTTTGTTGTGTAAAACACATGGCTGTATGTGTCCTCATTGAATTCACTAGACGACCAAATCAATATCCACTGTTGCCAAAAAGTAGCTGGTAAGTCCACAAGCCTAGTTTGTTGGTCAATGCCTTTGTATCTATGTGCACTTACATAAGTTTGTCAATTTTGTCCGTCCAACTGATTTCACTTGCAAAATAAGCATTCAGAGCTATGACAAGATCCACTAGAATCTGCTGGCACCAGGGTTGCTGGAATTGAAATATTTTAATATTTATTTCTTTATCCAAAAACAAGCTAAGCTGTTATACTATATTAACTTAAACAGATGTGCAAATGTTGAAGCAAAGAACATATAAACAAGTATAGTTTTACAAAATACTGTCTTAAAAGTTTACCTTTGCACAGCCTAGATAAGAAATAATAAAATAAATTCTGCCAAATTTTGATGAAGCAAGATAGTTATAGTGATTTAATAATGTGCAGTCCTTCAAGCCCTCAAGGCAGATCATGGTAACAACTATGATGGATTCACATCATTATAGATATGTATACACTGAAACTTTAAAAATGCAAAACTCCAATTAGGCATGTCTAGGATGAGTTGGGTACATATTTATGCTCGTCGGCCACCACCGAGAAACGTTAATGAACTTTCCCATACCTTGGGTCAGGAGTGGAATATTTCTCAAAACTGTATTGCAAATATTGTGCTTTCAACAACGTGGATATATGTTGCCTGCATTGCTGTAAATATTAGTTACAACCACTACTAACTGCAAATTTGATGATTTTGGGTATCACTGTTTGAAGCGTTAATTCTCAGGGAATTGATAATATTTTCCAATAAAATTCACACATTTTATTTGGCTTATATGTATGTTTATTGTTTCCAATTTTAATTAAAATTGATAGATGCAAAACTTGTTTATTTTTACAAAATCTGACTTTTGCATTTTTAAAGTCCCTCAGTGTATTAATCAGGTTATTTTCTAAAGATAAGAACAACTGACAAGCATATGCAAGGAGGATTTACTTTCAACGATCCAAACTGTGATTGTTCATGGAAAGCACTATGCAAAGATTTTTGCTGGGTCCAGTTAGCTCAGTCAGTAACCACTGATTGATTATCAATCCAGGTGTTTTGAGTTTGAATCACCACTTGAACACAGTCTCTATATACGACATTACGTCTCATTGTCATTAGTCTCTCGCAATGGATTCAAGAATGTTATCAGTTACTTGTGAAAATGGGTGTGTTTGAGTACTGGTTAACCTTCCAGGATACTAGGAAAGAATGGTTAGACTAAATGATTGCCTGTGAGCCTTCGATGGCATAAAACTAACAGTTTATATTCAAAGCCAATATTTTGCAATGTTAAATATACTGAAGTAAACATTACCTGCTTCACTTTTGATTTGTCCATTATTTCTGCCATTAGATTAAGTGGCATCTTGGGCAGATTGACCATTTTGATGACCTGTATGATCAACTCGACATCACTGCAAAATCAACACCAGATGATTTTACCATTTTAAAGGGATTATATTGGCAAATAACACAAACATGCTGTTAATCCAGACTTTTCCTGTATGCAGTGTGAACAAAATAATGCTTATAAATGTATTGACGTATAACCTTTATTTACTTGAAAGTTATCAAATTCAGTAACTAAATATTGGCCAAAACTTTAATACGTCCTGCAATAAAGTATTGCGCAATGTTTACATTGAACTCCGTAAACTTCCCAAACAAAACCTCGAAAACCAAATTGGGAACGAGTCTTCACGATGTTATACGATGATTGATCGGAAACCCGAAAGCAGTTCGTTGAAAATGGCAAATGTAAACAAAAACAAAAACGTGGCTTCAGAAACCCGACGTTTGTAATACAGAGGTTATACAATTAGACACTTTAGACGCGTATATCTCTAAGTTATAAGAGTATCTTCATGCTGGGCGTGTGTATTTAGGAAAGGGAATTGAAGTTAATATGCCAATATAATCCCTTTAACAGTTAAATGTTATAGTTTACCTAAATTTATGCTATATATTAAATAATTACTTCTGTAACCAAAGTTTACATTTAATTGCATGGTTAAACATAATTTACACTGATATTTTTCATTCCGTATAGGTTTAATCTCAACTTTTTTTTTGTAATGGTTTTCTGAAGATGCATCAAAGACAAGTAAAATATCACTTCAGGGCAGTAGTTTAATGGATAGTGTTGGCCGCTCATGCCAGGGGTTGAAGGTCCGATCCCCAGCTAGACCCTATGCCTCTCATAAAACAACACTCAGTACTTGTTCAACCCAGGAAGCGGACTCGAGAGCAGTTCATATAAACTCTGAGCTTTTATTGCAATCAAGCAAAAATAAATTAGTATAAACTAAGTAAAATATAATACAATTTTATTCAGACAGATTGGTTGAACATTAAAATATGATTAACATTCAGGGCCCAGTTGTTCAAAGCATGGGTAGCTTAACCATGGGTTAAGTGAAATTTTGTAACTTAAATGTTTTCTATACTTAATGATTTTATGGCAATTTAAATGCATTTTTAGAAACAAAATGGCTTATTTTCATAATATTCCATAAAATAATAACCTAAAAAGTTGTAAATCTAAAACTAATGTGATTTGAAAATATCATCTAAACCAGGGTTAGGCTAACCAGGCTTAGAACAACTGGACCCTGGATTTCAATCTACACTTGGACAATTTTTATAAGATTAGTTGTTTTGAACAAATTACACTGAGCTATGACTGGACACCTCATCTCCACTTTCTCAGATAATTGAGTTATCCTTGCATAATTATGCCATTATTACAATGCAGTCTGATTACTGATAAGGCAGTCCAATATAATGTGCAACTTGTTTAGTGCAGTTTTTCTATGGCTCCCAAATTTAAAATTGCTATTTCCAACCAGATTTGTTAAAATTTGCTTTATAATAATTGATGAATGATTTAAAGACAAATAATAAATTACAATATTTGCATACTCCCTACCTTTATGTATTCATAAAATAAGCAGCCAACTAAAAAAAAATATTTTAACATTTTTTAAAAGATTTGTTTTTAATCCAATCAATTACATGTGTATGAAATTTACTGTACTTTTTGAATAATGATATTTTTTTATAACTGTATTGAAAAATAAAAACACACACAATAAAACAACATCCTAACTTATCTACCGATTTCGAAAACTAGGATCAGGAGAGAATACACAAATTTTATTTTAAAATCAATGTTAACCTATTATACAATCTGCCGTGGCCAAGTGGTTAAACAGGAGATCAAAGGTTTGAACCCCAATAAAAGCACTTTTTGTCTGATGCTGCAGGTTGCTACCCAGCAGCTAGTTAAAATAAGGGATACCAAATGTCTAACAGCCCGAAACCTGGCTAGGAGAGCTTTCAGGAAATAAATGTATAGATCATAAAAGTGTATCATAAGCTCATTGTGACTGCCCTTTCAATAGGAATGACATTATAATAAACAAACACATTACTTCATTGAACCAATCTGAATGTTGTTCTCAACAGCTGACCCCAGTGACTGTGACCACTGAAGACATTTAAAAAACCAAGAATGGTCACCCTTTCTATATGGCATGACTCCATGTGAAGTCATTGCAACCGATTCATTAATTTTGATACAAATTTTGAAGTTATAAATATTCTACTAAATCTGATAGCAGAACGAGTACAAAATTAAAGATGAATCAACCACCCACCCTACAAAACCTTACCACTTGAGTGTAACAAGGTTTGTTACAACCCGCAGGACAGTTCTCAGCCTTGCTGCCCCCTCCAACATGGCATCTAAAACCTGGGCAGAACTCGTCTCTATTCTCGCATTCAACTTTGTGAGGAACTTTTTGTCAGAGAGGAGCTTGATGGCATAGTCTGGTTCGCCATCCGCATCTGTGACATCAATGAGACCCTGCCATTCATCATCGCTGTCCACATCCTGCGAGAAACATTACAAGCACATGTTTGATTAAGATGTATCACACTTTTCTATAACTACCTGGGCCTCGTTGTTCAAAGCACTGTCAGCTTAATGTCACATTTGGGATCACGTTTTTTTGAGATTTAATACATTCAAGATAACAATTTATTAACAATCATGACAAACTGTTACTCTAAATCTTTAACCAACTGTACTTGATATGAAAACTTTTAATTCTAGAGATTCTACATACATGATTTCCCCTTATAGAGTGTTAGGCTAGAGGACTTGAACAGCTCAGGCCAGGTCAGGGCTTGAAATTTCTTATCAAAGCTACTCATCCTGCCTTTCCAACATGTTTAATTTAATGCTTAAAATCAAAGAAATATTAAGGTCAGTTTATTAAATATTACTCATCCTAATCAAATGTTCACTTGTAATGGAGAGCGGATAAGTGAAATCTTCCAGCACTGCCAGGTATCACTCCATAACTTAATATTGATATCATTATTAGAAGGATACCTCTTACACTCTGATATCAGTTTGGGTTAAATATATGTAGATATGTAATACTAACTTGGTAAGATATCTCTACACACATGATGCAAGGAGGGAAACTGTATTGTGTGTTACTTTCAAAGTTTGAATTTTTTTAACATCATAATGTGAGTCAAAGGTGTTAAATGCTGTTTTCAACACAAATGTTACTTTGAATATTTAGCATCATTTTTATACCATCAAGGGCTAAGAGATGATCAGTTAACCTTAGCACTCTTTCCTGGAATCCTGAACGTTAACCAGTACTTCGCAAGTAACTGATAACTTTCCCATTGAATCAGCGGTGAAGCCGATTGACAATCAAATGCAATGTTATATATCAACTGTCATGGAGACTGTGGTCGGGCAGGTGAACTCATGACCCCTGGATTGATAATCAGACGTTATTGACTGAGTTAATCAGGCCTCTACATTGTAAATGATGTACATTTGTTACATATGGTATCTAGTTTTATTGGTGAAAGACCTCAGAATTAAATTGAGTAGTCACTGCCCTTTGGCAAGTTAAATTGGCATTTTTTAACTGAAAATAAACCACAATTAACACAAATATAAGCTTAAAATTTTCAGACCAAATTAGGCCCAGGTAATGTTTGAATTTTTATGAAACTTTTTTGGATGATTATTCGAATTTGTTGTGCTGTTTTTGACAGGAAACACCATTCATGAAATTACAAACATGGCATGCAGTTATGGTACAAACACAACAACACATCAGGCATACATGCTTCAAATTGACTGCAATAAGTGAACACCGAAAATGGCCTTTTTGTAATTTTAATTTTGAAGTTTGGAAAACTAGAATTAAAGATAAAAAGGTTAGTTACTGAAAATGATTTTAATCTTGTAAGCACTGTTTATTCAAAACTACAAACTTTCAAATAGTTCCCTATAATTCTCATATGATCATGAATCAAAACTCAATCAACTGTGACAGCTGTCATGAAATTTTATCGAAATTTGAAAATTTAAAACTTGAAAAAGGTTTTATGTGCATACAAATTTTTGTTTGTTTTTTATGTGATTTAAAGCCATTTTCAACACATTTCAGGTTATATAATATTATGGCAATCCAGTTGTATTGGTGGAGAAAGACCTCAGAATGAATCTGAGTAGAACCACCATCCTTCTGCAAATAACTGGCAAACTTTCTCATATAGAGTTGTTTTTAGCAGCTAGTGGGACTTGGTGGGACCTTAGACCACTCGGCCACGGAGGACCCAGAATGAAGTTTAACAAGTGATGAATATGTGGAGTCAGATAAGAAACTGTTCGACTCTTGTTGAACTATAAGAAACAGGTAGCCATACTGGATGACATAAACACTGAATCTGAAGTGCCATCAGTTTAAGTGCTTTTTTTATACATTTCCTATTTTAAACCCATCACTGCTTTGCCCAAATGAGCAAACATGAGTAAACACAACTTTATTTTAAGAGCAATCTTGGGTTGATACACAAAACAGGAAAAATTATTACAAGGAACCAGTGTCTCTGGCGATATCAGACAACAATTACTGGCTAATCTATTTGTGCACTCTTGGAAAACAGTATTAGCAACAATTTGTTAAAACAAAGTACTGCTATTCAGAAGTTTGTTTATAAATACATGTACATGCAACAGATGTTGGTCAGTCTATGACGAATTTACACAGTAGTGACAAGTCCAACATTCGAACATGTTGAACATTTTACTCAATATTGGTACCCAGCTCTACACAATCTCAACTGAGTACCAATAAAGCACAGTGGCCATTATGACACAACTTACTGCTGATAAGCAAACATTATACAGGTAAGATATGACAAAGTGGAACAGGAAGTAGCATTTATCAAACTATGACAATGACATAATAAAGGTACTTTTAGCAAACTACATGCATCTGATTTATATCCATTATGAAACAGACTAATTCATTCAAATTTTTCCTGGTAATAGCCACTATGAGCTCATTTAACTCAGTTTGTATAATATGGAAATGTGTTTTTAATGCTGCTGCTAGTCAAAGGGGCTAGTGTCAAAATAAATTTTATATCTATATCCCCATGTATGTAAAATAAAGTCTCTATTATACCATGTATAGGGATATAGATATAAAATATATGTTAAACCATGTATAGGGATAGAGATATAAAATGTATGTCATACCATGTATAGGGATATAGATATAAAATGTATGTTATACCATGTATAGGGATATAGATATAAAATGTATGTCATACCATGTATAGGGATATAGATATAAAATGTATGTTATACCATGTATAGGGATAAAGATATAAAATGTATGTTAAACCATGTATAGGGATAGAGATATAAAATGTATGTCATACCATGTATAGGGATATAGATATAAAATGTATGTTAAACCATGTATAGGGATAGAGATATAAAATGTATGTCATACCATGTATAGGGATATAGATATAAAATGTATGTTATACCATGTATAGGGATATAAATATAAAATGTATGTCATACCATGTATAGGGATATAGATATAAAATGTATGTCATACCATGTATAGGGATATAGATATAAAATGTATGTTATATCATGTATAGGGATATAGATATAAAATGTATGTTATACCATGTATAGAGAAATAGATATAAAATGTATGTTAAACCATGTGTAAGGATAGCGATATAAAATGTAAGTTATACCATGTATAGGGATATAGATATAAAATCTATGTTATACCATGTATAGCAATATAGAGATAAAATGTATGTCATACCATGCATAGGGATATAGATATAAAAGTTAAGTTATACCATGCATAGGGATATAGATATAAAATGTATGTCATACCATGTATAGGAATAGAGATATAAAATGTATGTCATACCATGTATAGGGATAGAGATATAAAATGTATGTCATACCATGTGTGTGTAGGGATAGAGATATAAAATGTAAGTTATACCATGTATAGGGATATAGATATAAAATGTAAGTTATACCATGTATAGGGATAGATATATAAAATGTGTGTCAAACCATGTGTTAGGGATAGAGATATAAATTGTATGTCATACCATGTGTAGGGATAGAGATGTAAAATGTAAGTTATACCATGTATAGGGATATAGATATAAAATGTAAGTTATACCATGTATAGGGATAGAGATATAAAATGTGTGTCAAACCATGTATAGGGATAGAGATATAAAATGTAAGTTATACTATGTGTAGGGATATAGATATAAAATGTAAGTTATACCATGTATAGGGATAAAGATATAAAATGTGTGTCAAACCATGCATAGGGATAGAGATATAAAACGTATGTCATACCATGTATAGGAATAGAGATATAAATTGTATGTCATACCATGTATAGGGATAGAGATATAAAATGTGTGTCAAACCATGCATAGGGATAGAGGTATAAAATGTAAGTAATACCATGTACAGGGATATAGATATAAAATGTAAGTTATACCATGTATAGGGATATTGATATAAAATGTAAGTTATACCATGTATAGGGATATAGATATAAAATGTGTGTTATATCATGTATAGGGATATAGATATTAAATGTATATCATACCATGTATAGGGATATAGATATAAAATGTAAGTTATACCATGTATAGGGATATAGATATAAAATGTATGTTATACCATGTATAGGGATATAGATATAAAATGTATGTTATACCATGTATAGGGATATAGATATAAAATGTGTGTTATACCATGTATAGGGATATAGATATTAAATGTATGTCATACCATGTATAGGGATATAGATATAAAATGTAAGTTATACCATGTATAGGGATATAGATATAAAATGTATGTTAAACCACGTATAGGGATATAGATATAAAATGTAACTTATACCATGTATAGGGATATAGATATAAAATGTATGTCATACCATGTTTAGGGATATAGATATAAAATGTATGTCAAACCATGTATAGAGATATAAATATAAAATGTAAGTTATACCATGTATAGGGATATAGATATAAAATGTATGTAATACCATGTATAGAGATATAGATATAAAATGTATGTTATACCATGTATATGGTTAAGGACATAAAATGTATGTAAAATATGTATAGGGATATAGATATAAAATGTATGTTATACCATGTAAAGGGATATAGATATAAAATGTATGTTATACCATGTATAGGGATATAGATATAAAATGTATGTTATACCATTCATAGGGATATAGATGTAAAATGCAAGTTATACCATGTATAGGGATAGAGATATAAAATGTATGTTAAACCATGTATAGGGATAGAGATATAAAATGTATGTCATACCATGTATAGGGATAGAGATATAAAATGTTTGTCATAACATGTATAGGGATATAGATATAAAATGTATGTCATACCATGTATTGGGATATGGATATAAAATGTATGTCATACCATGTATAGGGATATAGATATAAAATGTATGTTATACCATTCATAGGGATATAGATGTAAAATGCAAGTTATACCATGTATAGGGATAGAGATACATGTATAAAATGTATGTCATACCATGTATAGGGATAGAGATATAAAATGAATGTCATACCATGTATAGGGATAGAGATATAAAATGTATGTCATAACATGTATAGGGATATAGATATAAAATGTATGTCATACCATGTATTGGGATATGGATATAAAATGTAAGTTATACCATGCACAGGTAGCAGATATCCCCAACTGATATGTTTAATATATGTTTTACTACCTAGACAGAGAATAGGAAAAACATATAACACTGACACAAGCTTTGCAGTTTCTTTTGTAACCCAGATTTGGAACCTTTTCAAGTGTATGGAGAGGATCTGTGAGTTGAAATTATTGTTATTGTATGGAGTTTAGTGTAGCTTTCAAAAATGTGTCAGTTATATCCTACTGGTGTCTACTTGAGAAGGTATTCTAAGTGCTGTCACACTGGAGTATCACGCACATGGTATGATACCCCAACAAGTCACATTATACTGACACCAGGCCGACCAGACCTAGAACTATCCTCTTAATTCTGAGTGACAAGCAAGGAAATTTCTAGCACAGTATGACCCAGTTGGGGATCGAACCCATGACCTTCCACATGCGAGGCAGGTGCTCTACCCCTAGAACACCACTGAGGTATGTTTTGAAACTAACAGTTGGCAGCAAATTATAATTTAGGATTCAACACCATTTTTGACACATTACAGATTACAAATGACAGTCTAATTTATTGGTGGTAGAAGACGTCAGAATAAACCTGTTTAGAGGCACCGTTCTTCTTTATGTAACTGACTTCTGTTTCACAAACAAACTGACATGTATGTGTTTGAATATTTAAAAACTTAAATATAAAAAAAGCAGCCAGATGATAATGACTGTAGACTGGTTCTTAAACTGCATAATGTTTCACTAACATTGATTAAAGAATATAAAATTATAAGTAACCAGTTAACTTTAAGTCAACCTTAAAGTATTTGAGAAAATGCTGGTGAAACATAAAGTAAATTTTCTCACACTAATTCCTAAGAACAAGCTTAACAGACACAAACTACCTCAGTGATGAAACACAAGTAATCTCAAGAAGATGCCTTCGACTACTTAGCTATCCTTCTCAATTATACCCATGGACATATGTCCAATTACATTACCATGGACATATTATGAGGTAACAGTACATTAACTTGTGTAAGATATCGACAGCACATTCTGTTAGACACCAATATATGATTATAAGAATTGTGCATTGGCATTCAAATGAGATAACAAGATTTCAATCCTTGGTTTTACCATTTTTATTAAAACCAAGGTTCTGCTGAAGCCAGTATTAAAACAGTGAAAAGGCCAGAAAAAAATACCTGTGTTAAGTTAACCCTTTACTTCATATATATGCTTTTGGACACCTCTAATATAGATGCCTTTGGACACCTCTAATAAAGACGCCTTTGGACACCTCTAATATAGAAAGATTTTGAATTATAAGGTGAATTATGTTTATATTAACTGACAGAGTGGAAAACATTGCAGGAAGTGTTCAGATTGCTCGTAACAAGTATTCTGAACTCTTCCTGCACTGTTTTCAAAGACCTTCTGTGATTGGTGTGGGAAAACGTGTATCTATGGAGTAAAGGGTTAAGGAATACTTGACAAAAAAACTATGGAAGGTAAGTAGGCATTTTTTCCTTTTCTTATTTTTATTTCGTGGAGAGAATGTCATAATAATGAACTATTATGAGCACAAGGATTTTAACCTGCTTAATTATTCTATAAAAAAACTAATTGTGATAGTAAATCTATAAGGAACAATACAAATAAAAATTTTCCTGACACATTAAGCAGATTCATTCCGCAGTTTTTCATACTTTTACATAATTTTTTTTTTGTTAGGGATGGGACTCATTTTTGGGTCTGTTGGGTAACCCTAAACACAGTGTTTTCCCCCTGGCCTAATGGGAACTGGAGCTTCATTATCTCAGTTGTACATTCATGATCAATTCTTCTTCTTGCATACCACTCAGATTTTGTATTCTTTTTAAAACAAATACGTTCATTTACTGTCTTCAAAGAATAGCATAACCTCACACTAGTCTGGCAAAAGCATTTTATGACCGCATGAATTTTATCTCGACCCTAGGGTGAGATTGAGATGTCTCATACCAGTAAATTGGCAGATTTCCTTATCTGGTATGCAAGATATTGTTAGATGTGACTATAAAGGACATGTTTAATATAAAACTTTGTTAGCTATCGCTACATGAGCCAGCAACACAGTAGGTTACCTTCGGGTCTATATCTCCTACCTAGAGAAACATCATAAATAAATATAACTTACATATATATATATAATATACCTCTATCTAAAACTGAACTCTAAACTCGGCATCATAAACAAATTCAAACCAAAAGTTATCATCTAAAGTCAAAATATAAAATTTGCATTTTTTTTATTAAATACATAAATATCTAAACCTGTGTCTTCAACCCAAATTTATTGAAAACGTTCTCCGTATTTAATTTAAACTATGAATACATGAATTGTGTATATATAACTAATGCATTTTTCACAGTCCCATAATGTACCCATCTTAGTGCCACCTTCACTGCTGTTTGCCATAAATTATTTACAAACAATATCTAATATGTGAGCCGAGATTTTGTTCTATTCAAAGTTTCACAATAATCAGATTTATTAAGTAAAAATTAATAAGTTAATAAGTGGTGATATTAAGAACATATTGCTCATGTATTATCTATTTTGGAATGGGATTTAAAGCTATTTTCAAAACAAAGTAAGTTATATATGGCACATTTATTTTATTGTTGGAGGAGGACCTCTGAATGAATCTGAGTAGAACCACCATCCTTCCCCATGAAACTGGCAAACTTTCTCACATAAAGGTTTTGAACAAAATTGGACTTGAACCCGTAACCTCAAAGGTGAGAGGTATATTTATAGATACCAGCTTGGCATGAAACTTTAAGTATACCCTAATAATGTCTTGAGAACTTGAAGTTCACAATGCCAAGCATGAACAATAATGTAGAACACAGTATATTATGTAACATATTAAATATTAAAGAAATAAGGAATCCTTTAAGGGATACCATGCATGGTGAGGTAACTAAAAAATCAGTAGCATAAATAAGAGACACAAGGTATAAGTATAGTCCAGAAAACATTAAATCAAATTATGATGTTATGAAGTTTTGGATATTCTGCCATATCTGATAATATACCTGATACTAGCTGCATATATATTTATACATCTGAATTACAACTAAAACAAACAGGCAGTAATATATGCACAAGAATATGTATATACAACCAGCCATGCACCCAAACATGTATATACATACAAGCATTTCTATATACAATTACACTTGCATATATATGTATAGCAGCATATGTATATACAACCATACATGCAATACATGCATATATATATGTGTAGCAGCATATGTATATACAACCATACATGCAATACATGCATATATATATATGTGTAGCAGTATATGTATATACAACCATACATGCATATATATATGTGTGTACCAGCATATGTATATACAACCATACATGCAATATATGTGTACCAGCATATGTATATACAACCATACATGTACATATATGTGTACCAGCATATGTATATACAACCATACATGCATATATATGTGTACCAGCATATGTATATACAACCATACATGTACATATATGTGTACCAACATATGTATATAAAACAATACATGCACATATATGTGTACCATACATGCATATATATGTGTACCAGCATATGTATATACAACCATACATGCATATATATGTGTACCAGCTTATGTATATACAACCATACATACATATATATGTGTACCAGCATATGTATATACAACCATACATACATATATGTGTATCAGCATATGTATATACAATCACACATGCATATATATGTATACCAGCATATGTATATACAATCACACATGCATATATATGTGTACCAGCATATGTATATACAACCACACATGCATATATGTGTACCAGCATATGTATAAACAATCACACATGCATATATATGTGTACCAGCATATGTATATACAACCACACATGCATATATGTGTACCAGCATATGTATATACAATCACACATGCATAATTATGTATACCAGTATATGTATATACAATCACACATGCATATATATGTATACCAGCATATGTATATACAATCACACATGCATATATATGTATACCAGCATATGCAAATGCAACTGACCTGACGCAAGAACGATTATCGATTATCATTCCGCCCACTCGAGATAGAACCAATATTGATCACTGATTGGATTATCAAATTCTTTAACCCTTTACTCTATAGATACACGTTTTCCCGCACCTATCACAGAAGGCCTTTGAAAACAGTGCAGGAAGACTTCAGATTGCTCGTAACAAGCAATCTGAACACTTCCTGCACTGTTTTCCACTCTGACAGTTAATATAAACATAATTCACCTATTGCTGATATGTGGTGAATTAATGCTTTCAATTTGGAGGAGTCCAAGAAAATGCTTATGGAGCAAAAGGTTAACTAACAGCCCACATCAGGTCATGAAATTTTTTTATTTTACATCTCCTGAGATTTTGTGGGCAGCAAGTCAAATATCTTAGTACACAAAATGTAATAAGAAAACTGTCCATCCATGCCTTATGAAACATGGCTAATATTGATACAAAAGTGTATATTTCTATACAAAAAGCAATACATATGCATACAAACAGTTTTCTATACAGATGTACATGTGTTATGTTTTACTACTGGGCAGACTGAGGGTCCAGTAAAACCACATACTACACTGTAACATACCTCCCCATCAAGTTTCACATTTTCTATATTTTTCTTTATCTGTTTGTCTGTGGACCTGTGAATGGTTCGGCGCCCCTCAGTTATTTCGATGCTTGGGTATTCTTTCTCATAATCTTTGCTGATACGATCTGTGCGAGGAGTGGGGTCTGCATTCTGATAAAAAAATGGAATGAGATATTCAAAATACAAGTCCTCCAGTTGTATATTTAGTGAAACAGGAGTTTACCTTGTCTTTGTGAAATTTATAAGATCTGATTCAATGCCATATGCCTTCCCCATCCCTTGATTTCTACAATTACTGGAGAGAGAAATAATAATCATTTCAAGAGATTTCAGAAAGGTTGCAAGTTCTTTGTTTATCTAACTCAAGGTTATTTTCAAGAAAAACATATACAAGAAAATGTAACTTGTGTATTCCTAAAACTTATGTATTCCAGCAGTGATGTAGATCATTGTCAATATAAAAACGTATTTTTGTAAGAGTAACATCCAAACAGCAAAGTTTTTTTCACTCTAATGGACTTTCATTTCACTGTATAAGAATTACAAATTCAAACTCAACGATGATGCATTCTTTTGTTCATAACTTAGTTTAATGTTGTTTATTTATTTATTTAGTCAAATTTGACAGAAAATAAATTTTGACAGCATGATAAAAAGTATGGAGATCTGTTTCTATGAATATATTACATTTTTATCTTAGTATTAAATTATCTAAACTACTTTTTTCAAACCTATGTATTAAACAGAGATTTGATAAAGTAACCAGTAATTTTCAAAAGATGTGACTCTTTTCCAAAACCTCATACACATATTATTTTGATTAATCAAATATATAATAATAAATTTCAATCACCATCACAATTTTATGTCATATTTTGTTTACTATCAATGTTTTCAACTTTAAATTTGGTAAAATGTTTAACACAATGTTCCCTACTTCCCATGTTGTGTCCACCACCAATATAAAGTATCCAAGCAAACCTGCCATTTCATAAAAGGAAAAATTTTCTATTTTACGCAAGTGGTAAAAGAAATTATTCAAAAGATAAGTCTATCACATCCTAACTTAAAGATATAATCCACATAGTAGAACAAATCTATTCGTTTTACAAGATATTAATTTTTTGAATTGATATGAAAAATCACTCACAGCTAGACTATCTCACCCTTAGTTATAAACAGAATTCACAATATATTTGTTTTTTACCCCAGATAAGATTAATCACTCACAATTAACTATCTTACCCTAAGTTATAAATATAATTCACGGTATATTTCCTTTCATCCCATATAAGACAAATCATTCACAATAAGACTAAGTTATCTCACCCTAAGATAAACATATAATTCTTAAGATATTTGTTTTTTATCCCAAATAAGACAAAATATTCACAGGTTTTCTCACCCTAAGAGAGAAAATTCACAAGATATTTGTTTTTACCCCAGATAAGACAAATCATTCACAATTCATCTCACCTTAAGAGAGAGATATAATTCACAAGATGTTTGATCTTACTCTTGGTTAGAGATTTAATTCATGAGATATTTCTATTTAAGCCCATGTTACATATCTAATCCACAAACTTTTAAAATCCCTGCCCATGTCATGTTATACAGCATATTCAACCAAAATTGGCAGAAGGCGAAAAAACATTGAATCATGAGCTCTCAATTAAGATAAAGATTGTCAAACTCTCGAGTTCATTGTTTGATAAAAACTTCAGCTAAGCTCTGATTGGGATAAACAGTTTTGGGTAAAAATATCCATTTCTTGCATACCAGTTAAGGAAATCTGTATTTTTACTAGGGCTAGATATTTTTATCACACCTTAGGGCAGTGATAAAATTGCCATGCATTTCCATTGTTACCATCTACGGCATGACATATAAAAATATATGATGAACATGATATTATTTGGTGTCTTCAAAGCAACAATGGTAAAATATAATGATAAACTAGTTTAAATATATTACTCAATGAGTTTGGTATGCAAGTGCAAGAATTGTTCATGGCTTTTCCAGTTTGGATAAAAAATGATGCCCCTTGGGATAAATGTTTTCACAGGATTTCGGCAGAACCTTGTCACCCCCAAAACAATTATTCCTCGAAATCGAATTTCTATCCAAACCTCAAACCAATGTTTTTTTATAATCTAAACCCTATACCTGAGAGATTAAATCTAAACCCTATACCTGAGAGATTAAATCTAAACCCTATACCTGAGAGATTATCAAATTTCTTATGAAACCTACTTGTCTATAAGTAATTGTCCACCATAGAAATGTAATAAATACAAATTGAACATGCCAAGTATGCAATAAGTACAATGTGCAGAAACATACTTCAACTATTACACGGGTCTATGATTATACACAACTAGGTACCTAAACTAGAGATCTAGCACTGCTTATGCAGGCAAATTTAAGTGTAAGGAGACAAACAGAAGAAGGATGTGGAGCAGAAGATAAGATAGGAGAAACAAAATATCAAAAATAATACAAACTTATTTTGTTAAATACAAAACTTATTCACCTTTAGATGGATAAAAAAAAGAACAGAATAGATATAGAGACTAATGTACTGGAGTACAGTTATACAATCAAACCTGTCTTAAGAAACCAGTGAAGGAAAAGAGCAAAAATGGCATTTTAAGACAGGTTGTTGCTTAATACAGGTGAATTTGCTCTGAAAGCATAGAAATTGGAAATAGCGAATGTGGCTTCTTAACCCTTTACTTCATAAAGACGCCTTTGGACACCTCTAATATTGAAAGCATTAATTCACCACGTATCAGCAATGCGTGAATTATGTTTTTATTAACTGACAGAGTGGAAAACAGTGCAGGAAGTGTTCAGATTGCTCGTCATGAGCAATCTGAACTCTTCCTGCACTGTTTTCAAAGGCATTCTGTGATTGGTGTGGGAAACGTGTATCTATGGAGTAAAGGGTTAAGGCAAGTGGCTGCTTAATAGAGGTGGCCACTTACACAGGTTTTACTGTATATAATATTCATCTTTAGCTTTACTGTTCATTTACAAAGAATGTCGACTGACATCAGATAAGAAATAACTTACACCCTGTACAGGAACTACAGTGCTTGGCTCTTAATCAGCAAGTAAATAGTCAGGAAGAGTAGAACAACTTACAGGTAAGTTGCATAGTATAATATGAAATTATTTAAGATCACTGATCTTGGCTATCTGCTGGCTAACCATTTTATTTACTAGTAAAGTATATAAGCCCAGAGCTGAAGCTTATACCCACAAGCTAAGTGAATTAATGAATGAATGACAATTGTTATTTAACGCCATTTTCAACATATTTCAGGTTATATGCGATATATCTAGTTCTATTGATGGGGGAAACCTCAGAATGAATCTGAGTAGAACCGCTGTCATCCACAAGTAACTGACAAATGTTTTCGCATAAAGTTTTCAGAACAAACTGGACTCAAACCTACAACATTAGCAATAAGAAGTAAGTGGTCTTGATACGGCACTTTAGATCACTCGGCCATGGCAGACCTGAATGAATAAACGAATAAATGGATGATGTTTTACAAGAGTGTGGACACAAAAGTAGATCATATTTGTGCATGCAAACTGATGTGGAAGAAATGATACATGTAGATAGGATATTTGTAGAGAGACTAACTAAATTGTTGACACAATTAAGTAATTAAGTAAGCTATTGGGTAAGTACTAAAACCAAGCTTTTCCCATGCACTATCGACATAAAGATATTCCTGTAACCAAAATATTACGTGCAGTAATTACCCGCTGTTGCTGCAAGAAACATAAGCACATTTTTTATATAAATATAAAGCTTTTTTATCTTTGCTATAATGGTGTATATGAGAAATTTATATTATATTGTTAGTTCAAACTACTGGACTGAAAATGTCAATTTTAAAGATCTATGCCCAAAATGCATTTCATGCTATTGCTGACAAACATACAATATCTTTGCACAATAGCTGATCCTACAAAACAAAGCAAACTATATAGAACAATGTAATGTTTCTCCTAGAAGAAAGACGACACCTATCAAAGCTTATAGAAGATGACCTACTAAATCATCTAGACTCTGAGCTTACAGAGAAATATGCTAACCCTCAATCAGTTATTTAACCAGATATGAGCATTTTGTGACAAGTAAATCAGATGTAATTACACATGCTTTAAGAGAAGCTATTTTTCTAGTGATTTATAATTTGAAACCATAGTAACAAAACCTCAAAGATCAGCAGAATCACACTTAAACTGGCCATATGTTCTATATTTATTCTGAAGGTTGTAGTATTATTTGATAACAAAAGTTTCAAATCTATAACAGTTTTGAAAGATACAATCATACATGTATTTACATATACATATAGATGCTATTTCTGTTTTTAAAGCTATTGTAAACACAAGATGATTTTGAAAAGCCAATCATAGCATCACTTTGAGATAAATAACAAAATTCCATGCTGCCAGATCTTCATGTCAGTGATATCAAATTGAATAGACAATTCACAATATATGGCACATATAACCATCATGAAAATCTTGTCACAAAACAAAAAAAGGAAAAAGGAATACATGTAAAGACATTACCTCGCCACTTGTTTCCTTTGAAATTTAATGAATTATTATCACATTTAAAAAATAAACTTTAGTAACAAATGATGTTGTTGATTAAAGTAATATGGAAATGGAATAAAAAAACCAACATGGATTATTTTTAAAATTATCTTATTTTTAAGTATTAACAAAAATTGAAATTTTGACATTAAATATAAGTTACAAATAAAAAGTTACAAATTTGATACAAATATACATGAAGCCTTAGAACAATGTCTCTTTCAAATAATGTCTAAACCTCTTTGACACCTACTAGAATCTTAACAAAAAAACTAGCAAGAAATTAATAAAGGGATATAATTTGTTGTCTGAGTGATCTCCCTTACCTTGCTGAGTCCTGTATTTTCCCAATCTGGTGTGTGTTCTCTGTCCGGGTGTGTTGGTACTTTATTCTCCAGGGGCAGTGCCCCACCCTCGTCAGGCTTAAGGGTTGGGCCCCAGGCTTCCTTGGATTCAGTCTCTGCAGGTTTCTTCTGGGAAAGGGGTGGGGCAGCATGCTGTTGCGCATCCCCACCTCCAGTCTGGAGTTAGGGGTTAGGGTTTCATGTTAGATTTTATATTCATAACAAGCACATGCTTCATGCTTTATAAAAATCAAACTGCTTTTTTTGTGCGTGCTATTTTCAGATGGAAAAATCACAGAAATACATGCATGTTGTGTAATGCTTCATTTTCATTAATACATGTAATCAGATTTTTCGTCTATAGTTCAACAGTTTTTTATATAAATTACTTAACATTTACACAAATTGCTAAACTACATGTAACTGATATTTTCCTCAACTTAAAAATGTCTTTTACTCTAAATGATCATCAAACTCTTTTCACATTAAGTCACCACACTGGATCAAGTTGGTACAAATCTTTACTACCTGATAAAGGACAATATGCAAAATTATTCATGTCAACTATTGCATCTAAAAAAATTGAGTCAAGTTGAGGAAAATCTCATACTGAGATGTTTAGTGAAACTCAGGCCAGAGTCTTAGCCTCAGCTACATGGCATTTTTACATATTTAATTTCCATTCTGATATTTCAATCATATGTTATTATTAACAGATATCTAAATGATAGTTGTAAACTGAGAAGCAAACATTAATAGTATAAATTGGGTTGGATGCATGTTAGTTAATTTTGGCAAAGATTATCACTTTAGTGATAAATATATTATTTCCTAAATTACAATATTACATGTTAATAGACTTAATAAGAACTACAAAAATGAAATAAGCATCTACAGTAAATGTTTTTTTTTTATTTTTATGAATGGGGTTTAACGCCATTTTCAACACATTTCAGGTTATATATGGCATATCCAGTTTTACTGGTGGAGGAAGACCTCAGACTGAGTCAGACTGAGTAGAACCACCGTCCTTCCGCAAGTAACTGGAAACTTTCTCACATAAAGTTTTTGGAGCGAGCGGGACTCGAACCTACGACCATAGCGATGAGATGTAAGTGATATTGAGACGGCGCCTTAGACCACTCGGCCACGGAGGACCCTTACAGTAAATGTAGTTAATAGTTAAATATTTGTTCCTGACACAGTTAACTCTTTTAAAAAAAAAACATTACTAATAAACACTGTAGAAAGTATGAACAGTGGAAATTAGACACTGTCATGCGAGTCTATACAGCAAAGTCTCAAAACAACAAAGCACAAGTGCAGCCAGACCACATGGCATTGAGAAAACCTCAACAATTATAAAACTTTAAACATACCATAATAATGTCTCCATTACACACAGTTCTTGTCATCTTAACCAGTTTTACATGGCTCATAACACACGTAGTTAATTTATATTAGGATAATGTGAAAGGAGACTCCCTACAAAAATGTTACTGTTACAGTATTAAAGCTAACAAGCTTAACAGGAGCAATACATACCGGTGCATGAGCAGGCGGGCCAGGGGCATGGGCTGGGTCTTTCTTCTCTTCCTCCATGGCTTTTTTTCTTGCTTTTGCCAAGATTTTAGATGTGCCCTTTGGATGAGCCTTTTCCTTGGCCTGGATATCTTTCATTCTCACCATGGAGGCAGTTAGGGGCTGTGTGAAGGGACTTGGTAGGCTTGCATCTTCTTCTCGCACTAAAAATATTGAGAGATACTTGGTCCTAGGTTATGTTAATATGTTTCATGCTCCACTCAAAAATATAGAACTCATTTTAAAAATTAAATGTAAACACCTATTACATGTACTTTCTTTCTACTTCAAACCTGAAGTAATACTTTAAATCTCAATGCAGAGCAACTTGTTTGTTTTCATTTAATTTGCATTTTTTTAAATGAATCCTGGAAATTGTATACACAAGTATGAATTCAAGATGAGCATGAAAAATGTTTTCTAACCTTGAGGCCTGTAATTAAATAAAGAAGTTATCATTATTACCGGTATGCAAAACCAAAAATTACAAACAAAGCAAACTTGTAATTACTTACATGTTTTAAAGATAGGAAAAAAATAAACATGTAAATAAAAACAGTATGTAAATGTTCACATGTCTCATGTGACAGTACTAGCTTAAAGTCAGAATAAACCTTGAAAAAGTTCAATGGGGTTTAATTTTAAAAACATTTCAGATTACATATGGCATATACTTCCCCACATATTCAGATGTGGGGGACACATGGCCATAGAATAAAGTTCATGACCAAATCATCACAGCATCTAAGACTGTGGCCTTGTGGGAAATTTAACTCAAGACCTATGTATTAAAAATCAGACATGTTATCAAATGTGCGATCAAGGCTTGGAAGCATATTTTAGAGATCTGTAACAGTTTAAATACTCCTTATAAATATGACTCCCTGTCTTATGTTATTGTATTTTTCTTCCTAACGGTCTTTATTATATAATTGGTCTGAATATAACAACAGCATGCCCTATGTGGCAAGTGACCGCAAATTCCATTTACTGAAATCAATAATCATTATTAATTCTGCCTTTTTATAATAATTTTGTATTTTAAAATGTTTAAACATAATAAACATATTGTTTTGTCACAGCACTAGGTGATAATTGGAACGAAAGTAAACATAATGACCTATTACTTTTAATAAATCTGTATTCAACACCAACCAACTCAACAAACACCAACACATAATGATAATTAGTTTGTCACAAATTTGCTAAAATACAACTACATTTTCATGAAAAGCCAACATATATTGTCGAAAAAAAATAATGATAGTCCTTCTTATTATAATCATAGTGTTTCCAATGTATCACCAGGTAGCCTATCAATGTCAGTGAGTGAATCAAAGCGTATGCAAACAAAATAGTCTAATAAATACTTTTTATGTAAACATACAATCTTTTAATGTTTGAATAAAATAGAAACTTCCTAAATAGTTGGCTGTACATATCGACTCTTTGGCTTGTGCAACCTTTATACCTTCTTCCCTCAGACAGTTATTTTAAACAGTGAAGAATGCTGTTTATTTTTTCGAATGAAGCTCAACGCCATTTTCAACACATTACAGGTTATATTCTGTATGGCAACCAGTTTTAATTGTGGAGGCTAACCTAAGACACATTTACAGGAATCTGAATAGAACCACCATCCTTTCTCAAAAAACTGGCAAAATATTTTACATTACATAACTTCTCCAGTGAGAGATAAATAAACTTAAGATCTTAGACCACAAGGCCATGGATGACCTGTGTGGCTTATCATTTCAATAGATTGAAGCAGGAGTAATACCTTTTACCAAATCCACAATAAAGGGATGATGTAACAACTCTGGCCATGCCAACCTCTGTTTGGGATTCTTGGTGAGTACTCCTTGCAAGAAATCCTTAAATACAGGACTCATGTTTTTAGGCCATTTGACTGGGTCCTTAATGATGAGACTGACCAGCTGGAATATACTGTTAGTGTAGAATGGTGGTGTGCCCGTGAACAATTCATACAGGATACAGCCCAGAGCCCTGAATGTAAATAAAACATCATTGAAAACATATAAAACATCTCCAAAATCCTTATGCACATCATTATATTATATCATGTTTGTTTGTGCGGGTATTTATGCCTTAATTTCAAAAGTATTTCTGTTACTTGACTGGTCATCACACCTAATCATCGTTTTTTAATCTTCTAGGCACGAGACAACACCTTTTCTCCGCAAGACAGTGACTATTTCCCCACACATCTAGAGGTGGAAAACTTATGGCCATGGAATAAAGTTCTTGATCTATCATCACAGTGACTGTGGCTGTACAGGAATTCAAACTCATGACCTTCAGATTGACAGTTAGATGTGTAAGTCAAGGTTATTGATGTAAACTGTTTTAACATGATGGTGATCAGTTTACCGGATCAAAAATATAAATAACAAAATATAAATTTAAACCCAAGCTACACAAAAACCTTTTTAGAGGCTAAGTATGGAAAATTAGGTAACTTAGTTATATAATTATAGTGTTTATATAACACAATAAATGTGTTTATGAAGTTTTGTGTCTGCAACATGTTAAAGTAGTTTGCTCAGAAACAGAGAAAAAGCTGAGCTCAACATAAAACTTTAAATGGAGAACAACGACACTGGCACCAGGGTCATGCCAATAGCTCTTCATATTTCTTTTAAAAAGATGAGCTATAAAAGACTAAAAGAAGAGCGCCTTTAAATGCAAATAAAAACTGTCTTCTAAATCTAACGTAACACAGGTATGTTAAATTATTAACATAGCTACTAATTATTAGTACAATACCCTGGTTTTATTTTGAAACCTAAAGCATATTGTTAAACTTTATCCTGGGTTTGCTTCAATATAATCTTATATTTGTGTGGTGTAGCAACTCACCAAAGGTCTGCTGTATGATCATATGGTTTCTCTTCAACCAGTTCTGGCGACATGTACAGCGGAGTACCCTGAAATAAAACAGATATGCCTGTAGTAAGAGATTCAATAAATGACTTTTTCAATATGATCATTCTTATTGCCAAAATCATTAGTGAAATAACATACATATTCTACATCTGTAAATATTCTTAACAATTGTTTGATAATGTGGCTCTTAAAGTCACCTGGCAATTTTTTTATCCTTTCAGTATATGTGTATAGCTGTCACAACTTAACGATGCTATCTTTAGTTAATCAAAAACCAGTTTCCTGTTTAAAAGCAATTAATAATTATTGTGATGAAACCTGGATAATTAGTCTTCGCCTGGACTAATAAAGATGCCTGGTTTGCTCAAGAGGTCGTGAGTTTGAATCCCAGCTCAGCCACAGTGTCTGTGATGATTAATATATGACATTGTGTCTCAATGTCATTTGTCTCTAACTGCTGATTTAAAAAGTCATCTGTTGTTAGGTCAACATTTTTTCAGCAAGCTCTATATGGCATAAACATGATGTTAAATATTCAAGCAAACAAACAAAACCACATTCTTCAAAAGTACAAAACTTGACGGCTATGTAAATTATGTCATATTAGAACAAAATGGATATGTTCTTTTTTTACTATAATTCTTTTACTGCTTGTAATACATGTCTACAAACAATAAAATGTCTATACTAAACAAAGCATTGCAAATCTGAAATCTTACTACAAATAATAAAGTATTCTAAAGGTAAATAACAAAGATCAGAATTATACATCAAGTTTCATTTTCTGAATTTATATCATTGTATTCAGTTTCAGCAAGGAAATTTCAGGCTATACATTTGGAAAACTTTTGTAGTCAAGTTAAAAATGCCATAGACTGTGTCTCTGACTAAATCTGTTTTTTTGCAGACTGGTTTCTTAGACCACTCAGCCACAGTCCTTATAAACAGGAAACTCTGTTAGCATCTGAAACTTATAACCATTTAACATTAGCATAAATCTAGCATCAATATTGCCTTTAAAACACAGAAATGAGCTCAGTACCCATTTAAATCATCTCCAACATTTCATGTAAAATTATTTTTCCAATCACCTCCTTTCGCCATAATTTAAAAAAAACACAAGTTTTCTTCAACCTACTTTGATGGAAGTTAGGACTAGTGTGTTGAAGCTCATGGCTCGAGCAAAGCCAAAGTCACACAATTTGACGATACCTCCCTTGCCAAGGAGAATGTTCTGGGGCTTCATGTCCCTGTGGAGGATTCTGTGAGAGTGAAGGTAGTACAGTGCCGACACCAGCTGGGAAGCAATCTGCTGCACCTAAAAAGAAATTTAAGATTTAACGTAACTGATTTGATGAGATAAAAAGTGGTCCAAATCATGGTAATCTGCAGTCATAAAAGTGGTTCCCAGTTATAACAAGCTCAAGTCACAACAGTGGTTCCAAGTCATAACAAGCTCAGGTCACAACAGTGGTTCCCAGTCATAACAAGCTCAAGTCAAAACAGTGGTTCCAAGTCATAACAAGCTTAAGTAACAACAGTGGTTCCCTGTCATAACAAACTTAAGTCACAACAGTGGTTCCCAGTCATAACAAGCTCAAGTCACAACAGTGGTCCCCAGTCATAACAAGCTTAAGTAACAATATTGGTTCCCTGTCATAACAATCTTAAGTCACAACAGTGGTTCCCAGTCATAACAAGCTCAAGTCACAACAGTGGTTCCAAGTCATAACAAACTTAAGTCACAACAGTGGTTCCCAGTCATAACAAGCTCCAGCTACAACAGTGGTTCCCAGTCATAACAAGCTCAAGTCACAACAGTGGTTCCCTGTCATTACAAACTTAAGTCACAACAGTGGTTCCCGGTCATAACAAGCTCAAGTCACAACAGTGGTTCCCTGTCATAACAAGCTCAAGTCACAACAGTGGTTCCCAGTCAAAACAAGCTTTAGTCACAATAGTTGTTCCCTGTGATAACAAGCTCAAGTCACAACAGTGGTTGCCAGTCAAAACAAGCTTTAGTCACAACAGTGGTTCCCAGTCATAACAAGCTCAAGTCACAACAGTGGTTCCCAGTCATAACAAGTTTAAGTCACAACAGTGGTCCCCAGTCATAACAAGCTTAAGTCACAACAGTGGTAACCAGTCATAACAAGCTTAAGTCACAACAGTTGTTCCCCATCATAACAAACTTAAGTCACAACTGTGTTCCCAGTCATAACAAGCTCAAGTCACAACAGTGGTTCCCAGTCATAACAAGCTTAAGTCACAACAGTGGTCCCCAGTCATAACAAGCTCAAGCTACAACAGTGGTTCCCAGTCATAACAAGCTTAAGCCACAACAGTGGTTCCCAGTCATAACAAGCTCAAGTCACAACAGTGGTTGCCAGTAATAACAAGCTCAAGCCACAACAGTGGTTCCCAGTCATAACAAGCTCAAGTCACAACAGTGGTTCCCAGTAATAACAAGCTCAAGTCACAACAGTGGTTCCCTGTCATAACAAGCTCAAGCCACAACAGTGGTTCCCAGTCATAACAAGCTCCAGTCACAACAGTGGTTCCCAGTCATAACAAGCTTAAGTCACAACAGCGGTTCCCAATCAGAGTGGAAAACAAAGACTATTAACTTGATTTAAACAAAGTGAAAAAAATCAATATTTGTATTTTGTATCATAATATCAATTCCTACATGAAAAATCCAATACCTTTTGTTGAGACATTGTAGTATTTTTATGCAAAAGACTCCTGTAAGAATTTAAGACATACTGTTTGACAAAAGATTTTTGAGTATGGGGTTCATCAACACTTCCATATTGTTACATATTACACAAGTATATACATGTAGCATTCCAAGGTATTGGTGGAGGAAGACCTTAGAGGAATTCTGAGTACAACCCCGTCATTCCACACGTAACTGACAAACTCTCTCACATAAAGTTAGTGGAGGAAGACCTTAGAAGAATTCTGAGTACAACCATGTCATTCCATAAGTAACTGACAAACTTTCTCACATAAAGTTAGTGGAGTAAGCCGGGCTCAAACCCACACCTTTGGGTAGGAGAAATAAACAATCCAGAGACAGTATCTTAGACCAATTAGCCATGGAGAACCTCAAAGTAAAACTATTCATACAAAATAAATGTAATGAGAGCACTAAAACATTATGCATATAAATTTAATCCAAGTTTTCATGGATATATAAATATCCTGACCAAAGTTGGCCAGGGTTGAATAAAAACTGAAGGTGCTAAAGTGTTTACAAAAAAAGTTAACAATGGACAGGAGAAGGGATGTTTTACTTAATAACTATGTCGGCAGCTTTCTTATACTGATTACTTGAATGGCTTACCAAAGTTAGCCATATAAAATCATGTTTTAAACAGCCACATAATGATTTTCCAATTGTTTATCAACCGTCCAAAAAATACTAACCCTTAACCATTGACACTTAAATACCCATTCTGTGTGTAGGGACAGCCAACAGACAAATTACCCTTCTGGCATGTGGAGCTGAAAAGTAAATATCAAACCTGTTCTTCTGGCAAGTGGAGCTGAAAAGTAAATATCAAACCTGATCTTCTGGCAAGTGGAGCTGAAAAGTAAATATCAAACCTGTTCTTCTGGCAAGTTGCCATCATCCTCTAGAATTTGAAACAGTTCACCTTCAGCATAGTCAGTAACCACAGCAACCTGAATATATATATATATATTATAATATGTATCGTATCCATGTTTCTTGCAGTTGGAAACTGAACAATCAATGGTGAATAAAGCTTACTTTCCAGATATATAAACTGTTCTCACCAAAATATATTGATGTACATGTAATATATATACAAACACATAAGGGACGTTGTTCTTTATTTGCCTTTTATCACTACAGAGTTCTTGAACAAAAATAATAAAGAAGAAAATTTTTTCATTAAAACTGCATAAAATCATATTAAAACCAAAAAAATTGAGGCATAAGTGTAGTGGATAGAGCGGTGGCCGCGTGCACTAAAGATCGTAGTTGCATGCCCTCTCCCCTCCCCCACCTCCACTTGCAGCTCAAACCTATGTCATCTCACAAATAATAAACTCATTCCTGGATCTCCCAAGGATTCAGACTTGATAGCAATTCATATAGGCTTACTTGGCAATCCAGTTAAAATAAATCAGTTAAACTAACACTGCTACACACAATTCTTTATAAGCAGTTGTTTACCTCTTTGTCTGTTTCAAAACTGTCCAACATTTCAATGATATTGTCATGGTGTAGTCCACGCATGATGTCAATTTCCCGACGGAGGTTCCGCAACTCCTTCTCAGGCTTTCCCACCTTGGGAATGAATTTTAGTGCAACAACCTGTCAATGAAAAAGAATGTCAGTACAACATGATTGTACAAAAAGGAAATACCCCCACCCAGTAGACATTATTAAGATTTGTATGTGCAAAGTTGTGTCATAGAAATCCAATGCATATTATACAATGGTACATTTTTAATTACAATTCTGAGTTCGACCAGTCAACATTGCCAACTTTTCAATCAAATATATTGTCTAATTAACATTCCTTTCTAAATTACTCAGTTTGACCAATCAATATTGCTAGGTTCTGGTAATATACAATATCTAATTAACATCCCTTCTAAATGACTGAGTTTGACCTGTCAGCATTGCTAGCTTCTCAGTCAAATACATTTTCTAATTAACTCCTTTCTAAATTACTGAGTTTGATTGGTCAACATTGCTAGCTTCTCAGTCAAATACATTGTCTAATTAACATTCCTTCTAAATGAAAATCACATTCTTTACAAACAAGGAAGAAAGAAGTTAATTTTCACAAATTTATGGATATAGGTCCCTAAGAATTGGTAGATCCAGATGGTCACTCTGACATCTACCCCTTTACTCCATAGATACCAATCACAGAAGGACTTTGAAAACAGTGCAGGAAGAGTTCAGATTGCTCGTTACAAACACTTCCTGCACTGTTTTCCACTCTGTCAGTTAATATAAACATAATTCACCCAATAATTCAGAAGTTTTCTATACTAGAGGCGTCCAAAGGCTTCTATATTAGAGGTGTCCAAAGGCGCCTATATGATGTAATGGGCTACAGCAGGAGATCTAAAGAATGGGCCCACACTTGGGAACCTTTGTCCGTTCCATCTATCCTTAAAAAATACCACAGACAGAAGAAGAAGGCAAACAGTATGAGGGGTGATCTAAATTTGATGAGATATTTGCTCTAAAAGTTTTATTTATCCTTTGTTAAATCAAAGTATTAGGTGTGTATAAAGCTGAAATCATAATCTACACAATATGCAAAAAAAAATAAGTCTAAAAAACTAATTTGTTATGTTGCTGAAGTAGCCCATGAATGGAATAACAGAACACAAAAACTGGTAAAAACACACACAAAATGTCATATCTGTTACTGTTTGTAAACAATCGACAAACAAGCAACTGTTGCTGATCTAAAAAATAACAAGAAATTACGTGAAAAGATTCAATAGAAAATTGTGCACTTATTAAATTTTTAACTAAGCTGGGAAACACACCTATTCAAGCATATGAAATGATACAGAGGACATCTATAAAATCATCATTCGGTTTCACGGGCATTGTTTTTTAGATGACTATCAAAGATATTTGTGATGTTCCTGGACACTGGACACATTTATGGAACTGTTTACAAAGTTTTAGAAACACATTTAAATATGCACAAAGTCAGTGTTCGATATTATAAAAATAAAATAAAGTCAACCATAGGATGCAACCATGAATTTTTTGGAGCGGTATCATAAAGAAGGCAGCAGGTTTCTGCAGCAAATCATCACTATGGATGAAACGTGTATGCTTTATCACAAGATACACCAAGATAATATACTATCGCATACTACAGAAACTACAGTCTATTTGGTTGGAAATCATTTTCTTAGAGTTTGAAACAGAAATCAGTTATGTCCCCTTTGAACCAAGGTAACAGGATTCTTATTTCAAAAAAAGTACTGCATTATTTGGTTTGGTATATTTTGAAAGTGATTCAAAGAAATTATGATATTTTTCTCAGATGTATGAAACAAAGTCTTGGCTAAAATATACAGAGATGAGACTCTACTGGATCCACTTGTACTGAGTGTTATTTGATTTTAGGGGGCTGATGAATTTTGGGACAAGCAAGGACTGCTTTTAATTAAACTGAAGTGACAAACTCCACGGCATTTAAAAAAAACAACATTAATGTGCATTTCTAGGTAGAAATACATTCATTCTCTGGAAAGAAATCACTTTTATAAAAATTGTATGTGTAAAATAAAATAGTGAAACAGGCAGACACTGTTTTATATAGACTATTTAGTGAAATCAGACTGTTAAGTGAGACCTATAGCAAGGATCTTGCCCCAATGGATTTACATGTTTTTCCACTGATTAAATCAGCATTGAAAGTTAGAAAGGTAACAGACTTGACACATTAAAAGAACTTAAATATGCCACACCAAATGTTCTATCCAGTCAAGATTAATGGTGGTAAAAAGACATGTATAGATAATGGATCAACAGACACCAGAAATGTATCTCATGTGAGAGAGAATATTTCGAGAAATGTGTTGAATGTATATTCATGAAGTTGACATTGCTCAACATTGTGTGTCAGTAACATGCTGCCCCCTACCTGGTGTAATACTGCATGTGTATATCAATTTCAATACAAAAGAGTTGATATCTGGTGAAATTGTTGAATAAAAATTAGACTTCATTTTGTATTCGTTTGAATTTGATATTCCAAATAGCATTTCCACAATAGAAGCAGTCTCATTCAATTTTCGATCATCCCTCCTTAATGTTAAGATTCTTAAAGGAGTAATTTATTGACAATTTTAGTGCACTGCACTACAGTAGAATTCACACTATGTTTAGTTAATTATCACTTTCATTTCATATCATATTTTACATAACACTACACACATCCCTTTAATTTCATGCCATCAAAGTTTTATGTCATACCTAAAAGTAACTGTCAAACTTTTGTCATAACGTCCGTCAAGTAACTGTCAAACTTTTGTCATACCATCAAGTAACTGTCACTTTAATGTCATACTGTTAAGTAACTTTCAAACTTTTGTCATAGCGGCAAGTAACTGTCAAACATGTCATACCGTCAAGTAACTGTAAAACTTTTGTCATACCGTCAAGTAACTGTCAAACTTACGTATATGTCATACCATCAATTAACTGTCACTATAATGTCATACTATCAAATTTTATTTAGCAGTTCTCTTCTAACATTTTACGAACACACTGTGCAGACATATGAACTGTCCCACGTTGTGTGGGAGACTCCCGGAATCAAAGAGAAAACCCGGACTGCTACATTCACCACTTTCATAGTCATTCAGAAAACTTATTTGTGGTATTTGAGTAGTTGTTGTGATGAATAAAATTAGGACTCAGACTTATAAGTAAGTTTGAATGCTAGGTTTAACCTGCCACCCCCTCCCCCCAAAACCCCCCACCCCAACAAAAAAAAATAAATCATGATTCTATATTACTCTTGTTATTAATTTATATTCTCTGTATATAATGACAAAACACCATCTTTTATGGTTTAATATACTTGAATTATTAAGAAATTATGTTAAATTGTACCGAAATAACAAATTTTATGGCGCGAAAAAAAAATCTCCCTCATTTGCATCCAATCTCCCTCATTTCAAAACCTAATCTCCCTCATTGCTTTCCAAAACAGTTCACATGTATGACTGTGACACAAATAAATGTGGATGAAGCGCTCACTGTAGTTCAGTAAAGCATTAATTCAGTGCTGCAGTGGTCTATATATTTATTTCAACATAGATAGCATAAGTAGGTAGCAGAAGTAGAAACTATTACAAATACCTGTCCTGTGTATTTCTTTCTGCCTTTGTACACCTTACCAAATGAGCCCTCTCCGATCAGCTCCAAGACATGGTAGTTGTCAGCCATTGTAACTTAACACAGTTTCATGCACATCTGTTTATCAATGCCACATGCCTGAAAAAAATGGACTTACAATGTACATATGATTAATTGATTGATTTCATCTAAAATGATGACACAAAGCCTCGCTTATCCAGTTAAAGTTAACGTTAACAATGTTCCTTACAAGTTGGAATGGAAGAATAGTATATTTTTATATGGTTCTGATACTTTTGTTTTAAAAAGTCACATGACATAAGCCTCAACGTACATCAGGATTAATTATTATTAGACATGTGCAAGTTTAAGGTTTTTAAAAGTACATTTATAACAGTCAATAACATACAGCATCATGTGATAGATTTGGGATTAAAAAACACTAGATTTGATAAAAAAAATCAGTAGATTTGGGATTAAAAAACAGTAGATTATATAAAGTAGATTTTTGGGTCAATAGATTTTTGCGGTCAGTGTAGGAACAACAACAAGAGGGCCAAGATGGCCCTATATCGCTCACCTGACTGACCTTGAGTCACCCAACATAAGTAGATTATATAATACATGTACGCTCAAAATTCCAGAAAGACGAGATGGGCAAGTAGTTAGAATTTTGATTTATTTTGAAGATGTAACAGATGCGTAGAAGAGTTCAAACTTGGTAGAGGTTCACCCATGGTTAATGTCAGTGAAATTACATCAAAATCAGGTCAGTAGATTCTGACAAGAAGGCTTTTGAAGTTTTTACTATAGATGTTAAGTCTTCGAACTAAGATAAAAATCCAGTTCCAGCACAAAACTAACCTGTTATGTTTGAGAATGGTTTCAAACTAAAGCATCAGACTAAACTATTGTGCATGAAACAATCCTCAGTTCCATCACAATAAATATTTCTATGAGTTTCAAACACAATCCTTCCTAAAGTATATCACTTGAAAGAATCTTTATCGCAGTGCACTCTCCCCCAAAAACAATTAAGCTCCTCCTTCAAGATTTCAATTACACTTTGACACTGAAAATCTCAAGCAGACTTCTTGCTGTGATGAAACTAGCTAAAAATATGGTTCTGCTTTTTTTTGAAGCAGTGAACCATCCCTGTATGAACCATAAAAACTCTTGACTTTTATATTCAGAAAAACACCTACTTTAAAATGGTTAATGATATTTGAATAATATTCAATCATTGATTATAATTGTCATTCATTTTTTTATGATGAATTATCTTTTAAAACTTGTATCTAGTATAATATTGTATAATAAAAGCAAAAAAAAATTTATTTAAAGAGTTTATTACCTCTTCTTATAATAATTGCTATATACAGACAAAACAGGGGAAGTAATTTGACATAAAAAACTAACCCACCCACTGGCTGCCATGTTTTTTGACGAATCAAGATGGCTTGAACAAACTTGGTAGAGAGTCACCCAAGGAACATTTCTGTGAAGTTATTTTAAAATTGAGCCAGTAGTTTCTGACAAGAAGATTTTTTAAGTTTTTACTATAGCTTATATGGTAAACTAACCCCACCCCCTGGCCGCCATGTTTTTTGACGAATCAAGATGGCTTGGTAGAGGGTCACCCAAGGAACATTTCTGTGAAATTATATCAAAATTGGCCCAGTGGTTTCAGAGGAGAAGTTGTTAAAAGCTAAAAGTAAACGATGGACGATGGACACCAGGCGATCACAAAAGCTCACCTATGAGCCTTCGACTCAGGTGGGCTAATAAAATAACTTTTTCTATTTGTATTCATGTTTTATTCTATATTCAATTCAGTGGCATTCACTGTTGAACTTGCAGCTCATCAGAAGGCACTCTAGTACATAAATCTTCTCATCTAGATTTCTCTTAGCATCCTATTTGGATGCTTCTCAGCTAGGAGCTTAACTGAATCATGTCATTATGATTTGATTTAGAAAAATTAAATAGGGTTGCAGGAGCTACTCATTGTAAAAATTCCTTTTCACCACAGCACAACGCTTGCAAATTTTCTTGCGATTGCATCATTGTTACATCTTCTGAAAATGGCCCTAGAATGCAGGATATTCATTTTATAATAGGACAAGTGTCGAATTCTTTTATGTGCAGCTTGGTGACTTTGCCTTTTTTAAACCTCTGAGAGGAGTTTTGCGTCACATGATTAGATTAAATGATACTATGTTCAATCCTCAGCTCGACTTACTGGCTCTCAAAAACAACATGCAATACTGGTTCAACCCAGGAAGTGGACTAGAGAGTCATTCAAACAAGCAATCAAGCAAAAATAAATTACATGTAACTATAAATTATTCAGTATTTGGATGGAGTGGAGGACTGGGGTTAACTATCCTTAGGATGGCTTAACTGTTCTCTGGTACTGGAATTTGTAGACTTGAAGGAGTCCTGTGACTCATCTTCTAATCAATTTTCATATCATCCAATTTATTTAACTTCTAGTGTATAATTAAGGTTTTTAGTATTATGATGGTTGACATTTTGATGTTTCATACAAGAATTTGGTATTTTGTATGTGTGATGATCGACACTAAAGTTAGTATAAAGTTAATTAAAGTTCAAAAGTACAATATCTATTGTCTCCAATGTACCTCCAATGTGCCAATCCTGTGAAGTTTTAAAACCAAGCACAGTCTTTGAATTTATGATAGAATCTGTTAACTCATTCCAAATATCAATTACTCTAACACAGATTGAATTTAAATGAAATTTCTTTAAACAGCATGGTTTCTTTAACTTTTTAGTTTGTCCTCTGGTTTGAGCATCAGAAAATTCAAACAAGTCTGACAATGGGATATCATCAATGTTTTCAACTATTTTCAAAACTTGTATGAGTATCATTTGATATCTTCTTTGTAGTAGTTACTTTAAATTCTCTTAGCCTTTCTTCATAATTCATATATGACAATTCTAGCAATATTTTAGAAACTCTCCTTTGAACATTTTCAATAGCTCTTATGTCCTTGTTTAAATTTGGAAACTGGATCTAGTATTTCCATATTCAAGAATAGGTCTAATTAGAGTTTTATATAGGGCCTCTTTGGTTTAATAAGAAAAAAACATGTTTGATTAGTCCAACAAATTTGTTTGCTCTATTAACAGTTTGGCTAAAATGTTGATAAAATTTCAAATTTTCTTGTATATAATTATATACCAAGGTCTTTCTCAACATCTACAACTTTATAAAATTTTAACATTTACATCTTTATCTATCATTATTTTTTCTATTTTTAAATTTACGATTGTTTTTTCCATTATGCATCACACATCACTTAACACTTATCAATACTGCAAAACATTAACCTTTTCACAGTCCATCGATAGACACAGTTTAGTTAAGTCATTTTGAATAATATCAAAGCCTGGAAAATTTTGCAGATCTTTATATTACTAAGCATCATCCGCGAATAATTTACATCTACAATTTCACTTCATCAGGAAGATCATTTACATACAGGATAAATAAAAAGGGTCACAGGACAGAGCCTTGGGGCATCCCACTTGATTCATCAATACAATCAGATTTTTCACAATTTATGAACACATTGCTTTATATCAGATAAAAAGTTAATATTCCATTTCAATACGTTTGCCAATATGCCCAAGCTTTTTAATTTCATCAAAAGTCTTTTATGAAGAACACAGTGGAAGCTTTTCTAAAATTTAGGAATATATCGTCTTTGGGTATGTCAGTATCCACAAATTTAGACCAATTGTCAAATACCTTTAACAACTTCAGTATGCATTCTCTCTTTTGTTTAAATCCATACTGAGAACTTGAAAATAAATGATTACTCAAACACAAGGAGCCATAACAGTTTGATGATATTCTCTAACACAATACAGAGTGTATGTCAAAATCCCCTCAGTCAAAATCCCCTCACCCTGAAAATGGCATAGTAGTCAAAATCCCCTCAACCAAAATGATAGGGTAGTCAAAATCCCCTCGACCAAAATAATAGGGTATTCAAAATCCCCTCGACCAAAATGATAGGGTAGTCAAAATCCCCTTGATGGGTATTCATAATTTGCTCAATCTAAGATCATATATTCTCTTGTAAAGCTAAATGTAAATTTAAATATAGTACATCATTTCTATTTCATTTTTAACTATAATAAGGAATTTGCAAACATTTCCTTTTACAGTCATCTTAGTGATCAGTCAATAATTACCCGTTAATTGCATGTTAATTCCCTTAAAAAGAATGTAATTGATTGCATACTGCCTTAGATAATTACTTTAAATACTTAAGTTAATGATTATCCTTTAATACATGTGATTCCTCTCCGTCTTAAGATCTTTTGTTATAATTAATTGTAATTGATTAAATCCAATTTGCAGTTTTCCGACAAACAAAATCTTAATTTTCAAACCTGCATTTCAAACTGTTAAATTGTTCAGTATATAATGCTATGTATCTAGAAACATCATGACTACTCATTCAAAGACGGCATGGCGATCATTAGAGAACAAGCTACTGAAGAACTACTGTGTCTGGTAGAGTATTTTGACTCGAATTATGTAAATGGTGTACTCCGTGCAGTTGTCGCAGCCAATGGGCATATGAGATTCCGTTGGTCAGCTCCCAGGTTTCCCCCAGATATTTGGAATGTGCACAACGCTACAATACAAGATATTGATAGAACGAACAACCAATGTGAGTCGTGGAACAATGCGTTCAAACATCTTGTGGGACACGCTAACCCTTCCCTTTGGAACGTTATTTCGTGTATTGGCAAAGATGCGTGTATGGTGGCAGCTGATGTTCTGCGTTGTGACCGTGGTGAACCCCCACAGAAACGGGTGAAGAAGGCAACAAAGACACACCAACAACGGCTGAAAGATCTTTGCCTTCAATATGTACGTGGAGATAAATCCCTTGAGGAATTCTTGTCAGTGATTGGACAACTTATAAGGATAAGATAAACACATGAGTGTCTAAATATGGTAGAAAGTGGTTAGTTAAACTGTGAAAATGTAAAATGTCCTAGAAACTGTGTGCTGAATATTTGTTAGTTAAACTGTGAAATATAAAATGTCCTAGAAACTGTGTGCTGAATATTTATTAAATATATTAAAAATGATTTAAATTACTTATTATGTTATTTGTCTTTTTAGTGCAATGTTATTTTAGCCTTAGACACCTTGGATATCTCGTACTGTCATACATTATGATTACCCTGCTAATCCTATTGAGGGGATTTTGACTACCCTAACAATTTGGTCGAGGGGATTTTGACTACCCTAACATTTTGGTCGAGGGGATTTTGACTACCCTAACATTTTGGTTGAGGGGATTTTGACTACCCTATCATTTTCAGGGTGAGGGGATTTTGACTGAGGGGATTTTGAGTGTCTCCCCACAATACATAGTATACTGGTGTTACTTATAGGTCTATAGTTTGAAGCCAGTGTCTTCTCACCACTTAAAGGGTACCGCACGTCAGAATATAAATGGCTATTTATCGTTAAATAGACATGTAAATAACACAAAAATCAACAAATTTTAATTGTACGAAATTTATCAAATGAGAAAAATGACATTAAATATCATGATTTCAAGCGTTTCCTAAATGCTATGGGCGCCGCCATTTTGTAGCTCTTTTGTGATGGAGGTATTCGGTGACGTCATAACTGCACTTCCGTTCTAGTTATCGCGCAAATTGTATTGTGTCGTTAGTGACTGCTCTCTACTGAAACTCTTATGTATATACACTAATATACGTAATCAGTTTATATACAGATATACAGTGCATTAGTGAACATCGAAGGTAGACAATTAAACGCGAAAACGATTCTGAATTGAAGGACTTAACCCATTAAACATTGTTTTCTCCAGCGGAATAAGTGGGTGGAGTAATGCGATATGTTTTGTGGGCAGCGTTGTTTTTAGTTTTCCTAATATGTGATTTCACATTGCTTCAGTGTCAAGCTTCTGGTGACATCACGTGCAAAACGCCTTAATACTTTGGGGTAGGACTTAAGATTGCAGAATGAAGCGTACCAATGCCTTGGCGTACTATTACCCAAGCATACAATTTCTGATGATTTCAGTACGAAGATGACCATATGCGACATACATATAGACTTAGTGTATATTATCCAGTGGGAAGCTCTTTAAAATGTGCTAATAACATATAGCTCAGCTGATTTCTGAAATTTAATTTGTAATTTTATATTCTCTTCCAAAATATTGCGAAATTGATATCATATTGCAAACTTTCACAATCTTATAATTGCAGGCTGTTTAAACAGGTGTGATAATCCAATTAACAATAAAAACAAGAGGTAAATGCCAAAACATAAGGTGTGAAAACGACATGGTATCTAAAAGTTATTATTAAAATACAAATTAAGGCCAATTAATTGTGACAGGCCCGATTAGCTCAGTCAGTTACGTGTCTAACTATCAATCCAGGTGTCTCGAGTTCGAATCCCCACCCGGCGACAGTCTCTGTGATGACTGACATACAACATTGTGTCTCAATATCATTTGTCTCTCACTGCTGATTCGAGTGGAAAAATTATCAGTTACTTGCGGTTGCTGGGTGTGCTCGAGTACTGGTTAACTTTTGCAGGAAACAGTGGTTAGGTTAACTGAACATCTGTACAGTAAACCCTCGATGGCAAAAAAATGATGCCAAATATTTAGTCAACCATTAATTGTTCATAAACTCATTTTATTAATTTTATAATTAAAAGGCAATTTAGTTTATTGATATATGGCTTTTTCATAGTCAACTAGGTCATTATTCTTCAATAGACATTTGAACTACCTCTACTTCGTAATGAAAAAAGATAAAGTAAAACCTTTATTTGTTCATTAATACATGAAAAGTTTTTTTTACTGTTAAAATAGTGTTCTGGTATACAGTTTATGAAAAATATTCATAAAATCATATAACATAATTTTTTTACTTGTAAGTTTGCATTGATATTGAAACCCTTATTAACTGAAAATGTTTAAATTAGTAATAAGGCATAATACTATGTGATATAACATCCTGTCATAAAGCCTGGGGTCATTAAACCTGGGGTGATTACGCTTATTAGGGTACAATATGCACACTGTGGCAGGGTATTTCTCATGACCACATGGTGTGAATTATGAAAGCTCAGCAGGGTGCCAGTAGCTGGACAGTAACATACACTTTGTGCAATATGCCTGTAGACATTATATTCCATATGACACTCCCTATAAGGAGACACATTCATATATGTTCAGAGAACTGGTAGAATAGATAATCATCATATATCAAATTGGGAAGTAACACCATTTGAATAACCAAAAGACAGTGCCAGTTATGTAAAACAACCCCCCCCCCCAACTCATTCATGCTTCATCTAAATTTACTAAAAAGGGTATGAAATCAAAATTTTATCAGCCATTTCTCAGTTCGCAACAATGGCCGCACCAGCTAAACACGATAAGAAATGAGATATAATATTATTTCTTATTCTCTCTTAGACAGGTAAACATATGTAACAAAACATTTTCCCTTAAATTCGATTCTTGGTCTAATTAGTGTGGTTTTTTTTTGATAATGTATTGACTGAGTAGCAAACAGTATATACCCTGATAGTACAGCATGAATGTGCAGGCTCGCTTGGATCTACATCAAAACATCAATACTGATGGCAATAATTACTTTTTTTATCAAGCTAAGGGTAATTTTACTATTTTGAAAAATTCAATCATCAATGTCAGGCTACATGATAAGATGTCAGAGTCGTGATTGATGGGTTTCGGGTTTGATCTCTGGTTCATGATCGGTGTGACTGTTTAACAGTTATCATCTTTTTGGGTGAAAACTTCATAAGACATTGCTGTGACATATCTGTATTATTTCTGTGATACATTCTAAATCTTCTAAATTTCCAATAGTGTGGTCATTGCATCTGCAGCACGTATTTTCATCAGACGAAAGCATCATACACAGTTTTTGCAGCTGCAAAAATCTTTCACATGTGTGAACAACTGTGCTGTCTCACTATTTCTCTCGTCTTCTAATTAATTTAACTCTGCTTCTGAAATTTCTGGTTCAAAGTTGTAGGCCACAAGTCCTTCCCCGTTACTAAAATCCATTTTATTATTCTTGCTAGTACTTTTGCCGGTGATTATAATTGCACGTTTCTATATCTGCTGTTGTGTATAAATCAATTATGTTTTAAACCGGAAGTGCAGTTATGACGTCACGCAGGTATCCAAAATGGCGACGTCCACCACAAAGTCGATGTGCGAAAATGACCGTTACAAAACGAGCTGATATATCTTTATGGACTCGAACTTATGCATAATAATACTATTAATAGAAAGCTGAACTCATAGCTATTCATATTATCCTGTTTTATACACAGGGTTGCGTTCCCCTTTAAATATACAAGAAACATTTGCTTATTTCCACTCAAGAGGTAATGATAATTTTCCTTCGCTGTTTGATTAGTTGAATATTAATTTAAAAGGATAGGCTATATTTTTTGCAGTTTCTTTTAGAAATCTAGGATGAAATTCATCCAGTCCAGTAGATTTTGAAATAGATTTAAGTAAGGATTTAACCTTGTCAACTGTTATAATAATGTCACTTATAGAAATGTCAGTATCTTTTTTGAAAATCTGGCATCTCACTATTCTCATTTTTTGTTAACACTGATCCAAAACATGTATTTAGCTCATCAGCTTTGTCTTTATCATTTGATATCCATTCCCCACTTTTGGTCTTCAGATCACTAATTCAAGACTTCATTTGAGTTTTACTTCGATCAATCTTCCAAAAAGATTTTGGATATATTCTTTTACTTCCATAGAGATGCCTCTTTCAAATATTTTTTTAGCAAACATGATGCTACATGTCACATTATTTCTGATTTAGCAGTATTTTAGATAATCCTCACGTTTCCTGAAAAACTAACTTTTCCAAGCCCTATACTTTTCCTGTACAAGTTTAAGTCTCCATGATGCATATGTATGTAAGGACTTTACAATGCTTTTTTTTCTTATAATGAGGACAACCTCACCCTGTGACGTCTTTTACATGTCCCGTTGTCTTCCCTGAGCTTTAAAGCCGCCAACACCTGTTTTGGCATGGTTATGTAGTGAATGTACATAATACATAACATAGATCACTTACAACTGCCATGCTGTAAAGCTAGCTTTTACAGCAACATGATTTAAGTGCACTGACTGTATTGGAAGTTAAGCAACGAAGTATGGGGTTAGTACTTGGATGGGTGACCACTGTCACTTTAATGGTGATGAGGATTTATTAACTTTCGAACCTTGGTCTGCACAAATCTCTCTTTCCTTGTGGGAAGTCACAGGCTGTGCAGTTGGGGCTAAGCTCTGAAGGTTAATAATTTAATGAGGAGTGTAGTGAATGTACATAAGTCACTTACAACATCTACAATTTCACTTCATCAGCTTTTGCAGGGACATGGTTGAAGTGCACTGAAAGATAAGTAATGAAGTACGGGGTTAGTACTTGGATTGGTGAGCGCTGTCACTTTATTTACATATGACATCAAAATTTGAGTCCGAGACAGACAAGGGTGATTTTATAACAAATATTAATATGTAACTGAATAAGAAAGGAATGTTGATTGTCTATATAACAAATATAACCCACCTTTATAAAATGTTAAAGTCCTTTAACTTTGAGGCATGTATATACCACGGTAAACTTCAAATGTATTCGGGTAACATGTTTTCGCGAACAAACATAATACCCCACCCACCTTGTCACACCGTAGCACTTTCCAGTTTCAAAATTAACAAATAATTTTGAAACGAATGAAACAATGTTTGAAATAATAAATAACTCTATGCTATGATTGTCAGTCTGTATAAGACGATTTAAACTGTTTAAATTATGAAATGTTTTGCCGATTAATACGTTTGTTTACAAAATTTGGTATGTACTGTACAACGCATGCGCACTTGTTGGTCGGTTGGGTATTCTAACCCCAGTCACTGATATCTCCAGAATCATGTCTATTTACCCACAATTTAAAAGCAAGGCATTCTATATACGGTGTTAATTGTGGGTGTGTCGAATGGCTCTTATGTGTTTTGACGTATATTTGAGACATAATTAAACATATTTTATCTATCTATCTATCTATCTATCTATCTATCTATCTATCTATCTATCTATCTATCTATCTATCTATCTATCTATCTATCTATCTATCTATCTATCTATCTATCTATCTATCTATCTATCTACCTACCTACCTACCTACCTACCTACCTACCTACCTACCTACCTACCTACCTACCTACCTACCTACCTACCTACCTACCTACCTACCTACCTACCTACCTACCTACCTACCTACCTACCTACCTACCTACCTACCTACCTACCTACCTATCTTTCTGCCTGCCTGCCTGCCTGCCTGCCTGCCTGCCTGCCTGCCTGCCTGCCTGTCTGTCTGTCTGTCTGTCTGTCTGTCTGTCTGTCTGTCTGTCTGTCTTTTTTTCTTTCTTTAAAATAATGTAAACGGTGTTAAAACAGTTCGACAAGATAAAAGAAGATTAAAAACAAACCCAAAATGCTCATGGTTTAGTGTGCTGTAGCCGACTAACTGCAAGCTTGAATGAATCAAAGTCTTGCAGGAGTACACCATATGCAGGTAACGAGTTCCACTGTACTATAGAAAGGGAAAAGAATGAATACTTGTAGTAATCAACCCTAGTGTGACTCTGTTTAAAATACATAGAGTGACAATATATTGATACCCGGTGGTTAGCTTCAAAGTAATGAGGTATATAGATAGCGACATTTTAATCCGGAGTGCAGTCAAAACGGCCTAAACCAATTTCAAACGGCCGCAAAGTCTCTGAACATTATGAGCGGGCTTAGGCCTTTGAGCCTATTATAGGTAGCTCTACGCTTTGACACCTGTGGATATATATATAGGATTTTTAAAAGTTTTCTTTACCTAACGCTTCGAGCTGGTCATTTCATTAAGGCGAGCGGGGAGGGGGGGGGGGGGATTATTTCAAAAATAATTTGATGAATAGAAAATCTAGTGTGAATTTGTATGAATTATCAGAGATGTATAAACACTGACATGATGCTCAAACAGTTTATTATTATTATTGTTTAGGACCTATATATGATATGTATCTGATTATATTAACCAAAAGCTTATAGAAATCTAAAATGCCTTGTATTAATCCAGTGACTTAACCACGCCACGTACTGATCAACCATATTAGGCCTACCAGAGACATATAATTTAAAACAATAAAGTGACTGGGCCTACTTATTATGTCATTAACTATTTTACTTTATGGATTCGGTGCTTATAGTTTCTTGTTTTATTGGTTATTCACAATTTGTAAAACCATCATGTAAGGCAAAACAACACTGTTTAAAGAGCCAATATATTTATATTCATCAGTAAAGTTCAACCTAATATAAACTTTAATTATATTTAGAGTATTAAAGTCCCCCATTCATGCTTCATTATTGCTTGAAGTAAGTAAATATGGTAAAAAAATGCTCAACGGTCTTCATTTAAGCTTCATTATCCCTCAAAGTAAGAAGAATAAGGACTAAACCCTTTAATTCATACTTCGTCACAAATAAGTATGCATTCCTTAAAGTGTGCTTTATAATTAGCCAAAGCAAGTATGAATATTTCTACATAAAACTTCCAAATATTCTTCCGGTTTCTGTTTCACAAACATTTTACTTATTTTACTTCCATAGACTTCAAAAGTATCTCTTTTGCTGATAAATGCATATTTAGAGTAAAAAAAGTTTTCATCGAAGCTTTATGGCTATATTAATGTTTCTGTATAATTTACTGAAGAAAAACAGACATTGCATGTTTTTGCCTAAACAATTAAGTGAAAAAGTGTCAAAATGAAATTTCCATGAAAATGAAAATGATCACGTAACATAAAGTGCTGACTGAGTGCAATAACTTGTTTTTTAAAACGTCAGTAACCAGTGTGGCCTCTGTTTTAACGAATGCTGTCCTGAATACGTCACCTTTATAAACTTCCAACAGAAGTGCATTTCGGAGGTCGGTTATGATATCAATTTGGTGTCTGCAGTGGTGTTGCTTCCTATATACTCTGTAGACACATGCATACACATGTTTTCTGAAAAGAAAAAAATGTCAGATACAATAAAAATCGGACCCCTACGCTACTTCAATTTTCTCTTTATTCAAGTGAACAAACCTTAAAATGTTGCATTTATTTGGTTATAAAACAGTGAATTCAATATTAGTTTTAAGGATAACAAAAGAAATATACGCAAAAACGCACTTACGACAGTCTAGCTGATTTTTTTATCGGGGGAGCAAGCATACGGACTTCCTACAACTGTGCCTAGACATCGTTTTCAGCCAAGCTACGTCAATGGTTTGAACCTGGCCCTTCGACCCAATTCATTCCATACTTGTTCTATGGTTCTCTCGTATATATTCATTTGCACATATCAGGCCCGATTATCTAAGTCGCTAGCTTGTCTGACTATCAGTCCAGGGGAGTTCGAATTCCCGCTCGGTCCTAATCTCCATGATGGTTGATATACGACATTGCGTCTCATTATCATTCGTCATTCATCGCTGTTTCGAAGCATAATATTCAATTTAACAATTTGCACATTTTAGAACCAATTAAGCAAGCAAGTTAGTGGAAGTTAGTTTTATCTGTGAAATCATAACTCGAAAGTGTGACAACTTAAACCATAAAGTTGTAGACAAATGCTTTTAACTTTTGAGAAATATAACCTGTACAAAATGTTCAATATGTATTCATTGTTGCATTGTTAACTAATAAAACATTAAAGTCACACACAATCTTGTAAAATATCTTGAAACATATGTTTTAGACATCTCTAGGCAGAAAAGGGGATGAAATATATAAATTAGCCTAGGAAGTAACTTTATTTTTATTGAATTAGAGCAACTTTGCTACAGTATTAATAACAACGTCAACTATGATTTTGTATGTTACTTGTATTGATATTTAATCAAATTGTATAGGTTAATATATAAAAATAATAATCATAAAAAAATATCTATCATCAGTCATAATTATTCAACTAAATCAAAAACATTAGCACATTATTTCGATTTATTGGTAGTGTTCCTACAAAATTTGGTGGCAACTTTCCTGCTTAACCCATAATTTTTTTCTGTAAAAGTTGTTTCTCAAGGTAAAATCATAATAACTGTTATCAATATATTAATGAAACATCCCTATCACAAAGATTACAGAGGACAACTCTTGTTTTGTGTTTAATCTCTTAGGTAGAGTTATGGCCTCGTTATATTTTAGAATGGTTTGATTTTTTAGCGAGCTCTTATCTCTGTAACTTCTAGCCATACATCAATGGAACTTCACATGTGTCTTTTCTGCCAATAAAAGGGCTCAGTTGTACAAGAGGTACATGTCCCCTTTTAAACTCACAAAAAATGGTTATTAATTTTTTAAGAAGCTCATATCTAGACTTAGTTACTATACTACATATACACTTATCAGATATCATTATGACCTATTATATACATATAAAAACGTAGCGGTGGTCTAATGATAGAGCGTCTGCTTCGCACGCGGAAGATCGTGGGTCCGGTCCCCGACCTGGTCATATCAAAAGACTTGAAAAATGGTACTAGAAGCTTCCTTGCTTGACGCTCAGCATTTAGTTCTAGGTTTGGTCAGCCCGTTGTCAGTATAATGTGACTGTGTGGGGTATCATTCCATGTGTGTGCGGCATGATACTACAGTGATACTACATGATACTACAGTGATACTACATGATATTCAGTGATGCTACAGTGATACTACATGATACTACAGTGATTACACAGTGATACTACATGATACTACAGTGATACTACATGATACTACAGTGGTACTACATGATACTACAGTGATACTACATGATACTACAGTGATACAACATGATACTACAGTGATTACACAGTGATACTACATGATACTACAGTGATACTACAGTGATACTACAATGATACTACATGATACTACAGTGATACTACATGATACTACAGTGACACTACAGTGATACTACATGATACTACATGATACTACAGTGATACTACAGTGTTGCAGCCTGAGCGCTTAGATACTGGCTCAAATAGACGTCGTCGCGATATGTCTGAAACTTTGTTAAAGCGACGCTAAACATCATACAACAACAACAACAACAACAACAACAACAACAACAACAACAACAACAACAACAACAACAACAACACTTAAATAAAATAATTTAAAGAAAGTTTTATAGAAACTAATACATATTGGTATACGCGATGAAACCAAGGCGTATATATTAAAGCGTCAACACATTTCAGAGTATATACTTTGTTTAAATTTGCTGTTAAACACATATTCATTTACTGGGTACATTACGTGGCTATACACGAACCGTACTACAAAGTTGATAGAAATATATTCATTGAATAAATATTTAGTGTGATTGCTATGCCATCGATGGCTAACAGACGATCAGTTAATAACTCTTTCTAGGGATCCTGAAAGGTTAACACGTACTCGAGCACATTCCATCTTCGCAAGTAACTGACACTTGAACCAACGGCGAGAGACGAATGATAATGAGACGCAATGTTGTATATAAATCACCACGGAGACTGTGGCCAAGCGATCTCTGGACCAATCGTCAGGCGAGATACCGTTGAGATCTCAGACCCGACTAGTTGTATTGAAGGAATGGTTTGACAATATTGACGAGACGGCACTAATTTTAGATTATTTAAACGAAATTTTAACTATTTATTAGTTTTAAAAACTGGTTTCGGGTTAATTAGTTACCTTCATATTATCTAATACTCTTTATTAATTCTATCAAGTTGTTCATTCATTTATTTGTAAATTAGTTTTTTGCGCAGAAAAAATACCCTTTTTTTTATGTGTTGACGTGCACTAACACTGTTTATTCACATTTATCAGTGATAAGCAGACCTACATCAATGAAATATCGCAACAGTCTCCGCTACCGTTAAGTAACACTGTTTAAGATGCTCCTTTCATACTTTGATGTGAATCAAGTTTTAAAAAGCACCTATCTCAGAAAATACTTTTTGATTTAAGTGAAAATTAATCGATGTGTTCAGTGTTAAGTAAAAACTCGCAGAGACAAGTGCCATAACCTCAACTATAGCTTATTAGAATAATTTACAGTTTTTAGCTCATCATTTTTAGAAGAAGAAAAAAACGAAGAACTTTTGCCACGGCGCTGGCGTCGTCGTCATCAAGTTATAGTTTTATTTATAGTTATGTTTAAAGTCAAAATGGAATAATACCACTTGGTTCCTAGAGTCTCAATTTATTGTGGTGAACACACATCATTGACGTATGTGTAGTGGTTACTGAGATGGTGCTTTATTCATTTAAAGGCAGTTTTTCATGAACAAAAAAAAACAACAGCAAATGTCAAGAAATTTGAACTCGTTATCATTTATAAGAAATATACGAATGGTTTGGTATTTCAAATATGCCAAAACGTGTTAAAAACAAGATTTTTATCAGAGTGGTGAAACTATAATCCCTGTCCTAAAATTAAATATCACACACGTGCAGCTTGACGACCTTCACTCTTTCATTTTGTCTTTCTAAGATGAAACAAATTCAACTATATAATGAATAGCCTGACGACGTTCACTCAGCCATTTTGTCTTTCTAAGATGAAACAAATTCAATAATATCCTGAATAGCCTGACGACCTTCACTCTGCCATTTTGTCTTTCTAAGATGAAACAATTTCAACAATATCCTGGATAGCCTGACGACCTTCACTCTGCCATTTTGTCTTTCTAAGATGAAACAATTTCAACAATATCCTGGATAGCCTGACGACGTTCACTCTGCCATTTTGTCTTTCTAAGATGAAACAATTTCAACAATATCCTGGATAGCCTGACGACCTTCACTCTGCCATTTTGTCTTTCTAAGATGAAACAATTTCAACAATGTCCTGGATAGCCTGACGACTTTCACTCTGCCATTTTGTCTTTCTAAGATGAAACAATTTCAACAATGTCCTGGATAGCCTGACGACCTTCACTCTGCCATTTTGTCTTTCTAAGATGAAACAATTTCAACAATGTCCTGGATAGCCTGACGACCTTCACTCTGCCATTTTGTCTTTCTAAGATGAAACGATTTCAACAATATCCTGAATAGCCTGACGACCTTCACTCTGCCATTTTGTCTTTCTAAGATGAAACGAATTCAACAATATCATGAATAGTCTGACGACCTTCACTCTGCCATGTTGTCTTTCTAAGATGAAACAAATTCAACAATATCCTGAAAAGCCTGACGACCTTCACTCTGCCATTTTGTCTTTTTAAGATGAAACGAATTCAACAATATCCTGGATAGCTTGACGACCTTCACTCTGTCATTTGTCTTTCTAAGATGAAACAAATTTAACAATATCCTGGATAGCCTGACGACCTTCACTCTGCCATTTTGTCTTTCTATGTTGAAACACATTTAACAATATCCTGAATAGCCTGATGACGACCTTCACTCTGTCATTGTGTTTTCCTAAGACGAAACAAATTCAACAATATCCTGAATAACCTGACGACCTTCACTCTGCCTGCAATTTTATCTTTCTAAGATGAAACAAATTCAACTTTATCATGAATAGCCTGACGACATTCACTCTGCCATTTTGTCTTTCTGAGATGAAACAAATTCAACAATATCATGAATAGTCTGACGACTTTCACTCTGCCATTTTGTCTTTCTAAGATGAAACAAATTCAACAATATCCTGAAAAGCCTGACGACCTTCACTCTGCCATTTTGTCTTTTTAAGATGAAACGAATTCAACAATATCCTGGATAGCTTGACGACCTTCACTCTGTCATTTGTCTTTCTAAGATGAAACAAATTTAACAATATCCTGGATAGCCTGACGACCTTCACTCTGCCATTTTGTCTTTCTATGATGAAACACATTTAACAATATCCTGAATAGCCTGATGACGACCTTCACTCTGTCATTGTGTTTTCCTAAGACGAAACAAATTCAACAATATCCTGAATAACCTGACGACCTTCACTCTGCCTGCAATTTTATCTTTCTAAGATGAAACAAATTTAACTTTATCATGAATAGCCTGACGACATTCACTCTGCCATTTTGTCTTTCTAAGATGAAACAAATTCAACTATATAATGAATAGCCTGACGACGTTCACTCAGCCATTTTGTCTTTCTAAGATGAAACAAATTCAATAATATCCTGAATAGCCTGACGACCTTCACTCTGCCATTTTGTCTTTCTAAGATGAAACAATTTCAACAATATCCTGGATAGCCTGACGACCTTCACTCTGCCATTTTGTCTTTCTAAGATGAAACAATTTCAACAATATCCTGGATAGCCTGACGACTTTCACTCTGCCATTTTGTCTTTCTAAGATGAAACAATTTCAACAATATCCTGGATAGCCTGACGACCTTCACTCTGCCATTTTGTCTTTCTAAGATGAAACAATTTCAACAATGTCCTGGATAGCCTGACGACTTTCACTCTGCCATTTTGTCTTTCTAAGATGAAACAATTTCAACAATGTCCTGGATAGCCTGACGACCTTCACTCTGCCATTTTGTCTTTCTAAGATGAAACGATTTCAACAATATCCTGAATAGCCTGACGACCTTCACTCTGCAATTTTGTCTTTCTAAGATGAAACGAATTCAACAATATCATGAATAGTCTGACGACCTTCACTCTGCCATGTTGTCTTTCTAAGATGAAACAAATTCAACAATATCCTGAAAAGCTGACGACCTTCACTCTGCCATTTTGTCTTTTTAAGATGAAACGAATTCAACAATATCCTGGATAGCTTGACGACCTTCACTCTGTCATTTGTCTTTCTAAGATGAAACAAATTTAACAATATCCTGGATAGCCTGACGACCTTCACTCTGCCATTTTGTCTTTCTATGATGAAACACATTTAACAATATCCTGAATAGCCTGATGACGACCTTCACTCTGTCATTGTGTTTTCCTAAGACGAAACAAATTCAACAATATCCTGAATAACCTGACGACCTTCACTCTGCCTGCAATTTTATCTTTCTAAGATGAAACAAATTCAACTTTATCATGAATAGCCTGACGACAATCACTCTGCCATTTTGTCTTTCTGAGATGAAACAAATTCAACAATATCATGAATAGTCTGACGACCTTCACTCAGCCATTTTGTCTTTCTAAGATGAAACAAATTCAACAATATCCTGAAAAGCCTGACGACCTTCACTCTGCCATTTTGTCTTTTTAAGATGAAACGAATTCAACAATATCCTGGATAGCTTGACGACCTTCACTCTGTCATTTGTCTTTCTAAGATGAAACAAATTTAACAATATCCTGGATAGCCTGACGACCTTCACTCTGTCATTGTGTTTTCCTAAGACGAAACAAATTCAACAATATCCTGAATAACCTGACGACTTTCACTCTGCCTGCAATTTTATCTTTCTAAGATGAAACAAATTCAACTTTATCATGAATAGCCTGACGACATTCACTCTGCCATTTTGTCTTTCTGAGATGAAACAAATTCAACAATATCATGAATAGACTGACGACCTTCACTCTGCAATTTTGTCTTTCTGAGATGAAACAAATTCAACAATATCCTGAATAGCCTGACGACCTTCATTCTGCAATTTTGTCTTTTTAAGATGAAACGAATTCAACAATATCCTGGATAGCCTGACGACCTTCACTCTGCCATTTTGTCTTCCTAAGACGAAACAAATTCAACAATATCCTGAATAGCCTGACGACCTTCATTCTGTCATTTTTTCTTTCTAAGATGTAACAAATTCAACAATATCCTGAATAGCCTGACGACCTTCACTCTGCCTGCAATTTTATCTTTCTAAGATGAAACAAATTCAACTTTATCATGAATAGCCTGACGACATTCACTCTGCCATTTTGTCTTTCTGAAATGAAACAAATTCAACAATATCATGAATAGACTGACGACCTTCACTCTGCAATTTTGTCTTTCTGAGATGAAACAAATTCAACAATATCCTGAATAGCCTGACGACCTTCACTCTATCGTTTTGTTTTTCTAAGATGAACAAATTCAACAATATCCTGAATAGCCTTACGACCTTCACTCTGTCATTTTGTCTTTCTAAGATGAAACAAATTCAACAATATCCTGAATAGTTTGACGAACTTCACTCTGTCATTTGTCTTTCTAAGATGAAAAAAATTTAACAATATCTTGAATAGCCTTACGACCTTCTCTCCGTCATTTTGTCTTTCTGAGATGAAACAAATTCAACAATATCCTGAATAGCCTGACGACCTTCACTCTGCCATTTTGTCTTTCTGAGATAAAACAATTTCAACAATATTATGAATAGCCTGACGAAATTCACTCTGTCATTTTGTCTTTCTAAGATGAAACAAATTCAACAATATCATGAATAGCCTGACAACCTTTATTCTGTCATTGTGTTTTCCTAAGATGAAACAAATTCAACAATATCATGGATAGCCTGACGAGCTTCACTCTTTCATTTCGTCTTTCTGAGATGAAACAAATTCAACAATATTCTAAAAAGCCTGACGACCTTCAATCTGCAATTTTGTCTTTCTGAGATGAATCAAAGTCAACAATATTCTGAATAGCCTGACGACCTTCACTCTGCCACTTTGTCTTTCTGAGATGAAACAAATTCAACAATATCATGGATAGCCTGACAACCTTCACTCTGCCATTTTGTCTTTCTAAGATGAAACAAATTCAACAATATCCTGAATAGCCTGACAACAGTCACTCTGTCATTTTGTCTTCCTAAGATGAAACAAATTCAACAATATTCTGGATAGCTTGACGACCTTCACTCTTTCATTTTGTCTTTTTAAGATGAAACAAATTTAACAATATCCTGAATAGCTTGACAACCTTCACTCTGCCATTTTGTCTTTCTGAGATGAAACAAATTCAACAATATCCTGGATAGTCTGACAACCTTCACTCTGTCATTTTGTTTTCCTAAGATGAAACAAATTCACTAATATCCTGAACAGCCTGACGAACTTCATTTTGTCATTTTGTCTTTCTAAGATGAAACAAATTCAACAATATCCTGAATAGCCTGACAACCTTCACTCTGCCATTTTGTCTTCCTAAGATGAAACAAATTCAACAGTATCCTGGATAGCCTGACGACCTTCATTCTGTCATTTTGTCTTTCTAAGATGAAACAAATTCAACAATATCCTGAATAGCTTGACTACCTTCATTCTGTCATTTTGTCTTTCTAAGATGAAACAAATTCAACAATATCCTGAATAGCTTGACAACCTTCACTCTTTCACTGTGTCTTTCTGAGATGAAACAAATTCAACATTATCCTGGATAGCCTGACGACCTTCAGTCTTTCATTTTGTCATTCTAAGATGAAACAAATTCAACAATATTCTGAATAGCTTAACAACCTTCACTCTTTCATTTTGTCTTTCTGAGATGAAACAAATTCAACAATATCCTGGATAGCCTGACAACCTTCACTCTGTCATTTTGTTATTCTAAGATGAAACAAATTCAACAATATCCTGAATAGCCTGACGACCTTCACTCTGTCATTTTGTCTTTTTGAGATGAAACAAATTAAACAATATCCTGAATAGCCTGACGACCTTCACTCTGTCATTTTGTCATTCTAAGATGAAACAAATTCAACAATATCCTGAATAGCCTGACGACCTTCACTCTGCAATTTTGTCTTTCTAAGATGAAACAATTTCAACAATATCCTGAAAAGCCTGACGACCTTCATTCTGTCATTTTGTCTTTCTAAGATGAAACAATTTCAACAATATCTTGAATAGCCTGACGACCTGCCATCTGTCATTTTGTCTTTCTGAGATGAAACAAATTCAACAATATCCACAATAGCTTGACGACCATCACTCTTTCATTTTGTCTTTCTGAGATGAAACAAATTCAACAATATCTTGAATAGCCTGATGACCTTCATTCTGTCATTTTGTCTTTCTAAGATGAAACAAATTCAACAACATCCACAATAGCCTGACGACCTTCACTCTGCCATTTTGTCTTTCTTAGATGAAACAAATTCAACAATATCCACAATAGCTTGACGACCATCACTCTTTCATTTTGTCTTTCTTAGATGAAACAAATTCAACAATATCTTGAATAGCCTGATGACCTCCATTCTGTCATTTTGTCTTTCTAAGATGAAACAAATTCAACAACATCCACAATAGCCTGACGACCTTCACTCTGCCATTTTGTTTTTCTTAGATGGAACAAATTCAACAATATCATGAATAGCTTGACGACCTTCACTCTGTCATTTTGTCTTCCTAAGATGAAACGAATTCAACAATATCTTGACTAGTTAACCATTATGACTCGTTTGACACCTTACAAATATGTTGTAAACCGCAAGGCCCCTTTCTTACAAATATATTGCCATAAAACTAGCCTTACATCAATAAAACGTTACATATATCTCCAATATCAATAACGGCAATAGTGTAATTTATCATATTTATACATATTGATTTAAAGTGTTTTAAAACATATCAATGATACATTTCATTGAAAGTTAATAGTTATTGAAAGTATTTAAGGGTCAAACACCATGAACTTTATATGTATTTTGTTAGAATCAATGCATTTTGAGACTTAGGAAAATGAAATAAATGAGCCAGCCCCAACTTTCCCAGTCGGTAACTCGTCTGACTAACAATCCATGGTTCGTGTGTATGAATCTCCGACTGGCCACAGTCTCCGTGACAACTGATATACGACATTGCATCACGTTGTCCTTCGCCTTTCAACGTTGACTGAAGTGGGAAAGTTATCAGTTACTTGCGGAGATGATACGCTCGAATACTAGTACTGATTAACCTTCCAGGATCACATGAATGAGAGTTTGGGCTAACTGAGTGACTGTTGGTGTTAACCCTCAATGTCATAGAAATGACGCTAAACAATAAAACGTACACAATACTAAATAATCCTATAGCTAGAAGTTGAAAGAGATGAACATAATATCCTCAGACAACTTTTATCAAATGTAAAATTACATTGTAGTATTGACTATTATATAATAATGAAGTGTTTGTGCTTGCTGAAGTGTTGGAATCAGTGTCAGTGTCCCATCTGCTTTAAAGTTTTAGTACACGTTATTTGTAAGTGTGCATTGGTTGCCGTTATATGGATGGAATTTGGCATTAGTTAGCATGCTTATACTCGATGCAGTATGTAACATATCAGACTCCTAACTTGAGGGTCTAGGTCCATTCCAAAGTCATGTTACTCTTTGTGTTAAAGTTTTTGTGTTGTGATTTTGTGTTTTCTTTTTTTAACTTCGTTTTGTAGTAAATGCAAATGCTTTGTTACCTTCCTAAGAGACACTAACAAGTAGGTGCCTCCTCAAATTTCAGATGAATGTTTCTACTGAATAGGAGACACAGATACTCAAACTTCACATGGATGTTTCTATTGAATAGGAGACACAGGTACTCAAACTCCACATGGATGTTTCTATTGAATAGGAGCCATGGGTACTCAAACTTCATATGAATGTTTCTATTGAATAGGAAACTAAAGTACTCAAACTTCACATAGGTGTTTCTATTGAATAGTAGTCACAAGTACTCAAACTTCACATGGATGTTCAATTGAATAGGAGACACAAGTACTCAAACTTCACATGGATGTTTCTATTGAATAGGAAACACAAGTACTCAAACTTCACATGGGTGTTTCTATTGAAAAGTAGACACAAGTACTCAAACTTCACATGGATGTTCAATTGGATAGGAGACACAAGTACTCAAACTTCATGTTGAATGGGAGACACAAGTACTCGAACTTCACAATGATGTTTCTATTAAATAGGAGACACAGGTACTCAAACTTCACATGGATGTTTCTATTGACTAGGAGACACAGGTACTCAAACTTCACAAGGATGTTTCTATTGAATGGGAGACACAAGTACTCAAACTTCACATGGATGTTTTTATTGAATAGGAGACACAATTACTCAAACTTCACGTGGATGTTCAATTGAATAGGAGACACAAGTTCTCAGACTTCACATGGATGTTTCTATTGAATAGGAGACACAAGTACTCAAACTTCACATGGATGTTCAATTGAATAGGAGACACAAGTACTTAAACTTCACATGAATGTTTCTATTGAATAGGAGACACAAGTACTCAAACTTTTCATTGATGTTTATATTGAATAGGAGACACAAGTACTCAAACTTCACATGGATGTTTCTATTAAATTGGAGACACAAGTAATTAAACTTCACATGGATGTTTCTGTTGAATAGGAGACACAAGTACTCAAACTTCACATGGATGTTTTTATTGAATAGGAGACACAAGTACTCAAACTTCATGTTGAATGGGAGACACAAGTACTCGAACTTCACAATGATGTTCAATTGAATAGGAGACACAAGTACTTAAACTTCACATGGATGTTTCTATTGAATAGGAGACACAAGTACTCAAACTTCACATGGATGTTTCTATTGAATAGGAGACACAGGTACTCAAACTTCACATGGATGTTTCTATTGAATAGGAGACACAATTACTCAAACTTCACAAAGATGTTTCTATTGAATGGGAGACACAAGTACTCAAACTTCACATGGATGTTTTTATTGAATAGGAGACACAAGTACTCAAACTTCACGTGGATGTTCAATTGAATAGGAGACACAAGTACTCAGACTTCACATAGATGTTTATATTGAATAGGAGACACAAGTACTCAAACTTCACATGGATGTTTCTATTGAATAGGAGACACAAGCTTTTTTTCAATCTAAAATTGAAGATGGCCGCTTTTACCATAAATAATTTAAAAAAATCAAGAATAAAGGGGTAAGTATTGATAGAGGCCTTATAGGGGCTTAGAATTTTACAAACGGTTTCAATGGGAAAATGGGAAATTTCTGATTGTTTTTAGTTTTGAAGCATCTCCTAGTCAGTGCGAATATGATTCGGTTCAATGGGCAGGATTGACTTTCCACAAAGACCAAGTGGGGTCACAAAAGGGTTAAAATAAGAAATAAAAAAATTCCCCAACAGACGGTCAGTCAAATTGGTTAATATTTTATATAAATTAATTATATGTGTACAGGGTTTGACGTTTGTACAAGCCAAGGGGCTAGTATTTATATTATAATCGATTCGATATCTAAAGTATTGTCTAGTTACAAATTATTAGATTTGGATCAATACTGAGGATTAAATTTCCATTAGAGGCCTGTGTCACAATATGTGAACTTTGGATTTCATAAATGTTTATGATTGATATAAATTATATATATTAATTATAATAATTGTTTACTTAATTTTTGGTCGACAAATTTCTCATAGAATTTAATGGTCTTGATTGTGGCTATGGCATTCTAGGGCTGAGCGTGAAACTATTGTGTCTAACATTTCAGACGATCGATTAGCGATTAATTTATGATATGTTTACTATGTAAAATAACCCAAAATGGTCCCAGGAGTTAATTTTCGTCCAATCAGCGTTTAATTTAGTGATAAGGAAGAACAACCACACTTACACAGAATTTAGTATTATTCTTCTAAGAACAACATTTCATCGTCAATCATTGTGCCAGTGTAACAATTTGGTGATTAATCAATTAATCGGAACAACACCAGCATACCATAGTTTCACACTAAACATTTTGAAATACATATTAAAAACAATATGATATTGTAACTGTTATTCTGCAATAAATTACAAGCTTATACTCTAAAATAAACTTCTACAGTGTAATAAGTGAAAAAAATGGTAATGTGCAGTTACAATAGCTTCACGCTTAACACTTCGAGATAAGTAAAACATATTGTATTTACATCACAATGTAATACCACAATATTTCAATGTTTTAATCTTTTTTTGTTTAATATTGTATACTCATTTATTGTGTTTTCTTGTTAATATTTATTTACATTTATGATGGTGGGCCGGGCCCGATTAGCTCAGTCAGTTACTATCAATCCAGGGGTCGTGAGTTCGAATCCCCCTACCGGCAATAGTCTCCGTGATGATTGATATACGACATTGTGTCTCATTAACATTCGTCTCTCACCACTGACTCAAGTGGGAAAGTTATCAGTTACTTGCGGATATGAGGTGTGCTCGAGTACTGGTTAATCTCAGGAAACAGTGATTAGGTTAACTGATCGTCTGTTAGCCCTCGATGGCATAAAAATGACGCTAAATATTCAATCAATCAATCAATCAATCAATCAATCAATCAATCAATCAATCAATATGATGGGTAGTTATATAAATTGAATTGTTTGATATGCGTAGTATCATACCATGTGTCTGCAGCATGATACTCCAGTGTGACAGCGCTTATAATACTGTCTCAAGTAGACACCGTCGCGATATGACTGAAAAATTGTTGAAAGCAACGCTAAACACCATACAACAACATTAACTAGGTATTGCATTAAACAATCAAGATTTTGCCTGATTGCTTTAAAACTTGCAATTATGTCAAATACAATGGTTTCGCACTAAGCAAAATCATCATTTTCAGCGTAAAACTATTGTAACCGACACTCTACTTTATTTATTTATTGGAATAGAAGTTCTTCAAGATCATCCTTGCAATTGTAAAATACATGATATTACAATCTATGTTTACTTATAATTTGGTAAATAATGTAACTTTAAAAGTAGGCGTTTTCTTCTCCTGAATACTTTCCAAATGTAAGATTTGCTGCTGCAGCAACAGCGTAACGCCTAACCCCCGCATTGCCAAGTATGAAATCAAGCTGGTCTTACTCCAACAACTTAACAACTTATGACGGAATTGTACATTCAGGTGTTTCCGCTAGAATTTAAGTAATAAATGGGATAATTCTTTGGAATATTATACTTTAGAAAGCTCATATGGGACAAAATATTCCATTAAAATATTAATGAAAATAGTATTAGTAACGAAAACACTTGTGAGGACAATGCCATACATAGCCAATATATGTATTCTGTTACAATCATAAACTTTTTATATTTAGAAAATTGTGTTTTTTATAGCATTTTCCTAACTACCTATCTACTAGCAATACTTTGCACTGAATTTTTGAAACAGGCTTCATATTATTGTCCACTTCTGTGCATTGATAGCTATTGTTTTGAGACGAGCCTCCAAAGTTGAGTGCTCTGTTCTCCAACAACTGTTATAAAAGTATCTTCTTAGATAATATGTCATTGATGAAACACAAAACTATTGGTTTGAAACCGGCAATTAACTTAAATACAAACTAATAATCTGTACATACTCGTAGTACAGTGACATACATTGATCATACAGTACATTTTCGTATGGAAACTGATTGCGAGTGTGAATATTATCTGAACCAATATTCTATTTTTTTTCTTTTCAGTTTGCCAGTGATACCATTCCAGCAGTTAGGTATGGTGTTCCTTGTACGGCGCCTGATTGTTCGATACTCCTGACCCACGTGCCCCCTCCCGTGCCTGTGAGACGCTCTGGCAGAGTGTCTGGACTACCTGTCCGGTAAACCGATGTTCCTGTTGGAAGAGTTAGAGAACCTGTACTGAGCATTCCTCCGGATGTTCGTACCAGGTCGTGCCGGGTAGTCCGCCGTCCAGACAGGCTGTCCTACTAGATTGGATAGGTAAGGTCTACCTTGTATGGCGCCTGTTTATGCGGAGTCTCAGACTCGTTTATATGACTCCTCGGCCCACCAGTGTCTATGAGATGCTCTGGCAGAGTGTCTTGTGTATCGGGTACACTGGTACACTGATGTCCCAGAAAAAAGGTTAGAAACTATATAATGAACCGAATGCTCCGTCCGAGGTTCATACCATGATGGGTGAGAAGGTTATCCATCCAGAGAGGCCGTCATACTAGCACCGGATGGTATGGTAGACCTTGTATGAGGCCTGTTCGTGACTTTTGTCACCCGACCCGCCACCAACGCCTGTGAATGTGATGCTCTGGCAGGGTATCTATTAAGTTAGACCAGGGAGACCATTGCTCAGAGAGGCTGTCTATATAACGTGAGGTACTTTCAAGAGTACCTAGAGGTTTCATTGTTATATTGTATATATGATGTTACTAACAAAATTAAAAAAAAAAAATACTTTGTATTATTGTATTATAAGTATGTAGTAGAAGTATTTAGAAGTAGAAGTAGAATGTAGTAGTAGTATTAAGTATTAATAATAATAATAATAATAATAATAATAATAATAATAATAATAATATTTTATTTGGTAATATAGGCCTCTGGCCCAAAATACAAACATACAAACAATACAATTTTACAATAGAGTGACAAATATTCAATTAATAAATGTGGTTGTAGCATTACAATGGATATTATTAAAGTTACTATAGAATATTAACTTCTAGTTTTCTAGTGTTCATTGCGTGATATAAAAATTTAGTATTAGTAAGTAGTATGAAGAAGAAGAAGACGAAGAAGAAGAAGAAGAAGAAGAAGAAGAAGAAGAAGAAGAAGAAGAAGGATATTGAATGCATATAAATGAAGAAGATCCCGAAAGATAGCATTTATGATACGATACTTCACATTGCTTAACACAAAATATACATAAACAACACATAAAATATACATAAACAACACATAAAATATGCATAAACAACACATAACATATATATATAAACAACACATAACATATGCATAAACAACACATAAAATATGCATAAACAACACATAAAATATACATAAACAACACATAACATATGCATAAACAAACACATAACATATGCATAAACAACACATAAGTATACATAAACAACACATAAAATATACATAAACAACACATAAAATATGCGTAAACAACGCATAACATATGCATAAACAACACATAACATATACATAAACAACACATAACATATGCATAAACAACGCATAACATATACATAAGCAACGCATAACATATACGTAAACAACGCATAACATATGCATAAACAACGCATAACATATACGTAAACAATACATAACATATGCATAAACAACACATAACATATGCATAAACAACGCATAACATATGCATAAACAACACATAACATATGCATAAACAACACATAACATATGCATAAACAACGCATAACATATGCATAAGCAACGCATAACATATACGTAAACAATACATAACATATGCATAAACAACGCATAACATATGCATAAACAACGCATAACATATACGTAAACAATACATAACATATGCATAAACAACGCATAACATATGCATAAACAACACATAAAATATACATAAACAACACATAACATGTGCATAAACAACGCATAACATAACATATACACCAACAACACATAACATATGCATAAACAACGCATAACATATGCATAAACAAACACGTAACATATGCATAAACAACACATTACATATACATAAACAGCACATAACATATGCATTAAACAACACATAACATATGCATAAACAACACATAACATATGCATAAACAACGTATAACATATACATAAGCAACGCATAACATATACGTAAACAACGCATAACATATGCATAAACAACGCATAACATATACGTAAACAATACATAACATATGCATAAACAACACATAACATATGCATAAACAACACATAACATATACATAAACAACACATAACATATGCATAAACAACGCATAACATATGCATAAGCAACGCATAACATATACGTAAACAATACATAACATATGCATAAACAACGCATAACATATGCATAAACAACGCATAACATATACGTAAACAATACATAACATATGCATAAACAACGCATAACATATGCATAAACAACGCATAACATATGCATAAACAACACATAAAATATACATAAACAACACATAACATGTGCATAAACAACGCATAACATAACATATACACCAACAACACATAACATATGCATAAACAACGCATAACATATGCATAAACAAACACGTAACATATGCATAAACAACACATAACATATACATAAACAGCACATAACATATGCATAAACAACACATAACATATGCATAAACAACACATAACATATGCATAAACAACGCATAACATATGCATTAAACAACACATAACATATGCATAAACAAACACGTAACATATGCATAAGCAACACATAAACATATGCATAAACAAACATAAAATATACATAAAACAACACATAAAATATGCATAAAACTCATAACATATGCATAAACAACACATAACATATACATAAACAACACATAAAATATGCATAAACAACACATTACATATGCATAAACAACACATAATTAACATATGCATAAACAACGCATAAAATATACATAAACAACACATAAAATATGCATAAACAACACATAAAAAAATGCATTAATAGGAAATTTGTATATTTACATATAAAGTTTGAAGCATAGGTATTTGATGCATAAAAGTTTGCTAAGAAAGATAATTACACAACATGGAGACATATATAGTCCAAGATACAATTTGTTTTAAGTGTGTAATTTTTGTTGGAATGTGCCAATGGTTGTATGTAGGTATGACAGGATCATACAGTCTAGTTTCATTAGCCCAAGTGAACTAAATCCTATAAACGTCGAATGTTGACACTGTCTCTGGAAAATGTTAAGAGAAAAATCAAATCAAGCACATGTTTTTTTTAAAAAATGGTAAAACGCACATTTTCAAGCCAACAGTTTAGATCATTATTATTAATGACATGTCGTGTCACTATAGTGTTTTTTTCTTATAACATGACTTTCTCTCATGGTCATTAAACTGAAATGTCATTCTCATTACATGACATCAGTGGGCCCCCTGTCAAAGTCGGAATGTGCTGGATCTCATCAACAATTTTGAGATGGATCATCATTATTGTAAGTACAGGTAGTGGCCGACAGCAGCACAGCGCAAAAGAAAGAACAGAATGAGAAAGGTTGATGCTTACAATGGAGACTTATATATGTTCTAAGATTCAATTTGCTTTCTGTTGAATCAAATAATGGAATGTGTCAACATGACAAACATGACACGTCATCCCGTTCTGCCAAAGTCGAATACCCGGGCCTCGGAATGGCAAAGGAGCCTTAACACTATAACAATTCGAGATGGATCATCATTATTGTAAATAAACATAGTGGCTAACAGCAACCCAACCCAAAAGAAAGCAAAACTTGTTTAAACGCAGAACTGGTATAAATCAGATATTAAGGCGTAGTACCACAATTGGAAGAAGGAAGTGTTTCCGTGGGGTAGTCGCATAATGGCGATTATAATTAATCCTCGTTTCTTCTTCTTTAAAAATGCATTTTCCTTATTTTTTCCTTATTTTTTTTATTTGAATGGCATTATTGATGTATTTTTAACATTTTGAAACCATTGCTATGTTTGAATTGTGAATTTAGAAAAAAAATGATGCTTGGAAATTGGGGTATGAATGCATGATTTCGAAAGTCTACTCTTACTTTGTCAACAGTGAACACACTGAACAGAACAAAATCTCTTATATGACACATGACCCCTACTTTTCTCATCATGATTTAGTAGTGCAGAGGTTGACAAACAGTAAAATGTAAGTTTCACTTCTTTCATTTGGGTCTCTTTATTTTTTTATAATTTACTATAGGATAAAAGAACAAAAATCAATGGTGAGGTTATACCTCAACCGATCATACGTGCACTGATGAGTGTGTTTAAACATAGTATTTATCAAATCCTTGCTGAATATGTGTAAAACGAAAGTAGATGAAATTCATTGAAAAAAAACATTCATCAATTTAGGACAACGTTGCTAACAGTAATCAAAAGTAAAGTGAAACTGTTGAAAAACAGTATTAAAGCAAGTAAGACTAGAGCATATGCTTGTAAAGGGTGTAATTATGCCACCATTAGTAGCAGGAACCGGGACAGGGTGTACAACAGCAATTTCAATGACTCGTGTGGCCATAAGTTTAGTGCATTGTAGCAATTAAATAATACATTTATCAATAGACTGAAGTTATATTTCTGTGCCTAGTGTAAAATGTCGTTTAAATGCAATTATATAAACTTACGAAACACTTAATCACTTCGAATACATTTTTGATAAACTTTTCAGTGCAATTAAAAATGAATGTGGTGGGAACCACGGACGTATTGTAATAATCAGATATAAGAAAAAATGAGATCTGCACATATGAATTCTTTAACTTTGGAATATGGCCTGTATTCTGTTCTGTTCTGTTCCGTGAAACGTTATGCCGTTGTTTTTAAACAAGCACGGAGTCTGATTGTTAATGAATATACGTCATAAACGAAACTTATTTATTCATGTACAATAATTGCGCCTGACTCAACGTAATAATTGGTCCGTCTGTGCGTCCGTACATCCGAAAGCTTTTCCGGAGCACACCTCAATTAACGAAACTTGTATACCTTTCAATATTACTAATTTCACCGTTTCAAGAACATTACATCAAAGCCATTCGAAGAACTGGTCAATTTATTATATTCATAAAGTTATAAATTGGAAATGGGACAGAGTATTTCATTCCATACAAAATGCTAGAAGCAACTGTGGTGCTTGTGTATGAACTAATAGATAAGTAATAATGTTAATATTTTTAAGTCCATTTTTCTAAGTACAAATTTCAGACTTTTTTGGTATAACTGGCTAAACAAGTCTCCTTTCTTTAGGAGAAGACTCAGGTTCAATCCCTGACAAAAGTGGCTTGACTATATTAAATGGTGATTTATATATTAACACGAGGTCCATTTCTATGCCATTCACCTGATTTCATTCGTCATTTCTGTTCAAAATTATCATGGACTAAGTCTAGGAAGAATTTGTAGATGAGAACTATGCTTTCCACTAGCCTTCCGATATAAAAAAAAGTTCCCTTGATGACACCCAATGAACCTTAGCTCCTTTATTTGAAATACCCTTGTACCATTTATAATAAATAAGAACTCATTTTGCTTATCAGTGATTGAAGATCTTTCGATATTAGATAATATATAGATGAACGAAAGATAATTTACTGTTTTCCCCATAGTAGTTTGAATTGATAGAAAAAAAATGGCCACAATGCTGCGGAACACCATTGATCTATAGCACAAGCCCGGAATTGTGCATCCAATGACCAACATAATCATAGAATGACAACAGGGAAGTTGTGCTTGTTGAACTTTTCATAAAGATTGAGGTTTGTTAGAAAAGCAAGCGTCGCCGATGATCAATATGAACATTTTACCTACTACTTGTTTATTCAATTTAGCATGTGAAGGTTAGTCCTATATTAAGTGTTTACAGTACTCGTGTACCTTTTAAGCCATTTGATTAATTTAGTAAAATGTTATTAACACTTATTTTGTAACCCTTTTTATTTAAAGTACAAATAACCTTTATGTGTAATGTACTTTCGGTATTCTCTCCACAACGAATAAACTGTTATTAGCATGAATGATGGTTTCGTCATTCTTTCAAGCTATTGTACAAAAGACGTCATTCCCAAATACAGGTGTTTTACTCCCCCGTGTTAAAAAATTAACATAACAATTGTAATTGTTATTTCTTTCATGATGTTCATAGCTGTGTAATATCAAAAAAAACTTGTAAATGGAAGGATGGTTGTGCACTCGGATAACAAATCAGTTGCGTGAGTGCAAAACCTGATAATGATAATGATGATGTTACCACCACTACCACTATCACTACTGCTATAACAACTAAAGTTATTATTACTACAAATACTACTACTACTACTACTACTACTACTACTATTATTATTACTACTACTACTACTGCTACTACTACTGCTTCTACTACTGCTACTACTACTACTACTACTACTACTACTACTACTACTACTACTACTACTATTATTACTACTACTACTACTACTACAATTGCTACTACTGCTACTACTACTGCTACTACTACTGCTGTTACTACTACTTTTATTACTACTACTGTTGTTGCTGCTGATACTACTACTACTACCATTGCTACTACTGCTACTAACACTGCTGCTGCTACTACTACTACTACTACTACTACTACTACTGTTGTTGCTACTGCTACTGCTGTTACTACTACTACAGCTACTGATATTACTACTGCTACTATTGCTACTACTACTACTACTACTACTACTACTACTACTACTACTACTACTACTACTACTTATGCTTCTGCTACTGTTACTACTACTGCTTCTGCTACTGCTACTACTGCTACTATGACTGCTACTCCTGCTGCTACTGCTACTACTATTACTACTACTACTACTACTACTACTGCTACTGCTACTACTAAATCTACTTTAAAATGGATATGACACGCATAAATTTGACCTAACCTGGCATCACAAAGGTTAAGTTTTGTTTAGATATAACATGTACACTTGTGCGCAAACATTTATTTGATTTGACATTTAAAGGGTCCTAGACCATGTACAATTATATACGCTCTCTTGGCATTGCCAAGTCGACCATGTTATAAAGAATGTGTAACTCATTATTTAGCTGTTCAGCTGTATCAAAGTATTTCTTTCCATATCAATGCATAAGATGTTATTTAGTGCTTAAAGTTTGCCCCAGTTGTGTTATCAGAGTAAATTTTAGTTTCACTTGCGAATAAAATTGTAAGATCATATATTTACAATGTAGTATACATTTTTAGCAACTCCAATAAAATCGTGTAACACGCACGCACGCACGCACGCACGCACGCACGCACGCACGAAGGCACTCAGGCACGCACGCACGCACGCACTCACGCACGCACGCACGCACACTTTTTACGCTCATGTTGATAAACTCATGTTGAATTTTGTAAATATAATGAGGGCCTCATTGAAGATAGAATTTATTTAAATGACTTATCACGTTAATAAATTCTTTATTATTAATTATTTCATTCATATTATATTGACCATTGACTTGCACCATAACTTGCAAAACTTGCTTATATCATGCAAGTATTATGTTAGTATGCTAATTATCGTATTTTTTTTTTATAATATTAATGTGTGTGAAAGAATGCTGTCCCATTATTTACTGATTTCACACCAGACAGATTTAAATAATCACAAACAAAACATATAGACTAAACTTAAATGTAAAATAATCGTTACTTGAAGGCTCACACCCAAATCATGTGTCATTAATTCTGATAATGGCTTTAAAGTGGTAATATTTCAATATTTTAAATAGCACACATGGGTACATCTGCAAGTACATTTCATAAATCACCATACATCATCAACCACTCTTTGAAGCGAAGAGAATGCTGGTTTTAAATAAACCAGAAGAGATCTGGTTAAAATACAACCTGAAGGTTTTCTGCAGAAACAACTCTTACGAGGGACAGTCAGAAAGTGTGTGGATGTTTCATAATTCTCTTTTACATTACATTCCAGTACATGTGCAAATACAACAATTCTACGTTAATGATTCAGTAAGAGCGCTCATGAAGAGGAGTATGCGCCAGTTACACATGTCTGGTGTTTTGACTGACTGTTTCCAAAGACAGAAGAACAACGTTGGGTTATAAAATTCTTGCGTAAAGAGTATTGCGATATTTTCTAGAGCCTACTTGAAAAAAAGCTAGACATGAGAAGCCTGCAGTGGCAGTTATCCCAAAAATGTTTTAAAATGTTGAAGTTTTCGATATATGAGAGCTGGGACCGACGATCTCAGTCAGTAGCATGTCGGACTATCAATCCATGGATCGTGAGTCCGAATCCCGTCCAGTCACACTCTCCGTGATGATTGATATACGCCATTGCGGCTCATCATCATTTGTCTCTCACCACTGATTCAAGTGGGAAAGTTATAAGTTACCTGCGAATATGGGGTGTGCTCAAGTACTGGTAAACCATCCAGAATCCAGAAAACTGTGGTTTGGTTAATTTATTATCTGTAATCCCTCAATGGCATAAAAATGACGCTCACTATTCAATCAGTCAATCAACTATTATACGAGAACGGCGAGTAACAGTGCATTAGGTAGCTGGTAAGTCTAGCATTGGCAAAGGAATAGGTTACAAAAAATTAAAATTACCAGTTTGGAATGAACATGTCTGAACATCAATATGCCGATTTAATCGGGAGGGAAGCATGCTTTTGAAACAACATCATTACCAGTGATTAAACGTTGATGCCTCCCTAGACAAAAGCTAAATCAAAAGAGCTAGTGCCTCACAACGCACACCCATCCCCCCACAAACACACAGGCACACACACACACGTTTATAATACTCATTCTGCTGGAAAGGTCATAGAAGTTGTTTTTCTCGGATACACGCGACATTGCACTAACTCCATTCATGCCAAAAAGTAAAAAGAGCTACTGACAAAATACTATTCTGAAATTATGGCTACGAAACTGCGTGAAAAAATAAACCCAAATGACTTCGTCCGAGGCTAACTCATTCTTCTTTATGACAACTACTCTCCCACTCCGCGCCATCTGCAGATGGCGGTTATTGTCACACCCTTCATATAGCCCAGACATTACCCCCCCCCCCCCACACACACACACACACACACACCACACCACCACCACCACCCCCACACCACTCCTGTGACTTCAGACACAGGACTGTTTCATGGTTTACAGAGGAAATACAAACGCTCACAGAGAGATGGAAAAAGTGTACAGATGTTGATGGAGAATACTTAAAAAAAAAAAATCTATGATACTTTCCGAGCAGAAGTCCACACACTTTCTGACCGTCCCTAACATGCTCTGATGTATTTCTGATTTATTTATTGAAACTTTATATTTTTAAAGAAATATGATGTATATGTGATAAAATGCTTGACTGGCTAAATTTTAAAATTGTAAAACAATAATCAGAATAAAACATAGTTTTTTCATTAACAAATTGTGACGCCCACGCATGACAAATTGTATTACTTTATTTCAGTATCACCATGGTTACAGAGTATGCATGTATAAATGTACATAAAACACAATGAAACAATTATGACATTATCATTCCTCATTATTTATTGTATTTTAAAATAGCAGTTTTATCACAGATTCAATTAACTTTTTATCACAAAATTAATGTTTAAATTGACCATAAATAACTATATACGCGATTAAAGCTGAGATACCGGTGTTAATTGCGATGATATGTCAGGTTGAAAAACCTTGATTTTCAAGACTGAAACAACCCACGAATATCACTCCAAATCAGAACTTGGATTAACTAATTAGCGCCGATTTTAAAACAAGGTATCGACACTATCATTATGAAACTATGTACAGATATATATCTACATGTATATATAAAAATGTTATGAATATATACATATGCAATGCTTTATAAGAATTATTAGAAACGATGAGTGACAGGTCACCTTGGTATCACTGCCATACAAGTTTTATATACATGTATCAGCAAAACCACTACAATGTACATGCATCAGCAAAACCACTATTATGTACATATATTAGCAAAATCACTTTAATGTATATGTATCAGCTAAACCACTACACTGTACATGTATCAGCAAAACCACTACGGTGTATCAGCTAAAAGCAAAACCACTACAATGTACATGTATCAGCAAAACCACTACAATGTGCATGTATCAGCAAAACCAGTACAATGTGCATGTATCAGCAAAACCACTATAATGTACATGTATCAGCAAAACCACTACAATGTGCATGTATCAGCAATACAGCTACAGTACACATGTATCAGCAGATTCACTAAAAACCAAAACCACTACAATGTACATGCGTCAGTAAAGCCATTACATTGTTTATGTATCAGCAAAACCACTACAATGTGTATGTATCAGCAAAATCACTTTAATGTACATGTATCGGCAAAACCACTACTATGAAAATGTATCGGCAAAACCACTACAATGTGCATATATCAGCAAAACCACTACAATGTGCATGTATCAGCAAAACCACTACAATGAAAATGTATCAGCAAAACCACTACAATGTACATGTATCAGTAAAATCACTACAATATTAATGTGTCAGCAAAACCTCCTCAATGTAAATGTATCAGCTATAAGCAAAACCACTACAATGTACATGTACCAGCAAAACCAGTACAACGTGCATGTATCAGCCAAACCACTACACTGTACACGTATCAGCAAAGCCACTAAAATGTACATGTATTGACAAAACCACTACAATGTACATGTATCGGCAAAACCACTAAAATGTTCATGTATCAGCAAAACCACTTCAATGTGCATGTATCAGCAATACAGCAACAATGCACATGTATCAGCAGATTCACTAAAATGAACATGTATCAGCAGAAGTACTACAATGTACATGTATCAACTAAACAACTACAATGTACATGCGTCAGTAAAATCACTACAATGTGCATGTATCAGCAGAACCACTTCAATGTACATGTATCAGCAGAACCATTACAATGTAAAGGTATCAACAGATCAACTTCAATGTACATGTATCAGCAAAACCCATAAAATGTACATGTACCAACAAAACCAGTACAACGTGCATGCATCAGTAAAATATCTACAATGTAAATGTATCAACAAAACCACTACAATGTGCATGTATCATCAGATCCACTACAATGTACATGTGTCAGCAATACCTCTACAATGTACATGTATCAGCAAAACACCTACAATGTACATGTGTCAGCAAAACCTCTACAATGTACATGTATCATCAAAATCACTACAATGTACATGTGTCAGCAAAATCTCAACAATGTACATGTATCAGCAGAACCACTACAATATACATGTATCAGCAGAACCACTACAATATACATGTATCAGCTGATCCACTACAATGTACATGTATTAGCAATATCACTACAATGTACATGAATCAGCAATACCACTACATTTTACGTGTATCAGCAGAACCAGTAGAATGTAAGTGTATCAGAAAACCACTACAATGTACATGTATCAGCAAAACCATTACATTGTACATGTAACAGCAATTTCAATACAATGTTCATGTATCAGCAATACCACTACACTGAACGTGTATCAGCAGAACCAGTAAAATGTACGTGTATTAGCAAGACCACTACAATGTACATGTATCAGCAATACCAATACACTGTACGTGTATCAGCAGAACCAGTAAAATGTACGTATATCAGCAATACCACTACAAAGTACAAGTATCAGCAATACTACTACAAAGTACAAGTATCAGCAATACTACTACAATGTATCAGCTATAAGCAAAACCATTACTATGTACATATATCAGCAATACCACTACACTGTACGCGTATCAGCAGAACCAGTAAAATGTACGTGTATCAGCAAAACCACTACAATGTACAAGTATCAGCAATACTACAACAATGTATCAGCTATAAGCAAAACCATTACTATGTACATATATCAGCAATACCACTACATTGTACGTGTATCAGCAGAACCAGTAAAATGTACATGTATCAACAAAACCACTACAATGTACAAGTATCAACAATACTACTACAATGTATCAGCTATAAGCAAAATCATAACTATGTACATGTATAAGCAAAATTACTACAATGTACATGTATCAGCAAAAACAATCAGCACGGTAGCCTATACAGTCGAACTTCGATTGCTCAAACCCGACGGGACTGGACAAAAAGATCGAGTTAAGGGTAGTTCGAGCCAAGTATAATTCAACATCATGTACATATATCGAAATAGGAATTCAGCCAGGATCAGCTAAGTGATTCGAGCTGTAGTTGGTGTTCCAGCCATCCGTGTTTGAGCAAACGAAGTTCTACTATACATAAAAGCACACACACACACACACACACACACACACACACACACACACACTAATTACGTTTATGTTGATAAATTCATGTTGAATTTTGTAAATATAAAGAGAGCCTCATAGAATTTATTTAACTGATTTATCACGTTAATAATTTCTTTATTATTATAATTGTTATTATTAATTTTATTTCATTCATTTTATATTGACCATTGACTTGCACCATTACTTGCAAAACTTGCTTATATCATGTAATTATTATGTAAGTATGCTAATCATCGTACTTTTTTTATAATATAAATGTATGTGAAAGAATGCTGTCCCATTATTTCACACCAGACAGATTTAAATAATTACAAACAAAACATATAGATTAAACTTAAATGTAAAATAATCGTTACTTGAAGGCTCACACCCAAATCATGTGTCATTAATTCTGACAATAACTTCAAAGTGGTAATATTTCTATTTCAAATAGCACACAAGGGTACACCTACAATCAGAACCAGTTAAATGTCTGTGTAACAGCAAAACCACTACAATGTACATGTATAAGCAATATCACTACAATGAACAAGTTTCAGCAATACCACTACACTGTACGTGTATCAGCAGAATCAGTAAAATGTACGTGTATCAGCAAAACCACTACGATGTAATGTATCAGCAATACCACTACACTGTACGTGTATCAGCAGAACCAGTAAAATGTACGTGTATCAGCAAAACCACTGCAATGTACATGTATCATTAATACCACTACAGTGTACGTGTATCAGCAGAATCAGTAAAATGTACGTGTATCAGCAAAACCACTACGATGTAATGTATCAGCAATACCACTACACTGTACGTGTATCAGCAGAACCAGTAAAATGTACGTATATCAGCAATACCACTACGATGTACATGTATCAGTAATACCACTACGATGTACATGTATCAGCAATACCACTACACTGTACGTGTAACAGCAGAACCAGTAAAATGTACGTGTAACAGCAAAACCACTACGATGTACATGTATCAGTAATACCACTACACTGTACGTGTATCAGCAGAACCAGTAAAATGTACATGTATCAGCAAAACCACTACGATGTACATGTATCAGCAATACCACTACACTGTACGTGTATCAGCAGAACCAGTAAAATGTACGTGTATCAGCAAAACCACTACAATGTACATGTATCAGCAATACCACTACACTGTACGTGTATCAGCAGAACCAGTAAAATGTACGTGTATCAGCAAAACCACTACAATGTACATGTATGAGCAATACCACTACACTGTACGTGTATCAGCAGATCCAGTAAAATGTACGTGTATCAGCAAAACCACTACGATGTAATGTATCAGCAAAACCACTACACTGTACGTGTATCAGCAGAACCAGTAAAATGTACGTGTATCAGCAAAACCACTACGATGTAATGTATCAGCAATACCACTACACTGTACGTGTATCAGCAGAACCAGTAAAATGTACGTGTATCAGCAAAACCACTACGATGTAATGTATCAGCAAAACCACTACACTGTACGTGTATCAGCAGAACCAGTAAAATGTACGTGTATCAGCTAAACCACTACGATGTAATGTATCAGCAATACCACTACACTGTACGTGTATCAGCAGAACCAGTAAAATGTACGTGTATCAGCAAAACCACTACGATGTAATGTATCAGCAATACCACTACACTGTACGTGTGTCAGCAGAACCAGTAAAATGTACGTGTATCAGCAAAACCACTACGATGTAATGTATCAGCAAAACCACTACACTGTACGTGTATCAGCAAAACCACTACGATGTAATGTATCAGCAAAACCACTACACTGTACGTGTATCAGCAAAACCACTACACTGTACGTGTATCAGCAAAACCACTACACTGTACGTGTATCAGCAAAACCACTACGATGTAATGTATCAGCAAAACCACTACACTGTACGTGTATCAGCAAAACCACTACGATGTAATGTATCAGCAAAACCACTGCACTGTACGTGTATCAGCAAAACCACTACACTGTACGTGTATCAGCAAAACCACTGCACTGTACGTGTATCAGCAAAACCACTACGGTTTAATGTATCAGCAATACCACTACACTGTACAGTGTATCAGCAGAACCAGTAAAATGACGATGTTATGTATCAGCAATACTACTACAATGTATCAGCTATAAGCAAAACCATGTACATGTAACAGCAAAACCACTACAATGTATATGTATCAGCAAAAACAATCAGCACGTTAGCCTATACAGTAGAACTTCGATGGCTCGAACCCGAGTATTATTCAACATCATGTACATACATCGAAATATGAATTCAGCCAGGATCAGATAAGTGGTTCGAGCAGTAGATGGTGTTCTAGCCATCCGTGTTCGAGCAAACGAAGTTCTACTATACATAAAAGTACTTTACAGGACAAACAATTATTTACAGACTGAGTAAATAATAAAAAATACAACTAAATTTCGACTAAAATTATTTTAAAATCGAATTACTCAAATTTAAGAAATATACATTATATAGGAACTAACGCGCATCTTACAAAATGTATGTATTACACATCGTTTAAGTAGTGCTATAAATTGACATATATTAAATTGAATATTGTGAAAAGTGCAAGTAATATACATGTACGTTGATAATGTCAGGGTAGGCTATGTATTTTGATATGTATCAAAACAGAAACATAGGTTGTGGCTATATTAGTGCATCACCTGTACTGAGCACTTCTTTATCCTTCAGACCCCCGACGGTAATCTCAGTAACACTAAGACAAAAGATTTGTTAAAACATTTTATTTCAAAAGATATATGTTACAATACAATAATATGTAATATTTTGAATACTGTAAGAATGATACACAGACAGAAAAATGATTGGATTGAATGCATGCTTATGTAAATCCTCTCCATGCTTAAAAAGATAAAATGAGGCAGAAAAACGTTTAATGTAATTGGTAATGTTTCAGTACCTAACTAACGTCGTTAACAAATTATGTAGAAAATTAGATTAGAAGAAAAAATAAGTTGTATTTATTACACTATCTTGAAATGAGAGAGAGAGAAAGAGAGAGAGAGAGAGAGAGAGAGAGAGAGAGAGAGAGAGAGAGAGAGAGTTGTTGTAGTTGTATGGTGTTTAGCGTCGCTTTCAACAATTTTTCAGTCATATCGCGACGGTGTCTACTTGAGACAGTATTCTAAGCGCAGTCACACTGGAGTATCATGCCGCAGACACATGGTATGATACCCCAGCCAGTCACATTATACTGACACCGAGCCGACCAGACCTAGAACTCTCCTCTAAATGCTGACCGTCAAGCGAGGAAGCTTCTAGTACCATTTTTTAAAGTCTTTGGTATGACCCGGCCGGGGATTGAACCCACGACCCTCCGCATGCGAGACGGACGCTCTACCACTAAACCACGCCGCGGTCTGAGAGAGAGAAAGAGAGACGGACGGACGGACGGACGGACGGAGAGAGAGAGAGAGAGAGAGAGAGAGAGAGAGAGAGAGAGAGAGAGAGAAACAAATTGTGTAGAAAATTAGAAGAAAAAAATGTTGCATTTATTATATTAAGAGACAGACAGACAGATAGACAGACAGAGAGCGGGATAAAAAGTTATTACTCATGGTTGATGTCAAAGGCATACCGGGGGCGATAGATAGACCGCGGGAAATTAGAAATAGTAAAGGACCAAGATAGATCCTTGAGGAACACCTAATTGTAAAGAGACATGACATGATTGAAAAAAATAGTTGCCTGATTAATCTTCCACTCGGACAATCATAACAGCGAAATATGTGACTTAAACGGCCATATCGACTTCTTGATATAACACTTTTTTGCAAGGTGTATACTCTATTTTATAGCTCAGTTTTAACCGTCTATAAATGTACATAATAAGTGCGTAAATGACCATCTTCATTCATAAACAAGCGTCCACTGCGCTTATTAATGTGTATTAATGTACATACTTGTATTTAAACTTCTATAGGATAGTGTCCTTTTCAAGTGAATGCATATTTTTTAAAAATCGGCCAATTAATGATCGAGCTAGACTGCCGAAACGTGGAAAACGGCGAAAAATATGGGTTGTCGACAGGGAGCGCCGCGGACATTAAACTCGCCAAATATTTGGCCATAAAGCAACATCATATATTGACAAAATGTGTTCCAACAATCACCGAAAGTATCATTAAAATCCAACGACTTTCGAAAATCCATGTGCATGTCCATGACCTACCTTAAAATGTGTATTTGCATACCATCATATCTTGTATTGCATGGTAATCATTTGGATTATTGCGCAATTTATAAAGACTAAAAAAACTAAACACACTAAATGACGGTGATCAAAGATCAGAATCTACAGACAGTGCGCATTCATGTGAACCATACCATGTAGTAAGACATCTCAACATCGGTACATTTTAAAAAGCAATTACTTCATGCTCAAATGATGATACAAGGGCGTCTTATCATTATACTTTAAAAACATGTCAAAATTACCCCGATTAAGACCTTATCGATATGTTGATAATTTGTAATATCTTTAGACGACCATTATTTTAAACAGTTTATTTCAATATTACAGTGACAAAATCAATATTTACAAAATATATAAAAAAATATTCAAGATCATAACATTCTTATATAGAGAAAAATCTTATTCAGTGACAAAAGTTGTTTTAAAACTATTTATTTTATATCGATTGCGAAACAAGTTCTTGCAACTTAGACAAATCACACTTGTAGATACAGTACATATGTGGATAAAGTGTCTTACTCAAGGACACTGTCATGCTCAAGAACACTACACATATCCGTGGCGGATATTCGTATTTCGTCTTCCGGTGTTTAAAGAGGTCTGATATTATTTTCGAACTTAGCAGCGAGTAAAACTGCACATTTATATCAAACAACATATAATATGAATATTCTGTTTACTAACTTATAATCTTCCTGGCTGGAACCAGTACTAAGCATTTTAGGAAATGTGCCTTGCTCAAGAACATCACACGTAGCCGTAGTGGAGGTAATGTTCACAAATTCAAAGGTTAGAGAGTTATTGTGATATTTATATCTAATAAGACAATGAGAAAACGAGCTTGTAACATAATACAGGAACATTCCTATACTTTTTTTCAAGCCAAACAGGAATCCCGTCTCAATGACAGTTGATGACCTGGAAATAACGCATGTAAACTGTGTTTACTTCCGACATTAATGGGTAACATATGTAAATATCAAACGTTTTATTCCTTATCAATTAATGCTGTTTGTTTAATTTCTAATGCCATTAATAAACAATGTTATGGTGCAAACTAATTCATAAATGACAAAGACACAATATTATATATTTTATAATCAATTATTTGTAATCATAATGCAGTGGTAGTTAAGCAGTTGACGGTCCACCTTGCACGCGGGAGGTTGTGGGCTTAATCGGCGGACCATACCATACACATTATAAATGATACCAGCCAAGCTTCCGAATAGGTCGTATGCCCCCCCCCCCCCCACCCCTCCCCCACTTCGTCTTTCGATATAATGTGAAACTAACACTAACCGTCTCAGCCTCCAATATTGAAGAGTTTTATGTTTAACTATCACAGGGAGACTACGCGTTGCCTTGTAATTCTATTGTCAAACGGTGTTATTTTAATTTTGCAATAAAACCATAAAATAGCCATAAAAATCTTAATGATAATCATACTATGATTAATATAGATGTATAGTTTATATTTTAATCAAAGTTTTATTTTAGGAAAAATGATAATTATATATTTAATCTTGAATATTTACGACGAAAAGGTTGAAAAACGAACGAATATGAAACTAATCCTTACTACTGCTTGAGTGACAACCAAAGTTATACGAACTCAATAACCTGAGTTTAAGATATGTATTAGATAGCAGACTCATGGTTTGGATGTTGGGTTCACCGGCTCTTTCTGTGCTTTGGAACACGTTAAATTAATTTTGAACATTTGGAATATGATCATAAGACGACAGAACACGACATAATGCTCAATCTAGTTTATCCATGTTTTGGTAAGTCGTAAAAACTGCAAATATCTGTCTTAAGTTTTAATTTGTTCTACGAATGGGGATTTAATCTCCGGTTATATATATGGTATATCCAATGTTACTGGTGGATGAATGTCTCAGCATGGATCTGAGTAGAACCAACATCCTTCCACAGTTAATTGCAAACTTTCTCACTTAAAGTTTTTTTGGGCGGGCGGGATTCGAACCTACGATCTTAGCAGTGAGAGGAAAGTTATCTTGAGACGGCGACTTAGACCGTTCGGTCATTGAGGACCATATTTATTAGTACGAACGGCGCTGAACACGAATATAAATATGACAAATGGCATGACACAGCGTTATTCACTGAGCTGTTTAAATAGAGTAATGTTGTTCAAATTATATTTCACTCGTTATATCTTTGTGTTAGATACCAGTAATTTTTATTTCAAAATAAAGGTGTTTTCACTGTTTCGGGTAAGTGAACACATCCGTCGCTAATAACTTAGACGTAATAAATTGTATGCATGACTTGTAGAAATTCACATTTCGAAAACTAAGTTTGTTCGGAAGGCTTATAATTTAAGGAAACATTTACTATATTGATTGTAAGTATTTTACGTTAATAAGATTTTCTTAACGTATATTTTATAATGTTTATTTATGAATTTGTTATAACTGTTACAGTAATGACCATGTATTTAATAAAAAAATAATTTGAAAAGTTTTTTTTCTTCTGAAAACACCAACAGCAACAGCAGCAACAACAACAACAAATAACAAGTTTGTTCATTATCTCTGAATGTACACTGTTTCGATACTTGAAAAGCAAGTATAATGTATGAAATTTATTACCAGCTATCGGTACCATTCCTATTTCAAACAACTCTGTGTTTCAGCTTCTATTACGTTCTTAGTTATGTCAGTATTGCTGTTCCTTCACGTCTCACCACACAGTTGAATTTCGTTGTTTGTTCTATATGAAATAAGGTGTTTTTCCACGGTAAATAAATTATATATGGAATCATTTTTAAAGTATTTTCTTTTCATAGAAAGAATGTATTCGCATATAAAAATGCACAGTGACTGGTAGGTTGACTAGCTGTTTTTTTTAAAAGACAGTGGAGTGACACTCTAAGAATTTTTTTTAAAAAAAAAGAACGACTCAAATGCTCATAAAAACATGCATATGCTAAAATCCTATAAAAGTCACTTTTTAGCACCAGTGATGACTTATTGCAGCGTGTGCTATGTCAGCTTTTACTCTACTCATCTATATCAAGAGACGGCAACCACTATGAACCATTCTGAAAAAATTTAAAACCAAATTACATAGGATTTTTAACACGACGTGCATAGTAAGTGAAACCCAAATATGTACACGTAAATTTTACATAATAGTTCAGACCAGATTTTCATCAATTTCCGAAGAATAAAGTTTATTTATTTTACGTATGTTACATATATACTGGATTAACACTACTATGTTCTGTTTCGTATTTATACAGCACCGATACAGGTCGGAGGTGAATACCTATTTTAGTTTCTAAAAATGACATTTTTAAAACACTTCTCAGTTAGGCTTAAGTATCTGTGTAACACATTTCCTGAAGTATCATACGTTTCTAGCGAATTGGTCAGTTAGAGTTTGATTCGATTCAATAACAAAAGCAACAAAGTGTATTTTTAATGTGCTTATTACTTGTCAAGTCAATGATAAATTGTTATCTAAGGTTATTCCATTGATGGCTAATGAATTCTTAATTGTTTATTTGAGATATTAATTCTTCGTTGCATTAACTATAGTTGCATGCATCCAAATACATTGTTTTATCTCTTAAAACGTTTTTACATATAAAAGTTTGTGTTGTATGTTTGTTCAGAATATATTTTCAAATTGTAATAGACAATTTCAAAGCCTCAATTGATACTGTGCATGATAGACACATGCTGTGTTATCTATCTTCGACAACATTGTTTATTTGCAATTTATGACAGTCGAAAGTCCTTTCCTGCGAAAATTGGGTGTTTTTAACGTTATTCACAATGGATATTATTACCTAATGCTCAAAATAATAAGTAATTTGTCATGTTTGACTATATTTTTATATAGTTTTTGGCATAACCGAGTCAGGGGTGAAACAGTTCTCGGAGAGGCGGGCAATAGTTTTGACTATTTCATCTTCTATCTCCTTCTCCCACCCATGAACAAGCTGTTACTTGCGCAATACGCTGCGCAAAAAATCAAGGGTAAACAAAAACAACAACAACAAAAAAAAAACAACACGGAATCCGGTGAATTTGCCGGTACTCTGAATTAATTCAAAATAAAGATTAAACATTCAAAGAAATTCAACGGTTGATACCAAAATGTAGCATCAAAATGAGACAATCAGATTAGTAAATACAAAACCACAAAAATAAAAACAAATGCAACTTGACATTTATATACAATGGGAAAAATAGTTAAATAATTCACAAGATCGAAGTAATGTTAAAAACAACTCAGGAAAACATAAATGAACAAAGCGTTTCGGGACAACATGAAGATGGACTACAAGTTACAAATACGTCCTTTTAAGTAGTTCAGGCAAATCAGCTTTCTTTTCTTTTTTCTTACAACTATGCGAAAACCATGCTTTAATTTTTTTTTTAACTTTTGAAAATATCGAGGAGGAAACTGCCTTCTTCCACCTCATTGTAGCTACGGCCCTGCAACAGAATAAAAAAATGATTAAGCATGGGGCACAAAAACGCACATTAAAGTATAAAACTAGTCTTACCACATCTGAAAATACTTTACTTAAACTTATCTACTTTATTTCGATTATAAATTTATGAAACACAATATTATAACAACTTAAACAAATTACAGTGACACTCGAAGTCTTCCTGGGTAGAACCAGTAGTAATGCACTGTACATGCATAATGCATATGTACAGTACAAATGCATTATATAAATAATATTAGGCCAAGATCTATATTATTTACAATTATTTACAAAATGTTAAAACTGAGATAAAGTATTTCTAATATTGACCATAGGTCCAAAAGGAGTATAAAAAGAGAAAAATAGAAAACTGAATTGGAAAAAGGAACACAAATACAAGTTTATATGAAATGTTCTGAAAACAGTTTGATCTGTTATCGTACATCAGAATTGGTGTAACCTGATTAACAACACTCTCTCGGATGCAATGAAAGGTTTATGGGGGTGGGGGGAGTGGGGATAGTAAAGAAGACACATTTTAGCATTTGGTTGCAATATTCTTCAAAACACATTTATGCTTAAAAAGACAACTGGTATGCAAGACTAAGAAATAATTGTAGTAATTTAAAACATGATCTTTACATCTAACATGCATCTGTACACTTTGAGTGGAAGATGCAGAACATAACTTTTTTAAATACATTCTCTTTGTACAACAAATTAAACACAAGGTTGTTCTATCCGTTAAATGTCAAAAAGCTGTTATATGGATCAGACGATCATTCATATAAGGAAAACATAAACTTCTTTGAAAGTGTGTGTGTGTGTGTGTGTGTGATTTATAAGCATGCATATATAATGTAATATGTCTTTACATGGTATCAAAATATGTATAAACTATATGTTTAAACTATTCATATGCATATATATATATACTTGCATGCATACACATACCACATATACACACTCAGCAGGGTTCGACATTATGTTGCTAAGGTATCCCACAGGAACTCCTACTATTTAAATCTTGGTGCCCTCCTGAAAATAAGGGGTATATGAACTTGTTCAGTATCATTGTATGACACATATAGTGAATTGTACCTTTGATTCATTTTAACATATGATGTTTGAAGTTTTCGATCACTTAAAAATCGCTGGTAATTATATCGCTACAATATGTAAGTTGACACAAAATACTTGCATAGAATGTTTAAAGAAATATAATACGATAATTTTCTAACAAAAGTCCATGCTTATTTTCTTCATAATTTACAGTAGACCAAATTGAATGTGACCCAAAAAGGTCTTGTACATGTACATTGAAAGATAGCTTTCTTTTTTCTTCTTTCTGTCGATACAGCATACGCTCAGTAATGATCATCACGGCAGATGGGGGTGGTGGCAACATGCATAGATCAAGTAAATCTATACAAATCCGCTACAAAAAGTAAAACAACTTACAAAAAAGTATGGGTTTGCTTTTTGTAAAATACACAGGTCTAAGACTTGCACCCGTTAATTGTTCCCAAGGACACAGTCTCATATGGAAGGGAATATTATTATAGGATTATTCATTGCAAGAAGTAGGGTTTCAAGAATTAATATAACGTGGGATCTTCTATACTGAAAACCGTAGTTTGAGGCAATCTTTAAAGATCGCATGTTTCAGTTCAATTGGGTACATATAATTGTCCTTGTAAATAGAGCCAAAACCGTGACGTTGTTGGAAGGTTGGCTAAAAAAGGTCTTCCAGCAACTCCCGTACGTGGTTCTGAATTTTTCAACGCTTGCAAAACAACCTGGTCGCAGTTACCTGCACCATTTTTAATCTGTGAATTTCATTCTGGACACGTGGGCTTCCAATTCTATCATGGGTCTTACTATACTACAAGCCAGGCACATGGTATATTATGAGCAAACATGGAAGCATATTATTCTACTGGAAAGTATATGATGGTTGTTACCATGTGAATGTCCAAGGAAAGTAAGTTGCAATTGCAATCTGCGTCACTGTGTATATTCTTATACAAGACACAGTCCTCTGCAAGAGCCGTACAGAGAATCTGACGTTGTCTATAAGTACGAGCGGATAAGAACCTGGCCCAGAACTGAGCCCTGGAGGAACTTATGGGAGCACCGGACACTGTCTGTGGTCTCACCATCAAGGACAACTTTTTGGTACTATTATAAAGAAATGATGTTTTATATGTATTGATTGCTCCTTTGAAGCCCAATTTGTAAAATACTTGTCTGTAGAGAACTTTATCGAAGGCTTTCGCCAAATCCTTTTTGATCACGTCAGTCCGCCTATGGCTTATGGAATAAGGGGAGTTCGATCGCATGGCATGATGATGTCACATATATATCATGTCAAATTAAATATTCCATGATAATCTAATAAAAGGAAGTAAGTTGCAGTAGAATAAATACACATTCATTACCTTTAGGACAGATTCCATAACAATGTCAAGTGGACCTAACAGTCGCTTACAAAATATATAGTTCCACGGCCTTCAACGATAACATCATTAGACCACACACGACGTACAGATCTACAAATGCATATTTTATCAACTCTGAACTTAAAGTTACACGGCCTTCAACGATAACATCATTAGACCACACACGACGTACAGATAAACAAATGCATATTTTATCAACTCTGAACTTTAGAATTTCGTACGAAAAACATATGCCATCCAGGAACGTTCCCTTTTTGCATTATATTTGCAAATTTTAGAAAGAATACTTTCTGTTAGACTTTCAAAAGGTCGATTGTCAAAAATGTAAGCGGCACACTAAATTGATTTTCCGAATTTGTTCATAATTATAAATTTTACAATAAGAAGTCCGTAAAACTTATCGTCGTTAGTGAAATGGTGTCTAGGCTTTATTGTAAATTTGTCTGTTCAGAGTTTCAAATCATCCTGTCTGGTATTGGTATTATGTCCCGCCATTCTAAACATGAAGGTTAAAGTTACCTCTGTCTGTTTGTTCATCCGTGTTTCGTCTGCCTGAGTTTAAAAATCCATTTCCGATCAATAACTTCTAAATGGTTCTATGTTTTTAGTTAATATTTCGTGTGTACGTATATATGGAATTATGACATTTTTATTTAATTTGAAAAGAAGCTTGGCACTCTTGATAACATTATAAAGTTTAGCTTTAATGCAAAAAATATATTGGACACACTCATTTAGCTTAATTGTTATACATCACATATATCTTGGAGTCGAACATCCGTCATGGATTTATGTAAACAGGAAAATGAACAATGTAAAACAACATATTTTTGTACCTGTATCATAAAATGATCATTCAACCAGTTTTATGTTCTATCGCATTCTATGAACGCGTGCCTACTTCTTGTGTGTTAATATCATTAAAATTGTTTACTAGGGTTCCTCCGTGGCCGAGTAGTCTAAGGCGCCGTCTCAAGACCGCTTACCTCTCACTGCTAAGGTTGTAGGTTTGAGTTCCGCTCGCTCAAAAAACATTTATGAGAAAGATTGCCAGTTACTTGTGGAAGGATTGTGGTTCTACTCAGTCCGACTCAGTCTGTGATCCTCCTCCACCAGTAGAAATGGATATGCCATATATAACTTGAAATGTGTTAAAAATGGCGTTAAAACCCAACAAAAATGTTTACTACTGCGTATAAAGTGCTTCAGTGCGACTATAGTGTCTATAGGTTCTCATTCGTTCAAAGTATCTTTTATCTTATTGAGAGAACTTGTGGCCAGACCCTTTTGCCTATAATTGTATTTGGTATTATGCATAACATATATTGTAATATGTGTTTATATGACAATATCATATGTTTCAGTTAAACAAACATTTCTGTTTAGATGCTTGTCGTCCTTGTATTTAGGTTTATCCTGTCATCAGCCATTATTAGACATAATAAAGAGGTGACCGAATAAATTTATGTTTATTTGGCAGATAACCAAATACACTTCTATTAAGAGTTTAGTTCTGGATCAATCCCTTGTTTGATCAAAACGTTACTTACTTAATAGACTGATCTTGCAAGGAAGAAATCTCCATTGTTTCACTCGTGATCGTATACTGAGGGCAAAACTCAATATACATTAAGAAGGTAGATTTGCACTATACACTCGATAAGTTTGATTATATAAATAGTTAGAAATATGATATTTTTGTGTATCTTATAAAAATAAAATAAAAATGTTATGTACATGTGTATAAATTGGAGACGCTTAGTTATTTATTATCCAATATTTCTTCTGCTGACTTCAATGTTTATTGGAATATAAAATATAAATACTTTTGTTCTGAAATGTTACATATTGATATATTTCTAAAAATAAGTTGTATCGTTTCTGTAATACTATGCATATTGAAAAATAACGAATGAACTAAAGAACGTTTAATATTTGTGCAATGATTTGTTTGTGAGTATACTTTAATATAGATAACAACAGTTTTGGCAAATTGTATATATTTATATATGAAATAAGAATAAATGTATTATTCTCTATTAAGCTGATTATCAGGTTATCTTGATTTTGCTTAACGGAAATTATACACAATATTTAAGATACAAGTTCAATTTTGGAATGCACTTACTTATCATCTATGATAAAATGTGTTAATGCTATATACAACGTGCACATTTATGTATGTGCGTGTGTGCGTACGTGCGTGTGAAAACCCTTTATATTTGATTATTTTAGTATTTAATAAATTGTCACAGATGAATACATACATATGGTATATGATGCATTTCAAATATCTATAAAAATACATCAAATACATGTATTAAAATGCAACCTAATTTTTCATATATTGCGGTATTTATAATTCAAATTTGCAAATACATACTTTTCGAAAATAATTTAATAAGTTTTATTGTGTACTAGTATTTAGTTTACACGTATATGTGACACTTTTACGAAGCGTACGTAGTTTGATATGTGTTTCTATAATTGATTTCTTTATATATTTCTTAGATGTATCCAATTTGACACAAAGAAGCATACGAACACGCTTCAATGAGGATGTGGTCATTCCACAAATTGGTACTTGTCACAGCATTACTTGGATTCTGCAGCACATCTGTCCAAGGAATAGGTACTCCACATTTTTTCATTATTTTGATATGTTTTTTTCTGCAATTGTGTTTCTTAAATATGTCAGCGATATTTTACTTGCTACAAACGTATTCCAAACTTCTATTTTTGATTTGCACTATTTTTATATATGTTAGAAGTATTATGAAATTTTGTACGATTGTACTACTTTTTACCGGCTAAGATATTGTTCTAGTTTCCCTTTCCTAGACCGATTGCATTGGCTAAAGAAGTAGGTCAACATCAATTGACGCTCATGCTATTCTATGTGAAATGAAAAGTTCAATAAGATATTTTAATGGCTGAGAAAGTAGGACAACATTTTATATATATTATTAGTACCGGTAGGGTATACACTATTTCTTTATATCCTGGTTACGTAACAGGCGATACTGACCTTGTATTTGAATTTGTACCAATGGACTATTTCTTTTAAAATGAACAATGGTTTTATGTTATCGTCTTTACTTGTTTTTATTTATATTTTTTATATTTTTTTTTAGAAAAAGTCCCCCAGAGAGTGGACAGTAATCTGATAAGCTTACTTTTTACTAATTTGTTTTAGATTGGAAGAAAGCTCCATGTTTATATGAACTGCTCTCAATTGCGCTTCCTGGGTATAAACAGTACCAGGTAGTGTTTCTGTGAGAAGCGTCGGATCAAACTTGGTATCAAATCCCAACCTCTGGCTTAAAATACAGATACATGAAATAATGTAAACCCTCAACTCAATCTCACTGAATACATATCATACTGTATAACACTATTGATCACTTCATTGTATCATATTTTGAAGGGAGGCAACTACATCAAAAACATTCATTCTTTTTTACGATGGTTATTTCCAATACAGATTTTTGTTTTTCAAAATAAAATTAGAATATAGTTATTATAAAATTTAAACAAGTTCGATAGTTTTCTTTTCCTCCTTTTATTGGGCAGTAGCACATTTTAATTATTAGCTATTCACTTTGATATAGATCATTACAGAAAATGTGGGATTACATCTAAGAACAAAAGACTACGCCTTGCATAACACATGTCAAAAGCGTTTCCTTACATTATTTCAAACAGCACTGGTGATGACGTAAGCCAAGTTAAATCTGAATTTGCTTTTCAATTATTCAGCTAACTTAGAACTATTGGATTGATGGTCATATTGTGTTCGTGAAATAACACGGCAAGACGAATTTCTTTCATAGGTACATCTTAAATAGAATCAAAACTATCAAGAACGGTTAATCCCCAGACTGACTAACATTGATTGAAAAACACGAATTACGTCATTTCAGTAAACGTACATTCTCGCTGTGATAGTGTGTATATTGACACTGAGTAATGTTAACTTTTATAAGATATGTGTATATTTAGTTTCAGCTGTGTTGTGCTACTTTCCAAATATTGTATTGAATATTGGACATTATATATTAATCATGTTGATTGGTGAGTTACACTGGCCATTCCGTTATATAAAATTTCATTGGTCTAAAAGAGTATAAATAGTAGATTTTAAATAGTAATTAGGCAGCCAATTGTGAAATATGGATATGAACAACGTAGTAAAATAATTTAGGGTTGATGTTGGATTTGGAAATTTGGGCTGAGTGCAACTTATATTTTTTATTTTATAATGTTATAAAGATGACAACTGTGAAGTACATATCAAATTGTTTCTATGTTATTATTCATTGTTCCATGCAAGTGAAACAGAATGAATATTACCGAGTTTGTGTTATTAATCAGTTTTTATACACTTGCATTGCAAACATAAAGCTTGAATATTATTTGACATTTAGCAATATTGATCGATTTTGAATGCGATTTTAACCATTTTATTGGACGAAATATTTCTTTTAGGTATAGTACCACCATTGCAAAACGGAAGTGCTTCCGTGGGGTAGTTGCATAATGGCGGTTATAAATAATCCTCGTTTCTTCGTCTTTAAAAATGCATTTTCCTTATTTTAATGCTCATTTTTTTATTTGAATGGCATTATTGATGTATTTTGAACATTTTGATAGCATTGTCATGTTTGAATTGTGAATTTAGAAAAAAAAATGATGCTTGGAAATTGGGGTATGAATACATGATTTCGGAAGTCTACTTTCACTTTGTCACCAGTGTACACAGTGAGCAGAAAAAAATCTCTTATATGATATATGACCCCTTCATTTCTCATCATATTTTGATAGTGCAGAGGTTGACAAACAGTAAAATATAAGTTTCACTTCTTTAATTTGGTATTCTCTATGAATGACAAGCCTTCGAACTTTTATTATATACTATATAATAAAGAACAAAAATCAATGGTGGGTTTGCACCTGTAATCTTTACCAATTTGTAGTTTAGGTATTTTGAAACATATCATTAGTATACATAACTTAAAGTAACACCTGATAAATAAACATTATTGTACACCCATAAAGCGTAGACTTTCCGTAGTGTGTGTGAATCTAACGTGATACTGGTTATAATATGCACACTCTACCAATGAAATTGCAAAAAAATCGAAAATTGTTACATAAAACAACTCATTTCTTTGTCAGCTGGGTTAGTTTTGCGAAAGGTAATGAACATAAAACATGGGATCTAGTCTTACAAGTTTGAACGGATTATTTCTAGTCAGTCTAATTTATTGTTTTGAAAATGATTTAGAATATAATTAAATAGCGCAACTGATGACAGTTCTATATTTGTATTTTATTTAGACTAGTGTACTTACCCTCAGCTACGTGTACTGTAGACTGTTTACACGTACATGTGAAAATAAGCGACGGCATACAACAACTGTGAATTAAATTATCATTATATTACGGTGTTATGGTTTAATCAGAGAACCAATTACATATCATCTTCCTGATTTTAATGAAAATTCTAAACCGCGGTCCAATCTAACGACCACTGACCCAGAACTTGCTATAGTAATACTATTATTTCAGGGCATATGTGTATATAAAATTGACTTGGTTCATTGTTCGCAGAAAGAATGCAACATGAATCCGAAACTATCTCAAAGATCATTTCTGAGCGTAGCTTTTAGAAAACTAATCATTTATCACACACATAAAAGAAAATGGCGGATATTGAATAGCTGAAATAAGTAACATATTATAAACACCGTGTTCAGTAAAATTTAGCGTTATATATTCTTATGAAGCAACATTTTGTTTTAACAATAATTGAAAACCAGAGCTTAGTACCCCTCGTATGTTTGAGTGATTATGGTAGCGAGAATGCATGCAAAACGCTTCCAAGACACTCTAACAGAGAGGAAAAAGTAATTATGACTGAATCAGGAGACAGTAATGTTAACTTGTGTATTATTATTATATATATACTTGGTATATCGTCAGGGAGGTTGAACTGTCTTTGAAATATAACGTTTTATTTTCTTTGAAATTATACAGAAAATCATCTTGGAAACTGGACAGTGAACTATTATTTTACATTTGAACTTTCTAAACAAAAGTTCTAAAATAATAGTTACTGTAATAAAATAAAATACTAACCTGTCTTATGTATATAAACCGCTAATATATTACATACTATCCGTGTGCTTATATAATGTTCCGGGCCGCATCTAACACAAACTTTATAAAAAATCCACTTTACCATATTTCACTACTTTAAATATTTTAGCTTAAAATAATAATCTTGGTTCACATAAGTAATCATAATCAATAAATTAGTAATACATCGACTGCTGCTTGCAGGCATGAGAATAATACTACCTGCATGCAGTCACACAGTATAAAGTGTATAGAATATATGAACTAGATGTTTTCTTTCAAACGACACTAATCGGTAATTAGGTATGGATCAATTAATCCGTGCCACAATACATCGGGGAGTGAGCCAGCACGCATTTCTTCGCATTCGTGAAAAAATGTATTCACATTTCTGCGCTCGGGAATAGTGTACATTCAATTCTGCACCATTAATCTCAATATTTAATATAAAATGCAAAGTAACAAAATGTAAATAATATCATGTAACAGTTAAGTTACAGTAAAGTCCATCCATGTTGGTGAATTATAACAGTTTAATGTATTATTAACGTTAAACGGTTCATCTCTATCTGAACTCTAGTTGCATAGGCATTATAACATCATAATGATATCGTTATATTCGTCAAATTATGGCAACATAATTATTCGTGGTTCATTGTTATATTTGCATAAAATGAAGTTAAATCAGGAATACACTCAATTTGAAGATTTGTTTTCAATCAATCATGCAAATTTGCATAACTATTGGACGCACATCAAGCTCAAAACCAACGTTTGCATATCAACTACGCAATTTTTGTACGGCATCTGTTGGAATAAGTTCCGTCCAGAAAAAGGTAAACATGACGTCATCGTTTAATGTAAAACAAATGATATTGTAACACATTTAATACAGTTTGCTTCTGGTATCTCTTTTAATAGAGATTTTCAGTATTATTTAAATTTTCGTAAAAATCGACATGTTTTATATAAATTTCTCTGCAGCAGTATTTGATTTCAATGGAAAATGTCTGTAGCACATGCATACTATCAATTACAAACGTATTAAAACATTGAAATGAATTTAAATTTATTTAACCTGTATGTACACGGGTGCCAAAAACCGTACATGTATGTTAAACATGTTTTAACCACTGTTTTTTTTCTGTTGTTTAGGTTGCTCTGCAGACAACGACTGTGTTGAACAAAACTATGTCTGTAGTGAAACAGGTGAATGCGTTTGTGAAGAAGGTTTTAAAAAAGGTGGCCGTTCTCTTTCTGATGATGTCTGTTGGGGTAAAGTGTTTACATGTTCTTTATTAAAATTATCACACATTTTATTTTGTTGAAGCTGTTCGCCAGGCATGCTGTATACAACCATGTGGCCATATTATCCAAGTTAAAGCACTGTCGTCCAATGGCCAATTGCCCTTGAAATATCAGGTCGTGGGTTAGAACTTAGCTCTGTCAAAAATAATTTGTGAGAAAGTTTGCCAGTTACTTTCAGACATTTTTTTCTGAGCTCTCCCTTAACCATTAAAAACCTGGCATTCTATATTTAGCCCTTCTATCCCCTAATCGTTAGGAGCAAATCTCATCGAGTGAAGTTACCTACTGATGGACATGGATTATTAAAAGCCATGTTTCTGTAATACAAACACAAACTAGATATCAAAACGATGTTACTAAAGCAGGATATAAAGCTAGTTATTAAAGCTGAAAACAACATATTATTGGAAGTGATTGTCTATTACGGTTTTGACTTTATTTTTAACTGATTATACATTGTTCAGAATCTACCTAGAATACTCTATGTTTTAGCAAATAGACTGAAATTTTAATCGACTAATTATGGAATATTAACCTGTATGCATTATTTGGTTGGAGCGTTCAAATTGTAAATATTTCTGTACTGATTTATTTTCTGTATTGTACTCAACAGTTGCTTTTTATTGTTATTGTGTAGTGATATGATCATAAATATTCATAATGCTGTTCGATAACTTCGATAGAATGTAAAAAGGAAGATGATTGCGTGGATTTGGGATACGTTACAAACAAACGTGACATACATTGTATTGGAAGGAAATGTGAATGTAAAGATGGGTACGAGATCGTAGGACCATCTTATGGAAACAGAACGTGCACAAAACAGGTAACATTCTTGTTTCTAGTGTGTGTGTCTAAGTGTAGATATATTTATGTCAGACCAATAGTTTGGCATTAATTTTTATTCTATAACCATAATATATATTAAGTCTAAAACTATTTCACTCTTGTCATTTCGATTAAGAGCAATCACAAACACATTATTGGAATTAATTCTTGGATAGTGAGATGTATAAAACTGTATTATCACATTTTGTCTTATATAAAACAGGATAATATTCCATTTTCAATTTCACCGATGAAAGCCAAATCTACAAAATATAATTCACTAAACTGCCACAACAAAATCTTATTTATTATTCTAATTAGTGTGATATTGTTTTATTTGTGTTTTTAACATAATATTAGAGAAATAAGCAATAAACTCATTGTGGCTATCTGTGCAATCTCTTGTGAATACAAGTTTATGAGTTCAGCCAATCACACTTAAGGAGATTTAACAATTTGACATATTTACTCGAGATGATACTGGTGCATGTAACGATATCATGTATAGCAATAATACGCCTTTATTATATTACCACGTTATTTGTTTACCAAAGACTGGGCCGAAGTAAGTAAATAGTTTACCGAGATGATGCGATTTAAAATATCAAGATTGTGTAGTAATTCAAAGTAGTCACATTATAATTCACCAAGTACTGTGCCGAGATGGGTGAATTTATTGGATCAGTATATTAACCCTATACAGTTAATAAAGTATTAATAGGCTATAATACAAATTTATCGCATAAATCACATTTTGTATTCGCTAAGGTTTGTACCGAGGTTGCTAATACGAACGCTGATGTTTCTGGAAAAAGTTTGATGAGCGGCGCTACCCGAAATTATACATGTGCTGAAGGCTATACCTTAGATGGGGATGAAAATCCTCGTGTATGTCGAAGTTCTGGTGATTGGACAGGGAATGGAAGCTATGACTGTTTATTAAGTAAGTCTTCCAATGATTATATATGATATGTTTTATTTTTAAAATGAGCCACTACTTACATACCTTGTGTATATAATACTTGGAAATCAAATCAAATCAAATTTTAATGGCAATGTCGGCATATATTTTCCTTTGACCAATTACAATGTTGTTTTTTTTTAATAAATATGGCCTAAACACAAATCATAAAAATCATACACACACAAATACTAAGCTATTATAGTATACTAAAAAACAATTACATTATATGGAGATTTTCCAAGTTCGTACTATAGCAATTTAATTATTAAATAGTATTGGCTCGTTCTAGTGCTAGTTTTCTTTTGTTAAAAGCTTCATACTTATATATATTTTCCAATTCTTAAAATAATTTTCTTATTTTTATTTAACGTAATATTTAGATTTTTTTTGATCGTTCGCCAAGATGAACTATTAATGTATCATATTCTAATGCTATGATATTTTGCAAATCATTGTTACAATGACATTTTGATTCAACGACGTTCATGGGGCACAATTTATATAGACTATTTTATCTTTTTATATTGTTAACATTTCCAAACTTAATTTCAAAATCATGAGAACTTAATCTAAGAAACATAAATTGTTTTCTAACGACATCCGGATATCTTCAAAAATAAACTGTTTTTGGAACTTTCGAAAATATTAACACTCTTCTGGACCCATTTAGCGATTGCAAATGAAATAGATCAAACAAATCAAACTTATTCACATAAAAACAACATAACATGGTTTATATTGTAGCTATGCGCACTCGCCCTAGTCTGGTCTGTACTTTTATATTTGGTTGTTCACAAATACTCATTTCCATATATATATATCATACATGATAGTGAATGTGCATCTGAAAATATCACAAAAATCGGAATTTCCGCATGGTTGATACCAAATTTATTGGTTTGGCTGATGCCTTGATGATGTGCCTATGGTTTGCATTGTAACTAGGCGGGCTCGCCGTAGTCTGGTCTGTACATTTACGATTGGTTATATCCAAGTTGAATATATTCATATAATTTTATATAACATCTGTTTTTACAAATAGTAACAAAAAAAAGTTTGCTATATTTGGCTTAATAGTGCTCAGACTTATTAAAAAAATTGTTAGACGTTGGGCCAAATACCTTTAAGCGAGGCAAAAATATTCCATATATTGTGTTGAAAATCCATATCAGTATGACTATGCTCTTGAGGAAGTTAATGTTTACATTTACACATGCATCCAACGACATCTGTACAGCGGCTAATACAATGACATCTGCAATCGCATCAATCTTTCCATCCAACATAATATTTGTTGAAAAAAAAACAACAGCCATGTCTTATGTTTTAGAAATTCAAATCCTTTTTAAAGTATGATGTTATCTGTACGGATTCTAGAGTTAGTGATTGATTTTGGTATTATTTGTAAAATGTGTTTAAGAATATTTAAGACTTTGGGATTTCTAATTTACGTTAATTTTCTTATCCTGTACGAAAGTACAAAACATAAACATAAGCACGTTTATTTGTGTCATTTTCTTTAAATATCAATTGAGAGGTAAAAAATAGCATTTGAAGCGCCATCTCGAATTTCGACCTTTTAGAAATGTTTTGCCAGCCTAATTGTGTACACTGTGTTGATCCACGACTTGGAAAATTATATGTCAACATAAAATACCATCATATATAAGGGAAATCAAATATTCTTGAAGGGACCGGGGGTTCATTAAACATAATGTCAACAAAGCATGGCGATGATTGCTAAGGCAGTCGTTCTTGCATAGTCTTCTTTGGAAATCCTGTTAGTATTAATTAACGAATCAATGATTGAAATGAATGAATGGATGAAAGTTTTTATTTGAAGAGGGTAGCTCAATTAGTTCGAAACTAATCTTACTTGGGGCCCTTCTAAAGATACATTTACATGTTATTTACAAATAAAAAAGCAAAACAAAATAACATAATGAAAATATAACAAGCAAATTGATTGTACATGAGAAGTGCTAACGACATGTATATTATTTGTTTAGATCTTTTAAGCAATCCTAAGAAAGTCTCTTTAATATAAAAATTATATATCTAAAATTAACCATGAAAGTAAATGAATGCACAATATAGGTAATAACAATATAACAAACAGAACTTAAGTTTTTTATGAGTTTCCATTTTTCAAACACCGTCCATTTAAAGTATTTAAAGATGATTGTATATTTTTTTTGTATAACAGCTTTGATATACTTATGTCAAATATTGTTGTATCACCTGTATACATATCTGTATTTGATACAATTCCCTCAAGACTGAGAGGGCGATCATTTATAAATAACAAAAACAAGAGAGGTCCTAATATAGAGCCGTCCGGTACTCCACACACAACAGTTTGCTCAACAGATACTTTCCAACAGATGTCTTTGAACATAACGTTTTACTTGGAGATTGAACACTCTTTGAAATATAACGTTTTACTTGGAGATTGAACACTCTTCGAATTATAACATTTTACTTGGAGATTGAACACTCTTTGAAATTATACATACTATCTATCATCTTGGAGACAAACTGTGAAATATTAGTTTACAGTTGAACTTTCTGAGCAAAAGTTCTAAAATAATAGTAATAAAGTAAATACTATCATGTCTTATGTATATGAACCGCTAATATATAACATTCTATCCGTGTGCATATATATTGTTCAGTGTCATATCTAACACAAACTTTATAATTTAAATTCTACTTGACCATATTTCACTACTTTATATCCTTTAGCTTAAAATAGGAATCTTGACTCTAATTAGTAAGTATAGTCAATTATTGTTTAATACATCGACTGCTGCTTGCAGGCAAGTGATTTATTATACCTGCATGCAGTTAAAAAGTATATAGTGTATAAAATATAAAAACTGGATGTTCTGTTCCAAACGACACTAATCGGTCATTAGGTATGGATCAATTTATCCATTTCACAATACCTCGGGGAGTGAGCCAGGCACGCACTTCTTCACACCTGTGAAAAACATGTTTTCACATTCAAGTCTGCACCATCAATCTCAAGATACGGCACTCGTAAATAAAAAGCAAAGTAACAACATGTAAATAATATCATGTAACAGTTAAGTTACAGTAAAGTCCATCCATGTTGGTGAATTATAACAGTTTACTGTATTATTAACATTAAACGGTTCATCTCTATCAAATTATGGCAACATAATTATTCAAGGTACATTGTTATATTTGCATAAAATGAAGTTAAATCAGGAATACACTCAACTTGAAGATTTGTTCTCAATTAATCTTGCAAATTTGCATAACTATTGGACGCACATCAAGCTCAAAACCAACGTTTGCATATCAACTACGCAATTTTTGTACGGCATCTGTTGGAATAAGTTCCGTCCAGAAAAAGGTAAACATGACGTCATCGTTTAATGTAAAACAAATGATATTGTAACATATTTAATACTAGTTTGCTTCTGGTATCTCTTTTAATAGAGATTTTCAGTATTATTTAAATTTTCGTAAAAATCGACATGTTTTATGTAAATTTCTCTGCAGCAGTATTTGATTTCAATGGAAAAATGTCTGTAGCACATGCATAATATCAATTACAAACGTATTAAAACATTGAAATGAATTTAAATTTATTTAACCTGACGAGAGAATCCTCACTTTGTTTTATAATCCCAGAATATTTTGTTTCCACGGGTGCCGTATCATATGTTAACGGGTGCCGAATTAAATGTACATTGTACTCGGGTGCCAAAAACCGTACATGTATGTTAAACATGTTTTAACCAATGTTTTTTTCTGTTTTGTTAGGTTGTTCTGCAGACAACGACTGTGTTGAACAAAACTATCTCTGTAGTGAAAACGGTAAATGCGTTTGTGAAGAAGGTTTTAAAAAAGGTGGCCGTTCTCTTTCTGATGATGTCTGTTGGGGTAAAGTGTTTACATGTTCTTTATTAAAATTATTACACATTTTATTTTGTTGAAGCTGTTCACCAGGCATGCTGCATACAACCATGTGGCCAAGTCATCCAAGTTAAAGCACTGTCGTCCAATGGCCAATTGCCCTTGAAATATCAGGTCGTGGGTTAGAACCTAGCTCTGTCAAAAATAATTTGTGAGAAAGTTTGCCAGTTACTTTCAGACATTTTTTTCTGAGCTCTCCCTTAACCATTGAAACCTGGCATTCTATATTTAGCCCTTCTATCCCCTAATCGTTAGGAGCAAATCTCATCGAGTGAAGTTACCTACTGATGGACATGGATTATTAAAAGCCATGTTTCTGTAATACAAACTAGATATCAAAACGATGTTATTAAAGCAGGATATAAAGCTAGTTATTAAAGCTGAAAACAACATATTATTGGAAGTGATTGTCTATTACGGTTTTGACTTTATTTTTAACTGATTATACATTGTTCAGAATCTACATAAAATAATCTATGCTTTAGCAAATAGACTGAAATTTTAATCGACTAATTGTGGAATATTAACCTGTATGCATTATTTGGTTGGAGCGTTCAAATTTTATACATTTCTGTACTGATTTATTTTCTGTATTGTACTCAACAGTTGCTTTTTATTGTTATTGTGTAGTGATTTGATCATAAATATTCATAATGCTGTTCGATAACTTCGATAGAATGTAAGAAGGATGATGATTGCGTGAATTTGGGATACGTTACAAACAAACGTGACATACATTGTATTGGAAGGAAATGTGAATGTAAAGATGGGTACGAGATCGTAGGACCATCTTATGGAAATAGAACGTGCACAAAACAGGTAACATTCTTGTTTCTAGTGTATGTGTCATCTACTAAGTGTAGATATATTTATGTCAGACCAGTAGTTTTTCATTAATTTTTATTCTATAACCATAATATATATTTAGTCTGAAACTATTTCACTCTTGTCGATTCGATTAAGAGCAATCACAAACACATTATTGGAATTAATTCTTGGATAGTGAGATGTATAAAACTGTATTATCATATTTTGTCTTATATAAAACAGGATAATATTCCATTTTCAATTTCACCGATAAAAGCCAAATCTACAAAATATAATTTGCTAAACTGTCACAACAAAATCTTATTTATTATTCTAATTAGTGTGATATTGTTTTATTTGTGTTTTTAACATAATATTAGAGAAATAAGGAATAAACTCATTGTGGCTATCTGTGCAATCTCTTGTGAATACAAGTTTATTAGTTCAGCCAATCACACTTAAGGAGATTTAACAATTTGACATATTTACTCGAGATGATACTGGTGCATGTAACGATATCATGTATAGCAATAATACGCCTTTATTATATTACCACGTTATTTGTTTACCAAAGACTGGGCCGAAGTAGGTAAATAGTTTACCGAGATGATGCGATTTAAAATATCAAGTGAGTAGTAATTCAAAGTAGTCACATTATAATTCACCAAGTACTGTGCCGAGATAGGTGAATATATTGGATCAGTATATTAACCCTAAACTGTTAATAAAGTATTAATACAAATTTATCGCATCAATCACATTTTGTATTCGCTAAGGTTTGTACCGAGGTTGCTAATACGAACGCTGATGTTTCTGGAAAAAGTTTGATGAGCGGCGCTACCCGAAATTATACATGTGCTGAAGGCTATACCTTAGATGGGGATGAAAATCCTCGTGTATGTCGAAGTTCTGGTGATTGGACAGGGAATGGAAGCTATGACTGTTTATTAAGTAAGTCGTTTATTAAGTAAGTCTTCCAATGATTATATATGATATGTTTTATTTTTAAAATGAGCCACTACTTACATACTTTGTGTATATAATACTTGGAAATCAAATCAAATCAAATTTTAATGGCAATGTCGGCAAATATTTTCCTTTGACAAATTATAATGTGTTTTTTTTTAATAAATATGGCCTAAACACAAATGATAAAAATCATACACACAAAAATACTAAGCTATTATAGTATAAGAAAAAAATTACATTATATGGAGATTTTCCAAGTTCGTACTATAGCAATTTAATTATTAAATAGTATTGGCTCGTTCTAGTGCTAGTTTTCTTTTGTTAAAAGCTTCATACTAATACATATTTTCCAATTCTTAAAATAATTTTTCTTATTTTTATTTAACGTAATATTTAAAAATTTCTTGATCGTGGGCCAAGATGAACTATTAATGTATCTTATTCTAATGCTATGATATTTTGCACATCATTGTTACAATGACATTTTGATATAACAACGTTCATGGGGCACAATTTATATAGACTATTTTATTTTTTTATATTGTTAACATTTCCAAACTCAATTTCAAAATCATGAGAACTTTAATCTAAGAAACATAAATTGTTTTCTAACGACATCCAGATATCTTCAAATATAAACTGTTTTTGGAAATTCCGAAAATATCAACACTCTTCTGGACCAATTTAGCGATTGCAAATGAAATAGATAAAAAAAATCAAACTTATTCACATAAAAACAACATAACATGCTTTATATTGTAGCTACGTGCACTCGCCCTAGTCTGGTCTGTACTTTTATGTTTGGTTGTTCACAAATACTCATTTCCATATATATATATCATACATGATAGTGAATGTGCATCTGAAAGTATCACAAAAATCGGAATTTTCGTTTTTGTGATCTCAGTTGTCTCCCTATATGTACATATGTATATTATATAAGGCATGGTTGATACCAAATGTATTGGTTTGGCTGATGCCTTGATAATGTGCCTATGGTTTGCATTGTAGCTAGGCGGGCTCGCCGTAGTCTGGTCTGTACATTTACGATTGGTTATATCCAATTGAATATATTCATATAATTTTACATAACATTTGTTTTTACAAATAGTAACAAAAAAAAGTTTGCTATATTTGGCTTAATAGTGCTCAGACTTATTAAAAAAATTGTTAGAGATTGGGCCATATACCTTTAAGCGAGGCAAAAATAGTCCATATATTGTGTTGAAAATTCATATCAGTATGACTATGCTCTTGAGGAAGTTAATGATTACATTTACACATGCATCCAACGACATCTGTACAGCGGCTAATACAATGACATCTGCAATCTCATCCATCTTTCCATCTCACATAATATTTGTTTAAAAAAAAGACAACCATGTCTTATGTTTTAAATATTAAAACCCTTTTTAAATAATGCTGTTATCTGTACGGATTCTAGAGTTAGTGATTGATTTTGGTATTATTTGTAAAATGTGTTTAAGAATATTTAAGACTTTGGGATTTCTAATTTACGTTAACTTTCTTATCCTGTACGAAAGTACAAAACATAAACATAAGCACATTTATTTGTGTCATTTTCTTTAAATATCAATTGAAAGGTACAAAATAGCATTTGTGGCGCCCTTTTACAAATGTTTTGCTAGCCTAATTGTGCACACTGTGTTGATCCACATCTTGGAAAATTATATGTCAACATAAAATACCATCATATATAAGGGAAATCAAATATTCTTGAAGGGACCGGAGGTTCATTAAACATAATGTCAACATAGCATGGCGATGATTGCTAAGGCAGTCGTTCTTGCATAGTCTTCTTCGGAAATCCGTTAGTATTAATTAATGAATCAATGATTGAAATGAATGAATGGATGAAAGTTTTTATTTGAAGAGGGTAGCTCAATTAGTTCCAAACTTATCTTTCTTGGGGCACTTCTAAAGATACATTACATACTATTTACAAATAAAAAAGCAAAACAAAATAACATAATGAAAACATTGCAAGCAAATTGATTGTACATGAGAAGTGCTAACGACATGTATATTATTTGTTTAGATCTTTTAAGCAATTCCTAAGAAAGTCTCTTTAATATAAAAATTATATATCTAAAATTAACCATGAAAGTCAATGAATGCACAATATAGGTAATAACAATATAACAAACAGAACTTAAGTTTTTTATGTGTTTCCATTTTTCAAAATTCCGTCCATTTAAAGTATTTAAAGATGATTGTATATTTTTTTTGTATAACAGCTTTGATATATTTATGTCAAATATTGTTGTATCACCTGTATACATATCTGTATTTGATACAATTCCCTCAAGACTGAGAGGGCGATCATTTATAAATAACAAAAAAACAAGAGAGGTCCTAATATAGAGTCTCCCGATTCTCCACACACAACAGTTTGCTCAACAGATATTTTCCAACAGATGTCTTTGAATATAACGTTTTACTTGGAGATTGAACACTCTTTGAAATATAACGTTTTACTTGGAGATTGAACACTCTTCGAATTATAACACTTTACTTGGAGATTGAACACTCTTTGAAATTATACATACTATCTATCATCTTGGAGACAAACTGTGAAATATTATTTTTACAGATGAACTTTCTGAGCAAAAGTTCTAAAATAATAGTAATAAAGTAAAAACCATCATGTCTTATGTATATGAACCGCTAATATATAACATTCTATCCGTGTGCATATATATTGTTCAGTGTCATATCTAACACAAACTTTATAATTTTAATTCTACTTGACCATATTTCACTACTTTATATCCTTTAGCTTAAAATAGGAATCTTGACTCTAATTAGTAAGCATAGTCAATTATTGTTTAATACATCGACTGCTGCTTGCAGGCAAGTGATTTATTATACCTGCATGCAGTCCAGAAAAAGGTAAACATGACGTCATCGTTTAATGTAAAACAAATGATATTGTAACACATTTAATACAGTTTGCTTCTGGTATCTCTTTTAATAGATATTTTCAGTATTTTTTTAATTTTCGTAAAAATCGACATGTTTTATGTAAATTTCTCTGCAGCAGTATGTGATTTCAATGGAAAAATGTCTGTAGCACATGCATAATATCAATAACAAACGTATTAAAACATTGAAATGAATTTAAATTTATTTAACCTGACGAGAGAATCCTCACTTTGTTTTATAATCTCAGAATATTTTGTTTCCACGGGTCCCGTGTCATATGTTAACGGGTGCCGAATTGAATGTACATTGTACACGGGTGCCAAATACCGTACATGTATGTTAAACATGTCTTAACCAATGTTTTTTTCTGTTTCTTTAGGTTGCTCTGCAGACAACGACTGTGTTGAACAAAACTATGTCTGTAGTGAAAACGGTAATTGCGTTTGTGAAGAAGGTTTTAAAAAAGGTGGCCGTTCTCTTTCTGATGATGTCTGTTGGGGTAAAGTGTTTACATGTTCTTTATTAAAATTATCACACATTTTATTTTGTTGAAGCTGTTTGCCAGGCATGCTGCATACAACCATGTGGCCAAGTCATCCAAGTTAAAGCACTGTCGTCCAATGGCCAATTGCCCTTGTAATATCAGGTCGTGGGTTAGAACCTAGCTCTGTCAAAAATAATTTGTGAGAAAGTTTACCAGTTACTTACAGACACTTTTTTCTGAGCTCTCCCTTAACCATTAAAACCTGGCATTCTATATTTAGCCTTCTATCCCCTAATCGTTAGGAGCAAATCTCATCGAGTGAAGTTACCTACTGATGGACATGGATTATTAAAAGCCATGTTTCTGTAATACAAACACAAACTAGATATCAAAACGATGTTACTAAAGCAGGATATAAAGCTAGTTATTAAAGATGAAAACTAAATACTATTGGAAGTGATTGCCTATTACGGTTTTGACTTTTTTAACTGATTATACATTGTTCAGAATCTACCTAGAATACTCTATGTTTTAGCAAATGGATTGAAATTTTAATCGACCAATTGTGGAACATGTAAGCGTTATTTGGCTGGAGCGTTCAAATTGTAAATATTTCTGTATTGTTTCATTTTCTGTATTGTACTCAACAGTTGCTTTTTATTGTTATTGTGTAGTGATTTGATCATAAATATTCATAATGTTGTTCGATAACTTCGATAGAATGTAAAAAGGAAGATGATTGCGTGAATTTGGGATACGTTACAAACAAATATGACATAACATGTAAAGGAAGGAAATGTGAATGTAAAGATGGGTACGAGATCGTAGGACCATCTTATGGAAGTAGAACGTGCACAAAACAGGTAACGTTCTTGTTTCTATTGTGTGTGTTATCTACTAAGTACAAATATATTTATGTCAGATCAATAGTTTTTCATTAATCTTTATTTAAAAAACCTTAATATATATTTAGTCTGAAACTATTTCTCTCTAGTCAATTCGATTAAGAGCAGTCACAATCACATTATTGGAATTAATTCTTGGGTTGTGAGATGTATAAAACTGTATTATCATATACTGTCTAATATAAAACAGGATAGAATTCAATTTTCAATTTCACCACTGAAAGCCAAATCTAATTTTAGGAAGTTATTTGAGCAAGTTGTTCCAATCAAAGTTTCCTAGGTCCTCTTCTACCAACAACATATAACCTGCAATGATAAAAATAGATAACTCATATCCCGTTTTCTACCCCATCATTACAATTAAACAACGATAACATAATGACCCTCATTTCTGAAATATATATTTGGTTTGTTAAACACATACATAATATCACATGCTTGTGAGCACTTAAAAAGTTCGTGCAAAGTGAGCTTGCTGAATTTTGCTATGTTATTGTTCTCTCTGTTTGGAGAAATAAAGAACGGCAATATATATGTTTTCCAACTATAAATCATTACAACCACTAAGAACAAATTGTACACTGAAATGACGGGGTTAATAAGAAAGAAAAGGCGGCCAGGAGAAGCAGGCAGGGGTAAAGTCTGAGTAATCATATTACACATGTAAGTTCATATTTCATGAATGTTCAGCCTACGATATTTATATCTTATTATATATTATTAATGCACAAAGTCCATTGTAAGACGTAATGTGTCTTTACGTAATGTTCTTTTATTACAAAATATACATTCGCTAAACTGCCACAACAAAATCTTATCTATTATTCTAATTCAGCGATTTTGTATTAATTGTGTTTTTTAACATACTATTAAAGAAGTAAGGAATACACTCACTGTGGCTATCTGTACAATCTCTCGTGAATACTAGTATATTAATTCAGCCAATCACACTAAAGGAGATTTAATAATTTGACATATTTACCCGAGATGTTACTGGTGCATGTAACGATATTATATTATCACGTTATGTGTTTACCAAAGACTTGGCAGAAGCAGGTAAATAGTTCACAGAGATGATGCGGTTTATCATACCAAGTTACACATTGTGTAGTAATAAACAAATAGCATCTACTATCTTAATCAACCATACATCAACATTATTACAAATTTCAGAGAATATAAATCTCATCAACCCATTGCTATTCAAATTGTTTGTGACTTTTAAAAATCTGCACTGAAAGACACCATTATAATAACAATTACGAAAGTTAAGCAGAGTAAATCCAAGTTATAGTGAAGTTAACAACGCAGATATAATACATCTGCATACATAGATGGCATCGTTTCCAAATACCCGACTGATAACTTCTGAAGCTTAACCAAACAGATAATAAAAGCGGCGGTCATAATAAACACATACTCACAACTGGTTGGCTTTATCTTAGTATTACTGTATTACTGTTAAACAGACCATAACTTCTTTTTTCAAGATTTGAATTAATTTTTGTGAAACAAAAAACTTTTTTTTAAAATACGCGGTGTGGTCTAGTGGTAGAGCGTCCGCCTCGTATGCGGAAGATCGTTGGTTCAGTCCCCGGCCGGGTCATACCAAATACTTTAAAAATGGTACTAGAAGCTTCCTCGTTTGACGCTCAGCATTTAGAGGAGAGTTTTAGGTCTGGTCAGCCCGGTGTCAGTATAATGTGACTGGGTGGGTGATTGTTGAAATCGACGCTAAACACCATACACCATTAAAATACGCACTTAAACTTAAAACTAGCAATTTCAAAAGTTCTCTACTATAAGTCATATTTTACAATACGTAGTATGGTTTAAATTATGTATTGGAATAATATTTTCTGGCATAGAGACAAAATATTCACTTCAGGCTAATAACCTCATCTGCTCTAGTTCAATAGTGGATGGACTAGGTATGGTTTGACTGACTTTAAAAAAAGTGAGTACTTCACCATCATAATCAGACTGATAATTGAACTGATTGGGACATATAATAAACATTTCAATGCTTTATCTGATCGCCAGTATACATATTATCATTCTCGGTGTAAATTTCAAAAATCTTGATTTAAAGGACAAAACTTGAAATTACAAATAAATTAACATGCACATTACCTTAGAATACTATGGTTTTCTTGCCCAGGCACTTCTGAAAGTTGTTTGCGGATATTGGTGTGCTTGAGTACTTGCTCGATGGTGATGGTACTGGTGTTGTTGTTATTTTAAATTAAATGAGGCTGCTAGTTTTTTTTTATAAATACACATAGATTCTCAACACTAGTGTGTATGGTTACATACTCTTACATGTATTGTCTGATGATTGCATAAAATGTCGTTTCTTAAGCAAGAGAATATTATTTATAATTCTAGTTTTTAAAGAAGTTTAGCTTTCATAAATGAACAAAAATGATATAACTGCAGTAGTTAAATGAGTTGGTTTAATTGATAAGTAAAATGACTGAGATATTTTTTAAAGGATGTGTATATACTTAAACCAAATTGAAAAATACAAAAAAGTCAGTTTTGATGAAAATATAAGTTACAACCGTTTTGCAGCAATCCTTCTATATGTCATTTTACTGATGAATATGGACTTATGACCGTGTGTGTTATTGTCAGTCACTTCAATTATTAATTATTGTATTCTATTTTGTTTGATAATGTTAAACTTAAACCCAAAATTACACTGATGTGCAAGGCACGCTATAAGTGCAAGCATTTACATCAAGATTGAAGATACTAATTAGTTTGAACTTTTGATAGATGACACTTTCAAAGATTCGCATACAGCAGGCTAAAAATAGAATTGTTAACATATTTTATGGGCATTTAGTTACATCTATGCATGAAGTATACTGATAAATCATGACGATGAGCGGAATTAATTCTAAAGATACAAACTTTAAAAAGAGATGAGTTTTTACTTCTGAAGGGGGGGGGGGGGGGGGGGGAGTCTACTTTGAATAGGCAAGGTGTACGGTCATGCAGAATTAAGTCAGTAAACATTATGGAGACCAGCTGTTTAGATGGGTTTTAGATGGTTGGGTGTTGTAGAAATGTAAATTGAGTTTCATGGTTGATTATGATAATGTTGGTGTTTAAGTAGGAACTGAAACTAAAATGGGAGCGTACTTTGAGCCGTATTTTGAATTAAGGTCGTGGGGTCAATCCTCGGCCGGGTCATACCAAAGACTTTAAAAATGGTAGTAGAAGCTTCCTTGCTTGACGCTCAGCATTTAGAGGAGAGTTCTAGGTCTGGTCGGCCCGGTGTCAGTATAATGTGACTGGGTGGGGTATCACACCATTTGTCTGCGGCATAATACTCCAGTGTGACAGCGCTTAGAATACTGTCTCGATATGACTGAAAAATTGTTGAAAGCGACGCTAAATACCAAACAACAACAACAACAACATCAGTAAAAATATGATTGACTAAAAGGCGAGGTCATATGCGCAAAATACTACATTCTAATATTCACTAGCAAATTTAACTTACATCGGCTAAATACTTTTAGAGGTGTAAAGCTGACAAGATTGATCGGACACCCATGATAATATGCACATATAGACATAGTACTGCTACTGCCTAACACATGTTTGCTATATTGGTTGAAAAGTTAATGAGGAATAGAGCTGTGAAAAAACGTATGATATACGTACATATACTTATCATTAAGTAATTGAAGGGCAGTAACGGTGCCAAAAGTCCATTAAACGGAATAGGACGACGATACACACAGCTAGATTTCATATTGATACGCGCTAATTTGATAAACATCGGTTGAAAAGTTAATGAGAAATAGAACTGACAAAAAGTTTTGACATATTAACCATGTGACTGACTGAAACAAGGGTCACTTCATATGTCCCAGTTAACAATTTACGGAGGCATAACTATGGCTAAAGGTGAAACGACGATCAGATTCATCATAACCTCTCTTAATATATCGGTAAAATTATTTTTGTCGAAACATTTGTCAGGAACTAAAAACTGATACGGTCGTGAAATATTGACGAAAATATGTATAATGATTCAATGAATAAGTTACGCCACGAATGCAAAAAGAAATCGGTAAACTTTTGGGAATAAGTGTGAATCAATTATGGTAATATTAAAACTAAATTTAATGCTTTCAATGCATGCACCAGATTAACTCCATGTAGCTATAAAAATATTGTATCTAAATTAATTACAATAAAAATTATGTATTCATTAAGGATTGTACCTATGGAGGGTATTATACGTCATAATTCAGATTGCTTAAATACATATTTTAACTTACTTATCTCCAATTTACATTCACAAAAGTGGCAACTTCTAACTTCTATGTGCGTAAACTACAAATTACATTCACTTAAATACAAACTGCTAGCTTTTACATATGTCAATTTGTGCAAAAAAAAGTATTATTCTTTTACCAAAGAATATTTAATGTGAAAAAGGCTATTTTTTAGTTTGTTAACCATGGTTATTTCTGTTATTCTATATATCATAACCTTTAGAGCCACCTAACATCTGAATTTGTCTAATTGCCACATTATGACGTCTTTTTATTTCTCAACAAAACCCAACTACTGCATCCTTTCAAAGTAGCGTAATTATCGGCCATCATTCGGTTTTATGTTAAACTGACTTGTTGACTTTGTCAATGAAAATAAAGTTTGTAAAGTAAGCAACACAGAAACACATGAACCTTTTGTATTGCATTAAAATAAATGTTGCTGATAGGTAGGGCTCTCTCCATCAATCCACAGGTCACAATATAGAACAACTATAGAGCGGCTCAATAGCGGATTCAGGAAGAACATAATATCCTGGGCACGCTCCCTACAATATAGCAAGTAAAGTTAAAAAGATTGAAAATTTGGTGCTAGTACATAGCACGCTCCCTTTAATTGATTATTTCCTCCCCAAAAGCACGACTTACCCGCCCGCCCAGATAACACATGTTGAACTATTAATGCGCCGCAGATGCTTACATAACCATTGACATAAGCGTAGGAGTGGAGGAGGACCTATGTCTAGCTTTGAGGGAGACTGGCTTAAAGTTTCATCAACAAAAAAGAATAACATCAATTATTTTACCAAAACAATCTTAAGGTTAATAGTTTGCAAAAGGCATGTCACTGTGTGATTTTTAACATGATTTATGAATCCCGATGTAAGAAGTAAAAGTAAAATAATTGATTTCTATACCATACATTAAAACAAACATAGGGTTGTTTAATCGATGACTTTTTTTGTTATTGGATCAGGTAAAGGGATTCCAAACACAGATACATGTGATCGCGTTTTTGCGCGGCGTGGTACAGAGATGGATTATCTTGTATTTTGGCTGAAAGTGTTGCTTTGGATATAACGTTTGTTTACAAAATATGGTGAATGTTTAGAATCAAAATGAGTTGCTATTGTTTTAATTATTAATTTTACATCGATTGTGAAACAAGTTTTTAAAACTTCGATAAATCAAGCTCGAGGTCTTCCTGGGTAGAACCAGTAAATTAAGTTTGCGGATAAAGTCTCTTGCTCAAGGACACACCACATAGCCGTGGTGGAGGATCGAATCTACGGCCCCAGATCTTTAATCCGATGCTCTACCACTGTACGACGCGCTCAACTTTAGTTCTAAAGTCACTTGAAACAGCTGCAAGCTTACTTTGCAAAAAATCGTTTAATTAATTAAAAACACTGTTCACCAAACAAACGTTATCATTAGAGATTTCCAGGAAGTGTATCAACCCAGATATTTGCATATTGAATGAGCATACGTTTGTAGTGGTCAAAAGGTTTTTGGATCGCTTGGACACAACGTTTGAATCAGATGCACAAATATCGATTTATACCATTATTTTTTTAATTATTAATTTATTCTACTATCATCTTTTTTTATAATTTTGTCATCTTTGTTCAGTTTTCTTATGAAAATTAAAAGAACAAATACATTTACAACTAGTCATTGCGTATTGTGACATCTCGATGAAGATAAATTTGCATAAGCGTTATCGAGCTTATTTCAGGTCAATTTTACTTTGTACCTTTATATCCACATATATAATAAATATATGTAAAACAAAGAAGAAGAAATATTTTATACCCGTATAAAAATAACTGTTCACTGTAACCTAAAGCTATTTTTTGTCCACGGTGTTACCGATAGGTGATGTCATCAGGGGAAACTCATTGGATTTTGACAACATCAAACGGCTTACTTAGATGTTTTCCTTTTTTCTTACCGTAGGGAGCAGTCGTTTTTCAAAGTATCGGTGTTTTAGCCACCATGCAACTAAATTCAGACGTGTCAGCATTACTAACTTGTAAATTCTAAGTTTTATATTCCAAGTTTCAAATTCTAAGTTTCATATTATGACTTTCTCTAAGTTTTACATTATTTCATGTTGCATTCTTTTAAATGATGATGAAATAAGTAACACACACTTATGAACAAATATGACATTTAAATGAATGCAATTTTAATTAAAAGTTGCAATATAAAAAATACACACATTGAAGAAAGAAATTAGCATTTGAGTACATGTTATTCTTAATTGTCCAGTTGCAACATACAATTTACACACATGGTAATAAAAATGGTAATTCAAATGAATGCAATTTGTAATAACCAAGTTAAAAAATACTTTTAAGCAATTTGAATTACGGCGGATAAGACCCTCCATATGTACCGAGATTGACAAATATAGCAGATCATCATATTCGCTGGAGATTATGCAGGTAACCATGTCTAGCTTGTATTGCAATATTCCGTATCTATTAAATTCATCATTATGTTTTCATCAAAGAAAACTGTATATGCCATATATAACCTGAAATGTGTTGAAAATGGCGTTAAACACAATTAAAATATGTTTTCATAAAGGAATGTACCGAGGTAGATGCAACCAACGCTACTGTCACTGGAAAAAGCTTTGTAAGTGGCGCTATACGGACCTATGCATGTGACCCTGGCTACGTTTTAGATGGGGATACCAATCCTCGTGAATGTCAAGCATCGAATGTTTGGACCGGCACCGGAAGCTATGACTGTTTTCCACGAGGTAGGTAGATACACACCATTGTGCATGACTAAATATTTATTACATTCTTTACGATAAATCATATACGTTGATGGAGCGATGGGTTCAGTGACGTTAAAAACTATTTAGGCACTGTTGTTAATGACAGCTTACCTCTCGCAGTTAAGGTTGTCGGTTCGAGTCCAGCTCGATCAAAAAAATTGTATACGAGATAGTTTACCTGTAACTGTGGTATTACTCAGATTTATTTTGAGATTTTTCTCCAGCAATTATAATGGATACTTGTTATCAAACTATCTTATAATATTATAAAATAATGGAAAGTATAAATATTCAATATCAATTCTGAAGCCGAAACACAAAGAGATTAAGGTGACTTGGGTCGACTATACTATGGCCGATACTAGTTTGATTAGTTTGAACTAATTGACTTGTGTGCACAATCATCGCAAATCTAAGGATTATAAGATTATTTTACAGTGTTTTATTTAACGCGTATAATATATTTCCATATTGTACAAAACACTGTAAAATGATCTTTTTATTGTATGCTTCAATTTTAAAAAAAATGTAAAAAAGTAAAGAAAAGTCAAGATCGTTTTTAATAAATACACCGTGACTTCAAAGCGGCAGACGAAGGACGTTACAGTGACAGCTATTCGGAATATCGTCATGCGAAAAATATTGTCGGCTGTTTGTTTTTATAGTTGAAATTTCTACTAAATGTATCATCTTTTGTTTTATCGCCATCTTGAACTTTGAACAATATAACATTATTTGATCCAATAAGCTTCCGCATATTGTACGGTCACGTGATAACATCTGGAGTAGGTGATTGGTTATACACTTACATGTATAGAATAATAATTGCGGTTATTCGTTGTGGCTTATATAGTTGTACTGGTAGAATAATGTTGGACTGCTGCATTTGTACTTGCATTTCATCGGCAGATAAAAATACACAATACTCATGTTTTTATCTGACATTTAAGAGGATAGCTGGGAATAATTATGGACAGATACCTTGATATAGATTTTAGTTTTCTAGATAGTTTTCGACTCTTAACCGTTGACTGAGTTCTTCCATGCGTTTCTCCAGTACTTATTCATTTAACACGAGTGTGCATAGTCGTCTTGCAAGACAAAATGGAATGTTTTCTTTGGTTTGTTTCGGACGGCAAGAATTGAATAATAAACGATGTTTACTATTTGTTGGTTTATAAAGACATCAGTTTCAATTTTACTCTTTCACAATAATGTTCAATACTGGTAGTTCGTTTATGTCATATTGTAAAAAAACAACACCAGGATGTATATTATTCGGACAAATATTCAGTTTCTCTAGATCGTTTCGGGGACGTGTCCATATAATGAAAATGTCAAGAAACGGTTTCCAATTCCTTCAAATTATATTTGAAAACTCTGTACCGAATTCGGTTTTCACTATAGTTTTACTGATATAGATGTTTATCTTCGAGATAACCAATGACTTAAAGTTGCGTAAACAGTGGCACATTTGGTTCCCATGACAGTCCCTTTCAACTGTCGGTAATAACTGTCCAAGGCTATAATGAAGTAATTCCTAGATCATGTTTTATGCATTAGTATATACTTTCGACATCAAAGGCAGCTAGAAAAATTGTTTTATTGGTTTGCTTTGGAATTGGCATTTATATAATCTGTGCTATCATGCAGGTAATTCGACATGTTTTGTTGGTGGCCGAAGCAAAATATTATGTTAATTGCTTAATATATGTGTTTGACAAGATGGTCATGTGACTATAGGAAGCAATTTAAAATCAGAAACATTTCAATTCTACTCCATTGGTACATGCAGTGGTAATATTCTGGCTCTTGTGTATTTCAGGTAGGCCTTTAACGTTTCTCTGCTAAACCTCAAAATTCTATGAATAATCAAATTATTTCTTAGTAAAGCAAGTTTCATATTCTCGGATCAATTAATTGTATTTTGTATTTAGTATGGCTTGATTAAGTACAACTGTGCCACCTTTGTCGGCTTCTTTAGTTTTCATTTTTCGTTAAGTTTCTTCCCGAGAAAATCTTTTAAAGCAGTTTTAAAGTCGTTCTTATTTCTTACTTATTGTATGTGGGTATCGCCCTTTCCATCAAAATATTCCACAATACGTAGGCTTCGTACACATTCTTGAATGACGCTTTCTAATTCTTGAAGATTGCTCTTGAGGACCTCAGAGGACATGAACATATTAATTTAATATATAATTTTGAAATTCAGTAAATAAGGCTAAATTATCTTCGTTTGTTTCATTATTAATACCAAATAAGAGTTTTGTTGTACTTAGATGATGAAATGTGCGTGTCCTTTGAAATAATTATATTTATGTCATTAATAAATCTACTGTACTTGAACAAAATATGTTCAGCATCCTCAATTCCGTTATCACATAAACAGTTGGATCTTCCTTCAGTGATTGCTATAAAGGTCAACGTTTAATTGCATGGTGTACTGCATAAATACGTTCTTAATGTAGAAAGAAAGTCGGTACAAGTGGAGACTTAAATTTGGTTTTTAGATTAGATTTAAATGACAATAGGGACGGAGCGTTTCTTAATGAAATATCAAGGTCATTCCAAACCTTAATGGAGGAAGGTAATACTGATTTAGAATACATTTCCAAACGTCGTGGTAATGTTATTAAGTTAAAATAATTTCGAAAATTGTAAGGATACATTTCCTCCGTTTCGTTTAAAGTTGCAACAGTCGGAGGAAATAGCTCGCTTAAATATTCTGATAAATGGCCGGGCTTGTGTTTGTAAACTAAATGGATTTTAGAATTACTCGACAAAGACAACCAGCCAATTTCTTTAAGAAGTTTTTGTATTGAAACTCGTTCAAGTGAATCCTTTTCATACACAGTTCAACTATCCCAAATAATTGACACATATTCTAACAAAGGTCATCAGTAAGATATATATATCGTTTTGATTAAGTGCAGGACTTTTAAGATTATATTTTATTACACATATGGATCCTAGAACCTTCGAAGCCGATGTTATTATAGTAGAAATTTGTTTTCTATCCTCGCTACTGATGATAATTGTTATGGTAGCAAAATCAAAGTAAAACCAATGTAAACTTATTCTTATAAAACCATAAAACATTTAGATATACATAACTACTGTGGCAGGGTTTAACCATCAAACGTTTAGATATACATAACTACTGTGGCAGGGTTTAAAGCATTTCTTAAAAAAATATTTTGAAATATATTAAAGTAAATTCTTGCATATTGTATCAGGAATATTAAGATTAACATATTTCTCTTTTTTCATTTATTTTTTTGTTTTGTAAGCCACGGTTGTCGAGCCTAATTCTTAAAATTATATCATCAACATTTTAGTATCAAGTTAAATATAATCCCTGACCTCTCTCTACATGTAAACATATATTATCAATTAATAACCCAAGTGATACATAACCGTGTGAGGCATAAATGAGATGAAACAATGAATCCCCTGTTGTCTCTTCTCTTCTTGGTCTTGTTGCACATTTATTTTGATGTGTTCATGCTTCATGTATTCGTTGTACTTATACTGTTATGATGGTAATGTACTTTTTATGTTACGTTTTCTGTTCGGCTTGGCCCAATTCCTTTAACGGATCAATTCAGGGTTCGTGAGTTAAAATCCCTGCCCGGTTACAGTATCCGTGATGAATGATATGCGACATTGTCTTTCATTTTCATTAGTCATCTACGTTTGATTCAAGTGGTAAAGTTACTAGATACATGTACCTACAGAGATAGGTGTGCTTTAGTAATGGTTACACTTCCATTCCAGACGACTTATGTATAAAGTTGATATAATAGCAACAAAGATAGAACACCGTGTGTTTTTCGTGTGTTTTTCTTGCTTATGTTTAGTCTTAAAAAAAGCTTTATTATTTAAATGTTCAAGCATCAATTTCGCAGAACGGGTAACGCAACACGTAATTGTAGCGTAAACGGCAATTGGGTCGGTACGACCCCTGCTTGTAATAGAAAAGGTAATGATGTCTACTATCGTACTTGAACTCATCTTTATTATTTTGTTCCTTGGATGCAATCAGCTTGAAATAACCTACTTCTGAAACCAGCACTAGATGTTGAACTTACCGTTTAGACTATTTTAATCAGTGTGCAGTACTCGGAATGTAAATATTATACATGCAAAATATATTTACATGTATAAAATTCCATTTTCTGCTGTCGAAAGTTCATTCCAATTTCATTTAGTAAGAATAACGATTATTTTTTAAAACTATGATAAAAATGTCTTAATGTCAAAAGCAAAACAAACATCTGGAGTAAATGATAACATTTTTTTACCCTTAAAACTCACTAGAATACAGCATTTGTTGTTCCAAATATCAAATGTTTCCGGGCTAAACCCCGTACGTCCAAAAGTCCTCTTCACACTCTTGCTCGCGTTTTGGCTTGTCATGGATGAGGTTTAAACTCATTGGAAGCTCATTTTATAATTCATCTTATATTTTTTCTTAGTAAAATGTTTAATTCTCACAAAAACTATTGGAGTAAACAACAAACCATTTTCCCTTTATTGTTATCAAATTGCAGTATTTGATTTTTAAGATATCACACCCTCTCCCACACTGGAGTAACATAGGCGTATCAGACGTGGCGACCGCCCTCTCAACTATATGTTTTTAGGTATTGTGGGGGAGGGGGGGGGGGCTTACACCCCACTTCCCCACTTTCCCCAATATTTTGGTATCTCTAAAGGTCACAAAATACCAAACACCAAATTGCTGTATTCGTTTATTAAGATATCAAGATTTTCAGAGGAGGACCCTCGTACCCCAACCAGCAAATATCTTTTTTTCAAGGCATGGGAGGGGGATGCGTGCCGCCACTAGTTCAATGCAACCCTTTCTCCCATGTTTCTGACAAGTATATATATTCCTTGTTATCATACTAAAAGTTTAAGAAAATCGAAGAATATGAAGTTTTATTTATTTCAGGTTTTATTAATACGCATATTTATATCCAATGAGAACATGTGTTATTATCTGTTCAAGTATAGATATGTATACTAAAATTTCATGTTTTGTTGACATTGTCATATAGACTGGGTGATAAAGTTATGTAATATTAACCACATGCTTTTGTTTGTGCTTGATATTAAAAAAACATATCATATGTGATTACAATAGTTTAAGAAACCCCACCCACCTTTATTATAAGGTGAAAAAAATAATGGTACTTTAAATGTTCATCATTTGCGTCGCACTTGTTATATTGTTGGTTTGTTTCTACTATATTACAACTTTTTTCACGTACATATGTACGCCTTCAATACACCCTACTTTGTCTGTAACAGTATCCACCCGTTGGGGAACACTGCAGCCCGTACTTCTTACATGTGCGTCGAGTCATGCGGCAGTCTGACTTTACACGCACAGTCATACAAATACTTTCAATAAACTACTAAACTGTCTGGTATAGAGGCGTTCAGTGTTTGTACATCCACTATCTTACGTTGTACTACTTTCCAGTCCCATTCCTCTGATATATGCCATTTTTCTTCTTCCATACTTGAATGTGATGGAACATTCTGGTGTTATGATAAATTGCTGATCCAGACGTCGATGGTATACACACATATGTCACAAATGTAATTTTAGCAAGGCAACTTTCTGGAAGGACTTATACTCACAGTATCAATGGTTTATCCAGGTTTTCCATTGTACACACTATCTAATGACTCTTCTCCTGATTGGGCAATTGTAACTTTTGTCGAAGATTCGTCATCAAAAACAAAAGCGCAATCACGGCATTTCTGATTTATTTGAAACATCCGAAATAATAGTCCTGTTCCAGTACCAAACAGGCGAGAGGTTGTGTTACATCCAAGAATAGCATGTATGAATAGTACACGATAGCATACTTCTTTCCCTTGATTAATTGTTGTAAGTTTTGTGCTTTAAAGCTTAAATTTGAATTTCATATTCATCAAAGTCTCAGTTTGTAGAGAAAAGTATAAATTTTTGTTTGTCTTCCAGAGATGAATGGAAGTTAAAATAGTTGAAACGAGATTTCATTCAGTTGTTTTCACTTCTCTATATCATTCCTTGGTGCAAAGTAGAGAAATTTTAATAGCTTCAATTTAATCATAAGCACCTACTATTTGAAATTCATTTTTCGTTTATACTTCTTAAATAAAAAACGTGGGTTGGGTAATCTGTTATTCTATTTTATGTAATTTCATCGAAATCGAATTTTTTTAATTTTTCTTACATAAAATTGTGTCATGATATGATGTTTACTCGTAAAGAACGATTGCTAGAGCTTTTCATGCGCTCCAGTTCTGCGCACAAAGGGAAGCAGCTTTGTCGAGATCAGTCACTACATACTACTGTACTACGAATGACAGTATTTTGGATGACACACTCGTTACGGATACGCCTGAAATTGGTCTCTTATATCATGTTCAATATATGCAATATGCACATTGGTATAAAATTATTGTTACTAGCAATTTAACGTAAATATAAGATATAATAGATATATTAATATACATACAAAGCAGTTTATTTAATGATGGCATATTTTAGGAGCTATTTTTTTCTCAAATTACGCGGTAACATGTATTATTTATATTGATTGTCATTAAAATAGGTATCAGGGAGTATTTTGTGAGGTTTTAAGGACATTTTATCCAAATACTATATCAAAACATTTAAAAAAACGCTATTTTTTTATTACAACCCTAAACAGTTAAATTCAAGCTTATAATTACCATTTCCGTTACTTTCATTATTATATCCATGCATCTGTGTATTAGTTTTAATTAAATACTAGTTGTAAACAATTTTAAATATTGTTTTGCATTGCTTGTTATATCTACATATATTCGCCAAATGTCGAGGACGGGTATGTTTATGAGGAGGTAATACCAAAACATCTGTACGGTATCATGTGGTTTTTTTTATTTTTGATATTGCTTATACATTAAATTTAAATACTGGAAAGTTTCATCAAATTCTCTCCATAGGAAAAATATGACAAAAACTATAGAAATCGTCTTTAAGACATTGAGAATTGTTTAGCAACTCGAAAATGGGACATAGAAAAAAATATCATTTGTACTACATGTATCTACTTTTTTATGATACCATATTGATTAATTTATGAAAACCCTTAGGACAAAAACATGAAAAAACCCACAACTTTCATATCCTTCGATTTTCTTAAACTTTTATATTGTAAAGAAGTGTAATGAAGGATCTCACAACCACTTAGAAACCAAATATTACTTTTAATTTCTGATTACGGGGTAACTTAATTGAACTACAGTTGATACTCACCAACTCGAACTCTGATATTTCGAATTTCCGGTTATCTCAAATTTGAAGTTTGTTCCCGTTTTTCCCCTTCTATTTCTATATTAATTAACTCCTGATATATCAAATTCCAGTAATTCTAATTATTCACTATGTGAATCTGTTTATCGGTCCCTCCATCCTAAAATCAATTGATTTCTCACTCGTTATTTTTATCACCGCGTGACCATTCCTTGTATATAACCTGTGTTTATATTTCAGTTGCCTATCTTATTTATTTGATATTCATGTAAATAAAAAGTATAAAAATTAAAAGTATATTTTGTTTATCTATTTTATCACACTCAAAAATATACAATGTTCACGCACTGTGCAAATAGACAATTAGCCTACACACGGATAACAACGTACAACATACGTTTGCGTAGAAGAAAAGAACGCATGTAAACAGTAGAATTTACCACGATTTAAAATAAATCCACAGTACACATCAATATAAACAAAGTTTATATCATTTGTAAATATAAAGACACCGTGTTATATTGAAAAAACACAAAAAACAAATAGAGGTATTTATATGTACAATATGTATATTTTTAACGATTTATAAAGTGGGTGAGGTAACGGTAAAAAGTAAATAGACTCCTGATAAATCGAACTTAGGATATTTCGAATTATTTTTACGGTCCCAAGGAATTCGAAATAACGAGTTTCGACTGTATTTAGAAGAATATTTCAATCACATTCAGTATTTGGAAGGCCAACATTATACATACAATATACATGTATATGTATATGTATATCAGGTAAACATATATAACCAATTAACGAACCTTTTTTATGATAATTGAAACATTATTGTACGAGGCACTGAAATAATAAGACAATGTATATTACTTCGAATACGTGATATCATATGGTGAAATGTGTGAAGCCACCAATCGGATTACGTGAAGCTAAGTCCTTTATATTGTCCATGTATGTGCGGCGTGTATGAATTCGCGCTATAGGTTCTGTTCTGCTGACTTGTGAACCTCAAGATATTGTGCATCACCTATCACTCTATAAATTAATGTTCAACGCAGAACATCACTCCACAATATATATATATATATATATATATATATATACACACAAAGTAGAGAAAATTACCATTTTACAGTGCTAAAACTTATAACGAGATATCCTTAGCTAGCTTTCGGATTCACGCCTTCATCAGAGGACAAAAATAAAAGAAAAACAACAAAACATTAACACAAGAATATAAACAAATTTCTATATAAAATACTGCAGACAGACTGAGAAACCTACTGTAAAATATTACAAACTAAAACTTTTAACTATATACACTACAAATGCGCACGACCACGCACCCATAACCCTTATGACGGTAGTATCCCATACATGTGTTGCTTTTAAAAAAGGTAAAAGCATATATTAGCAACAAGTAGTTAAAATTATTGTGACCTACATAACACAGAGGTAGCGCTTACAGGAGTGAGTCTTGTTACCGAATCGCAGAGCGGTTAAAAATAGAATCGTGAAGACGGTTTTGTACGCCGACATTTATTATCAACTGAATATTAGATCAAAACTGTATATCAGTGGAATAAACCGTCAATTGTGATTGCTATATATTGTGTATTTATGAACACTATTAATATAAAATATATATACATCCACTCATAATCGCAATGAAATAATCAATACCTTCATAAATCAACGAAAGAACATGTGTTACAACATAACTTTATTACCATGGTACTGGGATGGTAAAACCTGTACTGGGAAACTTAAATTTGGTTACCTGTAATATAATATTAATTCCTTGAAACAAAATATAACGTGTACATCATGTATTTTGTCGTTCTAAATTGCGGGTCCCTACTAGCTCCTCCTAATGGTAGTATTAATAAAAGTAACGGTACATTGTTTGAAGCCATCATCACATATTCCTGTGATGCTGGATATCACCATGACAAAGATTTAACTCGCGTTTGTACATAATATGCTTATTGGAGTGAAACAGCGCAGCCTACATGTGTTATTTTATTTGATCACTTTATATGATGACATATTGCATTTGCATTATATGAGACTCGTTGTTCACACAATTTCTTTAGTTTTTTAATGTTATAACATAGCTTTGTTAGAATAAAGAACAAAAATCAATGGTGGGGTTACAACTAGAAGCAAAGAGTGCGTTTACGAAATGAAAATAGCACACTCGGTTTTTACATCCGCTCATAATCGTAATGAAACAATCAATACCTTCATCAATCAACGAAAGAACATGTGTTACAATATAACATTATACCATGGAACAGGGGTGGTAAAACCTGTACTAGGAAACAAATTTGGTTACCTGTAATATAAAATGAATTTCTGTATTTCTTGAAAGAATATATAACGTATACATCATATATTCTTGACGATCTAGATTATATGATGATGGGATGTATATTTATGCTATTTATAAAATTTTAAATAGATTGTGGGGATCCTACTCCTAATAACGGTACCGCTACCGGACAGACAGAGTATGGTGATCAGGTTACAATAACTTGTGATACTGGATTTGATTTAAGCGGTCAAGCAAATATAACATGTTTAGCTGATGGGAACTGGAGTTCTAGCCCAACTTGTCAAATAAAAGGTAAATCATAATAACTTTTAAAACTATACTTTTCTTTAATTTGATATTGAATTAGTATGTTTTACACAGACTTTTTGAAAGACATTCATTTATCACTTATGAATAACCCACACTGAACGGACACGCGACAACTACATGTACGAAGAGCGGATGGGATGGCAGCACTAGCTGTGTCATTAAAATTATGTACCGTGTACAAAATTGATATTCACAAAATATTAAAGATATGTTTTAAAATAAGAAACTATATGGTAAACATATGAGTTAGCAATCAAAGGACACTGCACATAGCATTGTCTCTAAAAAACAATGCACAGAATAGCATAAGTAAAAATTATAATTAAAGAAATAATATCGAATAAAGTTATCCTTTACAAGGCATAGTACCACCATTGGAAAAAGGAAGTGCTTTCGTGGGATAGTCGCATAATGGCGGTTTTAAATAATCCTCGTTTCTTCTTCTTTATAAATGCATTTTCCTTATTTTTATGTTCTTTTTTTTATTTTAATGCCATTATTGATGTATTTTGAACATTTTGAATTGTGAATTTAGAAAAACAAATTGATGCTTGGAAATTCGGGTATGAATACATGATTTCGGAAGTCTACTTTTACTTTGTCAACAGTGTACAAACTGAGCAGAAAAAAATCTCTTATAAAACATGACCCCTACTTTTCTCGTCACATTTTGTTAGTGCAGAGGTTGACAAACAGTTAAATGTAGGTTTCACTTCTTTCATTTGTGATTCTCTATGAATGACAAGCCTTCAAACTTTAATTATTTACTATAGAATAAAGAACAAAAATCAATGGTGGGGTTACAACTAGAAGCAAAGAGTGCGTTTACGAAATGAAAATAAAACACTCGGATTTACATCCGCTCATAATCGTAATGAAACAATCAATACCTTCATCAAACAACGAAAGAACATGTGTTACAATATAACATTATACCATGAAACTGGGGTGGTAACACGTGTACTGGGAAACACATCTGTTTACCTGTTATATAATATGAATTTCTGTATTCCTTGAAAGAATATATAATGTATACATCATATATTTTGATCGTTCTGGATTGTATGATGATGGGGTGTGTATTTATGCTATTTATAAAACTTTGAACAGATTGTGGGGATCCTACTCCTAATAACGGTACCGCGACCGGAGAGACAGAGTATGGTGATCAGGTTACAATATCTTGTGATACTGGATTTGATTTAAGCGGTCAAGCAAATATAACATGTTTAGCTGATGGGAACTGGAGTTCTAGCCCAACTTGTCAAATAAAAGGTAAAGCATAATAACTTTTAAAACTATAATTTTCTTTAATTTCATATTGAGTTAGAATGTTTTACACAGACTTTTTGAAAGACATTCATTTATCACTTATGAATAGAATAGCATTAATAAAGATTATAATCAAGGAAATAATATCGAATAAAGTTATCCTTTAGTAGGCATAGTACCACCATTAGAAAAAGGAAGTGCTTCCGTGGGGTAGTCGCATAATGGAGGTTATAAATAATCCGCGTTTCTTTTTTTTTAAAATAAATTTTCCTTATTTTAATGCTCCTTTTTTTTATTTGAATGGCATAATAGATGTATTTTGAACATTTTGATAGCATTGTCATGTTTGAATTGTGAATTTAGAAAAACAAATTGATGCTTGGAAATTCGGATATGATTACATGATTTCGGAAGTCTACTTTTACTTTGTCACCAGTGTACACACAGAGCAGAAAAAAATCTCTGATATGAAACATGACCCCTATATTTCTCATTACATTTTGTTATTGCAGAGGTTGACAAACAGTTAAATGTAGGTTTCACTTCTTTCATTTGTGATTCTCTATGAATGACAAGCCTTCAAACTTTTATTATTTACTATAGAATAAAGAACAAAAATCAATGGTGGGGTTTCAACTACAAACAAAGAGTGCGTTTACGAAATGAAAATAGCACACTCGGTTTTTACATCCGCACATAATCGTAATGAAACATTCAATACCTTCATCAATCAACGAAAGAACATGTGTTACAATATAACATTATACTATGGAACAGGGGTGGTAAAAGCAGTACTGAGAAACAAATTTGGTAACTTCTAATATAATATGAATTTCTGTATTCCTTGAAAGAATATATAATGTTTACATCATATATTCTGGTCGATCTAGAGTGAATGATGATGAGATGTATATTTATGCTATTTATAAAACGTTAAATAGATTGTGGGGATCCTACTCCTAGTAACGGTGACGCAACCGGACAGACAGAGTATGGTGATCAGGTTACAATAACTTGTGATACTGGATTTGATTTAAGCGGTCAAGCAAATATAACATGTTTAGCTGATGGGAACTGGAGTTCTAGCCCAACTTGTCAAATAAAAGGTAAAGCATAATAACTTCTAAAACTATAATTTTCTTTAATTTGATATTGAGTTAGTATGATTTACACAGACTTTTTGAAAGACATTCATTGATAACTTATGAATATCCCACACTGAACGGACCCGCGACATCTATATGTACGAAGAGCGGATGGGATGGCAGCACTATCTGTGTCATTGAAATTATGTACCTATAAATGTACTGAAGCATGTAGGATAGTGATATTCACAAAATATTTAAGACATGTTTTAGAATAAGAAACTATATGCTCAATATATGTCCTAGCATTCAAAGGACACGGCACACACCTTCCCATATAGAAATAATGTACATACTTACTACATATTATAAATAAGGAAATAATATCTTAGAAGCAAACAGTGCGTTTAAGTAAAGAAAAAAACAGACTCGGTTTTTTACATCAGTTCATAATTGTAATCAAATATGCAATACGTTCACAAATCAAAGGAAGAGCAAAATGAGTTACAACATCACTTTATTACAAAGGAACAGTGGTGGTAGAACCAGTACTGGGAAACAAATTTGGTTACCTGTAATATAATATGTATTTCTGTGTTCCTTGAAATAATATATAATGTATACATCATATATTCTGATCGTTCTGGATTGTATGATGATTGGGTGTGTATTTATGCTATTTATAAAACTTTGAACAGATTGTGGGGATCCTACTCCTAATAACGGTACCGCGACCGGACAGACAGAGTATGGTGATCAGGTTACAATATCTTGTGATACTGGATTTGATTTAAGCGGTCAAGCAAATATAACATGTTTAGCTGATGGGAACTGGAGTTCTAGCCCAACTTGTCAAATAAAAGGTAAAGCATAATAACTTTTAAAACTATAATTTTCTTTAATTTCATATTGAGTTAGTATGTTTGACACAGACTTTTTGAAAGATATTCATTGATCACTTATGAAAAGAATAGCATTAATAAAGATTATAATCAAGGAAATGATATCGAATTAAGTTATCCTTTAGTAGGCATAGTACCGCCATTGGAAAAAGGAAGTGCTTCCGTGGGGTAGTCGCATAATGGAGGTTATAAATAATCCGCGTTTCTTCTTCTTTAAAACTGTATTTTCCTTATTTTAATGCTCCTTTTTTATTTGAATGGCATTATTGATGTAATTCGAACATTTTGATAGCATTGTCATGTCTGAATTGTGAATTTAGAAAAACAAATTGATGCTTGGAAATTCGGGTATGGATACATGATTTCGTAAGTCTACTTTTACTTTGTCAACAGTGTACACACTGAGCAGAAAAAAAATCTCTTATATGAAACATGACCCCTACTTTTCTCATCACATTTTGTTAGTGCAGAGGAGATTGACAAACAGTGAAATGTAGGTTTGACTTCATTCATTTGTGATTCTCTATGAATGACAAGCCTTCAAACTTTTATTATTTACTATAGAATAAAGAACTAAAATCAATGGTGGGGTTACAACTAGAAGCAAAGAGTGCGTTTACGAAATGAAAATAGCACACTCGGATTTACATCCGCTCATAATCGTAATGAAACAATCAATACCTTCATCAAACAACGAAAGAACATGTGTTACAATATAACATTATACCATGAAACTGGGGTGGTAACACGTGTACTGGGAAACACATCTGTTTACCTGTTATATAATATGAATTTCTGTATTCCTTGAAAGAATATATAACGTATACATCATATATTTTGATCATTCTGGATTGTATGATGATGGGGTGTGTATTTATGCTATTTATAAAACTTTGAACAGATTGTGGGGATCCTACTCCTAATAACGGTACCGCGACCGGAGAGACAGAGTATGGTGATCAGGTTACAATATCTTGTGATACTGGATTTGATTTAAGCGGTCAAGCAAATATAACATGTTTAGCTGATGGGAACTGGAGTTCTAGCCCAACTTGTCAAATAAAAGGTAAAGCATAATAACTTCTAAAACTATAATTTTCTTTAATTTGATATTGAGTTAGTATGATTTACACAGACTTTTTGAAAGACATTCATTGATAACTTATGAATATCCCACACTGAACGGACCCGCGACATCTATATGTACGAAGATCGGATGGGATGGCAGCACTATCTTAGTCATTGAAACTATGTACCTATAAATGTACTGAAGCATGTAGAATAGTGATATTCACAAAATATTTAAGACATGTTTTAGAATAAGAAACTATATGCTCAATATATGTCCTAGCATTCAAAGGACACCGCACACACCTTCCCATATAGAAATAATGTACATACTTACTACATATTATAAATAAGGAAATAATATCTTAGAAGCAAACAGTGCGTTTAAGTAAAGAAAAAAACAGACTCGGTTTTTTACATCAGTTCATAATTGTAATCAAATATGCAATACGTTCACAAATCAAAGGAAGAGCAAAATGAGTTACAACATAACTTTATTACAAAGGAACAGTGGTGGTAGAACCAGTACTGGGAAACAAATTTGGTTACCTGTAATATAATATGTATTTCTGTATTCCTTGAAATAATATATAATGTATACATCATATATTCTGATCGTTCTGGATTGTATGATGATGGGGTGTGTATTTATGCTATTTATAAAACTTTGAATAGATTGTGGGGATCCTACTCCTAATAACGGTACCGCTACCGGACAGACAGAGTATGGTGATCAGGTTACAATATCTTGTGATACTGGATTTGATTTAAGCGGTCAAGCAAATATAACATGTTTAGCTGATGGGAACTGGAGTTCTAGCCCAACTTGTCAAATAAAAGGTAAAGCATAATAACTTTTAAAACTATAATTTTCTTAAATTTCATATTGAGTTAGTATGTTTTACACAGACTTTTTGAAAGATATTCATTGATCACTTATGAAAAGAATAGCATTAATAAAGATTATAATCAAGGAATAATATCGAATAAAGTTATCCTTTAGTAGGCATAGTACCACCATTAGAAAAAGGAAGTGCTTCCGTTGGGTAGTCGCATAATGGAGGTTATAAATAATCCGCGTTTCTTCTTCTTTAAAAATGTATTTTCCTTATTTTAATGCTCCTTTTTTATTTGAATGGCATTATTGGTGTAATTCGAACATTTTGATAGCATTGTCATGTCTGAATTGTGAATTTAGAAAAACAAATTGATGCTTGGAAATCGGGTATGAATACATGATTTCGTAAGTCTACTTTTACTTTGTCAACAGTGTACAAACTGAGCACAAAAAAAATCTCTTATATGAAACATGACCCCTACTTTTCTCATCACATTTTGTTAGTGCAGAGGAGGTTGACAAACAGTGAAATGTAGGTTTGACTTCTTTCATTTGTGATTCTCTATGAATGACAAGCCTTCAAACTTTTATTATTTATTATAGAATAAAGAACTAAATTCAATGGTGGGGCTAAAACAAGAAGCAAAGAGTGCGTTTACGAAATGAAAATAGCATACTCGGATTTACATCCGCTCATAATCGTAATGAAACAATCAATACCTTCATCAAACAACGAAAGAACATGTGTTACAATATAACATTATACCATGAAACTGGGGTGGTAACACGTGTACTGGGAAACACATCTGTTTACCTGTTATATAATATGAATTTCTGTATTCCTTGAAAGAATATATAACGTATACATCATATATTTTGATCGTTCTGGATTGTATGATGATGGGGTGTGTATTTATGCTATTTATAAAACTTTGAACAGATTGTGGGGATCCTACTCCTAATAACGGTACCGCGACCGGAGAGACAGAGTATGGTGATCAGGTTACAATATCTTGTGATACTGGATTTGATTTAAGCGGTCAAGCAAATATAACATGTTTAGCTGATGGGAACTGGAGTTCTAGCCCAACTTGTCAAATAAAAGGTAAAGCATAATAACTTTAAAACTATAATTTTCTTAAATTTGATATTGAGTTAATATGTTTTGCAGAGACTTTTTGAAAGACATTCATTGATAACTTATGAATATCCCACACTGAACGGACCCGCGACAACTATATGTACGAAGATCGGATGGGATGGCAGCACTATCTGTGTCATTGAAATTATGTGCCTATAAATGTACTGAAGCATGTAGAATAGTGATATTCACAAACTATTTAAGACATGTTTTAGAATAAGAAACTATATGCTCAATATATGTCCTAGCATTCAAAGTACACGGCACACACAATCCCATATAGAAATAATGTACATACTTACTACATATTATAAATAAGGAAACAGTATCTTAAAAGCAAACAGTGCGTTTAAGTAAAGAAAAAAAAACAGACTCGGTTTTTTACATCAGTTCATAATTGTAATCAAATATGCAATACGTTCACAAATCAACGGAAGAGCAAAATGTGTTACAACAAAACTTTATTACAAAGGAACAGTGGTGGTAGAACCTGTACTGGGAAACAAATTTGGTTACCTGTAATATAATATGTATTTCTGTATTCCTTGAAATAATATATAACGTATACATCATATATTCTGATCGTTCTGGATTGTATGATGATGGGGTGTGTATTTATGCTATTTATAAAACTTTGAATAGATTGTGGGGATCCTACTCCTAATAACGGTACCGCGACCGGACAGACAGAGTATGGTGATCAGGTTACAATATCTTGTGATACTGGATTTGATTTAAGCGGTCAAGCAAATATAACATGTTTAGCTGATGGGAACTGGAGTTCTAGCCCAACTTGTCAAATAAAAGGTAAAGCATAATAACTTTTAAAACTATAATTTTCTTTAATTTGATATTGAATTAGTATGTTTTACACAGACTTTTTGAAAGACATTCATTTATCACTTATGAATAACCCACACTGAACGGACACGCGACAACTACATGTACGAAGAGCGGATGGGATGGCAGCACTATCTGTGTCATTAAAATTATGTACCATGTACAAAATTGATATTCACATAATATTAAAGATATGTTTTAAAATAAGAAACTATATGGTAAACATATGAGTTAGCAATCAAAGGACACTGCACATAGCATTGTCTCTAAAAACAATGCACAGAATAGCATAAGTAAAAATTATAATTAAAGAAATAATATCGAATAAAGTTATCCTTTACAAGGCATAGTACCACCATTGGAAAAAGGAAGAGCTTTCGTCGGATAGTCGCACAATGGCGGTTATAAATAATCCTCGTTTCTTCTTCTTTATAAATGCATTTTCCTTATTTTTATATTGTTTTTTTTTATTTAAATGGCATTATTGATGTATATTTGAACATTTTGAATTGTGAATTTAGAAAAACAAATTGATGCTTGGAAATTCGGGTATGAATACATGATTTCGGAAGTCTACTTTTACTTTGTCAACAGTGTACAAACTGAGCAGAAAAAAATCTCTTATATAAAACATGACCCCTACTTTTCTCGTCACATTTTGTTAGTGCAGAGGTTGACAAACAGTTAAATGTAGGTTTCACTTCTTTCATTTGGGATTCTCTATGAATGACAAGCCTTCAAACTTTTATTATTTACTATAGAATAAAGAACTAAAATCAATGGTGGGGTTACAACTAGAAGCAAAGAGTGCGTTTACGAAATGAAAATAGCACACTCGGATTTACATCCGCTCATAATCGTAATGAAACAATCAATACCTTCATCAAACAAAGAAAGAACATGTGTTACAATATAACATTATACCATGAAACTGGGGTGGTAACACGTGTACTGGGAAACACATCTGTTTACCTGTTATATAATATGAATTTCTGTATTCCTTGAAAGAATATATAACGTATACATCATATATTTTGATCGTTCTGGATTGTATGATGATGGGGTGTGTATTTATGCTATTTATAAAACTTTGAACAGATTGTGGGGATCCTACTCCTAATAACGGTACCGCGACCGGAGAGACAGAGTATGGTGATCAGGTTACAATATCTTGTGATACTGGATTTGATTTAAGCGGTCAAGCAAATATAACATGTTTAGCTGATGGGAACTGGAGTTCTAGCCCAACTTGTCAAATAAAAGGTAAAGCATAATAACTTTTAAAACTATAATTTTCTTTAATTTGATATTGAGTTAGTATGTTTTACACAGACTTTTTGAAAGACATTCATTTATCATTTATGAATAGAATAGCATTAATAAAGATTATAATCAAGGAAATAATATCGAATAAAGTTATCCTTTAGTAGGCATAGTACCACCATTAGAAAAAGGTAGTGCTTCCGTGGGGTAGTCGCATAATGGAGGTTATAAATAATCCGCGTTTCTTTTTTTAAAAAATATATTTTCCTTATTTTAATGCTCTTTTTTTTATTTGAATGGCATAATAGATGTATTTTGAACATTTTGATAGCATTGTCATGTTTGAATTGTGAATTTAGAAAAACAAATTGATGCTTGGAAATTCGGGTATGATTACATGATTTCGGAAGTCTACTTTTACTTTGTCAACAGTGTACACACAGAGCAGAAAAAAATCTCTTATATGAAACATGACCCCTATATTTCTCATAACATTTTGTTAGTGCAGAGGTTGACAAACAGTTAAATGTAGGTTTCACTTCTTTCATTTGTGATTCTCTATGAATGAAAGCCTTCAAACTTTTATTATTTACTATAGAATAAAGAACAAAAATCAATGGTGGGGTTACAACTAGAAGCAAAGAGTGCGTTTACGAAATAAAAATAGCACACTCGGTTTTTACATCCGCTCATAATCGTAATGAAACATTCAATACCTTCATCAATCAACGAAAGAACATGTGTTACAATATAACATTATACTATGGAACAGGGGTGGTAAAAGCAGTACTGAGAAACAAATTTGGTAACCTCTAATATAATATGAATTTCTGTATTCCTTGAAAGAATATATAACGTTTACATCATATATTCTGGTCGATCTAGAGTGAATGATGATGGGATGTATATTTATGCTATTTATAAAACGTTAAATAGATTGTGGGGATCCTACTCCTAGTAACGGTGACGCGACCGGACAGACAGAGTATGGTGATCAGGTTACAATAACTTGTGATACTGGATTTGATTTAAGCGGTCAAGCAAATATAACATGTTTAGCTGATGGGAACTGGAGTTCTAGCCCAACTTGTCAAATAAAAGGTAAAGCATAATAACTTCTAACACTATAATTTTCTTTAATTTGATATTGAGTTAGTATGATTTACACAGACTTTTTGAAAGACATTCATTGATAACTTATGAATATCCCACACTGAACGGACCCGCGACATCTATATGTACGAAGATCGGATGGGATGGCAGCACTATCTGTGTCATTGAAACTATGTACCTATAAATGTACTGAAGCATGTAGAATAGTGATATTCACAAAATATTTAAGACATGTTTTAGAATAAGAAACTATATGCTCAATATATGTCCTAGCATTCAAAGGACACGGCACACACCTTCCCATATAGAAATAATGTACATACTTACTACATATTATAAATAAGGAAATAATATCTTAGAAGCAAACAGTGCGTTTAAGTAAAGAAAAAAACAGACTCGGTTTTTTACATCAGTTCATAATTGTAATCAAATATGCAATACGTTCACAAATCAAAGGAAGAGCAAAATGAGTTACAACATAACTTTATTACAAAGGAACAGTGGTGGTAGAACCAGTACTGGGAAACAAATTTGGTTACCTGTAATATAATATGTATTTCTGTATTCCTTGAAATAATATATAATGTATACATCATATATTCTGATCGTTCTGGATTGTATGATGATGGGGTGTGTATTTATGCTATTTATAAAACTTTGAACAGATTGTGGGGATCCTACTCCTAATAACGGTACCGCGACCGGACAGACAGAGTATGGTGATCAGGTTACAATATCTTGTGATACTGGATTTGATTTAAGCGGTCAAGCAAATATAACATGTTTAGCTGATGGGAACTGGAGTTCTAGCCCAACTTGTCAAATAAAAGGTAAAGCATAATAACTTTTAAAACTATAATTTTCTTTAATTTCATATTGAGTTAGTATGTTTGACACAGACTTTTTGAAAGATATTCATTGATCACTTATGAAAAGAATAGCATTAATAAAGATTATAATCGGCATAATAAAGTAATCAAGGAAATGATATCGAATTAAGTTATCCTTTAGTAGGCATAGTACCGCCATTGGAAAAAGGAAGTGCTTCCGTGGGGTAGTCGCATAATGGAGGTTATAAATAATCCGCGTTTCTTCTTCTTTAAAAATGTATTTTCCTTATTTTAATGCTCCTTTTTTTATTTGAATGGCATTATTGATGTAATTCGAACATTTTGATAGCATTGTCATGTCTGAATTGTGAATTTAGAAAAACAAATTGATGCTTGGAAATCGGGTATGAATACATGATTTCGTAAGTCTACTTTTACTTTGTCAACAGTGTACACACTGAGCAGAAAAAAAATCTCTTATATGAAAAATGACCCCTACTTTTCTCATCACATTTTGTTAGTGCAGAGGTTGACAAACAGTGAAATGTAGGTTTGACTTCTTTCATTTGTGATTCTCTATGAATGACAAGCCTTCAAACTTTTATTATTTACTATAGAATAAAGAACAAAAATCAATGGTGGGGTTACAACTAGAAGCAAAGAGTGCGTTTACGAAATGAAAATAGCACACTCGGTTTTTACATCCGCTCATAATCGTAATGAAACAATCAATACCTTCGTCAATCAACGAAAGAACATGTGTTACAATAGAACATAATACCATGGAACAGGGGTGGTAAAACCAGTACTGGGAAACAAATTTGGTTACCTGTAATATAATATGAATTTCTGTATTCCTTGAAAGAATATATAACGTATACATCATATATTCTGGTCGATCTAGAGTGTATGATGATGGGATGTATATTTATGCTTTTTATAAAACTTTAAATAGATTGTGGGGATCCTACTCCTAATAACGGTACCGCGACCGGACAGACAGAGTATGGTGATCAGGTTACAATAACTTGTGATACTGGATTTGATTTAAGCGGTCAAGCAAATATAACATGTTTAGCTGATGGGAACTGGAGTTCTAGCCCAACTTGTCAAATAAAAGGTAAAGCATAATAACTTTCAAAATTATAATTTTCTTAAATTTGATATTGAGTTAATATGTTTTGCAGAGACTTTTTGAAAGACATTCATTGATAACTTATGAATATCCCACACTGAACGGACCCGCGACAACTATATGTACGAAGATCGGATGGGATGGCAGCACTATCTGTGTCATTGAAATTATGTGCCTATAAATGTACTGAAGCATGTAGAATAGTGATATTCACAAACTATTTAAGACATGTTTTAGAATAAGAAACTATATGCTCAATATATGTCCTAGCATTCAAAGTACACGGCACACACCTTCCCATATAGAAATAATGTACATACTTACTACATATTATAAATAAGGAAATAATATCTTAGAAGCAAACAGTGCGTTTAAGTAAAGAAAAAAAACAGACTCGGTTTTTTACAACAGTTCATAATTGTAATCAAATATGCAATACGTTCACAAATCAACGGAAGAGCAAAATGTGTTACAACAAAACTTTATTACAAAGGAACAGTGGTGGTAGAACCTGTACTGGGAAACAAATTTGGTTACCTGTAATATAATATGTATTTCTGTATTCCTTGAAATAATATATAACGTATACATCATATATTCTGATCGTTCTGGATTGTATGATGATGGGGTGTGTATTTATGCTATTTATAAAACTTTGAATAGATTGTGGGGATCCTACTCCTAATAACGGTACCGCGACCGGACAGACAGAGTATGGTGATCAGGTTACAATATCTTGTGATACTGGATTTGATTTAAGCGGTCAAGCAAATATAACATGTTTAGCTGATGGGAACTGGAGTTCTAGCCCAACTTGTCAAATAAAAGGTAAAGCATAATAACTTTTAAAACTATAATTTTCTTTAATTTGATATTGAATTAGTATGTTTTACACAGACTTTTTGAAAGACATTCATTTATCACTTATGAATAACCCACACTGAACGGACACGCGACAACTACATGTACGAAGAGCGGATGAGATGGCAGCACTATCTGTGTCATTAAAATTATGTACCATGTACAAAATTGATATTCACAAAATATTAAAGATATGTTTTAAAATAAGAAACTATATGGTAAACATATGAGTTAGCAATCAAAGGACACTGCACATAGCATTGTCTCTAAAAACAAAGCACAGAATAGCATCAGTAAAAATTATAATTAAAGAAATAATATCGAATAAAGTTATCCTTTACAAGGCATAGTACCACCATTGGAAAAAGGAAGTGCTTTCGTCGGATAGTCGCATAATGGCGGTTATAAATAATCCTCGTTTCTTCTTTTTTATAAATGCATTTTCCTTATTTTTATATTGTTTTTTTTATTTAAATGGCATTATTGATGTATTTTGAACATTTTGAATTGTGAATTTAGAAAAACAAATTGATGCTTGGAAATTCGGGTATGAATACATGATTTCGGAAGTCTACTTTTACTTTGTCAACAGTGTACAAACTGAGCAGAAAAAAATCTCTTATATAAAACATGACCCCTACTTTTCTCGTCACATTTTGTTAGTGCAGAGGTTGACAAACAGTTAAATGTAGGTTTCACTTCTTTCATTTGGGATTCTCTATGAATGACAAGCCTTCAAACTTTTATTATTTACTATAGAATAAAGAACTAAAATCAATGGTGGGGTTACAACTAGAAGCAAAGAGTGCGTTTACGAAATGAAAATAGCACACTCGGATTTACATCCGCTCATAATCGTAATGAAACAATCAATACCTTCATCAAACAAAGAAAGAACATGTGTTACAATATAACATTATACCATGAAACTGGGGTGGTAACACGTGTACTGGGAAACACATCTGTTTACCTGTTATATAATATGAATTTCTGTATTCCTTGAAAGAATATATAACGTATACATCATATATTTTGATCGTTCTGGATTGTATGATGATGGGGTGTGTATTTATGCTATTTATAAAACTTTGAACAGATTGTGGGGATCCTACTCCTAATAACGGTACCGCGACCGGAGAGACAGAGTATGGTGATCAGGTTACAATATCTTGTGATACTGGATTTGATTTAAGCGGTCAAGCAAATATAACATGTTTAGCTGATGGGAACTGGAGTTCTAGCCCAACTTGTCAAATAAAAGGTAAAGCATAATAACTTTTAAAACTATAATTTTCTTTAATTTGATATTGAGTTAGTATGTTTTACACAGACTTTTTGAAAGACATTCATTTATCATTTATGAATAGAATAGCATTAATAAAGATTATAATCAAGGAAATAATATCGAATAAAGTTATCCTTTAGTAGGCATAGTACCACCATTAGAAAAAGGTAGTGCTTCCGTGGGGTAGTCGCATAATGGAGGTTATAAATAATCCGCGTTTCTTTTTTTAAAAAATATATTTTCCTTATTTTAATGCTCTTTTTTTTATTTGAATGGCATAATAGATGTATTTTGAACATTTTGATAGCATTGTCATGTTTGAATTGTGAATTTAGAAAAACAAATTGATGCTTGGAAATTCGGGTATGATTACATGATTTCGGAAGTCTACTTTTACTTTGTCAACAGTGTACACACAGAGCAGAAAAAAATCTCTTATATGAAACATGACCCCTATATTTCTCATAACATTTTGTTAGTGCAGAGGTTGACAAACAGTTAAATGTAGGTTTCACTTCTTTCATTTGTGATTCTCTATGAATGAAAGCCTTCAAACTTTTATTATTTACTATAGAATAAAGAACAAAAATCAATGGTGGGGTTACAACTAGAAGCAAAGAGTGCGTTTACGAAATAAAAATAGCACACTCGGTTTTTACATCCGCTCATAATCGTAATGAAACATTCAATACCTTCATCAATCAACGAAAGAACATGTGTTACAATATAACATTATACTATGGAACAGGGGTGGTAAAAGCAGTACTGAGAAACAAATTTGGTAACCTCTAATATAATATGAATTTCTGTATTCCTTGAAAGAATATATAACGTTTACATCATATATTCTGGTCGATCTAGAGTGAATGATGATGGGATGTATATTTATGCTATTTATAAAACGTTAAATAGATTGTGGGGATCCTACTCCTAGTAACGGTGACGCGACCGGACAGACAGAGTATGGTGATCAGGTTACAATAACTTGTGATACTGGATTTGATTTAAGCGGTCAAGCAAATATAACATGTTTAGCTGATGGGAACTGGAGTTCTAGCCCAACTTGTCAAATAAAAGGTAAAGCATAATAACTTCTAACACTATAATTTTCTTTAATTTGATATTGAGTTAGTATGATTTACACAGACTTTTTGAAAGACATTCATTGATAACTTATGAATATCCCACACTGAACGGACCCGCGACATCTATATGTACGAAGATCGGATGGGATGGCAGCACTATCTGTGTCATTGAAACTATGTACCTATAAATGTACTGAAGCATGTAGAATAGTGATATTCACAAAATATTTAAGACATGTTTTAGAATAAGAAACTATATGCTCAATATATGTCCTAGCATTCAAAGGACACGGCACACACCTTCCCATATAGAAATAATGTACATACTTACTACATATTATAAATAAGGAAATAATATCTTAGAAGCAAACAGTGCGTTTAAGTAAAGAAAAAAACAGACTCGGTTTTTTACATCAGTTCATAATTGTAATCAAATATGCAATACGTTCACAAATCAAAGGAAGAGCAAAATGAGTTACAACATAACTTTATTACAAAGGAACAGTGGTGGTAGAACCAGTACTGGGAAACAAATTTGGTTACCTGTAATATAATATGTATTTCTGTATTCCTTGAAATAATATATAATGTATACATCATATATTCTGATCGTTCTGGATTGTATGATGATGGGGTGTGTATTTATGCTATTTATAAAACTTTGAACAGATTGTGGGGATCCTACTCCTAATAACGGTACCGCGACCGGACAGACAGAGTATGGTGATCAGGTTACAATATCTTGTGATACTGGATTTGATTTAAGCGGTCAAGCAAATATAACATGTTTAGCTGATGGGAACTGGAGTTCTAGCCCAACTTGTCAAATAAAAGGTAAAGCATAATAACTTTTAAAACTATAATTTTCTTTAATTTCATATTGAGTTAGTATGTTTGACACAGACTTTTTGAAAGATATTCATTGATCACTTATGAAAAGAATAGCATTAATAAAGATTATAATCAAGGAAATGATATCGAATTAAGTTATCCTTTAGTAGGCATAGTACCGCCATTGGAAAAAGGAAGTGCTTCCGTGGGGTAGTCGCATAATGGAGGTTATAAATAATCCGCGTTTCTTCTTCTTTAAAAAATGTATTTTCCTTATTTTAATGCTCCTTTTTTTATTTGAATGGCATTATTGATGTAATTCGAACATTTTGATAGCATTGGAAAAAGGAAGTGCTTCCGTGGGATAGTCGCATAATGGAGGTTATAAATAATCCTCGTTTCTTCTTCTTTATAAATGTATTTTCCTTATTTTATATGCTCCTTTTTTTATTTGAATGGCATTATTGATGTAATTCGAACATTTTGATAGCATTGTCATGTCTGAATTGTGAATTTAGAAAAACAAATTGATGCTTGGAAATTCGGGTATGATTACATGATTTCGGAAGTCTACTTTTACTTTGTCAACAGTGTACACACAGAGCAGAAAAAAATCTCTTATATGAAAAATGACCCCTACTTTTCTCATCACATTTTGTTAGTGCAGAGGTTGACAAACAGTGAAATGTAGGTTTGACTTCTTTCATTTGTGATTCTCTATGAATGACAAGCCTTCAAACTTTTATTATTTACTATAGAATAAAGAACAAAAATCAATGGTGGGGTTACAACTAGAAGCAAAGAGTGCGTTTACGAAATGAAAATAGCACACTCGGTTTTACATCCGCTCATAATCGTAATGAAACAATCAATACCTTCGTCAATCAACGAAAGAACATGTGTTACAATATAACATATACCATGGAACAGGGGTGGTAAAACCAGTACTGGGAAACAAATTTGGTTACCTGTATATAATATGAATTTCTGTATTCCTTGAAAGAATATATAACGTATACATCATATATTCTGGTCGATCTAGAGTGTATGATGATGGGATGTATATTTATGCTATTTATAAAACTTTAAATAGATTGTGGGGATCCTACTCCTAATAACGGTACCGCGACCGGACAGACAGAGTATGGTGATCAGGTTACAATATCTTGTGATACTGGATTTGATTTAAGCGGTCAAGCAAATATAACATGTTTAGCTGATGGGAACTGGAGTTCTAGCCCAACTTGTCAAATAAAAGGTAAAGCATAATAACTTTCAAAATTATAATTTTCTTAATTTGATATTGAGTTAGTATGTTTTACACAGAATTTTTGAAAGACATTCATTGATAACTTATGAATAACCCACACTGAACGGACACGCGACAACTACATGTACGAAGAGCGGATGGGATGGCAGCACTATTTGTGTCATTAAAATTATGTACCATGTACAAAATTGATATTCACAAAATATTAAAGATATGTTTTAAAATAAGAAACTATATGGTAAACATATGAGTTAGCAATCAAAGGACACTGCACATAGCATTGTCTCTAAAAACAATGCACAGAATAGCATAAGTAAAAATTATAATTAAAGAAATAATATCGAATAAAGTTATCCGTTACAAGGCATAGTACCACCATTGGAAAAAGGAAGTGCTTTCGTGGGATAGTCGCATAATGGCGGTTATAAATAATCCTCGTTTCTTCTTCTTTATAAATGCATTTTCCTTATTTTTGTATTGTTTTTTTTTATTTAAATGGCATTATTGATGTATTTTGAACATTTTGAATTGTGAATTTAGAAAAACAAATTGATGCTTGGAAATTCGGGTATGAATACATGATTTCGGAAGTCTACTTTTACTTTGTCAACAGTGTACAAACTGAGCAGAAAAAAATCTCTTATATAAAACATGACCCCTACTTTTCTCGTCACATTTTGTTAGTGCAGAGGTTGACAAACAGTTAAATGTAGGTTTCACTTCTTTCATTTGGGATTCTCTATGAATGACAAGCCTTCAAACTTTTATTATTTACTATAGAATAAAGAACTAAAATCAATGGTGGGGTTACAACTAGAAGCAAAGAGTGCGTTTACGAAATGAAAATAGCACACTCGGATTTACATCCGCTCATAATCGTAATGAAACAATCAATACCTTCATCAAACAAAGAAAGAACATGTGTTACAATATAACATTATACCATGAAACTGGGGTGGTAACACGTGTACTGGGAAACACATCTGTTTACCTGTTATATAATATGAATTTCTGTATTCCTTGAAAGAATATATAACGTATACATCATATATTTTGATCGTTCTGGATTGTATGATGATGGGGTGTGTATTTATGCTATTTATAAAACTTTGAACAGATTGTGGGGATCCTACTCCTAATAACGGTACCGCGACCGGAGAGACAGAGTATGGTGATCAGGTTACAATATCTTGTGATACTGGATTTGATTTAAGCGGTCAAGCAAATATAACATGTTTAGCTGATGGGAACTGGAGTTCTAGCCCAACTTGTCAAATAAAAGGTAAAGCATAATAACTTTTAAAACTATAATTTTCTTTAATTTGATATTGAGTTAGTATGTTTTACACAGACTTTTTGAAAGACATTCATTTATCATTTATGAATAGAATAGCATTAATAAAGATTATAATCAAGGAAATAATATCGAATAAAGTTATCCTTTAGTAGGCATAGTACCACCATTAGAAAAAGGTAGTGCTTCCGTGGGGTAGTCGCATAATGGAGGTTATAAATAATCCGCGTTTCTTTTTTTAAAAAATATATTTTCCTTATTTTAATGCTCTTTTTTTTATTTGAATGGCATAATAGATGTATTTTGAACATTTTGATAGCATTGTCATGTTTGAATTGTGAATTTAGAAAAACAAATTGATGCTTGGAAATTCGGGTATGATTACATGATTTCGGAAGTCTACTTTTACTTTGTCAACAGTGTACACACAGAGCAGAAAAAAATCTCTTATATGAAACATGACCCCTATATTTCTCATAACATTTTGTTAGTGCAGAGGTTGACAAACAGTTAAATGTAGGTTTCACTTCTTTCATTTGTGATTCTCTATGAATGAAAGCCTTCAAACTTTTATTATTTACTATAGAATAAAGAACAAAAATCAATGGTGGGGTTACAACTAGAAGCAAAGAGTGCGTTTACGAAATAAAAATAGCACACTCGGTTTTTACATCCGCTCATAATCGTAATGAAACATTCAATACCTTCATCAATCAACAAAAGAACATGTGTTACAATATAACATTATACTATGGAACAGGGGTGGTAAAAGCAGTACTGAGAAACAAATTTGGTAACCTCTAATATAATATGAATTTCTGTATTCCTTGAAAGAATATATAACGTTTACATCATATATTCTGGTCGATCTAGAGTGAATGATGATGGGATGTATATTTATGCTATTTATAAAACGTTAAATAGATTGTGGGGATCCTACTCCTAGTAACGGTGACGCGACCGGACAGACAGAGTATGGTGATCAGGTTACAATAACTTGTGATACTGGATTTGATTTAAGCGGTCAAGCAAATATAACATGTTTAGCTGATGGGAACTGGAGTTCTAGCCCAACTTGTCAAATAAAAGGTAAAGCATAATAACTTCTAACACTATAATTTTCTTTAATTTGATATTGAGTTAGTATGATTTACACAGACTTTTTGAAAGACATTCATTGATAACTTATGAATATCCCACACTGAACGGACCCGCGACATCTATATGTACGAAGATCGGATGGGATGGCAGCACTATCTGTGTCATTGAAACTATGTACCTATAAATGTACTGAAGCATGTAGAATAGTGATATTCACAAAATATTTAAGACATGTTTTAGAATAAGAAACTATATGCTCAATATATGTCCTAGCATTCAAAGGACACGGCACACACCTTCCCATATAGAAATAATGTACATACTTACTACATATTATAAATAAGGAAATAATATCTTAGAAGCAAACAGTGCGTTTAAGTAAAGAAAAAAACAGACTCGGTTTTTTACATCAGTTCATAATTGTAATCAAATATGCAATACGTTCACAAATCAAAGGAAGAGCAAAATGAGTTACAACATAACTTTATTACAAAGGAACAGTGGTGGTAGAACCAGTACTGGGAAACAAATTTGGTTACCTGTAATATAATATGTATTTCTGTATTCCTTGAAATAATATATAATGTATACATCATATATTCTGATCGTTCTGGATTGTATGATGATGGGGTGTGTATTTATGCTATTTATAAAACTTTGAACAGATTGTGGGGATCCTACTCCTAATAACGGTACCGCGACCGGACAGACAGAGTATGGTGATCAGGTTACAATATCTTGTGATACTGGATTTGATTTAAGCGGTCAAGCAAATATAACATGTTTAGCTGATGGGAACTGGAGTTCTAGCCCAACTTGTCAAATAAAAGGTAAAGCATAATAACTTTTAAAACTATAATTTTCTTTAATTTCATATTGAGTTAGTATGTTTGACACAGACTTTTTGAAAGATATTCATTGATCACTTATGAAAAGAATAGCATTAATAAAGATTATAATCAAGGAAATGATATCGAATTAAGTTATCCTTTAGTAGGCATAGTACCGCCATTGGAAAAAGGAAGTGCTTCCGTGGGGTAGTCGCATAATGGAGGTTATAAATAATCCGCGTTTCTTCTTCTTTAAAAATGTATTTTCCTTATTTTAATGCTCCTTTTTTTATTTGAATGGCATTATTGATGTAATTCGAACATTTTGATAGCATTGTCATGTCTGAATTGTGAATTTAGAAAAACAAATTGATGCTTGGAAATCGGGTATGAATACATGATTTCGTAAGTCTACTTTTACTTTGTCAACAGTGTACACACTGAGCAGAAAAAAAATCTCTTATATGAAAAATGACCCCTACTTTTCTCATCACATTTTGTTAGTGCAGAGGTTGACAAACAGTGAAATGTAGGTTTGACTTCTTTCATTTGTGATTCTCTATGAATGACAAGCCTTCAAACTTTTATTATTTACTATAGAATAAAGAACAAAAATCAATGGTGGGGTTACAACTAGAAGCAAAGAGTGCGTTTACGAAATGAAAATAGCACACTCGGTTTTTACATCCGCTCATAATCGTAATGAAACAATCAATACCTTCGTCAATCAACGAAAGAACATGTGTTACAATAGAACATAATACCATGGAACAGGGGTGGTAAAACCAGTACTGGGAAACAAATTTGGTTACCTGTAATATAATATGAATTTCTGTATTCCTTGAAAGAATATATAACGTATACATCATATATTCTGGTCGATCTAGAGTGTATGATGATGGGATGTATATTTATGCTTTTTATAAAACTTTAAATAGATTGTGGGGATCCTACTCCTAATAACGGTACCGCGACCGGACAGACAGAGTATGGTGATCAGGTTACAATAACTTGTGATACTGGATTTGATTTAAGCGGTCAAGCAAATATAACATGTTTAGCTGATGGGAACTGGAGTTCTAGCCCAACTTGTCAAATAAAAGGTAAAGCATAATAACTTTCAAAATTATAATTTTCTTAAATTTGATATTGAGTTAATATGTTTTGCAGAGACTTTTTGAAAGACATTCATTGATAACTTATGAATATCCCACACTGAACGGACCCGCGACAACTATATGTACGAAGATCGGATGGGATGGCAGCACTATCTGTGTCATTGAAATTATGTGCCTATAAATGTACTGAAGCATGTAGAATAGTGATATTCACAAACTATTTAAGACATGTTTTAGAATAAGAAACTATATGCTCAATATATGTCCTAGCATTCAAAGTACACGGCACACACCTTCCCATATAGAAATAATGTACATACTTACTACATATTATAAATAAGGACATAATATCTTAGAAGCAAACAGTGCGTTTAAGTAAAGAAAAAAAACAGACTCGGTTTTTTACAACAGTTCATAATTGTAATCAAATATGCAATACGTTCACAAATCAACGGAAGAGCAAAATGTGTTACAACAAAACTTTATTACAAAGGAACAGTGGTGGTAGAACCTGTACTGGGAAACAAATTTGGTTACCTGTAATATAATATGTATTTCTGTATTCCTTGAAATAATATATAACGTATACATCATATATTCTGATCGTTCTGGATTGTATGATGATGGGGTGTGTATTTATGCTATTTATAAAACTTTGAATAGATTGTGGGGATCCTACTCCTAATAACGGTACCGCGACCGGACAGACAGAGTATGGTGATCAGGTTACAATATCTTGTGATACTGGATTTGATTTAAGCGGTCAAGCAAATATAACATGTTTAGCTGATGGGAACTGGAGTTCTAGCCCAACTTGTCAAATAAAAGGTAAAGCATAATAACTTTTAAAACTATAATTTTCTTTAATTTGATATTGAATTAGTATGTTTTACACAGACTTTTTGAAAGACATTCATTTATCACTTATGAATAACCCACACTGAACGGACACGCGACAACTACATGTACGAAGAGCGGATGAGATGGCAGCACTATCTGTGTCATTAAAATTATGTACCATGTACAAAATTGATATTCACAAAATATTAAAGATATGTTTTAAAATAAGAAACTATATGGTAGACATATGAGTTAGCAATCAAAGGACACTGCACATAGCATTGTCTCTAAAAACAAAGCACAGAATAGCATCAGTAAAAATTATAATTAAAGAAATAATATCGAATAAAGTTATCCTTTACAAGGCATAGTACCACCATTGGAAAAAGGAAGTGCTTTCGTCGGATAGTCGCATAATGGCGGTTATAAATAATCCTCGTTTCTTCTTTTTTATAAATGCATTTTCCTTATTTTTATATTGTTTTATTTATTTAAATGGCATTATTGATGTATATTGAACATTTTGAATTGTGAATTTAGAAAAACAAATTGATGCTTGGAAATTCGGGTATGAATACATGATTTCGGAAGTCTACTTTTACTTTGTCAACAGTGTACAAACTGAGCAGAAAAAAATCTCTTATATAAAACATGACCCCTACTTTTCTCGTCACATTTTGTTAGTGCAGAGGTTGACAAACAGTTAAATGTAGGTTTCACTTCTTTCATTTGGGATTCTCTATGAATGACAAGCCTTCAAACTTTTATTATTTACTATAGAATAAAGAACTAAAATCAATGGTGGGGTTACAACTAGAAGCAAAGAGTGCGTTTACGAAATGAAAATAGCACACTCGGATTTACATCCGCTCATAATCGTAATGAAACAATCAATACCTTCATCAAACAAAGAAAGAACATGTGTTACAATATAACATTATACCATGAAACTGGGGTGGTAACACGTGTACTGGGAAACACATCTGTTTACCTGTTATATAATATGAATTTCTGTATTCCTTGAAAGAATATATAACGTATACATCATATATTTTGATCGTTCTGGATTGTATGATGATGGGGTGTGTATTTATGCTATTTATAAAACTTTGAACAGATTGTGGGGATCCTACTCCTAATAACGGTACCGCGACCGGAGAGACAGAGTATGGTGATCAGGTTACAATATCTTGTGATACTGGATTTGATTTAAGCGGTCAAGCAAATATAACATGTTTAGCTGATGGGAACTGGAGTTCTAGCCCAACTTGTCAAATAAAAGGTAAAGCATAATAACTTTTAAAACTATAATTTTCTTTAATTTGATATTGAGTTAGTATGTTTTACACAGACTTTTTGAAAGACATTCATTTATCATTTATGAATAGAATAGCATTAATAAAGATTATAATCAAGGAAATAATATCGAATAAAGTTATCCTTTAGTAGGCATAGTACCACCATTAGAAAAAGGTAGTGCTTCCGTGGGGTAGTCGCATAATGGAGGTTATAAATAATCCGCGTTTCTTTTTTTAAAAAATATATTTTCCTTATTTTAATGCTCTTTTTTTTATTTGAATGGCATAATAGATGTATTTTGAACATTTTGATAGCATTGTCATGTTTGAATTGTGAATTTAGAAAAACAAATTGATGCTTGGAAATTCGGGTATGATTACATGATTTCGGAAGTCTACTTTTACTTTGTCAACAGTGTACACACAGAGCAGAAAAAAATCTCTTATATGAAACATGACCCCTATATTTCTCATAACATTTTGTTAGTGCAGAGGTTGACAAACAGTTAAATGTAGGTTTCACTTCTTTCATTTGTGATTCTCTATGAATGAAAGCCTTCAAACTTTTATTATTTACTATAGAATAAAGAACAAAAATCAATGGTGGGGTTACAACTAGAAGCAAAGAGTGCGTTTACGAAATAAAAATAGCACACTCGGTTTTTACATCCGCTCATAATCGTAATGAAACATTCAATACCTTCATCAATCAACGAAAGAACATGTGTTACAATATAACATTATACTATGGAACAGGGGTGGTAAAAGCAGTACTGAGAAACAAATTTGGTAACCTCTAATATAATATGAATTTCTGTATTCCTTGAAAGAATATATAACGTTTACATCATATATTCTGGTCGATCTAGAGTGAATGATGATGGGATGTATATTTATGCTATTTATAAAACGTTAAATAGATTGTGGGGATCCTACTCCTAGTAACGGTGACGCGACCGGACAGACAGAGTATGGTGATCAGGTTACAATAACTTGTGATACTGGATTTGATTTAAGCGGTCAAGCAAATATAACATGTTTAGCTGATGGGAACTGGAGTTCTAGCCCAACTTGTCAAATAAAAGGTAAAGCATAATAACTTCTAACACTATAATTTTCTTTAATTTGATATTGAGTTAGTATGATTTACACAGACTTTTTGAAAGACATTCATTGATAACTTATGAATATCCCACACTGAACGGACCCGCGACATCTATATGTACGAAGATCGGATGGGATGGCAGCACTATCTGTGTCATTGAAACTATGTACCTATAAATGTACTGAAGCATGTAGAATAGTGATATTCACAAAATATTTAAGACATGTTTTAGAATAAGAAACTATATGCTCAATATATGTCCTAGCATTCAAAGGACACGGCACACACCTTCCCATATAGAAATAATGTACATACTTACTACATATTATAAATAAGGAAATAATATCTTAGAAGCAAACAGTGCGTTTAAGTAAAGAAAAAAACAGACTCGGTTTTTTACATCAGTTCATAATTGTAATCAAATATGCAATACGTTCACAAATCAAAGGAAGAGCAAAATGAGTTACAACATAACTTTATTACAAAGGAACAGTGGTGGTAGAACCAGTACTGGGAAACAAATTTGGTTACCTGTAATATAATATGTATTTCTGTATTCCTTGAAATAATATATAATGTATACATCATATATTCTGATCGTTCTGGATTGTATGATGATGGGGTGTGTATTTATGCTATTTATAAAACTTTGAACAGATTGTGGGGATCCTACTCCTAATAACGGTACCGCGACCGGACAGACAGAGTATGGTGATCAGGTTACAATATCTTGTGATACTGGATTTGATTTAAGCGGTCAAGCAAATATAACATGTTTAGCTGATGGGAACTGGAGTTCTAGCCCAACTTGTCAAATAAAAGGTAAAGCATAATAACTTTTAAAACTATAATTTTCTTTAATTTCATATTGAGTTAGTATGTTTGACACAGACTTTTTGAAAGATATTCATTGATCACTTATGAAAAGAATAGCATTAATAAAGATTATAATCAAGGAAATGATATCGAATTAAGTTATCCTTTAGTAGGCATAGTACCGCCATTGGAAAAAGGAAGTGCTTCCGTGGGGTAGTCGCATAATGGAGGTTATAAATAATCCGCGTTTCTTCTTCTTTAAAAATGTATTTTCCTTATTTTAATGCTCCTTTTTTTATTTGAATGGCATTATTGATGTAATTCGAACATTTTGATAGCATTGTCATGTCTGAATTGTGAATTTAGAAAAACAAATTGATGCTTGGAAATCGGGTATGAATACATGATTTCGTAAGTCTACTTTTACTTTGTCAACAGTGTACACACTGAGCAGAAAAAAAATCTCTTATATGAAAAATGACCCCTACTTTTCTCATCACATTTTGTTAGTGCAGAGGTTGACAAACAGTGAAATGTAGGTTTGACTTCTTTCATTTGTGATTCTCTATGAATGACAAGCCTTCAAACTTTTATTATTTACTATAGAATAAAGAACAAAAATCAATGGTGGGGTTACAACTAGAAGCAAAGAGTGCGTTTACGAAATGAAAATAGCACACTCGGTTTTTACATCCGCTCATAATCGTAATGAAACAATCAATACCTTCGTCAATCAACGAAAGAACATGTGTTACAATAGAACATAATACCATGGAACAGGGGTGGTAAAACCAGTACTGGGAAACAAATTTGGTTACCTGTAATATAATATGAATTTCTGTATTCCTTGAAAGAATATATAACGTATACATCATATATTCTGGTCGATCTAGAGTGTATGATGATGGGATGTATATTTATGCTTTTTATAAAACTTTAAATAGATTGTGGGGATCCTACTCCTAATAACGGTACCGCGACCGGACAGACAGAGTATGGTGATCAGGTTACAATAACTTGTGATACTGGATTTGATTTAAGCGGTCAAGCAAATATAACATGTTTAGCTGATGGGAACTGGAGTTCTAGCCCAACTTGTCAAATAAAAGGTAAAGCATAATAACTTTCAAAATTATAATTTTCTTAAATTTGATATTGAGTTAATATGTTTTGCAGAGACTTTTTGAAAGACATTCATTGATAACTTATGAATATCCCACACTGAACGGACCCGCGACAACTATATGTACGAAGATCGGATGGGATGGCAGCACTATCTGTGTCATTGAAATTATGTGCCTATAAATGTACTGAAGCATGTAGAATAGTGATATTCACAAACTATTTAAGACATGTTTTAGAATAAGAAACTATATGCTCAATATATGTCCTAGCATTCAAAGTACACGGCACACACCTTCCCATATAGAAATAATGTACATACTTACTACATATTATAAATAAGGAAATAATATCTTAGAAGCAAACAGTGCGTTTAAGTAAAGAAAAAAAACAGACTCGGTTTTTTACAACAGTTCATAATTGTAATCAAATATGCAATACGTTCACAAATCAACGGAAGAGCAAAATGTGTTACAACAAAACTTTATTACAAAGGAACAGTGGTGGTAGAACCTGTACTGGGAAACAAATTTGGTTACCTGTAATATAATATGTATTTCTGTATTCCTTGAAATAATATATAACGTATACATCATATATTCTGATCGTTCTGGATTGTATGATGATGGGGTGTGTATTTATGCTATTTATAAAACTTTGAATAGATTGTGGGGATCCTACTCCTAATAACGGTACCGCGACCGGACAGACAGAGTATGGTGATCAGGTTACAATATCTTGTGATACTGGATTTGATTTAAGCGGTCAAGCAAATATAACATGTTTAGCTGATGGGAACTGGAGTTCTAGCCCAACTTGTCAAATAAAAGGTAAAGCATAATAACTTTTAAAACTATAATTTTCTTTAATTTGATATTGAATTAGTATGTTTTACACAGAATTTTTCAAAGACATTCATTGATAACTTATGAATAACCCACACTGAACGGACACGCGACAACTACATGTACGAAGAGCGGATGGGATGGCAGCACTATTTGTGTCATTAAAATTATGTACCATGTACAAAATTGATATTCACAAAATATTAAAGATATGTTTTAAAATAAGAAACTATATGGTAAACATATGAGTTAGCAATCAAAGGACACTGCACATAGCATTGTCTCTAAAAACAATGCACAGAATAGCATAAGTAAAAATTATAATTAAAGAAATAATATCGAATAAAGTTATCCGTTACAAGGCATAGTACCACCATTGGAAAAAGGAAGTGCTTTCGTGGGATAGTCGCATAATGGCGGTTATAAATAATCCTCGTTTCTTCTTCTTTATAAATGCATTTTCCTTATTTTTATATTTTTTTTTATTATTTAAATGGCATTATTGATGTATTTTGAACATTTTGAATTGTGAATTTAGAAAAACAAATTGATGCTTGGAAACTCGGGTATGAATACATGATTTCGGAAGTCTACTTTTACTTTGTCAACAGTGTACAAACTGAGCAGAAAAAAATCTCTTATATAAAACATGACCCCTACTTTTCTCGTCACATTTTGTTAGTGCAGAGGTTGACAAACAGTTAAATGTAGGTTTCACTTCTTTCATTTGGGATTCTCTATGAATGACAAGCCTTCAAACTTTTATTATTTACTATAGAATAAAGAACAAAAATCAATGGTTGGGTTACAACTAGAAGCAAAGAGTGCGTTTACGAAATGAAAATAGCACACTCGGATTTACATCCGCTCATAATCGTAATGAAACAATCAATACCTTCATCAAACAACGAAAGAACATGTGTTACAATATAACATTATACCATGAAACTGGGGTGGTAACACGTGTACTGGGAAACACATCTGTTTACCTGTTATATAATATGAATTTCTGTATTCCTTGAAAGAATATATAACGTATACATCATATATTTTGATCGTTCTGGATTGTATGATGATGGGGTGTGTATTTATGCTATTTATAAAACTTTGAACAGATTGTGGGGATCCTACTCCTAATAACGGTACCGCGACCGGAGAGATAGAGTATGGTGGTCAGGTTACAATATCTTGTGATACTGGATTTGATTTAAGCGGTCAAGCAAATATAACATGTTTAGCTGATGGGAACTGGAGTTCTAGCCCAACTTGTCAAATAAAAGGTAAAGCATAATAACTTTTAAAACTATAATTTTCTTTAATTTGATATTGAGTTAGCATGTTTTACACAGACTTTTTGAAAGACATTCATTTATCATTTATGAATAGAATAGCATTAATAAAGATTATAATCAAGGAAATAATATCGATTAAAGTTATCCTTTAGTAGGCATAGTACCACCATTAGAAAAAGGAAGTGCTTCCGTGGGGTAGTCGCATAATGGCGGTTATAAATAATCCGCGTTTCTTTTTTTAAAAAATATATTTTCCTTATTTTAATGCTCTTTTTTTTATTTGAATGGCATAATAGATGTATTTTGAACATTTTGATAGCATTGTCATGTTTGAATTGTGAATTTAGAAAAACAAATTGATGCTTGGAAATTCGGGTATGATTACATGATTTCGGAAGTCTACTTTTACTTTGTCAACAGTGTACACACAGAGCAGAAAAAAATCTCTTATAAGAAACATGACCCCTATATTTCTCATAACATTTTGTTAGTGCAGAGGTTGACAAACAGTTAAATGTAGGTTTCACTTCTTTCATTTGTGATTCTCTATGAATGAAAGCCTTCAAACTTTTATTATTTACTATAGAATAAAGAACAAAAATCAATGGTGGGGTTACAACTAGAAGCAAAGAGTGCGTTTACGAAATAAAAATACCACACTCGGTTTTTACATCCGCTCATAATCGTAATGAAACATTCAATACCTTCATCAATCAACGAAAGAACATGTGTTACAATATAACATTATACTATGGAACAGGGGTGGTAAAAGCAGTACTGAGAAACAAATTTGGTAACCTCTAATATAATATGAATTTCTGTATTCCTTGAAAGAATATATAAGGTTTACATCATATATTCTGGTCGATCTAGAGTGAATGATGATGGGATGTATATTTATGCTATTTATAAAACGTTAAATAGATTGTGGGGATCCTACTCCTAATAACGGTGACGCGACCGGACAGACAGAGTATGGTGATCAGGTTACAATAACTTGTGATACTGGATTTGATTTAAGCGGTCAAGCAAATATAACATGTTTAGCTGATGGGAACTGGAGTTCTAGCCCAACTTGTCAAATAAAAGGTAAAGCATAATAACTTCTAAAACTATAATTTTCTTTAATTTGATATTGAGTTAGTATGATTTACACAGACTTTTTGAAAGACATTCATTGATAACTTATGAATATCCCACACTGAACGGACCCGCGACATCTATATGTACGAAGAGCGGATGGGATGGCAGCACTATCTGTGTCATTGAAATTATGTACCTATAAATGAACTGAAGTATGTAAAATAGTAATATTCACAAAATATTTAAAACTTCCTTTAGAATAAGAAACTGTATGCTCAATATATTGCCTGGCATTCAAAGGACACGGCACACACCTTTCGAAAAAGAAATAATGTACTTACTTACTATATGTTATAAATAAGGAAATAATATCTTAGAAGCAAACAGTGCCTTTAAGTAAAGAAAAAAACAGACTCGGTTTTTTACATCAGTTCATAATTGTAATCAAATATGCAATACGTTCACAAATCAAAGGAAGAGCAAAATGAGATACAACATAACTTTATTACAAAGGAACAGTGGTGGTAGAACCAGTACTGGGAAACAAATTTGGTTACCTGTAATATAATATGTATTTCTGTATTCCTTGAAATAATATATAATGTATCAATTATATATTCTGATCGTTCTGGATTGTATGATGATGGGGTGTGTATTTATGCTATTTATAAAACTTTGAATAGATTGTGGGGATCCTACTCCTAATAACGGTACCGCGACCGGACAGACAGAGTATGGTGATCAGGTTACAATATCTTGTGATACTGGATTTGATTTAAGCGGTCAAGCAAATATAACATGTTTAGCTGATGGGAACTGGAGTTCTAGCCCAACTTGTCAAATAAAAGGTCAAGCATAATATCTTTTAAAACTATAATTTTCTTTAATTTCATATTGAGTTAGTATGTTTGACACAGACTTTTTGAAAGATATTCATTGATCACTTATGAAAAGAATAGCATTAATAAAGATTATAATCAAGGAAATGATATCGAATTAAGTTATCCTTTAGTAGGCATAGTACCACCATTGGAAAAAGGAAGTGCTTCCGTGGGGTAGTCGCATAATGGAAGTTATAAATAATCCGCGTTTCTTCTTCTTTAAAAATGTATTTTCCTTATTTTAATGCTCCTTTTTTTATTTGAATGGCATTATTGATGTAATTCGAACATTTTGATAGCATTGTCATGTTTGAATTGTGAATTTAGAAAAACAAATTGATGCTTGGAAATTTGGGTATGAATACATGATTTCGGAAGTCTACTTTTACTTTGTCAACAGTGTACACACTGAGCAGAAAAAAAATCTCTTATATGAAACATGACCCCTACTTTTCTCATCACATTTTGTTAGTGCGGAGGTTGACAAACAGTAAAATGTAGGTTTCACTTCTTTCATTTGTGATTCTCTATGAATGACAAGCATTCAAACTTTTATTATTTACTATAGAATAAAGAACAAAAATCTATGGTGGGGTTACAACTAGAAGCAAAGAGTGCGTTTACGAAATGAAAATAGCATACTCGGTTTTTACATCCGTTCATAATCGTAATGAAACATTCAATACCTTCGTCAATGAACGAAAGAACATGTGTTACAATATAACATTATACTATGGAACAGGGGTGGTTAAACCAGTACTGAGGAACAAATTTGGTTACCTGTAATATAATATGAATTTCTGTATTCCTTGAAAGAATATATAACGTATACATTATATATTCTGGTCGATCTAGAGTGTATGATGATGGGATGTATATTTATGGTTTTTATAAAACTTTAAATAGATTGTGGGGATCCTACTCCTAGTAACGGTGACGCGACCGGACAGACAGAGTTTGGTGATCAGGTTACAATAACTTGTGATATTGGATTTGATTTAAGCGGTCAAGCAAATATAACATGCTTAGATGATGGGAACTGGAGTTCTAGCCCAACTTGTCAAATAAAAGGTAAAGCGTAATAACTTTTTCAACTATAATTTTCTTTAATTTAATATTGAGTTTGTATGTTTTACACAAACTTTTTTAAAGACATTCATTGATCACTTATGAATATCACACATTGAACGGACCCGCGACAACTACATGTACGAAGAGCGGATGGGATGGCAGCACATTCTGTGTCATTAAAATTATGTACCATGTACAATATTGATATTCACAAAATACTAAAGGTATATTTTAAAATAAGAAACTATATGGTAAACATATGAGTTAGCACTCAAAGGACACTGCACATAGCATTGCCTCTAAAAGAAAGGCACAGAATAGTATTAGTTAAAATTATAATTAAGGAAATAATATCGAATATAGTTATCCTTTAGAAGGTAGAGTACCACCATTGGAAAAAGGAAGTGCTTTCGTGAGGTTGTCGCATAATGGCGGTTATGAATATTCTTCGTTTCTTCTTCTTTAAAAATGCATTTTCCTTATTTAAGTTCTCTTTTTTTTTTATTTGAATGGCATTATTGATGTATTTTGAACATTTTGAATTGTGAATTGAGAAAAAAAAATGATGCTTGGAAATTCGGGTATGAATACATAATTTCGGAAGTCTACTTTTACTTTGTCAACAGTGTATACACTGAGTAGAAAAAAAATCTCTTCTATGAAACATGACGCCTACTTTTTTCATCACATTTTGTTAGTGCAGAGGATGACAAACAGTAAAATGTAGGTTTCACTTCTTTCATTTGGGATTCACAATGAATGACAAGCTTTCAAACTTTTATTATTTACTATAGAATAAAGAACAAAAATCAATGGTGGGGTTACAACTAGAAGCAAAGAGTGCATTTACGAAATGAAAATAGCACACTCGGGTTTTACATCCGCTCATAATCGTTATGAAACAATCAATACCTTTATCAATCAGCAAAAGAACATGTGTTACAATATAACTTTATACTATGGAACTGGGGTGGTAAAACCTGTACTGGGAAACAAATTTGGTTACCTGTAATATAATATGAATTTCTGTATTCCTTGAAAGAATATATAACGTATACATCATATATTCTGGTAGATCTAGCGTGTATGATGATGGGATGTATATTTATGCTATTTATAAAACTTTAAATAGATTGTGGGGATCCTACTCCTAGTAACGGTACTGCGACCGGACAGACAGAGTATGGTGATCAGGTTACAATAACTTGTGATACTGGATTTGATTTAAGCGGTCAAGCAAATATAACATGTTTAGCTGATGGGAACTGGAGTTCTAGCCCAACTTGTCAAATAAAAGGTAAAGCATAATAACTTTTAAAACTATAATTTTCTTTAATTTGATATTGAGTTTATATGATTTACACAGACTTTTTGAAAGACATTCATTTATCACTTATGAATATCCCACATTGAACGGACGCGCGACAACTACATGTACGAAGAGCGGATGGGATGGCAGCACTATCTGTGTCATTAAAATTATGTACCTTTAAATATACTGAGCATCTAGATTAGTGATATTCACAAACTATTTAAGACATGTTTTAGAATAAGAAACTATATGCTAAATATATGGCCTAGCATTCAAAGGACACGGCACACACCTTTCATATAGAAATAATGTACATACTTACTACATATTATAAATAAGGAAATAATATGTTAGAAGCGAACAGTGTGTTTAATAAAAGAAAAGAAAAAGACTCGGTTTTTTTACATCAGTTCATAATTGTAATCAAATATGCAATACGTTCACAAATCAACGGAAGAGCAAAATGTGTTTCAACATAACTTTATTACAAAGGAACAGTGGTGGTAGAACCTGCACTGGGAAACAAATTTGGTTACCTGTAATATAATATGTATTTCTGTATTCCTTGAAAGAATATATAACGTATACATCATATATTCTGATCGTTCTGGATTGTATGATGATGTGGTGTGAATTTATGCTATTTGTAAAACTTTAAATAGATTGTGGGGATCCTACTCCTAGTAACGGTACCGCGACCGGACAGACAGAGAATGGTGATCAGGTTACAATAACTTGTGATACTGGATTTGATTTAAGCGGTCAAGCAAATATAACATGTTTAGCTGATGGGAACTGGAGTTCTAGCCCAACTTGTCAAATAAAAGGTAAAGCATAATAACTTTTAAAACTATAATTTTCTTTAATTTGATATTGAGTTAGTATGTTTTACAGAGACTTTTTGAAAGACATTCATTTATCACTTATGAATATCACACATTGAACAGACACGCGACAAATACATGTACGAAGAGCGGATCGGATGGCAGCACTACTTGTGTCATTAAAATTATGTACTATGTACAATATTGATATTCACAAAATATTAAAGATATGTTTTAAAATAAGAAACTAAATTTTAAACATATGAGTTAGCATTCAAAGGACACTGCACATAACAATGCATCTAAAACCAATGAAAAAATAGCATTAGTAATGTTTAAAATTAAGGAAATAATATTGAATTAAGTTATCCTTTAGAAGGCATAGTACCACCATTGGAAAAAGGAAGTGCTTCCGTGGGGTAGTCGCAAAATGGCGGTTATAAATAATCCTCATTTCTTCTTCTTTAAAAATGCATTTTCCTTAATTAAATGCACTTTATTTTTATTTGAATGGCATTATTGATGTATTTTGAACATTTTGATAGCATTGTCATGTTTAAATTGTGAATTTAGAAAAACAAATTGATGCTTGGAAATTTGGGTATGAATACATGATTTCGGAAGTCTACTTTTACTTTTTCAACAGAGTACACACTGAGCAGTAAACAAATCTCTTATATGAAACATGACCCCTACTTTTCTCATCACATTTTGTTATTGCAGAGGTTAACAAACAGTAAAATGTAGGTTTCACTTCTTTCATTTGGGATTTTCTATGAATGACAACGCTTCAAACTTTTATTATTAACTATAGAATAAAGAACAAAAATCAATGGTGGGGTTACAACTAGAAGCAAAGAGTACGTTTACGAAATGAAAATAGCACACACGGTTTTTAAATCCGCTTATAATCGTAATGAAACAATCAATACCTTCATCAATCAACGAAAGAACATGTGTTACAATATAACTTTATACCATGGAACTGGGGTGGTAAAACCTGTACTGGGAAACAAATTTGGTTACCTGTAATATAATATGAATTTCTGTATTCCTTGAAAGTATATATAATGTATCCATCATGTATTTTGGTCGATAAAGATTTTATGATGATGGAATTTATATTTATGCTATTTATAAAACTTTAAATAGATTGTGGGGATCCTACTCCTAATAACGGTACCGCAACCGGACAGACAGAGTATGGTGATCAGGTTACAATAACTTGTGATATTGGATTTGATTTAAGCGGTCAAGCAAATATAACATGCTTAGATGATGGGAACTGGAGTTCTAGTCCATCTTGTCTAATAAAAGGTAAAGTTTAATAACTTTTTAAACTATAATTTTCTTTAATTTGATATTGAGTTAGTATGTTTTACACAGACTTTTTGAAAGACATTCATTTATCACTTATGAATATCCCACATTGAACGGACCCGCGACAACTACATGTATAATGAGCGGATGGGATGGCAGCACTATCTGTGTTATTAAAATTATGTACCATGTACAATATTGATTTTCACAGAATACTAAAGGTATGTTTCAAAATAAGAAACTATATGGTAAACATTGAGTTAGCACTCAAAGGACACTGCAAATAGTATTGCCTCTAAAAGCAATGCACAGAATAGCATTAGTTAAAATTATAATTCAGAAAATAATATCGAATAAAGTTATCCTTTAGAAGGCATAGTATCACCATTGGAAAAAGGAAGTGCTTTCGGAGGTGGTCGCATAATGGCTGTTATAAATAAACCTCGTTACTTCTTCTTTAAAAATGCATTTTCCTTATTTTAATGCTCTTTTTTTAATTTGAATGGCATTATTGATGTATTTTGAACATTTTGAATTGTGAATTTAGAAAACAAAATGATGCTTGGAAATTCGGGTATGAATACATAATTTCGGAAGTCTACTTTTACTTTGTCAACAGTGTACACACTGACCAGAAATAAAATCTCTTATATGAAACATGACGCCTACTTTTCTCATCACATATTGTTAGAGCAGAGGTTGACAAACAGTAAAATGTAGGTTTCACTTCTTTCATTTGGGATTCTCAATGAATGACAAGCTTTCAAACTTTTATCATTTACTATAGAATAAAGAACAAAAATCAATGGTGGGGTTACAACTAGAAGCAAAGAGTGCGTTTACGAAATGAAAATAGCAATCTCGGTTTTAACATCCCTTATTATCGTAATGAAATAATCAATACCTTCATCAATCAACGAAAGAACATGTGTTACAATATAACTTTATACCATGGAACAGGCGTGGTAAAACCTGTACTGGGAAACAAATTTGGTTACCTGTAATATAATATGAATTTCTGTATTACCTGAAAGAATATATAACGTATACATCATATATTCTGATCTTTCTGGATTGTATGATGATGGGGTATGTATTTATGCTATTTATAAACCTTTGAATAGATTGTGGGGATCCTACTCTTAGTAACGGTACCGCGACCGGACAGACAGAGTATGGTGATCAGGTTACAATAACTTGTGATACTGGATTTGATTTAAGCGGTCAAGCAAATATAACATGCTTAGATGATGGGAACTGGAGTTCTAGCCCAACTTGTCAAATAAAAGGTAAAGCGTAATAACTTTTAAAACTATAATTTTCTTTCATTTGATATTGAGTTAGTTTGTTTTACACAGACTTTTAGAAAGACATTCATTGATCACTTATGAATATCCCACACTGAACGGACGCGCGACAACTACATGTACGAAGAGCGGATGGCATGGCAGCACTTTCTGTGCCATTACAATTATGTACCTATGAATGTACTGAAGCATGTAGAATAGTGATATTCAAAAAATATTTAAGACATGTTTTAGAATAAGAAACTTTATGCTCAATATATGTCCTAGCATTCAAAGGACACGGCACACACCTTCCCATATAGAAATAATGTACATACTTACTACATATTATAAATAAAGTAATAATATGTTAGAAGCAAACAGTGCGTTTAAGAAAAGGAAAAACAAACAGATTCGTTTTTTTAACATCAGTTCATAATTGTAATCAAATATGCAATACGTTCATAAATCAACGGAAGAGCAAAATGTGTTACAACATAACTTCATTACAAATGAACAGTGGTGGTAGAACCAGTACTGGGAAACAAATGTGTTTACCTGTAATATAATATGTATTTCTGTATTCCTTAAAATAATATATAACGTATACATCATATATTCTGATCGTTCTGGATTGTATGATGATGGGGTGTGTATTTATGCTATTTATAAAACTTTGAATAAAATGTGAGGATCCTACTCCTAATAACGGTACCGCGGCCGGACAGACAGAGTATGGTGATCACGTTACAATAACTTCTGATACTGGATTTGATTTAAGCGGTCAAGCAAATATAACATGTTTAGCTGATGAGAACTGGAGTTCTAGCCCAACTTGTCAAATAAAAGGTAAAGCGTAATAACTTTTAAAACTATAATTTTCTTTAATTTGATATTGAGTTTGTATGATTTACACAGACTTTTTGAAAAACATTCATTTATCACTTATGAATATCCCACATTGAACGGACGCGCGACAAATACATGTACGAAGAGCGGATCGGTTGGCAGCACTATCTGTGTCATAAAAATTATGTTCGATGTACAATATTGATATTCACAAAATATTAAAGGTATGTTTTAAAATAAGAAACTATATGGTAAACATATGAGTAGGCACTGAAAGGACACTGCACATAGCATTGCCTTTACAAATAATGCACAGAATAGCATTCAAAAGATTATAATCAAGGAAATAAAATTGAATAAAGTTATCCTTTAGAAGGCATAGTACCACCATTGGAAAAAGGAATTGCTTCCGTGGGGTAATCGCATAATGGCGGATATAAATAATCCGCGTATCTTCTTATATAAAAATGCCTTTTCCTTTTTTTAATGCGCTTTTTTATTCATTTGAACGGCATTATTGATGTATTTTGAACATTTTGATAGCATTGTCATATTTGAATTGTGAATTTAGAAAAACAAATTGATTGTTGGGAATTTGGGTGTAAATACATGATTTCGGAAGTCTACTTTTACTTTGTCAACAGTGTACACACTAAGCAGTAAACAAATCTCTTATATGAAACATGACCCCTACTTTTCTCATCACATTTTGTAAGTGCAGATGTTAACAAATAGTGAAATGTAGGTTTTACTTCTTTGATTTGGGATTATCTATGAATGACAAGCCTTCATTATTTTATTATTAACTATAAAATAAAGAACAAAAATCAATGGTGGGGTTACAACTAGAAGCAAACAGTACGTTTACGAAATGAAAATAGCACTCTCGGTTTTTAAATCCGCTCATAATGGTAATGAAACAATCAACGAAAGAACATGTGTTACAATATATCTTTATACCATGGAACTGGGGTGGTAAAACATGTACTTGGAAACAAATTTGGTTACCTGTAATATAATATGAATTTCTGTATTCCTTAGAAGAATATAAAACGTATACATCATATATTCTGGTCGATCTAGAGTGTATGATGATGGGATGTATATTTATGCTATTTATAAAACTTTGAATAGATTGTGGGGATCCTACTCCTAGTAACGGTACCGCAACCGGACAAACAGAGTATGGTGATCAGGTTACAATAACTTGTGATATTGGATTTGATTTAAGCGGTCAAGCAAATATAACATGCTTAGATGATGGGAACTGGAGTTCTAGCCCAACTTGTCAAATAAAAGGTAAAGCGTAATAACTTTTTCAACTATAATTTTCTTTAATTTGATATTGAGTTAATATGTTTTACACAAACTTTTTTAAAGACATTCATTGATCAATTATGAATATCACACATTGAACAGACACGCGACAAATACATGTACGAAGAGCGGATCGGATGGCAGCACTACTTGTGTCATTAAAATTATGTACTATGTACAATATTGATATTCACAAAATATTAAAGGTATGTTTTAAAATAAGAAACTATATGGTAAACATATGAGTTAGCATTCAAAGGACACTGCACATAACAATCCAAATAAAACCAATGAACAGAATAGCATTAGTAAAGGTTAAAATTAAGGAAATAATATTGAATAAAGTTATCCTTTAGAAGGCATAGTACCACCATTGGAAAAAGGAAGTGCTTCCGTGGGGTAGTCGCAAAATGGCGGTTATAAATAATCCTCATTTCTTCTTCTTTAAAAATGCATTTTCCTTATTTAAATGCACTTTTTTATTTGAATGGCATTATTGATGTATTTTGAACATTTTGATAGCTTTGTCATGTTTAAATTGTGAATTTAGAAAAACAAATTGATGCTTGGAAATTTGGGTATGAATACATGATTTCGGAAGTCTACTTTTACTTTTTCAACAGAGTACACACTGAGCAGTAAACAAATCTCTTATATGAAACATGACCCCTACTTTTCTCATCACATTTTGTTATTGCAGAGGTTAACAAACAGTAAAATGTAGGTTTCACTTCTTTCATTTGGGATTTTCTATGAATGACAATCCTTCAAACTTTTATTATTAACTATAGAATAAAGAACAAAAATCAATGGTGGGGTTACAACTAGAAGCAAAGAGTACGTTTACGAAATGAAAATAGCACACTCGGTTTTTAAATCCGCTTATAATCGTAATGAAACAATCAATACCTTCATCAATCAACGAAAGAACATGTGTTACAATATAACTTTATACCATGGAACTGGGGTGGTAAAACCTGTACTGGGAAACAAATTTGGTTACCTGTAATATAATATGAATTTCTGTATTCCTTGAAAGAATATATAAGGTATCCATCATATATTTTGGTCGATCAAGATTTTATGATGATGGAATTTATATTTATGCTATTTATAAAACTTTAAATAGATTGTGGGGATCCTACTCCTAATAACGGTACTGCAACCGGACAGACAGAGTATGGTGATCAGGTTACAATAACTTGTGATATTGGATTTGATTTAAGCGGTCACGCAAATATAACATGCTTAGATGATGGGAACTGGAGTTCTAGCCCATCTTGTCAAATAAAAGGTAAAGCGTAATAACTTTTTAAACTATAATTTTCTTTAATTTGATATTGAGTTAATATGTGTTACACAGACTTTTTGAAAGACATTCATTTATCACTTATGAATATCCCACATTGAACGGACCCGCGACAACTACATGTATAATGAGCGGATGGGATGGCAGCACTATCTGTGTTATTAAAATTATGTACCATGTACAATATTGATATTCACAGAATACTAAAGGTATGTTTCAAAATAAGAAACTATATGGTAAACATTGAGTTAGCACTCAAAGGACACTGCAAATAGTATTGCCTCTAAAAGCAATGCACGGAATAGCATTAGTTAAAATTATAATTTAGAAAATAATATCAAATAAAGTTATCCTTTAGAAGGCATAGTACCACCATTGGAAAAAGGAAGTGCTTTCGGAGGTAGTCGCATAATGGCTGTTATAAATAATCCTCGTTTCTTCTTCTTTAAAAATGCATTTTCCTTATTTTAATGCTCTTTTTTTAATTTGAATGGAATTATTGGTGTATTTTGAACATTTTGAATTGTGAATTTAGGAACAAAATGATGCTTGGAAATTCGGGTATGAATACATAATTTCGGAAGTCTACTTTTACTTTGTCAACGGTGTACACACTGAGCAGAAATAAAATCTCTTATATGAAACATGACCTCTACTTTTCTCATCACATATTGTTAGTGCAGAGGTTGACAAACAGTAAAATGTAGGTTTCACTTCTTTCATTTGGGATTCTCAATGAATGACAAGCTTTCAAACTTTTATTATTTACTATAGAATAAAGAACAAAAATCAATGGTGGGGTTACAACTAGAAGCAAAGAGTGCGTTTACGAAATGAAAATAGCACTCTCGGTTTTGACATCCGCTTATAATCGTAATGAAATAATCAATACCTTCATCAATCAACGAAAGAACATGTGTAAAAAATATAACTTTATACCATGGAACTGGGGTGGTAAAATCTGTACTGGGAAACAAATTTGGTTACCTGTAATATAATATGAATTTCTGTATTACTTGAAAGAATATATAACGTATACATCATATATTCTGATCTTTCTGGATTGTATGATGATGGGGTATGTATTTATGCTATTTATAAAACTTTGAATATATTGTGGGGATCCTACTCCTAGTAACGGTACCGCAACCGGACAGACAGAGTATGGTGATCAGGTTACAATAACTTGTGATACTGGATTTGATTTAAGCGGTCAAGCAAATATAACATGCTTAGATGATGGGAACTGGAGTTCTAGCCCAACTTGTCAAATAAAAGGTAAAGCATAATAACTTTTAAAACTATAATTTTCTTTAATTTGATGGTGAGTAAGTATGTTTTACACAGACTTTTAGAAAGACATTCATTTATCACTTATGAATATCCCAAACTGAACGGACTCACGACAACTACATGTACGAAGAGCGGATGGGATGGCAGCACTTTCTGTGCCATTACAATTATGTACCGATGAATGTACTGAAGCATGTAGAATAGTGATATTCAAAAAATATTTAAGACATATTTTAGAATAAGAAACTTTATGCTCAATATATGTCCTAGCATTCAAAGGACACGGCACACACCTTCCCATATAGAAATAATGTACATACTTACTACATATTATAAATAAAGTAATAATATCTTAGAAGCAAACAGTGCGTTTAAGAAAAGGAAAAAAAACAGACTCGTTTTTTTAACATCATTTCATAATTGTAATCAAATATGCAATACGTTTATAAATCAACGGAAGAGCAAAATGTGTTACAACATAACTTCATTACAAATGAACAGTGGTGGTATAACCTATACTGGGAAACAAATTTGGTTACCTGTAATATAATATGTATTTCTGTATTCCTTCAAATAATATATAACGTATACATCATATATTCTTATCGTTCTGGATTGTATGATGATGGGGTGTGTATTTATGCTATTTATAAAACTTTGAATAAAATGTGGGGATCCTACTCCTAGTAACGGTACCGCAACCGGACAGACAGAGTATGGTGATCAGGTTACAATAACTTGTGATAATGGATTTGATTTAAGCGGTCACGCAAATATAATATGTTTAGCTGATGAGAACTGGAGTTCTAGCCCAACTTGTCAAATAAAAGGTAAAGCATAATAACTTTTAAAACTATAATTTTCTTTAATTTGATATTGAGTTTGTATGATTTACACAGACTTTTTGAAAGACATTCATTTATCACTTATGAATATCCCACATTGAACGGACGCGCGACAAATACATGTACGAAGAGTAGATCGGATGGCAGCACTATTTGTGTCATTAAAATTATGTTCGATGTACAATATTGATATTCACAAATTATTAAAGGTATGTTTTAAAATAAGAAACTATATTGTAAACATATGAGTAGGCACTCAAAGGACACTGCACATAGCATTGCCTTTACAAATAATGCACAGAATAGCATTAAAAAGATTATAATCAAGGAAATAAAATTGAATAAAGTTATCCTTTAGAAGGCATTGTACCACCATTGGAAAAAGGAATTGCTTCCGTGGGGTAGTCGCATAATGGCGGTTATAAATAATCCACTTTTCTTCTTATATAAAAATGCATTTTCCTTTTTTTAATGCGCTTTTTTTTTATTTGAACGGCATTATTGATGTATTTTGAACATTGTGATAGCATTGTCATGTTTGAATTGTGAATTTAGAAAAACAAATTGATTGTTGGAAATTTGGGTGTAAATACATGATTTCGGAAGTCTACTTTTACTTTTTCAACAGTGTACACACTAAGCAGGAAAAAATCTCTTATATGAAACATGACCCGTACTTTTCTCATCACATTTTGTAAGTGCAGATGTTAATAAATAGTGAAATGTAGGTTTCACTTCTTTGATTTGGGATTATCTATGAATGACAAGCCTTCATTATTTTATTATTAACTATAAAATAAAGAACAAAAATCAATGGTGGGGTTACAACTAGAAGCAAACAGTACGTTTACGAAATGAAAATAGCACTCTCGGTTTTTAAATCCGCTCATAATCGTAATGAAACAATCAATACCTTCATCAATCAACGAAAGAACATGTGTTACAATATATCTTTATACCATGGAACTGGGGTGGTAAAACCTGTACTGGGAAACAAATTTGGTTACCTGTAATATAATATGTATTTCTGTATTCCTTGAAATAATATATAACGTATACATCATCTATTCTGATTGTTCTGGATTATATGATGATGGGGTATGTATTTATGCTATTTATAAAACTTTGAATAGATTGTGGGGATCCTACTCCTAGTAACGGTACCGCGACTGGACAGACAGCGTATGGTGATCAGGTTACAATAACTTGTGATACTGGATTTGATTTAAACGGTCAAGCAAATATAACATGTTTAGCTGATGGGAACTGGAGTTCTAGCCCAAATTGTCAAATAAAAGGTAAAACAAAATAACTTTTAAAACTATAATTTTCTTTAATTTGATATTGAGTAAGTATGTTTTACACAGACTTTTAGAAAGACATTCATTGATCACTGATGAATATCCCACACTGAACGGACTCGCGACAACTACATGATTGAACGAAGAGCGGATGGGATGGCAGCACTTTCTGTGTCATTAAAATTATGTACCTTTAAATGTACTGAAGCATGTAGAATAGTGATATTCACAAAATATTTAAAACATGTTTTAGAATAAGAAACTCTATGCTCAATATATGGCCTAGCATTCAAAGGACACGGCACACACCTTTCCATATAGATATAATGTACAAACTTACTATATATTATAAATAAGGAAATAGTATCTTAGAAGCAAACAGTGCTTTCAAGAAAAGAAAAAAAAACAGTCTCGGTTTTTTACATCAGTTCATAATTGTAATCAAATATGCAATACGTTCACAAATCAACGGAAGAGCAAAATGTGTTACAGCATCAATTTATTACAAAGGAAAAGTGGTGGTAGAACCAGTACTGGGAAACAAATTTGGCTACCTGTAATATAATATGTATTTCTGGATTCCTTAAAATAATAAATAATGTATACATCATATATTCTGATCGCTCTGAATTGTATGATGATGGGGTGTGTATTAATGCTATTTATAAAACTTTGAATAGATTGTGGGGATCCTACTCCTAGTAATGGTACCGCGACCGGACAGACAAAGTATGGCGATCAGATTACAATAACTTGTGATACTGGATTTGATTTAAGCGGTCAAGCAAATATAACATGTTTAGCTGATGGGAACTGGAGTTCTAGCCCAACTTGTCAAATAAAAGGTAAAGCATAATAACTTTTAAAACTATAATTTTCTTTAATTTCATATTGAGTTAGTATGTTTTACACAGACTTTTTGAAAGACCTTCATTTATCACTTATGAATAGAATAGCATTAATAAAGATTATAATCAAGGAAATAATACCGTATAAAGTTATCCTTTAGTAGGCACAGTACCACCATTAGAAAAAGGAAGTGCTTCCGTGGGGTAGTCGCATAATGGCGGTTATAAATAATCCGCGTTTCTTCTTCTTTAAAAATGCATTTTCCTTATTCTAATGCTCTTTTTTTTTATTTGAATGGAATTTTTGATGTATTTTGAACATTTTGTTAGCATTGTCATGTTAGAATTGAGAATTTAGAAAAACAAATTTATGCTTGGAAATTCGGGTATGGATACATGATTTCGGAAGTCTACTTTTATTTGTCAACAGTGTATACACTGAGCAGAAAAAAAATCTCTTATATGAAACATGACCCATATTTTTCTCATCACATTTTGTTAGTGCAGAGGTTAACAAACAGTAAAATGTAGGTTTGACTTCTTTCATTTGGGATTCTCTATGAATGACAAGCCTTCAATATTTTATAATTTAATATAGAATAAAGAACAAAAATCAATGGAGGGGTTACAACTAGAAGCAAAGAGTTCGTTTACGAAATAAAAATAGCACACTCGGTTTATAAATCCGCTCATAATCGTAATGAATCAACCTATACCTTCATCAATCAACAAAAGAACTTGTGTTACAATATAACTTTATACCATGGAACTGGGGTAGTAAAACCTGTACTGGGAAACAAATTTGGTTACCTGTCATATAAAATGAATTTCTGCATGCCTTGAAAGAATATATAACGTATACATCTTACTTTTTCCGGTCGATCTAGATTATATGATGATTGGATGTATATTTATGCTGTTTATAAATCTTTAAATAGATTGTGGGGATCCCACTCCTAATAACGGTACCGCGACCGGACAGACAGAGTATGGTGATCACGTTACAATAACTTGTGATACTGGATTTGATTTAAGCGGTCAAGCAAATATAACATGTTTAGCTGATGGGAACTGGAGTTCTAGCCCAACTTGTCAAATAAAAGGTAAAGCATAATAACTTTTAAATCTATAATTTTCTTTAATTTGATATTGAGTTGGTATGTTTTACACAGACTTTTTGAAAGACATTCATTTATTTATCACTTATGAATATCCCACATTGAACGGACACGCGACAACTACATGTACGAAGAGCAGATTGGATGGCAGCACTATCTGTGTCATTAAAATTATGTACAATGTACAATATTTATATTCACAAAATATTAAAGGTATGTTTTAAAATAAGAAACTATATGGTAAACATATGAGTAGGCACTCAAAGGACACTGTATATAGCATTGCATCGAAAAACAATGTACAGAATAGCATTAATAAAGATTATAATCAAGGGAATAATATCTAATAAAGTTATCCTTTAGTAGGCATAGTACCACCATTGGAAAAAGGATTTGCTTCCGTGGGGTAGTCGCATAATGGCGGTTATTAATAATCCGCGTTTCTTCTTCTTTAAAAATATATTCTCCTTATTTCAATGCTATTTTTTTTATTTGAATGGCATTATTGATGTATTTTGAACATTTTGATAGCATTGTCATGTTTGAATTGAAAATTTAGAAAAACAAATTGATGCTTGGAAATTTGTATATGGATACATGATTTCGGAAGTCTACTTTTACTTTGTCAACAGTGTATACACTGAGCAGAAAAAAAATCTCTTATATGAAACATGACACCTACTTTTCTCATCACATTTTGTTAGTGCAGAGGTTAACCAACAGTAAAATGTAGATTTCACTTATTTCATTTGGGATTCTCTATGAATGACAAGCCTTCAATATTTTATTATTTACTATAGATTAAAGAACAAAAATCAATGGTGGGGTTACAACTAGAAGCAAAGAGTACGTTTACGAAATAAAAATATCACATTCGTTTTTTAAATCCGCTCATAACCGTAATGAAACAATCAATACCTTCATCAATCAACAAAAGAACATGTGTTACAATATAACTTCATACCATGGAACTGGGGTGGTAAAACCTGTACTGGGAAACAAATTTGGTTACCTGTAATATAAAATGAATTTCTATATTCTTTGAAAGAATATATAACGTATACATCATATATTCTGGTCGATCTTGATTATATGATGATGGGATGTATATTTATGATGTTTATAAAATTTTAAATAGATTGTGGGGATCCTACTCCTAATAACGGTATCACGACCGGACAGACAGAGTATGGTGATCAGGTTACAATAACTTGTGATACTGGATTTGATTTAAGCGGTCAAGCAAATATAACATGTTTAGCTGATGGGAACTGGAGTTCTAGCCCAACTTGTCAAATAAAAGGTAAAGCATAATAACTTTTAAAACTATAATTTTATTTAATTTGATATTGAGTTAGTATGTTTTACACAGACTTTTTGAAAGACATTCATTGATCACTTATGAATATCCCACATTTAACAGACACGTGACAACTACATATACGAAGAGCGGATCGGATGGCAGCACTATCTTTGTCATTAAAATTATGTACCATGTACAATATTGATATTCACAAAATATTAAACGTATGGTTTGAAATAAGAAACGATATGGTAAACATACTAGTTAGCACTCAAAGGACACTGCACATAGCATTGCCTCTAAAACCAAGCACAGAATAGCATTATTAAAATTTATAATTAATGAATTAATATCGAATAAAGTTATCCTTTAGAAGGCATAGTACCACCATTGGAAAAAGGAAGTGCTTTCTTGGGGAAGTCGCATAATGGCGGTTATAAATAATCCTCATTTCTTCTTCTTTAAAAATGCATTTTCCTTATTTTAATGCTCTTTTTTTTATTTGAATGGCATTATTGATGTATTTTGAACATTTTGAATTGTGAATTTATAAAAAAAATTGATTCTTGGAAATTCGGGTATGAATATATGATTTCGGAAGTCTACTTTTACTTTGTCAACAGTGTACAAACTGAGCAGAGAAAAATCTCTTATATGAAACATAACCCTTACTTTTCTCATCACATTTTGTTAGTGCAGAGGTTGACAAACAGTAAAATGTAGGTTTCACTTCTTTCATTTGGTATTCTCTATGAATGACAAGCCTTCAAACTTTTATTATTTACTATAGAATAAAGAACAAAAATCAATGATGGGGTTACAACTAGAAGCAAAGAGTGCGTTTACGAAATGAAAAGAGCACACTCGGTTTTTATATCCGCTCATAATCGTAATGAAACAATCAATACCTTCATCAATCAACGAAAGAACGTGTATTACAACATAACTTTATTACCATGGAACTGGGATAGTAAAACCTGTTCTGGGAAACTTAAATTTGGTTAGCTGTAAAATAATATGAATTTCTGTATTCCTTGAAAGAATATATAACGTATACATCATATATTCTGGTCGATCTAGATTATATGATGATGGGATGTATATTTATGCTATATATAAAATTTTAAATAGATTGTGGGGATCCTACTCCTAATAACGGTACCGCGACCGGACAGACAGAGTATGGTGATCACGTTACAATAACTTGTGATACTGGATTTGATTTAAGCGGTCAAGCAAATATAACATGTTTAGCTGATGGGAACTGGAGTTCTAGCCCAACTTGTCAAATAAAAGGTAAAGCATAATAACTTTTAAAACTATAATTTTCTTTTATTTGATATTGAGTTAGTATGTTTTACACAGACTTTTTGAAAGACATTCTTTTATCACTTATGAATATCCCACACTGAACGGACTCGCGACGTCTACATGTACGAGGAGCGGATGGGTTGGTAGCACTACATGTGTCATGAAAATTATGTACCTATAAATGTACTGAAGCATGTAGAATAGTGATATTCACAAAATATTAAAAACATGTTTTAGAGTAAGAAACTCTATGCTCAATATATGGCCTAGCATTCAAAGGACACGGCACACGCCTTTCCATATAGAAAAATGTACATAATTACTATATATTATAAATAAGGAAATAAGATCTTAGAAACAAACAGTGCTTTTAAGAAAAGAAAAAAAACAGATTCGTTTTTTTTACATCAGTTCATAATTGTAATCAAATATGCAATACGTTCACAAATCAACGGAAGAGCAAAATGTGTTACAACATAAATTTATTACAAAGGAACAGTGGTGGTAGAACCTGTACTGGGAAACAAATTTTGTTACCTGTAATATAATATGTATTTCTGTATTACTTGAAATAATAAATAATGTATACATCATATATTCTGATCGCTCTGAATTGTATGATGATGGGGTGTGTATTAATGCTATCTATAAATCTTTGAATAGATTGTGGGGATCCTACTCCTAATAACGGTACCGCGACCGGACAGACAGAGTATGGCGATCAGATTACAATAACTTGTGATATTGGATTTGATTTAAGCGGTCAAGCAAATATAACATGTTTAGCTGATGGGAACTGGAGTTCTAGCCCAACTTGTCAAATAAAAGGTAAAGCATAATAACTTTTAAAACTATAATTTTCTTTAATTTGATATTGAGTTAGTATGTTTTACACAGACGTTTTGAAAGACATTCACTTATCATTTATGAATAGAATAGCATTAATAAAGATTATAATCAAGGAAATAATATCGAATAAAGTTATCCTTTAGTAGGCATAGTACCACCATTGCAAAAAGAAATTGCTTCCGTGGGGTAGTCGCATAATGGCTGTTATAAATAATCCGCGTTTCTTCTTCTTTAAAAATGCATTTTCCTTATTTTAATGCTGTTTTTTTTTATTTGAATGGCATTATTGATGTATTTTGAACATTTTGATAGCTTTGTCATGTTTGAATTGTGAATTAAGAAAAACAAATTGATGCTTGGAAATTCGGGTATGAATACATGATTTCGGAAGTCTACTTTTACTTTGTCAACAGTGTACACACAGAGCAGAAAAAAAAATTCTTATATGAAACATGACACCTACTTTTTTCATCACATTTTGTTAGTGCAGAGGTTGACAAACAGTATAATGTAGGTTTCACTTCTTTCATTTGGGATTCTCTATGAATGACAAGCCTTCAATCTTTTATTGTTTACTATAGAATAAAGAACAAAAATCAATGGTGGGGTTACAACTAGAAGCGAAGAGTGCGTTTACGAAAGAACGTGTGTTACAATATAACTTTATACAATGAAACTGGGGTGGTAAAACCTGTACTGGGAAACACATTTGTTTACCTGTAAAATAATATGAATTTCTGTATTCCTTGAAAGAATATATAACGTATACATCATATATTCTGGTCGATCTAGAGTATATGATGATGGGATGTATATTTATGCTAATTATAAAATTGCACATAGCATTGCATCTAAAAACATTGTACAAAATAGCATTAATAAAGAATATATTTAATAATATCGAATAAAGTTATCCTTTAGAAGCAAAGAGTGCGTTTAAGAAATGAAAAAAGCAGACTCGGTTTTCAAATCCGCTCATATTCGTAATAAAATAATTAATACCTTCATAAATCAACGAAAGAACATGTATTACAACATAACTTTATTACCATGGGACTGGGATAGTAAAACCTGTTCTGGGAAACTTAAATTTGGTTAGCTGTAATATAATATAAATTCCTTGAAACAATATATATCGTATACATCATATTTTTTTGTCGTTGTAAATTGTGGGTCCCTACCAACTCCTCCTAATGGTAGTATTGATAAAAGTAACGGTACATTGTTTGAAGACATCATCACATATTCTTGTGATGCTGGATATGACCAAGACAGAGATTTAACTCGCGTTTGTACATAATATGCTTATTGGAGTGAAACAGCGCAGCGTACATGTGTTATTTTATTTGATCACTTTATATGATAACATATTGCATTTGCATTATATGAGACTTGTTGTTCACACAATTTCACTGTCATTCCGACAATTTACTTTTTTAATGTTATAACATAACTTTGTTTGATTATTGTTAAATCTATTTCATTATCACCAATATAGATTGTGGAACACCGTCAAACCTAACAGATGGCACTGTTGATGTCACAGCGGGAACCAAGCTTGGATATGCGGCTACCTACGACTGTATTCCTGGTTATACTCTAACTGGTAACGCAACACGTACTTGTAACGCAGACGGCAATTGGAGCGATTCAACTCCTGCTTGTAGTAAAAAAGGTAATCATTTCGACGACCTTACTCGGAATCAGTGTTGGTATTATTATTGTTTCTTGGATGCACGCAGCTTCAGCTGAAACTAGTACTAAATTATGTGAGTGATGATGTATTTACCGTAATTCCTCATGTATAGACTCAGTAAAAGAGAATTTGCTATTTTCTAGTGCTTTATATCTCTTCCAAAGTATCCTTTGAATAGAAAATGGCAACTGGAATGAAGCATGGCTCTCATGTAACCCAAAAGGTAAAACAATATAAATCAATCATATCCAGTAATTGGAAGGCCAACATTATACACAAAATATACATGTATACGTATATCTACATGTATATCAGGAAAACATATATAATCAAGTAGCGAACTTGTTTTATGTTACTTGTACAATTTCTGTATGAGGCACTAAAATTAGACAATGTAAATAACTTCGAATACATGATATCCCATGTTAAAATGTGTGAAGCCACTAATCCAATTACGTGATGCCAATTCCTTTGTATTCCTCCCTATATGTTCTCTTATGTATGCGCGCTACTTGCGAACCTCAAGATATTGTGCATCACCTATCACTCTATAAATTAATGGTCATCACAGAAGAGAGATAGAGAGAGAGCGAGAGAGAGAGAGAGAGAGAGAGAGAGAGAGAGAGAGAGAGAGAGAGAGAGAGGGAGGGTGATAATTAAATTCACAACAACGGAATTTACGATTTTTGCGATCTTTTCAGATGCTCATTCACAATGCATGATATATATAAATGGAGATGATTATTTGTGAATAACCAAGACAATAATGTACAGATCAGAATACGGCGAGTGCGCCTTGCTACAATGCAAACCATAGATACAATATCAAGGCCTCTGCCAAACCAATAAATTTGGTGTCGACCATGACTTATATACTATGGAATTACATGCAACACATCTGGACAGGGTGGACAAATTTACATACATGAACTGATAGCTTTATATGAGTAGGATCCAGTTAAGAATTCATGACTACTCACATGCTATATAAAGGACAAATTTATAAACCCTTCGGATCATATAATTCCGGGGAATTCATATATATTTAATTTCATAGAGGGAGATAATTAAATTCACAACAACGGAATTTACGATTTTTGCGATCTTTTCAGATGCTCATTCACAATGCATGATATATATAAATGGAGATGATTATTTGTGAATAACCAAGACAATAATGTACAGATCAGAATACGGCGAGTGCGCCTTGCTACAATGCAAACCATAGATACAATATCAAGGCCTCTGCCAAACCAATAAATTTGGTGTCGACCATGACTTATATACTATGGAATTACATGCAACACATCTGGACAGGGTGGACAAATTTACATACATGAACTGATAGCTTTATATGAGTAGGATCCAGTTAAGGATTCATGACTACTTATGACTACTCACATGCTATATAAAGGACATATTTATATATATATAGTATTGAAAACAACTTTTTAAAGTAATACAGTATCATTACCGCAATTAAAAATTGAAATGGTGAACAACCAGTACCATGTTTATTTACATATTTTACTTGATTGCGTACCGTTGGTATACAACCAATGCCATGTTGACTCACATACAAATGAAACTGTATAATTTTTTCGTAAACGGTTTATATATTAAAGTTTGGAAGGAAGCGTTCATATGTACTATTCACAAGAAAAGAGACCCGTCTTTTGCTAATAAGTACAGACAAATTTCACTCTTATTGTAGTGAATAAAGTGTTTTAAAGGCTTATTTTTAAGCATATGTTCAACTATTTTCGAGATACTAATTTTCTCTCATCATTTTAATCTAGTTTTGTACCTGGTGGTTCAACTATTACATTGTAATCAGCTATCTTATCTTTACAATGAAAAGCGATTTTGATTACAAAGAGGTCAGGGTTGTATTTCTTTATATAAGTAAAGCCTTCGATAGAGTTTGGCAAAAAGGATTGTTGGCTAAATTGAAAACATCTGGCACATCGTGCCATCTCTTGTATCTAACTGACTGTCTTAAAGACAGACGCCAAGGTGTTGTCGTTCCAGGTGTGAGGTCTTATTGGAGACCTATTAAAGCTGGTGTTCCCCAGGGATCTATATAATAGGTCCCCTCCTGTTTTTAGTTTATATAACTGACATCGTATCCGATATTGACTCCAATATACGACTTTTTGCTGATGATACAAGTCTTTACTTTATAATTAACCATGATAATGATATTGTTAATGCCGCTCAGACATTAAATTCTGACATAAGTAAAATATCTGAATGGTCAACTAAATGGCTGGTTACATTTAATCCATCCGAAATATAATTATTGCATGTAACGCGCAAACGTATTCAATACGTTCATCCCCCACTTTTAATGCAGAATCAACAAATTATAGAAGAATCATCACATACACATCTAGGAATATACTTATCAAATAATTGCAACTGTTAGACTCATATTGATTATATCAAAAATAAAGCTTGAGACAGAATAAATATTATGAGAAAGCTTAAATTTCAGTTAGATAGAAAAGCACTCGAAACTATTTACACGTCATTTATTAGACCTTTACTGGAATATGCTCATGTTATTTTGGATAACTGTACAAATGCAACTGCCATGTACAACCTCAGAAATACTATTTTCAAATTCCTACTTCAAGAACAACTCTGCTCTCAAATTATTTTATTCCTTCCGTTGTCCGTGAATGGAACATTCCCCCAGGGGAAACAAGACAAACATCTTCTCTGAATTCCTTTAAACATCAGCTTAATAATAACGAGCAAAAAGTACCAAAAAAAATTACATAGGTACAAGGAAATGTCAATTACTGTATACCCGCCTTCGAACCAGCTGCAGTACACTTAAGCAACATCTTTTTCTCAAACACATTAACGATTCCCCTCTGTGTATATGTGGGCAATTAGAAAGTACAGCTCACTTTTTTCTTCAATGTCGTCTTTACCAGCTTCAACGTATACAACTCCTGACATCCGTCAGTGAGTTATGTACAGTTTCTTTAAATATACTTCTTTTTTGGTAAAACTCAACTCTCTTAAGACAATAATGTTAAAATATTTGAAGCAGTTCACAAATACATTTTATCTACTAATCGCTTCTCTTAAAGCATGTAAGTCTGACAAACTAATGAGCCTATTTTTAATTTACGTGATGAGGTCGGCCCGTCTTTCAGTTTCGTCCATGCTGCACAGAACATGTCCATAATTGTTTAGTACTATTAGTCTGTGAATTCGTGTAGTATATTAATAACTATACTCACTTTTCTCTTTTTTAGTTACTCGCTATATTTTTTAAATTTCTAAAACATATTAAAACCAATAATCTTAACAATATGTTATGATATTTTATTAATTTTATCTTGAATTAGTTTATATTCGTAATGATAAGAACAAAATGAAATTGCTAATAATCGGCCAAACCTGTTCACAATTAATATATGTCATGGATAAGAACTATACCTGTTTTATCTTCCGTTCTTATCCAAGTTTATATTTATATTGATTTGTATGTATGTAAATTTGAATGAATAAATATGTTTAAATCAAAATTGAAATAATGAGATGAAAATTAAGTAAAGTAAATAGTAACCGTAACACCTCACGCACCAATTAATTTTGCACAGTTCTATATCTTAATCATCATCATCATCATTCTCGTTCATAATTATTATCGTAATCGAAAATTGCTATTTATACTTTCATACGGTTATTATAAGAAAAGCTTTAATTGTAAGAAAACTTAGTGATCTCCCATACGGTACGGTGCCAATTTTCATTCGTTTATAAAAGGAACTGATATATTGTTAGAGTAATCAATGTGCGCTATAGATTTCAGTTGTTGTTAATGGTGGTGGTGATGACAGTGCTGCTATTTCTACTGCTGCTGCTGTTATTGACGATAATTATGACTATGATGATAATGGATAATAGAATATCTTCATGGTATTTATTTCTAAAAGAGTAGACAGTTTACAGATGTATTTCTATATTGTTGCAGTAGAGTTCTGCTGTACTGTCACAACAATTTTTACAGCAAGAACGCAATAGATAATTATTATCATCACATTTATTTATTATTATCATTATCTTTCGTTGATTTTGTTTTCGTTGCTGTTGCTGATAATGATGATAATGATGAAGGTGGTGCTGCTGATGATTATGATGTAGATTTTACAACAGTAAATCATTATACTGCTGTATTGCTCTAACGTTGCTACTACAAATGTGAATTGAGATAGCAATACAGTGCTTACGCCATTAATATTTACAAAACTATATATATATATATATATATATATATATATATATATATACTGCTAATATTGTTGTTGATGATGGTTAAAAAAATGACGACTGTCACAGCAGCACACCAATATACGTTTGTAGTACTTAAGTATTACAGCAGGAAGGGAAATATAAAATATCTAATGAACAACCATTACATGTAAAACAAAATAAATCAAACTAATTTAATATTATGTTCATACAGTTTCATCTTAAATGAAACTAAAAACAATGTTTATTGTAGACATCGCTGCAAGGTCAATGGTAGACACAAAACATTAAGTCGAGTTAATTTCACCAGTACTGTAACCATTGATTATTATTATTTTGCATTAATTCACATTTCCGCATAGGAGAAATCTTCATGTTTTAAAATGTATATATCAGAATGAAGTTTCGGTCCTCACTAAAAGCATAGTACATATCGTTTTCAAGTACTAACATAGGGACCTTTTCATAGGCAATGGCTTAATTATTATTATGAAAAATCATTTTGATGCACTGCACAACGTAATGACTTTCTCTTGGAATCTTTCTGCAACAGCTGAAATGCAATTTTACCAACAATTGTCTTAACAACGTTTGCATTTTACGTTTGTGATTACGGTTTGTCAGATTGATACTTTTATTTTTTTAAAACGTTTATTCATCATTATACATAGATAACCCATTACAAACAATGATCTCTGTTTTTTATCCAGATTGTAAATCAGCGCAAGTGAATCATGCTTATGTTAACAGCACAATGTCGGGAACTCTTTATAAGGCAGTGGCTGAGGTGACATGTGATCCAGGTTATGATCAAGATGACATCAAAAACATCACGTGTCAGGCTGATGGAATGTGGAGTACAAAACCGACTTGTACAATCCAAAGTAAATATAAACTGGACACTTCTGTCCTATAAGGCCACTGATACAATATTTATAGATATGACACAAGCACAAGTGGAATATCTAATCAACGCCGCCTCTGAGCCCGATTTATTTACATCTAATACAAAAAATGATTTATTTAGAAGATTAAAAGCGTACCAGAAGTACTGTAAATAATTATATTATATAAGCTTTATCAAAGATTGTGTACTTGATATCTTTGTTTTTGTTTTGAACGGCATACTTTACATAGCATTATAAGAATAGTATTTTCTACATATCCATTAGTAAAATAATAATTGGTATGTTAAAGTTTCGCATGTAGATTTATTAATTACCATCTATTAGACAATGTAGCCGGCAAGCATTGTTTGTATCTATTTGTTATATGCTCCAATACAAACTTTACGACTCTAAGATATGCTTATTAGATTATGTGTATTAAGGGTATGCATGTCGAGGGGTAAAAGCGAGAAAGGTCTAAGTGCATATAAATAAAGAAACACAAAATGGGGACAATTAGTTTCACATTTGATTCCGAAATATGTGACTCGGTGCATTATCGTATACTTTTATATCTGTATTTACTAGGTTTTGTTACTCATTTCTTCAATAATTAAAACAAAGCAAAAACTATGCTGTATTTGAGGGCTGTTTCGAAAGTGTCCAGTTATTGTAAATTACAAGGGCAAGGAAAGAGATACAGACGTCATTTCACATCACGGAATAGTTGCACTTTATTTCTCTATACATGCAATATATCAATGCTTTTGCATCATTGGATCGATGTCGGAGTCTATCGATAGTGTAGTTAAAACCAAGCAGTATCTCAAAACTTTCAATAAAATACTCTGGGCGCTGCCATCTTGAAACGTCACAGTCACGTGTAAAAACTTGGTAGTCGCCATATGGAGATTGTCTTTGCTTTTTAAAACAGTGCATTATTTGAATATATGTACCGCATTTGATACTTAAACCCGGCCATGTTCCGGATGACATAACCACTTTGCGGCTACGAGGGAAATGCAAATGCTGTGTTTGTAATTATTGATTGTGGCTTTTTTATGCATTAATTGAATCATTATGCATTGCCCTCAGTATATTTAATAAGAAAATATTGAAAAATAGAATATGTATGCCTTAATTGAGGTCTTGAAATATTTTTTGACAATTTATCGCCGTTTTTTTTGACAAATTCCAGCCGAGTTGATGTAAATTGTTTTCAAATAACCATGTAATTAATTTATTATTATGATATTATGCTGAACCCATAACAATTTAAACAATAACAAAAGCAAGCAGCTACAATTGTTTATTTTACTGGATACAACGGAGATATATTTTCATTTAAAACATTGTGGGTTGACCGGTGTGATATATTTTCAGCCCATTATTTGAATCAGACATCGCACAAGTTTGTTGAGGTTTTTTTAAAAGTTATTTTAAACTGTTTTTAAAAATTCTTTATCTACAAATTAACTTAAAATATGTATACAGATTATTTCAAAATATATATGATCATAGTAGTAAATTTTAAAGCACATAACATTTAATACGTAAGAAAATATATATGGTAAGTTTCAATGACATTTTTTAAAATATGCAAATGGCAATGCATAATGACTGAGCTTGGTATATTTAAAGACCAAAGTTACGATTAAGCACACAACATTTACCTTTTCCCTACAGCCTGACTTTGGCCGTGGCAGCCGGAACCTGGTTAAGTTTTGGTATCACCCGTATATTCAGTACTCTCAGCGCGTTTTTATCTTTCTTGATTTAGATATGCCCTTCCACACATATATTGCAGCTTTACACCATTAAACAAGCATTAAAAATTATTTCGTACAAACCCAAACTTGCACAATCTTTCACTCGAATTGCCGCTTCTTTTATATGTTATCCATTGGATGCTTTTCATAAGCAGCCAACTTGTTAAAATTCGTGTTTATTGTATGATGATGGAGTGTGTATTTATGCTATTTATAAAACTTTAAATAGATTGTGGAGATCCTACTCCTAGTAACGGTACCGCGACCGGACAGACAGAGTATGGTGATCAGGTTACAATAACTTGTGATACTGGATTTGATTTAAGCGGTCAAGCAGTTATAACATGTTTAGATGGTGGGAACTGGAGTTCTGGCCCAACTTGTCAAATCAAAGGTAAAACATAATAACTTTTTAAAACTATGACTTTCTTTCATTTGATTTTGAGTTAGTATGTTTTACACAGATTTTTTGAAAGACATTCACCTATCACTTATGAATATCCAAAGTAATTAAAATGACAGTAATGTTATATGCTTTAATTTAACCATTGAACGTGAACATTTCCATTTCATTGACTCAATGTAAATATTTAAAAGTCTCCACATTTGGAAATATCACAAATGGTAATTTTGCAGAACTTTTGATCAACGTTACAAAACAACAAAAGTAATAACTGAGCAAACATATTTCGCATTGTTTAATACACCACAGTCGTGTGTTTCTTATATGTTCAAGGAAATGTTTATAATGTTGTCATGCGTAACAGTTTAATTTACGGTATATTTTCTCCATTGAACCTCGTTGTAATTTCATTTGCATATGTTTTATTTTTGGACATAATGTTTGTGAACAGATTTGTTGAAATAATACAAAAAACTGATTTTTCATGTACCTTCATTTTATGAACCGATACTTTATAAATATTATAAATTTAGCATATCTAAAATATATGCTATATTGTAAGAATATCACATTAAAGAATAATTACGCTCTAAACGCACCAGTGGACGAATGAGACGATCATTAAAAAGTAATATGTTATAAAAATAGTTTTTATCATCTTTATATAAAAAAATTTATGAAACAGAAATGTCAATTCGGTATGTGTAAAGTTCATAAGCACTATACTTGTTTTATTACCTTCAAAATTCATAAACATATATTATTAAAATCATTTCACAATATTCAGAGTACATTGATTTTAAATTTGGTACTAATATATTTTAAAGGACGCCTTTATGTTGTTTTGTATTCTTTTATTGTTAATCAGGTTAAATATAAGTGTGAATTATTTCGTATTTATATTTTAGAATATATTATAACTATCCATAATAAATGTTTAAGCTTGTCAGAATCCGACACCTCTGAATGGGTTGACAAATGATACTGTATTTACATACGGTGCAACAGTTACGATTATTTGTAAGGACGGATACCCTATTGATGGATCACCAACCATTATATGTCGGGCTGACGGTACCTGGAATGACACAATTAAATGTGATCCAACAGGTAAAGAAAAAAGTTTATTGGAAAGAATGTGTAAATTATTCAAAAATTTGGAGACGCTTAATTCCCAATATTGCAGTAAACCTATTGTTTAAGTACTTCCGCAATACGCAATACCTGTTAAACAAAATACGTTGAACAAATTAATTTCTCTAACAAAAATAACTGTACACTTTGTTTCAGTATCGGTAATATGTATACATATACAAAATATATGTCAATAAGGTGATAGCCTTATTATGTTTTGGTTCCGTAATTATTTTATCGATTACAATTCAAGAACAAGGTAAATTTACCCTCCAGATTGTGGAAAACCGATACTACCTAATGGAAAACATAATGAAACAGCTGGTACAATATTAGGAAACACAATCACTGTTTCCTGTAATGCTGGATACACACTTAACGGATCCGCGACAATGATATGTACGAAGAGCGGATGGGATGGCAGCCCTATCTGTGTTATTAAAAGTATGTACCTATAAATGTACTGAAGCATGTAGAATTGTTATATTCACAAAATTTTTAAGACATGTTTTAGAATAAGAAACTATATGCTCAATATATGGCCTAGCATTCAATGGACACTGCACACACCTTTCCATATAGAAATAATGTACATACTAACTATATATTATAAATAAGGAAATGATGTCGTAGAAGCAAACAGTGCGTTAAAGAAAAGAAAAAAAACAGACTCGGTTTTTACATCAGTTCATTATTGTTATCAAATATGAAATACGTTCACAAATCAACGAAAGAGCAAAATGTGTTACAACATAACTTTATTACAAAGGAACAGTGGTGGTAGAACCTGTACTGGGAAACAAATTTGGTTACCTGTAATATAATATGTATTTCTGTATTCCTTAAAATAATATATAACGTATACATCATATATTCTGATCGTTCTGGATTGTATGATGATGGAGTGTGTATTTATGCTATTTATAAAACTTTAAATAGATTGTGGGGATCCTACTCCTAATAACGGTACTGCGACCGGACAGACAGAGTATGGTGATCAGGTTACAATAACTTGTGATACTGGATTTGATTTAAGCGGTCAAGCAGTTATAACATGTTTAGCTGATGGGAACTGGAGTTCTGGCCCAACTTGTCAAATAAAAGGTGAAGCATAGTAACTTTTAAAACTATAATTTTCTTTAATTTTATATTGAGTTAGTATGTTTTACACACACTTTTTGAAAGACATTCATTTATCACTTATGAATATCCCACATTGAACGAACCCGCGACAACTACATGTACGAAGAGCGGATGGGATGGCAGCACTATCTGTGTCATTAAAATTATGTACCTATAAATGTACAGAAGCATGTAGAATATTGATATTCACAAAATATTAAAGGTATGTTTTAAAATAAGAAACTATATGGGAAACATATGAGTTAGAACTCAAAGGACACTGCACATAGCATTGCATATAAAAACAATGCACAGACTATAAAGATTATAATTAAGAAAATAATATCGAGTAAAGTTATCCTTTAGAAGCAAAGAGTGCGTTTAAGAAATGAAAATAGGAGACTCGGTTTATACATCTGCTCATAATTCGTCATGAAATAATCAATACCTTCATAAATCAACGGAAGAAAATGTGTTACAACATAACTTTATTAGCCATGGAACGGGGATGGCAAAACCTTACTGGGAAACTTAAATTTGGTAAGCTGTAATATAATATGAATTCCTTGAAACAATATATACTGTATACATCATATATTTTTTCGTTCTTTATTGTGGGTCCCTACCAGCTCCTCCTAATGGTAGTATTGATAAAAGTAACGGTACATTGTTTGAATCCATCATCACATATTCTTGTGATGCTGGATATGACCATGACAAAGATTTAATTCGCGTTTGTACATAATATGCTAATTAGAGTTGAACAGCGCAGCCTACATGTGTTATTTTATTTGATCACTTTATATGATAACATATTGCATTTGCATTATATGAGACTTATTGTTGACACAATTTCACTGTAACTACGATAATTTATATTTTTAATGTTATAACATAACTTTGTTTGACTATTGTTAAATCTATATCATTATCACCAATATAGATTGTGGAACACCGTCAAACCTAACAGATGGCACTGTTGATGTCACAGCGGGAACCAAGTTTGGAGATGCGGCTACCTACGACTGTATTCCTGGTTATACTCTAACTGGTAATGCAATACGTACTTGTAACGCAGATGGCAACTGGAGCGGTTCAACTCCTTCTTGTATTAAAAAAGGTAATCATCTCGATGACCTTGCTTGGAATCAGTGTTACTATTATTATTGGTTCTTAGATGCACGTAGCATCAGCTGAAGCTAGTACTAAATGATGTAACTGATGGTGTATTTACCATAAATTCTCATTTTCACACTCAGTAAACGAGAAATTGCTATTTTCTTTTCCCGAGTGCTTTATATCTCTTCCAAAGTATCCTTTGAATAGAAGATGGCAACTTGAATGGACCCTGACTCTCATGTAAACCAGAAGGTCAAACATCGCGTTTAGAAGACTATATCTATCAAATCCAGTACTTGGAAGGCCAGCATTATACACAAAATGTGATTTAAGCTTTACATAGGAATACTATAGGAAAACGGAAAATGCTATTTTTTCATCTTTTTATACAGAATTGTTAATCAGTTTGAGATCTTAAGCATAATAGCAAATCAGATTAAGTTCAATAATCAGGATTGAATTGATATAAGTTGCCAGGTCACAAATGGGTTAAAACTGAACATTAACAAAAATATTATTCTAAAAAACCGGTCAGTCAGATTCGTTCATGCTTGATATAAATTATTTTTATGATACAGAATTCTTAGTTTGTACAAATCAAGGGCCAACGGGAAGTATTCAGGCCCTGTAAAGGTTTTGCATATAAAAACTATGGGGAAATAGAAAATTTTCTCTCTTTTTTTTGTCCATTTGAGTAAATAAAATATTTTTAATTTGAGATCTAAAGCATTGTCTGGTACAATTTTAAGGGATTTATTTTCCATAAGAGTCGTAGGGGGTAAATATGATAAAAATTTGGAATTCTCATCAATCTTCCTTTTTGTCAAACTTGTTTATATACGATATAAACTATCCTTAAATCAATAAGGGATTGATGATTGTTTGCAAATCAAAGGATTTATAGGGACCCGGTAAGGTGAATTTTACATCAGATTTTTTTATACTTTTTACACCATTATGTACAAAAAAGACCTTCGTTTTAAGATCTAATCCATTTCTGCTCATAGCAAATCCCTATGAATGATTGATTGAAGTTTTGACAAACTTAGTGGCTGGGATGTATATCATTCCTATACGGTGACTTTATTTGTTTGTAGATCAATTGTATGGGAATATAAGTATTTGCTTTTCATATTAATTAACATTTTGTTCGTGTTCAGTAAGGAGGTGGTGGGTGTATCTATCAATAAGAGGGTTAATATTGTAAAATGTCAAATAGTGCTATTGCCACTATTAGCAAGGACAGCGTTATCAGGCCATCGTCTTTAATTACACACGATACCCGTTGGAAACAAGAATTGATATTAAAGGTATGTTTTAAAAAAAGAAACTATATGGTAAACATATGAGTTAGCTCTCAAACGACACTGTACACAGCATTGCATATGAAAACAATTCACAAAATAAAATTAATAAAGATAATAATTAAGGAAATAATATGGAACAAAGTTATCCTTTAGAAGCAAAGAGTGCGTTTAAGAAATGAAAATAGGAGACTCGGTTTGTACATCCGCTCATATTCGTCATGAAATAATCAATACCTTCATAAATCAACGGAAGAAAATGTGTTACAACATAACTTTATTGCCATGGAACGGGGATGGCAAAACCTTACTGGGAAACTTACATTTGGTAAGCTGTATTATAATATGAATTCCTTGAAACAATATATAACATATACATCATATATTTTGTCGTTCTAAATTGTGGGTCCCTACCAGCTCCTCCTAATGGTAGTTTTGATAAAAGTAACAGTACCATTGTTTAAATCCATCATCTCATATTCTTGTGATGCTGGATATGACCAAGACAGAGATTTAACTCGCGTCTGTACACAATATGCTAATTGGAGTCGTACAGCGCAGAGTACATGTGTTATTTTATTTGATCACTTTATATGATGAAATATCACAATTGCATTATATGAGACTTGTTGTTAACACAATTTCTACGACAATTTAGATTTTTAATGTTATAACATAACTTTGTTTGACTATTGTTAAATCTATTTCATTATCACCAATATAGATTGTGGAATACCGTCAAACCTAACAGATGGCACTGTTGATGTCACAGCGGGAACCAAGTTTGGAGATGCAGCTACCTACGACTGTAATCCTGGTTATACTCTAACTGGTAACGCAACACGTACTTGTAACGCAGACGGCAATTGGAGCGGTTCAACTCCTGCTTGTATTAAAAAAGGTAATCATTTCGACGACCTTACTTGGAATAAGAGTTGCTATTATCATTGATTCTTGGATGCACGCAGCATCAGCTGAAGCTAGTACTAAATGAAGTAAATGATGGTGTATTTACCGTAACTTCTCATGTACAGACTCAGTAAACGAGAATTTGCTATTTTCTTTTCCCGATTGCTTTATGTCATTTCCAATGTATCCTTTGAATAGAAGATGGCAACTTGAATGGATCATGGCTATCATGTAACCCAGAAGGTAAAACATCGCGTTTAGAAGACTATATCTATCATATCCAGTTCTTGTAAGGACAACTTATACACAAAATATACATGTATACGTATATATACATGTATATCAGGTAAACATATATAATCAAATAGCGAACTTGTTTTATGCTACTTGTAAAATTACTGTATGAGGCACTAAAATTAGACAATGTAAATAATTCGAATACATGATATCACATGTTGAAAAATGAGAAACCACTAATCCAATTACGTGATGTGAAGTCCTTTGTATTCCTCCCTATATATTCTTCTTTGTATGCACGCTATATTTTCTGTCCTGCTGACTTGTAAAGTATATAATAACCTTTAATTCCAGGTCATACGTATTAGGCTAACCCTATCAAAGTATATGCATTATGTATAAATATAATATAAAAAGGGACCCAGAAATGTGACTTGAAGCTTTACATAGAAATATTATGGGAAAATAAAAAATGCTATATTTTCATCTATTTGTACAGAATTGTTATTCAGTTTAAGATCTTAAGCGCATAAAAGCTAATAAGATTTATGAATTCCTTGAAACAATTTAAAACGTATACATCATATTTTTTTCGTTGTAAATTGTGGGTCCCTACCAGCTCCTCTAAATGGTAGGATTGATAAAAAAACGGTATATTGTTTAAAGCCATCATCATATACTCATGAGAAGTTGGATATCACCAAGACAGAGATTTAACTCGCGTTTGTACACAATATGCTTATTGGAGTTGAACAGCGCAGCCTACATGTGTTATTTTATTTGATCACTTTATATCATAACATATTGCATTTGCATTATATGAGACTTGTTGTTCACACAATTTCACTGTCACTACGACAATTTACTTTTTCAATGTTATAACATAACTTGTTTGACTATTATTCAATCTATTTCATTATCACCAATATAGATTGTGGAATACCGTCAAACCTGACAGATGGCACTGTTGATGTCACAGCGGGAACCAAGTTTGGAGATGCGGCTACCTACGACTGTAATCCTGGTTATTCTCTAACTGGTAACGCAATACGTACTTGTAACGCAGACGGCAATTGGAGCGGTTCAACTCCTTCTTGTATTAAAAAAGGTAATCATTTCGACGACCTTACTTGGAATCGTGTTGCTATTATTATTGTTTCTTGGATGCACGCAGCTTCAGCTGAAGCTAGTACTAAATGAAGTAACTGATGGTGTATTTACCGTAACTTCTCATGTACACACTCAGTAAACAAGAATTTGCTATTTTCTTTTCTCGAATGCTTTATGTCTCTTCCAAAGTATCCTTTGAATAGAAAATGGCAACTGGAATGGAGCATGCCTCTCATGTAACCCAGAAGGTAAAACATCGCGTTTAGAAGACTATATCTATCATATCCAGTACTTGTAAGGCCAGCATTATACACAAAATATACATATATACGTATATCTACATGTATATCATGGTAAACATATATAATCAAGTAGTGAACTGGTTTTATGCTACTTGTAAAATAACTTTATGAGGCACTTTCATTAGACAATGTAAATAACTTCGATATACATAATACCACATGTTGAAAAGTGTGAAGCCACTAGTCCAATTACGTGATGTGAAGTACTTTGTATTTCTCCCTATATGTCCTCGTATGTATGCGCGCTATATTTTCTGTCCTGCTGACTTGTAAAGTATATAATAACTTTAATTTCAGGTCATACGTATTAGGCTAACCCCGTCAAAATATATGAATTATGTATAAATATAGATTGATAGTGACCCTGAAATGTGAATTTAAGTTTCATATAGGAATACTATAGGAAAACGGAAAATGCTATTTTTTTTTCATTCATTTGTACAGAATTGTTATTCAGTTTGAGATCTTAAGCATAAAAGCAAATAAGATTTAGTTCAATAATCAGGATTGAATTTCTATAAGAAGCCAGGTCTCAAATGGGTTAAAACTAAACATTCACAAAATCTTATTTTAAAAAACCGGTCTGTCAGATTTGTTCATGTTTGATATAGATTATTTTATGATACAGAATTTTTAAGTTTGTACAAATCAAGGGCATCAGGAAGTATACAGGCTCTGTAAGGGTTTTACAAAGGAAAACTATTGGGAAACGAAAAAAAAAAACTCTTTTTTTTTTACCATTTGTGTATAATAAAAGTTTTTAATTTGATATCTAATGCATTATTTGGTACAATTGAAGGGTATTTAAATGCCATAAGAGTCGTATTTGGTAAATATGATTAAAATTTGTAATTCTCATCAATCTTACTTTCTGTCAAACTTGTTCATTATATGATATAATTTATCCTAACATCAGTAAGTAATTGATGATTCTCTGCAAATCAAGGGATATATAGAGACCGTGTAAGGTGAATTTTACAATAACATAGGAATATTACGAAGAAAACTGTTTTTTTTTTTGTTATTTTTTACATCATTGTGTACAAAAAAGACGTTCTGTTTAAGATCTAAACAATTGCTGCTCATAGCAAATCTCTATGAGTGGGTGATTGAAGTTTTGACAAATCAAGTGGATGGGATGTATATCGTTCCTATACGGGGACTATATTTGTTTATAGATTAATTGTAAGGGAATTTAAAATATTTGCTTTTCATTTTCATTAACTTTTTATTCGTGTTCAGTAAGAAGGTGGTGGGTGTATTTATCCATAAGAGGGTAAATATTGTAAAATGTCAGAAAGTGCTGTTGCCACTATTAGCAAGGACAGCGTTATCAGGCCATCGTGTTTAATTACACACGATACACGTTGGAAACGGGAATTGATATTAAAGGCATGTTTTAAAATTAGAAAATATATGGTAAACATATGAGTTAGCTCTCAAATGACACTGTACAGAACATTGCATATAAAAACAGTACACAGAATAAAATTAATCAAGATTATAATTAAGGAAATAATATGGAACAAAGTTATCCTTTAGAAGCAAAGAGTGCGTTTAAGAAATGAAAATAGGAGACTCGGTTTATACATCTGCTCATATTCGTCATGAAATAATCAATACCTTCATAAATCAACGGAAGAAAATGTGTTACAACATAACTTTATTGCCATGGAACGGGGATGGCAAAACCTTACTGGGAAACTTAAATTTGGTAAGCTGTAATATAATATGAATTCCTTGAAACAATATATAACATATACATCATATATTTTGTCGTTCTAAATTGTGGGTCCCTACCAGCTCCTCCTAATGGTAGTTTTGATAATAGTAACAGTACCATTGTTTGAATCCATCATCTCATATTCTTGTGATGCTGAATATGACCAAGACAGAGATTTAACTCGCGTTTGTACACAATATGCTAATTGGAGTGGAACAGCGCAGCCTACATGTGTTATTTTATTTGATCACTTTATATGATGACATATCGCAATTGCATTATATGAGATTTGTTCTTCACACAATTTCTACGACAATTTAGATTTTTAATGTTATAACATAACTTTGTTTGACTATTGTTAAATCTATTTCATTATCACAAATATAGATTGTGGAACACCGTCAAACCTAACAGATGGCACTGTTGATGTCACAGCGGGAACCAAATTTGGAGATGCGGCTACCTACGACTGTAATCCTGGTTATACTCTAACTGGTAGCGCAACGCGTACTTGTAACGCAGACGGCAATTGGAGCGGTTCAACTCCTGCTTGTATTAAAAAAGGTAATCATTTCGACGACCTTGCTTGAAATCAGTGTTCCTATTATCATTGATTCTTGGATGCACGCAGCATCAGCTGAAGCTAGTACTAAATGATGTAAGTGATGGTGTATTTACCGTAACTTCTCATGTACAGACTCAGTAAACGAGAATTTGCTATTTTCTTTTCCCGAGAGCTTTATGTCACTTCCGATGTATCCTTTGAATAGAAGATGGCAACTTGAATGGATCATGGCTATCATGTAACCCAGAAGGTAAAACATCGCGTTTAGAAGACTATATCTATCATATCCAGTTCTTTGAAGGCCAACATTATACACAAAATATACATGTATACGTATATCTACATGTATATTAGGTAAACATATATAATCAAGTAGCGATCTTGTTTTATGTTACTTGTAAAATTACTGTATGAGGCACTAAAATTAGACAAGTGTAAATAATTCGAAGACATGATATCACATGTTGAAAAATGAGAAACCACTAATCCAATTACGTGATGTGAAGTCCTTTGTATTCCTCCCTATATATTCTTCTTTGTATGCGCGCTATATTTTCTGTCCTGCTGACTTGTAAAGTATATAATAACCTTTAATTTCAGGTCATACGTATTAGGCTAACCCTATCAAAGTATATGAATTATGTATAAATATAATATTAATAGGGACCCAGAAATGTGACTTTAAGCTTTACATAGAAATAGAATGGGAAAATAAAAAATGCTATATTTTCATCTATTTGTACAGAATTGTTATTCAGTTTAAGATCTTAAGCGCATAAAAGCTAATAAGATTTATGAATTCCTTGAAACAATATAAAACGTATACATCATATTTTTTTTCGTTGTAAATTGTGGGTCCCTACCAGCTCCACCTAATGGTAGGATTGATAAAAGAAACGGTATATTGTTTAAAGCCATCATCATATACTCTTGAGAAGTTGGATATCACCAAGACAGAGATTTAACTCGCGTTATGTACACAATATGCTTATTGGAGTTGAACAGCGCAGCCTACATGTGTTATTTTATTTGATCACTTTATATGACAACATGTTGCATTTGCATTATATGAGACTTATTGTTCACACAATTTCACTGTCACTACGACAATTTAACTTTTTAATGGTATAACATAACTTTGTTTGACTATTGTTAAATCTATTTCATTATCACCAATATAGATTGTGGAACACCGTCAAACCTTACAAATGGCACTGTTGATGTCACAGCGGGAACCAAGTTTGGAGATGCAGCTACCTACGACTGTAATCCTGGTTATTCTCTAACTGGTAACGCAATACGTACTTGTAACGCAGATGGCAACTGGAGCGGTTCAACTCCTGCTTGTAGTAAAAAAGGTAATTATTTCGACGACCTTACTTGGAATCGTGTTGCTATTATTATTGTTTCTTGGATGCACGCAGCTTTAGCTGAAGCTAGTACTAAATGATGTAACTGATGGTGTATTTACCGTAACTTCTCATGTACACACTCAGTAAACAAGAATTTGCTATTTTCTTTTCACGAATGCTTTATGTCTCTTCCAAAGTATCCTTTGAATAGAAAATGGCAACTGGAATGGAGCATGCCTCTCATGTAACCCAGAAGGTAAAACATCGCGTTTAGAAGACTATATCTATCATATCCAGTACTTGTAAGGCCAACATTATACACAAAATATACATATATACGTATATCTACATGTATATCATGGTAAACATATATAATCAAGTAGTGAACTGGTTTTATGCTACTTGTAAAATAACTTTATGAGGCACTATCATGAAACAATGTAAATAACTTCGATATACATGATACCACATGTTGAAAAGTGTGAAGCCACTAGTCCAATTACGTGATGTGAAGTACTTTGTATTTCTCCCTATATGTTCTCGTATGTATGCGCGCTATATTTTCTGTCCTGCTGACTTGTAAAGTATATAATAACTTTAATTTCAGGTCATACGTATTAGGCTAACCCCGTCAAAATATACGAATTATGTATAAATAAAGATTGATAGGGACCCTGAAATGTGAATTTAAGTTTCACATAGGAATACTATAGGAAAACGGAAAATGCTATTTTTTTCATTTATTTGTACAGAATTGTTATTCAGTTTGGGATCTTAAGCATAATAGCAAATAAGATTTAGTTCAATAATCAGGATTGAATTTCTATAAGAAACCAGGTCTCAAATGGGTTAAAACTAAACATTCACAAAATCTTATTTTAAAAAACCGGTCTGTCAGATTTGTTCATGTTTGATATAGATTATTTTTATGATACAGAATTTTTAAGTTTGTACAAATCAAGGGCATCGGGATGTATACAGGCCCTGTAAGGGTTTTACATAGGAAAACTATTAGGAAACGAAAAAAAAATTTGATATCTAAAGCATTGTTTGGTACAATTGAAGGGTATTTAAATGCCATAAGAGTCGTATTTGGTAAATATGATTAAAATTTGTAATTCTCATCAATCTTACTTTCTGTCAAACTTGTTCATTATATGATATAATTTATCCTAACATCTGTAAGGGATTGATGATTCTCTGCAAATCAAAGGATATATAGAGATCGTGTAAGGTGAATTTTACATTTACATAGGAATATTACGAAGAATACTGTTTTTTTTTGTTATTTTTTACATCATTGTGTACAAAAAAGACGTTCTGTTTAAGATCTAAACAATTGCTGCTCATAGCAAATCTCTATGAGTGGGTGATTGAAGTTTTGACAAATCAAGTGGATGGGATGTATATCGTTCCTATACGGGGACTATATTTGTTTATAGATTACTTGTAAGGGAATTTAAAATATTTGCTTTTCATTTTCTTTAACTTTTTGTTCGTGTTCAGTAAGAAGGTGGTGGGTGTATTTATCCATAAGAGGGTAAATATTGTAAAATGTCAGAAAGTGCTGTTGCCACTATTAGCAAGGACAGCGTTATCAGGCCATCGTGTTTAATTACACACGAAACACGTGGGAAACCGGAATTGATATTAAAGGCATGTTTTAAAATAAGAAACTATATGGTAAACATATGAGTTAGCTCTCAAAGGACACTGTACAGAACATTGCATATAAAAACAGTACACAGAATAAAATTAACAAAGATTATAATTAAGAAAATAATATGGAACAAAGTTATCCTTTAGAAGCAAAGAGTGTGTTTAAAAAATGAAAATAGCAGACTCGGTTTATACATCTGCTCATAATCGTAATGAAATAATCAATAACTTCATAAATCAACGAAGGAACATGTGTTACAACATAACTTTATTACCATGGAACTGGGACAGTAAAACCTGTACTTGGGAAACTTGAGTTTGATTAGCTGTAATATAATATGAATTCCTTGAAACAATATATAACATATACATCATATATTTTGTCGTTCTAAATTGTGGGTCCCTACCAGCTCCTCCTAATGGTAGTATTGATAAAAATAAAGGTACATTATTTGAAACCATCATCACATATTCTTGTGATGCTGGATATGACCAAGACAGAGATTTAACTCGCGTTTGTACATAATATGCTTATTGGAGTGAAACAGCGCAGCCTACATGTGTTATTTTATTTGATCACTTTATATGATAATATATTGCATTTGCATTATATGAGACTTGTTGTTCACACAATTTCACTGTCATTCCGACAATTTACTTTTTTAATGTTATAACGTAAATTTGTTTGACTATTGTTAAATCTATTTCATTATCACCAATATAGATTGTGGAACACCGTCAAACCTAACAGATGGCACTGTTGATGTCACAGCGGGAACCAAGTTTGGAGATGCGGCTACCTACGACTGTATTCCTGGTTATACTCTAACTGGTAACGCAACACGTACTTGTAACGCAGACGGCAATTGGAGCAGTTCAACTCCTTCTTGTATTAAAAAAGGTAATCATTTCGACGATCTTACTTGGAATCAGTGTTGCTATTATTATTGATTCTTGGATGCACGCAGCTTCAGCTGAAGCTAGTACTAAATGATGTAAGTGATTATGTATTTACCGTAACTTCTTATGTACACACTCAGTAAAATAGAATTTGCTATTTTCTTTTCCCGACTGTCTTATGTCTCTTACAAAGTATCCTTTGAATAGAAGGTGACAGCTGGAATGGAGTATGGCTCTCATGTAACCCAAAAGGTAAAACATCGCGTTTAGAAGAATATATCAATCATATCCAGTACTTGGAAGGCCAACATTATACACTGAAAATGCTATTTTTTGTCTATTTGTACAGAATTGTTTTTAGTTTAAGATCTTAAGCATAATAGTAAATAAAGTTTAGTTCAATAATCAGGATTGACCTTCTATAAGTTGCCAGGTCACAAATGGGTTAAAACTGAACATTCTCAAAAATCTTATTCTCAAAAACCGGTCAGTCATATATGTTCAGGTTTGATATAAATTATTTTTATGATAAAGAGTTCTATGATAGTACAAATCAAGGGGCATCAGGATGTATACAGGCCCTGTAAGGGTTTTACATAGTAATACTATGGAAAATGGAAAAAAAATTTCTCTTTTTTTTTCCATTTCTGTAAAAAAACGTTTTTTGTTTGAGATCTAAAGCATTGTCTAGTACTATTAAAGGGGATTTTATTGCCATTATAGTCGTAGGGGTTAAATATGATTAAAATTTGGAATTCTCATCAATATTTCTTTCTTTCAAACTTGTTCATTTTACGATATAAATTATCTTTACATCAGTAATGGATTGATGATTCTCTGCAAATCAACGGATTTATAAGGACCGTGTCAGGTGAATTTACATTTACATAGGAATATTATGAAGAAAATTGATTTTTGAGATTTTTTACACCCATGTGTACAAATAAAGACCGTCTATTTAAGATCTAAACCATTTCTGCTCATAGCAAATCCCTATGAGTGGGTGATTGAAGTTTTGACAAATCAAGTGGATGGGATGTATATCATTCCTATACGGGTACTATATTTGTTTATAGATAAATTGTATGTGAATTTAAAGTATTTGCTTTTCATATTAATTAACATTTTGTTCGTGTTCAGTAAGAAGGTTGTTGGTGTATCTATCCATAAGAGGGTTAATATTGTAAAATGTCAAATAGTGCAATAGTCACTATTAGCTAGTACAGCGTTTTCAGGCCATCTTGTTTAATTTCACAACATAACCGTTGGAAACGGGAATTGATATTGCTGATGACATTTAAATAAAGTGTCATAGGTTTATCAACATATTTATACGATATAAACGTTATATACAATTCTAAACAAATTAATATGTTATCTATGCGTAACATTCCATTTTGTTATTTATCTTTTTATTTACATTTGAAACTATTATTTTAATTAATTCAGCTTCTATCAATCTCTAACATCTCTGAATTTATATATTTATTCTATTACAGATTGTGAAGATTTAAACGTACCGTACTCTAGTGTTACTACAAATGGATCTACTGCAATATACACATGCAATGAAGGCTACGTGGCTGTAGATGTTCTTAACATTGTCTGTTTATCTAATGGAACATGGAGTGCAATCCCAAATTGTATACCTAGTACGTACTCTAAATGGTGATAAATGAATCATTTAGATTGTAATTAAGTTGTAAATATACCAAGAATGCAAATGTATTTAAAAACATATAAAACTGACCTGGAAATAAACATGTATATTATAGTATCGTTTTTTAAAGGTTTGATAAACATTGTGTATTTCTTCAATTCTAAACTGAGATAAATATTTGTTGTCATATTATTCTATATTAACGCTTAACATGGTACAATGAATTGTTTGTATTTCTGAGTACGGATTTAATTCAATTAACTTATAGACCTTGGCAAAGAATGTGCAAAAGTTGGCGCCTGCGCAGACAGCAAAGCGAACTGTACAGGAGGAAATGATTCAACAAGAACGTGCCAGTGCATCAGCAATTACCATGAAAATATAACTACATCTTCTTGTGAAGCAGGTATATTATTTTGGTAATTTATTATAAATATTTAATATTATGTCCATACTGCCTTGCTTACTATGAATACTTCATTTGCTTTGCAGGCAAATCTACGTTCTTAGTTGAAATGTTATAATTGTTTGTCTTTCACATTTTCATTAATACTACTCAAATAATCTTAATATAATACAGAAATATTACCATGTGTTGATATTTACCTAAACAACAACACAAAGGCATTTTCTCCTTTGGTCCAATATATATATATAATTGCTCCAGGTCACACTCCAAACAATATCAATGTTTAAGTTACGTTACATATCATTTATAAGCTTTGTACAAGTGTTAGTAATTTAAAATACAACATGTACTCCTACATTCGTTTTAAGGTGTCGGCGAATTGTGCGATACGACTGTTTGTTATTCACCTATAACAACTTGCAGTAACAACAAGCGATGCACATGTTTGAAGAAATACAAGGAAATAAATGGACAGTGTGTTCAAAGTATGCATTATTTAAATCTGCTTTTGTTTATTTATTATAGCCAATGATATAAAAGTAGCAACTACATACTAGTTTGTATCTATAGCTGAACTCGTAAAATTATTAACTGCCGCTTTGCGATAAGCGGAAGACACTTATTAAAGTATGTCCATCTGTCCGTCCGTCCGTCCGTTTGTTGTTGTTGTTTTTGTTATGGTACTTTTGTTTTTGTTTTTTGTTTCCATGCTATAGCTTATAAATACCAAAATAGTTTCAAATTTGAATACAAATTTTATAATGATAAAACTTAAATTTGTGAAAAAAAATCAGTTATTTGGTATTTCCTTTCAAATACAAAAGCATGCCTACACCCCAAATATTTTGAAATGTTAGGACAATATTAATGATAATCGAATACAGGTCAAGTTCGTTTTTTATACAAATGCATTTCAGAAAAACTCTAGTCGAGCGATCTATGCATAAAATATATATGCGATGCATACCATTATATTCATATTTGAAGGCAAAAAATCTGAATTTAAAAAATATGCAGTTTTTTTATATCCTTCTAATTATATGTATTAAAGTTAAAGCAGACAATAGCATGTAAGTTATTGTATATTGCTATGATCATATGGATATCGTATACACAGGTTTGTAAACAAATATTTCATCTGGTACGTTAAGCATTGGACATTAGACATATTTTTATTAACTTTTATTGAATATGTTTGCATAGATTATTACTTTACCTGGAGCTGTAAGAGTTTTATCAGTATTGTCGTCAAATATATCATCACCAAGAGTTTTTTTTTTTTCATAATTCAATAAAGAATGTATTTCGTTCTCAATATATGGCAAGTCACAAACTCTAGAAAATAATAACTCCGGTGTCTTTCCAATAAATCTGCACGGAGCAAACGAAAACTACATCTAAACTGACATAAGTTTGATCATTCATTTTTCTTCAGATTCATGTCAAAGTAATCTTCACACTTTATATCAGTTTTGAATAGTTTATACATAAGCATAATGCAGTACCACCAATTAGTGCTGATGTGTGCCAATGAAATACCTCATTGCACAATTTTGTACCAGATTTTTAACTAGATGTTTTTAATATCGGAACGAGTGAATTGGTTATTTAAATCGCACTTCTATGGTATATTTGGTATTGAATTAAAACTGTTTTAACCTTTCAAGTTTACAAACTAACTTCCCGTTTTGGCTAAACGCATACGTATATGTGTTATTTTACACGTGTGAGATATGTTTATTAATTTCTATCGTTGAGATCAAATTCACGCGTTCAGAAAAACATGTGATATTGTGACACAACAATAATCTAAGAAAACAGTAAATGACCTTTTTAATTTAGAAATGTCAGGTCCCGATATCATTGTTTTAATTTAACCCTGTTTCATATGTGTGTGAATATATTATCATTTTCGACTTCAATAAAAAAAAATAAGACGACACTAAAACAGATTCCATATTTGATCATAACTTTTGTTAAACAATTCTATTTTCAGTTTTCATGCAACTTTTAGCAGTCTTATAAAATAAATTTATACAATCAAGGATATCATATCCGAAACAAAACGTCTTTAAAATATTTAAAGCTTCCTTCGCAGTGGCTAAAATAAATCACTATATGAATTATCTCACCCTAAAACCAATGAACAATTCTTGTAAAATCTCAAAAACCCATGCATATTGATACCTAATATAAACTGTATTGATAAACTGTTTGGTCTAACACCATATAAACACGGACTTATGTTTTCCGATTAGAATGTCAAAACGTTGATTCACCTGACAATGGCGCTGTAACAACTAATGGCACTACAACTGGCGCTATGGCAACTTTTAGCTGCAATACCGGATACTCTCTTATTGGAGAAACTGTACTCAACTGCACGGGGAGTAACTTATGGAGCGGAGAATTTCCTACTTGTTCAAAAAGTAATTTTCTTTCCATTTGGGTTCATAATCTTTTGTCTTCCATATTGTCGTTTAAGAGAGGGATATTTCTGATGTGTTTTGTGTTTTAATAGATATATGTATTACAATTGCTTCACTGTTAACCAAAATATTCTTTGTGTATAGTTCTAAAGTATTTTACATTGTGTATATCATTTCTGTTAAATGTGCAATGCAATTTATTTCAATATCTCGTGTGACATTTTCATAATTATTGCTTTGTAGTAAACATTATTTTTTTCACATTCGATTTTGAATACACGCAAAGAATATATCTCGCATAACACGAATGTATAGTGAAATGAATCTTACACAAATAAAACATAATATTCCAATGACATCCTTTCTAAACATGGTTTAATTTAAATATTATGGCGAGATAAATTATATTTCACGTTCATGTTTTCAGATTGTCCTCGGCTTGATATCGCAAATGGAACTGTAAACCCAACCAGTGAAATTTCATCTGGAAATTCTGTTTCCATCGAATGTTTAACTGGATTCACCATCATTGGACCGAATTCATATACGTGTATGACGAACGGTTCTTGGAACGTCGACGTAGCAACAACATGTATAGAAAGTAAGTTTTATTTTGATTTCCATGTTTCAGATGTACGTACAAGATGTAAGTTGTGTGAAGTCGGCTGTGAGATCAACAAATATAGTTTGCATTACAATGTACTCAAAGATCAACACTCGTAGATCGACATTCATTGTAGACCCTGGTCAGCAATCTTTCATAATGCCAAATCCATGTTGTTTTGCTTAAAAGTATAGGTTTCCACGATTGTTGACATGGTACTACATTGAATGTTGATCTATGACCAAGAAACTTCCGAATGTTGATCTACGATTGCTGCTCTGTTTTTACATTGAATGCCTTATCTGGGTCTATATTATAATGCCGATCAACGAAGAAAACGTTTAAGCATTGAAAATACCCGACTCGAGTCTACGGAGTGTTTTCGTCAGGGGTTTTGAAATAAGTAACACCAATGATGTTCCCGAGCACCGGTGTAATAAATATTCATTATTTTATAAGAAATATATTAGAGCAATGACTTCAAGTATCCAAGCATAACAACACTACTGAATCAAGGTACGTGACGACATTTAACGGCCACTACGCAGCAGCAAACACTGCTGTTATGGTAATCACTAATACATTATAGGCTGATCTCGTGAACGCACAAAACGCGCCCAAGAAGTTAATATAACAGACACGGTTTAATTGAACTTTGATAATAGTAAATATGTATTTTACTGATTTAAATCAATCTAATTACTTTCATTTTACGAACAAACACCATTAAAAGAACATTATTACAAATTAAAACATTGTTTAAAGCCAAACACAAATGAAATAAGAAACTATGACCTTTATAACAAGTGACGCTCCATGTCTTTAATATATGACATGTTAATAATTTATAAGACATGTGCGTGTTTGTTTTAATCTCTAACAAAATAAACGTTACAAAGTAACACAACATGCGCTATAGTTCACATAGTTTTATCACTAAATGACATATTAATTTATGACATGCATTAAAAACAGTATAAGTAAATTACTGTTTTCAATGTTTGAGTCAGAGATACAAAGATATCATATATCCAGACTTCACATTGTTTAGGTAAATTTTAAACAATTGAATCATTACGATATTTTTATAGATTGTCAAACGCTGTCGAAGTCTGACGGCAGTTATGTAAAAACACCTAACGGACAGTATTTCGACCAAGTCGCAACATATACATGTATGCCAGAGCATGTCCTTGATGGTGACGATACTCGAACATGTTTGAATAACCTCGAGTGGAATTATTTGTTTAGTATTTTACTTACACGTGTTGTGCTTACTGGAGAGCGACGGCAGCATGGTCGTACATCTAGTTCATTGAGCTTCTTTAACTTAATACATAATTAGTATTTTAAGATTTGATATGGATTGTTGATTTTCAAAATTGACATAAATATCAATTTATAATGTTGTCCACCACGTTATTTCGTTAGTGCAGACGTTAGTGTAAATTTAGATCATCATGATAAGAGGAACCACTATTTATCATCAAATGTCTACTGTTAAAATTCATGGCTTTAATCTGTTACTTATAGGACCATGTCAAATACCCCATGACAAAAATCTGGGGGTGAAATGAATTATTTGTTCTTAATATCGTGACAAAATGAATACCACTTATTTATTCCTTTTGCAACAATGTAATTCCCAATCGAGCTTTAAATCATTTTGTCAACGAGTTGAATTAATGTTTTTAACATTTCAATGAAATATATCACATGTATAAAATGTAAAGTTCTTTTGGTACATTTTAATATATGTTACAGTGTTTGTTAGTTTTTGACCTTGTTCTGCATTGAATATCGATTGTTGATCTGCAACCCGAAATAATTTAATATTGATTTATAAAATCTGATATTCGTTTACATTATAATATCGATCAACAAAGAACACGCTTAAACATTGAAAAAACACGACTAGTATTTACTGAGTCATCAGCGATAATGAAGTAAGTAACACCCATAAAATTCCCTATCACCGGTGTAAACAACAGTTTTATTTGTAGAGCCCTATTAATTATAATAGGAACTCTGAAGCATACTATTACTTAAAATAACAAAATATGGACTAACTTGTCTTTAATGTACTGACACCCTAGTGATACGTCCTTCCTATGTCCTGACTATATACTGACAACTTATTGATTGCGATACTGAAATGCGCTGAATAAGTTAAAACTAGTCCGTTTAATAAGACCGTAACGGGTTTTATAATGGGGGACAATCAAAATCCTCATGACCTAAGTCCCTATGTCTCAAAAATAGCGTAATGGTCTTAATCCCCTCGCAGAATGAAGAAAGTGGTCAAAATTCCCAAGTTCTAAATAATGGGGTAATCAAAATCACCTCAATGAGTGGTCAAAATCCCCATGGTCAAAATAGAAGGGTAGTCAAAATTTCCACAATAAATACTGATAATTACTTTAAATGATTATATTAATTGCAGTTTGTTATTTATCAAAAACACTTTATGTTCATAAATTATTAATATAAAAATAAAATTCACACTACAATGCTTATACTGAGTGATTAAACACAAAATGATGAAATATGTATGTTCTTAATTAGATTGTGGAGAAGTTACATCACCTGAACACGGTAATGTTTCAACTACGGGCACAACAGCTGGTTCTACGGCGACTTTTAGCTGCAACACAGGGTACACTGTTACCGGTACTGCTGTACTCAACTGTACGAACAATGGCACGTGGAGTGAACAATTTCCCACGTGTTCAAAAAGTAATTTCTTTTGATTTCATTGAACCAACTTGTTCGCTGTCTATAGTTTCAAACGTTTTGCTTTCTTTTATGATATGTTTATTGTAGTCTCATGTGACATGTGAAGTAGAAAATAAGCAACTCTTTTGTAATAAGATGAAACAAGGAATCTAACAACTAGGATAACATAAGATATTAATTTATATAAATCATCAAGCAATATAGTAAAAACTCACTTTCAAGTGGTAGCTGGAGGTGTTGTTGTAGTTGTGACACATTAAAGACACTTTAAGTAATACAAAACATAACATTTATCTCGATTGTCAACAATTTCAATTGAAAATACCATTAAGATTCCATTTTTCTCACGTGAATCCCACAAACCTCATGCTTGTTTTATCTTCTTATTTTGTATACGTACTAAGAATATATTCCGTACAACATACACGTGTAGCGAAATGAAACCAACACAAATTATAAATTATTCATACATTTTAGAAACTATTTTTCAACATATAATGAATAAAATTCTTTTTCACTGATTGATCAGTATGCAAATTATCCCCGTATTTATATTTAAAAAGAAAGTTTTCAAATTATTTAAACGACGATTCATGGTGGCATTTAAATAAAATGTTTATATAAGATTTATCGATGCTTTTATTCGATATAACAGTTGGTAATAAGCGTTCTTAACAACATGACATACATGTATGATTTAAAAGTAACATTTCATCGTGATTATTTATCTGTTTATTCACATTTTAAACTATTATTTTAATTAATTTAGCAGACATAAATCGCCAACATCTCTCAATTTATATACTTGTTTCATTTAAGATTGTGAGGAGTTAGACGTACCGTACTCTAGTGTTACTACAAATGGATCTACTGCAATATACACATGCAATGAAGGCTACGTTGGTTTAGGTGTTCTAAAGATTGACTGTTTATCTAATGGAACATGGAGTGCAACCCCAAATTGTATACCTGGTACGTACAAGAATTGGTGATAAATGAATCAATTAAATTGTAACAAAGTGGTAAACTATTATTTTATATTTACGCTTGACATGGTACATGTACAATGATTCGATTGTATTTTTCAGTAGTAATTTCATTTAATTTACTTATAGAGCTTGGCAAAGAATGTGCAAAAGTTGACGCCTGCGCAGACACCAAAGCAAATTGTACCGGAGGAAATGATTCAACTAGAACATGCCAGTGCATCAGTAACTACCATGAAAATATAACCACATCTTCTTGCGAAGCAGGTATATTATTTTGGTAATTTAATATATATATATATATATATATATATATATATATCCAATATGATGTCTATGCTTACTACTTCATTTGCTTTGCTTGCAAATCTACGTTTTTAGTTTAAATGTAATAATTGATTATTCTTCACATTTTCATTAATTCTACTTCAATTATCATAATATATATACTGAAACATTACCATGTGTTGAGATTTATCTAAAATAGGAACACAATATAGATTAAGGAATTCATGTTCCCCTTTATCCTTTGGTCAACTTCATTTATATGAAAAGATCCCAAACAATCAAAATTTCCGTTGCTGCGAATTTATTTATCTCCTCTTTATATCCAACGGGTTTATAAATCTGTCCTTTATATAGCATGTGAGTAGTCATGAATCCTTAACTGGATCCTACATATAAAGTAAGGATGTCAACGAATATTCGGATATTCGAATATTCGGTCATACGTCCGAATATTCGAATGTCATATTGATATTCGAATATTCGCAACAACAAAAAAATATAGTAAATTCAAATTGTTTTCTTTATTTATTTTCAATTTCAATATTTTTGCCACAAATAGTTTTGAAAGGTGTTATATCAACCAGGTTAAGACACGGTAATTATCGATTTCCTCCTAAGACGGGTGTCAATCGGACATTGTCAAGGTGATAAGGAGTGTGTGTATACGTTTTTATTTATCCTCGCGCTTTGAACAAGTCATTTTGGCGAGCAAAGTGTGATCAGGAGTCCTAGTCGGTAATCCTTTAATTGTTTGCCTTAGGCAATTTTAATCATCGATCTGCCTTTACGGTCTGTTGTAAATCACCCTGTTTTGAAAAGGTGAAAGCAAGTTTGTTTATTTACCAATTTTATACCTAATTGAAGAGCACACTTCTTTGATTTGAAGGCTGTTTATGTACTTGTGAATAATAAATGCGTCAAGTCAGTAGACGAATTTACTTATATATATAATTTTTTTTTATGTTTGTTTTTCAATTTCATTTATAAATAGTTAAATACTTAAAAACTATACAAACATACGAATATTTAACTTAGTAAAGCTAATATAACATAGCATTTATTAATTTATTATTATTAATTATGCATCATCGAGTTCTACGTCATGTTGAATTTTGACGACAATGATATTCCAATTGTTTGCTTTTTAGTATTTATACATCAGCACCGTTTCCGCTGAAAGAGAAAATAACAAATATGGCGAGTAAAAACGTTCGAGATAGAAAGTTGATGATTATTTATTATTAAGATCTTGACCGAATATATTCGAATATTCGTTCGAAAGAATGACCGAATATTCGAATATCAATATTGCTATCGTTGCCATCCTTAATATAAAGCTTTCACTTCATGTATGTAAATTTGTCCACCCTGTCCAGATGTGTTGCATGTAATTCCATAGTATATAAGTCATGGTCGACACCAAATTTATTGGTTTGGCAGAGGCCTTGATATTGTATCTATGGTTTGCATTGTAGCTAGGCGCACTCGCCGTAGTCTGGTCTGTACATTTATGTCTTGGTTGTTCATAAATAATTATCTCCATATATATATCATGCATTGTGAATGAGCATCTGAATATATCCCAAAAATCGTAAATTCCGTTGTTGTGAATTTAATTATCTCCCTTTATGAAATTAATTATATATGAATTCACTGTATCTATATGATCCAACGGGTTTATAAATCTGTCCTTTATATTGGATGTGAGTAGTCATGAATCCTTAACTGGATCCTACTCATATAAAGTTATCACTTCATGTATGTAAATTTGTCCACCCAGTCCAGATGTGTTGCATGTAATTCCATAGTATATAAGTCATGGGCGACACCAAATTTATTGGTTTGGCAGAGGCCTTGATATTGTATATATGGTTTGCATTGTAGCTAGGCGCACTCGCCGTAGTCTTGTCTGTACATTTATGTCTTGGTTATTCATAAATAATTATCTCCATATATATATATATATATATCGTTTTTAAGCTTTAAACAACATGTATTCTAAAATAAATATGTAATTGATGCGTAACATTCCATCGTGTTTATTTATATTTTTATTCACATTTAAAACTATTATTTTAATTAATTTAGTAGACATAAATCGCCAACATCTCTCAATTTATATACTTTTTTCATTGAAGATTGTGAGGATTTAGACGTACCGTACTCTAGTGTTACTACAAATGGATCTACTGCAATATACACATGCAATGAAGGCTACGTGGCTGTAGATGTTCTAGAGAGTGCCTGTTTATCTAATGGAACATTGGAGTACAACCCCAAAGTGTATACCTGGTACGTACTCTAAATGATGATAAATTAATCAATTAGATTGTAACAAAGTGGTAAATATACCAAGATTGCAATTGATTTATTTTTGTTAGATATAAAATTAACCTGGAAATAAACAGGTAAATAATAGTATAGTTTTTTAAATGTTTAATCAACATTGTGCTATTTCTTCAATTCCAACATGAGATATATATGTGTGGTCATATAATTCTATATTAACGCTTTACATAGTACAATGATTTGTTTGTATGTCTCAGTACGGATTTAATTCAACTTATTTATAGAGCTAGGCAAAGAATGTGCAAAAGTTGGCGCATGCGCAGACAGCAAAGCGAATTGTACCGGAGGAAATGATTCAACGAGAACGTGCCAGTGCATCAGCAATTACCATGAAAATATAACCACATCTTCTTGTGAAGCAGGTATATTGTTTTGGTTGTTTAATATTTATATCTAATAGTATGTTAATGCTTTCATGCTTACTATAAATACTTCATTTGCTTTGCAGGCAAATCTACGTTCTTAGTTGAATTGTAATAATTTATTGTCGTTCACATTTTCGTTAATACTACTCCAATAATCTTAATATGATACAGAAACATTATCATGTGTTGATATTTACCTAAACAACAACACAAAGGCATTTTCTCCTTTGGTCCACTTCATATATATATTATATAAGTGAGCCAGGTCACACTGCAAACAATATCAATGTTTAAGTTTCGTTACATATCATTTTTTAAGCTTTGTACAAGTGTTAGTAATTTAAAACACAACATGTACTTCTACATTCGTTTTAAGGTGTCGGCGAATTGTGCGATACGACTGTTTGTTTTTCACCTATAACAACTTGCGGTAACAACAAGCGATGCACATGTCTGAAGAAATACAAGGAAATAAATGGACAGTGTGTACAAAGTATGCATTTTTTAAATCTGTTTTTGTTTATTTTTTATAACCAATGATAAAAAGTAGCAACTACATACTAGTTTGTAACTATAGCTGAATTCGTAAAATTATTAACTGCCGCTTTGCGGTAAGCGGAAGACACTTATTAAAGTATGTCCATCTGTCCGTCCGTCCGTCCGTCCGTCTGTCCGTCCGTCCGTCCGTTTTTTGTTAGTTGTTTTTGTTATGGTACTTTTGTTTTTGTTTTTTGTTTCTATGCTATAGCTTATGAATACCAAAATCGTTTCAAATTTGAATTCAAAGTTTATAATGACTAAACTTAAATTTGTAAAAAAAACATTTATTTGGTATTTCGTTTCAAATACAAATGCTACACACCAAATATTTTGAAATGTTAGGGCAATATTAATAGTAATGGAATACAGGTCAAGTTCGTTTTTTTTTATACAAATGCATTTCAGAAAAACTCTAATCGAGCGATCTATGCATACAATATATATGCGATGCATACCACATATAATCATATTTGAAGGCAGAAAATCTGAATTAAAAAAAATTGCTGTTTTTTATAACCTTCTTTTTATATGTATTAAAAGTTAAAGAAGTAAACAGCGTGTAAGTTATTGTATATTGTTATGATCATATCAATATCGTATACACAGGTTTGTAAACAGATATTTCATCTGGTACGTTAAGCATTGGACTTTTTTTTTCAACGTTTATTAAATATGTTGCATAGATTATTACTTTTTCTGGAACTATAAGAGTTTTATCAGTATTGTCGTCAAATATATCATCACCAAGAGTATTTTCTCTCATAATTCAATAAAGAGTGTATTTCGTTCTCAACATATGGCAAGTCACAAACTCTAGAAAATAATTGCTCCGGTGTCTTTCCAATAAATCTGCACGGAGCAAACGAAAACTACATCTAAACTGACATAAGTTTGATCATTCATTTTTCTTCAGATTCATATCAAAGAAATCTTCGCACTTTATATCAGTTTTGAATAGTTTATATATAAGCATAATGCAGTACCGCCCATTAGTGCTGATGTGTGCCAATGAAATGTCTCATTGAACAAATTTGTACCAGATTTTTAACTAGTTGTTTTTAATATCGGAACGAGTGAATTAGTTATTAAAATCGCACTTCTATGGTATATTTGGTATTGAATTAAATACTGTTTTAACCTTTCAAGTTTACAAACTAATTTCCCGTTTTAGCTGAACGCATACGTATATGTGTTATTTTACCCGTGTGAGATATGTGTTGAGATCAAATTCACGCGTTCAGAAGATATGTGATATTGTGACACAACAATAATCTAAGAAACTGTTAATGACCTTTTAAATTTAGAAATGTCAGGTGCCGAATTTATTGTTTTAATTTAACCCTGTTTCATATATATGTGAATATATTATCATATTCGACTTCAATAAAAAAAATAAGACGACACTAAAACAGTCTCCATATTTGATAATAACTTTTGCTAAACAATTCTATTTCAGTTTTCATGCAACTTTTAGCAGTCTTATAAATAATTTTATACAATCAAGGATATCATATCCAAAACAAAACGTCTTTAAAATATTTAAAGCTTCCTTCGCAGTGGCTAAAATAAATCAATACATGAATGATCTCACCCTAAAACCAATTAACAATTCTTGTAAAATCTTAAAAACCCATGCACATTGATACCTATTATAAACTGTATTAATGAACTTATTGATCTAACACCATATAAACACAGACTTATGTTTTCCTATTAGAATGTCAAAACGTTGATTCACCTGACAATGGCGCTGTAACAACTAATGGCACTACAACTGGTGCTATGGCAACTTTTAGCTGCAATACCGGATACTCTCTCATTGGAGAAGCTGTACTCAACTGTACGGGGGATAACTTATGGAGCGGAGAATTTCCTACTTGTTCAAAAAGTAATTTTCTTTCAATTTGAGTTCATAATCTTTTGTCTTACATATTATCGCCAGTTCTTGTCATTTAAGAGAGGGATATTTCTGATGGTTTTTGTGTTCAAATAGATATATGCATTAAAATTCCTTCACTGTCAAACGAAATATTCATTGAGTATAGTTCTAAAGTATTTTACATTATGTATATCATTTCTGTTAAATGTGCAATGCAATTTATTTCAATGTCTCGTGTGACATGTTCATATTGCTATGTAGGTACCATTATTCTGTACATTTTTTTACATTCGATTTTAAATACACACAAAGAATATATCTCGCATAACATGAATGTATAGTGATATGAATCTCACACAAATAAAACATAATATTCCAATGACATCCTTTCTAAACATGGTTTAATTTAAATATTTTGGCTAGATAAAAATATATTTCACGTTCATGTTTTCAGATTGTCCTCGACTTAATATCTCAAATGCAACTGTAAACCCAACCAGTGAAACTTCATCTGGAAATTCTGTTTCTATCGAATGTTTAACTGGATTCACCATCATTGGACCGAACTCATATACGTGTATGACGAACGGTTCTTGGAACGTCGACGTAGCAACAACATGTATAGAAAGTAAGTTTTATTTTGATTTCCATGTTTCAGATGTACGTACAAGATGTAGGTTGTGTGAAGTCGGCTGTGAGATCAACAAATATAGTTTGCATTACAATGTACTCCAAGATCCACACTCGTAGATCGACATTCATTGTAGACCCTGGTCAGCAATCTTTTATCATGCCAAATCCATGTTGTTGTTTTTTGTTTAAAAGTATAGGTTTTCCACGATTGTTGACATGGTACTACATTGAATGTTGATCTATGACCAAGAAACTTCCGAATGTTGATCTACGATTGCTGCTTTGTTTTTAAATTGAATGCCTGATCTGGGTCTACATTATAATGCCGATCAACGAAGAAACCGTTTAAGCATTGAAAATACCCGACTCGAGTCTACGGAGTGTGTTCGTCAGGGGTATTGAAATAAGTAACACCAATAATGTTCCCGAGCACCGGTGTAACCAATATTCATTATTTTATAAGAAATATATAAGAGCAATGACTTCAAGTATCCAAACATAACAACAATACTGAATCAAGGTACGTGACGACATTTAACGGCCACTACGCAGCAGCAAACACTGTTGTTATGGTAATCACTAATACATTATAGGCTGATCTCTTGAACGCACAAAACGCGCCCAAGAAATTAGTATAACAGACACGGTTTAATTGAACTTTGATAATAGTAAATATGTATTTTACTGATTTAAAACAATCTAATTACTTTCATTTTACGAACAAACACCATTATAAGAACATTATTACAAATTAAAACATTGTTTAAAGCCAAACACAAATGAAATAAGAAACTATGACCTTATATAAAAAGTGAAGCTCCTTGTCTTTAATATATAACACGCTTATAATTTATAAGACATGTGCGTGTTTGTTTTAATCTCTAACAAAATAAACGTTACAAAGTAACACAACATGCGCTATAGCTCACATAGTTTTATCACCAAAAGACATATTAACCTATGACATGCATTTAAAACAGTATATGTAAACTACTGTTTTCAATGTTTGAGTCAGAGATACAAAGATATCATATATCCAGACTTCACATTGTTTAGCTAAATTTTAAACAATTGAATCATTACGATATTTCTATAGATTGCCAAACGCTGTCGAAGTCTGACGGTAGTTATGTAAAAACACCTAACGGACAGTATTTCGACCAAGTCGCAACATATACATGTATGCCAGAGCATGTCCTTGTTGGTGACGATACTCGAACATGTTTGAATAACCTCGAGTGGAATTATTTGTTTAGTTTTTTACTTACACGTGTTATGCTAACTGGAGAGCGATGGCAGCATGGTCGTACATCTTGTTTGTCGAACTTCTTTAACTTAATACATAATTAGTATTATTAGATTTGATATGGATTGTTGTTTTTCAAAACTGACATTAATATCAATTTAAAATGTTGTCAACTACGTCATTTCGTTAGTGCAGACGTTAGTGTAAATATAAATCGTCATGATAAGAGGAACCAGTATTTATCATCAAATGTCTACTGTTAACATTAATGGCCTTTAATCTGTTACTTAGAGGACCATGTCAAATACCGCATGACAAAAATCTGGGGGAAACATGCGGTGAAATGAATTATTTGTTTTTAATATCGTGACAAAATGAATATCATTTATTTATACATTTGGCAACAATGTAATTCCCAACCGAGCTTTTAATCATTTTTGCCAACGAGTTAAATAAATGTTCAACATTTTAATGAAATATATCACATGTATAAAATGTAAAATTCATTTTGGTACATTTTAATATATGGTACAGTTTTCGTCAGTTTTTGACCTTGTTCTGCATTGAATATCGATTGTTGATCTGCAACCCGAAATAATTTAATATTGATTTATAAAATCTGATATTGGTTTACATTACAATATCGATCAACGAAAAACACGCTTAAACATTGAAAAAACACGACTAGTATTTACTGAGTCATCAGGGATAATGAAGTAAGTAACACCCATAAAATTTCCTAGCACCGGTGTAAACAATAGTCTATTTTTGGAGAGCCGTATCAATTATGATAGGAACTCTGAAACATACTATTACTTAAAATAACAAAATATGGACTAACTTGTCTTTAATGTACTGACACCCTACTGATACGTCCTTCCTATGTCCTGACTATATACTGACAACTTATTGATTGGGATAATGGGGGACAATCAAAATCCTCATGACCAAAGTTCCCATGGCTCAGAAATAGCGTAATGGTCTTAATCCCCCTCGACAGAATGAAGAAAGTGGTCAAAATTCTCAAGTTCTAAATAATGGGGTAATCAAAATCACCTCAATGAGTGGTCAAAATCCCCATTGTCAGAAAAGAGGGGTAGTCAAAATTCCCACAATAAATACTGATAATTACTTTAAATGATTATATTAATTGCAGTTTGTTATTTATCAAAAACACTTTATGTTCATAAATTATTAATATAAATATAAAATTCACACTACAATGCTTATACTGAGTGATTAAACACAAAATGATGAAATATGTATGTTCTTAATTAGATTGTGGAGAACTTACATCACCTGAATACGGTAATGTTTCAACTACGGGCACAACAGCTGGTTCTACGGCGACTTTTAGCTGCAACACAGGATACACTGTTACTGGTACCGCTGTACTCAACTGTACGAACAATGGCACGTGGAGTGAACAATTTCCCACGTGTTCAAAAAGTAATTTCTTTTGATTTCATTGAACTTGTTCGCTGTCTATAGTTTCAAACGTTTTGCTTTCTTTTCTGATATGTTTATTGTAGTCTATCGTTTAATCTCGTGTGACATGTGAAGTAGAAAATAAGCAACTCTTTTGCAATAAGATGAAACAAGGAATCTAACAACTAGGATAACATAAGATATTAATTTATATAAATCATCAAGCAATATAGTAAAAACTCACTTTCAAGTGGTAGCTGGAGGTGTTGTTGTAGTTGTGACACATTAAAGGCACTTTAAATAATACAAAACATAACATTTATCTCGATTGTCAACAATTTCAATTGAAAATACCATTAAGATTCCATTTTTCTCACGTGAATCCCACAAACATCATACTTGTTTTATCTTGCTATTTTGTATACGTACTAAGAATATATTCCGTACAACATACACGTGTAGCGAAATGAAACCAACACAAATTATAAATTATTTATACATTTTAGAAACTATTTTTCAACATATAATGAATAAAATTCTTTTTCACTGATTGATCAGTATGCAAATTTTCCCTGTATTTATATATAAAAAGAAAGTTTTCAAATTATTTAAACGACGATTCATGGTGGCATTTAAATAAAATGTTTATATTGGATTTATCGATGCTTTTATTCAATATATCAGTTGGTAATAAGCGTTCTTAACAACATGACATACATGTATGATTTAAAAGTAACATTTCATCGTGATTATTTATCTGTTAATTCACATTTTAAACTATTATTTTAATTAATTTAGCAGACATAAATCGCCAACATCTCTCAATTTATATACTTGTTTCATTTAAGATTGTGAGGATTTAGACGTACCGTACTCTAGTGTTACTACAAATGGATCTACTGCAATATACACATGCAATGAAGGCTACGTTGGTTTAGGTGTTCTAAAGATTGACTGTTTATCTAATGGAACATGGAGTGCAACCCCAAATTGTATACCTGGTACGTACAAGAATTGGTGATAAATGAATCAATTAAATTGTAACAAAGTGGTAAACTATTATTCTATATTTACGCTTGACATGGTACATGTACAATGATTCGATTGTATTTCTCAGTAGTAATTTCATTTAATTTACTTATAGAGCTTGGCAAAGAATGTGCAAAAGTTGACGCCTGCGCAGACAGCAAAGCAAATTGTACCGGAGGAAATGATTCAACTAGAACATGCCAGTGCATCAGTAACTACCATGAAAATATAACCACATCTTCTTGCGAAGCAGGTATATTATTTTGGTAATTTAATATATATATATATATATATATATATATATATATATATATATATATATATATATGTATATCCAATATGATGTCTATGCTTACTACTTCATTTGCTTTGCTTGCAAATTTACGATTTTAGTTTAAATGTAATCATTGATTATTCTTCACATTTTCATTAATTCTACTTCAATTATCATAATATATATACTGAAACATTACCATGTGTTGAGATTTATCTAAAATAGGAACACAATATAGATTAAGGAATTCATGTTCCCCTTTATCCTTTGGTCAACTTCATTTATATGAAAAGATCCCAAACAATCAAAATTTCCGTTGTTGCGAATTTATTTATCTCCTCTTTATATCCAACGGTTTATAAATCTGTCCTTTATATAGCATGTGAGTAGTCATGAATCCTTAACTGGATCCTACATATAAAGCTATCACTTCATGTATGTAAATTTGTCCACCCTGTCCAGATGTGTTGCATGTAATTCCATAGTATATAAGTCATGGTCGACACCAAATTTATTGGTTTGGCAGAGGCCTTGATATTGTATCTATGGTTTGCATTGTAGCTAGGCGCACTCGCCGTAGTCTGGTCTGTACATATTCATAAATAATTATCTCCATATATATATCATGCATTGTGAATGAGCATCTGAAAATATCCCAAAAATCGTAAATTCCGTTGTTGTGAATTTAATTATCTTCCTTTATGAAATTAATTATATATGAATTCACTGTATCTATATGATCCAACGGGTTTATAAATCTGTCCTTTATATAGGATGTGAGTAGTCATGAATCCTTAACTGGATCCTACTCATATAAAGCTATCACTTCATGTATGTAATTTATCCACCATGTCCAGATGTGTTGCATATAATTCCATAGTATATAAGTCATGGTCGACACCAAATTTATTGGTTTGGCAGAAGCCTTGATATTGTATATATGGTTTGCATTGTAGCTAGGCGCACTCGCCGTAGTCTGGTCTGTACATTTATATCTTGGTTATTCATAAATAATTATCTTCATATATATATATATATATCGTTTTTAAGCTTTAAACAACATGTTTTCTAAAATAAATATGTAATTGATGCGTAACATTCCGTCGTGTTTATTTATCTTTTTATTCACATTTGAAACTATTATTTTAATTAATTTAGCAGACATAAATCGCCAACATCTCTCAATTTATATACTTTTTTCATTGAAGATTGTGAGGATTTAGACGTACCGTACTCTAGTGTTACTACAAATGGATCTACTGCAATATACACATGCAATGAAGGCTACGTGGCTGTAGATGTTCTAGAGAGTGCCTGTTTATCTAATGGAATTTGGAGTACAAGCCCCAAAGTGTATACCTGGTACGTTCTCTAAATGATGATCAATTAATCAATTTGATTGTAACAAAGTGGTAAATATACCAAGATTGCAATTGATTTATTTTTGTTAGAAATAAAATTAACCTGGAAATAAACAGGTAAATAATAGTATAGTTTCTTAAATGTTTAATCAACATTGTGTATTTCTTCAATTCCAACATGAGATATATATGTGTGGTCATATAATTCTATATTAACGCTTTACATAGTACAATGATTTGTTTGTATGTCTCAGTACGGATTTAATTCAACTTATTTATAGAGCTAGGCAAAGAATGTGCAAAAGTTGGCGCATGCGCAGACAGCAAAGCGAATTGTACCGGAGGAAATGATTCAACGAGAACGTGCCAGTGCATCAGCAATTACCATGAAAATATAACCACATCTTCTTGTGAAGCAGGTATATTGTTTTTGTTGTTTAATATTTATATCTAATATTGTGTCAATGCTTTCATGCTTACTATAAATACTTCATTTGCTTTGCAGGCAAATCTACGTTCTTAGTTGAATTGTAATCATTTATTGTCGTTCACATTTTCGTTAATACTACTCCAATAATCTTAATATGATACAGAAACATTATCATGTGTTGATATTTACCTAAACAACAACACAAAGGCATTTTCTCCTTTGGTCCACTTCATATATGTATTATATAAGTGAGCCAGGTCACACTGCAAACAATATCAATGTTTAAGTTTCGTTACATATCATTTTTTAAGCTTTGTACAAGTGTTAGTAATTTAAAACACAACATGTACTTCTACATTCGTTTTAAGGTGTCGGCGAATTGTGCGATACGACTGTTTGTTATTCACCTATAACAACTTGCGGTAACAACAAGCGATGCACATGTTTGAAGAAATACAAGGAAATAAATGGACACTGTGTACAAAGTATGCATTTTTTAAATCTGCTTTTGTTTATTTTTTATAACCAATGATAAAAAGTAGCAACTAAATACTAGTTTGTAACTACAGCTGAATTCGTAAAATTATTAACTGCCGCTTTGCGATAAGCGGAAGACACTTATTAAAGTATGTCCATCTGTCCGTCCTTCCGTCCGTCCGTTTTTTGTTGTTGTTTTTGTCATGGTACTTTTGTTTTTGATTTTTGTTTCCATGCTATAGCTTATGAATGCCAAAATGGTTTCAAATTTGAATTCAAAGTTTATAATGACTTAACTTAAATTTGTAAAAAAAACAACATTTATTTGGTATTTCCTTTCAAATACAAATGCTTGCCTACACACCAGATATTTTGAAATGTTAGGTCAATATTAATAATAATGGAATACAGGTCAAGTTCGTTTTTTTTTAATACAAATACATTTCAGAAAAACTCTAGTCGAGCGATCTATGCATACAATATATATGCGATGCAAATCACATATATTCATATTTGAAGGCAGAAAATCTGAATTTAAAAAAAATGCTGTTTTTTATAACCTTCTTTTTATATGTATTAAAAGTTAAAGAAGTAAACAGCGTGTAAGTTATTGTATATTGTTATGATCATATCAATATCGTATACACAGGTTTGTAAACAGATATTTCATCTGGTACGTTAAGCATTGGACTTTTTTTGTTCAACGTTTATTAAATATGTTGCATAGATTATTACTTTTTCTGGAACTATAAGAGTTTTATCAGTATTGTCGTCAAATATATCATCACCAAGAGTATTTTCTCTCATAATTCAATAAAGAGTGTATTTCGTTCTCAACATATGGCAAGTCACAAACTCTAGAAAATAATAACTCCGGTGTCTTTCCAATAAATCTGCACGGAGCAAACGAAAACTACATCTAAACTGACATAAGTTTGATCATTCATTTTTCTTCAGATTCATGTCAAAGAAATCTTCACACTTTATATCAGTTTTGAATAGTTTATATATAAGCATAATGCAGTACCGCCCATTAGTGCTGATGTGTGCCAATGAAATGTCTCATTGCACAGTTTTGTACCAGATTTTTAACTAGATGTTTTTAATATCGGAACGAGTGAATTGGTTATTGAAATCGCACTTCTATGGTATATTTGGTATTGAATTAAATACTGTTTTAACCTTTCAAGTTTACAAACTAATTTCCCGTTTTAGCTGAACGCATACGTATATGTGTTATTTTACCTGTGTGAGATATGTGTTGAGATCAAATTCACGCGTTCAGAAGACATGTGATATTGTGACACAACAATAATCTAAGAAACTGTTAATGGCCTTTTAAATTTAGAAATGTCAGGTGCCGAATTTATTGTTTTAATTTAACCCTGTTTCATATATGTGTGAATATATTATCATATTCGACTTCAATAAAAAAAATAAGACGACACTTAAACAGTCTCCATATTTGATCATAACTTTTGTTAAACAATTCTATTTCAGTTTTCATGCAACTTTTAGCAGTGTTATAAAATAATTTTATACAATCAAGGATATCATATCCAAAACAAAACGTCTTTAAATATATTTAAAGCTTCCTTCGCAGTGGCTAAAATAAATCAATATATGAATTATCTCACCCTAAAACCAATTAACAATTCTTGTAAAATCTTAAAAACCCATGCACATTGATACCTATTATAAACTGTATTGATAAACTTATTGATCTAACACCATATAAACACAGGACTTATGTTTTCCTATTAGAATGTCAAAACGTTGATTCACCTGACAATGGCGCTGTAACAACTAATGGCACTACAACTGGCGCTATGGCAACTTTTAGCTGCAATACCGGATACTCTCTCATTGGAGAAGCTGTACTCAACTGTACGGGGGATAACTTATGGAGCGGAGAATTTCCTACTTGTTCAAAAAGTAATTTTCTTTCAATTTGGGTTCATAATCTTTTGTCTTACATATTATCGCCAGTTCTTGTCATTTAAGAGAGGGATATTTCTGATGTTTTTTGTGTTCAAATAGATATATGCATTAAAATTGCTTCACTCGTCAAACGAAATATTCATTGAGTACAGCTCTAAAGTATTTTACATTGTGTATATCATTTCTGATAAATTTGCAATGCAATTTATTTCAATGTCTCGTGTGACATGTTCATAAAATTGCTATGTAGTAACTATTATTCTGTACATTTCTTTTACATTCGATTTTGAATACACACAAAGAATATATCTCGCATAACACGAATGTATAGTGAAATGAATCTCACACAAATAAAACATAATATTCCAATGACATCCTTTCTAAACATGGTTTAATTTAAATATTTTGGCTAGATAAAAATATATTTCACGCTCATGTTTTCAGATTGTCCTCGGCTTGATATCTCAAATGGCAACTGTAAACCCAACCAGTGAAACTTCATCTGGAAATTCTGTTTCCATCGAATGTTTAACTGGATTCACCATCATTGGACCGAACTCATATACGTGTATGGCGAACGGTTCTTGGAACGTCGACGTAGCAACAACATGTATAGAAAGTAAGTTTATTTTGATTTCCATGTTTCAGATGTACGTACAAGATGTAGGTTGTGTGAAGTCGGCTGTGAGATCAACACATATAGTTTGCATTACAATGTACTCCAAGATCAACACTCGTAGATCGACATTCATTGTAGACCCTGGTCAGCAATCTTTTATCATGCCAAATCCATGTTGTTTTGTTTAAAAGTATAGGTTTCCACGATTGTTGACACTGGTACTACATTGAATGTTGATCTATGACCAAGAAACTTCCGAATGTTGATCTACGATTGCTGCTCTGTTTTTGCTTTGAATGCCTGGTCTGGGTCTATATTATAATGCCGATCAACGAAGAAAACGTTTAAGCATTGAAAATACCCGACTCGAGTCTACAGAGTGTGTTCGTCAGGGGTTTTGAAATAAGTAACACCAATGATGTTCCCGAGCACCGGTGTAACCAATATTCATTATTTTATAAGAAATATATTACAGCAATGACTTCAAGTATCTTAACAGAACAACAATACTGAATCAAGGTACGTGACGACATTTAACCGGCCACTACGCAGCAGCAAACACTGCTGTTATGGTAATCACTAATACATTATAGGCGGATCTCTTGAACGCACAAAACGCGCCCAAGAAATTAATATAACAGACACGGTTTAATTGAACTTTGATAATAGTAAATATGTATTTTACTGATTTAAATCAATCTAATTACTTTCATTTTACGAACAAACACCATTAAAAGAACATTATTACAAATTAAAACATTGTTTAAAGCCAAACACAAATGAAATAAGAAACTATGACCTTATATAACAAGTGAAGCTCCATGTCTTTAATATATGACATGTTAATAATTTATAAGACATGTGCGTGTTTGTTTTAATCTCTAACAAAATAAACGTTACAAAGTAACACAACATGCACTATAGTTCACATAGTTTTATCACCAAATGACATATTTACTGATGACATGCATTAAAAACAGTATATGTAAACAACTGTTTTCAATGTTTGAGTCAGAGATACAAAGATATCATATATCCAGACTTCACATTGTTTAGGTAAATTTTAAACAATTGAATCATTACGATATTTTTATAGATTGTCAAACGCTGTCGAAGTCTGACGGTAGTTATGTAAAAACACCTAACGGACAGTATTTCGACCAAGTCGCAACATATACATGTATGCCAGAGCATGTCCTTGTTGGTGACGATACTCGAACATGTTTGAATAACCTCGAGTGGAATTATTTGTTTAGTATTTTACTTACACGTGTTATGCTAACTGGAGAGCGACGGCAGCATGGTTGTACATCTTGTTCATTGAACTTCTTTAACTTAATACATAATTAGTATTTTAAGATTTGATATGGATTGTTGATTTTCAAAATTGACATAAATAGCAATTTATAATGTTGTCCACCACGTTATTTCTTTAGTGTGGACGTTAGTGTAAATATAGATCGTCATGATCAGAAGAACCAGTATTTATCATCAAATGTCTACTGTTAAAATTCATGGCTTTAATCTGTTACTTAGAGGACCACGTCAAATACCCCATGACAAAAATCTGGGGGTGAAATGAATTATTTGTTCTTAATATCGTGACAAAATGAATATCACTTATTTATACCTTTTGCAACAATGTAATTCCCAATCGAGCTTTAAATCATTTTGCCAACGAGTTGAATTAATTTTTTTAACATTTCAATGAAATATATCACATGTATAAAATGTAAAGTTCTTTTGGTACATTTTAATATATGTTACAGTGTTTGTCAGTTTTTGACCTTGTTCTGCATTGACTATCGATTGTTGATCTGCAACCCGAAATAATTTAATATTGATTTATAAAATCTGATATTGGTTTACATTATAATATCGATCAACAAAGAACACGCTTAAACATTGAAAAAACACGACTAGTATTTACTGAGTCATCAGGGATAATGAATTAAGTAACACCTATAAAATTCCCTATCACCGGTGTAAACAACAGTTTTATTTGTAGAGCCCTATCAATTATATTAGGAACTCTGAAACATACTATTACTTAAAATAACAAAATATGGACTAACTTGTCTTAAATGTACTGACACCCTAGTGATACGTCCTTCCTATGTCCTGACTATATACTGACAACTTCTTGATTGGGATACTGAAATGCGCTGAAGAAGGTAAAACTAGTCCGTTTAATAAGACCGTAACGGGTTTTATAATGGGGTACACTCAAAATCCTCATGGCCAAAGTTCCCATGGCTCAGAAATAGCGTAATGGTCTTAATCCCCCTCGACAGAATGAAGAAAGTGGTCAAAATTCCTAAGTTCAAAATAATTTGGTAATCAAAATCACCTCAATGAGTGGTCAAAATCCCCATGATAAAAATCGAGGAGTAGACAAAATCTCCACAATAAATACTGATAATTACTTTAAATGATTATATTAATTGCAGTTTGGTATTTATCAAAAACACTTCATATTGATAAATTATTAATATGAAAATAAAATTCACACTACAATACTTATACTGAGTGATTAAACACAAAATGATGGAATATGTATGTTCTTAATTAGATTGTGGAGAAGTTACATCACCTGAACACGGTAATGTTTCAATTACGGGCACAACGGCTGGTTCCACAGCAACTTTTAGCTGCAACACAGGATACACTGTTACCGGTACCGCTGTACTCAACTGTACGAACAATGGCACGTGGAGTGAACAATTTCCCACGTGTTCAAAAAGTAATTTCTTTTGATTTCATTGAACCAACTTGTTCGCTGTCTATAATTTCAAACGTTTTGCTTTCTTTTCTGATATGTTTATTGTAGTCTATCGTTTAATCTCATGTGACATGTGAAGTAGAAAATAAGCAACTCTTTTGTAATAAGATGAAACAAGGAATCTAACAACTAGGATAACATTAGATATTAATTTATATAAATCATCAAGCAATATAGTAAAAACTCACTTTCAAGTGGTAGCTGGATGTGTTGTTGTAGTTGTGACACATTAAAGGCATCTTTAAGTAATACAAAACATAACATGTATCTCGATTGTCAACAATTTCAATTGAAAATACCATTAAGATTCCATTTTCCTCACGTGAATCCCACAAACCTCATACTTGTTTATTCTTCTTATTTTGTATACGTAATAAGAATATATTCCGTACAACATACACGTGTAGCGAAATGACATCAACAATAAATATAAAATATTCATACATTTTAGAAACTATTTTTCAACATATAATGAATAAAATTCTTTTTCAATGATTGATCAGTATGCAAATTTTCCCCGTTTTAATATTTAGAAACAAAGTTAACAAATTATTTAACATTAAACGACGACCAAATATGAAATATAAGCAGAATATTAACGATTTATTGTTGCATTTAAATAATGTTTATATTGGATTTATCGATGCTTTTATTTGATATAACAGTTGGTAATAAGCGTTCCTAACAACATGACATACATGTATCATTAAAACGTAACATTTCATCGTGATTATTTATCTTTTAATTCACATTTTAAACTATTATTTTAATAATTTTAGCAGACATAAATCGCCAACATCTCTCAATTTATATACTTGTTTCATTTAAGATTGTGAGGATTTAGACGTACCGTACTCTAGTGTGACTACAAATGGATCTACTGCAATATACACATGCAATGAAGGCTACGTAGCTGTAGGTGTTTTAGATATTGTCTGTTTTTCTAATGGAACGTGGAGTGCAACCCCAAATTGTATACCTGGTACGTATACTAAATTGCGTTTAATGAATCAATTAGATTGTAATTAAGAAGTATTTGTACCAAGACCTTCAAATTAATATAATTACATATGAAATTACATTGGAAATAAACAGGTACATATGAGTTTTTTTGTTGTTTTTTTTAATGTTTATTAAACATTGTGTAGCTCTTCAATTCCAACCTAAATGTTGGTGGTCATCTTATTTTATATCAATGATTTGTTTGTAAGTATCAGTACAGTTTTAATTCAATTTACTAATAGAGCTTGGTAAAGAATGTGCAAAAGTTGGCGCATGCGCAGACAGCAAAGCGAATTGTTCAGGAGGTAATGATTCAACGAGAACATGCCAGTGCATCAGCAATTACCATGAAAATATAACCACATTTTCTTGTGAAGCAGGTATATTGTTTTGGTTATTTAATATAAATATCTAATAGTACGTCTTTGCTTTCATGCTTACTATAAATACTTCGTTTGCTTTGCAGGCAAATCTACGTTCTTAGTTGAAATGTAATAATTGATTGTCTCATATTTCATTAATACTACTCCAATAATCTGAATATAAAACAGAAAAATTATCATGTGTTGATATTTACCTAAATCATCAACACGAAAGCATTTTCATATTTCATTAATACTACTCCAATAATCTTAATATAAAACAGAAAAATTATCATGTGTTGATATTTACCTTAATCATCAACACGAAAGCACTTTCTACTTTGGTCCACTTCATATAAGTGTGCTAGGCCACAATGCAAACAATATTAATGTTTAAATTTGGTTATATATCATTTTTAAGCTTTTTACAAGTGTTAGTAATTTAAAATACAACATATACTCCTACGTTTGATTTAAGGTGTTCGGCGAATTGTGCGATACGACTGTTTGTTATTCACCTATAACAACTTGCGGTAACAACAAGCGATGCACATGTTTGAAGAAATACAAGGAAATAAATGGACAGTGTGTTCAAAGTATGCAATTTTTGAATATGCTCATGTTTATTTATTATAACCAGTGATAAAGATGTGTTGGGAAAATCTTAAATTCGTTATTCGTACTTTTACAAATTTTCATAAGTTAATATCTGGTATAGTGACATGTGCAATATTGACATGAAAAGTACATAATAGAAACAAGAAACATAAAAAGCACCCAATACATTTGACCTATAAATCATCTTCAATTATAGTATAGTTATTACATATCAAAGTAGCAACTACATAGCTTGTAAATATAGCTGAATTCGTAAACTTATTATCTGCCGCTCTGCGATAAGCAAAAGACACTAATTAGGGTACGTCCGTTCGTCCGTCCGTCAGTCCGTCAGTCTGTCTGTCCGTCACACTTTCTTTACTGTTCAATATCTTAAGAATTCCTGAATCAAATATTTTGAAATTCTGATACAATGTTTATAATGACAAATACAGGCTTAGTTTGATTTTCGGGGATGTGACTTTTGGCGTTGTAGAGTAAGAATATCTTAATTAAATATTTAGAAATGTTAATAAAATGTTAGTTAATACCAAACACAGGCTAATTTCGATTGAAGTGCTTGTGGAAAAAATATTTTTGGGGAGTTTCCTTGCAATAATTTCAAATTGCCTGAATCTAATCTTTTAAAATGTTAATACAATGTTTATAATGACAATGCACACAGACTATGCTCGGTTTTAGGTGTTATGACTTTTGTTGTTGTAGAGTTATATCCCTTTAATCTGTGAAAAAAACGTTTGTTGTTTTTTTTTCTTTTCTTTTTTCTTCTTTTTACTTTTTCTTTTTTATTTTGGTTTCCATGTATATGTTGTTTCCACAATATATGTTGTTGTAGCATGTTGGTACCAAATGATGTCAGACTATGTCTGAAGTGAACCATCCTTGGGTTCATTACATCTATTCTTTCATCCGACTCTGATTGCGATCTAAAACATGTTTGCTCAATTCACGCTATAGCTGAACTGTGTGGTTTGGTGATAACACTCTTGTGTAGATACTTTGGCATGTCTTACTTCCGTGATAGTTGTACTCATAACTGTTGTATCTTTCATCGATTCACCAACGTCTACCACAATATAATTACTTCCATGAGCAATACTATAATTCTGCAGACATGTGGTGCCGATTGGTTGAGGACTAGATAATTTTTTTGTGGTTGGCATTTCGAATGACACATGAAAACATAATGTCCAGCGTCCTCGTTTTCATACCCAGGCACATCTGAAGGACAGACTGATGAACAATATCTTTTTTCGGCAAAATCCCTGAATGCAATGTTTGCCAACTTGCACACTCATTTTTCTAAGCTCTCTTCGTGGCTTTTTATACTTTGTTTTACTAAGACTGTTTCTGGTTACTCCTTCGCCCTAAAACGCTTTTCCAGCTTTCTGATCACTTTAGGAAACGGCATTTCTTCATCCGGTTCAATAACGACAGTGTAATAATCTTCTGCCTTCCCTGCTATTGTCAACGAATAAGCAGCCTTGCACTGCTTTTCTGTCCACGAGGAAGCTTCAGCAAATTTAAGAAGCTTATGTTAAAATACCCTCCAGTAAGACTTTTTATCAAATACTATAGTTTCTGGTTTGTCCGAAGGTCTGAACATATTTCTTTATATATTGTCTTGGTCATCAATTTTATTCAATGCTGATGGCGTGTAATATGATTCTCCTCTTTCTCTTTGGGTAGAGTCTCTTGTTTGGTTCAGGAGAATTTTACTCACCTCTCCTTAGGATTATTTTTTGTTATTACTTCATCTTCCCTTTCATAGGATACTTTTCTCCTTTGGAAGAGTCTCCTGTTCTGTTTTAGAGTAGTTTGCTCAGCTCTCTCCGGAATGAACCTCCTCTTATACGGAGATTTTATTTCATCTCCACTTTCATTCTCCTCATCTTTCTAACCTCACCAAGCTTTATAATGCTTCTTCCGTATCTCATTTTCGAAGATGGTTGTCGCCATAGTCACAACATAAATAAATTGAAACAGAGTACTCAACACTAAAAATACTAACCAAGACTTGGAAACCCGTGACATTTGTTCATCAACATAAAAACCAAATTAACCTAAACTAAACCATGGTGAATAAATCACAGCACAGAGAAGGCCACCTGATAACTATTGGTGAAATTGTAAACAAACGCGGAACCAATGACATTTGTTAATCATTTACAAACAACTATTCACTAAACCATGATGAATGAATCATAACAGAAATGAAAAGACACAGAGTAGACAACCTGGTACAAAACACTGGTTAAATGGTCAAATTGTAAATAAACGCGGAAACCAATGACATTTGTTTATCAGTTACAAACAATTATTCACTAAACCATGATGAATAAATCATAACAGAGATGAAAAGAAACAGAGCAGACAACCTTGTACAAAACATTGGTCAAATGGTCAAATTATAAATAAACGCGGAAACCAATGACATTTGTTTATCAGTTACAAACAATTATTCACTAAACCATGGTGAATAAATCACAATAGAGATGAAAAGACACAGAGTAGGCCACCTTGCTCTAAATTATGTCTGATAAACTTATGAAACCTGGTTCTAAATTATGTCTGATGAACTTTTGCCACCTAGCTCTACATTATATCTAATGAGCTTATGCCACCTGGCTCTAAATTATATCTGATGAACTTACGCCACCTGGCTCTAAATTATATCTGATGAACTTATGCCACCTGACTCTACATTATACCTGATGAACTTAATGCCACCTGGCTCTACATTATATCTAATGAACTTACGCCACCTGGCTCTAAATTATATCTGATGAACTTATGCCACCTGGCTCTAATTTATGTCTGATGAACTTACGCCACCTGGCTCTAAATTATATCTGATGAACTTACGCCACCTGGCTCTAAATTATGTCTGATGAACTTACGCCATCTGGCTCTAAATTATGTTTGATGAACTTACGCCACCTTGCTCTAAATTATATCTGATGAACTTACGCCACCTGTCTCTAAATTATGTCTGATGAACTTACGCCACCTGGCTCTAAATTATGTCTGATGAACTTACGCCACCTGGCTCTAAATTATATCTGATGAACTTACGCCACCTGGCTCTAAATTATATCTGATGAACTTACGCCACCTGGGTCTAAATTATGTCTGATGAACTTACGCCACCTGGCTCTAAATTATGTCTAATGAACTTACGCCACCTGGCTCTAAATTATGTCTGATGAACTTACGCCACCTGGCTCTACATTATATCTAATGAACTTATGCCACCTGGCTCTAAATTATGTCTGATGAACTTACGCCACCTGGCTCTAAATTATGTTTGATGAACTTATGCCACCTGGCTCTAAATTATATCTGATAAACTTATGCCACGTGGCTCTAAATTATATCTGATGAACTTACGCCACCTGGCTCTAAATTATATCTGATGAACTTACGCCACCTGGCTCTAAATTATGTCTGATGAACTTACGCCACCTTGCTCTAAATAATGTCTGATGAACTTATGCCACCTGGCTCTAAATTATGTTTGATGAACTTATGCCACCTGGCTCTAAATCATATCTGATAAACTTACGCCACCTGGCTCTAAATTATATCTGATGAATTTAGGCCAACTGGCTCTAAATTATGTTTGATGAACTTACGCCATCTGGCTCTAAATTATGTTTGATGAACTTATGCCACCTGGCTCTAAATTATATCTGATGAACTTACGCCACCTGGCTCTAAATTATATCTGATGAACTAACGCCACCTTGCTCTAAATTATATCTGATGAACTTACGCCACCTGGCTCTAAATTATATCTGATGAACTTATGCCACGTGGCTCTAAATTATTTCTGATGAATTACGCTTCCTGGCTCTAAATTATATCTGATGAACTTATGCCACCTGGCTCTAAATTATGTCTGATGAACTTACGCCACCTGGCTCTAAATAATGTCTGATGAACTTATGCCACCTGGCTCTATATTCTGGTACTTAATACAACTGAATCTAACTGAAAAGCAAACGAAACAGTGCAACATTGGTTATCTTTGCATTTATACAATCAAAATAATTTTCTATGTGCTATCCCTGTAGAAATTATGGCGGAATTGTTGGAAATGTGAAAACGATTTTAAAAACTTCCGTTTTTTTAGTTCTCTGTCCGATCGCGTTACCGATTTTACAAAAGTCTTGACTTTGGAGCGTCTGTACATTGTCCAGTTGTGTAAATAAGAGTATTATTTATAGTAAACAACTGGTAGACCTTGGTTTATGACAGCTGAAGTGGGTTTGCAAAGTTGAAATTGGACACTGTTCTTGGTACGATACAAATGTCACATGTTTTCCAGACCAAATTTTCCAACATTAAAATTGGAAAAAAAACGCTTTCCAAATTATCCTCGACGCTAATTTGGCGATTTTCACATTTATTAAAGGTTGACTTACCAAGTTGTCCACAACAGCCTGAGCCCTGGCCTTGGCTAAAGCTTTGATGGACCTTATCCTGGTCCTTTTAGTCTGAGGTGTAAATATGTTCTGCCTATTTACTTGGAATAGTGGACTGGTTCCCGGGTATTATATTTGACTGGTATCATAGATACATGAAATAAGCAAAATGAGAAAAACAACTGGCATGACATGTACCACTCTAATGTGGTGATTTCCACATAGAAAATGAAATTTATATTATAAAAAACATTAAATATTTAATACAGTTCTTCATAATACATATAAACAAAATATGATTGGTTCCAAAATATTTGATATATTTTAATAAATTATCAAACAATTTAAATTATGCTCATATTTAGCATTCTTTCATTCCTTCTAAAAATCAAAACAATGCAAAAACATCAATCCTAAGCAGAAATTATTGCAAAATACAGAATCACGCAAGGACAAAAATATTATTTACATCATTATCTTCTGTTTAGCTAAAGCATATATTCTATGCAGCATAACCGTCTAATTAAATGGCATCAACACAAAAAATATAATTTTCATATCAATTTAGATTTCTTGAGCTTTACCATAAAAAAGTGTATTCTAAAGATTTTGACCAAAAAAATCAAATTTTAATGATAAGAATGTTCCCGTATCAAAACCAAATTTTTCAAATTTAAATTTCAACTTTCAATGGACGTCAATTCAAGCCTATTTTGTACTATTTATCGTGAATGAATAGTATATTAAGGATTGATGATGACATTTAAATAATGTGTTATAGGTTATACCAATGTATTTATACGATATAAACCTTAAATACATTTCTAAATAAATAAATATGTAATTTATGCGTAACATTCCATAATGTTATTTATCCTTTTATTTTACATTTGAAACTATTATTTTAATTAATTCAGCTTCTATCAGTATCTAACATATCTGAATTTATATACTTATTCTATTAAAGATTGTGAGGATTTAGACGTACCGTACTCAAGTGTTACTACAAATGGATCTACTGCAATATACACATGCAATGAAGGCTACGTAGCTGTAGGTGTTCTAAAGATTGACTGTTTATCTAATGGAACATGGAGTGCAACCCCAAATTGTATACCGGGTACGTACTCTAAATGGTGATAAATGAATCAATTAAATTGTAACAAAGTGGTAAATACACCAAGAATGCAAATGTATTTAATTAGATATAAAACTTACCTGGCAGTAAACAAGTTCATAATAGTATAGTTTTTTAAATGTTTAATAAACATTATGTATTTTTTCAATTCCAAGCTGAGAAAAATATGTGTGGTCATATTATTCTATATTTACGCTTTATATGGTACATGTACAATGATTTTATTGTATTTCTAAGTACGAATTTAATTCAATTTTCTTATAGAGCTTGGCAAAGAATGTGCAAAAGTTGACGCCTGCGCAGACACCAAAGCAAATTGTACAGGAGGAAATGATTCAAGGAGAACATGCCAGTGCATCAGTAATTACCATGAAAATATAACCACATCTTCTTGCGAAGCAGGTATATTATTTTTATTATTTAATATATATATATATATATCCAATATGATGTCCATGCTTACTATTTCTTTTCCTTTGCTTGCAAATCTACGTTTTAAGTTTAAATGTAATAATTGATTATTCTTCACATTTTCATTAATTGTGCTTCAATTATCATAATATAAATACTGAAACATTACCATGTATTGACATTTATCTAAAATAGGAACACAATTTTTAATTAATACAGCTTCTATTAATCTTTAACATCTCTGAATTTATATATTTATTCTATTAAAGATTGTGAGGATTTAGACGTACCGTACTCTAGTGTTACTACAAATGGATCTAATGCAATATACACATGCAATGAAGGCTACGTGGCTGTAGGTGTTCTAGAGAGTGCCTGTTTATCTAATGGAATTTGGAGTACAACCCCAAAGTGTATACCTAGTACGTACTCTAAATGGTGATAAATGAATCAATTAGAATGTAACTAAGTGGTAAATATACAAAGAATGCAAATGTATTTAATTAGATATAGAATTAACCTCGAAATAAACAAGTTCATAATAGAACAGTGTTTTAAATTTTTGATAAACATTGTGTATTTCTTCAATTCCAAGCTGAGATAAATATGTGTGGTCATATTATTCTATATTAACGCTTTATATGGTACAATGATTTGTTTGTATTTCTCGGTATGGATTTAATTTAATTTACTTATAGAGCTTGGCAAAGAATGTGCACAAGTTGGCGTCTGCGCAGACAACAAAGCGAATTGTACAGGAGGAAATGATTCAACAAGAACGTGCCAGTGCATCAGCAATTACCATAAAAATATAACCACATCTTCTTGTGAAGCAGGTATATTATTTTGGTATTTTAATATATATATATATCTATCTTATATTATGTCTATGCTTTCATGCTTACTATAAATACTTCATTTGCATTGCAGGCAAATCTACATTCTTAGTTGAATTGTAATAATTTATTGTCTTTCACATTTTCATTAATATTACTCCAATAATCTTAATATAATACAGAAACATTATCATGTGTTGATATTTACCTAAAACAACAACACGAAGGCATTTTCTCCTTTGGTCCACTTCATATATATATCATATAATTGCGCCAGGTCACATTGCAAACAATATCAATGTTTAAGTTTCGTTATATATCATTTTAAGCTTTGTACAAGTGTTAGTAATTTAAAATACAACATGTACTCCTACATTCGATTTAAGGTGTCGGCGAATTGTGCGATACGACTGTTTGTTATTCACCTATAACAATTTGCGGTAACAACAAGCGATGCACATGTTTGGAGAAATACAAAGAAATAAGTGGACAGTGTGTTCAAAGTATGCAATTTTTAAATCTGCTTTTGTTTATTTATTATAACCAATGATAAAGATGTGTGGGGGAAGTCTTAAATTCGTAATTCGTACTTTTACAAAATTTCATAAGTTAACATTTATTATAGTGACATGTGCAACTATTGACATGACACAGTACATAATATAAACAAGAAACATAAAAAGCACCCGATACACTGGACCTATAAATCATCTTCAATATAGTATAGTTATAACATATCAAAGTAGATGCACATGAATGGATTGAGTGGTAGCAAGAACATAACTTGTAACTAATTCTGAATTTGTAAAATTATTATCTCCCGCTTTGCGATAAACGGAATACACTTATATTAAGGTATAGTTCATCTGTCCGTCCATCCGTTTTTTTGTTGTTTTTGTTATGGTACTTTTGTTTTTGTTTTTTTTGTTTCCATGCTATAGCTTATGAATGCCAAAATCGTTTCAAATTTTAATACAACGTTTATTATGACAAAACTTAAATTTCTGAAAAAAATCATTGATGTGGTATTTCCTTTCAAATACAAATATTTTGAAATGTCAGGACAATGTTAATTATAATGGAATACAGTTCAAGTTCGTTTTTTTAATACAGATGCATTTCAGAAAAACTCTATTCGAGTGGTCTGTGCTTACAATATGTATGTGATGCATACCATATATATTCATATTTGAAAGCAAGAAATCTGAATTTAAAAAAACAACTCTTTTTTATCCTTCTAGTTATATGTATAAAAAGTTAAAGACGAAAATAGCGTGTAAGTTAAAGAGTGTATTTCGTTCTCAACATATGGCAATTCATAGAATCTAAAAAGTAATTGCTCCGGTGTCTTTCCAATGAATCGGCACGGAGTAAACGAAAGCTTCATCTAAACTGACTTAAGTTTGATCATTCATTTTCCTTAAGATTCATGTCAAAGTAATGTTCACACTTTATATCAGTTTTGAATAGTTTATACATTAGCATTAATGCAGTACCAACCGTTAGTGCTTATGTGTACCAATGAAATGTCTCATTGCACAATTTTGTACCAGATTTTTAACCAGATGTTTTTAATATCGGAAGGAGTGAATTGGTTTAAATTGCACTTCTATGGTATATTTGGTATTGAATTAAATACTGTTTTAACCTTTCAAGTTTACAAACTAACTTCTCGTTTTAGCTAAACGCATACGTATATGTGTCATTTTACCCGTGTGAGATATGTATATTAAGTTTTATCGTTGAGATCAAATTCAAGCGTTCATAAAAACATTTGATATTGTGACACAACGATAGTCTAATAAAACTGTAAATGACCTTTTTAATTTAGAAATGTCAGCCTGCCGATATCACTGTTTTAATATGACCCTTTTTCATATATGTGTGAATATATTATCATCGACTTCTATAAAAAATATAAGACGACACTAAAACAATCTCCATATTTGATCATAACTTTTGTTAAACAATTCTATTTTCAGTTTTCATGCAACTTTCAGCAGTCTTATAAAATAATTTTATACAATCAAGGATATCATATCCGAAACAAAACATCTTTAAAATATTTAGAGCTTCCTTCGCGGGTGGCTAAAATAAATCTATATATGAATTATCTCACCATAACACCAATTAACGATTCTTGTAAAATCTTGAAAACCCATGCATATTGATACCTAATATAAACTGTGTTGATAAACTGTTTGGTCTAACACCATATAAACACAGACTTATGTTTTCCGATTAGAATGTCAAAACGTTGATTCACCTGCCAATGGCGCTGTAACAACTACCGGCACTAAATCTGGCGATACGGCATCTTTTAGCTGCAATACCGGATACTCTCTTATTGGAGAAGCTGTACTCAATTGTACGAGGAGTAACTTATGGAGCGGAGAAGTTTCCTACTTGTTCAAAAAGTAATTTTCTTTCAATTTTTGTTAATAATATTTTGTCTTCCATATTATCGCCAGTTCTTGTCATTTAAGAGAGGGATATTTCTGATGTTTCTGTGTTTCCAATAGATATTGCTGCACTGTCAACCGAAATATTATTGTGTATAGTTCTAAAGCATTTTACATCATGTATATCATTTTTCTAATATTTGCAATGTAATCTATTTCAAAGTCTCGTGTGACATTTACAGACTTTGAAGGAGAAACTGCAATAGACTTCCGTAGTAACCATTATTCTGTATAATGCTACAAAGAAACCAATGCATAATCTGTAAGATTGGATGCCGAGTGGTACCATATATGCTCTCTCAATATTTTAATAATCAAGCGAACTTGGAGCTTCTTCCTCTTATGATATTTTGTTGTTTTTAGTTAAATTTAATTATTTGTTTTATAAAAATAAGACAATTTGAACGCACTTTAAACATGATATTATTATTTCTTTCGATCGATCAACAATTTTGATAGATTGATTAAAACATTTAAACTTCATTTTGTCTATGGTAAATCACACAAAACCTAATATATTTTACATTCGATTTTGGATACACACAAACAATATAGCTCGAATAACAGGAATGTATACTGAAATGAACCACACACAAAACATATACTATTTCAATGACATAAGACATGCTATCTAAACATGGTTTAATTCAAATATTTTGACGCGATAGAAATATATTTCACTGACAAGATCATGTTTTCAGATTGTCCTCGGTTTGATATCTCAAATGGAACTGTAAACCCAAGCAGTGAAATTTCATCTGGAAATTCTGTTTCCATCGAATGTTTAAGCTGGATTCACCATCATTGGACCGAACTCATATACGTGTATGTCGAACGGTTCTTGGAACGCCGAAGTTGCAACAACGTGTATAGGAAGTAAGTTTTATTTTGATTTCCATGTTTCAGGTGTACGTACAAGATGTAAGTTGTGTGAAGTCGGCTGGGAGATTGCATTACAATGTACTTAAAGATCAACAATCGTAGATCGATATTCATCGTAGACCCTGGTCAGCAATTTTTTATCATGCCAAATCCATGTTGTTGTTTTTTGTTTAAAAGTATAGGTTTCCACGATTGTTGACATGGTACTCCATTGAATGTTAATCTATGCACCAAGACACTTCCGAATGCTGATGTACGATTGCAGCCCTGTTTTTACATTGAATGCCTTATCTGGGTCTACATTATAGTGCCGATCAACGAAGAACACGTTTAAGCATTGAAAATACCCGACTCGAGTTTACTGAGTGTGTTCGTCGGGGGAATTGAAATAAGTAACACCAATAATGTTCCCGAGCACCGGTGTAACCAATGCTCATTATTTTATAAGAAATATATAAGCCCAATGATTTCAAGTAACTAAACATAACAACAATACTGAATCAAGGTACGAGGCGGCCATTAACGGCCATTACGCAGCACCAAACACTGCTGTTGTGATAATCATTAATTCATTATAGGCGGATCTCTTGAACGCACAAAATGCGCCAAAGAAGTAAATATAGCAGACTCGGTTTAATTGAGTCTGTTCTGGAGGATGATGAAATACCCAGCACCCCTTAAACACCCTGATACACGGTTTAAATGAGTCTGTTCTGGAGGATGATGAAATACCCAGCACCCCTCAAACATCCTGATACACGGTTTAATTGAGTCTGTTCTGGAGGATGATGAAATACCCAGCACCCCTCAAACACCCTGATACACGGTTTAAATGAATCTGTTCTGGAGGATGATGAAATACCCAGCACCCCTCAAACATCCTGATACACGGTTTAATTGAGTCTGTTCTGGAGGATGATGAAATACCCAGCACCCCTCACACACCCTGATACACGGTTTGAATGAGTCTGTTCTGGAGGATGATGAAATACCCAGCACCCCTCACACACCCTGATACACGGTTTAATTGAGTCTGTTCTGGAGGATGATGAAATACCCAGCATCCCTCAAACATCCTGATACACAGTTTAATTGAGTCTGTTCTGGAGGATGATGAAATACCCAGCACCCCTCACACACCCTGATACACGGTTTGAATGAGTCTGTTCTGGATGATGATGAAATACCCAGCACCCCTCACACACCCTGATACACGGTTTTATTGAGTCTGTTCTGGAGGATGATGAAATACCCAGCACCCCTCACACACCCTGATACACGGTTTGTATGAGTCTGTTCTGGAGGATGATGAAATACCCAGCACCCCTCACACACCCTGATACACGGTTTGAATGAGTCTGTTCTGGAGGAAGATGAAATACCAAGCACCCCTCAAACACCCTGATACACGGTTTGATTGAGTCTGTTCTGGAGGATGTTGAAATACCCAGCACCCCTCAAACACCCTGATACACTGTTTGATTGAGTCTGTTCAGGAGGATGATGAAATACCCAGCACCCCTAATACACCCTGATACACGGTTTGATTGAGTCTGTTCTGGAGGATGTTGAAATACCCAGCACCCCTCAAACACCCTGATACACGGTTTGATTGAGTCTGTTCTGGAGGATGATGAAATACCCAGCACCCCCTCACACACCCTGATACCCGGTTTGATTGAGTCTGTTCTGGAGGATGTTGAAATACCCAGCACCCCTCAAACACCCTGATAAACGGTTTAATTGAGTCTGCTCCAGAGGATGATGAAATACCCAGCACCCCTCACACACCCTGATACACGTTTAATTGAGTCTGTTCTAGAGGATGATGAAATACCCAGCACCCCTCAAACACCCTGATACACGGTTTAATTGAGTCTGTTCTGGAGGATGATGAAATACCCAGCACCCCTCAAACACCCTGATACACGGTTTAATTGAGTCTGTTCTGGAGGATGATGAAATACCCAGCACCCCTCAAACACCCTGATACACGGTTTAATTGAGTCTGTTCTGGAGGATGATGAAATACCCAGCACCCCTCAAACACCCTGATACCCGCTTAAGGAATATTCCATTTTCTATACAAGTTTCGTGTTTCCACAGAACCATAAAATTAACAATAACAAAGCGAGACGGACGGCCACGTATAAACTATAACAATACATTGTTCTTATGATCTACATACAATTTCATAGGTTGATAATGATAATGTTTTGGCAATTATAAATAAGGTTATAAAATAATATTGTCTTATTGTTTCAATCTTGGATAGAAATATTGACATATGGCCTGTTTGGTTAGCGGATATTGGAATACGATATTTTAAATAGAACTGGAACAGTATTCATGTATTATATTAATCGAGTACAGATAATTAATAAGCCGTTACTGCTGCGTTTTACAAGAAAGGCATTATACTGAAGGATATATAAATGTTCAGCCATACAATGGTGTGTAATGTGGCACAGTTGACTTTGATGCTTTGCATCAATGTTTTCTTCTTTGATATTGTGACGGATTTTGAATACATATTGCAAATCATATATATGTTCTATCGTTACGTCTTAAATATTGTACATTCTCGGATACATGGTAATTTCACTAGTCTTGCAAACAAGCAAGTAAAAATGGAAGTGTAATTCTCCAAATTAAATGTTATATTACATGAAAATTAAATTAATTAATAGTGACAATATTATAAAATCTTATCTTCAATGGGAAGAAATAATTAACAACCTTAACTGGAAAACTATCCATGGTCTACCTTTCAAGAGTGCCATAGACACAAATCTAAGATCATTTCAATACAAATACAATATGAAAATTTTACGTACTAGCCAGGTCTTATATAATAGTAAAATAACGAATTCAAGACTAAATTAGTTTTGCGATAGACATACATAAACTATAAAACATTTGTTTAGGGAATGTCATTTTGTAAGAGCCTTTTGGACTGAAGTCCATAATTATTGTATTGCAAACAATCAAGCTTTTAACATCTATTATCAAAATATATATGTTTGGGTTACATAACTAATCAAGATTTAACTTGCTTAACTGTATAATTTGACTTGCTAAATATTTTATTTTTAAAAATAAATATACGAAAACAGTTTCCAGTATTGCAGCATTCATACCTTACTTACAAAATAGAAAGACTAATTGCAATAAACAAAAACAAACTCATGTCACACGAAATTAAATGGGGAAACATGTAAACTAAAATTATGAAAATATAATGTATACAGCTTCTCCCAAAATTCTACTTCTTCTACCCTTTTTTACTTTCTTTAACTCGTCTTTACTACTTTATCTCTTTATATTCACACAAAAATTATTTTGTTACAATATGTTATGTTTCAATATATTGCTCGTATTTGTGCATAACATTGTATTATGTCTGAAATGGAATAAAAGATATTGATCACAAAAAAGTATAGATGGTAGTTAAGGTTAGTTTGACTGTATCCATGGACGCATATATTTCAAAACAACAACGTAAAAGGCAGACAAGTCGTTAGAAGGTAGACAGCACATACTTTGCCATTAAAGCAATATGTTATAGTTTCAATACACTCAATGAAATAAACACCGTGAACAATTATTGTCTTACAAATTAAATATTACAAAAATAAGCAGGCCAACATATTTTTATATACAATTTGAACTTTGATAATTATTAAAGTAAATATGTTTTTACTGATTTAAAACAATCTAATTAATTTTATTTTACGAACAAACATTATTAACAGAATATTATAACAAATTATAGCATTGTTTAAAGCTAAACGCAAATGAAATAAGAAAGTATGACCTTATATAAATAGTGTAGTACCATGTCTTTGATGTATGACATATTAACTACTATAACATATATTTGCGGGTTTGCTTTAATCTCTAACAAAATAAACGTTGCAAACACAACATACGCCATAGCTCACATAGTTTTATTATCAAATGACATATTAACTTTTATGACATGCAATAAAGACAGTATATGTAAACTACTGTTTTCCATGTTTAAGTCAGAGATACTACAATATCCTATATCAAGATTTCACATTGCTTAGCTAAATTTTAATCAAATTGAATCATTATGATATTTTTATAGATTGCCAAACGCTTTCGAACCCTGACGGTGGCTATGTAAACACACCCAACGGACCATATGTCGACCAAGTCGCCACATATACATGTATGCCAGAGCATGTACTTGTTGGCGACGAAACACGAACATGTTTGAATAGCCTCGAGTGGAATGGCAAGGCGCCGTACATGCGAATCAAGTAATCTTTATTTGTTTAATTTTAACTAGCACATGTTATGCTAACTGGAGAGCTGCGGCAACATGGTATAACATCTTTTCCATCTAACTTCTTTAACTTTATACAAAATAGGTGTTTTTAGATAAGATATGAATTGTTGATTGTTATCCTCTACGTCATTTCGTTGGTGCGGATGTTAGTGTAATTATAGATCGTCATGATTAGAGGAATTCAGCGAATCCGGAACCATAATTAATCACAAAATGTCAACTGTTAAAATTTATGGCCTTAAATCTGTTACTTAGGGGATCATGTCAAATACCCCATGACAAAAGCACAAATATTTATCAAATTAGAACTGTTCAAGATAGAGATAATCTGGAGGGAAACATGCGGTGAACTAAATTATTTGTTCTTAATATCGTGACAATATCATGTATTTACATTTTTTTGCAATAATGTACACCTGTGTTGAATATTTTTTTAATATTTCAATGAAATACATCATACTTATAAAATGCAATTTTTTTTGGTACATTTGAATATACGGTACATTCTTTTTAGTTTTTAGCTGAAATTGCATGGCCTTAAAATGCTTTTGACATTTTTAACAGTATATCAGTTATATAACTGCGGTCAGCGCACCAAAACTTTTATCACCTAACCCATTGTTTCTGGGATCTGCTGGGGAGTTAGCCAATACTTGACTTATATCTGCAAGTCACTGACTACTCACTCACATATTCATAGGTGTGAGAATTACGGCCATAAGATCAAATGCATGACTTATCGCCACTGCGACTGTGAATGGATATAGATTCGAACTCACGAACCCTGTGTTGATAATCACACGCGTTACCGACTGAATAAGCCGAGATAGAATGTTTAAGAATGTACTGCCATTATAGAAAGTATAGTACAAATAATAAAACCATACAACCATCTTCTTCAGAAAATATACCCGAAAGTTTTATATCAGATGTTCGGCTTGAGTTTACTGCAGAAATTGATGAGAATGTAACAAATGAAGAACTGGAATCGGTAAGACATATTTTGGACACTGGTTGTTTTGCTTCTGGTCGTAAGGCGGTGGGTTCCCACTGTTGTCACACATATTGTAGGTTTGTCGTTTATTACTGCCCGCATTTCTGAAATTATTGTTTTGGTGATTACGCTGTTGGTTTTTTACTTATATTAAATACAATACGAGTATATTAAGCGTATTTGGTAGTAGTTAGCCTGAGTAAACGTTCCCCTCTATTAAGCAGCCACTTGTCTTAAGCTTTGCTATTTGCTATTCCCCATGTATATGCTTTCAGAGCAAATTAATCTGTATTAAGCAATAACATGTATTAAAAGGCCACGATTGCTCCTTCATTTGAAGGGCTGTTTAAGACAGGTTCCACTGTATTGCAGTGTCACATCAATACTTACACCGCTACAACGTAAGTGTTATCGTGTGTGTTTTTGTGGAACAAGGTGGAACAAGGTGGAAGAAGTCGGGGATCAAATACATGTTAATGCAGAAGTTTAAGATGGGTATTCATCGTAAAACAAGAAATAGGTTTTTGTAATTAATCGTTTTTATTATGAAGGTAGAACATATAACATTATAATTGGATTTTTATCCATTATGGATACCGTACTATGATTAACATGATTATCAACAAAATTGGTATATTGCTTCTGAGAAAGGTGTATGATAAATTGTAATAGTAATCGCAATATTTAGTCCGAAAAAGAAAACACCAACAATATGCAATATTAAGTGTAAAGTGGTAAAATACATCATGGTTATGCCTTAAAGGAAGAAATAGCGAAATCTTATTTCTAACTGCTACGGATTAGACTGCGGTGTAGAATACGATGTTTGTTCGGTTGCCAATGATAGGCGGGCACAGTTTAAGTAGGGTGCATGTTGAAATAAGTTCGTATTGTCATCTTATCGCTATGGGTGGCTACGGGTATCAATATGCCTTCAATTATGTGTTGTTCATTGTTAGTTAATATATTCAATTACAGTTATTTGAACTTAGTCAGTGGTCCTATATGTAGGTTTATTAATATTTTAGAAATATTATGACATAAAAATACTGCAAATAGGTATACTGTATAGAATGTGTCTGCAGAGACGGATACTCTCGGCACCGAATGTAGGGGGGGGGGGGGGGGTTAATAAAGGGGAAAAGGGCACAATAGCTCCTGTAAAATTTGCAAATACAAATGAATATTTAGTTTGTGTTTTTATCATATATAATAAAGCTTGGGGGAGAAAGAATCTGCTTTATCGGCAAGGAACGTTTTATCTTGCAGCAACACCAACTGGTGACGCCAATCTGTATGCGTTATGTTAAACCACATTTTACACCGAAGCCTCTTCAATGGAATTGATTCAAAATGCTATTAATTTTAAGAAGATAGCAGATGGAAATTTACAAATATCTCCGAATGCTATAGAGTTTGACTCTTGTGTAATACTGGAAAAAATCTTGAAAAATAAAAAGTTTTAGCATTTACCTCTTCAAAAAGCGACTGTCGACATACTTCAGCTCAATTTAGAAAGTTGAAAATGTCAAAAAAGGTAGATAAGCACGTCTAATAAAGTAAATATGTGTAGAAAAGCTACAGTATGAAGTCATATGAATCACATCAGTGAATGACTCTCTAGATAATAATATCTAAACAATGTCGACTTACATCGATTCCAACCGCATTATTCAAAAAAGCATGTACACTTACCCGACATATACACATTACAGCGGTGCAAGTATATACAGGTTGCAATGTGATTGAGAAATATATATTTAAAATCAATAATAACATAACATAAGTTCTTCAACGTGTTATTTTGCAGTTTGTTAGAAAAGAACTTCTGAATGGTTCAAACAGTCTAGGAGACGCATCAGTCGCCGACGTCAGGTAATATGAATGTGTTTGCTTTATGTTATTCATCTTCTAAATCCTGCGAATTACAATATAGACAGAAGCGGTCATTTCTAGGAGTTCTAATTCTCGCATAACGTCCTGTTTGTATTCTTAATAAATGTGGCGATAATCGAATTTTACAAATATATGTACTCAAATCACATAGTAACATATCTAAACATTGTTAGTAGGCAAAAGAAGTTTTAACATTATTATATAATTCTAGCACACCACACCATGGTATTGTCAAGTTTCAGTCTCTTCTGTGCTCAGTTTTATTTTAGCACTATTTCTAATTAAGCTGAGAGTGTATATATTCTGACTAGATCGGGGAACAGAGTGTTTGTGAGGGGGTGTTGTTGTTGTTGTTGTTGTTGTTGTTGTTGTTGTTGTTGTTGTTGTTGTTGTTTTTGTTGTTAATGAAATAATGACTTCAATTGTTCACTAGTAAAATGAAATAGCATACTGTGCACCATGAATATGTATTGTATCCGATATGTAAAACGTCTATATTAGAGTTGAAAATAACAATCATCCATCGGAATGAGAAATCGTAATATCCGGCTACGTTTGAATGTAGGCGGAAATGTACAAGCGATGTTCTAATTGAAGAATGAGATAAGTATATAAGTTAAGATAATTAGCATAACAGATAACAGACGAAATTCTTTAAAATTTGGATTGTGTAGATGTACTTTATAATGGGTTGGTTTGTGTTTATATTAGAATTAACAGAGATAAAAACGGAACAGTCAGCATAGAAATAGTTATTAATAAAACCAAACTGGATGACGAAATAATCACTGATATTGGAAACGACTTGAGGCAGAAACTAAAGAACAACAACAATACGTTTGACATAGATGGATACACTATGACCGTCAAGGGAAATTCGGATTTCTACTTCGGTTTCCAGGACCCAGGTAAGTGAGGGATGCTACCACGTTTTTAACGTGAATAATGTTTTTAATACTTACTGAATAGTAATTGCAAATAAAAAAATGAAAAATAAGTTTAAGAGATAAAAAAATCAGATAAAAAAAAAGATTATATATATTTTTAATGATTCAGTTCGTGTATAAATATTTTTTTAATCTGAAGACCATGTAAACAATATAATGTTGTAAACATAATAAATATATATGTTAAATAACATTCTCGTGTACATGTAATAAAACATAATGATTTAAAAAAAGCATTCAATCAGACAAACCTGAAATACATTTTCATTGTTTGGGGCCATTAACAGGTTCATAATTTTATGAGGGCAATATTTTACCGAGACGTTTTTAACTTGGGTCATTTCTACTGCATGTCTTTAAATTTTCAATGCACCTTTTGTATCTGTGTCGTCATGCGATGCCTTGTCGGGTGTGGTTTGTATAATTATACTGTGTTACGTAACTATACTATGCCACTTTGCTTTTAATCAGAGAACTGCTTATTTCAGTTAACATTTTTATATTATTTACGGATAAAAATTAAGTATTTAAGAGTAAATAAGAGAAGAAAACATATAGTTTAGGTCCATTATGTTACAGTCTTTGATGTTGTTTAAGTTCTCTTAAGTTGCAAGGATGCTGATATTGCACATCCCTTATTTTTATTATTGATTTTCGCAAGTTAATCTGAACAAAAACGTCGCGTTTCGAATATTAATGATAGATGGCCACATGTATGTATTGGGAATTTAGATATAATTGCCTTCTTAAACGACTATCAACGTCAAATAACTATAGTTTTACTGCATATGTGCTTATTAATGCCAACAATATATCCCAGTACCTGACATTCCTGATTCAGGTCTATTTCACTTTTTGAATTCCATGTCTGTTTCACAACTAATAGCATTCTAAATGCGTTTGTCAAATTGCGACGTAGTTCAACTTCCTTTGAAGCAATTAACCAATCATCGTGCTCTTATGTCACTGCTATATAATGGCCCCACGCGGGGATAGATAAGACCGTTCCTACAGGCTAACGTTATTATGTTTAGTTGCATTGCCCAATACGGTTATCTCGCTTGAAAATTAAAATTGAAAAGCTTTAATCTTATTTCTTGTTGATAATTGTTCATTTATCGATACTAATTGATTGCCCTATCCCGCTTTGATCTTTCTTGTTGATAATTGTTCATTTATCGATACTAATTGATTGCCCTATCCCGCTTTGATCTTTCTTGTTGATAATTGTTCAGTTACTAATAATATCCTACACTAATACTAATCTTTTTTTTTTGCAACAAAAAATCCGTGATTTATAGAGATTAGAGGGAAAATGAAAAATAAACTAATGATTCCCAGTGAGAGATATTTTCCTTTAGCAAGATTTTATGAACTACCTTTTATACATGTACTTGGAAAATCAATTTATGTTGATAAAGAAGTATATGTTACATATGGATCATATTGAGGAATCAAATTCCCTTCAAGATAAAAATATCTGATTCATTTCATATAAACACATATCCGTGAATGCTCATTCCTAACTTTGAGCATATATATATACGTATAAAGATGAACACGTTGATTACAGTCTGTATGTATTTTAAGATTAACTTTGCTGGCAATGTTTCCCTACGACATACTAATTCACTGACCCGCAAGTGCATCGTTTATTTCAAATTTCGACAACGCTTTCTAACAAGCTCAAAGTTAAATTTTCACGTGGTCAATTATTTTCACAAACTGAATAAACAATAAAACTTCATGAATTATTTCAAAGCATTTTGAAACCCTTGTGGTGTTCAGGATGGAGTTAATTGAATATATTTCACTGGTGAAGGAGGGTTGAAAATTGCTCGTTCACAGCTCTCTTAGAAATCTTTATTACGTTTTTAATTACATATTCAGGACAGAACAGAACAGAACATATATTTTATTTTACTTATACATAGTACATAGTCATATCTATACACACGTTAACAAATATATTTAGATCATGTCACATGGAAACACACACACTCGTGCACACAGCAGTGTTCGAGTGCTAAAATTAAATGAGGATGACAACGTTCAACTATGTGTCAAATACAATCTGATAGATAAAGCACATTTTATATATTTTGCTAGGTTAAAAAGAGTATTTCTATTATCTGTCTGTTATAATTTTATGAATCGTAACATACTAGGTCTCTGAAAAAAAATTGCTTATATATTGTTGTTTTAAATCTAAATAGCAGGGACATATCAAAATAAAATGAAATTCATCTTTTAATTCCTGCGAATTAAAATATAGACAGAAGCTGTCATTTCTAGGAGTTCTATTTCTCGCATAACGTCCTGTTTGTATTTTTAATAAATGTGGCGATAATCGATTTTACAAATATATGTTCTCAAATCACATAGTAACATATCTAAACATTGTAAGTAGGTAAAAGAAGTTTTAACATTATTATATAATTATAGCACACCACACCATGTCATTGTCAAGTTTCAGTCTCTTCTGTGCTCAGTTATTATTTTAATCATCGATGAATATTATGAAATTTACCTTATCAAATATTCTGGATTTGCGCCAATGAAAAACGAAATCTTAGACACGGTATGACGCAGTTACACCGCTGTTTATAATGAATTTTCATGCCTCCATTTTCAAGAGATATATTATATCACGTTCATGAACCTATTTTAAATTTCAATGCATATGTTCTTGGGTAAATAATACGTAATTTATATTTCACAGCTCCCATTGTGACGTGGTGTTTTTGGTATCAACACCGTGGAAACTGTGTTGCGAAAGGTCACTGTTATTTAGATGATGAAACAGAGAAATGCCGGTGAGTATATAAGTGTAAGAGAGCGTGTGCATATAAAAAAATCAGATGTTGCCCTGCTTTTTCAGCCAATATTATCGTTCAGAATTTTCAAAATTACATAGAATGTCAGTAGATGTTGATCTATTTTATCAGCCAATGAAATCGCTCTAAAGAATGAGAAAATGGATAATACCATAAATCATAGTTTGCCTATAAATGTAGACTATGATTACAAGAGGAATTAAGCTATTTATATAATCTATGAGAAATGAAAATGTGAGAAAGACGGCTATGAAGTGTTTTTAATTTTTCTTTTCTTTAAAGTGGGAACAGAAAGTAAACGGAGACCGCGGCGTAGTCTAGTGGTAGAGCGTCCGCCTCGCATGCGGAAGGTCGTGGGTTCGATCCCCGGCCGGGTCATACCAAAGACTTTAAAAATAGTACTAGAAGCTTCCTCGCTTGACGCTCAGCATTTAGAGGAGAGTTCTAGGTCTTGTCGGCCCGGCGTCAGTATAATGTGACTGGGTGGAGTATCATACCATGTGTCTGCGGCATGATACTCCAGTGTGACAGTGCTCAGAATACTGTCTCAAGTAGACACCGACGCGATATGACTGAAAAATTGTTGAAAGCAACGCTAAACACCATACAACAACAACAACAACAGAACGTAAACGTCAAAGGGACACACAGTCATGTTGAAAGATTTTTATTCAGGTTCAAGATTAATTGGATCAATGATTTCTGCTTGTATGTCAGAAATATAGAGATTTACGAATTTAATATTTAAAACCATAGTTTTAGAGATGACCAACTATAAGGAAATTTAAGAAAATAATGATACAAACTTCCACTCGTAACATTATTACTTTAGGGAAGTTGATGTATTCAGCTTCAGCTATGAGAATAATTATGTTCTGTATTTGTACTATGTTAAAAATATAGACGATTGTATAGTGAGCAAGTATATATGCCTATATGTAATGTATCCTTTGTTTAATGTTTAAATTGCTTATCAGAAAAGTAGAATTATATTACGATTGTGAATAGCAATCTATGATTGTCACTATGATGGCACATTACATTGTAAATTCGTCATGTAATTTTGCTCTTAGTGCCCGCATGATGATTTTATAACAGCTGAAACGCTCTTACACGTGAATAAATTTCCGAACCGGCGTTCACGGATGTAGTCGAGATCGGACGAGGTTATTCCGCGGGCCAGGTCTAATTCATGTATCGTCGACACTAACGAGTTGAAACACGTGTTTTTGACATTTTACAACGGTATTTTGCACCAGACATTAACAAGATAGTTTCAATTTATGCCAGATATTACAATTATAGTGGATTGTATCGCATTAAAAGGTTATAACGTGTTTATATCGCTTTAATGGGTTAACGATCGCTATATCCGCACTATCTACTGTTTGGTGACACGATTCTGCGGATTTCGTTTCATCTTTAATTTTTTAGACATTTGAATTTACAAGCCAACAAAGTATCGCCACAACCATTAGTGTATGCCAAAATATTGCAAATAAGATAATCGATTTAATTGTATTTGTTCAAATAGACTGCATCTAGTGCACCTCAAATATATCAATCGGATTCAGTACATGTGAATTTAATAATGAGTAACTGATTAAGTATGGCAGAATAAATGTACACTATTGAATAATAAATGTTCTAATACTTTACGTTTGCAGAAATTGTGATGAGGGAAATTGTGGACTAGATCATCTGAAACGGCTGCTGGCGTTTACCATACCCCCAGCGTTAATGGTACTTATATCATGTTTGCTGCTATGTGGAGGATGCAGAGCCCATTGTAATCGGACACCTTACGGGGGTATAAATGACGAAGAGAAGTAAGTATAATGAGACTTATTTCTGTCGTATATTAATCTGTAAAATGGACCCAGCTCTCGCGATTGGACCCAGCCCTCGCGATGGGTCCGTTATCTGACAATGTTGGGACGCCACATTTGAGCATGTTGATTGGTCTTTGCTTCAACCGAAAGTTTGAATGAAGTCACAATTTAGTATCAACTTCAATAACATCAATTGCTATGATTTGAGGGACAGACATAGAATTTCCTGCTTTATCATTGGGGGTTAAAATACCTACTTCGGGAGATCTCATGTTCTGGGATAGAGTAGCCATACACACAAACACACACACACACACACACACACACACACACACACACACACACACACACGCACGTTGGTGGCACACCCTTTCCATTGTTTCAAAAACACATTATGTTACCATACTGTTCTCGACGTTACTCATGCAAACACATCATACCAAAGAAACATTATGTTACCATACTGTTCTCGACGTTACTCATATAAACACATCATACCAAAAACACATTATGTTACCATACTGTTCTCGACGTTACTCATGCAAACACATCATACCAAAGAAACATTATGTTACCATACTGTTCTCGACGTTACTCATGCAAACACATAACAAAGAAACATTATGTTACCATACTGTTCTCGACGTTACTCTTGCAATCACATTATATTACAAACCACATTATGTTACCATACTGTTCTCGACGTTACTCATGCAAACACATTATATCAAAACACATGTTTTATCTTACTATCGCAGTAACTGTTGGTTTAATCATATTTTTATTCATTCAAATGTACATATATACACATAAGTTTAGGTATAAATATGGATTAGAACGGAAGATAATCTTATAAAGTTCTTTTCCATGACATATATCAATTGTGAACAAATTTGGCAGATTATTAACAATTTGATTTATGCTCTTAGCATTACGAATATAACATAGTTCAAAATATATTTAATAAAAACGTTTAACATACTTTTAGCAATATTGTTTCTGATATATTTAAGAAACTTAGAAAATGAAGTGGGTAATTAGAAGAAAAAAAGAAAGGTGATTAAAATGATTAAAGTAATGGATGATTATTTGAATTCACATAATAGTAATGGTTAACATTTTTGGACAAGTTCTGAACGGCATGGACGAAATTGGGAGACGGGCTGACCTCACCACGTAAATAGAACTAGCTTTGTTATTTCTTCAGACTTACTTACATGTCAGGAGAAACGATTAGTGGATAAAATGTATTTGTGAACTGCTTCAAATATTTTAACATTATTGTCATAAGAGATTGTGGTTCACCAAAAAGAATTATATTTAAAGAAACTGTACATAACTCACTGACAGATGTCAGGAGTGGTATGCGTTGATGCTGGTAAAGGTGACAATTGAGAAAGAAGTGAGCTGTGCTTTCTATTTGTCCACATGTACACAGGGGGGAGTCTTCAATGTGTTTAAGAAATAGATGTTGCTTAAGTGCACTACAACTCGTTCGGAGGCGGGCATGCAATAATTGGCATTTCCTTGTACCTATGTAATAGAATTTAGGTACTTTTGGTTCATTACCTTCGAGTTTATGTTTAAAAGCATTCAGAGAAGAGGCTTGTCTTGTTTCAAGTGGGAGAGTGTTCCAGTCACGGACAACGGAAGGAATAAAGGAATTTGAGTACAGAGCTGTTCTTGAAGAAGGAATTTGAATATTATTATTATTTCTGAGGTTGTACGCGGAACTTGCATTTGTAAGAGAAGGAATCAATGCACATAGATATGGTGGGACCATTCCGTGGTTCATTTTGCAAACTCATTATATAACAAAAAGCATATGTTTTATTATATTTGTCACACAACATATTTTATAACGTTGCTATCACTGTTACTGGAGGAAGCAGGTTATAAATATGTTACCACTTTTAGTGCCACGGTTTGAATTATTTTCGTGGAATATGGACATTTGTCACTTTTATCTTCATTCAGTTTCTGGCCCAGTTGATCTAATAATTGTTACAATTTACAAGATTTAAACATTTAACCAAATGTTATCTTACATTTTGTTAAATCTGCTGTTGTTCAGATCTTTTTAACACAACAGTTGGCTAACCTTTTTCTTTCAACATCTGGACCAATGTTATTAACGTATACGCATGGCATTACATTATATATGTATTATAAAATGGCTAATTATTCCAATGTTATGTTTTTATCTAGACGATCAGTGTCATTTACGCAAGACATTATATTTCCGCCAGTCCTTCCTAGATACGCCGCCAGCTCAATGTGAGTAAATGTACATTTTGTAAACGTTTAGCTTGAAGAGTTTACTATAATTTTTAATCTAGACATGAACACTTTAAAATCTTAAGATCACAAAGGTATCTTTAATGTAAACATTATTTATATGAAATGATTTTAAAAGGTTACCGTTTAAGCCAGCACACTTACTTCTAACTAGGATTTGTGCAATCTTAATTTTTTGCAATATAAATACAGTGTAAGTGCAGTGTAAGTGCAGTGTCAGTACAGTATAAGTACAGTGTTAGTACTATATAAGTACAGGGTTAGTGCAGTGTAAGTACAATGTAAATGTAAGTACAGTGTAAGTGTAGTATTAGTACAGTGTAAGTACAGTGCTATTACAGTGTAAGTACAGTATTAGTACAATGTAAGTTCAGGGCATGTGCAATATAAATACAATGTAAGTACAGTGTAAGTGTAGTGTTAGTACAGTGAAAGTGCAGTGTTAGTACAGTATATGTGCAGTATTAGTACAATGTAAGTGCAGGTCACGTGCAATATAAATACAATGTAAGTACAGTGTAAGTGTAGTGTCAGTACAGTATATGTGCAGTATTAGTACAATGTAAGTGCAGGGCATGTGCAATATAAATACAATGTTAGTACAGTGTAAGTGTAGTGTTAGTACAGTATATGAGCAGTATTAGTACAATGTAAGTTCAGGGCATGTGCAATATAAATACAATGTTAGTACAGTGTAAGTGTAGTGTAAGTACAGTGTAAGTGTAGTGTTAGTACAGTATATGTGTAGTATTAGTACAATGTAAGTTCAGGGCATGTGCAATATAAATACAATGTTAGTACAGTGTAAGTGTAGTGTTAGTACAGTGTAAGTGCAGTGCTAGTACAGTATTAGTGCTGTATAAGGACAATGTAAGTGCAGGGCATGTGCAATATAAATACAATGTTAATACAGTGTAAGTGCAGTGTTAGTACAGTGTAAGTACAATGTTAGTACAGTATATGTGCAGTATTAGTACAATGTAAGTGCAGGGCATGTGCAATATAAATACAATGTTTGTACAGTGTAAGTGTAGTGTAAGTACAGTGTAAGTGTAGTGTTAGTACAGTATATGTGTAGTATTAGTACAATGTAAGTGCAGGGCATGTGCAATATAAATACAATGTTAGTACAGTGTAAGTGTAGTGTTAGTACAGTGTAAGTACAGTGTTAGTACAGTATATGTGCAGTATTTGTACAATGTAAGTGCAGTCACGTGCAATATAAATACAGTGTTAGTACAGTGTAAGTGTAGTGTTAGTACAGTGTAAGTACAGTGTTAGTACAGTATATGTGCAGTATTAGTACAATGTAAGTGCAGGGCATGTGCAATATAAATACAGTGTTAGTACAGTGTAAGTGTAGTGTAAGTAGGGTGTAAGTGCAGTGCTAGTGCAGTGCTAGTACAGTATTAGTGCAGTATTAGTGCAATATAAGTGCAGGACATGTGCAATATAAATACAATGTATGTACAGTGTAAGTGCAGTGCTACTACAGTATTAGTGCAGTATTGGTACAATGTAAGTGCAGGGCATGTGCAATGTAAATACAGTGTTAGTACAGTGTTATTACATTGTTAGTACAGTGTTAGTGCAGTGTTAGTACAGTATAAGTTCAGTGTAAGTACAATGTAAATACAGTGTTAGTACAGTGTTACTACATTGTTAGTACAGTGTAAGTGCAGTGTTAGTACAGTATAAGTGCAGTGTAAGTACAATGTATATACAGTGTTAGTACAGTGTTACTACATTGTTAGTACAGTGTTAGTGCAGTGTTAGTGCAGTATAAGTGCAGTGTAAGTACAATGTAAATACAGTGTTAGTACAGTGTTACTACATTGTTAGTACAGTGTTAGTGCAGTGTTAGTACAGTATAAGTGCAGTGTAAGTACAATGTAAATACAGTGTTAGTACAGTGTTACTACATTGTTAGTAGTGTAAGTGCAGTGTTAGTACAGTATAAGTGCAGTGTAAGTACATTGTAAATACAGTGTTAGTACAGTGTTGCTACATTGTTAGTACAGTGTTAGTGCAGTGTTAGTACAGTATAAGTGCAGTGTAAGTACAATGTAAATACAGTGTTAGTACAGTGTTAGTACATTGTTAGTACAGTGTTAGTGCAGTGTTAGTACAGTGTTAGTACAGTATAAGTGCCGTGTTAGTACAGTATAAGTGCAGTGTAAGAACATTGTAAATACAGTGTTAGTACAGTGTTGCTACATTGTTGGTACAGTGTTAGTGCAGTGTTAGTACAGTATACGTGCAGTGTAAGTGCATTGTAAGTGCAATATAAATACAATGGTAGTACAGTGTAAGTGCAATGTTATTGCAATGTTTGTGTACAGTGTTAGTACAGTGTAAGTACAGTGTTAGTACAGTGTAAGTGCAATATAAATACAATGTCAGTACAGTGTAGGTGCAGGGTTAGTAAAGGGTAAGTGTAATATATTTCCAGTGTTAGTGCAATGTAAATACAGTGTAAGTGCAGTGTAAGTACAATGTCAATACAGTATTAGTGCAGTGTAAGTACAGGGTTAGTGCTGGGTAAGTGCAATATAAATACAGTGTAAGTAAAGTGTTAGTGCAATGCAGTACAGTGTCATTTCATGTCATGTTTTGTATAGTTAATGTAAGTGCAATGCAGCGCAGTGTCATTTCATGTCCTTTAGTATATAGTTTAGTGTTATTGCAATGCAGTACAGTGTTATTCTTGTCATGTTTGATATAGTTTAGTGTTTTGTGCAATGCAGTACAGTGTCGTTTCATGTCATGTTTGGTATAGTTTAGTGATAGTGCAATGTTGTACAGTGTAATTTCATGTAATGTTATATAAAGTTTAGTGCTAGTGTAATGCAGTACAGTGTTATTTCATGTTTGGTATAGTTAAGTGATAGTGCAATGCAGTACAGTGTCATATCATGTCATGTTTTGTATAATTTTGTGTAAGTGCAATGCAGTACTGTGTCATTTCATGTCATGTTTTGTATAGTTTTGTGTATGTGCAATGCAATACAGTGTCATTTCATGTCATGTTGTATATAGTTTTATGGAAGTGCAATGCAGTGCAGTGTCATTTCATGTCATATCTTTTTATAGTTTTGTGTAAGTACAATGCAGCACAGTGTAATTTCATGTCATGTTGTGTGTAGTTTAATGTATGTGCAATGCAGTACAGTGCCATTTCATGTCATGTCTGTACAGTTTAATGTAAGTGCAATGCAGTACATTGTCATTTCATGTCATGTTTTGTATAGTTTAATGTTAAAGCAATGCAGTATAGTGCCATTTCATGTCATGTTTTGTATAGTTTAATGATAGTGCAATGCAATACAGTGTCATTTCATGTCATGTTTTGTACAGTTTAATGTAAGTGCAATGCAGTACAGTGTCATCTCATGTCATTTTTGTATAGTTTAATGTTAGGACAATGCAGTACAGTGTCATTCCATGTCTTATAGTTTGTATAGTTTAATGTTTGCGCAATGCAGTACAGTGTCATTTCATGTCATGTTGGTATAGTTCAATGTTAGTGCAATGCAGTAGAGTGTCATTTCATGTCATGCTTTGTATTTTTTAGTGTAAGAGCAGTATTGTGCCATGCCATATCGTAAAGTGTAGTGTAGTGTGGTGTGGTGTGGTGTGGTGTGGTGTGGTGTGGTGTGGTGTGGTGTGGTGTGGTGTGGTGTGGTGTGGTGTGGTGTGGTGTGGTGTGGTGTGGTGTGGTGTAGTGTAGTGTAGTGTAGTGTAGTGTAGTGTAGTGTAGTGTAGTGTAGTGTAGTGTAGTGTAGTGTAGTGTAGTGTAGTGTAGTGTAGTGTAGTGTAGTGTAGTGTAGTGTAGTGTAGTGTAGTGTAGTGTAGTGTAGTGTAGTGTAGTGTAGTGTAGTATATGGCGGTGAAGTGTAGTGTAGTCCAGCAATGCCTACCACAGCATACATAGAACACCATAGAAAAAAATATATACAGCATAGTATATAAAGTAAATATATATCAGATGCTATTGTTAATAAATTGTGTTTCGAAAATACAACATGTGACTGAATGATTACAATCGGATTCGTTCTGACGCATTCTGCATGCTGTTTAAAATTATATATATGTGTGAACTATATGTCATACCAGATGTCAGGGCATTAAGATAGTTTTACTTAAAGCACATACAGGGTGGAAATACTGACAACGACCCAACACCTTCCTACATTGAAAACTTAAATAGGAGAAATTGCCAGCATTGGTATCCCGTTAATTCACATGTTCAAAGAGCAGGATTTGATGACCAACTCGAAAAGGGTCAAGCACCAACATATTTTTTTTATAATACTTATTTATTAAGTATAACAGCTCTGTATCGAGAGGCTAAACATTGTTTAGTCTGAGTGTTTGTTTTCCATATCTTAGAAATGGAAATTTGCCATGGCAGTATTATATTTTACTTGCATAAGGTATAATTACAATTCTTAAAATTAATAGCATGTATTGTAGTGTGTTGTAACATAGTGTACACTACATGATAATACACCATATATATATATATATATATATATATATATAATGTTTATCGTTTTATTGAACTATTTCCATGTTCGTTTAAGGGGGAAATCAGGAGTTTATACAGAGATACATGAAACCATAGTAACAGAACCTTTGAATGGCGAAGAGATGTAAGTATACTGAAACCGATTTCTACTGGTTGTACACGCTCGCACATTGTAATTGGAATGCCTTTTAAAACGAGTTGAAACTCTACGTTGAAAACAAACTCTGTCTTAATTAATATGAGAATATTCACTTATTATATTAAAAATGAAAAAATATATATTTAAGCAACAAAACCCAATATTAACAAAGTTGTTAGTAATGTTACTGTTGTAGACACAACAGAACACATATCAAATTAAGTTGTTATCATTGCTACTGTTGTAGACACGTATAAACAGAACACATATCTAATTAAGTTGTTATCAAAGCTACTATGCAAATATATTATGTCGAAAAACACACATTAAATCATGTTGCTATGGATGTAACTGAACCGGGCAAATACGTTATTTCATAAAACACACTTTAAACCATTTTGCTATCGATGTTACTAAATCGGGCAAATACGTTATTTCATAAAACACACTTTAAACCATTTTGCTATCGATGTTACTAAATCGGGCAAATACGTTATTTCACAAAACACATATTAAACCATGTTGCTACCGATGTTACTGATTCAGGAAAATACGTAAAATCACAAAGCACTCTTTAAACCATGTTGCTACCGATGTTACTGAACCGAGCAAATACGTTATTTCACAAAGCACACTCTAAACCATGTTGCTACCGATGTTACTGAACCGAGCAAATACGTTATTTCACAAAACACACTTTAAACCATGTTACTACCGATGTTACTGAACCAGGCAAATACGTTATTTCACAAAGCACTCTTTAAACCATGTTGCTACCGATGTTACTGAACCGGGCAAATACGTTATTTCACAAAACACACATTAAACCATGTTGCTACCGATGTTACTGAACCAGGCAAATACGTTATTTCACAAAGCACTCTTTAAACCATGTTGCTACCGATGTTACTGAACCGGGCAAATACGTTATTTCACAAAGCACTCTTAAAACCATGTTGCTACCGATGTTACTGAACCGGGCAAATACGTTATTTCACAAAGCACTCTTTAAACCATGTTGTTACCGATGTTACTGAACCGGGCAAATACGTTATTTCCCAAAGCACTCTTAAAACCATGTTGCTACCGATGTTACTGAACCGGGCAAATACGTTATTTCACAAAGCACTCTTTAAACCATGTTGCTACCGATGTTACTGAACCGAGCAAATACGTTATTTCACAAAACACACTTTAAACCATGTTGCTACCGATGTTACTGAACCGGGCAAATATGTAAAATCACAAAGCACTCATTAAACCATGTTGCTACCGATGTTACTGAACCGGGCAAATACGTTATTTCACAAAACACTCTTTAAACCATGTTGCTACCGATGTTACTGAACCGGGCAAATACGTTATTTCACAAAGCACTCTTTAAACCATGTTGCTACCGATGTTACTGAACCGGGCAAATACGTTATTTCACAAAGCACTCTTTAAACCATGTTGCTACCGATGTTACTGAACCGGGCAAATACGTTATTTCACAAAGCACTCTTTAAACCATGTTGCTACCGATGTTACTGAACCGGGCAAATACGTAAAATCAGAAAGCACTCTTTAAACCATGTTGCTACCGATGTTACTGAACCGGGCAAATACGTTATTTCACAAAGCACTCTTTAAACCATGTTGTTACCGATGTTACTGAACCGGGCAAATACGTTATTTCACAAAGCACTCTTTAAACCATGTTGCTACCGATGTTACTGAACCGGGCAAATACGTTATTTCACAAGGCACTCTTTAAACCATGTTGCTACCGATGTTACTGAACCGGGCAAATACGTTATTTCACAAGGCACTCTTTAAACCATGTTGCTACCGATGTTACTGAACCGGGCAAATACGTTATTTCACAAGGCACTCTTTAAACCATGTTGCTACCGATGTTACTGAACCGGGCAAATACGTTATTTCACAAAACACACTTTAAACCATGTTGCTACCGATGTTACTGAACCGGGCAAATACGTTATTTCACAAAGCACTCTTTAAACCATGTTGCTACCGATGTTACTGAACCGGGCAAATACGTTATTTCACAAAGCACTCTTTTAACCATGTTGCTACCGATGTTACTGAACCGAGCAAATACGTTATTTCACAAAACACACTTTAAACCATGTTGCTACCGATGTTACTGAACCGGGCAAATACGTTATTTCACAAAGCACTCTTTAAACCATGTTGCTACCGATGTTACTGAACCGGGCAAATACGTTATTTCACAAAGCACTCTTTAAACCATGTTGCTACCGATGTTACTGAACCGGGAAAATACGTTATTTCACAAAACACACTTTAAACCATGTTGCTACCGATGTTACTGAACCGGGCAAATACGTTATTTCACAAAGCACTCTTTAAACCATGTTGCTACCGATGTTACTGAACCGGGCAAATACGTTATTTCACAAAGCACTCTTTAAACCATGTTGCTACCGATGTTACTGAACCGGGCAAATACGTTATTTCACAAAGCACTCTTTAAACCATGTTGCTACCGATGTTACTGAACCGGGCAAATACGTTATTTCACAAAGCACTCTTTAAACCATGTTGCTACCGATGTTACTGAACCGGGCAAATACGTTATTTCACAAAGCACTCTTTAAACCATGTTGCTACCGATGTTTCTGAACCGGGCAAATACGTTATTTCACAAAGCACTCTTTAAACCATGTTGCTACCGATGTTACTGAACCGGGCAAATACGTTATTTCACAAAGCACTCTTTAAACCATGTTGCTACCGATGTTACTGAACCGGGCAAATACGTTATTTCACAAAGCACACTTTAAACCATGTTGCTACCGATGTTAATGAACCGGGCAAATACGTTATTTCACAAAGCACTCTTTAAACCATGTTGTTACCGATGTTACTGAACCGGGCAAATACGTTATTTCACAAAGCACTCTTTAAACCATGTTGCTACCGATGTTACTGAACCGGGCAAATACGTTATTTCACAAAGCACTCTTTAAACCATGTTGCTACCGATGTTACTGAACCGGGCAAATACGTTATTTCACAAAGCACTCTTTAAACCATGTTGCTACCGATGTTTCTGAACCGGGCAAATACGTTATTTCACAAAGCACTCTTTAAACCATGTTGTTACCGATGTTACTGAACCGGGCAAATACGTTATTTCACAAAGCACTCTTTAAACCATGTTGCTACCGATGTTACTGAACCGGGCAAATACGTTATTTCACAAAGCACTCTTAAAACCATGTTGCTACCGATGTTACTGAACCGGGCAAATACGTTATTTCACAAAGCACTCTTTAAACCATGTTGCTACCGATGTTACTGAACCGAGCAAATACGTTATTTCACAAAACACACTTTAAACCATGTTGCTACCGATGTTACTGAACCGGGCAAATATGTAAAATCACAAAGCACTCATTAAACCATGTTGCTACCGATGTTACTGAACCGGGCAAATACGTTATTTCACAAAACACTCTTTAAACCATGTTGCTACCGATGTTACTGAACCGGGCAAATACGTTATTTCACAAAGCACTCTTTAAACCATGTTGCTACCGATGTTACTGAACCGGGCAAATACGTAAAATCACAAAGCACTCTTTAAACCATGTTGCTACCGATGTTACTGAACCGGGCAAATACGTTATTTCACAAAGCACTCTTTAAACCATGTTGTTACCGATGTTACTGAACCGGGCAAATACGTTATTTCACAAAGCACTCTTTAAACCATGTTGCTACCGATGTTACTGAACCGGGCAAATACGTTATTTCACAAGGCACTCTTTAAACCATGTTGCTACCGATATTACTGAACCGGGCAAATACGTTATTTCACAAAGCACTCTTTAAACCATGTTGCTACCGATGTTACTGAACCGGGCAAATACGTTATTTCACAAAGCACTCTTTAAACCATGTTTCTACCGATGTTACTGAACCGGGCAAATACGTTATTTCACAAAACACACTTTAAACCATGTTGTTACCGATGTTACTGAACCGGGCAAATACATTATTTCACAAAGCACTCTTTAAACCATGTTGCTACCGATGTTACTGAACCGGGCAAATACGTTATTTCACAAAGCACTCTTTAAACCATGTTGCTACCGATGTTACTGAACCGGGCAAATACGTTATTTCACAAAGCACTCTTTAAACCATGTTGCTACCGATGTTACTGAACCGAGCAAATACGTTATTTCACAAAGCACACTTTAAACCATGTTGTTACCGATGTTACTGAACCGGGCAAAGACGTTATTTCACAAAGCACTATTTAAACCATGTTGTTACCGATGTTACTGAACCGGGCAATTACGTTATTTCACAAAGCACTCTTTAAACCATGTTGTTACCGATGTTACTGAACCGGGCAAATACGTTATTTCACAAAGCACTCTTTAAACCAATTTGTTACCGATGTTACTGAACCGAGCAAATACGTTATTTCACAAGGCACTCTTTAAACCATGTTGTTACCGATGTTACTGAACCGGGCAAATACGTTATTTCACAAAGCAATCTTTAAACCATGTTGTTACCGATGTTACTGAACCGGGCAAATACGTTATTTCACAAAGCACACTTTAAACCATGTTGTTACCGATGTTACTGAACCGGGCAAATACGATATTTCACAAAGCACTCTTTAAACCATGTTGCTATCGACGTTACTGAACCAGGCAAATACGTTATTTCACAAAACACACTTTAAACCATGTTTCTACCGATGTAACTTACCCGTGCAAACATGTAATATCACAAAACACACATTTAACCATGTTGCTATCGATGTAACAGACCCGTGCAAATTTGTAATATCACAAAACACACATTTAACCACGTTGCTATCGACGTTACTGACCCATGCAAACATGTAATATCACAAAATACACTTTAAACTATGTTGCTATCGATGTAACTGACCCGTGCAAACATGTAATATCACAAAACACACATTTAACCATGTTGCTATCGATGTAACAGACCCGTGCAAATATGTAATATCACAAAACACACATTTAACCACGTTGCTATCGATGTAACAGACCCGTGCAAACATGTAATATCACAAAACACATATTTAACCACGTTGCTATCGCTGTAACAGATCCGTTGAAACATGTAATATCACAAAACATACATTTAACCAAGTTGCTATCGCTGTAACAGACCCGTGCAAACATGTAATATCACAAAACACACATTTAACCAAGTTGCTATATATGTAACAGACCCGTGCAAACATGTAATATCACAAAACACACATTTAACCACGTTGCTATTGATGTAACAGACCCGTGCAACATGTAATATCACAAAACACACATTTAACCAAGTTGCTATCGATGTAACAGACCCGTGCAAACATGTAATATCACAAAACACACATTTAACCACGTTGCTATCGATGTAACAGACCCGTGCAAACATGTTATATCACAAAACACACATTTAACCAAGTTGCTATCGATGTATTAGAGCAGTGCAAACATGTAATATCACAAAACACACATTTAACCACGTTCCTATCGATGTAACAGACCCGTGCAACATGTAATATCATAAAACATACATTTAACATAGTTGCTATCGATGTAACAGACCCGTGCAACATGTAATATCACAAAACACACATTTAACCACGTTGCTATCGATGTAACAGACCCGTGCAAACATGTTATATCACAAAACACGCATTTAATCAAGTTGCTATCGATGTAATAGACCCGTGCAACATGTAATATCACAAAACACACATTTAACCAAGCTGCTTTCGATGTAACAGACACATGCAAACAAGTAATATCACAAAACACATATTTAACCAAGTTGCTATCGATGTAACAGACCCATGCAAACATGTAATATCACAAAACACACATTTAACCAAGTTGCTATCGATGTAACAGACCCATGCAAACAAGTAATATCACAAAACACACATTTAACCAAGTTGCTATCGATGTAACAGACCCATGCAAACATGGAATATCACAAAACACACATTTAACCAAGTTGCTATCGATGTAACAGACCCGTGCAAACAAGTAATATCACAAAACACACATTTAACCAAGTTGCTATCGATGTAACAGACCCATGCAAACAAATAATATCACAAAACACACATTCAACCACGTTGCTATCGATGTAACAGACCCGTACAAATATGTAATATCACAAAACACACATTTAACCAAGTTGCTATCGATGTAACAGACCCGTGCAAACATGTAATATCACAAAACACACATTTAACCAAGTTGCTACCGAGGTGTGAGCGGCCAACACTTTACCCATTACACTACCAGTCTGCTTTTATTACCTCAAGTTGATTGTTAAAGAAAATAATGAATGTGAATTAATTGTTCTCGTGGAACGTGTTTGTTTTCTGAATAAGATGGACATTTTATTACTTTCATACTGATTATTCAGTTACTGTTGATAACATAGATAAATCTGCAATTGTTTAGTAGATGTATTATGCAATTATTAAATGTTATATCTTCATTTAGACTACCAGAGTTGCCATATACGCCTGTCATGACGAGCCCGCCTGTACTTCCCAGATACAGCGCCAGTTTAATGTGCGTATTTATTAAGTATTGCTTGTACAAGCAGAGTTTTAGTTTGACTGTAAAGTGTGTGTGTGCATATAAACCCCGGTTTTATCTGACGTGACACAAGATGCTTATTAAAATTAGTAAAATACGTGTTTTGAATCTTGCTATATAACATGTATTAGCAGTGACATCCAAAGCAACCTGGTAAAACACGTATTTTATCAGTAAAATTTTGACTATTGTTTTTAATGTAGACATTTTATCATCCAAAAATAAAAAGTTTTATATTTTAAATTTAACCTTATGTATTTCTATGATACGATTTTAATGGCTATTGTATAAACCGGCAGAATCAACTTGTTTTTCATTTTTTATTGAGACTTGTTTCAATGCAGACCTGATAAAATTTTGATAAATATTTGAGGAGGTAATAATATCATATTTAAAAGTTATTTGGAAAATTGATGCGGATATGTGTTTTTATTGTATTGTTGTGTATTGTAGTGTAGTGTAATTTATTGTTTTGTAGAATAGTGCACGGGATGACACGGCACGGCACGGTAACGTAGTGCAGTACAGTGTATTCCATGTTGTGTTGTGTAAGTGTATTGCTAGTGCAGTGCAGATCATCGCCAAGCCGTGCTTTGTTGTATCATGTAGTGCGGCTGCATTGCACTGCAGTGCAGTGTAGTGTGGTGAAGTGCATTGTAGTGCAGTACAGTATAGTGTGGTGTAATGTAGTGTAGTATACAATAGTGTACTGTAGTGTAGTGTGATATAATGTAATGTACAGAAGTGTAATATTGTGTAGTGAAGTTGTAGTGTAGTGAATGTATAGTGTAGTGTGTTGTAGTATAGTGTTGTGTATGTGTAGTGTAATGTAATGTGATGTAGTATACTGAAGGTGTAGTGTAGTGTGATGTAGTGTAGTGTAGTGTTTATGTAAGTGTAGTGCAGTGTTATATAGTGTGACGTAGTGTGACGTAGTGTAGTGTAGTGTAGTGTAGTGTAGTGTAGTGTAGTGTAGTGTAGTGTAGTGTAGTGTAGTGTAGTGTAGTGTAGTGTAGTGTAGTGTAGCGTAGTGTAGCATAGTGTAACATAGTGTAGCATAGTGTAGGTGTAGTGTAGTGTAGTATAATTTAATGTAGTGTGATATGGTGTAGTGTAGTGTAGTATTATGTAATGTAGTGTGATATGGTGTAGTGTAGGTGTAGTGTAGTGTAGTGTAGTGTAGTGTAGTGTAGTGTAGTGTAGTGTAGTGTAGTGTAGTGTAGTGTAGTGTACTGTAGTGTAGTGTACTGTAGTGTACTGTAGTGTAGTGTAGTGTAGTGTAGTGTAATATACTGTGATGTAGTATATTGTAGTGTAGTGGAGTGGAGTGGAGTGTAGTGTACTGTATTGTGATGTACTGTAATGTGATGTAGTGTGATATATATGGCGGTGTAGTGTGATGAAGTGAAGTGTTGTGCAAGTGTATTGTTGTGTAAGTGTAGTGTAGTGTTGTGTAAGTGTAGTGTAGTGTAGTGTAGTGTAGTGTAGTGTAGTGTAGTGTTGTGTAAGTGTAGTGTAGCGTAGTGTAGCGTAGCGTAGCGTAGCGTAGCGTAGTGTAGCGTAGCATAGTGTAAGTGTAGTGTAGTGTAGTGTAGTGTAGTGTAGTGTAGTGAACTGTAGTGTACTGTAGTGTAGTGTAGTGTAGTGTAGTGTAGTGTAGTGTAGTGTAGTGTAGTGTAGTGTAGTGTAGTGTAGTGTAGTGTAGTGTAGTGTAGTGTAGTGTAGTGTAGTGTAGCATAGTGTAGGTGTAGTGTAGTGTAGTATAATGTAATGTAGTGTGATATGGTGTAGTGTAGGTGTAGTATAGTGTAGTGTAATATACTATGATGTAGTATATTGTAGTGGAGTGTAGTGTAGTGTACTGTATTGTGATGAACTGTGATATATGGTGGTGTAGTGTGATGAAGTGAAGTGTTGTGTAAGTGTAGTGTAGTGTAATGTAGCGTAGCGTAGCGTAGCATAATGTAGCGTAATGTAGGTGTAGTGTAGTGTAGTGTAGTGTAGTGTAGTGTAGTGTAGTGTAGTGTAGTGTAGTGTAGTGTAGTGTAGTGTAGTGTAGTGTAGTGTAGTGTAGTGTAGTGTAGTGTAGTGTAGTGTAGTGTAGTGTAGTGTAGTGTAGTGTAGTGTAGTGTAGTGAAGTGTAGTGTAGTGTAGTGTAGTGTAGTTTAGTGTAATATACTATGATGTAGTATATTGTAGTGGAGTGGAATTGAGTGTAGTGTACTGTATTGAGATGAACTGTGGTATATGGTGGTGTAGTGTGATGAAGTGAAGTGTTGTGTAAGTGTAGTGTAGTGTAATGTAGCGTAGCGTAGCGTAGCATGATGTAGCGTAATGTAGGTGTAGTGTAGTGTAGTGTAATGTAGTGCAGTGCAGGTGTAATTGTAGGTGAAGTGTAGTGAAGTTGAGTGTTGTGTATTGTGATGTAGTGTAGTGTAGTGTACAGTATTGTACTGTGATGTAGGTATACAGTAGTGTAGTGTACAGTAGTGTAGTGTGTTGTGATGTAATGTAGTGTAGTGAATGTGTAGTGTAGTGTAGTGTAGTGTAGTGTAGTGTAGTGTAGTGTAGTGTAGTGTAGTGTAGTGTAATGTAGTATAATGTGATATAGTGTAGTGTGTTGTAATGTAGTGTGTTACAGTGTAATGTGATGTGATGTAGTGTAGAGTAGTGTGTTGTAGTGCAATGTGATGCAGTGTCGTGTAATGTAATGCAGTGTAGTATGCTGTCAGGTAGTGTGTTGTAGTGTAGTGTGATGTAGTGTCGTGTAATGTAAGGTAGTGTAGTATGCTGTCAGGTAGTGTGTTGTAGTGCAGTGTGATGTAGTGTCGTGTAATGTAATTCAGTGTATTATGCTGTCAGGTGGTGTGTTGTAGTGTAGTGTGATGTAGTGTAGTGTGTTGTAATGTAGTGGGTTACAGTGTCATGTGGTGTAATGTAGTGTAGTGTGTTGTAGTGCAATGTGATGTAGTGTCGTGTAATGTAATGTAGTGTAGTATGCTGTCAGGTAGTATGTTGTAGTGTAGTGTGATGTAGTGTAGTGTGTTGTAATGTAGTGTGTTGTAATGTAGTGTGTTACAGTGTCATGTGATGTAATGTAGTGTAGTGTGTTGTAGTGCAGTGTGATGTAGTGTAGTGTGTTGTAATGTAGTGTAGTGTGTTGTAGTGCAATGTGATGCAGTGTCGTGTAATGTAATGCAGTGTAGTATGCTGTCAGGTAGTGTGTTGTAGTGTAGTGTGATGTAGTGTAGTGTGTTGTAATGTAGTGTGTTGTAATGTAGTGTGTTACAGTGTCATGTGATGTAATGTAGTGTAGTGTGTTGTAGTGCAGTGTGATGTAGTGTCGTGTAATGTAATGCAGTGTAGTATGCTGTCAGGTAGTGTGTTGTAGTGTAGTGTGTTGTAATGTAGTGTGTTACAGTGTCATGTGATGTAATGTAGTGTAGTGAGTTGTAGTGCAGTGTGATGTAGTGTAGTGTCATGTAATGTAGTGTGTTACAGTGTCATGTGATGTAATGTAGTGTAGTGTGTTGTAGTGCAGTGTGATGTAGTGTAGTGTGTTGTAATGTAGTGTAGTGTGTTGTAGTGCAGTGTGATGTAGTGTCGTGTAATGTAAGGTAGTGTAGTATGCTGTCAGGTAGTGTGTTGTAGTGCAGTGTGATGTAGTGTAGTGTGTTGTAATGTAGTGTGTTACAGTGTCATGTGATGTAATGTAGTGTAGTGTGTAGTAGTGCAGTGTGATGTAGTGTCGTGTAATGTAAGGCAATATAGAATGCTGTCAGGTAGAGTGTTGTAGTGCAGTGTGATGTAGTGTAGTGTGTTGTAATGTAGTGTGTTACAGTGTCATGTGATGTAATGTAGTGTAGTGTGTTGTAGTGCAGTGTGATGTAGTGTCGTGTTATGTATGGTAGTGTAGTATGCTGTCAGGTAGTGTGTTGTAGTGCAGTGTGATGTAGTGTAGTGTGTTGTAGTGTAGTGTGTTATAATGTAGTGTGTTACAGTGTCATGTGATGTAATGTAGTGTAGTGTGTTGTAGTGCAGTGTGATGTAGTGTCGTGTAATGCAAGAAGTGTAGTATGCTGTCAGGTAGTGTGTATGTAGTGCAGTGTGATGTAGTGTAGTGTGTTGTAGTGTAGTGTGTTGTAATGTAGTATGTTACAGTGTCATGTGATGTAATGTAGTGTAGTGTGTTGTAGTGCAGTGTGATGTAGTGTCGTGTAATGTAAGGTAGTGTAGTATGCTGTCAGGTAGTGTGTTGTAGTGCAGTGTGATGTAATGTAGTGTGTTGTAGTGTAGTGTGTTGTAATGTAGTGTGTTACAGTGTCATGTGATGTAATGTAGTGTAGTGTGTTGTAGTGCAGTGTGATGTAGTGTCGTGTAATGTAAGGTAGTGTAGTATGCTGTCAGGTAGTGTGATGTAGTGCAGTGTGATGTAGTGTAGTGTGATGTAGTGTAGTGTGATGTAGTGTAGTGTGATGTGAATTGTGATGTAGTGTAGTGTGATGTAGTGAATTGTGATGTAGTGTAGTGTGATGTAGTGTAGTGTGATGTAGTGTTGTGTAGTGTGATGTAGTGTAGTGTTGTTTGATGTTGTGTAGTGTGTTGTAGTGTAGTGTGATGTCTTGTAATGTGATATAAGGAAGTGTAGTGTGTTGTAATGTAGTGTACAGTAGGGTTATATGATGTAAGGTAATGAAGTGCCATGTAGTGTAGTGTACAGTAGTGTAATGTGATGTTAGGTAGTGTAGTATGATGTAGTGTAGTGTAGTGTACATTAGTGTACTATGATATTGTCTAGTGTAGTGTACAGTAGTGTAATACGATGTAGTGTAGTGTAGTCTACAATAATGTAGTATGATGTAGTGTAGTATGCTCTAGTGCAGTGTAGTGTACAGTAGTATAGTATATTGTATTGTAAGTGTAGTGCAGTGTAGTATATAGTAGTGTAAAAGTAGTGTAGTGTAGTTTGGTGTAGTGTAGGTGTAGTGTAGTATGCTGTAGTACAGTGCAGTGTACAGTAGTGTAGTGTAGTGTAGTGTAGTGTACATTGCAGTGTAATGCAAGATCAGTGGAATAGATGAATGCACTACAATGTAGGTTAATGTAATGTAATTTAGGTGTAGGGTATTGCAGTGTAGTATGAGTGCAGTGTAAATGTAGAGTAGTGTAAGTGTAGAGAAGAGTAATGTAGTGTAGTGTAATGTTGTGCAGTGTTTTGTTGTTGTTTTTTTCAAATGGGGTTTAACGCTATTTTCAACACATTCCTGGTGAAATATGGCATATCCAGTGTTATTGTTGGAGGAAGACCTCAGAATGAATCTGAGTAGAACTAGCGTCCTTCCGTAAGTAAACTGCCAAATTTTCTCCCATAAAGTAATTGGACCTAATGGGACTCGAACCTACAAACAAAGCAGTGAGAGGTAAGTGATCTTAAGACAGCCCCTTAAACCACTCGGTCATAGAGGACCCGTAGTTAAGTGTAATGAAGTTTTATGTTTATGGTAATGAAGTGTAGCATGAGTACAATGTAGATTAATGTGAGTGCAGTGTCAATGTACAGTAATGTAAATGTAAATGTAGTACAATGTAAGGTAATGTAGAGAAGTGTAACTGTAGTACAAGGAAGAATAATGTAGAATAGTGTAAGCGTAAATGTAGTACAATGTAGGGTAATGTAGAATAGTGTAAATGTAGTACAAGGTAGAGTAATGTAGAGTAGTGTAAATGTAGTACAATGTAGGGTAATGTAAAGTAGTGTAAATGTAGTACAATGTAGGGTAATGTAGAGTAGTGTAAATGTAGTATAATGTAGGGTAATGTAGAATAGTGAAAATGTAGTACAATGTAATGTAATGTAGAGTAGTGTAAATGTAGTTCTATGTAGGATAATGCAGAGTAGTGCAAATGTAGTATAATGTAGGCTTATGTAGAGTCGTTTAAATGTAGTACAATGTATGCTTATGTAGAGTAGTGTAAATGTAGTATATTGTAGGGAAATACAGTGTAAATGTAGTATAATGAAGGCTTACGTAGGATAGTGTAAATGTAGGGTAATGTAGAGTAGTGTAAATGTAGTACAATGTAGGCTGATGTAGAGTCGTGTAAATGTAGAACAATTAGGGTAAGGGAGAGTAGTTTAAATGTAGTACAATGTAGGGTAATGAAGAGTTGTTTAAATGTAGTACAATGTAGGCTTATGTAGAGTCGTGTAAATGTAGTACAATGTAGGCTGATGTAGAGTCGTGTAAATGTAGTACAATGAAAGCTGATGTAGAGTCGTGTAAATGTAGAACAATGAAAGCTGATGTAGAGTCGTTCAAATGTAGTACAATGTAGGCTGATGAAGAATCGTGTAAATGTAGAACAATGTAGGGTAATGTAGCGTAGTGTAAATGTAGTACAATGTAGGCTGATGTAGAGTCGTGTAAATGTAGAACAATGTAGGGTAATGTAGAGTAGTTTAAATGTAGTACAATGTAGGGTAATGAAGAGTTGTTTAAATGTAGTACAATGTAGGCTGATGTTGAGTCGTGTAAATGTAGTACAATGAAAGCTGATGTAGAGTCGTGTAAAAGTAGAACAATGTAGGCTGATGTAGAGTCGTGTAAATGTAGAACAATGTAGGATCATGTAGAGTAGTTTAAATGTAGTACAATGTAGGGTAATGAAGAGTTGTTTAAATGTAGTACAATGTAGGGTTATGTAGAGTAGTTTAAATGTAGTACAATGTAGGCTGATGAAGAGTAGTTTAAATGTAGTACAATGTAGGCTGATGTAGAGTAGTTTAAATGTAGTACAATGTAGGTAATGTAGAGTCGTGTAAATGTAGTACAATGAAAGCTGATGTAGAGTCGTGTAAAAGTAGAACAATGAAGGCTGATGTAGAGTCGTGTAAAAGTAGAACAATGTAGGCTGATGTAGAATCGTGTAAATTTAGAACAATGAAGGGTACTGTAGAGTAGTTTAAATGTAAATAATGTAGGGTTATGTAGAGTAGTTTAAATGTAGTACGATGTAGGGTAATGAAGAGTTGTTTAAATGTAGAACAATGTAGGGTAATGTAGAGTAGTTTAAATGTAGTACAATGTAGGGTAATGTAGAGTAGTTTAAATGTAGTACAATGTAGGGTAATGAAGAGTTGTTTTAATGTAGTACAATGTAGGCTTATGTAGAGTCGTGTAAATTTAGTACAATGTAGGCTGGTGTAGAGTCGTGTAAATGAAGAACAATGTTGGGTAATGTAGATTAGTTTAAATGTAAAACACTGTAGGGTAATGTAGAGTAGTGTTAATGTAGTACAATGTATGCTGATGTAGAGTCGTGTAAATGTAAAACAATGTAGGGTAATGTAGAGTAGTTTAAATGTAGTACAATGTAGGGTAATGAAGAGTTGTTTAAATGTAGTTCAATGAAGGCTTATGTAGAGTCGTGTAAATTTAGTACAATGTAGGCTGGTGTAGAGTCGTGTAAATGAAGAACAATGTTGGGTAATGTAGAGTAGTTTAAATGTAGTACAATGTAGGGTAATGAAGAGTTGTTTAAATGTAGAACAATGTAGGGTAATGTAGAGAAGTTTAAATGTAAAACAATGTAGGGTAATGTAGAGAAGTTTAAATGTAGTACAATGTAGGGTAATGAAGAGTTGTTTAAATGTAGAACAATGTAGGGTAATGTAGAGAGGTTTAAATGTAAAACACTGTAGGGTAATATAGAGTAGTTTAAATGTAGTACAATGTAGGGTAATGAAGAGTTGTTTAAATGTAGAACAATGTAGGCTGATGTAGAGTCGTGTAAATTTAGTACAATGTAGGCTGGTGTAGAGTCGTGTAAATGAAGAACAATGTTGGGTAATGTAGAGTAGTTTAAATGTAGTACAATGTTGGGTAATGAAGAGTTGTTTAAATGTAGAACAATGTAGGGTAATGTAGAGAAGTTTAAATGTAAAACAATGTAGGGTAATGTAGAGTAGTTTAAATGTAGTACAATGTAGGGTAATGAAGAGTTGTTTAAATGTAGAACAATGTAGGGTAATGTAGAGAAGTTTAAATGTAAAACACTGTAGGGTAATATAGAGTAGTTTAAATGTAGTACAATGTAGGGTAATGAAGAGTTGTTTAAATGTAGAACAATGTAGGCTGATGTAGAGTCGTGTAAATTTAGTACAATGTAGGCTGGTGTAGAGTCGTGTAAATGAAGAACAATGTTGGATAATGTAGAGTAGTTTAAATGTAGTACAATGTTGGGTAATGTAGAGTAGTTTAAATGTAGTACAATGTAGGGTAATGAAGAGTTGTTTAAATGTAGAACAATGTAGGGTAATGTAGAGAAGTTTAAATGTAAAACACTGTAGGGTAATGTAGAGTAGTTTAAATGTAGTACAATGTAGGGTAATGAAGAGTTGTTTAAATGTAGAACAATGTAGGGTAATGTAGAGAAGTTTAAATGTAAAACTCTGTAGGGTAATGTAGAGTAGTTTAAATGTAGTACAATGTAGGGTAATGAAGAGTTGTTTAAATGTAGTACAATGAAGGCTTATGTAGAGTCGTGTAAATTTAGTACAATGTAGGCTGGTGTTGAGTCGTGTAAATGAGGAACAATGTTGGGTAATGTAGAGTAGTTTAAATGTAGTACGATGTAGGGTAATGAAGAGTTGTTTAAATGAAGTACAATGTAGGGTTATGTAGAGTAGTTTAAATGTAGTACAATGTAGGCTGATGTAGAGTAGTGTAAATGTAGTACAATATAGGCTGATGTAGAGTAGTGTAAGTGTAGTACAATGTAGGCTGATGTAGAATAGTTTAAATGTAGTACAATATAGGCTGGTGTAGAGTTGTGTAAATGTAGTACAATGTAGGTAATGTAGAGTTGTGTAAAAATAGAACAATGTAGGCTGATGTAGAGTCGTGTAAATGTAGAACAATGTAGGGTAATGTAGAGTAGTGCAAATGTAAAACAATGTAGGGTTATGTAGAGTAGTTTAAATGTAGTACAATGTAGGCTTATGTAGAGTCGTGTAAATGTAGTACAATGAAGGCTGATGTAGAGTCGTGTAAAAATAGAACAATGTAGGCTGATTGTAGAGTCGTGTACATGTAGAACCATGTGGGGTAATGTAGAGTAGTTTAAATGTAGAACAATGTAGGGTCATGTAGAGTAGTTTAAATGTAGTACAATGTAGGCTTATGTAGAGTCATGTAAATGAAGAACAATGTAGGGTAAAGTAGAGTAGTTTAAATGTAGTACAATGTAGGGTAATGTAGAGTAGTATAAATGTAGTACAATATAGGCTAATGTAGAGTAGTGTAAATGTAGTACAATATAGGCCAATGTAGAGTAGTGTAAATGTAGTACAATATAGGCTAATGTAGAGTAGTGTAAATGTAGTACAATATAGGCCAATGTAGAGTAGTGTAAATGTAGTACAATATCGGCTAATGTAGTGTAGTTTAGATACAGTACAGCGAGGTCCAGTGTAGTAGTGTGGAGAAGCTGAGTGGTTATACAAATGTTAATCATTTAATTTAATTATTTCTATATTCATTTTAGGGGAAGATCAGAGATAGTGATAAGTCCTATGGTTGAATCCTCCAATGAACCACTTACACTTGGCGCTATCGAAGAAATGGAAGAACCTATCAACTTCCACATTTAAAGCTAACATCATTTTGTACAAAATATTATGATGTTGAACCCTTACCCGTGAACAAGTTTTATATGTAATACGAAATATATTATTTTCGTAAACTATTTTATTTGTATGGATACATTTATTTATTTATTGTGTTTACTTTAACATGCTTCTCAATTTGAAGAGACTCATTTACTGCCTTGAAGTGTTTATGATCACACGGAAGCAATAACGTATATAATTATTCAAAAGCATATCAATCAAGAGCTTATTGATTATCAGCACAGTTAATTTGAGGAACTGGTACAAAACAAGTATATCTACCTTCTTTGTCAATATGAATCCAGGGGTGGTATTCACCAACCATTCTCAAGAATATTGACTTGAACTCAAGAATGAATTTTGAAAAACACATTTAGAGATCGTTTTTTGCGGCAAAACTTTGCAAGCATGCAGAGACACCTAATATATAGTCAGATTAACTCTTACAATTATTCTATATGTCATAGTAAACAAGATATCTAAGGTTGAAATTTGGATTTTCAAGCTTCAAGTCTAAGAATATTCTCAAGAATGGTTGGTGAATACGACCCTAGGGATCGTGAGTTTGAAGCAACAGTCTCCTTGTTGTCTGATACATGACATTATGTCTCATTATCATTCGTCTTTTAACGCTGATTCAAGTCGGACAGTTATGAATTACTGATAACCAGAGTACTGGTAAGCCGTAAGACGTTTGTCTGTGAATGAGAAACATAATAGTCAATCCCAGTACCTGATATCTCCCCTATCAGGACTATTAACCCCCAATGAAAAAGCAGGAAATTCTATGCCTGTCCCACAATTCATAGCAATTGAACGCTTACTAAACTGTTGGAAACATCGGACCTTTTAGTTGAAGCAACTGACCAATCAACGTGTGGCATTCCCAATATTACTATTTAATGGACCCAGTCGGGAGAGCTGGGTTCGTTCTACAGACTCGATTCAATCAATCTGTATCAGATATTTCTATCTTGCCCTGGATTTAATCAACTTTCGAGGAAATACAATTGTCAGATATTTCTATCTTGCCCTGGATTCAATCAACTTTCGAGGAAATACAATTGTCAGATATTTCTATCTTGCCCTGGATTCAATCAACTTTCGTGGAAATACAATTGTCAGATATTTCTATCTTGCCCTGGGTTTAATCAACTTTCGAGGAAATACAATTGTCAGATATTTATATCTTGCCCTGGGTTTAATCAACTTTCGAGGAATACAATTGTCAGATATTTCTATCTTGGCCTGGGTTCAATCAACTTTCGAGGAAATACAATTGTCAGATATTTCTATCTTGCCCTGGGTTTAATCAACTTTCGAGGAAATACAATTGTCAGATATTTCTATCTTGCCCTGGGTTCAAGATAAAGTTCAAGTTTATACTAATTTATTTTAGCTTGATTGCGTTGAAATCCATTAGATACCAATTAAGTCAATCAACTTTCACATAAAGGTATCAGATAGTTCTGTACCACACTAGGTTCATTCCACTTTCGAGGAAATATTTATATAAAATAGTTCTATCTCAAACCTAGGATGGCTATTAAGTCAAAACCTGTAACTATGGAAACGTTTCAATTCAACTTCTACAATAAATCACAACAAAAAATGTGGAAAAAAAATATCTTAGCACTTAGTTTACAGTTTAGTTGATATGTATTTATCTTGTACATAAAGGAAAAGGCTTGAAAGCAGAAAAAAGAAAAATCAATTTATGAATATTAAAAAATCATTTGAAAAAAATAGTTTTGTGTATATAAAATGCATTTTGTAAGTAAACAAAGTTTCCAGAATCAAGAATGCCGTTTTCATTTCATACCCAGTATATATATTATCATAATAAATTTATTTTATTATCTTTTGGATGGGATTTAACAAAATGTTCAACACATAACAGCTTTACTGGTGGAAGAAACTTGAACTGAATCGGAGAAAAAAAACATTGTCCTTCCGCAAGTAAATGGCAAACGTTGTCACAGAAAGACTTTGGACAGAGCTGGATTTAATGGTCATCAGACGACAGCGTCTAAGACCACTCGGTCACGGAGACCCTATTAATTATTATGAAATGGTACATGTAGTAAAAAAATAATGTTTTATGGGAAATAAATTTACAGCAATGATCCTCATTTTTGCAAGACAAATAGACGTAAATACACTTAAGAGATATGAAAACACAACAACAGGGGAATTACTTGGAAATGAAAAGGTGACAGCATTGCAGGAGGGTCCAAATTATTCAGGAACATCTCAAGTAAACACCCAATGACATCAACAGACAATAATGACTATTGGATATATACACTTGTGGTAAATATGTTGCTTTTTCATATCTACCCGTGTTGCGTTTTCGTATCTACATTTGTTGCGTTTTCATATCTACCTGTGTTGTGTTGCATTTTCATATCTACCTGTGTTGTGTTGCATTTTCATATCTACCCGTGTTGCATTTTCATATCTACCTGTGTTGCATTTTCATAGCTACTCACGTTGCATTATCATATCTACCTGTGTTGCGCTTTCATATCTACCTGTGTTGCAATTTCATATCTACCCGTGTTGCATTTTCATATCTACATGTGTTGCATTTTCATATCTACCCATGATGCGTTTTTTTCATATCTACCTGTGTTGCATTTTCATATCTTCCTGTGTTGCGTTTTTCATATCTACCTGTGATGCGTTTTTCATATCTACCTGTGTTGCGGTTTTCATATCTACCTGTGTTGCGTGTTGCGTTTTTTATATCTACCTGTGTTGTGTTTTTCATATCTTTGAAGTGTATGTTCATTGAGTCCCAGGTACTATCTTTCTCCCATAACATACCACATACATTACAAATGAACTTTGTGTATAAAACTTTTCGAAAATCTGTAATCAAGTTAGTTATTTTATTACAGCAACCCTTGCATTGAGATACATATATCAATAGAAAGAATATGCATACCTAAATAAAAGAACAGTTTAATAAACAAGAGCTGCCTGGGAGACAGCGTGCTCGGCTATTTCGATGTTGTTCTAGGTGTAACCCCACCATTGATTTTTGTTCTTTATTCTATAGTAAAAAATAAAAGTTTGAAGGCTTGTCATTCATAGAGAATCCCAAATGAAAGATGTGAAACCTACATTTTACTGTTTGTCAACCTCTGCACTATCAAAATATGATGAGAAAAGTAGGAGTCATGTGTCATAAGAGATTTTTTTCTGCTCAGTGTGTACACTGTTGACAAAGTGAAAGTAGACTTCCGAAATGTATTCATACCCCAATTTCCAAGCATCAATTTTTTTTTTCTAAATTCACAATTCAAACATGACAATGCTATCAAAATGTTCAAAACTCATCAATAATGCCATTTAAATAAAAAAAAAATAAGATCATTAAAATAAGGAAAATGCATTTTTAAAGAAGAAGAAACGAGGATTATTTATAACCGCAATTATGCGACTAAACCACGGGAGCACTTCCTTTTTCCAATGGTGGTACTATGACTTCTAAAACAACAGCCTTTTCTGGAAATAACTTGAGTACAAAATGGAAGACAATTAAAACTCAGGGGTGGTAAAATTAAGCTATAATTATTGCTTGTATGTTAAAAATAAATTAGCAAAATAATTCACCAACACTATTTATTTTCATTATCAACAGTTATGTTTTTATGAAAACAAGATGAATGGACGGCTTGTATTGCCATTATATTATTTAATTCAACATTTGTCATTTGTTTTATGTCTTTCAAACTTCTTTATAAATTCATTAAATATTGCTGACAAATAACTCAAATAGATGTGCCAATACCCAACTTAAGGCACATCATGTACATATAATAACCCTAAATACTTCAATTGCATGACTCAAATAATATAAGTTGGTCAAGCAATACTAATATACAAATTAAACATTACTTGAAATAATTCCAGCAAGAACTTAAAATATAGTGTAAGCTATAGTTGAGATAATCTGTTAAAAGGTTAGTTTATCAATGTTTTATATATGCGATACAATTATCTACTACCTTCAAATCATATATAAATATACCAGTTCTTGTTAATGGATCTATAGCCTTATACCAATACAAACAGTTTATCAATGCTTCTACATTCTAAGTAGTATTAAACTTTCATGAAAATGAAAATAATGAATCTAAAAAAACTAAGATTAAACTTTAATAAATATAAAAAAAGAATAAAAAGTGAAAATTGTTTACCCCATAGGGCGAGCCAATTTTGCACCAATGGTCATGATTTTAAACAAATTTGGGAGAGGATCACAAACTGACCCTATTTGTCAAACATCAAGTCTATAAGAGAAGTAAGTGATAAAATAATCAAGAGTGACGATTCTCGTCTCTACGAGTTTCCAAGAGGATGATGAACACACATGTGAAGTTTCATTCATGTCCAATGATAGGTTGATGAACTAAGTACCAACTGCTAAAAATCTCTAACCAAATTTTCTAAGTGCAAAAGGGCCATAATTCTGTAAAAATGCAAACCAGAGTTATGGTTCTCATCTATATGCATTCTGTTGACGATGCTGAACACACATGTGAAATTTCAATCATATTCAATGAAAGGTTGATGGAATATGTACCTGGTCAAAAACTTTTTACCAAATTTTCTAAGCCTGAAAGGGTAAAAATTCTGCCAAAATGCAATCCAGAGTTATGGTTCTTATCTCTTGCATTCCATTGATGATGCTGAACACATATGAAGTTTCATTTATATCGAATGAGTGGTTGCATAGATATCTGACCCGATTAAAAGCTTTAACCTGAAAAATTAAGTAAAAATAGGGCCGCAACTTTGCCAAAATGCAACCCAGTTATGGTTCTAGTATCTGTGTGTTCCACTGATGCTGCTGAACACATGTGTGAAGTTTCATATCCAATCAGTGGTTGCATAGATATATTACCCGATAAAAAACTTTAACCTGAAAACCCAACGCAAACGCTAACGATGGATCAAGTATAATACTCCCCATATTCTACGAATAGTCAAGTTAATAAAGATGGACACATGGCGATCACATCAGCTTTCAGTTTAGGTGAGCTATAACATTTATGGGAAATTATACTACAAAGTAACTGGGCACTTATAAATAATAGACTATTATTTGTTTTTAATAATTTTAATATAATATATATAACATATGACTGTATCAAATAACAAATGAATTAGCAATGATTCACAGGTTTCTTTGCCTCAAAAACAAAGTCTGTATTTCTGAAACGATGGTTTTATTTTTGGAGTTTTGTTTTTATCATTAATCAATTGTACTTTCATTATCACCATTCAATTAATTCATAAGAAAGAACGCCAATCTTACACAGGAATAAGTAAAATTCATTGACAAACAAAAATCCATCATCAAAGATCAAGCCAGTGACTTTTGGTAATAATATACTGATTACTCGGAACAACAAAAATATACAAGCATACCTATACTTTTCAATGGGTAATATTTAAATAATTTCTTTGATATTATGCCGAATTCTATGTTTCACAGAAACACTATACTGCTTATATACCCAAAAACATATACTCCAGCCCTATGAAAGAATCCTGTTGAACATTTACCAGATCTTAAAAAAATAAAGGTTAAAGAGCAAAAATATTTCAACAATAAATCCATCGTTGACATATAAAAATGCATGGTTACAGGCCAAGTTAGAACAGTTACAACCACATGGCCAATGTTAAAGAAGTTGTTTGCTGTGTGCTCCATAGCAATATTTTTCATGTGGGTAGGTAGGATTTCAAATGTCATTTTGAACAAAAATGGCAAGATCAAAACTCTGCAAGTCAATAAAAAAATTTGGGTAGCTGCAATTTAAGTGGGCAGGTAGGAGTACAGCAAACACATTTTTTAAGAACAGCCAAAATACTACAAATGTATGTTTATGTGTACCTGGATGTAGATCCTTCCAACTACCAATAAATTTTAACTGATAATACATATAACCCACTTTTCAACTGTATTCATTTTCTTGCTTAGATTTTTATTGTAATAAATGAACACAAATCATTTGTTAACATTTCAAACATATTACAGGGTATGCAAAATTACCAACAATAAATACAACATCACATGCAGGAACCTTTCAGCTTTCATTGATTCAGATAGGGAGTTAACATTTTTTATTCAAGCAAGAAATTTGTTTGTCATTTCAGTATTTCCGTAAAAATCCGGCAAACTAAATATATTAGTGCATATTTTAAAAAAGAGCGAAATTATGAGTTACACAGAGAAATGGGTTGATAATTGTAATTTGTAATACATAACAAACATGTATGTACTTTCCAAGCATATAAGCGACGTTTGAACTTAAATAAAGGGTATATAGAAGTACATGTTCTGGTTTGTTCATATATACCTGTAGTGGATTTTCTAAAATTCAATAATAAGGACATTCTGCTAACTAGACCTTTTTTTGTCTGGTCCCAAAAAGTGGTTTAATTAAAAGTGTTGGACTGTACAGAGCCTTTTTTCTGGAAATTAGGAAGAGGCCCAAGCCTTCGAGATTGGGGGGAAACAGCACGATTGTGGGAAAATTGGGAAGGCGTTAGCAAAAATTGAAAATAAAGTATAACACTGTTTAGATCAAGTTCTAAGCACTAATTATCCGATATTACAATATTGCATCGTATTCAGTAGCATTTTTTATCCTCTAATGTAACATTTCAAAAAAAATATTTTTCTTTTTTTTCATTTCGGGAATTTTTTGGCCTCAATTGGGAAAAAACACATGATTTTTTTATTGGAAAGCCACTGAATTTCGGCCTCTGTTTGGTAAGGTAAAAAAGCTGTAAAAAAAATTTGCTTTAAAAGCTATAACCTTTAATCATGATCTTCTGTTATATTAATTGTTTTTGAAATGATAAAAAAAACAAGAAGTGTAAACATGTTTTTGGAATTTTTAAATTCCAAGTCTTGCATATCAATTTCATTTGATCACAGCGTTTTTTAAACAATCTGCATCAAACATTGCAACACTTTTGCACTATTTGACCCTATTGTTTTGACGTCAGCTGAATAGGGGAGTGGCCTTACTACAGATTTGGCCAATTGTGTATCGGAACATGTACAACCAAACTCTGGATGGAGAATTGCCACATGCTTCATGTACACTTTTTCTTTCATCACCAGTGTTGTTTCAAATGACGTCAAACAGTGTTTCTCAAACTTGTTATGCAAGGCCAAGTATAGGTTAATTGAAAATCCAGATATTGTCTTTAAAAACTGACGAATAAAACAACAAACATAAAGTAACTTTTCATAGGAATTCCATAAAAAAAATGAAAAAAAGGAAAGAAATCTGAAATTAGTAACCTTTCATATCAAGAGTACTGCACTACATACAGCATGTGTGCAATTCTGTTCCAATAGTTGAATAAATAACTCGATATGCAATTTTACAGCATACAGAATATAAGGAAATCTCAGGCTTACTCTTGATTACGAAAAAATTAACATACATCAACAAAACTAATGAATATGCAGAACGAACCTAAAACATTAATACCTGGGCTGGTATTCACTCAATAATGAATTATGAATAACACACTTAAGAGACCATTCTGCGAGTTCAAATTTTGCAAGCATGAAGAAACACTTTAATATAGTCAAATAAACTCCCACAGTTATCTATCTGTGATGGTAAACTAGATATCTGGATTTTCAAACTAAACTCATAGAATATTCCCAGGAATGGTTGGTGAATACCACAAGAGTACATACATCTACAAAGCTCCAACAAATTTCATTCAATTTTACAAATTGTCGCCACATGCAATTTTAGTCAAAATAAAAACATTACATATAAGATATATCTATTCTCAAGATTCTGAGATGTGCAAACTAATATTCTAGTAAAAGTCTTTAAAACTACAAACCACTTAGTTACTGGTTGGAAGGATTAAACATAAAAAATATATCTTTCTTGTGTTACAAACACACTATTTATTGGATATAGGTCACTTTACAACCTAATATGTAATAGCATACAAACCAAAGGCCATCATGACAGTAATCTTCGTGAAATATTTCTCCAATCCTCAATCTGAGAAGGGAGTAGGTAGGTGGCTTTTTTCATTTATGTGAAATTTTTAAGAAAAACTTGTACTAAACGCTGTATTTCATAGAAAGTTGATTGATTGAATATTTAGCATCATTTTTCTGCCATTGAGGCAGAGATGCCAACCCTTAATTACTGAAAATAGGAGTGTGCTCGAAAGCGAGGGTTTTGTGGGGGGTTTGGGGGTCCTCCCCCAGAATTTTTTTCAAGTTGTAGATGCTCGGAGATGGCATTTAAGCACTTTTCAGTGATAAAAAGTCATGTTTTTATTAAGAAATATTTCATAATACCTGATGAAAAAGAGAATTGAGTGATCGAGTTTTATAGAATAAATTAAAAAAGCTGACAAACTGATGAAAAGCGAGGCTTTATTGAACATTCAAATTAAGCTTTATTGGGATTTAATTACCGACTCATCCATTGGTTGAGTTGACGCAACCATTGTCGATATTTTCCTCGACGACGACTGACAAGTTGAGCGGGTGATGTGCTGTTTTGTAGCAATGTTTTTTTTCAAATCACCCATCCCACCGTGAGATAACATAATTTCTGCATTGCAGACCTTGCAGAATGCAAAAATGCACCCCTATCTTCGATGTCGAAAAGCAAGGGTATGCATCGGTGTAACTTTTAATAAATGTTTCTTTATGTTCATACTTTTTTTTCTTTGGCGGTGTTGCATCCGCCATATTGGATTTTGAAGGTTGTTGATAGGCCTTTCCGGATCATCCGATATTGTTTTCGTAAATACTCGGGTATTTTCCGGATAACCTAATTAATAGCGCTTCTAGAAGTGATGTAGCGCGTACGGAAATGTCCGAACATCAAAACCGGTGTCAGTGTAAACAGTGCTGATTATTTGTTTTACCCGTGAAATTTATCCCAGACCATTTTTTTTTAAAAATCGGAGACAATACATGGAAAATCGGAGAGCGGATTTTTCGTACAAAAATCGGATTCACTCCGCCAAAATCGGAGAAGTTGGCATCTCTGTTGAGGGCTAACAGATGATCAGTTAACCTAACCACTGTTTCCTGGGATTAACCAGTACTCGAGGACACCCCGTCTCCGCAAGTAACTGATTACTTTCCTACTTGAATCAGCAGTGAGAGACGAATGATAACGAGACACAATGTCATATATCAATCATCACGGTGACTGTTGCTGGGCGGGAATTTGATCTAACTACCCCTGGATTAATAGTCAAGACGCGTAACTGACTGAGCTAATGAGGCCTGGCACTTCATAGATAAAGCAAAAGGGCCTAAAGGGAATTATCAAAATTTTAAAACAGGCTAAATGATTTTTTCCCCAATGTATATTGCCTATATATACTCACGGATTCTGTATTGCCATAAAAGGAATCCTATTTAAACATGCCAAATAATATAATGAAAAGGGCTTGCCTATCTTGGGCTATGCACCTAGGTTAGACTAAAGGAGATTTCCTGCTTAAAATTGCAACATAAATGTGATGTATTAAATGAGTCACGTAATTTCAGTTTGATTTCAATTTGATCCGTCATACAGGTTTACACATAAAAAAAAAAAGGTTTCATCTTAGAACGAGTCTGAAAGACGATGCGATGGTTGTCTAGCAGTATTAAAGTGTTGTCTATTTTTAGAATGGGGATTTCGTTTTGAATTTACCACTCCCATTTAAATAGCGATTTTGTCACATTATGGTAGATTTGATATACTAAGAATTTCGTATTTTAATATAAATGATAACAAAAAGTATTTTAACCAATCTGATTTTACACATTTTTAAAAATCAACATCTGTTTGCAATTGAACCTGAAAACATATGAAAAGAAGTAAAGAAACTTTTTGTGTCATGTCAACCTTTCATACTGTCCAAAAAACATCATGCTGATCTGCAGTGCATTTTTATCCTTTTATTGCTCTGTTGCCCCAATCGCTTTGTAAATGTAGAAACCCTGCCACATGCCAGTATTGTCATGTGTATGCAGTCGTAACATGCACCTCTGCTAATACATTTCGCATAAATCATGCAAATCAACTGTTATTTGATAATTATATAGTCCTCTGAAGTCAAGCAAATTGGCACACAAGAGTCTGGTCCTAGTCACTGTCAAAACAAATGCTTGCATCAGAAATATTTATTACTTTACCAATAATCACAGTCACCATGTGTATTTTCAAAACAAAAATAGACTGGTTTGTATTCATTGAAAATGAAGTTAAAAAGTTTCTGTGCAAAATTCCATTACTCCACCCCTGATTATTCCATTTGAAATTCAAATAAAAAAAGTTTGGGATTATGCACTTTGTGTGGGTAGGTAGGAGCATGACAAACAAATTTGTAACTCTCACAGACTGCCTCAATAAATCTTTCAAACTTTCTAAAATTACTGGCAATTAAACTCAGATCACCTCTACAGTATACGAGTATCATTTCAATTCCAAATACACCTGAGATGTCTTAAAAAACAATTCACAACACCACTGTGCACGAATGGTAGAAGAATGGACAACTTAATACAGGACAGTTTGTTAATCCGTCTTCTCTTCTTGCTGAGCTTTATCATCATCAGTTTTGTTCTCTAATGCAGTGTCCGAGCTAACTTTATCTGAGTCTTCTTTAACAGTCAAATTTTCAAGTTTATCAGTAACACTGTCTGCGTCCTTAACCGAAACTGCTTTTTCTTCTGATTTTTTATCATCAGTTCCATCACCAGATCCAGTCTCACCCTCGGTCCTTTTTTCTGGACTGTCTTTAGGCTCTGATACACCATCTAAAATAGGAAAAAACAAAACAGTTGTAAACATCACATCAACAGGATGTAACAGTCCAGGCTCATTCTCAACGTATCATGACAACAAATTAACACACACAAAAAATGAAATAAAACTGCAGTCCCGTTATAACGCGAATTCCGTTACACGGTTTTTGCTTGGTTCCCATTTCGCTCATCTTCTACTCACCAATTAGCCCTGATAGATCAAACTGTTATAACCTTTACCTCATGGTGGTTTAAAGGATATAATAAGTGATTGATTCATGCCAGCATTAAGTATTAACATTTTGTAATAATCTGAGTGATTCAATAAATACTGACACGCGCCAAACACAGAAGCCATGTGCAAACTTTGTTGTTATCGAGTGATCACGTAATGAAGAAACCAAGCGGTTGACAGCTTTGAATGTACCACAGGTATTTTATCACATTATAAACACAAACTTACTTTTATTATTTTATTGTTGTAAATACTCTTGATATTGTTTTTAATATTTTAACACTAATAGCTAAGTTAAAATTGAAGCGCAATTTTTTATATAGACACCATTTTATTTTACTTCCGGGTTACACGGAAATGGCTGCCAATTTTAGTTTTATCAAAACACGATAAACGTTTTTTTTTCTCATTTTTTTATTACTTTATACACATCTAAGTGTATCTGTTGTAACCAAATATGCGTTGTATCTCATTACAATGCAAACAATGCCACTAAGAGTTGGGCAGCACGAAAGATGTGAATAACCAACATCCGCGTTATAATGGGACCCGAGTGTATATTGAAATAAACTAGAAATGTGTCCGTCAACACAGTGCCTAGACTTTTGATCAGAAAACAATTTTTTACCAAAAAATAAGTAGAAAAGGGACCATAATCCTATAAGATTTGACCAACACTGACAAGTATCTATCTTGTCTTTTATAATTTAATACAGACCTGTACATACGAAATATTAATTAAATATAGACCCATTCAAAACTTATTGATTGGATGAACAGGACAAACCAATGAGGTGGGGGGACACTACTTTGAAAAGGGGGTATAAAACAACATCAATAAATTAAATATGCTGATTGCAGAACAAGAGAATTTTACGGAAATCTCTAGTTTTACCCATTACACAGTTATGAAAAAAAACAACTTACCACTCTTGGAAAGACAGAGCTTAATACAAAAACTTCTATCACCTTCAATTTAATACTGAAGCATACAACAATGGACTATGACATTATTATAATCAAATAACTGAATTGAAATAATACTGACTAAACTCAAACCACAATACATGCCGATTGAGTAATTTCAACTTGCAATTTAACATGTTGATTTTTTTTCTCAGGAAAATCAGTTTGTCAACATCAATTGACTTTCATTAAGGATAACTCCTGCAATACAGGCCTTGCCCTTCACGTTTCGCGAATCTACTCATAAGGATCTCATGTAAACCAAATATGAATAAATTTGACAGGTCAACTCATGAGAACATTTTAAATTAATATTTCCCATGTTAAACAGATACCTTGGAGCAGGGGTCAATTTTGACCATAGGATCAGAACTTGACCAAACCTGAGAAAAAATTGTACGGTGATACTACATGCAAAATATCAAATCTCCAATAACCTAGTTTCAGAAGATCTGTTATATTCTTAAGAAAACAAGAGGCCCAAGACGGCCTGAGGACACACTACTGACTCATTGGCCTTGTGGTTTCAGAAAAGATAAAAAAATAGAGAATTTTCTGTTTCCCATTGTATCCCTATTTAAAATTCTAAGTCCCCTTACAGTGCCCCTATAAATTTTAGCCCCAAAATTCTTATCTGCAATGAAACCCCTACACATAGGGATAATACATGCCAAATATGAACAAATCTGACATACTGGTTCTTAAGTAAACAATTTTTGTAATTCCCAATTTTTACCCTATTGGGGCCCCTCCTGACCCCTTCAGACAGTGGAACCCAGTCATTTTTTAAAAATCTGAACCTCCTACACCAAACAATGCTTCTGTGAAGAAATAGGCAAAATCATTTCCATTAAAAAATTTTTATTGTTTTTTATTATAATGACGTGTCCCCTAATTGAACCCTCGGGGCAGGGTCATTTTTAACCCTAGGGACACCATTTGAACAAATCTAACAAAACTATAGTTGGTCATCATTACTATATAAAACATTTTGAAAATCTGTTGGGCCATTCATGAGAAGAAGATTTTTTAAGTTTTGGACTATTTTTAGTAATGGTGGTCATTTTGAATTTCAAATTGAAAAAAGAAAATCTTCAGTAATAGTCTCCTATGCAAAAGAAACATCCATGTGAAGTTTCAGTTTTATTGGCCTAGTGGTTTCAGAGAAAGTGCTGCTAACACACTTTGGAGATGACGGACGACGGACAATGCACCATCGCATAAGCACTTCTGGCCTTTGGCCAGTAGAGCTGAAAAAGTGGTAAGCACCTGGGGCTAAATCCAACTTAAATTTCATTAAGATATGAAACATGTATTTCACACAAAATATGGTGAGAATTCGTTGAGTGGTTTCAGAGAACAAGTCGGATAACAGACACAGCAATAGAATAGTATTCAAGTGAGCTAATATGACATACCTCCACCTAAAAATGATGGACCTAAAGGCAAAGATGACAAGCATACATAAACTAAATTTTTTGACCAGATTGGTGAAAATCTGTAGAGAAGATAAGGAGTTGAGCTGACAAAAAAATGTGAAATACAGACGGGTGAACAAGGGCAATTCTATATGCTCCCCCTCGCTATATAACTAACTTAGTAGTTTCAGAGAAATAGCCCGACATACAGATGTGTCACAATTTACTCATGTTCATACATCTAATCAATCATTCACCTATGACCGTAATATTAATCACAAATATAACTTCCTGAAAAAAAAAATATTTTTTTTTATTTCATTGTAACAATTTAACAAATTCAGATGTAAAAGATGCAAATTATTATGTCTTATATACAAAATTTCTGATATAAGAGGCAAACTTTCCAGTTTCTTAAGTAAATTTATTACACTGAGTTTGTTTTTTATATTTTATATTCGTATCAAATACCGTTATTATACAATGACTGTACAAACTAATGTGTTTCAATTTGTACTAACATTAAAAAATTTTTTTTTACTAACAGGGAAAGTTTGCTCTTTAATCTGTGAAAAAGATCTTCACAAACAAAATCCATATGAACAGGGAGCAGGCTAACACCTAACCAACACAAACTCGGTCATTCGCACAAGTACCTAAATTGCAACTACCTTCATATTCATTACTAAACCTTAACATTTAAATGGGTTTAATGTCATTTCAACACATGAAGAAAAGTTATATAATTTGATCTATCCAGTTTAAAAGGTGAAAGATCCAAGACCTTAAAATGAATCAGAGTAAGTTAAGCCTCTGCCTTTAAATATCTTTGTCACTTTGCAATCTGACGGAGAGATCTTTGTTGTTGTTTTTACATTATTAAAATTTTTGTTCCCCCAATGTAGGCTGGCATTACAAGGTTATATCTAATTTTTCTCTTTATAACTTATACTTTTAAGAAGGTTTCAATCACCATTTTACACAAGAATTTTACCATGCTAACAACTTGAAGGGGTCTATACACAGACATGCACAAAAATGCAGTACTTACTACTTTGTACTTCAGAGTTGTATTTTGGTATTGCCGTCTTCATAACTTCTTGAGCTTCTTCAAATTTGGCTTTAAACTTCTGAGCATCTATTATTTAAAAAAAAAAAGAAATGTCACTGGTAAGTGTCGCATGCCCCCAAAATGGGTGGGGGGGTGGGGGGGATTTTTATAGCCGTTATTTGGTCATATTCCCAATGATGGTAAATAGTATCTTTTTTTTCCCAAATGAGTGGTTAAAATCCCAATTGAAAGCTTCAATAATTGTAAATTTAAACTTGCCATAGTTCCTTGATAAAATAAATAAAGTTTTCCCCCTTCTGAATTGAGAATGACATTGATTCTTGAATTAAATGGCCAGGGAATCAAGAGTACACATTTTTATTAAGTTCAACAAATATATTCAATGCAAAAGTTTTCCTAATGTTAATGAAAACACAGCTAAACTTCCCAATTCCAAGGGTATGGGCCATCTCAGTAATAGTGAAAAAAAACTGTTAATATAGGTGACCACTTAAACAGATTTGTCGGTACTTACTTTCAGCGTTAGCAAATCGGATGGCGAGCAATTCTGGTTTTGCTTCATCGTCTGAGAAATCTGCAGTAGTTGTCCACACCCATGCACGGTCACTGCCACAGTTCGGCTTCAACTCCATTTGTGGTTGTACTGCAAGATATTAGTATCAGAAGGTAAAGTATGAATTCATGGTCAACATCGGTGGATTCGTCATAACACTTTGTAATCTTTGTTATCTTTGCGATCGTTAACAAAGGCCAGTTGGAAACAGTATTTCTGATGACTATCATCTTAAACATAGTGCAAAAAGCCAGGAAGTTTCAAACATGTCTTATAAGCTTTATATTTTATGATTTCTATTTAATAAACACAGTTTGTAAACCCTTTTTGGTATTATTGCGTATTCTGTTAGTTCCAAATGGGAAATCAACAAAACTTTTCGTTAAACCAGAAGTCTTTCTCACTATTAACTAAATATTCAAATTCCGTTCAATTCACTATTTTTACGCTCGCCATTAAACAGGATAATTATCTGGGGTTTAATGTAATAAAGAAATATATATAAAAATATTGATATTACTATTTTTTACAATTTTGAATAAGCTTATTGATTAAAAATAACACAAAAGGAATTCAAAATGTTGGGACAACAGAATTGTGCATGTGTTTGGCAGCACCAATTCGACTCGTCCCACTTGTACTTTCCTGGTCAGTTATTGCTGTCAGATTATCACTAATTGACATCTCTTTGATCTTGAATTAAAGAGTGCGAATACCGTTTGACAAGTGGCAATAGTGATGCGACAAGTTTGAGTAGCTGTTGAGAACCTGATGAGTGACAAGGGGTTGAGAACGTGTTATCGTTGACAGCGGCATCAAAGTAGATGACTTTGAGGGTTTTGATGAATCGGACATCAGAGACTGCTAAATGATGCAGATACATTGAAAGGGTGATGGTCCTTTTTAGGACCCAAATATTTCTCAAAAGAATTTTCAAAAGTTTGTTTTGTTTTATTTCCCTTTTATTTTGACCAAATACACATACACATAAAAATAATTACAGTTACATCATTTTATACTCGCATATTTTATTGTCTCTAACACACTATTATCATATCAGAACGTTTCACCTACATTTTTTTTTACAAAATTATGCAGCATACCAGTCTAGATTTTGTTACTCCAGAAATAACCAATCAAAATTCATCTTTCACTTTGGTCTGGATTTCAAAATTGCGGATGAATTATAATGAATACTGTGACTTGTATGAAAGGAAGAATTTTATTGGCTAGTGAAATCTGGGTCGTGTCATTTTATCGAAGCTGTTTATTGGAATTGACACACACGTGCCCCCATCGAAACTGGCCTGCTTATCATCATTCAACTTAATTTTCAACTTACTTCAAGATAATTAGTCAAGAGAGTATGTGTCAAACAAAAGCTCATGGTAATAGCTGTGGACATTTCATCAGGCGTTTAATCCTATACTTGTTAAAAACAAAGCAATTGCATGCTCCTGTTTGTGGTAAAAACCTGCGTATCTTTGTTGCAGACATAAAATAGATTAATTTGAATTCAAAGTTAACCACATTTGAGGATTGAAAGTAAACAATTGAATATGCATGAGATTTTCCAGTCTTAATCAGACATGTATATATAGAGTTGTAAACACTGCGGATGTTGTTTGTTCAGATTAGTCAAGGTCTAGAAGCGAAAGATTGATTGATTGATTGAATATTTAGCGTTATTTTTATGCCATCGAGGGCTAACAGACAATCAGTAAACCTAACCACTTTTTCCTGGGATTAACCAGTACTTCGAGCACACCCCATCTCCGCAAGTAACTGATAACTTTCCCACTTGAATCAGTGGTGAGAGACGAATGATAATGAGACACAATGTCGTATATCAATCATCACGGAGACCTGTTGCCGGGCGGGAGGAATTCGAAACTCACGACCCCTGGATTGATAGTCAGACGCGTAACCGACTGAGCTAATCGGGCCCAGCTAGAAGCTGACAGCTTGACCTTGTTGTATGTCCTTTTTTTAAGAAAAGCCCGGCGAGCACATAACTGAGAATGACACAGTACCGGATCAAGATTCGAGTCCCAGACATCAGGCTATTCTATTTTTTGATGCCCTCAGTGAATGTAACATGTAAGATTATGATAGGAAGGAATCTGTATTTTATAGAACAATTATATATGACAAATAAATAGAAAAGTTCTTTATAAAATCAATAAATAGACTGATGTGGTATCTACACACAATATTAAAATAGAACTGGATGTTACATGAATTCCGAGGATAAGCACATCTAAATACAACATTCTGTTCACCTAGACACCAGCCACTTACCATAATGGTTTGCACAAATTTTAAGGGTTTTATCTCTTCTCATGAGGACGCGAACCAACGCTGTTTTCTTATGTTTCAACAACTTAACAACACCTGTCCCTCGTTCCTTCCATTCTGCGGGCTCTGTGGCTATGATCAAATCTAAACAGCTTTGCTCTCCTATAAATACAAAACAATATAACATGTTCAACACATCAATTTAGGTAGAAGTTTATAGGACAGATTTAACCCCTTAAAGTTCTGGTAACATATCTATAAACTTTCTGCGACATTGATCCATCAGGGATGGAAAATTCCACTTGTCCGCTCGCTGTGACGAGTGAACATTTGGTCAGGACTAGTAAGGGTAAAAAACTGACCTTAATATGCCTTTGATTTTAAGCATTCAATTGTATTTTTTTTTTTGACATCCAAAAAATTTTTACTTACCAGCAGGATTGTATTAATTCGGCCAAAGTGGTAAACAAACAATATTTTAATTAAGGCCCAGCAAGACTATCTGTCAACAACACAACATACATATACACAGCTAGACTATCTGTAAGCAACACATCATACATATTTACAGCAAAACTATCTGTCAACAACACAACATATATATATACAGCAAGACTATCTGTCAACAACATACATATACACAGCAAGACTATCTGTAAACAACACATCATACATATACACAGCTAGACTATCTGTAAGCAACACATCATACATATACACAGCTAGACTATCTGTAAGCAACACATCATACATATATACAGCAAAACTATCTGTCAACAACACAACATATATATACACAGCAAGACTATCTGTCATCAACACAACATACATATACACAGCAAGACTATCTGTAAACAACACAACAAACATATATACAGCAAGACTATCTGTCAACAACACAACATACATATACACAATACACAGCAAGACTATATGTCAACAATATACATACACACAGCAAGACAATCTGTCAATGATATACATATACACAGCAAGACTATCTATCAACAACATACATATACACAGCAAGACTATCTGCCAACAACATATATATATACACAGCAAGACTTTCTGTCAACAACATACATATACACAGCAAGACTATCTGTCAACAACATACATATACACAGCAAGACTATCTGTCAACAACATATATATATACACAGCAAGACTTTCTGTCAACAACATACATATACACAGCAAGACTATCTGTCAACAACATACATATACACAGCAAGACTATCTGTCAACAACATACATATACACAGAAAGACTATCTGTTAACAATAACATCTGTACAGCAAGACTATCTGTCAACAACATATATATACACAGCAAGACTATCTGTCAACAACATACATCTGTACAGCAAGATTATCTGTCAACAACATACATATACACAGCAAGAGTTTCTGTCAACAACATACATATACACAGCAAGACTCTCTGTCAACAACTTACATATACACAGCAAGACTATCTGTCAATGACATACATATACACAGCAAGATTATCTGTCAACGATATACATATACACAGCAAGACTATCTGTCAACGACAAACATATACACAGCAAGACTATCTGTCAACAACATACATATACACAGCAAGACTTTATGCCAAAAACATACATATACATAGCAAGAGTATCTGTCAACAACATACATATACACAGCAAGAGTTTCTGTCAACAACATACATATACACAGCAAGACTCTCTGTCAACAACATACATATACATAGCAAGAATATCTGTTAACAATTATATCTGTACAGCAAGACTATATGTCACATCATACATATACACAGCAAGATTATCTGTCAACAACATACATATACACAGCAAGACTATCTGTTAACAATAACATCTGTACAGCAAGACAATCTGTCAACAACCTACATATACACAGCAAGACTATCTGTCAACAACATACATCTGTACAGCAAGATTATCTGTCAACACATACATATACACAGCAAGATTATCTGTCAACAACATACATATACACAACAAGACTCTCTGTCAACAACATACATATACACAGCAAGATTATCTGTCAACAACATACATATACACAGCAAGACTATCTGTCAACAACAAACATATACACAGCAAGACTATCTGTCAATGACATACATATACACAGCAAGATTATCTGTCAACAACATACATATACACAGCAAGACTATCTGTCAACGATATACATATACACAGCAAGATTATCTGTCAACAACATACATATACACAGCAAGACTATCTGTCACCAACATACATATACACAGCAAGACTATCTGTCAATGACATACATATACACAGCAAGGCTATCTGTCAACGATATACATATACACAGCAAGACTATCTGTCAACGACAAACATATACACAGCAAGACTATCTGTCAACAACATACATATACATAGCAAGAATATCTGTTAACAATTACATCTGTACAGCAAGACTATATGTCACATCATACATATACACAGCAAGATTATCTGTCAACAACATACATATACACAGCAAGACTATCTGTTAACAATAACATCTGTACAGCAAGACAATCTGTCAACAACATACATATACACAGCAAGACTATCTGTCAACAACATACATCTGTACAGTAAGATTATCTGTCAACACATACATATACACAGCAAGACTTTCTGTCAACAACATACATATACACAGCAAGACTCTCTGTCAACAACATACATATACACAGCAAGATTATCTGTCAACAACATACATATACACAGCAAGACTATCTGTCAACAACAAACATATACACAGCAAGACTATCTGTCAATGACATACATATACACAGCAAGATTATCTGTCAACAACATACATATACACAGCAAGACTATCTGTCAACGATATACATATACACAGCAAGATTATCTGTCAACAACATACATATACACAGCAAGACTATCTGTCACCAACATACATATACACAGCAAGACTATCTGTCAACAACATACACATACACAGCAAGATTATCTGTCAACAACATACATATACACAGCAAGACTATCTGTCAACAACATACATATACACAGCAAGACTATCTGTAAACGACATACATATACACAGCAAGACTCTCTGTCAACAACATACATCTGTACAGCATATTATCGGTCAACAACATACATATACACAGCAACACTATGTCAACGACATACATATACACAGCAAGACTATCTGTCAACGACATACATATACACAGCAAGACTATCTGTCAACAACATACATATACACAGCAAGACTATCTGCCAACAACATACATATACACAGCAAGACTATCTGCCAACAACATACATTTGAAAAAGCTCTTCCTCCTCCTCCTCTAGAGTGACAATTTCAACCACTGGCAACTGTACAATTGGCTCAAAGTGAATATCTGGAGACTCCACTTCTTCCTACAAATAAATAAACATTGAGAACACATGTTAAACTGTACAGCAAGGACCAGAGTGAGACTATTGATAAAAGCAGTCATGCACACAAATGTTTTTTTTATATAGATGGTTTGTGATGCATTTTGGAGGATTTCTCCAATAATGTTAATAAATTTGTATCAGAAATGTTATAAAATATCAGTTGTGGGCATCGGTTTAAATTTCATAATCGATTATTTGTTGTACTATTTCATTTGTAAAAAATAGTACAATTGTCTTTAAATTTAATAGTGTAAATATAATAACTGAAAATTTTCGAAAAGTAGTTTACCTTTTTTGTTTGAAATACAAAGACATTACTGCAGAGCTTGCTCAGGCCAATATTAATTATTGCCAGACTATCATTCAAACGGGGAGGCAGGAGGATTTTATTTCTTATTTTTCAATTTTTTAAGTATTTTCAATTAAAAACTAAAGAAAAAAGAATAATTTTTTTATAACATTTTTTTTTGTTAAGATTTTAAGAAAATAAAAAAGGGTCGAGACGTAACGAAAATTAGGGGGCAGACGAGGATGATAATCTAGCAATTAATTTATTATGGCCTTATCAAGTTTTATGAAAGACAACTCACTACATATTTCGTTTTTGTTTTGACCCCATTTTGACCTTAGCAAGAAATATATTTCCAATTATTCAAAATTATGAAATTCAGTGTTTCCTCCAGAGCGTGTTTCTTGCATTTTTGACGCAATTAAATCTTATTCAGCGCGATCAAGTTTGTTCAGTGCGTCCAGTTTGACGCAACCTTAAAAATACAGAAATTCAAATTACGCATATTTGTTTCAGCAAGCTGGTTTCAGTTGTTGTATGATGTTTAGCGTCACTTTCAACAATTTTTCAGACATATCGCGACGGTATCTACTTGAGACAGTATTCTGAGCGCTGTCATACTGGAGTATCATGCCGCAGACACGTGGTATGATACCCCACCCAGTCACATTATACTGACACCGGGCCGACCAGACCTAGAACTGTCCTCTAAATGCTGAGCGCCAAGCGAAGAAGCTTCTAGTACCATATTTAAAGCCTTTGGTATGACCTGGCTGGGGATCAAACCCACGACCTTCCCCATGCAAGGCGGGCGCTTTACCACTAGACCACACTGCGGTCTAGCTGGTTTCAAAGTTATTTTTACAATGCTAGCTGTTTTGACAGATCACGTGGTGTGATTCAGGGGAATTCCGGTCACGCTGTTCTACTAAGTTACATAAATGCTTTAACTGGTTATTAACCCTATATTGATGCAATCGCAAAGACGATTATGATCACATACATAACTTTCCGCGAAAGTTTTAAGACAACGTCTGTGGAAACAAACATATGCTGCAACAATAGCACTAATATATACCCAGTTTTAGGTTGTTTGTATATAAAGATAAATGTCGAAATCGTGAAACTTTCCAAAAAAATTGTTCACAATGTATGGACAACCTACTCTAGTCCTATCTGAAAAACTCTTTATTTCGTTTTCTTTAAGGTATCAAGACGTGCATGCGCGACATTTTAATACCAATTATTCCCGCGGCATTTGTGTTTCTTTAACGGACATTTAAAGGTTATGGAAAAGAGAAAATAAACTTTTAGAAAATTATATTCATTCTGCAAAATGATTATGTAATTTCATAAATTTAATTAATTTTTGTTAAGTTACCATTTAAATGTTTTTATATTAAGGTAACATTACTCTATAGACTAAAATGAGTCTTGTCTACAAGTCAGAAAAGAAATACTTTTGGGAAAAGAAAACAACAAAGTAAAACATTCATTTGAAGTTAAATTGTTTTGAAGTTGTTAACCTAAGTTGCAAGTTGCACCCTTGATTGAGAAATTTGTGGGAAACAGGAAGTAATTTAACTGTTTTAGAAAAATATGTACATTTTTACCTCAATTTATTCAAGTTGATTAAGTTTTTAAGTCAACTGATGACTTCCAGATTTTGAAAATGACACCCAGATTTTTGGTCATCAAAAGTAAATAAACTAAGCAAACTGCAATGCTTATATCCATGTTTTCTTCGGTCAGTGACTCATCCTAAGCTTTACAAAACCCGAAATAGTTCCATACTTTACAGCATGCTTTAAAATTGAATTCAAGTTGGCATCGCCATTTTGGTTAATCAAAACTTGATACGCTCAACAGCCAATATATGATCAACCAAAAAATTTCTTCGCCAACTAGGAAAAAGAAACTAAATTCAATTTTACACAATATATCGTATTCAGTGCGACTTTTAATGATTTGATTGCATGGACAGATTAATTAATGTATTGTCTACATTGAAAAACCAAATTTGAGTGGAGAATGGATTTATCAGTGTATACTTTGACACGACTTAAAAAAACAACAATCATTTCTTCTGAACAAGCTTAGCAACAACGAACAATAATCATAATTTTTATGAGGATTTTTTGGTAAATGCTTTGATTTATGTATTAAAGATGTATCACCTCTAACTAAATGTCTGTTCAGTAAGGCCATCCTTAAAAAATAAATTGTTTGCTGTGCTCCTATACCTACTCACTCAAAATTGCCACTACCCCAATTTTTTTTTACTTTCAGAATATTTGCATTTTTTCCTTCATTATTTGTCTACTTTTCTTTAAAATCAAACTTTACAAACAGAGACAAACACGTGTAAAACAAGGAATGTCACATGCCCCCCCCCCCCCAAATGGTCTGAAAATAACAATATATTTTATAATAGGTAGTGTTATATCTGTTAATATCAAGATTCATGGACTGACGTTCAGACTGGACACATAGTTTCATGGTGTGTTTTTTTTCCATTAAAATGTGACCTTGACCTTTGTGTAAAAACATGTACAACATAAAAACAAATTTCATAAGAGTTCCGTGGAGTAATCCAAGCAGTAAAACAATAGGCCAAATATACTGAAATTAGAATGGGAAACACAAAACTACAAAACCCACTACTACCTGTATATGTTAATATTTACCTTAAGTCAAAAAAGGTTGTAAGAACTTTATAATCTGTTAAATAACAACTATGAAAAACCAACCGCAATACAAAAATGGGAACAAATTTACAATATTTCAGAAGAAACTTGGAAAGATTTATTCATGTCACCTTTCAAATGTAAATATAGTTCTACTCTCCAATGGTTGCAAACCAGAATTAATCATAGAATATTACCCACTAAAAAATACTTATATACAATCAAAGCTATTCCTAGTCCCTTATGCCCATACTGTGATCAGGAAGAAACACAATAACCCACTTGTTCTGGACATGTCAAACAACCAGATCCTTTTTACAAAACGTACAGTCATGGCTAAGAAGAAATAATGTTATAATACCTTTTATAGAAGAATTATAATTTATTTTCAAAATAGGAGAAAAATTCATAGCCGAAGAATTATTCATTATCTTAGATATTAAATTATATATATTCTCTGCAAGAAAATTAAATTCTTCAATTTCAATTATCGCTCTCAAAGTGTTTTTTTTTTGAAGCTATCAAATTCAAATATAATGCTGTTTAAAACAACAAATTTGCATCTTTTGAAAAGAGTTAATATATATAACAATATTCTCTGTAATTAAGTTACATACATGTATTGTAAGAACAGTTTCATTCATACATTGTATTGTGTTCCATATAAACAACCTATGTATCTATCGATTATTTTTTAAACAATCTACAACTATATAACCCAGGAATAATAAAAAAAAAAATGCCTGTTTCATTAATCTATTGCAGATAGATAATTATATTGTCCAACCAAACTTAATCCTGCCAGTTGATTACATAACATCTTTAAACATTTAACCCAAAATTCAATTAGCCATCAGGAGGGGGACATGGGGGCCGCCCAGGTCAAGAGGCAGTGCCATGTAGGGGGAGGGGGGGCTTAATTTTGATTTTGCATTTCAAACAAAACTGGACAGAAATCATGGAGGAAAAAAAATTAAACTCTTAGAAAGTCAATAAACAAGTTTGGGTAGATGCAATTTTTAATTTTTAGCAAGTAGGTAGGAGCACGGCAAAACAATTTATTATTTTTCCCATGTATGGCTTAACATGTGTTTTTTATTTCTGATATTGTGTTATAAATTTATTCATTACCCAGAGTATGGTTTTCATCCCCTTTCAGGTGTAAGCGGTTGGATAATTTTGCTTTGGTTCAAACAAACCAAATAAATGTGATGTTGTCGGGTGATGTTATTATATTAAGGAGGTCACTTTACAAAAAGATCAGTCAATGTTAATCGAAGAATCCTTAACATAAACAACACCAGTGTATCAAGCGTCCAATTGTACATAACGTTACACTCTGTGAAGATGTCTGCATTTCAATCGATACAACATGCGTGTCAATGGCAAACATTTAAGTCAAATCAAGGTAAATTTAAGAGATCTGCTGTTTCTACTGCAATAAAGATACCCGTCATATAGGATGCTAACTTACATCTCTTCAAAACGTTAAAATACTTTTGTTTCTATTCCCTGTGATCAAGATAATGAAATGGTGCATACCACGAAAATGAAATATAACATATCTAAACATTGTGCTCGGGGTGCCTGTGACTTTATTTGCCCCCCAACACCATTTAAATATATAACGAAAGTATTTCAATGCAATTCCAAGAGTCTCAGAATGTTGAATCAGACCAGGTTTTCCATAATCCTAAAAATAGGCGACTAACATCTTAAAATTCTATGAAATACCCAGAAAAACTATAAACAAGAGATATATAAATAATTGGCTACCGTGTGTTTAGTACCGTCAGCCATTTCTATGGTGGATTACTCTGGATTTGAAAATAATTCCAAGTTATCCGTAAGAAAAATTTACAATTTTCCCTCTTTTGTGTATATTTCCGGTTCCGGCGAAACGTGAGAAACAAAAACACGTAAAAAATTACAACCAATGGTTCTGACAAATCTTGCAATAATAACACAGCACCGTTAATTGTAAACAAAGTCTTTCAGGTTGGTACGAGCAGTGACATATCTACACTGGTGTTAGTAATAACTTGCGACATTTACATATGGCATATCCCGATATTCATACTTGTATGAAAGTAAGTTATTCCTTTAATGCTCTGGTTTAGTTGTACACTTATTTTAGCCAATATTTGTCCCCAACGCTCAACCCCATCACCATGGCTCGTCATTGGAAAGTGTCAGAATCTGGCAGGTTTAACTCGAACGCTTTCGGACCACCTCTCCTGGAAGACAAATGTTGGGTCAACAACCAAAAGAGCCAACAACAGCCTGGTGTTCAATGGAAGGAACCTGTCTAGCTTTTCCCAGGAAACCAAACATACAAGACCCTAATGCGACCAATGGTCAAGTATGACTCCACAGTATGGGATCCAGGGATCCTTACGCACAAGTTTGCCTACAGCAACTAGACACAGTCTAATGTAGGGCAGCACGCTTGGTCGACAAGGGAGGCTGATCAATGACAGACCTTCTTCCTGATAAAGTGTAGGGTTCACTCTAAGGTGTCAGTGCTGTTGGTTGGCAATCTCTTGAACACAATGACAGCAGGCCAAGCTAACCATGATTTATAGGATTATCTATTGCAGAGGTCATGCAATAAGATATGTTGTACCCTTCTGCAGAGCTGACTGTTTATGCCAGTCCTATTTTCCCTCTGCCACTTGCCTGTGGAACCAGCTACCAGGGTACCTAGCCACAGTGTCCACCCTAGAGTAATATAAAGGGGGAGTCTGACTGGTGCAGTATTAATACTGCGCACAAGTGGTGTTCTGTTATTCGCAGACTATCGATAATTGGTAGGTTTCAGTTGAAATTGGCAAAAATCAATTGGGTTTGTTTGCGATTGATTGTCACCGCACTGTGACCTGTTCAGTTCTTTTCCTTCATTGGTCTTATTTGCACAAAATATTCAAAGGGAGTTCGCTGTAATAAACCTGTATTTGAAAAAACAACTGAATGACAGAAAATACAATCATTTATTCAATCTATTTACCGGATGGTAAGGAGAGGTTTAATGTGTGCATTTTTGTTTGCTATACAATACTACAATTTACTTCAAGTTCGGACCAAGGGATATGCAAAAAAAAAGGGAGAAAAATTCAGTTTTGAACATTGTTGAATAGTTATCAAGTAAATTATGTACCATACACATTGTTTTACTTTTAGTTCACTTGAACTTTAAGCTTATCTTGTGATAAATTTTTGTCTGTCAAGCTTGTTCTAGAATGTTATTCTGTTTTAAAGTTAGACACATCAGGAGAAATGCAATACCTCCGGCTCATATAATAACAACAAAATAACTAGATAGTTTTTTAGTTTAATCATATTTCAGTGTCATTTTACACAATACAAAGTAACATAGAAATGATTAAATGTTCAGAATTCATGTTCGTAATGCCAAGTTAAGTGTCATCTTTCAGAAAAATAACATGATTACCAAATAGATAGGTATATATAACAGCCATTTCGCAGTAGAGCTAGCTTTCATGTCACCATCTGCAGAGGTTGCTAAGCTCATGGGAGGATTGGGTTCGTAACAACGCTGAGGTCACAGATTTTTCCCTTATATATTATCGGTCCAATTTCTCGATACGACTTATAACAAATATACAAAGGTTTTTAAATGTTAAAGAATTGTTCATGTTAGTTAATATCAGTAATACCATTTGCAATAAAATTGTGTTTGTAGATGCTGATCCTAGCATAATTTGATTTAAATAAAGCATGAATGTATGCAACATTTTTTAATATTTGGATATCCAACAGAACATGCTATCCTTTTTGTAGTTGCCAGTCTCAGAAGATATTCATAGGATGTAACAAAAATTGTCAAACGACTTCTAAGAGAAGGTCAAACAACCATCTCCTTAGACTAGATCTCACAATGTTTGTCTCGAATAGATAAGAGGAAACATTGATGTCTATGACAAATTTCTACTTAATTACAATCAAGAATTAGAAAGCACTAACACGAGATCTAGTGTTATCAGGCTCCTAATAATTATTCACAGATCTCAGCCTGAGGAGAATGATGTTGTTTTATACCTTTATTTATAACTTATTTATTCCTTCATTAATACGTTTATTTATACCGTTATTTATACCATTATTTATTCCTTCATTTATACCTTTATTTATACCGTTATTTATACCATTATTTATTCCTTCATTTATACTTTTATTAATACCTTTATTTATACTGTTATTTATTCCTTTATTTATACCTTTATTTATACCATTATTTATACCGTTATTTATACCTTTATTTATACCTTTATTTATACCATTATTTATACTGTTATTTATTCCTTCATTTATACCTTTATTTATTCCTTTATTTATACCTTTATTTATACCGTTATTTATACCTTTATTTATACCTTTATTTATACCATTATTTATACCGTTATTTATACCTTTATTTATACTTTTATTTATACCATTATTTATATTGTTATTTATTCCTTTATTTATACCTTTATTTATACCGTTATTTATACCTTTATTTATACCTTTATTTATACCATTATTTATACTGTTATTTATTCCTTCATTTATACCTTTATTTATTCCTTTATTTATACCTTTATTTATACCATTCAGTGTTTTTTTTCGGCCATTTTTATAGCCATTATTGGGTCATATTCCCAATGTCAAATAGTATCTTTTTTTCCCAACTGAGTGGTAAAAATTCCCAATTGAAAGCTTTATGTATACCTTTATGTATCACTTTATGTATACCTTTATGTATACCTTTATGTTTATCAATATTTATACCTTTATGTATCACTTCATGTATACCTTTATTTATACATTTGTTTATACCTTTATTTATACCTTTATGTATTCCTTCATTTTTACCTTTATTAATACCTTTGTGTATTCCTTCATTTATACCTTTATGTATACCTTTATGTATACCTTTATTTATACCTTTATTTTTAACTTTATTTATACCTTTATTTATATCTTTATTTATAACTTTATTTTTACCATTATTTATACCTTTATGTATACCTTTATTTATACCATTATTTATACCATTATTTATACCTTTATGTATACCTTTATTTATACCTTTATGTATACCTTTATTTATACCATTATTTATACCTTTATTTATACCATTATTTATACCTTTATGTATACCTTTATTTTTACCTTTATTTATACCTTTATTTATATCTTTATTTATAACTTTATTTATACCATTATTTATACCTTTATGTAAACCTTTATTCATACCATTATTTATACCTTTATGTATACCTTTATTTTTACCATTATGTATCCCTTTAACTGTGAATTTGCTGTAAGGAACACTAGCTTTTAAAAACATACATGATTGATAGGTTGCTTTTGGAAGTGGCCGTCTGCAGTATCAGTAAAGAATGGAGTAAAAAACAACATTGAGTATTATAACTATCCAAGGGTTGTCCATGACTGAGTGGTTTAAGGCATCACTTTATGTGAGAAAGTTTGCTAGTTACTTGTGGAAGGACGGTGGTTCTACTTAAATCCATTCTAAGGTCTTCTCCCACCGCTACAACTGGATATGCCATATAACCTGATAAGTGTTGAAAATGGCACTCAAAACCATTAAATAAAACAAACAAAAACAACAACAAACTATCCAGCTGCTTAAGGCTTATTTTATTCTTCTGTTTCAGCTGACATCAGAGAATGAAGAACTTAAGTTGAAACTATTGAAGGTGAAACACCAACGTGATGACGCAGTTAGTGAATTGAAACAGATAAAGGAGGCAAACAAAGTCCATGAATTGCTGCGGAACTATGTCACCAGCAGAGAGTATGTATATATGTATAAACTTGATTTATTTATCTAAGGTATCTCTTGTGACTGAAATTGATCGAATTTTATCATATTGATAAATGTACAGATGTAGACAAGTTTTCTACCACCATGATGGGGCATCAGCGACTGTTAGACAATATGATCATCATATATATAACATGCTGTGCAGCAAAATATCAAACAAATTCAAAGATTGGCTGTGACAAAGAGAAGGAAGGGTGCAAAGCTGCTTTCATTAAATAATGTCAGCTTTACCTGTACAAGCGAAAAATAGGTTTACTTTATTCATCTTGGTTTTTCCTCCACCAACAATGTTCTCGTCTCTTTTGGGGCTGAAGTTTGGCATCATTTCTTTCCCAAAAACTAGATTTTCCCCCCTATAAATGTATAAAAAAAATCCCCTAATTTATTTTAATTTGATTTAACATCAGTTTAACAGTTTAAAACAATGAAAAACAGGGGATGTTGACCTGTGAACTGTTTTAAACATACATACTTACATTTTGCATAATTTTGTTTTTTCCTCCATTTTCATCATTGCCACACTATTTTCCCCTATTGAACGGACCCATCATCCCCATTTTCCACCCCACAAAACAACACTGACCAATAAAACTGGATGCCATATTGTAACCTGTTATGTGGGAGGATTCAGTATTAGGGTTAAATATGAACAAGAATTAATGACATTTTGCCTGATGTGTAATTTTACAAGCACACTTGTATGGTTGTCAAGAAAATCCTGGTCTTCTAGTATCTTCCCTGCATGGCTTTATTTCTCCAACAGTTGCAGTATATAGCACACTTGTATGGCTGTCAAGGAAAGCTTGATCTTCTAGTTTCTCCCCTGCATAGCTTTATTTCTCGAACAGTTACAGTATATTGCACACTTGTACAGCTGTCAAGGAAAGCCTGGTCTTCTAGTATCTTACTGCATGGCTTTATTTCTCCAACAGTTGCAGTATATAGCACACTTGTACAGCTGTCAAGGAAAGCCTGGTCTTCTAGTATCTCCCCTGCATGGCTTTATTTCTCCAACAGTTGCAGTATATAGCACACTTGTACAGCTGTCAAGGAAAGCCTGGTCTTCTAGTATCTCCCCTGCATGGCTTTATTTCTCCAACAGTTACAGTATATTGCGCACTTGTACGGCTAACAAGGAAAGCTTGATCTTCTAGTTTCTCCCCTGCATGGCATTATTTCTCCAACAGTTGCAGTATATAGTACACTTTTACAGCTTTCAAGGAAAGCAAGGTCTTCTAGGAATCTCCCCTGCATGGCATTATTTCTCCAGCAGTTGCAGTCTATAGCACACTTCTATGGCTGTCAAGGAAAGCCAGCCCTACAGTATCTCCCCTGCATGCATTATTTCTCTGACAGTTACAGTATATAGTTCACCTTCCTTACACAGCACTATCAATCCAGAGGGTGAGTTCGAATCCCCCGCCTGGCAACAGTCGGATGATGATTGATACACGACATTTTGTCTCATTATCATTCGTCTCTCACCAATGTTTCAAGTGGGAAAGTTATCAGTTACTGTCAGAGATGGGGTGTGCTCAAGTACTGGTTAATCCCAGGAAACTGTGGTTAGGTTAACTGATTGTCTGTTAGCCCTCGATGGCATAAAAATGACATTAAATATTCAATCAATCCTTACACAGCATTAAAATAATGTTTGATTGCTCTCTGCCAATTCTAGTTTTAAAAAATTGGGTAGGTAGTGACTACCAACATTTGTTTAAAAAATGTTCCTGCAAATCTATATTGAGTATCATACAAATACATGTACTTGTTATTGCCGGGCTGAAATAAAGAAACCTGTCTCTACAATCAAAAAAAAATTTTTTTTTAGAAATTTGGCCTTATACAAGGTATTAAAAAGTATACTTAGTCTTGTTCAATTTAATTTTCCATCGAAGGTCAGCCTTAAAAAATGTTTGTTTGCTGTTCCCCATTCAAGAACATTTTATGTTGGTAGATGTATTTTGCTAATTTTTAAAACTTTTTTTCAGCTTTTGATTTCTCATTGTCGTTTTTAACAAAAAATGGATAGAAATTATTTATTTAAAAATTGATCCCTTTGAAATTCCATAAAAATATTTGGCCCAGCATACAGCTATGTTTAAGGATGCCCTAATGATACTGCCAAAAAGCAATGTTTATTGAAATACAATGTTTCGCTAGGTACCAGGTGCCTTCTTATTTCATATTCACTTGGTACCTTATTGCACCAATTGAAGGCTTTATAAATTAAAACAATTGCAAGGGTAAATTTTTATTTGACAGGTTCAACATGTTTACCTGAAGTGATTGCAAAAATGTGCCTCTATAAATCTCATTGTTTCACCAACACTTATAAGTTACATACTTAAAAACTTACAAAAAAACAGCTAGTTAAGTTTTGTATTTATGTGTTCCAGTATACATGTCCAAACTGATGCCAGATTAGGGTATCCAGCTTTAAAGGCAAAGAGAAAAGAAGAAAATGACGAAAATGTGGATGCAAAGAAGTCTTCAACGTAAACACTTTTTTGACCATATATTTTAAACATTTTGAATTGGACATTTGTATACAGTACAGTACAATCGTGTTGGTTGTGTTACGAATCAGAGATAAATTTACCATCTCTAATCAGATAAATTCATGTTGATGATTATTGATAGAACAAGCAGTTTGAATTGTTAGATTTTGAAAAGAAACAAAACTGATCCACTAAAAAAAAGGCAAATAAAACAAACCTTATTGTAGAAATTACAACTGATGGTTACTTTTTCAAGCTTAAACAATTTGATTTTTGAATATAATTAATTATCAGACATTTAAGGTTGATACATAAATGTATCAATATCTTGGATACTTTTTGTTACCACAGAATCCAGGTTGTATTTATAATTTTACCGATTTTGTTGCTATAGCAACCACAATTTTTTACTAACTGAAAATTTAAAACGACCTGTATCATTTCCTTATTCCCCTCTATCCACATGCAAAGTTTCACAAACCTAGCATGGATCCTTGTTAGTAATATTTCTATATGAAAAGAGGATAAACCTACATGTATAATCCCATCCAGTGAAACTGGTAGGGGACTTATTTCAGTTAACACCATTTCTATATTGTAACAAAAGTGTACACTGTAAACACAACTGTTGATAAATGCATACATCTATATAAAGAAAGTGTGTTTTCACAGTTTGCTGTCCATGCATTCAAGTCTGATGAAGAGATATGAGAAGGAAGTGAAACAAAACATGACTCATATAGAGACGATCACAAACCTGAATGTGAGTATAGCATACATGACAGTGTAGTTTTCTTCATAAGTAGATGATCCCTATTCATTGTGGGGTCATAGATCAAGGTCATAGTAGCTATTTATTAAAAATAAAAAGGTCCCTACAACCATATCATGGGGGAAGGGATGCATATATGTTTTACAATCATTGTTGTCTACATTACATTGTTATCTCCTACAATAAAACTTAAAGATAGTGCCCACTTGTTGGATGTGATGGATTGTATCATGTAGTAAATCATATATCAGCAAGTATTTGAGCTGATTCAGCATAAAAATAGAAAACCATATATAAGTCGGTGCGAGGAGGCATGAGACATAATTCATCATGAGGCATAATTCATCATGAGGCATGATTCAGTATTCTTTTCCTTATGAACATAAAGAATATATATGGACAATGTGGGCTCAATAGAGTTTTTCTTTATCTTTTCCTTAGGCGTATTCTGTGTATCGATTTTATGAGGCATCAGTTGCATATAAGGTGACTGTTTGCTTTTTCACCTAGAGCTGGTCATACTGTTGCCAGTATGGTGTGGCCTGGTAGGGTAGGTCACACTTGTCATGTCAGGGACATGGTTCTTTCTCACCTTGAACCAAGCTGATCATACTGTTGCCATTATAGTGTGGTCTGGAAGGGTAGGCCACAGTTGTCATATCAGACACATGGTTCTTTCTTACCTAGAACCAAGCTGGCCATACTGTTGCCAGTATGGTGTGGTCTGGTAGGGTAGGCCACACTTGTCATGTCAGGTACATGGTTCTTTCTCACCTAGAACCAAGCTGGTCATACTGTTGCCAGTATGGTGTGGCCTGGTAGGGTACGCCACACTTGTCATGTCAGGTACATGGTTCTTTCTCACCTAGAGCTGGCCATACTGTTGCCAGTATAGTGTGGCCTGGTAGGGTAGGCCACACTTGTCATGTCAGGGACATGGTTCTTTCTCACCTAGAACCAAGCTGGTCATACTGTTGCCAGTATGGTGTGGCCTGGTAGGGTAGGCCACACTTGTTATATCAGGGACTTGGTTCTTTCTCACCTAGAACCAAGCTGGCCATACTGTTGCCAGTATAGTGTGGCCTGGTAGGGTAGACCACACTTGTCATGTCAGGGACATGGTTCTTTCTCACCTAGAACCAAGCTGGTCGTACTGTTGCCAGTATGGTGTGGCCTGGTAGGGTAGGCCACAATTGTCATGTCATGGACATGGTTCTTTCTCACCTAGAACCAAGCTGGCCAGTACTGTTGCCAGTATAGTGTGGCCTGGTAGGGTAGGCCACACTTGTCATGTCAGGGACATGGTTCTTTCTCACCTAGAACCAAGTTGGTTGTACTGTTGCCAGTATAGGTGCGGCCTGGTAGGGTAGGCCACACTTGTCATGTCATGGACATGGTTCTTTCTCACCTAGAACCAAGCTGGCCGTACTGTTGCCAGTATAGTGTGGCCTGGTAGGGTACGCCACACTTGTCACGTCAGGGACATGGTTCTTTCTCACCTAGAACCAAGTTGGTTGTACTGTTGCCAGTATAGTGCGGCCTGGTAGGGTAGGCCCCACTTGTCATGTCAGGGACATGGTTCTTTCTCACCTAGAACCAAGCTGGTCATACTGTTGCCAGTATGGTGTGGCTTGGTAGGGTAGGCCACAATTGTCATGTCAGGGACATGGTTCTTTCTCACCTTGAACCAAGCTGGTCGTACTGTTGCCATTATAGTGTGGTCTGGAAGGGTAGGCCACAATTGTCATATCAGACACATGGTTCTTTCTCACCTAGAACCAAGTTGGCCATACTGTTGCCAGTATGGTGTGGTCCGGTAGGGTAGGCCACAATTGTCATGTCAAGGACATGGTTCTTTCTCACCTAGAACCAAGCTGGTCATACTGTTGCCAGTATGGTATGGCCATTGTAGGGTAGGCCACAATTGTCATGTCAGGGACATGGTTCTTTCTCACCTAGAACCAAGCTGGTCGTACTGTTGCCATTATGGTGTGGCCTGGTAGGGTAGGCCACAATTGTCATGTCAGGGACATGGTTCTTTTTCACCTTGAACCAAGCTGGTTGTACTGTTGCCAGTATAGTGTGGTCTGGTAGGGTAGACCACACTTGTCATGTCAGGAACATGGTTCTTTCTCACCTTGAACCAAGCTGGTCATACTGTTGCCATTATGGTGTGGCCTTATAGGGTAGGCCACAATTGTCATGTCAGGGACACGGTTCTTTTTCACCTTAAACCAAGCTGGTTGTACTGTTGCCAGTATAGTGTGGTCTGGTAGGGTAGGCCTCAATTGTCATGTCAGGGACATGGTTCTTTCTCACCTTGAACCAAGCTGGTTGTACTGTTGCCAGTATAGTATGGCACGGTAGGGTGGGCCACAACTGTCATGTTAGGGACATGGTTCTTTCTCACCTAGAACAAAGCTGGTCATACTGTTGCCAGTTTGGTGTGGTTTGGTAGGGTAGGCCACAATTGTCATGTCAGGGACATGGTTTTTTCTCACCTAGAACAAAGCTGGTTGTACTGTTGCAAGTTTGGTGTGGTCTGGTAGGGTAGGCCACAATTAACATGTCAGGGACATGGTTCTTTCTCATCTAGAATCAAGCTGGTTATACTGTTGCAAGTATGATGTGTTCTGGTATGATAGGCCACAACTGTCATGTCAGGGACATGGTTCTTTCTCACCTAGAACCAAGCTTAGCATACTGTTGCCAGTATGGTGTTTTCTGGTAGGGTAGGCCACAATTGTCATGTCAGGGACATGTTTTTTTCTCACCTAGATACAAGCTGGTCGTACTGTTGCCAGTATAGTGTGATCTGGTAGGGTAGGCCACAATTGTCATGTCAGTGACATGGTTCTTTCTCACCTAGAACCAAGCTTAGCATCATGTTGCCAGTATGGTGTGGTCTGGTAGGGTAGGCCACAATTGTCATGTCAGGGACATGGTTCTTTCTCACCTAGAGCCAACCTGGATGTACTGTTGCCAGTATAGTGTGGCCTGGTAGGGTAGACCACACTTGTCATGTCAGGGACATGGTTCTTTCTCACCTTGAACCAAGCTGGTTGTACTGTTGCCAGTATAGTGTGGCCTGGTAGGGTAGGCCACACTTGTCATGTCATGGTCATGGTTCTTTCTCACCTAGAACCAAGCTTGTCATACTGTTGCAAGTATAGTGTGGCCTGATAGGGTAGGCCACACTTGTCATGTCATGGTCATGGTTCTTTCTCACCTAGAACCAAGCTGGTTGTATTGTTGCCAGTATAGTGTGGTCTGATGGGGTAGGCCACAACTGTCATGTCAGGGACATGGTTCTTTCTCACCTAGAACAAAGCTGGTTGCACTGTTGCCAGTTTGGTGTGGCTTGGTAGGGTAGGCCACACTTGTCATGTCAGGGGCATGGTTCTTTCTCACCTAGAACCAAGCTGGTCGTACTGTTGCAAGTTTGGTGTGGTCTGGTAGGGTAGGCCACAATTGTCATGTCAGGGACATGGTTCTTTCTCACCTAGAACCGAGCTGGTCATACTGTTGCCAGTATGGTGTGGTGTGGTAGGTTGGGCCACAATTGTCATGTCAGGGACATGGTTCTTTCTCACCTAGAACCAAGCTGATCGTACTGTTGCCAGTATGGTGTGGTCTGGTAGGGAAGGCCACAATTGTCATGTCTGGGACATGGTTCTTTCTCACCTAGAACCAAGCTGGTGGTACTGTTGCCAGTATGGTGTGGTCTAGTAGGATAGGCCACAATTGTCATGTCAGGGACATTGTTCTTTCTCACCTAGAACCAAGCTGGTGGTACTGTTGCCAGTATGGTGTGGTCTGGTAGGGTAGGCCACTATTGTCATGTCAGGGACATTGTTCTTTCTCACCTAGAATCAAGCTGGTCGTACTGTTGCCAGTATTGTGTGTCCTGGTAGGGTAGGCAACAATTGTCATGTCAGGGACATGGTTCTTTCTCACCTAGAACCAAGCTTGTCATTCTGTTGCAAGTATGGTGTGGCCTGATAGGGTAGGCCACACTTGTCATGTCATGGTCATGGTTTTTTCTCACCTAGAACCAAGCTGGTGGTACTGTTGCCAGTATGGTGTGACTTGGTAGGGTAGGCCACAATTGTCATGTCAGTGACATGGTTCTTTCTCACCTAGAACCAAGCTGGTCATACTGTTGCCAGTATAGTGTGGTCTGGTAGGGCAGGTCACAATTGTCATGTCAGGGACATGGTTCTTTCTCACCTAGAACCAAGCTGGTCGTACTGTTGCCAGTATGGTGTGGTCTGGTAGGGTAGGCCACAATTGTCATGTCAGGGACATGGTTCTTTCTCACCTTGAACCAAGCTGGTCGTACTGTTGTCAGTATGGTGTTTTCTGCTAGGGTAGGCCACAATTGTCATGTCAGAGACATGATTCTTTCTCACCTAGAACCAAGCTGGTCATACTGTTGCCAGTATGCTGTTTTCTGGTAGGGTAGGCCACAATTGTCATGTCAGGGACATGGTTCTTTCTCACCTAGAACCAAGCTGGTCGTACTGTTGCCAGTATAGTGTGTCCTGGTAGGGTAGGCCACAATTGTCATGTCAGGGACATGGTTCTTTCTCACCTAAAACCAAGCTGGTCATACTGTTGCCAGTAAAGTGTGGCCTGGTAGGGTAGGCCACACTTGTCATGTCAGGTACATGGTTCTTTCTCACCTAGAACCAAGCTGGTCGTACTGTTGCCAGTATGGTGTGGTCTGGTAGGGTAGCCCACAAATGTCATGTCAGGGACATGGTTCTTTTGAACCAAGCTGGGCGTACTGTTGCCAGTATGGTGTGGTCTGGTAGGGTGGGCCACAATTGTCATGTCGGGGACATGGTTCTTTCTCACCTTGAACCCAGCCGGGCATAACGTTTCCAGTTTGGTGTGGTCTGGTAGGGTTGGCCACAATTGTCATGTCAGGGACATGGTTCTTTCTCACCTTGAACCAAGCTGGTCCTACTGATGCCAGTATGGTGTTGTCTGGTAGGGTAGACAACAATTGTCATGTCAGGGACATGGTTCTTTCTCACCTTGAACCAAGCTGGTCGTACTGTTGCCAGTATAGTGTGGTCTGGTAGGGTGGACCACAATTGTCATGTCGGGGACATGGTTCTTTCTCACCTAGAACCAAGCTGGTCTTACTGTTGCCAGTACGGTGTGGTCTGGTAGGGTAGGCCACAATTATCAAGTCAGGGTCATGGTTCTTTCTCACCTAGAACCAAGCTGGTGGTACTGTTGCCAGTATTGTGTGGTCTGGTAGGGTGGGCCACAATTGTTAAGTCAGGGACATGGTTCTTTCTCACCTAGAACCAAGCTGGTCATACTGTTGCCAGTATGGTGTGGCCCGGTAGGGTAGGTTGCAATCGGGGACATGGTTCTTTAACTTTATATGAATGATACACTGAAAATTGCTGGAAGCAATACAGATAATAGCCATATTGTCACCTTAAAGTAAAAAGTATTTAAACTGAATAAAAGTGGATAAGCAGCTATGGGCTGATTGTTACAGATAATATGCAACACATCAGTCTTGTTTTGTTACAGATAATATGCATCACATCAGTCCTGTTTTGTTACAGATAATATGTAACACATCAGTCCTGTTTTGTATAAATACATGTATATACCGATATTTCAGTTGGGAATGATAGAAGTTGAGAAAAGATTGAAAGAAAAAACTGAAGAGATCACTAAAATGGAACGTGAACTAAAGATGTTACAGATACAATCTAGGTCGCGAGCTAGGGTCAAATCTGGAAGACAAAGGTCAAGGTCACCTGGGTTATCAAGTGAGATTTGCTTTATTTATATCTCTGCTTTGTTTACACCTATGGACATTGATTGCACCTTTAAAGATAGCGATAAAAGTACTATTATTTGAAAGAGTTTTGTTAACCTTTAGACTATACAGTAGGGAAAATGCTTTTTTCTTTGATTTATTGTTTTTTTAGAAAAGTCCTGAATACTTAGAATTCTAACTTGATATGTTTGCACATAGCAAAGTACATGTATGCCAAAATGATATTGTATTTAAGTATCATTCTTAAAAGTTACACACACATCTGATATACAGAATATTGTGTTTTATTTGCTGCCTGGATGATAAATAGAGTTTCTTACATGAGTGCTTATTTATTATTGAATTTATCAAATGAGTTGGAAAACATACATATATTATGCGAGACTGTGCTGAGCAATATATCATTTTTACCAACGCGTTTGATAAATTCAATAATAAGTGAGCATGAATGTAAGATTCATTTTATCACATACACTTACTTTTTATTTAACAGATCTTCACTGTAAGGAACAAGATAAAATCGGGCATATTTGTTTCTGTGAGTCATTGTTTGATGTAACATTTCAAAATAACATCATTAAGCCATGACAAATCGACGTCATTTATATATTCGGACAAGTCCCAAAGTACTTCGGCAATTTACGTATGAGAACCGAGTAATACGGAAAACACCGAGTGATGAATCAGAAGTGATATTACACTAGGTTAATATTAAAATATGTCATGGGTTTATTACACTCCTACACTATAAATTATGTGATTAATATCAAAGATTATCATTTTGAAACAATCATCTCTTAAAAGAAATGAACAACTCACATCAATTTCTGATCAATTTTCAAAGAAAGAAGGAATGTTGTTTCAACAAATACTAGCAACAAGTTATATATGGCATATTCAGTTTTATTGGTGGAGAAAGATTTCAGAATGAATCTGATAAGGACCACTGTTTTTCTTTAAGAAATTGGCAAAATTTCTCGCATAACATTTTTGGACCAAGCAAGGCTTGAATCTATGACCTGGATAGGTCAGTGGTCATTGGACAACAGTGCCTCAGATGCTTCCACCACAGAAAAACACATTTTCTCTGAGATTTTCTTTTACTTATAAATTGTTTACGAAATTATGTATCTACACTTGTTTGACCAGTTTTTCTGTATATTTCACATATACAGTTATATTTCATATGTTCCATTTTATGCATTTACCTGTGGCAGGACATTAAGGTTTTACTTTTTACATGGAGAATATATGTACCTCTGAGGAAGTCGTACCCCAATAAACTTGCACCTATAATTTTATCTTTAGTGTGTTACTTGTCATTATATATGTTAGTTTGTGTTTGTGTTGCCTAGGTGATGAGCAGGACGACATGTCCAGGGTGAGAAAAGAAAACAAGAAACTACGGAAGGACGTCAGTAAACTAAAACTGGAGTTAACCGGCCTTGATCATGTAAGTCATTCAATATCTCAACTTTGAAACAAGTACATGATTCAGAGAGATTATTAACAGATACAGACCATAAACTGCTCAAGTACCCCATAATTGCACTCCGTTTGCGCTCAGTTTGCACTCCGTTCGTGCTCTGTTCGCGCTCAGTTTGCACTCCGTTCGTGCTCCGTTTGCGTGCACTTGATTAAGTGCGGTTAATTTAATGCACTCACAAACGCAAGTATTTGCTCACGAGCGATGTTTACTATGTTTATTTTATACTCCTCCCAGCGTTCGCTTCGTTCGTTCAGCGTTCACTCATCGTTCAGTCCGCTCAGTTTGGTTTCCGGCCCATAGCCAATCGCAACCTCTCAAGTCTTAAAATGATTCCATATTGACTTTTTAATTGAAGCTGTTAAAAAATGGAGCAATAAATAAAATGTATCCATGGGATTTAGTCAAGGTAATTGAATTCATAATCTGATTGTTTATCTACATATTGTGTCACCCGCTGGGCGAAAGGTTGTAAATTTCGGATAAACCATTACTGATTATAGGGAAGATTAATGGAAGAGTCTATATTTTGATATGTGATCAGTGGTCTGTGTGATCAAAGAATATCCCACGTTCTACCGACTTCTACTATCCAGACCGAAATGTGTTTGCATCAATAAGTTAAACTTCTTTGATATATTGTTAGCAGTTTTTTACAGGAAAGCAAAAAAAAAAAGTTATCCACAAAATTTATAGATACATCATCAACATAAATTAAATATATTGTAATTTTTATTAATAATTCAATACCGCTTATACATCTTTGGATTAACAGTAATCCATTCATTTGATCAGTATATTAAGCAGTGACCTAACAATATCTGGATATGTCACTGGTTTTTGTTAATGTTCAAACTAAAATCAGCTTTATAATCAATAATAAAATTATGCATTGCATGGGTGATGAAAAATTTATTATAATTCGCGCGATGGGATTAGACATATGAAATAATAAATGATTTTTGAAAAATAATAATCTTGTAGTGTTTTCTAGATTTGGGTCTAAATGTGGCTTCACTAAACTTAAAAAAGATATTCTGATATTATAAGATTTAATAAATATTTTCGTTATCATTATGTATATATATGTACCTGATATGTAGATATATATTGACTTCTTGATTTGTCACAGCTTTAATATTGGATATGTGCGTGCGTGTATTTTGATTATAATTTGTAATTTAACCCATGACATAAGATTGAATAAGAAATATATAGTCAAAATCAATACTAAAAAAATGCAAATATTTTTATAATATTATTATTATCATCATTATTATTCAGCCTGTTGTGTTGTTTTGGCATACATACATTTATTTTACATTAATTTAATTTAGCTTGATTGTGAAGCAAGCTCGGAGCTTATGCATATCATTCTCCAGTGCATTCCTTTATTATATCTGGTAATGAATTGTGTTTCAAGAGGTCATAGGGTAGAGTGCGGGTCAAACTTGCGACCTCTGCCGTCTGAAGCCAGCTTTATCCACTGCACTACTATTTTCATTTTTTAATGAGATGTGCACGAGTATACTGTTTTCACTTTAATTGCAATATAACAGTTTTACGTGCATTTTTTTCACAACTAAGCACAGACTCGGTGTAACTATATTTGGGGAAAATATAAAACTAAACTCCAAATTGAATATAAACTGGGTAATTTTTATTTTGACAAAATACTCAAACAAATAGAATCATGATCATATACTTTTCCACATATCTATGTTTTGTTTGATTCACAAATGCATTGATTTGTTTGTGTTTAGAGCTGTATACACTTAAATCCAACTGAAATATATGTTCTGTATGTTCTATAACTAATTTATATCGAAATAGCAAGGCAAATAGTGATTTCATATTACATATTTTTGAATTGTTATTTACATAAAATATAATTTTATTTATATTTTTGTTGCGCAAACCAAATCATGTTTAAATGTGCAACTAAATTGGCCTTGAAACCATAGATAACCGTTGATGCGTTGTCTATTGTATAATAGGATTTTAAACTTTATTATATTGATTAGCTCAATATTGATATTTATGATATAATTGACAAATTGTTGACCAAAATTAGTTTTATCATGCGTTATACCAAAACAACATTTATATATACTACATGGTTTATATTTATGTGAACAGAAAATTTCTTATTTATCTCGATTTTGATTATTGACTTCATGCTCAAATAATGAAAGAAGAATGTATCTGAATGAACGAGTGCGCTCAGTAACGCACGAATAGTTTAGTTATCAGTTATCTTACTGTGTCTAGCGTATAGTGCATATACTGCGCATCTGAGTGCACTCGATCTATTTCATGCATTCAGGAGTGCATTTATTATTCAAAATCCAGCGATCGCTAACAGTCCAGGTCCGCTCCGTCAGCGCTCAATCTGTGCTCCGTTTGCGCTCTGTCTGCACTCCGTTGGCGCTCCGTTTATGCTCTGAGTGCACTCCGTTTGCGTACAATTAGGGTACTTGAGCGGTTTAGGGTCTGTATTTGAAAGTAATAGTCAATATTTATATCAAAATATAAAATGTCATATTCTTTTTTTTTTAAGCTGCACTGTGCAAAATGATAAATATAAAGCTGTGAGAATGGCATTTATTGTGTGCATGATTTTTTATTAAGTTATTTTTTTGCAAGTTATTTTTCTTTTATTATTATTTTATTTCATTGCATGTACATGACATATCATTCAACAATTTTCAAAAGTTTAATGGTCAGTTTATATGTTTTTTACATTCCTTATTTGTGTTGCGTACTTCATTTTTGTTATTGATGTAGATGCTACATTTGTACAATAAAGTCAATCAATTGCTTTATTTAAATTTCACAAAAGTGTTAAAGAATTATTAAACTTTCTAATTTCTAACTTGTGTGGAACATGTGGTCCTGTGGTCAAGCATTGAACCGAGGATCAAAGGGACATGAGTTCAATCCTCCCCCACAACTATGTGTGGCATCCTTGAGTGAAACATTTTTTTGGCATAAACTTAGTACTGCTCTTACCAAGGAAGACTTCAAATGTGATTTGCAGAAGTTGCAAGAACTTGTTTCACAACTGAAGTAAAAACAATCATTAAAACTGCTTGTTTCTGCAAATAAATATTGTATAGTTGCTTGTATAGTTGATTTCAATCTTAAATTTTGACAGTTTGAACTTGAGTCTAAATCTGAGAATTAGAAATATTCCAGAACTTAGGTCTTGATATTTTTTACATTTTTCTTGAAATATACAAACCTATGAAAGTCATGTGATTCCTTCAAGTAGTATAATTAATTTCTTTGTTGATGAAATATTTAGTTTAATTCATTTTGTTAAAAAGAAACAACATTATTGAATGAGGTTTAATACAATTTTCTACACATTTGAGGTTATATATGGCATATCCAGTTTTTTTATTTAGAAGACCTCAGAATGAATCTGAGTATAACCATTGTCCTTCCGAAAGTAAGTAACAAAATTTCTCACATAAAGTTTTTGGATAAAACTTGAATCAAACCTACAACCTTAGCAGTGAGAGTTAAGTGGTCATTAAATGACAGTGGACAACTCGGCCATTGAAGGACCCTCACAATATAATTGCATTTTGTTGGCGTAAATAAACAGTTAATGCAAAATGAAATATGTTTACATAATCAATACAATCTTTGGAATTTCTTTTTTCTTTTGCTATGTTGCTTTAGTACAAAAATGTATTACAATATGCCACGTATGATCAAATTGTGAATGCTGTATAAATCTCTTTTCAGGGATTTTTCGAAGAAATAGAGGATATAAAATATGCATTACAGCAGTCGGCCAAACTAAATAAAATATATGAAAAGACTCTACGCAAAATGTGCATGCAGTTTGGCATTCCATATCCACACCCGGAGAAAGCTCTAGAGGGAAGAAGATAACATATGATTTAATGGAAGGAAATAGTGACATGTACTCATTGTTTACTTGTTAGTCAATAACCAAAATGATAAAACAACAATGAAGGAATGAAGGATGTCATGTACATCATTCTGTACTCATAGTTCGAGCTATTATTCATTCGCAAAACATCTCATCTTGTGTATGCAATCAAGCTGATATTTCTGTTTCAATTAATAATTTAATTTCTGAACAGTTTCCATTGTAAATGAGTTGATATGCATCAGATAAATGTTCTGAACAGTCTAGATACAAATGATTTGAATAAAGTTGTTTTGATATTTGAACTTGAGTGCACACCACAGTTGAGATGTTTTGTGAATACAAGACCAGGGCTATTAGTTCATACTAATTTATTTTAGCTTGATAGTGAAGAAAGCTTCAAGCTTATAAGAAATGCTCTCGAGTCTGTTTCCTGGGGAGAACCAGTAATGAATATTGTTTTATTAGAGGCATCGGGTTGAGCGGAGGATCAAACCCACAACTTTTGGTGTGAACGGCCAACACTTTATCTAATACACTACAGCCCCATCAGAGCTATTAGTATTTTAATCTGTGTCTGTGTTAGATACTTACTGTACTTAATATTTTGATATGAAGGGTTCAAGCCCTAGCTCCATAAATTAAAGTGAGAGTTTATGAGTTACAAACTAGTCCACCCACATGAGTGGCGGACAAACTCGAGTACTTAGAATCACGCATTCAAGATAGAACAGAATAACTGTTAGAAAGATCAGTATTAGTGTTAGTTATTATTTTTTACTTGTTGTCAGTCTACTTTTGTTGTTAACTTTACTATATCAAATTTGTTTTTTAGGTCGATTATGAAACAAGTTTTTACAATTTTGACAAATCATGCTCAAAGTCTTCCTGTGTAGAACCAATTCTAAGCATATATGGTTAAAGTGCACAGCTGTGGCAGGGGATCAAACCCATGAGCCTCTTATTTTGGGTTTAATGCTCTACCACTGGGCCTTGCACTCCACGAGTAACAAGTCAACTTTTAGCTGTGAATTTTTCAAAATGTAAATAGAAATTTCTTTCCCTTGAATATTGTTTCAAATCATTTTTCAGAAAGAAAGAAATTAACATGCACCTTAAAACATATGTAATACTTTGAATATCCAACTGAAAATGTGGGCCTGGACATTTCTTTTTACATTCCCAATTATGTATACGCAAAATTTGTCTGTTAAAGTATGTCTGAAACTGTGGGGCTAATTTACGGCGGCTACTAGCAAGAGTAATTCTTTTTTAATTATTCCCTGACTGTGTAAATAGTAGAAAGAGTTACTTGTGGTAGGAGTTTGATCTCTCCAGAGTCATGATTACAAACATTTGTTTCAGGTCTTCTTCAAACATTGACTATTTGGAATTTAATAATTTTAAGGTATCAAGTATGTATGTCAAATTCCCAAATATTTAAACTGGTGTAAGCATGTTACATTTGTTGTGTAAAATATACAAGGAATGAGAGAGAGAGTATAAGAATCTGTCATGCATATCATGTTGTCATAAGATTCTTTCATGGAGAGAAAATTCCATATCGAGGAATAAATGATATGATAAAACCAGTTTACAAATTCACTTATCCCAAGGAAGGGAATTTTCTATTCGAACAGAAAAAAAGTTTTATTTTCTCTTGCATACCAAACACATTGAATAATTTTGCAACTTAATCTATCATTATCTTTTTAACCAAGATTGCTTTTAAGATGTCATATAATCAACTGATTTTAAAACATAGTTTTGTTGATCATTGCATTTTTTGTGAGTCAATTGGAAGACAAATTATTGTACTCTCCTAGATATGGACGCTGCTATCAGCATTGGTTTAAGTTAAACGGCTTCTCAGACAGTGATTACTTCACCTATCATTAGCAAAGTTGTATGGGGACAAGTCTTGATATGAGGTCTACATTTGGATAGAACACTCAGAAGTGAAGGTCACTGCGGTCAGATATTGAACACAGCATTGGTTAATATTTGTTAGCAAGTTAGCTTTTGTGTACAATTTCTATCAAGTTACTGTACTGTATTTATATTCACATTGGAAAAGCTTAGTAAGAGCATGACCTCAGTTGGTTTGAGGGTTAGGTCACTTATAGATCAGGGTCACTGGGGTCAGATATTGAAAATCATGCTGTCTGCTCATATGAAGAGTCCCTAATGTCTGATGACATACTACAGGTAGGAAAAAATATTTTTTATTCTCTGACAAAGCCATTTATAATTTGTATTTTTTTACCAAGCTATCAATAATTCTAATTCTCTGATGAAACTGAAATACTCAAGTCAACTCTGTCCTTTGACAGCTTTTGTTCATTATCAAGGTCTGTCTATAAGAAGTTGGGGTCCTGGCTAGCTCAGTTGCTTATGCATTTGACAATGCATTGATCATGTGTTTGAATTCCCGCCCCGCCAGTCAGTTTCTGTAGTCATTGGTCATGAACTTGTTATATGGCCATGTTTCTCCCAGCTATGTGAGGACGTAATCAGTTACTTGTAAAGTCCAACTGCCTAGCAGATACTTGCAAAGATAAAGTCTGTCTAGTACTATTCAACTGCCTAGCAGTTACTTGCAAAGGTCTGTCTAGTACTTGTTACGTGCCTAGCAGTTACTTGCAAAGGTCTGTCTAGTACTGGTTACCTGCCTAGCAGTTACTTGGAAAGATAAAGTCTGTCTAGTACTTGTTACCTGCCTAGCAGTTACTTGCAAAGATAAAGTCTGTCTAGTACTGGTTAACTGTTTAGCAGTTACTTTTAAATATAAAGTCTGCCTAGTACTGGTTAACTGCCTAGCTGTTACTTGCAAAGAAAAAGTCTGTCTAGTACTGGTTAACTGTCTAGCAGTTATTTTTAAAGATAAAGTCTGTCTTGTACTGGTTAACTGCCTAGCAGTTACTTGCAAAGATAAAGTATGTCTAGTACTGGTTAACTGTCAAGCAGTTACTTTTAAAGATAAAGTCTATCTAGTACTGGTTAACCGCCTAGCTGTTAATTGCAAGATAAAGTCTGTCTAGTACTGGTTAACTGTCTAGCAGTTATTTATAAAGATAAAGTCTGTCTAGTACTGGTTAACTGCCTAGCAGTTACTTGCAAATATAAAGTCTGCCTAGTACTGATTAACTGCCAAGCAGTTACTTGCAAAGATAAAGTCTGTCTAGTACTGGTTAACTGTCTAGCAGTTATTTATAAAGATAAAGTCTGTCTAGTACTGGTTAACTGTCTCACAGTTACTTTTAAAGATAAAGTCTGTCTAGTACTGGTTAACTGCCAAGCAGTAACTTTAAAAGATAAAGTCTGTTTAGTACTGGTTAACTGCCAAGCAGTTACTTGCACAGATAAAGTCTGTTTAGTACTGGTTAACTGTCTAGCAGTAACTTTTTGAAGATAAAGTGTATCTAGTACTGGTTATCTGTCTAGCAGTTACTTTTAAATATAAAGTCTGCCTAGTACTGGTTAACTGCCTAGCTGTTACTTGCAAAGATAAAGTCTGTCTAGTACTGGTTAACTGTCTAGCAGTTATTTTTAAAGATAAAGTCTGTCTTGTACTGGTTAACTGCCTAGCAGTTACTTGCAGAGATAAAGTATGTCTAGTACTGGTTAACTGTCAAGCAGTTACTTTTAAAGATAAAGTCTATCTAGTACTGGTTAACCGCCTAGCTGTTAATTGCAAGATAAAGTCTGTCGAGTACTGGTTAACTGTCTAGCAGTTATTTATAAAGATAAAGTCTGTCTAGTACTGGTTAACTGCCTAGCAGTTACTTGCAAAGATAAAGTCTGCCTAGTACTGGTTAACTGCCTAGCAGTTACTTGCAAAGATAAAGTCTGTCTAGTACTGGTTAACTGTCTAGCAGTTATTTATAAAGATAAAGTCTGTCTAGTACTGGTTAACTGCCCAGCAGTTACTTTTAAAGATAAAGTCTGTCTAGTACTGGTTAACTGTCTAGCAATTACTTTTATAGATAAAGTTTGTTTAGTACTGGTTAACTGTCTAGCAGTTACTTTTAAAGATTAAGTCTGTTTGATACTGGTTAACTACCTATCAGTTACTTGCAAAGATAAAGTTTGTCTAGTACTGGTTAACTGTCTCGCAGTTACTTTTAAAGATAAAGTCTGTCTAGTACTGGTTAACTGCCTAGCAGTAACTTTAAAAGATAAAGTCTGTTTAGTACTGGTTAACTGCCAAGCAGTTACTTGCACAGATAAAGTCTGTTTAGTACTGGTTAACTGTCTAGCAGTAACTTTTAAAGATAAAGTGTATCTAGTACTGGTTATCTGTCTCGCAGTTACTTTTAAAGATAAAGTCTGTTTAGTACTGGTTAACCATCTAGCAGATCCCAGAAACAATGATTAGGTGTACTGACCACCATTCTATAATTGAAACACTTTTGAAAAAGGAAAAGAATTACAACATGTCAACAAATATTTATACCATTATTAACTTTGATGTTTGTACATGTATATATTTATAGAAATTATTAGATCTGTATGTAATAAACAATTTATTTTTTAAGAAACTGTGATATTTTTCAAAAATAAAAATTCTGCAATTATTTTGTTTTGTTATAATTGTTTATCCTATTGTTTTACTGTTTACTCAACTGAAGGCTTGTCATCCCAGAAATTATTTTGTAAATTTTAACACAACTTTTAATTGATAATTTTCTGTAACTGTGTTATTACTAATCAGGAAGGATGTGGTAACAGTTTGTTACTTCAACTGTTGTTTTCCGTTACTGAAAAATAATGACAATCTGCAAATGGTGTGTCATTTTCCACAATTGATATATATCTATGTGATGACCTCAGTGTCATATGAATTGACTTTAATGAAATTGTTTTGCTGATCAAGGAGGTAGTGAAATACTGAAGAAATTAAACTGAGTCGTTAAAAATATTTACTTAAGTCAGTGAATTCTTAATTCAAGATATATAGGAAATTCATTGTTCGAAATGCAATGTATGTTTGGTTTAAACAATATCTATTTGTTATCAACATATTACATATACATATATTCAATTAACAGTGATACATAACAATAGAAGTGAGAAGAAAGCCATTTCTAGCTTATCTATCTGAAACCATGAGTTATTGATTGTTATGAAATAATGCAAAAAATATAACTATTTCAACAAATTTCCGTCCGTAGAGGAATTTTCAGAATTTTGAATGATACAAAATTCAACACTATAATTCTCATGTTAAACCTTTACTCCATAGATACGCTTTTTCCCCACACCAATCACAGAAGGCATTTGAAAACAGTGCAGGAAGAGTTCAGATTGCTCGTAACGAGCAATCTGAACTCTTCCTGCACTGTTTTCCACTCTGACAGATAATATAAACATAATTCACAATTTACTGATATGTGGTGAATGAATGCTTTCAATATTAGAGGTGTCCAAAGGCGTCTATATGAAGTAAAGGGTTAAAAAAGGCCTTAAATGTCTTCAAGAGTTTTAAATATAAATCCTGCTCAGCATCGTATTATCCTGGACCAGTAATAAGCATAATCTTGTAGGTATGGTAATAAAGACATTTTCCACAGTCAAAAATAGAGCATATGTTAAAAAAAATATTATGAAATCATCCAATATCAAAAAGTAATATGTTGAGTGCTTGATTGTTAGAAAATGACAAAATATGTTGTTTATTTTGTTTAAACATATTTTATTGCCATAAATATACAATTGGGTTGGGTCACAAGTTCTTACAACCTTAATTATGACACTTCCCTACTAGGCAAACATAATATGTTGAACCAAAGAAACTGTCCACTGTGGTAAACTCAATTCAATAGTGGAAAGCAATCTGATATTAAAAACAACATAACATGTTGAAACAAAAGAAACTACCCACTCTGGAAAACGCCATACAGTAGTTGAAAGCAATCTGATGTTAAAAACAACACACCATGTTGAAACCAAAGAAACTGTCCACTGTGGAAAACACCATACAATAGCTGAAAGCAATTTGATGTTAAAAAGAACATAACAGGTTGAAACTAAAGAAACTGATCATTGTGGAAAACACCATACACAGCTGAAAGCAATCTGATGTTAAAAACAATTTAATAAAATTATGTTGAAACTAAAGAAACTGTCCACTGTGGAAAACGCAACACAATAGTGGAAAGCAATCTGAAATTAAAAAACGACATAACATGTTGAAATCGAAAAAACTGTCCACTGTGAAAAACACCATACAGTAGTCTGCCTTGTACTGGTCAACTGCCTAGCAGTTACTTGCAAATATAAATTCTGCCTAGTACTGGTCAACTGCCTAGCAGTTACTTGCAAAGATAAAGTTTGCCTAGTACTGGTCAACTGCCTAGCAGTTACTTGCAAAGATAAAGTCTGCCTAGTACTGGTTAACTGCCTAGCAGTTACTTGCAAATATAAGTTTGTCTAGTACTGGTTAACTGCCTAGCAGTTACTTGCAAAGATAAAATCTGCCTAGTACTGGTAAACTGCCTAGCAATTACTTGCAAATATAAGTCTGTCTAGTACTGGTTAACTGCTTAGCAGTTACTTGCAAAGTTAAAGTCTGCTTATTACTGGTAAACTGCCTAGCAGTAACTTGCAAAGTTAAAGTCTGCCTAGTACTGGTAAACTGCCTAGCAGTTATTTGCAAAGTTAAAGTCTTCCTAGTACTGGTAAACTGCCTAGCAGTTACTTGCAAAGTTAAAGTCTGCTTAGTACTGGTAAACTGCCTAGCAGTTACTTGCAAAGTTAAAGTCTGCTTAGTACTGGTAAACTGCCTAGCAGTTACTTGCAAAGTTAAAGTCTGCCTAGTACTGGTCAACTGCCTAGCAGTTACTTGCAAAGGATAAAGTCTGCCTAGTACTGGTTAACTGCCTAGCAGTTACTTGCAAATATAAATCTGGCTAGTACTGGTTAACTGCCTAGCAGTTACTTGCAAAGATAAAGTCTGCCTAGTACTGGTCAACTGCTTAGCAGTTACTTGCAAAGTTAAAGTCTGCCTAGTACTGGTCAACTGCCTAGCAGTTACTTGCAAAGATAAATTCTGCCTAGCACTAGTCAACTGCCTAGCAGTAACTTGTAAAGATAAAGTCTGCCTAGCACTGGTCAACTGCCTAGCAGTTACTTGCAAAGATAAATTTAGCAGTTACTTGCAAAGATAAAGTCTGCCTAGTACTTGAAAACTGCTTAGCAGTTACTTGCAAAGATAAATTCTGCCTAGTACTGGTCAACTGCCTAGCAGTTACTTGCAAAGATAAAGACTGCCTAGTACTGGTCAATTGCCTAGCAGAAACTTGCTGGTCAACTGCCTAGCAGTTACTTGCAAAGAAACCAAAGAAACAGTCAACTGTGGAAAATGCCATACAATAGTTGAAAGCAGTCTGATGTTAAAAACAATATAACATGTTGAAACCAAAGAAACTGTCAACTGTGGAAAACACCAAACAATAGTTGAAAGCAGCCTTATGTTAAAAACAACATAACATATTTAAACCAAAGAAATTGTACACTGTGGAAAACACCATACTACAGTTGAAAGCAGTCTGATGTTAAAAACAATATAACATATTGAAACCAAAGAAACTGTCAACTGTGGAAAACACCAAACAATAGTTGAAAGCAGCCTGATGTTAAAAACAACATAACATGTTAAAAACCAAAGAAATTGTCCACTGTGGAAAAAACCATACTAAAGTTGAAAGCAGTCTGATGTTAAAAACAATATAACATGTTGAAACCAAAGAAACTGTCAACTGTTTAAAACACCAATCAATAGTTGAAAGCAGCCTGATGTTAAAAACAACATAACATGTTGAAACCAAAGAAATTGTCCACTGTGGAAAACACCATACTACAGTTGAAAGCAGTCTGATGTTAAAAATAACATAACATGTTGAAATCAAAGAAATTGTCAACTGTGGAAAATGCCATACAATAGTTGAAAGCAGACTGATGTTAAAAACAACATAACATGTTGAAACCAAAGAAACTGTCAACTGTGGAAAATGCCATACAATAGTTGAAAGCAGTCTGATGTTAAAAACAACATAACATGTTAGGAAATTAAAGAAACTGTCCACTGTGGAAAACACAATAGCATATGTCGATACAATAAATTATGATGCTGAAAACAACAGTATATATTGGAAGCAAGAAAACTATCTTCTATGGAATATACACCATGGTATCATAATATGTTGGAACAATATGATATTGTAAACAATATAATATGTTGAAAAGCAAACTGTCCATTATGGAAAACCCAATATAATAATTATGTCGAAACAATATGATATTTTAAGCAATTTAATATGTTGAAACCAAGCAAACTACCAACTATGGAAAATACAATATAATAATTATGTTGAAACAATACATACTGAAATTAACATTATATGCTGAAACTGAAGAAACTCTCGATGATGGAAAGGTACAGTTATACAATAGATCTATGTTCACAGTCAAAACTGGGGAATTGACTTTATTGATATTGAAGGAAAAAACTGTCCACTGTGGAAAATACAGTATCATATGTTAATAACGGCATGCTGAACGCAAAGAAACTGTCCTGTCAGTAACAGCTAGCATTTTGGGATTACATCATGTTTCTTTTCCGATACCAAGATCTTCATGTCTTTTTTTTTTACAATTCCGATTGTAATTTATATTTCAGATCCCTGTTTAATCAAACCAGCACCTAGTTTCTGTAGATGTCTCACGTGGCAGTAATCACTAAATACCATACACCAAATATTTGCTGCACCAATACATAATTGGAATACAATTTAAATTAATTTTCCAATTGGGAAAGTAATTGGTCCTGCAGAGATAATTTTGTCGATAACCGTTAAAATAAATCCATATTGATAGCTTTGTTTACCTTTGCTGAATGATATAAGAAATTGGGTGATATATGGTTAAGAAAGGATTTCCTGTGATTGGAATTTTGGATAATTTACCTTATTTATAATGATTTAAGGGCAATAATTGTCTTTTATACTTAAATTTAAGCTATTGTCTACACAGATAAAAGATGTGAAAGAAGGTCAAAGCTTGCAAGAAAAATTGGATAAAAACAAGAACATGGTTATATCATTGATATAAATGCTTGTAAAAATATTTAGTGCTACAATTTCATTGAAGTATCTTTTGAAGTGTTAAGGGAACTGATACTTTTAAGGTGAGTTTGTATAATTAATGTTATGTTAGAAGCTGATATTATCAAGGTGAGGGGATATCATTAAATTACCTATGATAAAATTTGTTAGAAAGCTGATATGTCTGAAGTGAGCTGATGTTGTTAGAATATCTTTGATTAATTCTGTAAGGGAGCTGATATTATTAAGGTGAGCTGATATTATCAAGGTGGACTGATTTGATTAAAGTGAGCTGATATAATAAAAGTAAGATGATATTATCAAGGTAAGCTGATATAATTATGGTGAGCTGATATAATTAAGGTGAGCTGATACCATTAAAGTAAGCTGATATTATTAAAGTGAGCTAATATTATTAAAGTGAGATGACATCATTAAGGTGAGCTGATATTATTAAAGTAAGCTGATACTTTTAAAGTGAGCTAATATTATTAAAGTGAGTTGATATAATGAAGGTGAGCTGATATCATTAAGGTGAGCTGATATTATCAAGGTGAGCTGAAATGATTAAGGTGAGCGGATATTATTAAAGTGAGCTGATATAATTAAGATGAGCTGATATTAAGGTGAGCTGATATCAGTAAAGTGAGCCAATATAATTAAGGTGAGCTGATATGATCAAAGTGAGCTGATATAATTAAGGTAAGATGATATTGTCAAGGTGAGCTGATATAATTGAGGTGAGATGATATCATTCAGGTGAGCTGACTTCATTGAAGTGAGCTGATATAATTGAAGTGAGCTGATATAATTAAAGTGAGCTGATATTATAAAGGTGAGCTGATATTATAAAGGTGAGCTGATATCATAAAGGTGAGCTGATATTATTTAAGTGAGCTGATATCTTTAAGATGAGCTGATATAATTAAGGTGAGCTGATATTATTAAGGTGAACTGATATAATCAAAGTGAGCTGATATCATTCAGGTGGATTGATTACATTCATGTAAGCTGATATTATTGAAATGAGCTGATATCATTAAGATGAGCTGATACAATTAAGGTGAGCTGATATCATAAAGGTGAGCTGATATCATTTAAGTGAGCTTATATCATTAAGGTGAGCTGATATAATTAAGGTGAGCTGATATTATTTAAGGTGAACTGATATAATTAAGGTGAGCTGATATTATTTAAGGTGAACTGATATAATTAAGGTGAGCTGATATTATTTAAGGTGAACTGATATAATTAAAATGAGCTGATATCATTCAGGTGGATTGATATCATTAATGTAAACTTATATAATTAAGGTTAGCTGATATTATTAAAGTAAGCTGATATCATAAAGGTGAGATGATATAATTAAGGTGAACTGATATCATTAAGGTGAGCTGATATTATTTAAGTGAGCTGATATCATTCATGTGGATTGATATCATTCATGTAAGCTGATATTATTAAGGTGAGCTGATATTATTTAAGTAGGCTGATATCATAAAGGTGAACTGATATCATTAAGGTGAACTGATATAAATAAAGTGAGCTGATATCATTCAGGTGGATTGATATCATTCATGTAAGCTGATATCATTAAACTGAGCTGATATCATTACGGTGAGCTGATACAATTAAGGTGAGCTGATATCATTAAGATGAGCTGATATTAAGGTGATATGATATTATTAAAGTGAGCCGATATCATTAAAGTGAGCTGATGTTATCAAGGTGAGCTGATATGATTAAGATGAGCTGATATTATTAAAGTGAACTTATATAATTAAAGTGAGCTGATATCATTCAGGTGGATTGATATCATTAATGTAAGCTGATATCATTAAGGTGAGCTGATATAATTGTGGTGAGCTGATATCATAAAGGTGAGCTGATATCATTAAAGTGAGCTGATATCATTAAGGTGAGCTGATATAATTAAGGTGAGCTGATATTATTAAGGTGAACTGATATAATTTAAGTGAGCTGATTTAATAAAGTGAGCTGATATCATAAATGTGGTCTGATATAATTAAATTGAGCTGATATAATTGAGTTGATATTATTAAGGTGAACTGATACAATTAAGGTCAGCTGGTATTATTAAAATGAGCTGATATCATTTAGGTGGGTTAATATCATTAAGGTGAGCTGATATCATTAAAGTGAGTTGATAGCATTAAGGTGAGCTGATGTAATTAAAGTGAGCTTATATTATTCAGATGAGATGACATCATCAAGGTGAGCTGACATTATTTAAGTGAGCTAATATTATTTAAGTGAGCTGATATTATTAAACAGAGCTGATATTATTAAAGTGAGCTGATATTGTTAAGGTGAGTTGATATTATTACCTAGGAGATGATCTCATTCAGGTGGATTGATACCATTAATGTAAGCTGATATCATTAAAATGAGCTGATATAATTAAGGTGAGCTGATATTATTAAGATTAACTGATATTAAGGTTAGCTGATATTATTAAAGTCAGCTGATATCATTGAGGTGAGCTGATATATTTAAGGTGAGCTGATATCATTAAGGTTAGCTGATATTATATATGTGAGCTGATATTATTCAAGTGAGCTGATATTACTAAATTGAGCTGATATTATTAAGGTGAGCTGATATTATAAATGTGGGCTGTGAGCTGATATTATAAAGGTGAACTGATATTATGAAGGGGAGCTGATATAATTAAGGTGAGCTGATATTATCAAGGGGAGCTGATATAATTAAGGTGAGCTGATATAATTAAGGTGAGCTGATATTATCAAGGGGAGCTGATATAATTAAGGTGAGCTGATATTATCAAGGTTAGCTGATATTATTACAATGAGCTGATATTATCAATGTGAGCTGATATTACTATAGTGAACTGATAGTATTAAGGTGAGATGGTTTTATTAAAGTGAGCTGATATTATCAAGGTGAGGTGATATCACTAAAGTGAGCTAATATTATTGAGGTGACCTGATATTACTAAAGTGATCTGATAGAATAAAGGTGAGCTGGTATTATTAAAGTTAGCTGATATCATTAAAGTAAGCTTATATCATTAAGGTGAGCTGATATCATTAAAGTGAGCTGATATCATTAAAGTGGGCTGATATCATTAAAGTGAGCTGATATAATTAAAGTGGGCTGATATCATTAAGGTGAGCTGATATCATGAAAGTGAGCTGATATTATTAAGGTGAACTGACATAATTAAAGTGAGCTGATATAATTTAGGTGAGCTGATATAATTAACATGAGCTTATACATAAAAGTGATCTACTACCATTAAATTGAGCTGATATAATTAAATTGAGCTAAAATTATTAAGGTGAACTGATACAATTAAGGTCAGCTGGTATTATTAAAATGAGCTGATATCATTCAGGTGGGCTAATATCATTAAGGTGAGCTGATATCATTAAAGTGAGTTCAAATCATTAAAGTGAGCTGATATCATTAAGGTGAGCTGATATCATTAAGGTGAGCTGATATCATTAAAGTGAGTTGATAGCATTAAGGTGAGCTGATGTAATTAAAGTGAGCTTATATTATTCAGATGAGATGACATCATCAAGGTGAGCTGACATTGTTTAAGTGAGCTGATATTATTTAAGTGAGCTGATATTATTAAACAGAGCTGATATTATTAAAGTGAGCTGATATTGTTAAGGTGAGCTGATATTATTACCTATGATAGATTCTGTTAAGGAGATGATCTCATTAAAATACTTAAGATATATTCTTTTAGGGAGCTGATATTATTAAAATGAGCTAATATTAATAACTTTGATAGATAATATTGGGGAGCTGATTTTATTAAAGTGAGCTGATATTAATACCTTTGCTAGATTCTGTTAGTGAGCTGACCTCATTAAAATACCTTTGCTAGATTCTGTTAGGGAGCTGATGTCATTAAAATATCTTTGCTAGATTCTGTTAGGGAGCTGATCTCATTAAGATACCTTTGCTAGATTCTGTTAGGGAGCTGATCTCATTAAAATATCTTTGCTAGATTCTGTTAGGGAACTGAATTCGTTAAAATACCTTTGCTAGATTCTGTTAGGGAGCTGATCTCATTAAAAAACCTTTGGTAAATTATGTTAGGGAGCTGATCTCATTAAAATACCTTTGATAGACTCTGTTAAGAGCTGATATCATTACTGTTCACTTAGTAATTTCTGTTATGGAAGTTGAAATAAAAAAACTATTATTATATTCTGTAAGAGGGCTTATATTATTTATGTTCCTTTAGGAGGTGATATTAAAGTACATTTAATAGATTCTGTAAGGAGTTGATATGATAAATGTGAGTTGATATCATTAAAAACTTATATAAAGTGAACATATATTGTTTTCTTTGGTATGTTGCGCTGGGGTATTAATTAAACACATTTAGAAGGTTCTGTTAAAAAGCTGATACCATTTAAATATATTTGATGAATTCTGTTGGGAAGCTCACATCATTAAATACATATGGTAGATTAAGTTATGGAACAGTATTCATTAAAATACATTTTATTAATTCTGTTGGGGAGAATTCTGTTGGGGAGCTTATATCATTAAAATACCTTGGTAGATATCATTAAAATGAACTGATATTATCATATTTGATAAATTTAGCTAGGAGCAGATATCATTAAAGTACCTTTAGTAAATTCCATTGGGGAGCTGATATTTGCATTATCAGATTCCATTAGTGGGCTGCTTTAGTTACAGTGCCTTTAATAAACTCTGTTGAGGAGCTTATATAATTTTTGTCCATTCACATTCATTCATTCATTTATCCACTGTTCCATACGTTTCATAATTTTAATGACTCACTTGCTTACTCAGTAATTCATTTATTTACTGAAGTGTTTACCCTCTGTCTGTCCATCCATGGGCTGTCTGGAAAAAATCTAAGCTAGGTTTATGAAACTTTGCATGTGGAAAGAGGGCAATAAGGAAACAATGCAGATCATTTTATTTTATCAGTCATACAAAAATTGTGGTTGCTATGGCACAAAATTGGTAATTAGGGGGCTTGCTTGTGATACTCCAGTGTCTTGTTCATTGGGTTATTTCTGAATTAATTCCCTTTTCATTTATTCACCGATCTATTCAATTTTAATTTCATCAGACAAACCAATAACTTATTATTTGACATGTAAAAAAATAAACTATTCATCCAGTCTGATTCATCTATTTTTATCCATCCATCCATCCATCCATCCATCCATCCATCCATCCATCTACCCACCATTCCATCCATCCATTCATATCCCTCCCTCCATCCATTCAACCATCAATCCATCCACCCAACCATCTACTTATTCATACATTAAAGTATCTCTTGCTTACTCAGTCACACATTCAGTCAGACAGTCAGTCGGCCAGTCATTGTTTGAGTATGTTGCCTGTTCCTTTTTCAGTTCATTCATTCATAACTGTGATAGCCAGATAGCTCAGTATTGCAGGTCTGCTGCAGTATATAGTTGCCAGATTAGAGAGCTCAAGTATGTTTTCTTATCTGAGAAAACATTAACGTAAATCTGTTGTATATATGGGATATAGCAAACAAATACAAGGCAATCTGTGGAACACCCCAAGTACCCTTTCAACGTTTACTTTAAATGTAATGTCATCCTTTGCAGAGGTCAAGGATTAAAGTGATTTATAAGAAAGTGTTGGGAGGTGGGGGGCTAGGTTACCTGTATCACAGCAGTTATTGCAAGATGTGTTTTTACATGATTTGGTTTGGTAACAAAGCAAATTTTGGTGTCCTTTCATCTTGGAATCTACAGCTAATATTGTATTGTATTTTAATTAAGTGTGTAAATTTGCCCTTCTCCCTTGTCCCTGTCATCCTTCATTCATTCACCCATTCTATTATTTCGGTGGTTTTATCTGCAGCCATGGATTTAATATACAGATACAATGGTCTGCAGTTCTGAATTTAATATAGGTTTCACCTGTCCATCCTTTCATGTGTCTGTCCATCCAATTAGTTTCTGAAAAATAACTTATGAAAAGGTCTATGTATTTATTTAGTTTTTTGTAAAATTTACTTACATGTCCTATAAAAAATTATGGTTTGATCATAATTATTTTTACAAAATGCATATTTATTGTTAACTTGAAAATTGTTAAAATACTTTTTAATTTTCAAAAAATCAAACCTATCATGATGAAAATTCATTAAAAATGAACAAACCTTGTTATTAATTAAAGGGACACAATAGCAATTTTCATAAAACTTTACTAAACTCTTTTTCTGAATGACAATACATATTCACATAATTGTAGTCATAAAAAAAATAGTACAAAAATATAAATTATTTTCTTCTATTTTTAATTGTGTGATATAAAAAAATTCAAGGCAGTATCAATTTGTATCTTTTAAGAAATTTTGTTTGTATTTTTAAAGCTAGTATGACAGGCTTTATCAGGACTTTTTTGAATTTGGCTAAAAACATTGTTTCCAATATATACTTATATATACTCACAGACTGACCTTATTATCAAAAGGATATCTATTTAAACATTCCAAAATAGTGTATAGAAAAGGGATTTCCTAACTTGGGTTAACATGCCTAGGTTAGACTAAAATAGAATTCCCGCTTAACATATTTTGTTATACACATAGTAAAAATTGTTTCATCTTAGAAAGAATCCAAATGATAATGTGAAGGTCATCAAGTAGTATCTAAATGCTGTCTATTTTAAGAATGGGGATTTTGTTTTAAGTTGAACCACTTCAATTCAAATATCAAATTTATTTTTTAAGACATTTCATAGCATTTTTTCCTTATATACTCCCTTTAAACCACTTGTCAATCATTTCTAAAGTATGATGTGTTCAATTACAGCAATATTTGGAGGGCCATTATATACACCCAAAGTGTAACAAATGAATTGATTTGTGATTCCACCACCCTGTTATTATGATGAGAATCAGAAGAAAGAAAAATGATATTCATAAAATGAACCATTACTAAGCCTTCTATTCATAAAAAAATTGACATTGATCATAAAAAGATAAAAAAAAAATGCAGCTAAATAGTTATGAAAATACACTTAATTAAATTCATAAAGAAGAAACAAAACTTTATGGATCCATTCGTAAAAGGAAACATGCTTCAATATAAGCAAAAATGTAACAGATTCTAAACATTAACAAAAAGGAAAAGGGAAATAAACTATAGTATTCAAATAAAGTGAAACACTCACTGCCTGTCTTAATTTATCAATAAAGTAGCAACAATCTTGTACAACATGCACCATATTTTACTTAGTCTGTACGATTTATTACCTCAAAATAAACAGATATATATATTTTTTTAAATTTCAGTCACCAAATAATATGGTGACCTATTTATTCACCCTGTCATAGGTCTGCAGGGGTCGGGGTGGGTGGGGCATCTCTAGCTAAAAGATCGTATAAATAATTGACATGCATGTTAAGTATATATTTTTATTACAAATGTGCAAGATAGTAAGTTATTACATTGTAAATATTATAAGTATGCCTATTATAGGAGCTATATAATTGAGGAGTTTTTTTATGAATTTTACAGTAGATTTCCACAAAGATGGTAAATTTAAACATTTTTTTAGGTTATAATTTTTTACTCATTACAAAATGTCAAAATTTAATGCAAAGAATAGAAAGATTTTTTTATATGTACCTTTAAAGGGAATGTATCAGGATTTTTCAAAAAATTTAAATTGACCAAAAACATTATTTACCAATTTTCATGCATATATATACTCACTGACCCCGTGTTGCTAAAATGATATCTATTTTAACATGTCAAAATAGAATGTTGAAAAGGGGTTTCCTAACATGGGCTAGGTGCCTACCGTAGGTTAGACTAAAATAGAGTTCCCGCTTAAAATGGCAACATATTCTGTGACGTTTTAAATTAAAGAGTCACAGGATTTCATTTTGATTTCGATTTCATCCTTCAAACATATTTACACATTTTTTACAAAATTTGTTTCACCTTAGAAAGAGTCTGAATGATATGAAAATTGTAAAGTATTAAAATACGGTCTATCTTTAGAATGGAGATTTGAACATTTCAAGTATACCACTCCAACTGAAACATTGATTTTATCAGGTGTTGATGTATTTGATGTACCAAACCATTCGGATTTTATTTATTTATGAAAATGAGATGCTTTTTATCCATTTTAAATTAATTTTTTTTTTTTTAAACATTTATAGCATTTTTTCTTGATATAATCCCCTTAAATGATTTATAAATCATTAAAAAAATTAATAAAGAGACTTTTTCAATACCATTTATATTCTCATTGCTAAGAGCAAAGACATTATATTTTTTGTATTATTCCTACTTTATATAACTCAATGGAGAGAAGTGTCACAAAAAATTGTCTTGTTCCCCTGACCACCATTAATGTGATAGGCGTTGACGTCACAGGGACTGTGAATTAATTATATTTTAAAAAAATGCACGAATAATCATGTCAACGACTATAAATTAAAAAAAAAATCTTGTACATGTACCACATGCCCAATATTTTGCTTAGTTGAGACAATTTCTTACTATGTCAAAATACACCGATACAAAGTTGATAAAACTACCTATAACGGTAACAACTGGGACTGATCTGACGACTGGATATATAAAACCAATTGATCAGCAGTGGTTGAGATTCTACACTGATAATCAGGATATAATTAACTCTATTCAGTGTTCAAATTATTGTCATGCAATTATACCGGCAACATTTTGACTTTTTGCAAATTAAGTTTTAGTGACAAGTTAAACAGGTTTGGAAGTGTTACCTTACGTTTAATATTGTGTGATATTGGAATATAGTGGAATAGGAGTCTAATTGTTTATTTAATTCTGGTAAAAACTTTTTTTCATTAGAGTTTGATTACAAAATGTAAACTACAATTTACACATGGTTTTGATTGTCAATGGATAGGGAATTATAATAAACATTATGTTATATGTATATAGTTGAATGATTTAACAGTTGAAGTTATGCTATGCAGTAATTGAAACTTACAGCAGAACTATTACAGTAAAATCACTATTTTGTGGCCATTGCAGTAAACCAGCATCACGGCTATATAGTACAGTAAAATCACTGTACTATGGCTATTGCAGTAAACTAACATCAGGGCCATATATTACAGTAAAATCACTGTACAATGGCCATTGTAGTTAACAAACATCAGGGCCATATATTACAGTAAAATCACTGTACTATGGCCATTGCAGTAAACCAACATCAGGGCCATATATTACAGTAAAATCACTGTACTATGGCCATTGAAGTAAACCAACATCAATGCTTTATATTACAGTAAATCACTGTACTATGGTCATTGCAGTAAACTAACATCAGGGCTATATATTACAGTAATTCACTGTACTATGGCCATTGCAGTAAACTAACATCAGGGTTATATATAACAGTAAAATCACTGTACTTATAGGCATAGTGCCACCATTGCAAAAAAGGAAGTGCTTCCGTGGGGTAGTCGCATAATGGCGGTTGTAAATAATCCTCAATTCTTCTTCTTTAAAAATGCATTTTCCTATTTTTAATGCTCATTTTTTTATTTGAATGACATTATTGATGTATTTTGAACATTTTGATAGCATTGTCATGTTTGAATTGTGAATTTAGAAAAAAAAAATGATGCTTGGAAATTGGGGTATGAATTCATGATTTCGGAAGTCTACTTTCACTTTGTCACCAGTGTACACACTGAGCAGAAAAAAAATCTCTTATATGACACATGACCCCTACTTTTCTCATCATATTTTGATAGTGCAGAGGTTGACAAACAGTAAAATGTAGGTTTCACTTCTTTCATTTGGGACCCTCTATGAATGACAAGCCTTCAAATTTTTATTATTTACTATAGAATAAAGAACAAAAATCAATGGTGGGGTTACACCTATAAGAGAGACTTGAGTGAAATGGGGGTGATTTTCCAAAATGTTAATTGTAGGTAAAATAACCTCTTTTCTACACTCTCATAGTATTAAATGACAAATTGGAGACATTTGCTTCATAAAAAAACTCATTTTGGCAAGTGTATGCCTCAAATAAAGCATATATGTGCATATTTACATTGAAATTTCATGAAAAATCACAAAATTTTGAAGATTTTTTATTTGGATGATTTAAATGTGCAATTTTTAGCATGTACATTGTATTGAATAATGTATTTTGGTAAGATAATGTCTTCAGTGTATCATGAGACTGTGTTGGTGTAAAAATTTTAATGGAATTAGGTAAAAAAAAAAATTTATGGGTAAAATTAGTCGAACACATCAAAATTGCATGTCGGTCAACATCTCGCGCCTGTATATAATGATCATGTAAAAAGTGGTATTTTGACAAAAGTTTCAGTATTTAATGCCTGCAACTTGGCAGTATTACTTCAAATTGGTAGTACTTAGCAAAAATGAGGTAATTATGAAATTAAAAAAAAAAAGAGTTTCCTTATAGGCATAGTGCCACCATTGCTAAAAAGGAAGTGCTTCCGTGGGGTAGTCGCATAATGGCGGTTGTAAATAATCCTCAATTCTTCTTCTTTAAAAATGCATTTTCCTATTTTTAATGCTCATTTTTTTATTTGAATGACATTATTGATGTATTTTGAACATTTTGATAGCATTGTCATGTTTGAATTGTGAATTTAGAAAAAAAAAATGATGCTTGGAAATTGGGGTATGAATTCATGATTTTGGAAGTCTACTTTCACTTTGTCACCAGTGTACACACTGAGCAGAAAAAAAATCTCTTATATGACACATGACCCCTACTTTTCTCATCATATTTTGATAGTGCAGAGGTTGACAAACAGTAAAATGTAGGTTTCACTTCTTTCATTTGGGACCCTCTATGAATGACAAGCCTTCAAACTTTTATTATTTACTATAGAATAAAGAACAAAAATCAATGGTGGGGTTACACCTATAAGAAAGACTTGAGTGAAATGGGGGTGATTTTCCAAAATGTTAATTGTAGGTAAAATAACCTCTTTTCTACACTCTCATAGTATTAAATGACAAATTGGAGACATTTGCTTCATAAAAAAACTCATTTTGGCAAGTGTATGCCTCAAATAAAGCATATATGTGCATATTTACATTGAAATTTCATGAAAAATCACAAAATTTTGAAGATTTTTTATTTGGATGATTTAAATGTGCAATTTTTAGCATGTACATTGTATTGAATAATGTATTTTGGTAAGATAATGTCTTCAGTGTATCATGAGACTGTTTTGGTTTAAAAATATTAATGGAATTAGGTAAAAAAAAAAAATTATGGGTAAAATTAGTCGAACACATCAAAATTGCATGTCGGTCAACATCTCGCGCCTGTATATAATGATCATGTAAAAAGTGGTATTTTGACAAAAGTTTCAGTATTTAATGCCTGCAACTTGGCAGTATTACTTCAAATTGGTAGTACTTAGCAAAAATGAGGTAATTATGAAATTAAAAAAAAAAGAGTTTCCTTATAGGCATAGTGCCACCATTGCTAAAAAGGAAGTGCTTCCGTGGGGTAGTCGCATAATGGCGGTTGTAAATAATCCTCAATTCTTCTTCTTTAAAAATGCATTTTCCTATTTTTAATGCTCATTTTTTTATTTGAATGACATTATTGATGTATTTTGAACATTTTGATAGCATTGTCATGTTTGAATTGTGAATTTAGAAAAAAAAAATGATGCTTGGAAATTGGGGTATGAATTCATGATTTCGGAAGTCTACTTTCACTTTGTCACCAGTGTACACACTGAGCAGAAAAAAAATCTCTTATATGACACATGACCCCTACTTTTCTCATCATATTTTGATAGTGCAGAGGTTGACAAACAGTAAAATGTAGGTTTCACTTCTTTCATTTGGGACCCTCTATGAATGACAAGCCTTCAAACTTTTATTATTTACTATAGAATAAAGAACAAAAATCAATGGTGGGGTTACACCTATAATAGGCATAGTGCCACCATTGCTAAAAAGGAAGTGCTTCCGTGGGGTAGTCGCATAATGGCGGTTGTAAATAATCCTCAATTCTTCTTCTTTAAAAATGCATTTTCCTATTTTTAATGCTCATTTTTTTATTTGAATGACATTATTGATGTATTTTGAACATTTTGATAGCATTGTCATGTTTGAATTGTGAATTTAGAAAAAAAAAATGATGCTTGGAAATTGGGGTATGAATTCATGATTTCGGAAGTCTACTTTCACTTTGTCACCAGTGTACACACTGAGCAGAAAAAAAATCTCTTATATGACACATGACCCCTACTTTTCTCATCATATTTTGATAGTGCAGAGGTTGACAAACAGTAAAATGTAGGTTTCACTTCTTTCATTTGGGACCCTCTATGAATGACAAGCCTTCAAACTTTTATTATTTACTATAGAATAAAGAACAAAAATCAATGGTGGGGTTACACCTATAAGAAAGACTTGAGTGAAATGGGGGTGATTTTCCAAAATGTTAATTGTAGGTAAAATAACCTCTTTTCTACACTCTCATAGTATTAAATGACAAATTGGAGACATTTGCTTCATAAAAAAACTCATTTTGGCAAGTGTATGCCTCAAATAAAGCATATATGTGCATATTTACATTGAAATTTCATGAAAAATCACAAAATTTTGAAGATTTTTTATTTGGATGATTTAAATGTGCAATTTTTAGCATGTACATTGTATTGAATAATGTATTTTGGTAAGATAATGTCTTCAGTGTATCATGAGACTGTTTTGGTGTAAAAAATTTAATGGAATTAGGTAAAAAAAAAAATTTATGGGTAAAATTAGTCGAACACATCAAAATTGCATGTCGGTCAACATCTCGCGCCTGTATATAATGATCATGTAAAAAGTGGTATTTTGACAAAAGTTTCAGTATTTAATGCCTGCAACTTGGCAGTATTACTTCAAATTGGTAGTACTTAGCAAAAATGAGGTAATTATGAAATTAAAAAAAAAAGAGTTTCCTTATAGGCATAGTGCCACCATTGCAAAAAAGGAAGTGCTTCCGTGGGGTAGTCGCATAATGGCGGTTGTAAATAATCCTCAATTCTTCTTCTTTAAAAATGCATTTTCCTATTTTTAATGCTCATTTTTTTATTTGAATGACATTATTGATGTATTTTGAACATTTTGATAGCATTGTCATGTTTGAATTGTGAATTTAGAAAAAAAAAATGATGCTTGGAAATTGGGGTATGAATTCATGATTTCGGAAGTCTACTTTCACTTTGTCACCAGTGTACACACTGAGCAGAAAAAAAATCTCTTTTATGACACATGACCCCTACTTTTCTCATCATATTTTGATAGTGCAGAGGTTGACAAACAGTAAAATGTAGGTTTCACTTCTTTCATTTGGGACCCTCTATGAATGACAAGTCTTCAAACTTTTATTATTTACTATAGAATAAAGAACAAAAATCAATGGTGGGGTTACACCTATAAGAGAGACTTGAGTGAAATGGGGGTGATTTTCCAAAATGTTAATTGTAGGTAAAATAACCTCTTTTCTACACTCTCATAGTATTAAATGACAAATTGGAGACATTTGCTTCATAAAAAAACTCATTTTGGCAAGTGTATGCCTCAAATAAAGCATATATGTGCATATTTACATTGAAATTTCATGAAAAATCACAAAATTTTGAAGATTTTTTATTTGGATGATTTAAATGTGCAATTTTTAGCATGTACATTGTATTGAATAATGTATTTTGGTAAGATAATGTCTTCAGTGTATCATGAGACTGTTTTGGTGTAAAAATTTTAATGGAATTAGGTAAAAAAAAAAATTTATGGGTAAAATTAGTCGAACACATCAAAATTGCATGTCGGTCAACATCTCGCGCCTGTATATAATGATCATGTAAAAAGTGGTATTTTGACAAAAGTTTCAGTATTTAATGCCTGCAACTTGGCAGTATTACTTCAAATTGGTAGTACTTAGCAAAAATGAGGTAATTATGAAATTAAAAAAAAAAGAGTTTCCTTATAAGAAAGACTTGAGTGAAATGGGGGTGATTTTCCAAAATGTTAATTGTAGGTAAAATAACCTCTTTTCTACACTCTCATAGTATTAAATGACAAATTGGAGACATTTGCTTCATAAAAAAACTCATTTTGGCAAGTGTATGCCTCAAATAAAGCATATATGTGCATATTTACATTGAAATTTCATGAAAAATCACAAAATTTTGAAGATTTTTTATTTGGATGATTTAAATGTGCAATTTTTAGCATGTACATTGTATTGAATAATGTATTTTGGTAAGATAATGTCTTCAGTGTATCATGAGACTGTTTTGGTTTAAAAATATTAATGGAATTAGGTAAAAAAAAAAAATTATGGGTAAAATTAGTCGAACACATCAAAATTGCATGTCGGTCAACATCTCGCGCCTGTATATAATGATCATGTAAAAAGTGGTATTTTGACAAAAGTTTCAGTATTTAATGCCTGCAACTTGGCAGTATTACTTCAAATTGGTAGTACTTAGCAAAAATGAGGTAATTATGAAATTAAAAAAAAAAGAGTTTCCTTATAGGCATAGTGCCACCATTGCTAAAAAGGAAGTGCTTCCGTGGGGTAGTCGCATAATGGCGGTTGTAAATAATCCTCAATTCTTCTTCTTTAAAAATGCATTTTCCTATTTTTAATGCTCATTTTTTTATTTGAATGACATTATTGATGTATTTTGAACATTTTGATAGCATTGTCATGTTTGAATTGTGAATTTAGAAAAAAAAAATGATGCTTGGAAATTGGGGTATGAATTCATGATTTCGGAAGTCTACTTTCACTTTGTCACCAGTGTACACACTGAGCAGAAAAAAAATCTCTTATATGACACATGACCCCTACTTTTCTCATCATATTTTGATAGTGCAGAGGTTGACAAACAGTAAAATGTAGGTTTCACTTCTTTCATTTGGGACCCTCTATGAATGACAAGCCTTCAAACTTTTATTATTTACTATAGAATAAAGAACAAAAATCAATGGTGGGGTTACACCTATAAGAAAGACTTGAGTGAAATGGGGGTGATTTTCCAAAATGTTAATTGTAGGTAAAATAACCTCTTTTCTACACTCTCATAGTATTAAATGACAAATTGGAGACATTTGCTTCATAAAAAAACTCATTTTGGCAAGTGTATGCCTCAAATAAAGCATATATGTGCATATTTACATTGAAATTTCATGAAAAATCACAAAATTTTGAAGATTTTTTATTTGGATGATTTAAATGTGCAATTTTTAGCATGTACATTGTATTGAATAATGTATTTTGGTAAGATAATGTCTTCAGTGTATCATGAGACTGTTTTGGTTTAAAAATTTAATGGAATTAGGTAAAAAAAAAAATTTATGGGTAAAATTAGTCGAACACATCAAAATTGCATGTCGGTCAACATCTCGCGCCTGTATATAATGATCATGTAAAAAGTGGTATTTTGACAAAAGTTTCAGTATTTAATGCCTGCAACTTGGCAGTATTACTTCAAATTGGTAGTACTTAGCAAAAATGAGGTAATTATGAAATTAAAAAAAAAAGAGTTTCCTTATAGGCATAGTGCCACCATTGCTAAAAAGGAAGTGCTTCCGTGGGGTAGTCGCATAATGGCGGTTGTAAATAATCCTCAATTCTTCTTCTTTAAAAATGCATTTTCCTATTTTTAATGCTCATTTTTTTATTTGAATGACATTATTGATGTATTTTGAACATTTTGATAGCATTGTCATGTTTGAATTGTGAATTTAGAAAAAAAAAATGATGCTTGGAAATTGGGGTATGAATTCATGATTTCGGAAGTCTACTTTCACTTTGTCACCAGTGTACACACTGAGCAGAAAAAAAATCTCTTATATGACACATGACCCCTACTTTTCTCATCATATTTTGATAGTGCAGAGGTTGACAAACAGTAAAATGTAGGTTTCACTTCTTTCATTTGGGACCCTCTATGAATGACAAGCCTTCAAACTTTTATTATTTACTATAGAATAAAGAACAAAAATCAATGGTGGGGTTACACCTATAAGAGAGACTTGAGTGAAATGGGGGTGATTTTCCAAAATGTTAATTGTAGGTAAAATAACCTCTTTTCTACACTCTCATAGTATTAAATGACAAATTGGAGACATTTGCTTCATAAAAAAACTCATTTTGGCAAGTGTATGCCTCAAATAAAGCATATATGTGCATATTTACATTGAAATTTCATGAAAAATCACAAAATTTTGAAGATTTTTTATTTGGATGATTTAAATGTGCAATTTTTAGCATGTACATTGTATTGAATAATGTATTTTGGTAAGATAATGTCTTCAGTGTATCATGAGACTGTTTTGGTGTAAAAATTTTAATGGAATTAGGTAAAAAAAAAAATTTATGGGTAAAATTAGTCGAACACATCAAAATTGCATGTCGGTCAACATCTCGCGCCTGTATATAATGATCATGTAAAAAGTGGTATTTTGACAAAAGTTTCAGTATTTAATGCCTGCAACTTGGCAGTATTACTTCAAATTGGTAGTACTTAGCAAAAATGAGGTAATTATGAAATTAAAAAAAAAAGAGTTTCCTTATAAGAAAGACTTGAGTGAAATGGGGGTGATTTTCCAAAATGTTAATTGTAGGTAAAATAACCTCTTTTCTACACTCTCATAGTATTAAATGACAAATTGGAGACATTTGCTTCATAAAAAAACTCATTTTGGCAAGTGTATGCCTCAAATAAAGCATATATGTGCATATTTACATTGAAATTTCATGAAAAATCACAAAATTTTGAAGATTTTTTATTTGGATGATTTAAATGTGCAATTTTTAGCATGTACATTGTATTGAATAATGTATTTTGGTAAGATAATGTCTTCAGTGTATCATGAGACTGTTTTGGTTTAAAAATATTAATGGAATTAGGTAAAAAAAAAAATTTATGGGTAAAATTAGTCGAACACATCAAAATTGCATGTCGGTCAACATCTCGCGCCTGTATATAATGATCATGTAAAAAGTGGTATTTTGACAAAAGTTTCAGTATTTAATGCCTGCAACTTGGCAGTATTACTTCAAATTGGTAGTACTTAGCAAAAATGAGGTAATTATGAAATTAAAAAAAAAAGAGTTTCCTTATAGGCATAGTGCCACCATTGCTAAAAAGGAAGTGCTTCCGTGGGGTAGTCGCATAATGGCGGTTGTAAATAATCCTCAATTCTTCTTCTTTAAAAATGCATTTTCCTATTTTTAATGCTCATTTTTTTATTTGAATGACATTATTGATGTATTTTGAACATTTTGATAGCATTGTCATGTTTGAATTGTGAATTTAGAAAAAAAAAATGATGCTTGGAAATTGGGGTATGAATTCATGATTTCGGAAGTCTACTTTCACTTTGTCACCAGTGTACACACTGAGCAGAAAAAAAATCTCTTATATGACACATGACCCCTACTTTTCTCATCATATTTTGATAGTGCAGAGGTTGACAAACAGTAAAATGTAGGTTTCACTTCTTTCATTTGGGACCCTCTATGAATGACAAGCCTTCAAACTTTTATTATTTACTATAGAATAAAGAACAAAAATCAATGGTGGGGTTACACCTATAAGAAAGACTTGAGTGAAATGGGGGTGATTTTCCAAAATGTTAATTGTAGGTAAAATAACCTCTTTTCTACACTCTCATAGTATTAAATGACAAATTGGAGACATTTGCTTCATAAAAAAACTCATTTTGGCAAGTGTATGCCTCAAATAAAGCATATATGTGCATATTTACATTGAAATTTCATGAAAAATCACAAAATTTTGAAGATTTTTTATTTGGATGATTTAAATGTGCAATTTTTAGCATGTACATTGTATTGAATAATGTATTTTGGTAAGATAATGTCTTCAGTGTATCATGAGACTGTTTTGGTGTAAAAAATTTAATGGAATTAGGTAAAAAAAAAAATTTATGGGTAAAATTAGTCGAACACATCAAAATTGCATGTCGGTCAACATCTCGCGCCTGTATATAATGATCATGTAAAAAGTGGTATTTTGACAAAAGTTTCAGTATTTAATGCCTGCAACTTGGCAGTATTACTTCAAATTGGTAGTACTTAGCAAAAATGAGGTAATTATGAAATTAAAAAAAAAAGAGTTTCCTTATAGGCATAGTGCCACCATTGCAAAAAAGGAAGTGCTTCCGTGGGGTAGTCGCATAATGGCGGTTGTAAATAATCCTCAATTCTTCTTCTTTAAAAATGCATTTTCCTATTTTTAATGCTCATTTTTTTATTTGAATGACATTATTGATGTATTTTGAACATTTTGATAGCATTGTCATGTTTGAATTGTGAATTTAGAAAAAAAAAATGATGCTTGGAAATTGGGGTATGAATTCATGATTTCGGAAGTCTACTTTCACTTTGTCACCAGTGTACACACTGAGCAGAAAAAAAATCTCTTTTATGACACATGACCCCTACTTTTCTCATCATATTTTGATAGTGCAGAGGTTGACAAACAGTAAAATGTAGGTTTCACTTCTTTCATTTGGGACCCTCTATGAATGACAAGTCTTCAAACTTTTATTATTTACTATAGAATAAAGAACAAAAATCAATGGTGGGGTTACACCTATAAGAGAGACTTGAGTGAAATGGGGGTGATTTTCCAAAATGTTAATTGTAGGTAAAATAACCTCTTTTCTACACTCTCATAGTATTAAATGACAAATTGGAGACATTTGCTTCATAAAAAAACTCATTTTGGCAAGTGTATGCCTCAAATAAAGCATATATGTGCATATTTACATTGAAATTTCATGAAAAATCACAAAATTTTGAAGATTTTTTATTTGGATGATTTAAATGTGCAATTTTTAGCATGTACATTGTATTGAATAATGTATTTTGGTAAGATAATGTCTTCAGTGTATCATGAGACTGTTTTGGTGTAAAAATTTTAATGGAATTAGGTAAAAAAAAAAATTTATGGGTAAAATTAGTCGAACACATCAAAATTGCATGTCGGTCAACATCTCGCGCCTGTATATAATGATCATGTAAAAAGTGGTATTTTGACAAAAGTTTCAGTATTTAATGCCTGCAACTTGGCAGTATTACTTCAAATTGGTAGTACTTAGCAAAAATGAGGTAATTATGAAATTAAAAAAAAAAGAGTTTCCTTATAAGAAAGACTTGAGTGAAATGGGGGTGATTTTCCAAAATGTTAATTGTAGGTAAAATAACCTCTTTTCTACACTCTCATAGTATTAAATGACAAATTGGAGACATTTGCTTCATAAAAAAACTCATTTTGGCAAGTGTATGCCTCAAATAAAGCATATATGTGCATATTTACATTGAAATTTCATGAAAAATCACAAAATTTTGAAGATTTTTTATTTGGATGATTTAAATGTGCAATTTTTAGCATGTACATTGTATTGAATAATGTATTTTGGTAAGATAATGTCTTCAGTGTATCATGAGACTGTTTTGGTTTAAAAATATTAATGGAATTAGGTAAAAAAAAAAAATTATGGGTAAAATTAGTCGAACACATCAAAATTGCATGTCGGTCAACATCTCGCGCCTGTATATAATGATCATGTAAAAAGTGGTATTTTGACAAAAGTTTCAGTATTTAATGCCTGCAACTTGGCAGTATTACTTCAAATTGGTAGTACTTAGCAAAAATGAGGTAATTATGAAATTAAAAAAAAAAGAGTTTCCTTATAAGAAAGACTTGAGTGAAATGGGGGTGATTTTCCAAAATGTTAATTGTAGGTAAAATAACCTCTTTTCTACACTCTCATAGTATTAAATGACAAATTGGAGACATTTGCTTCATAAAAAAACTCATTTTGGCAAGTGTATGCCTCAAATAAAGCATATATGTGCATATTTACATTGAAATTTCATGAAAAATCACAAAATTTTGAAGATTTTTTATTTGGATGATTTAAATGTGCAATTTTTAGCATGTACATTGTATTGAATAATGTATTTTGGTAAGATAATGTCTTCAGTGTATCATGAGACTGTTTTGGTGTAAAAAATTTAATGGAATTAGGTAAAAAAAAAATTTATGGGTAAAATTAGTCGAACACATCAAAATTGCATGTCGGTCAACATCTCGCGCCTGTATATAATGATCATGTAAAAAGTGGTATTTTGACAAAAGTTTCAGTATTTAATGCCTGCAACTTGGCAGTATTACTTCAAATTGGTAGTACTTAGCAAAAATGAGGTAATTATGAAATTAAAAAAAAAAGAGTTTCCTTATAGGCATAGTGCCACCATTGCAAAAAAGGAAGTGCTTCCGTGGGGTAGTCGCATAATGGCGGTTGTAAATAATCCTCAATTCTTCTTCTTTAAAAATGCATTTTCCTATTTTTAATGCTCATTTTTTTATTTGAATGACATTATTGATGTATTTTGAACATTTTGATAGCATTGTCATGTTTGAATTGTGAATTTAGAAAAAAAAAATGATGCTTGGAAATTGGGGTATGAATTCATGATTTCGGAAGTCTACTTTCACTTTGTCACCAGTGTACACACTGAGCAGAAAAAAAATCTCTTATATGACACATGACCCCTACTTTTCTCATCATATTTTGATAGTGCAGAGGTTGACAAACAGTAAAATGTAGGTTTCACTTCTTTCATTTGGGACCCTCTATGAATGACAAGCCTTCAAACTTTTATTATTTACTATAGAATAAAGAACAAAAATCAATGGTGGGGTTACACCTATAATGGCCATTGCAGTAAATTCACATCAGGGCTATATATAACAGTAAATCACTGTACTATGGTCATTGCAGTAAACTAACATTAGGGCTATACATTGCAGTAAAATCAATGTACTATGGTCATTGCAGTAAACCAAAATCAGGGCTATATATCACAGTAAAGTCACTGTCTTATGGCCATTGCAGTAAACTAACATCAAGGCTATACATTACAGTAAAATCACTGTACTATGGTCATTGCAGTAAACCAACATCAGTGCTATATATTACAGTAAAATCAATGAACTATGGCCATTGCAGTAAACTAACATCAGGGCTATATATTACAGTAAATTCATTGTACTATGGACATTGCAATAAACTAACATCAGGGCCATATATTACAGAAAAATCACTGTACTATGGCTATTGCAGTAAACTAACATCAGTGCTATATATTACATTATCATCACTATACTATGGTCATTGCAGTAAACCAACATCAGGGCTATATATAACAGTAAATTCACTGTACTATGGTCATTGAAGTAAACCAACATCAATGCTTTATATTACAGTAAAATCACTGTACTTTGGCTATTGCAGTTAAATAATAGCATGGCTATATATAACAATAAAATCACTGTACTATGGCCATTGCAGTAAACCAACATTAAGGCTATATATTACAGTAAAATCACTGTACTATGGTCATTGAAGTAAACCAACATCAATGCTTTATATTACAGTAAAATCACTGTACTTTGGCCATTGCAGTAAACCAACATAAGGGCTATATAGTACAGTAAAATCACTGTACTATGGCTATTGCAGTAAACTAACATCAGGGCCATATATTACAGTAAAATCACTGTACTATGGCCATTGCAGTAAACTAACATCAGGACTATATATTACAGTAAAATCACTGTACTATGACCATTGCAGTAAACTAACACCAGGGTTATATATTACATTAAAATCACTGTACTATGGCCATTGTAGTAAACCAACATCAAAGCTATATATTACAGTACAATCACTGTGATATGGCCATTGCAGTAAACCAACATCAGTGCTATATATTACAGTAAAATCAATGTACTTTGGCCATTGCAGTAAACTAACATCAGAGCTATATAGTACAGTAAAATCACTGTACTATGGTCATTGCAGTAAACCAATGTCAGGGCTATATATTACAGTAAAATCACTGCATTACAGCCATTGCAGTAAGCCAAATCAGTGCTATATATTACAGTAAAATTGTTGTACTATGGTAATTTAAGTAAACTAACATCAGCTTATATATTACAGTAAAATCACTGTTCTTATAATGGCCATTGCAGTAAACTAACATCAGGGCTATATTTTACAGTAAATTCACTGTACTATGATCATTGCAGTAAACCAACATCAGTGCTATATATTACAGTAAAATCACTGTACTATGGCCATTGCAGTAAACTAACATCAGGGCCATATATTACAGTAAAATCACTGTACTTTGGTCATTGCAGTAAACCAATGTCAGGGCTATATATTACAGTAAAATCAGTGTACTATGGCCATTGCAGTACACTTACATCAGGGCTATATACTTCAGTAAAATTGTTGTACTATGGTAATTAAAGTAAACTTACATCAGGGCTATATATTACAGTAAAATCACTGTACTATGGCCATTGAAGTAAGCTTACATCAGGGCTATATACTTCAGTAAAATTGTTGTACTATGGTAATTAAAGTAAACTTACATCAGGGCTATATATTACAGTAAAATCACTTTACTATGGCCATTGCAGTAAACTAGTATTATGGATATATATTACAGTAAATTCACTGTACTTTGGCCATTGCAGTAAACTAACAGCATGGCTATATATTACATTTACATCACTATACTATGGTCATTGCAGTAAACCAACATCAGGGATAATATTATAAGCTGAAAATCAATTAAATTTACTTTAAAAGTTATCGTACAAAACAAATGTAAAGACATCAATTATTTCAACATTGCTTACTTTTGAAAGGGAAACAAATTTGATTTTTTTCCAAATTCACCCTTTGCTTTCATAAAATAAGCACAATATTTTACAATGAGATATAGGAGTAAAAGTCAATATTTGTACTGGTAATATCTCTGACCAATATTTGATCGTGACTGTAGAATGTGTTATAGTCACTTAATGAGTGTGCCCAAATAGATAAGTGATAACCCGCTACTATTATATGTGCCCGGGCAACAGGTAAGGGTGTTTGCTGTTATGTAAAGCTATAAAGAAGTTTACGATACTGAGCTGTGTATTTCTGGAAATGATTTGGAATTCTGAATCCCACCAGTTTCATGATTTTCTGTGTTTCATTTCTTTACAAAGGTATTAATTTTAAAAACTACTAATTATAAATTATAGACTTAAAGGGGCTATATCAGGATAACACAGTATAAATGTCTTAAAAAATAAAATAATTATCAAAATGAATTATCTCATTATCATTTATAAATATAAACTGAATATTTTAGTATGTCAAATTTTACCAAAATGTGACAAAATTGATATGTAAATTGGAAGTGGTAAACTTGAAACAAAATTCTTATTTTAAGAATAGACAGCACTTAAATACTGTCTGACGATTAAACAATATTTACTACGTTCCAACCTGTATAACAGATCAAACTGAAATCAAAATGAAATCAAAATGAAATCATGAGACTCATTTATTATGTCACAAAATATGTTGGCATTTTAAGCATGAAATCTATTTTAGTCTAACCTAGACACATAGCGCCAAAGTTAGGAAAGCCCTTTTCAATATATTATTTTGGTATGTTTAAATAAATATCTTTTTGGCAATATGGGGTCAGTGAGTAAATATAAGCATGGTATATTGGAAAGAAATGTTTTTAGCCTTTAAAATATTAGCTAAAAACATTTGTTTCCCAATATATCATGCTAATATATACTCACTGACCCCATATTACCAAAAGGATATCTACATGTATTTAAACATGCCAAAATAATATATATGAGTCTCATGATTTCATTTTGATTTCAGTTTGATCTGTTATACAGGTTTGAACGTATTAAAAAAAATTTCATCTCAGAAAGAGTCAAAATGACGATGCAAAGGTTGTCTAGCAGTATTTGTCTATTTTTAGAATAGGGATTCCATTTTAAATTACCACTCCGATTTATATAGTGATTTTGTCACATTTTGTAGATTTGACAAACTAAGCCATTCAGATTTGATTTATTAATGACAATGAGATGTATTTTATCCATTTTAAAAATAATTTTATTTCTTAAGACATTGATAACATTTTCCCCCGATATATACTAAGTTCAGATAAAGCAATGACAAATTGCTCCTTTAAAGGCAGGGGGTATTGTTTTACTCTACAGAAACACACATTCTCCTTCTCATTCAACCAAACAGAGAAGAAAACTATGCTACGGCCTATTTGTGGAAGGTAGTATATTGACAAGACCTTGTTTACTTTACAAGCCTGTTATCAAACATAAGTAAGACCTGGAGGTATTTACCAGTATAGGTATGCATCAGGAAAATCTAATTGAATAGTTTGAAGTATCGAACTATCTATACTTCTATATACTACAGTGATTTTATGTTGATATTGAGAAGTTAGCAAATATCTCTTGCTAGCTGACGTTCTTATTATTTCCAAATTGTTAGAGTGTCAGTCTATGGAGAAAGTTTTAATAACAGGTCAGAGATGGATTTTTGAATCGCTACACCAGTATATTGACTATTGGTAAATTGGATTATCCAAAATTTATGGCCAATTTAATAACGATGGATGGAATTTAGCAAAACCATGTGCATACTGTGCAGACCGACTTAAGGTATACTATCGCGGGTATATTTCATTTTGAGGAATTGCAAATTTATGACAGTTGAATTACTAGTAATATTGATTCAAATCTTGCTCACTTTATTGGCAGTGATCGGTTTTATGTGTTGACTTTCGCAGATTTGGATAAAAAGTTTGTTTGCTCTTGTTGGAGAGTGTGAAATAGTTATCAGTTTTATAGTCAATTGGCCACTGTAACAGGTTCAGGAGTATTTTATTACAGACTCCCGTGGATGTTGGAATGGACCATCACTGATTGAGAATTTTCTTACATTAATGTTTATGGATTATTAATTAATTGCTATTGCAACAAAAGGATTTTTGTATTGATCAGGTATTGTTGTTTCTTTGTTGCTTCACTGAAATATGATTATAAGCTAACTTGTACAATCATATATAGTAAGTTCAAGGACATTGGAAAACTTTCAAATGTCAAAACTAGTCTAATATAGTACAGCATATCTTGTGTTATATTAATTATCAGAATACATGGCAGTGTTGAAATTGAAACAATCTTATAACAATTAATGAAAGTAAAATATATAATAGATGATAACAACACAAGAACGTGATAAGATGCCTTTCACCAATTCCAGAATAGATATTGAATTAAGGCTGAAGCATACTGGAATATTTAAATCTTTTAAGAATTTTTACTGACATTTTCATAACTGGTGGAACCACAGAAGTGTCTATGGGTAGAGCATACACATCACATGTGAAAGGTCGTGGGTTCAATTTTCTAGCCGTGTCATACTAAAGACTTGAAAAAAAGTGCATGTACTGGAAGCTTCCTCACTTAGGTCTGGCCTACCCGGTGTCAGTATAATATGACTTGGAGGTCGGCCCGGTGTCAGTATAATGTGACTGGGTGGTTGGCCCAGTGTCAATATATTGTGACTGGGTGATGGTCAGCCCGGTGTTAATACAATGGAGCAGAAGTAACGGATTATTGCAATTTATATTCCCACCAGCTGTGGCAACACTTCTCCATGATTAGAATACATACCAACTATTGATTTTAATTGTTAATTGCACTTTGCCTGATTAAAGAAAAAAAAGCGATGTTATTAATTTTAAGGCGATTTAAACTTCGCCTTCACCCCGGAAAAAAGTGAAGTGACGGAAAAAATAGCGACTTTGTTGCCCTCTAGTTTGAGCCCTGCATTTAGAGGATGGTTCTAGGTCTGGTCAACCCGGTGTCAGTATAATGTGACTGGGTGGTGGTCTGCCCGGTGTCAGTATAATGTGACTGGGTGGTGGTCTGCCCGGTGTCAGTATAATGTGACTGGGTGGTGGTCTACCCGGTGTCAGTATAATGTGACTGGGTGGGGTATCATACTAACCTGTGTATCTGTGGCATGATAGTAACCCATTGTAGCAGCACTTAGAACAAGAAGACAAACGGTCATGACATAGCTAAAAATTGATTGAAATGGACACTAAACACCATGTGATAACAACATAACTAGCATAACTTTGCTAGAATTAAAAATGTTAATAGTTTCTTAAATATGGAGTTTGAGATAGTAATAATTGGAGATTATGTGTTCATAAATGTAAAGAATGGTTTGATGTGTACAAAACTTGGTTTGTTGTGTGTCCCTTTAAAATTGTGCCTAATTTAAACTTGTTTACTTTGATTTTAAAAAACAAATCACTCTTGAAGTGGTCATGGGTAAAACCAGTACTAAGCATATGTGAAAAAATGTGCCTTGCTCAAGGACACCACATATAGCGATGGCAGCTCTGAGGATCGTACCCATGACTCTCTAATCCTGGATTCGATGCCCAACCACTGGAATGCTTCATTTGTTTCACTTTTGCTCTGAGAACATTATTCTACATTGTATAAATGATACAAGATTATTAATTATGCACGCATATTTGGATTTTATCATTTTTGACACTGTCAATTCATCCTTTAGAAATAGTGTTTATATCTAGATGTAATCTAATATTCATATCAACTATTAACTGTTATATCTTCCACAGTATATTACAACCAAAACTGGGTATAATTTCATATAAAGCTTTAACGTAACAATGATTTAAGTGTTGATTCTGGGTCTACCATTTAATTCAAGTTGAATCCAATCACTGTTAAAATAGTTAGGGACTGTGCGAAACAGCAAAGTAACGGTTGATTTTTACGCCTGGCGCAGTTTATATTTCTATATTTTATTTGGTATCAGCCGGGTGTATTGTTGAAGGCATTGTAGAAATGAAATAAGGTCATTGAGTGATGGCATGATATATGGCTGTTTATTTTAGTATTTATTGCTGAATAGGCTCACGTCGGTTTTTGTGTAAAATCTCTGTCCCATTCAAGAAATAAAATCAATGTTAAGAAACTTAAGAGGTTTGAAATGAAGAAGCATGTGCATGATTTATCTGTTTTGATTATTAATTTTGTTAATTAATACATGCATACTGGTACATTATTTGCAGTAGATTTTCTATAATGAATGCTCGAAAGATTTTTTTTTTTGATTTGCATGTTTGAAAAGTTTAGTTTTGAGATTTTTAAAGAATTTAAATTTTTGTTACTGTATTTCTTTGTATTTTGATGGTCCTCAGTGGCTGAATGGTCTAAAATACTGTCATCCAAGGGTCACTTATCTCTCACAGTTAAGGTCATGGATTCAAGCCCAGCCTGGTCTAAAAGCTTCATGTGGGAAAGTTTGCCAGTTACTTGCCGAAGGTTGCAGGTTCTATTCAGATTCATACTGAAGGCTTCTCCAACAATTAAACTGGATCACCAAGTATATACTGGATCGCCGTGTATAAACTGATCACTGTGTATAAACTGGATCACCATATATAAACTGATCACTGTGTATAAACTGATCACTGTGTATAAACTGGATCACAATGTATAAACTGGATCACCATGTATAAACTGGATCACAATGTATAAACTGATCACTGTGTATAAACTGGATCACAATGTATAAACTGATCACTGTGTATAAACTGATCACTGTGTATAAACTGGATCACCATGTATAAACTGATCACTGTGTATAAACTGATCACTGTGTATAAACTGGATCACCATGTATAAACTGATCACTGTGTATAAACTGGATCACCGTGTATAAACTGCTTACATTAACAATGACATTAAACCAGTGCAAAACAAATAGGGATAAAGTATCTTGCTCAAGAATACACCATGTGGTCCTTGTGGTGGGGTCTACTTTTTAATCCCGGATCTGAGCTCTAATACAAGACCATGTTCTTCATTATTTGAATATGAATAATAAAGTGCTCAGATACTGGTGTCCTCAAAAATAGAAAGATTTTTGTACTAAATAGTTGAATGTCAATAAAAATAAAAAAAAGTTGACAAAGAAGTTCTGTTATAGTGCTCAAAATGACATTAATGATAAAAAATCATAGAAAAGATCATTCATTTGTCAATGAAAAATCAATTTGTTGACAGATTGTCATTTCTAAATGACTTACCAGAGTTCCGCACCTCAATTGCCCTTGAGTCACAAGTGACCTTACAAGAGGACCAATGATCATGTAGAAGTGTCTCATCTATCTCTGGAAAAATTGCAATTATGTGAAAAAAGTAGTAGCCATCTACAGCAGACCCTTTATAATAATCAGAAATTGATTGCTGGGAGTAATGAAAGAAAAGAAATGAAGCGTTACAACACAATGCATGTTTTTTAAAAAAAAAATGAAGTTATAACAATAGTGTCTTGACCAAATAATTAATTTGAATCCATAAGTTATGCATGTTTAAAAATGAAGTAATTCACTTGCCATTAGAAAAAAACAGCTTTTAAGTCATTTTGTTCCATCTGGTCAAATGGAGTAAGAAAGAATTTTTATGTTTTTATAAAATAATGTAGAATATTGTAGAGGGAGTGAGTGATGAAGTGCTGCTCTTATTGATATTCTCTAACACAGACTTCTTATTACCATAGCTGCAAGGGTGAATTAATCTGAAGTGAAAATGACTATCACTACGACCACTCAACACATGCCATTGTTTGTCCAAGTAAATACAATGTAGTGTTTACATAGATACTGTCAGCTTGTCTAAGGAAAATGACAGTACTGGTTATATTATGTTGATTGCCGCTTGCTTTATCAACTTGATTGATTGACAGTCTCTGTCTGGTCAATTACTAGTATATCTTTTATATGGTCAAAGTCAAAGCCAGAAAGGTTGTGCTAACAGATGCAGACAGTACAGTTCAGTGCAGTGCAGCCCATTCACTGTGCAGTGCACTGCAGAGCAGATGTACGGTATGGTACAGTATGGTACAGTATGGTACGGTACGGTATGGTATGGTACGGTATGGTACAGAACGGTACAATACGGTATGGTCGAGTATGGTACAGTACAGTATGGTACGGTACCATACAGCAGTACACTATAGTACACTACAGTAGAATACAAAACAATACAAAATGTTACAATACAATACAATTTGACACATTCACTCTTTTCAATCTGGAGAAAATAAGAAAATACTAATAGTGCCCAACTGCAATAGAAATGAATTACTGCAACTGTGTTTTGCAACTGACAAAGTAATAATTATGTAAATGTCTAGTTGTCACCTCACATTTTATGTAATAATTATGTAAAATGTCTAGTTGTCACCTCACGTTTTATGTAATAATTATGTAAAATGTCGAGTTGTCACCTGACATTTTATGGCCAATTGACCAGCTGAGACTTGACAACCTTCATGATAATGACAATTGTAAAACAAATAAGATCATGAAACTGGTGGGAAAAGTATTCAACTACAATTAATATTGTGTTGCTGTTACTGACTTTTTGCAGTTAACAATGATTATGTGTTACTAATTGTAGTATAGTTGATCATGTGTGGGGGCATGATTGCTTCAGTAAAATATTTATGACACATTTTTATTGTAGTATACTTTCCTAACTAATTGAGTTATGCTTTGAAATTATATAAAAATAACATGATAATTATACTAGGTTCAAGTACGATTGAGTATTATCATTTTGAAACAAACTGTGTTATGTAACTGTTGAATAAGTGTCCCCCACTCCCTGGGAACAGTCTTAAAAAACACCTCATTATCATTAATAAATAAAATCTGAATGGTTTGGTATGTCAAATACACCAAAATGGGACAAAATTGATATTTAATTGAAGTAATAAAAATAGACATCACGTAAATACTGCTTGACGTCATTTGAACTCTTTCTAAGACAAAACAATTTTTACTAAGTTTAAGCCTGTATCAATGGCGAATCTACTCTTTGAAAAACAAATGTCGTACACAATCCACATGGTTTTTACTGACAATCTACTGTTTTCATGACATTTCAGATTGTAATGGACAATTCAAGATAGGGCGAGCGGAAAAAGGAATTATATACAAACATCGACGATGGCTAGAGTCGTGCTGAACGGACATCAGGTAAATATGGTTTTGTACTATGTAATAAATTTTTCCAAGCAAATTAGTTTTTTAAAATTTATATCTCATCAATGCAAGTGTACTGCAAATTTTAAATAAGGAACACTAACCACATTTCGTTACTTTTTTCATAACTTTAAGTTTAGCTCAATAGTTCTTAAACTCACAAGCCTCTGGTATACAGAATGAAGTTTTAAAAGAAAGTTGAAATTTTTTTTTAACTTACTGCTCACCTTAGAATTTCCACTGTAAATAGTTGCAGCTGATATCTTGCTGAATCAGACATCACATATATATTTACCACAAATGTCGGACCCAGATAGCTCACTCAGTAACATGTCTGACCGTCAATCCAGGGGTAGCAAGTTCGAATCTCCACCGGCCATTCTCTGTAATGACTGGACATGAATTTTGTTCAATGTCCCTAATCTCCCACCTCTGAAAGCAATATTTGACTTGTGGAGATAAGGTATGTCTAGTACTAGTTAACCACCTAGAGATTCCAGGAACATTGGTTTACACTGTCTGCCATATAAACACATATTTCAATATAATAAATCATGTATTTAAACCAGATACAGTTAGGGATAAGGGTCTGACCACAAGTTCTCTCAATATTAGATACGGCCATTTCCATGCCATTTAAGAATTGAAATACTGTTAGAAATAGTGGCATTATCAAACGAAGAACCTGTATTGCTTTGTGATAAGTGTGAATTAATAATGGTGATTTATGCTGCTACATTTACACATTTAACCCTTTACTCTATAGATACGCGTTTTCCCGCACCAATCACAGAAGGCCTTTGAAAACAGTGCAGGAAGATATGAAGTAAAGGGTTAAACAGTGTCCTGTATGGCCGAGTAGTAAAAGTCAATGACTGAAAACTTCCTGCACTGTTTTCCACTCTGTCAGTTAATATAAACATAATTCACCCAAAAATTCAAAAGTCTTCTATATCAGGTCTCCAAAGGCATCTATATTAGAGGTGTCCAAAGGCGTCTATGAAGTAAAGGGTTAAACAGTGTCCTGTATGGCCAAGTAGTAAAAGTCAAGAACTGAACACTTCCTGCACTGTTTTCCACTCTGTCAGTTAATATAAACATAATTCACCCAAAAATTCAAAAGCCTTCTATATCAGGTCTCCAAAGCCGTCTATATGAAGTAAAGGGTTAAACAGTGTCCTGTATGGCAGAGTAGTAAAAGTCAACGACATCTCACCACTGAGGTTAAGGGTTTGAACCCAGCTTCATCCAAAAAATTTATGTGAGATAGTTTGTCAGGACAATGACAATACTTTGAGGTTCATTTTGAAGTCTTCTCCAGATATGCCATATATAACCTATTATGTACTGGAAATCCATGTGTTACACCCTATTACAAATGCTGTGAAATCATTAATTTTCGTTGGTATTAATTTTGTTGTTTTTTTAACTTTGAAGACAAATTTGCGGGGACTTAATTTCATTGAAAACAATGAATTTTAGAAAAAAATTTTTTAGCATCCTGACATGACTGAAAAATTGTAAAAAGCAATACTATTATATAAATATCATACATCTACTACTCCACCAATGAAACTGGATACGCTGTTTAAATCTTGCATGCCAAACCCAATCAATAAACCGAAATCAGTTCTGATTTTAAAACTGTTTGAACAAACACTGCTATATAATTATGTTTAAATTAATAGATAGATTTACAAAAAAATGTAGAAGCTGTGATTGAAAATAAAAATGCTCAGTAGCTTAATGGCCTCTTTTATTGAAGTTGTAAACATTAGTTATGAAAGATAAACATTCGGTATCTTGCCGATCATCTCCAAACTTGTGTGAGCGGCAACATTTTGAATGGAAGCCATAACTCTACACCTCAGACAAGCATGCGGTTTTGTCTGAAAAATCCATTATGTTTTGTGATATTTTATTATACTTATTTCATAAATGGTTTCGTTTTGTGTGTTTAGGTTTTAAACCAAACAAACTGTTTATATTGAATTATCATCAATACTACAGGACAATGGGTTTGTAATTGACTGATGAATTTTAATCAAAACGCCATGAAATGCATCCAGGTATAATTGAATCAAATATCAGTTTACAGATCAGGTTGGATATGATGAGTCACCTGGTTTTGTTTTGTTTTTAACTCAAACAGTATTTCCATTATTTAACATCAGTCAGTGCACCTAGTCATCCTTCATGGGACCCATTAGAGGGTTAACCAGTAGACCCATGTCATCTCTAAACATTCCCCACATTTTCAGATGTGGGAGACTTATGGCTGTAGAACAAAGTTCATGACCAATCATCACAGAGACTCTGGTTTCGCAGGCATTCAAACTTACAGTCAGCTGACTATTATGTCTGTTTATGTCTGTCATAAGATTTTATTTACCCCCTCATACTTTGCATATTGTATTTTGGCGAGCAACACAAAGATGATTTTGTAGCCAGTGGACAGCAACAGCAGGGTCGCTACTTCTCCTGGTGCTGCACCACTCACCAGGCTGGAATCAGGAACTGATGATTGCGTAGTTGATTAGGTTGATTCATCAGTTCTGGTAGTTGTCAATCAATTTCTTTAAGTTAATGTTTATTCAGTTGTTGATTCTTGAAGTTGATGTTTATTCAGTTGTTGATTCTTGAAGTTTATGTTTATTCAGTTGTTGGTTCTTGAAGTTGATGATTATTTAAATTGCTGGTTCTTAAAGTTGATGACTATCTAAGTTGTTGGTTCTTGAAGTTTATGTTTATTCAGTTGTTTGTTCTTGAAGTTGATGATTATTTAAGTTGTAGGTTCTTAATTAAAGTTGATGATTATCTAAGTTGTTGGTTCTTGAAGTTTATGTTTATTCAGTTGTTTGTTCTTGAAGTTGATGATTATTTAAGTTGTTGGTTCTTAAAGTTTATGTTTATTCAGTTGTTTGTTCTTGAAGTTGATGATTATTTAAGTTGTTGGTTCTTGAAGTTTATGTTTATTCAGTTGTTTGTTCTTGAAGTTGATGATTATTCAGTTGTTTGTTCTTGAAGTTTATGTTTATTCAGTTGTTGGTTCTTGAAGTTTATGTTTATTCAGTTGTTTGTTCTTGAAGTTGATGATTATCTAAGTTGTTGGTTCTTAAAGTTTATGTTTATTCAGTTGTTTGTTCTTGAAGTTGATGATTATTTAAGTTGTTGGTTCTTGAAGCTTATGTTTATTCAGTTGTTTGTTCTTGAAGTTGATGATTATTTAAGTTGTTGGTTCTTGAAGTTTATGTTTATTCAGTTGTTTGTTCTTGAAGTTGATGATTATTTAAGTTGTTGGTTCTTGAAGTTTATGTTTATTCAGTTGTTTGTTCTTGAAGTTGATGATTATTAAGTTGTTGGTTCTTGAAGTTTATGTTTATTCAGTTGTTTGTTCTTGAAGTTGATGATTATTTAAGTTGTTGGTTCTTGAAGTTTATGTTTATTCAGTTGTTTGTTCTTGAAGTTGATGATTATTTAAGTTGTTGGTTCTTGAAGTTTATGTTTATTCAGTTGTTTGTTCTTGAAGTTGATGATTATTCAGTTGTTTGTTCTTGAAGTTTATGTTTATTCAGTTGTTGGTTCTTGAAGTTTATGTTTATTCAGTTGTTTGTTCTTGAAGTTGATGATTATCTAAGTTGTTGGTTCTTAAAGTTTATGTTTATTCAGTTGTTTGTTCTTGAAGTTGATGATTATCTAAGTTATTGGTTCTTAAAGTTTATGTTTATTCAGTTGTTTGTTCTTGAAGTTGATGGTTATTTAAGTTGTTGGTTCTTGAAGCTTATGTTTATTCAGTTGTTGGTTCTTGAAGTTGATGATTATCTAAGTTGTTGGTTCTTAAAGTTTATGTTTATTCAGTTGTTTGTTCTTGAAGTTGATGATTATTAAGTTGTTGGTTCTTGAAGTTTATGTTTATTCAGTTGTTTGTTCTTGAAGTTGATGATTATTCAGTTGTTTGTTCTTGAAGTTGATGATTATTCAGTTGTTTGTTCTTGAAGATTATTCAGTTGTTTGTTCTTGAAGTTTATGTTTATTCAGCTGTTTGTTCTTGAAGTTGATGATTATTCAGTTGTTTGTTCTTGAAGTTGATGACTATTCAGTTGTTGGTTCTTGAAGTTGATGATTATTCAGTTGTTTGTTCTTGAAGTTGATGATTATTCAGTTGTTTGTTCTTGAAGTTGATGACTATTAAAGTTGTTGATATCATTGAGTAGGGTCTTGTGGAAATGTTTGCTGTTTACAGGTCATGGCTGTTTACTCTTGCTGTTGCCGTGCTGCTGGTTAATGAGCTGCTGTTGTACTTTCCACATCAAAACAGTCCTTTCTTAGGGTCACGTTAAACACATAAAACTGATGATATCTTAAAAAAATTGCCTCCATCAAATACCTGATGGAGTGGCCGGTTGCTTAGAATTTTGGATAACAATTTCATTAATCTGATTGTTCCTTATATATTTGACCCATTTTGAAGACCTCAGGCCCTATAATAGTGATGATTGAATTTTTCTATTTATGAATGGTGCCACATAAGGGTCACATCTGTGAAGAAAGTTCACCCTACATATGAAACAGCCTGTGATTGTGCTGTAAAAATATAATGGGAGCATATATCTGTGTATGTCTGGTGTAGCCTGAAAACAAAGAACTAATAATAATGGCGGAACATTAGGCCATTACTAGATGAATATTATAAGACATTGATATTTTATTTTAGTGTTTGGTAATTTCATGCCCAAATTCTTATATGTTATGTAAGTTATATCTTTTTTAATTGTTATGATATCAACACAGTAATGTTTTCTGTTCATATTAATTTAAATGGACTTAATTATCTAATTTGTCAAAATTGTGTCATCTGAATAGTTAGTTATGAAAATTGATGACTTGCTTAATCGATATTTAAACAAGTGTTCGGAATTTTGAATATAACAATTTGACAGCATCCATTATGACTAGTCAACCTATCTTATTACATTCTATTGAAACTGGAAATAGATTCTAATCCTTTTCCACATTAAAATTCATGTAACATACCTCCGCTATCTGAATTACGACATTTGACCTCATGTGATATAAACTGCTAAATGGATTATTTACTTTTGACCGATTATTGCGAATTGGTGAAAGTGTGAATAGGTTGAATTAGTCTTTTCTTTTTGAATGATTATCAAAAGATTGTATAGAACTTGATGTATTTGAAATAAGTGAAATACCTGAAACTAGGTGTGAGAATTTTACACAATATTGCGATATGTCGATTAGAAAAATATTTTTTGTTAGGCAATATAGTTGCAACAATTTATTGCTCTTGTCATGAAAATTAATATGTGTGTCTGAAGTGGTACTGCATGGTCTAGTGGTAGAACGTAGGGCCCTGGGCCGGAATGTTCATGGGTTTTGTCTCTCACCACAGCAAGGTACATGTATGTGGTGTTCTTGAGTAAGACTTTTTTTTCACATAACGGGTAAGTGTAAAAAAGGTTATGGGGTAGTCCTCCAATAGGCAGAGTGGTCTAAGGCGCTGTTGCTTAATAACCATGCACTTACATTTCACTGCTGTAGTTGTGGGTTTGAGCCCAGCTTGGTCCGAAAACTTAGTGGAACAATTTGCCAGTAAATTTTGGAAAGTTGGTGCTTTTATTTAAGATTCCAAGATGTGGTCTTCAAATGATCAAATATATCTTTAATCTATTATTCATAGTAACCTGTAACTTGTAGAATATAGATAATTGCATATTCTTGTTTTTGAACCAATCCATTTATTAGAAGGGGTGTTAATGAAAATTTTTTTACTATAGCAAAACAATGTAGACAATGATAAGGCTGACCTTTAACCTGTTACTTACAGGTGCTTCACTCTATAATTTTAGCAAACATTATATTGATTTGAAGCTAAGAAACTAAAATTCAACAGCAAATTGTAAAGAACATATTGAAGATTCCAATGTATCTACCAGTAATCCATTTCATTCATTTACAAGTCACACTGTTTATGTAAACACGCAAGTGCTGTTTTATGTATATTCTAAATTATGAATTAAATTATTTGTTTGTTTGTTGTTTGTTGTTTAGTTATTCTAATCTTTTGTATGATCCAGACAAAACAATTATTAATATATTGAATAATTATACAAAGCAAGCAGCAAGAAGATTTTTGTAAATAAATAATTGTGATAACCTTAATTTGGCACCATTTCAATCTCTTAAAGCCATAAAACTTAGAATATTTAAAAAAAATGATTTTGCTTTATTCTTTTTGCCTGTTTAGATTCATTAAATATTTAAAGATGATTGAATGGATCTAGCTTCCATGATTATGTTTTGAGCTTTATTAGATATGGAATGGCAATATGGTCTTGGACTGGGATGTTATTATAAAATGTTGAATTGCTAGGTTACTGTGTCCCTTCCTAGAATTATTATATGGGTAACGGTAAGTAAGGTGGTGCTTTTTTTGGTCAGATTGTTATTTTCCATAGAAACTTTTTAAAAGAAATGAACAGCCTAACACATCATATGAAAAACACAATTTGAGTAACTGGTTTTGAGCATGCAGGTAGGAGCACTACAAACAATTATTTTTTAAGGATGCAAACGCCTTTATCAAGAAAAAAACATTGATTGTGGCTAGTTCTTTCTTTTAAATCCTTAGGTAAGGTAAATTATTTATTTTTAAGCTTCAAAACCTTCAATGATCAATTAAGAATAGATCAGGAAGTTAGTTCATTTAATATGGGTATTTGTTCGCTTGACTCCCCTGCACATATTTAGAAAGTATAAACTAGTCCCCCTATCCTGAACATTGGGAGAACCTGGTCCACCCCTGGCCTCCTGGCTCCTTAGTCTATGTTACGTCTATGTATTTTGCTCCTCTCACCAAAGACTCCCATGTACATATGAAAATATGCATATGAATGAACATTAAACATCTACATGATTGTAGTATTCGCATCTATTTTTACAACACAGTCATTTTGAGAAATCTGACGGACCACTGATAGAAGTTTAAGATATGACGGTATTGCTCAAGGTCAAATGTTGTTTTTGTTTTTACATTAATATTGAGCCAAGTCCAGTTAGTTCAGTCTGTAGCTTGACTAACTATCAATCCAGGGTTTGTGAGTTTGAATCCCTGTCTGGCCACAGTCTCTATGATGATTGATATATGACATTGGGTCTCATTGTTTTTCGTCATTCACCAATGATTCGAGTGGGAAGTTATCAGTTATTGTGGAGATTGGTGTGCCCGAGTACTGGTTAACCTTCCAGGATCCAAGGAAAGTGTTTAGGTTTACTGATTGTCTATTAGCTAAAGATAGCATAAAAATGACGTGAAGTTAATTCAAACAAACATTGATCTATAGTAACACAACAGATACAGTTATACCTGTTTTAAGCAGCCAATCAAGGAATGGAGTAAAAGTGGCCTTTTAAGACAGGTTGTTGATAAATACAGGTTAATTTGCTCTGAAAAGGCAAATGTGGCTGCTTTAGACAAGTGGCAACTTAACAGAGGTGACCACTTACACTGGTTTGACTCTACCAGTGAGAAATACCTCACAATTCAAATTCTACATACTAGACTATGGGGGGGGGGGGGGGGCAGGCTGCCAGAGTTATTTAAAAAGAACATGTTGAGAATCATACTGGTCAAAATACAAACTTTCTTAACTGCAAACTTCCATACAATTTGGGAATAATCTCTAACAGTCAGTGTATAATCTTTGATATTGTAGCTAAATGTGTTATAAAAACAAAATGAAGTGTTGTACAAAAAAACCTTGGTTTGAGTAAATATTTGTAGAAAAAACAGATTTCGTTGTACAATTAAAATGACAGTTGGTATTGACATAGCACAAAGGAAATTGCAAGTACTGTTGGATAAACGGTTTATTTAATCGGCTGTTCATTTCATTTTTTTTTATCTCTCCCTATTGTTAATCATATAAAAAGACATATGGTAGATTGGTATATGTCTTTTGTGTCAGGAAAAATTGCTTGAAATATCTAAATTTAAAAAATAAGTAAATTAAGTATACCTGGCCCACCAGATTGGGTAGACAATTACTTGATAAGTATGATTCGTTGCCATCATCAACGGTTGGCTAATGCTGAGCTGCAGTACATGTACATGTATATACAAATATACCGTCTCCACATGTAAGTTTTCTATGTGACCTTGACCTTTGAGGTAGTCACCCAGATGGAGTGCACATAACATCATCATGTTATGCCTAGTTATTTGATAATCAGTCCATGCAAATCATTGGTGGACATAACCAACAATGATACGCAGCCTTTAAACTCAATATGCCCAAGTCCTGCACATGAAAAAAGTAGAATGTCAAAATTGGTAGCGGGTATATATATGACAAGTGACAGTCAAATACTATGAAGTATCTCACTAAGGTAGATTTCGAGAGCCCATATATTACATATAGCTACCAGAACGGGGACCTGTTACACAACCGTTCATATTTGTTTTAAGTCTCATAACATAATAAAATTTTGCTCTATGCTCTTCTAAGTCATTTAATCGTGTTTCAGTGTCACTAAACAAAAGGGAAAGCTCTGTAGCGAGATACTAGATGTTACGTGTGTCATATATAACATCATTATAAGAAAACATTCATATGCGAGCCCCATATCCTTTTCAATACATGTAAATGGCCAATAGTGCATTCTCACGGGTTAAGTATGTAATTTTTTATATGTAAAATATACCAATAACTTACAGTAACTTCAATTAAATCTGATTTTCTTTATTTTTTCTGGGAAAAAGTGAAGGCCTGAGACTGCAGTGCCTACGTGAAGCTACAATTAAAAGGCATTGTAAATAATTTTTTTTTTTTTTAAGGCTTATAAAGGTTAGCCCCCTGAAGTATAATTATTGTTACATTTTCAAGTATTTTATATAGCCACAATTTTCGTATATGACATATGATAATTTTGATAAATATTTGGTTTGTTTTCTATTTTGGAAAGGGACACAACTCTGGTATACGGTTGACTGTTATCCTGTTTTGTAATCTATAACTAAAAAGTTCAAATTATATTTTAATTTCCAGCATTGTAAAGTCTCAATTTATATTTTGATGGAAAAAAAAATTCATACATATTTTCAAAGTTAATGAGATGTAACACCATTAGCTATAAAAATCTTATAATTTTCTTCAAGATTCAGGTAATGGTATTTGAAGATAATTATTTGTATGGCTATATATTTATATGTGGAGTGCATGGCCCAATGGTGAAGCATCAGATCCAAGATCTGGAGTCTTGAGTTCAATCTTTTGCCACGGCTAATTATGATGTCCTTGAGAAAGACATTTTATCTGCATATTCTTTGTACTCAGGTTCTACCAACATGATTTGTCTAAGATGTATGGAATTGTTTCACAATCCATGTAAAATAAGATTGATTGATTAATTGAATATTTAGCATCCTTCTTTTGCGATCGAGGGCAAACAGACGTTCAGTTAACCTAACCACTGTTTCCAGGGATCCTGGAAGGTTAACCAGTACTCGAGCACACTTCCATCTCTGCAAATAACTGATAACTTTCCCACTTGAATCAGCAGTGAGAAACGAATGATAATGAGATACAATGTCAGAGACTGTGACCAGGTGGGGATTTAAACTCATGACCCCTGGAATGATAGTCAGACGCGCTAACGACTGAGTTAATCGACTCGACAGTAAAATAAGAATGTCAAGTTTAAAACATATACTTATGCTGACACATAAAATGTTAAACTGTTGTCCAAAGCATCAATTACCAGCATGCAATAAATGTGTATGTCAACTACCTAATCCCAGAATGCAATATAAATGTGTACTGGTATGTCAACTACCTAATCCCAGGGTGCAATAAAATGCATATGCCAACTTCAGGCACCTGATATTCATTTATAATCACTTCACAATCATTTTCATTCAAGGATATATTCTGTTTTATTTATGTAATCTTTATACAGCTGTATGCAAGGTCTGATTAAGTGTCATTGCTGCACTATCCTTCAACTGTGTAGGGATTATACATCACTCAAACATTCCTTCTTTTGAAAGATTGATTTATTGATTGAATATTTAACATCATTTTTATGCCATCGAGGGTAACAGATGATCAGTTAACTTAACCACTGTTTCCTGGGATCCTTAAAGATTAACCGGTACTCTAGCACACCCAATCTCTGCAAGTAACTGATAACTTTAAAACTTGAATCAGTGGTGAGAGACAAATGATAACAAGACACAATGTTGTATATCAATCATCACAGAGAATGTTGACGGGTGGAGAGTCGAACTCACAACCCCTGTATTGATTGTCAGATTTACTTCCAACTGAACTAATCATGCCTGGCTTTTCTGAAAAAGGGGATAGTTTGGAAGTAGTTGATTTGTATTTGAATTCTGAAAATTTAATAGTTTCCCTCTTTGCACAATATAACATCTTGGCTGAGAGAGGAAGGCAGAGTATAATGTGGAATTCATCATCTGATGGTAGAGCATCAGACCCAGAAGGTCATGGAGGGTCGTGGATTTGATTCCACTCTATGGACCTGTGTGATATGTCCTTGAGTAAGACACTATATCTACATATGCATATTATATAGTGGTTCTAGAGCACCCAGGAAGACATTGAGCATGTATATTTTAAACTTATTTATTTTACTTTGATTCTGAAACAAGTATAACTACAACCTAGACAAATTATCATGCTCAAAGTCTTTCTGGATATGAACCAATACTAAGCATATTTAGATAAAGTGTCTTGCTCAAGGACACTTCAAATAGCTGTGGCCAAGGACCAAACCCACAACTTCCCAATCATGGGTCCAATGCTCTACCACTGGACCATGCGCTACACATGAGCACGTTTAGAAAAACATACAAAACTTTACTCATTTCCTTGCTATAACTGTTATAACCGACAGCACTTGACCACTTGGGAAAACTAAGCCTCTTATAACATTAAGGGCCTGCCTTGACACCTTACCTATAATCCACGATCAATGAGCCATTTTTCTATCTGACAGATACTCAATATGAGGTAGAATAGATTGGGTGTATGGCATATAAGAATGTTCAAATATGCAATTATAGCAGAGTCAACAAGGCCATAAATAAAGAACAAAGAATGTAGTATGATTATATCTGTGTATTCCTTTGTATAACGTTATCACACTTTTTTCTCCGAGTCTTTGTGGTGTCTTGTAAAACAAAACCAGAACAGATAGCGGGTCATGAGTTTAAATCCATGCCTGGTCACCAGTCTCTTTAATTATTGGTCATGAACTTTGGTCTATTAGTTTAGTTTATACTAATTTATTTTAGCTCGATTGCAATGAAAGCTCAGAGCTTATATGAACCGTTCTCGAGTCCGCTTCCTGGGTAGAACTAGTACTGAGTGTTGTTTTATGAGAGGCATTTGGTCGAGCTGGAGATCGAACCCGCAACCTCTGGCGTGAACAGCCAACACTCTATCCATTAGACTGCCACCCCGCTTTTGGTCTATTGCAAAGAGTATCCCATCTCTGAATATGTAGGAAAGTAGTCAGTGACTAATGCAGTGATAATGTGTGTTTAGTATTGGGTAACCGCCTGGTGGATCCTCAAGAATGATGATTAAGTGTGCTGACCACTAAAATACTGTTGGAAAAATTCATAAAACCAAACTTAAAACAACAATTATTTTGTCCAATGAAAGAACATAAAGGGGTGACAACAAAGTTCCTTGAATTCATTAGCTTGGTTGTTAAAAGTATTAATGTCATTTCATTTGAGTAAATTCTGGAAGAATAATTATTGAAATCATTATGGAAAAATCTAAATTGTTCATTGAACATTGATGTAAATTTGCTTATTAAAGGGACTTTATCAGGAAAAAGTGCTATAAATGTCTTAAAAATAAGATTATTTTTAAAAAGGATAGAAAGCATCTTATTATCATAAATTAATAAAATCTGAATGGTTTGGTATTTCAAATCCTCGAAAATGTGACAAAATTGTCATTTAAATTGAGTTTTTAACTTGAAATGAAATCCTCATTCTAAAAATAGACAGCACTTAAATACTGTTTCAGACAACCTTCATGTCTTCATTCGATTAGAATTTTTCTAAGCCAAAACAATTTTTACTATAATGTAAACCTGTATTACAGATCAAACTGAATTTAAAATGAAATTATGTGCCTCATTTAATATGTCACAAAATAATCGTTGGAAATCTATTTTTATCCAACTTAGGTGTGTAGCACAAGCTAGGAAGTCCCTTTTCAATATTATTATTTTGGCATATTTAAATTGATATCCTTTTGGCTTTACAGGGGTCAGTTAGTAAATAAAGGCATGATATTTTGGAAAAAAATGTTTATAACGAATTTTAAAACTTTGAAAACTTTGAAAAATCCCAATATATTCCCTTCAAGATGCCCAACATCTGCTTCTAAATTCTATAACAGACTCTTCCATTCTTCTCTTGAGACTATTCCATTATCATTTAGAAGTGGTGTTAATATTGTCACTTTCAACAATTTGTCAGTTATATTGTGATGGTGTCTACTTAAGGCAGTATTCTAACCACTGCCACACTTAAGTATCATACCGCAGACAAATTTTTCAAGTCTTTGGTATGACTTGGTTGGAAATCGAACCCACAACCCTCCACATATGAGGTGAATGCTCTACCACTAAACCATGCTGTGGTAGAAGGGGTGTTAAACAAGCATGTACTGACTGAGAGTGAAACAATGTGAACCATGAGAAGACTGAGTTACTTGATTACAGACTGATCTTGGTCATGCAGATGATATCATTCTCAGAATCAGGAAGCTTTAAAAGCTAATTTACTAATTAATGTATTAAAATACTGTAAGTTGTAGAATTCAGGATACTGTGAATGGAAAATTTTTATAAAACCGTAAAGAATTTATGATAAAAATAGCATTTGTGGAGTAGACCAAATTACACATTTATATTGATTTATAAAATAATCCAGAGACCTTGGATGAGTAAAAATTGAAAATATTTTTAGATTAAGTCTTAAATGTGACAGTATGCTTTAACAACCATGCAATATGGAACATACAAGTATGGGCGCAATAACATGAAAAGAAAATATGCTCATCTGATGCAGAAAAAATATGGTCTACATCAAATATTGTGTACACTATTGTATAGGTTAGTACTTAGAAGTTATATTGAACTTCTGAGGTCATAGGTTTGAAAAAATAGTAGCAATTATTAAAAAAAAAAAAAGTTAATAACTGCAAGTTAAAAAAAGAGATGAAGAAGAAAAATGGAAAATATGTTGCCTGCTAACATTTGATAAATTTAAACTATATTAAACTGACACCTCCCCCTATAGATAAGGACAGATTGTGGATGGATGAAGGGACACAGACTAGTCACAATATGATAGCCTTTATATCAGATGAGCTAACCAACCAAATGTAATATATATCCATAGTAAAACACAAACTGCAGCGTACAGACCACCTCTATATAGATAAGATAGACATAATCACCTGGGGATTGACATGGATATAGACAAGGGTAAACTGGGATAGTAAGATTAGTTTTCCATTGGAATGAGACCCATCAATCAGTGTTTATTAATACATGGATCAGTCTACATGGATACCCAATAATTTATGGCTACAATGTCTCACCATAACATTGGTGTAGAAATGTAGTGTAACATTATGTCAGTTTTATCCAGTGTCCAAACATGTTTTATTTATCAGTATATATATGTTAAACAAGGAATTAAATTTAAGAGTATTTATGTGGGCCAAGCCCACTTGTGGTGAGATTCATGGTTCCGTATATGTGCATGTTTCGTATGATTGTGTGTGCGTCGGTCCATCTGATCTTGTCCAGGTTATAACTTTCTCATTCAGGGTTATAACTTTCTCATTCAGGGTTTTGAAATATTCTATATTTTCTATGCCATTTGGCAAAATGTTTAAATAATATAGTACAAAATTATGGTTCACCATAATTAGACAATATATCTGTCACAAGACCAAGGGCTGTAGTTCAAAGATTACCTCACACTTAGAGGTTCAAGGTCAGAAATAGGTACAAAATGTTGTATTCAATCTATGTCTTGTAATGTGCTATAGATGTTCACCATAATAAGATATTTGATCACAGGTCTGTCAATAATGCTCTCAATAAAATGCCTCCATGTGCTGTAAATTGTATATAATATACTGTCAATAAAATGCCATGTGCTTTAAATGGTATATACTGTGCAGTCAATAAGATGCCATGTGAAGTAAATGGTATATACTATACTGACAATAAAATGTCATTTGCTGTAAATAGTATATAATGTGCCATCAATAAAATACCATGTGCTGTGAATGGTATATAATTTGTCATCAATAAAATACCATGTGCTGTGAATGGTATATAATGTGCCATCAATAAAATACCATGTGCTGTGAATGGTATATAATGTGCCATCAATAAAATACCATGTGCTGTGAATGGTATATAATGTACCATCAATAAAAAAACCATGTGCTGTGAATGGTATATTATATTATATTATGATTTTAATGTCATGTGCTGTAAATCATATATAATAATATATACTGTCACTAAAATGTCACATGCAGTAAATTGTGCAATGTGATTCTGCATAAGCAGCTGTCAGTAAAACATCACAAATTGTGAATAAAATATCAAATGATGTCAATAAAATTTTAAAGAGAAATTTCGACTCTGTCATTGCTCATCAGAGATTTTAAAAGAGGCAATGTTATGTTAGCGTTCAATTTTATTGCGCAATATTTCATCAATTATTATAAAAAACCATACCCACATAAAGAGATCTAGAAATTGTAATAGGCTTGGGTGAGGCATAAATATGTCTTTGACATTATTTTGTAGATTTTTGATTGAATTTTGTAGTTAAAAATTATTAAACCGAATAATGATTAACAATTTAAATGTGAATGATTTTATCAGCTCAATCTTATACTCTTTACATTTATAGGTCGACATGCTCAAACTTAGTCCAAAATCCAATTTGGTGTTTATAACTGTTTTTCATATCTCTTAATAGATTTAATCAAATTTCAATTGTAAAGGTGCAAGGTTTGGGGCAGGAGTATATTGTTGTTGTTTGATATAAACCAGATAATTATAGACTTGTTTTATTTGATCTGTATTAAGTATTCAATTTTGCATATTAATAATGTTTGGCAGTTTATATTAAGTTGAAGGTTAACATGTGTTCTCAGTTGATATTGTAAATGATTTAGTGAAAGAGTGTTGATCTTAGATTTATTGAAGCCAATTCACTCCATTGTGGGCAAAGTATTATATTTCAGAGTGTAAGGTATTATCATTAATTAGCACGCTTAGGTATGACAGGTCCTTCTTAAGCATTAACTTGGACAGGTATAAGATATTGGACACATAAAAAGATTTCGACAATATGTGCTCTTATATCTAATGTAGACTATTGACCCACAAATATTTCTTAAGTAAATAGTGATTCTGTATTCAAATTATTCAATCTTGATTTTCTTTCATTTTTTTTTTAAAATCTATAATTTACATTGATTGTGAAACAAGTTTTTTGCAGACAAGAAGATTCAAGAAGCAACATAAAATTCATGAATGTTTAGTTATTAACTAAAATTCTTGAAAGTTTCATAAATTTTGAAGAACAATTCACTCACTAGTCTGTATTTAACCCTTTACTTCATAGATACGCATTTTCCTGCACCAATCGCAGAAGGCCTTTGAAAACAGTGCAGGAAGAGTTCAGATTGCTCGTGACGAGCAATCTGAACACTTCCTGCACTGTTTTACACTCTGTCAGTTAATATAAACATAATTCACCCAATAATTCAAAAGCCTTCTATATAAGGTGTCTATATTAGAGGTGTCCAAAGGCGTCTATATGAAGTAAAGGGTTAAATACCCTTACAAGGGTCCTCTGTGGCTAAGTGGTCTAAGCTCCATCTCAAGATCACTTTCATCTCACCAATAAGGTTGTAGGTTCGGGTCCTGCTCACTTGTAAATCTTTATGAGAGAAAGATTGCCAGTTACTTGCGGAATGGTGGTTCTACTCAGTTTCATTCTAAGATCTTCCTCCACCAATAAAACTGGATATGCCATATATAACCTGAAATGTCTGGAAAATTAAACTCTATTAAAAAAAAGAAAAATACCCTCAGTCCCTTACCTTAAAAATATATATAATTATATATACATTTAAAAGGTATATCAAATTTGATTTCATAATTGACAAATAGTTTCCCAGTGGAAGCACTCAGATTTTTGTCTGATTTGACCGGTAATGCTCACCCAACAGCTGGTTAAATTGGGAGGTAACTGTGTACAGCATAAAACTGTCTCATAAGCCCAATGTGGCTTGCCCTTTCAATAGGTGTGACACTATAATAAACAAACACTTTTATTTTTTACTTAGAGTAGTCAGAATAAAAGGACTAACCAACATAAATAAACCTAGAGTAACAAAATTTGTCTTTAAATAATGTCAGTTATTTAGTATGGGTATGCCATTATAGGCATCCACCTGTTAAAGGTTGAATGGATATGACGAATTGATTTAGCATGTATGTAACTTGTCATACAGGGAAGATTAGTGTAACTAACTGTGTTACCCTCATTAAATAAAGTATTATTATTATATTATTTGTTAACATAGAATTAGGTGTTTGTGGTGCTCGGTTCAGCCAAAGGTTTTTCAGACTTTTTCAAAACATTATTTTGAGGAAAACAAGTGCGTAGCGTTGCATACTCAGATACTCTATCGAGTAATATTTGAAACATTGAAAAGGCTAAAAAGTCCAGAGAAGCAATTGTAACAGGAGGGGGTTACAAATAGGTACATACAGTTTTCCATGCATATAAAACAACAGTGTTTAGGGGCGTAACTTGGCTGAGAACAATATAGGTGGTCCGGGGGCATGCTCCTCAAAAGAAATTCACCTAAACTGTTGTGTGTTTTGACATATATTTCTTAATTTTAGGGGCCAGGTTATCCTTAATATTTAAATATTTAAAACCAAATAAATGTAATGTTTCAAGGTACCGGTGTACACCGGTATGTTCGTTTCAATAAAGCAGAAAATGAGAAGCTTAGCATAGTGGTCAGAAAAATATAAATTATTGATCAGATGAACAGTGTTTTTTAGTTGTTACAACAAAATACTTCATTTTTCAACTTTAGACTTTATAAAAAATGAATGGAAAATTTCATTATATAATTCTAATGGTTGAAAATTTTTGAGAAAAAAAAAAAAAAAAAAAAAAAAAAAAATATATATATATATATATATATTTTTTTTTTTTTTTTTTTTTTTAGGGTCACCATTTGGCACTCGTTTATTTTCCCTGTAATAGGTATGTGAGGGTCGTGGAAGATCACCCCCAAAACACGTCTTACAAAATATAATTATAATATATGTATCAATATAAACTTACTCACTCTCTCTTTCTCTCAAACATAACTGTATTGTCAGGATTTAAATGATATATTATGAATTTTATGGGAGTGGTAAACATATCTTTTAATCATAATTATTGGTCAGAAAAAAATCACACAAAAAACTAAAAATAAAAAAATATAGATATGTATATTTTTATCAGAAATTTATGTTAAAACTTGATTTCATATAGGCTAGATCTATTATAAGATAGTGAAAACTTTATCGTGCAATATTTCATGCAAGTCAGATTGTGTAGATCTACACTAAGGAGACATATTAATATAAACATATTTTTGCCCTCTAGTCAAGATATTTGTACCAATGAAAATTAAAACTACAGCTACCATAGTATCTTATAAATTCAAAATAAAAAAGCACCCTAATGTCCGTATTTAATTATCACACATGTTGCTGTTTGTGGACTGTTTTGTTTAATTTAATGATTTTCTAATTAGAGGTAGAATTGGTTGATAACAGGAAGTTGAAACGAGGTCTGCTCAAAAGAAATAAAGTGAGGTCAAACACTGCAAATGATTAGATCACTGTATCAATATAATCATAAAGGTAACTTAAATCAAATCAATTTAAATGCTAAAAGTAGAATAAAATGCATGTAATGTAAATATTTAAAAAGCAAAGTAAAGAACAGTAAAATTTAGGTAATTATTTTGTACTTGGTTTTCGCTGCATGTTAATTTTCACTTTATTTTATTGTCTCAATTATGTACTACTGTCCATAACATCATGCCGTTTCAAATAGTAGTTGAAAAAAAGTTCCATGAGAATGTGAAATAGCCAGATCTTGATAAATATATTATGATGTAGCAAAATAAAAATAGAATTGATCAAATGCCTTCGCAGCAAATTGAACAAACTTTAAAATAAAAAGTGACTGACTTAAGTCAAACAGCACTCCAGATAAAAAAAGTCATTATACATATCAGTATTTAATTCTTAAACTTGTATGCAATGCTTAGTTTCCAAATGTTAAGGGTAAAATGAACACACTAATCACACATGCTACTTAAAATAAAACATTGTCAGTATCCAATTTTTAATTTACGACTTATTTTCAATTTCAATGATTTAGTCAGAAATGTCAATGCTTAAGTGCAACTGATCTGAAGTACAGCCTTTACTTTAATGCTTTTCTGGATCTATAGCAGAACTTGATGGCTCGAATCCGGCAGGACTGGGCATAATAGTTTCAGTTAAGTGCCATTTGAGCAAAATATTGTTGAACATCATACCATACATGAACATATATTTACATCGAAATAAGAATTTAACTGGGACCTGATAAGTGGTTCAAGCTATATGTGGTAGGTATTCCAGCCATCCATGTTCGGGTCAGTGAAGTTGTACTGTACATTGTTTGCAAATATCATTAATATGAATGGCCAGTGAAAAGTTAGTTATTTTACTATCTGAACAATTTCATTTATTGCAAGGTTTGCTTTCCTATTTTTTTAATTAAAACTGATTGATTTTTTTTTTCATAAAAATTGCATCTTGATTTTTCTTTTCTTGGATTATTTCTACATTAACAGTTTTCAATGGCAGCTAAAAGCATTTTGTCATCAATATAAAACGTGTCATACCTGAAGAATTGAGAATAATTCAATCAGCGAATAATTGATCTCGGTCTTTATTGTTTGGAGAAAAAATACAAAACTTATCACTTCTTGGACTGTTACATTATGTATGAACGAAACAGGCTTCAGAAACCAAGCATATCGCATGGCTTTATTGAAATGATACTGGTTAAAAAATTAGATCATTCGCATGTTTGAGTAATTTTGTTTGAATGTTATTTATTGGGAAAAGATACTGAAATATTAATTTTTGTAAGTCACATTCCATTCCATCTGTCAGTATAAAAGTAAGTTTTCAAATAAAATTATTGTATTGATTATAATTATGTAAAATATGTAGCTAAAGCATGATGCTAAAACTTTGACAAGAGTTCTAATTACCAGTAGACTTGATGGAATAAGGAAAGTTTTTGTAGCCTTATGCATACCTCACAATCACACTGCATTGCCAATACATTATGACAAGATGGTACAGTACTACCTTTACACAATAACTATTGAGTAAAATAAATAGTTTTATTCAACAAACTCCAAAAGGCTTTAAATCCCATGAATACAAGCTACATAATACAATATATATATTATATATTTATTAATGACAGACAGTGCAATATATGTGTTACATACTTCTAACCATGTTCATTAAGATAAAAACAACTATTATGCGATAATAAATTAATTCTTAGATTATCATCCTGTCATCCCCTAATTTTCATGAGACCCCGACTCTTTTTATTTTCATAAAAAATAATATAAAAAATAAATAAATAAGAAATAAAATCTCCCCACCCCCGCTCCCCCTTTTTAAGAGAAATTTTCATGATTATCTAGCAATTAATTTATAATGGCCTTATCATGAAACTTACATGGAAAATTGTCTTGTATAATAATCAAACTTGACACTTGTTTTTTTGTGATAATTCATTTATACTTAAAACATTGTTGATAACAGTTTTATTATATATAATAATGACAAGCTGACTTACTTAGACAATAAATTCAAGACTACAAAATTCTAAATTTAAACTATTATAGAGACAGATTTTAATGAAAAGACCATTGTAAGATTTGGGATGTGATTTATTCAAAGGTCAGAGTTTAAATTATCTGACAAAACAATGACTCTGAGCAGCATTAATTTACTGTAGATATTTGCGTGGAAACCGCCTGGACAAATGACTGAAACTGCCTGAACTTATTCATACAGGTCTCTCTTTTATTTATTCACATCACCTTCCATCTTTTATTGTAAAGAACTTCTACATCATATCATTGTTTCTTGATAAAAAATGTGTTTTTGTTTTGCTTTTTTTTTTTTTGTGGGGCGGGGGATACACATTTATTTTCTTTTACCAGTAGACAAAGTGTGTTTTATCTGTTACCAACAGAAATTATTATTATTTGAGTGAAAGAAAAAACATGTTCCACTTTGCTATATAAGTATAAAGTATTGGTTTTCCCCAGTAGGTTAGAGAGTATTGAAATGGTAATTTTATGTTATTATTAACATACTTAATAGTTAATACCATCTAACACATTCCCTGAAAAGAAAAATATTTATGCATCTAAACCCATTTAGAAAGATAATAGTGTCAGTTTAAAAAGGAATGCAATAAACCCTTCAATGTGCAGTATTTGTAAATACTATGAGGGGGTCTGCGGATTGATTTTCAATACCATCGCATGCAACATGGCATGGCATGACTTCTGTATGACAAATGAAAACATGTAAATGTATACGCTTTTAAAACAGAAAACTGTTGTGTTTTACAGTTTTTCTTTAATACTCATGGCTGGAAACACTAAACTGTGTCTACTCACCATGATGAGTGAACATTTAGTCTGGACAAGTAAGATTTAAGAAACTGACCTTAATATTTTGTTGATTTATTAATGTTGGAAAAGAAATTTTAAGCCCTGATGATTTTTTTTTTACAAATCAAGGACTAAAATGTAATGTACCGTCAGTTAGGATACATTCCATAAGGATTTGATTGAAACATGTTTTAAAGAAAACAAATCTTATGGTACTTTTACTAAATTGGATACAGACCTTTTACTTGGGTACTTTTCCAGAGCAGGGGGTCCAATATGTTAAACTTCAAATTATATGGCGGTAGCAATGAAGGCATTTATATTCATCTAACAATATTTTGAAAAATCCTGATTGTCTGGACTACTTGTCTGAATATGCCAGTTTCTATATATTGAACAATAAATATCTTAAAAAGATCATGCTATATTGGTACTTTTAAATATAATATGATCTCCAGCCAGCTCATACCTAAGACTTGGAAAAAAGGTACTATAGAAACTTCCATGCTTTGTACTCAGCATTTAGAGGATAGTTCTAGGTCTGTTTGGCCTGATGTCAATATAACGTGACTGGATGAGGCATAGCTCATTGGCCTTTTTTGTCAGGTCAAGGTCACTCAATCCAAATTATCTGATTATCCTCTTTCCAACCATATTGTGTTTTAGCTTAACCCTTTCTGTATTGCTGGCTCCTTCCAGTTATTTCTCTTTCCTAAATTTGAGCTTGTGGTGGTAGTTGTCATGCATGGTTGCCAGTGTCATTAATTATATAGCACCAGAGAATTTTTCTCTTATATTATTTTTTCCTTCCTAATAGGAAAACATAATTTTCACAATATGTATACAGCAATTAACACAATGTCAATTTACATAATTTTGTAAATATTTTCAGTTGTTTGTGACGTTTTAAGTGGTCTATTCAGTATTTCTATTCAGTTGTATGAATGTTATACAAACTGAGAGCTATGTCGGGCAAGCCGAGACAATATTGTTCAATACAGTCACTGGAGTTCAATTCAATATCAGGTCAATTGAAAATAATATCTCAAGTGATTACAAGATAATTGATCAAATGATGATGGTGGATAAGTTGGGACTTGATTCAATTTCTCTATCTGTCTATCCATCTGTCTGTCTGTCTGTTCTGCATTAACCACTTGAAGATTACTGCATGGCCAGGTTCATACCTATGTGTGATTGTGAGCCAGTTATAAAAGATGAGAAAAGAAAGAGTCAAAATAAAGTGAAGGTGGAATGAAAGAGCTTCCCTTTTATTTAGATAGAATGATATAAGGCATCTAATGACCACTTACCTTTTACTGCAGAGGTTGTGGGGTTAGACCCAGCTTCGTCTTAACATTTAAAAGTATGTTTTTTACCAGCAGTTGGACAATGGTTCTATATAGAATTATTCTGAGATCTTCCTCCACTAGTAAAACTGACTATTATACCATATGTGACCTGTTCTTACTGAGATACTAATAATGTAGATCCAAGCCAGACTTGGAATGAACTAAGAATTAAAGTGCTGGATAACTCTGAAATCAGTCAAGAGTCCTCCGTGACCGAATGGTCTAAGGCATGGGCTACCATCCAAAGATTACCACGAAGGTCGTAGGTTTGAGTCTGGCTCACTTCAAATATTTTATGTGAGAAAGTTTGCCAATTACTTGCAGAAGGATGGTGGTTCTACTCAGATTCATTCTGAGTTCTTCTGTCACCATTAAAACTGGATAATGCCATATATGACTCAAGACTTTTATCACTGAGGCCCAGCTTGGTTCAAAGTTATTTGAGCAAATTTGTTAGTGACTTGCAGAAAAAAGATGGTTTTACTTATAAAATCATACTGAGGCATTCCTCTGTCATTAAAAGTGTATACAATATATAACATTATTATAATGTGTTGTAACTAGGGTTTAAACCCATTCAGTCTCTCTGTGGGGCCTCCATCTCCATTGAATTCTTTTTTTTTAATTTATTTATTTTGTATTCCAATACATTACAATATATTACAATATTACAATTTCAATTTACACAAGTGTTATTCTTTAAATGACAATTGTAAATAAGTAATTTTTTGTTACAGATATTTCTCTATAAGGAATGGTATGTTTTAAATATATATTATTTAGAAAGTTTAATCCTTTCATCACATAGCTATGGTGTTCCATTGAATTCTTGACCAAGCTTGACTAACTTACAAATACTTACATACAATCTTTCAGGGGAAAAGAAAATACCCTTTGATATGGGTGGCTACTGCACCATATAAGTGGAGACACCAGGGACCTTGTTGACATGCATTACAATTTAAACTTTGTAATCAAAGTGTTTGAGGGTGCATTTATCTATTGATGATAAATTGCTTGTATCCAATATGTTGCAATGTGTTACAAATTGTAGATAAAGCCCATTCATGGAGAAGATCATCTATTATGAATAACTAAACATGGTGAAATGAGTCGTTCATTATTTTCGGATTATTTTACATACAAAAAATTAAATTACTTTCACAAATACCTTCTGTAAAGTTTCAATTCACAAAAGAGTTCACCATTTATGAGAACTTGGCAATTCGTCAGTTTCTATTTATTTGTGATTATTTTGGTATTTTCATACTCTTGAATGGAATCAATCAATCAATCAATCAATCAATCAATCAATCAATCAATCAATCAATCAATCAATCAATCAATCAATCAATCAGTCAATATTAAAAGAGGCTGATTTTTAATTATGTGTATGAAATGACCAAGTATGTAAAAGAAACAGCAATCTATTTATCATGGTGGGGAAACTTATGTACTAGATTTTTATCTACTGTATACTTGTCTCTCATTTTACATATATTTGACTATTGCAATTTATACAGTGTGTTGACAATTTAAGGGTAGCAGGAAATCTATTGATTTTATGTATATATAGACTCAGTCTGGAATATGTGTAACATTGGATTTTCTCATAATTAAATGCAGTTAAAAAACATTTTACCATTTATGTAGCTTCCTCAACGTCAATTTGGTCAAGATTGTTTATTTTCTCCACCAAGCAGTGTGACCTACCAAGTTTGTACCTACATGCGTTCATTATTCAGTTAAATGTGCAAACAGAATGATTGACTTATTGAATAGTTAGTGTCATTTTTATGCCATCAAGGGCTAACAGATGATCAGTTAACCTGACCACTGTTTCCTGGGATCTTGAAAGCTTTACCAGTACTCAAGCACACCCCATCTCTGCAAGTAACTGATTACTTTCCCACTTGAATCAGTGGTGAAAGACAAATGATAATGAGACACAATGTTGTATATCAATCATCACGAAGACTGTTGCTGGGCGTGTGCAAACAGTTGACAACATCATCAAATTTATTTTTCTGGACATTGGCTCAACCTCAAATTAGTGACAATACATTAAGGTAACCAGACAGCAAAATGTGTTTCTTGTTTAAAGGTACTGAATGCACCATTTGTATTAATAAACACAATAAACATGTTTAATCAAACTGAATGCAGCCGTGCTTCCTTGTTGATTTCAGGGCTTATAATGGTCACATGGCAGGCCACAATGCCAATCTGACTAAAGTACATGGTCTTCTTTAATGTACAATCTGATGAGGACCTATTCCAATTCTTTTTCTAGAATAACTGGACTTCCAATGTCATTATTTTTAACTATTTTTATTTCAATTAATCGGGGGCTGTTTGACATAACTTTCAATGTGAGTTTGGATTCGGCCAATCACACATGAATCCCAGCTAAATATAGATTTTTCTTCGGTTAAAGTGGACTTCTACTTTCGCTTTCAAATCTTGAAAATAAGTCTCTGATTTGCTGGCAGAAAGGTTATCTGAACATAACCTATGCGTCATCTTCAATCCAATAGAAATGTGTTCTTGATGGTATGATTTGAATGACATTATTCGCAATGCAATCTTGACATTCTTCATATTTTATACATGTGATCCCCATTTACAGTATACTTTTCAGGGAATGGTGTTTTATGATGAATCTTAAGTGAGAATTCTGATTTAAGTTTTGCAGTTGTTATTTGAACATTTCAGGGGTCGAAGTTACATCATCAGGCAGCTGCCTTAAATTACAACCTTGAAATTTGACATCCTGGATTTGTAAATTTCAGGGCATGCGGTATGGCAAGCCTCCAAGTAATCTGAGTGACGAAGAAGCACAGTCTGGTTCAGCCACTGGATTTTCGGATGGTGACCTAGAAGAAGTTCCTCATCCAAGAACTTCCAAGAGAATTAACAATGCCTTCGATCCTGTCACATCAATCCTTGATAAAATCGATGCGGAACTTTCTTCACTTACAAGATCTCAGGGTGTAAGTTTTTCTAATAAAAACAAATTAAAGTTAGTATATATCATGAAAAAAAATGCCTTCATTAGCATTTATTAATAAAATTCAAATGGTTTTGTATATGACATTTACCAAAACATGACAAATACAACATTTTAATCAAAGTGGGAAACTTGAAATAAAATTCCCATTTAAAAATATACAGCACTTAAAACTGCTTGATGACTTTCACATCATCACATTCAGACATTTTCTAATAAAATATAAATACTAAATTTTGTAAATTAGTATAAAGGATTAAATCAAAATAAAATCATGGGACTTGTTGTATACATGAAAAAATATATTGCAATTTTAAGCTGAAAGTCTGTTTTAATCTAACCTGGTTGTGTAGGCCATGTTAGGAAATGTTTGAATAGATATCCTTATAGCAGGATAAGGTCAGTGAGTATATATAGGCATAATATATTGGAAAAAAATAATTTATCAGGATTTTTGAAACTTTTGAAATTGGTTAAAAACTGTTTTTTTTCGATTATATCATGCCTATATATACTCACTGACCCCGTATTGCCAATGGTTATCTATTTAAATTTGCCAAAATATTATACTGAAAAGATTTCTTAAGTTGGGCTACGTGCCTAGGTTAGACTAAAATAGATTTCCCACTTAAAATTGCAACATATTTTGTGACGTATCATTATTATTTGATTTTAATTTGATCCATTATACAGGTTTACACGTATTAAAAATTTTTTTTTCTTAGAAAGAGTGCGAATGACGATGCGAAGGTCATCAAGTAGTATTTAAGTGCTATCTATATTTAGAATGAGGATTTTGTTTCAAGTTTACCTCTCAAATTCATATATGGATTTTGTCATGTTTTGGTTCTGTTTCTTGTCACCGTCTTGGAAGATGGAGTTGTCAAAATGTTTTGTGATTAAACTTCTGAATAACTACCTGTCTTGTGAGTCAACCATATTGATGGGTGGTTTTGGTAGTACGAGATTCAACTTTCAATAATGGAATACACTTGTGTTATTGATAATCAATAGTACAATTGGTTTGATGTTGCCAGGTTCCCAAATTTGTAAGAAAAAGAAACTATTGACTGTAGAAATCACAACTGATGATTTTATTTCAAGCTCAAACTGTTCAATTATCAATTATAATTGATCATCGTAACATTAGACTCTATAGTTTTATTTTAATTTATTTTAGCTTGATTGCAAAGAAAGGTCAGGGTTCATATGAACAGCTCTTGAGTTTGCTTCTTGGATAGAACCATATAGATATAGATAAGAGTTTGCTTCTTGGGTAGAACCATATAGATATAGATGAGAGTTTACTTCTTGGGTAGAACCATATAGATATAGATAAGAGTTTACTTCTTGGGTAGAACCATATAGATATAGATAAGAGTTTGCTTCTTGGATAGAACCATATAGATATAGATAAGAGTTTACTTCTTGGGTAGAACCATATAGATATAGATAAGAGTTTGCTTCTTGGGTAGAACCATATAGATATAGATAAGAGTTTGCTTCTTGGGTAGAACCATATAGATATAGATAAGAGTTTACTTCATGGGTAGAACCATATAGATATAGATAAGAGTTTGCTTCTTGGGTAGAACCATATAGATATAGATAAGAGTTTACTTCTTGGGTAGAACCATATAGATATAGATAAGAGTTTACTTCTTGGGTAGAACCATATAGATATAGATAAGAGTTTATTTCTTGGGTAGAACCATATAGATATATGAAAGAGTTTGAGTGTTTTCCATTTTCATATTGTTAATTATTTTGTCATACAGAGTAGCAGTACAGCAACGGACAGCACAGTAGTTAGACGTCCAAACAGTCACACATCGACGGAAAACAGCAGGCTTGACAATGGGGATGGATTATCTCTCAGTCAATTGGGTGAGATTTACCAGAGATAACCTTATATGAGTCCCTTCTCGATATCAAAGTTTTGAGAGTTATCAACAAGCTAAATTTTAAAAAAACATATTTATAAAAAAATTATCTTTCAAGACAAGATTTTTAAACATTACAAAAGTTGACATAGAACTGTTCCAATTCCATGATGGCAGACTGTAAATGTATTGTTTGTAGTGGTCAAGAAATTGAGGATCAGTATTCAAACTTAAGGATACTGAAGAAGGTTATTTTATTATGTTCTATATTAAAGGGATTATATTGGCAAGTAACACAAACACGCTGTTAATCCAGACTTTTCCTGTATGTAGTGTGCACAAAATAATGCTTATGTATTGACGTATAACCTTTATTTACTTGAAAGTTATCAAATTAACAGTAATTGAATATTGGCCAAAACTTTAATACGTCCTGCAATAAAGTATTGCGCAATGTTTACATTGAACTCCGTAAACTTCTCGAACAAAGCCTCGAAAACGAGATCGGGAACGACTCTTCACGATGTTATCTGATAATTGATCGGAAACCCGAAAGCGGTTCGTTGAAAATGGTAAATGTAAACAAAAACAAAAACGTGGCTTCAGAAACCCGATGTTTGTAATAAAGAGGTTATGCAATTAGACACTTTAGACGCGTATATCTCTAAGTTATAAGTGTATCTTCATGCTGGGCATGTGTATTTAGGACAGGGAATTGACGGTAATATGCCAATATAATCCCTTTAAGGATACTATTTGTATCAAATTATTATCATAAAAATTCTACTGTTTTTTTTAATTTATCCAGTAAGTTACCATTTCATTCCCATTTAACCATGAAAAACAAAGGGATTTAACAGTAGTTATATTTTTTTTACCAGTTGCTGAACTGTAGTAAAACGGGATTTCGTTTCAAATTTACCAATCCATTTTACATATCGATTTTGTCACATGTTTGGTGGATTTGATATACTCAACTATTCAGTATATATTTATTGATGATAATGAGATGCTTTTTATCCATTTTGATAATTATTTTATTTTTTAAGATATCCTGATATACTCCCTTTAATTGTCGTGTCAAACAATATTATTCAATAAAAAAATAAAAATCTTGATATCAATTTTAAGCATGTAGTGTTATTGGTGTATAATGTAAAGTTTAACTATATTGTAGGGTCTACACACAAACCAACATTTACCCCTCTAAGTTCTGGCTCCCAGCGACCTGGTAGCTCTGATAGGGACACTGGTATTGGAACTGGAGCAAGCAGTTTTCGTGATGACAGTCTGCAACACAGAAGTCTTGAGCACGGTCTTAGAGACTTGGAACCGGGTGACAGCTTTAAAGATGGAAGCCATAGACGTCCAATTTCTCCCGAACTGGCATATTTAAATGGACATCAGCATATGGGTCAAAGTGATGGTAGGTTTTATCATAGTTTACCTGTAGATATATTAGATTTAATATCTACATCTTATTTGCACTATTCTCTATATTAAGAATTTCACCTCTAGACCCTCTTTAACATGTCTGCAAATAAATGAAAGTTAGTTTACACTGTAAAATTTATTTTTTAGCTGGATTGCAAAGAGTGATAAAATCTTATATGAACTGCTTTCAAGTTTGCTTCCTGGGTAGAAACACAACTGAGTGTTGTGTTTTTTTAGAGGCATCATGTCAAACCTGCAACCTTTTGGTGTGAGCTTACAACACTCTATCATTTAAACTACCACTCCTCTCAATTGAAAATTAATTGTTTCTTAAAAAAATATCATGGATTCATCAAAAAAGTTAGAAAAAAACACCTTCACTTGATTGTTTCCTTGACAATTTTCAGTTGGTCAGACTGGGCCGATTAGCTCAGTCGTTAGCACGTCTGACTATCAATCCAGGGGTCGTGTGTTTGAATCCTCGCCTGGCCACAATCTCCATGATGGTTGATATATGACATTACATCTCATTATCATTTGTCTCTGACTGCCGATTCAAGTGGGAAAGTTATCAGTTACTTGCGGAGATGGGGTGTGCTTGAGTGATGGTTACCCTTCCAGGATCCGAGGAAACAGTGGTTAGGTTAACTGATTGTCTGTTAGCCCTTAGTAATTGATGGCATAAAATATTCAATCAGTTGGTCAGTGAAAACTCCTTTGTTATCAGTCATTCCTTCTGATACTGCCAATGCATTACCAGATTGGCAAATATCCTTAATTTCTCATATCTTCCCTAAAAACCTGCCCACATATAATGATGGTCATTTATTGGTGGTCCAGACTACAAAGCTTGATCAGGACAACATAAGCAGGGTTTCATGTCTTGGGCATACAGCCTGGCTAAAAATAAGATTAATATTAGCCACCATGGAAATGAAAATAACAATGCCAAACTGCACTTGACACAGTTTCGGTATTTGTTGCATGGTGCATGAATCAGCCGACCATCACCAAGGGGAGGTAATTGTACAGTATCATGGCTCTAAAGATGGAAGGTTTTTGCATGTTGATACATTTAATGACAGAAAGAAATATTAAATAAAAATTTAATTCAATTCCAGGCTATTAGCCATGGCACAATTTAACTAATATTACATAGATGATTAACCAAACTTCCTCCTATTTATTTGACCGTTAAAGATTAACAGATTAAGTTGGAACATATTGGAACAAGACCACAGTGGGTTATATAAATAGTGCACACATAACTGCGTACACCAAGACCTGTAAGTGACATGGCGTATATATCCTTTACATGGTCAAAAATCACCTATGATCAAACACTTAGCATTAAATAAACTTAAATGACAATAACATAGTACGCCAGTAGTATCATAACTTATTTTTCTATGGACTAAGTCAGTAATCCGGTTTTAAGTAACCGTGCACCTCTGGTCTAACAGACGGATTAAATCCTTGTTTAAGTATTGAATCAAAGTTTTTAAAACAAAATAGAGCAGCGTTAGATTTTGTATATGGTCCCAGTGTTAATGAAGGGGGACCTGTTTTGTGTAGTTGACAATTCATAACTTTGATTATTTTATTTGGATAAACTATTCATCAAGCATATTGGATTTTTGTTTACAAATTAAGCCTTGTTAAAACTGTAAAACAGTTTTTTCCATTCTATTTTATTTTTTCTAATTCACTACTTGCATTTAAGCAATAGTTTCTTGTTGATTAAATTAGTGTCAGAGAGTATTTCTAGAATTTGTTGTAGTAAAATCAAATAAGCATAGTTTTTGTATTTTTTTTAATTAACTGACTATGCCTTTATCCATTCATTCATTGACATAAAAGGCATGAATACAGAGTGAATATTTGTTGCAGCTGGTCATGTGGATTAACTCTAATCATTGTTTTCAAACTTTGAACAATTTTTATTTTTCATGAAGTCACCAACAGTTTTGAGTATCTAACTTTAGATATTCCATTTAATTTGGGTACTGGTATATCTCTCCTGTATCTAGGTCATTTGTATATTCCTCTTGTATTCCCGAGGCATTCTAGTTAAAGATATGATTTTTTTTACGAAACCTTTGAATGATCTCTGGTTTTGGATTGGAATATATGGAAAATAAGGAAGATTATCTATAGTTCTTTATATCTTGAACTTTTTATTCTGTTTTATCTAAAAAGAATCAACACAAATTGGAAAACTCTTCATTTAACTAGATAAAAAAAAGCATACAATTGAAATTTAATTCTTTTTGTGAACAATGTTTGCAAAGGCTTGAGAAGTCAACTGAAGTGTACTCATTATTGGTCTAGAGGTTGTTTGAGGACAAGATCTTGAATCCAAAAAGTCTGATACTTAATCAGAGAGTAAACAGGGGCTCAAAACTCTGATAAAGCCTTCACAAGTGTGCTTCATTTTATGTGATTAAGAAATTGTGCTTAAAGAATTTAGTTTTTAAAGAGACAATAAAAAAATAATAAATCTTAATCAAAGTGCACGCCACAATTGCGTATTCACATACGGACATACGTAATGATGGCCGCAAGTAGTGGAAGAAGCACACCAGATAGACTCCAGCCTGACTGCGTTAATATTTATATTATAACAGATGACAAATCACAGCGTGAAAAGCAGACTGGTTCCCCATATGAAGCCAAACAGGTGGACGATAAATTTAAAGAAATAATGCAGAAGCGTAGAGGTAAATACTTATATTTTTTTCTTCAAAAGTATGCCTGAAGTCTTAATATAAACAAGGACTTAAAATATATAGATTTAGGATCGGAAACTCTTGCATCTCTCTACTAAATAATGAAAAAATAGCATGCAAAGAATAAAATTTCACAGGCAACTAATTTCTTTTACATAAATATAAGGTATATGTAACTTTATACTGTTTTAAACATGCAAAAGGATCTTGAATTTAAAATTATTGCAGTTTGAAGTAAAATTTCAAGTTATTTCCTTGATTTTTAAGTTGCAGTATACAATTTTGTAATCATAAATACTTCAACAATTTTAAACACAATTTGCTGGGAATGGTCTCGTTTGTAGAAATTTTTATTGTGTGAAGAAAGATTTTTACTTGTATTTCTGAGATGAATGAAAATTAGGATATTTGAAAATGAGATTTGGCAAAATTTACCATGTAAATACGCAAGCGTTCATAACATCTCAATCAGTTGCTTTTCCTTCTCTATATATAAGTCCTTGATTTAAATAGTTAAAAATGAAAATCTTAAGTTATAATCATAAGGATAAGACAGTAATGCCAGAGTTTATTTCATTGGTTTGCTGATTTTTATCAAAAACTACTGGATGAATGAAAAAAGAATAAAAAATAAATTCTGTAAAGATGAAATAATTTATTTTTATAGTATTTACAATTTCGGTATTTTCTATTTTTTAGATGTTAATGTTGTTGTTCTTCTTGTTGTATGGCGTAGCTTTCAACAGTTTTTCAGTCATATCATGATGGTGTCTACTTGAGACAGTATTCTGAGTGCTGTCACACTGGAGCATTATGCCGCAAACACATGGTATGATACCCCAGTCACATTATACTGATACTGGGCTGACCTGACCTAGAACTATCCTCTAAATTCTGAGCACCGAAAGAGAAAGTTTCTACTAAAATTTTCAAATTTTTTATATGACCTGGCTACAACCTTCTGCATGCATGGCAGATGTTCTACCACTGGACCACCACTGTGGTTTGAGATTGTAATCCTTATAACAATGCTATAGTGGTATACAATTTTGGTTTTGTCAAATTTTTACTTTACCTCCATTTAATATCATTGTAAAAAGTTTGTAAACAGTTTTATAGATGTTTTCTTTTTTCTCCAATGGAAAAAAATAGGGACGTGGTCTCTGTAAACCAGTAAATAAAAAATAAATGCCCTGGTTAAATCTAAATGTTAAAAATGGCACTTTATGTTCAGTCATTGAATTGTCAGATGAAAGTAATATTGGGTCTGTCATGGGTACAATCTTGTTATATTACAAAATACTGTTGTATTTTTGTGGCTTTCATGCATGAGATAAAAATGTCAAACTATGCACATAACTAATATGTCTTTTGTCTTCAACTTTCACTTTCTTTAAATCTATATACACATTTTTTGCAACAAATATGGCACCTACCTACTTTGGATGTTCTAAAGAATGGGTAAATTGATAAAGAAATATTCATCCAATAATTCCTAAAATTAATCTAGTTGCTAATGGATACTTTAACAGGGCAGGTTTCACTTGAGCTGAGATTTTCTTCAATATAAAAATCTCAAGTGACAATTTCACTAAATCATTACACATTTAGTTGCGATACAGAATTGAAAATGGAACCATTTTGTATTCCGTGATCAAGAATAAAATGCAAAATAATGATTGTAATGAATTATAGTCTTTCAAAAATTTTAAGTGGAGAAAAAATCTCAAGTTGAAATGTTCATTGGAGCCAGGAAAACCAACATATTCCTTGAAGATATTGTTTCATTCTTTCATTGACATAAAATCCCACGTAAAATAGAACATCTTTAAGTAAAAACAGTTGTTCACAACTACAGTCAAACCTGTGTTACTGGTCACCTCTATCAAACAGTCTCTTGTCTTGTCTCAAACAGCCTCATTTGTTGTTTCCCATTTCTAGGATTTCAGAGCAAATTAACCTGTATTAAGTAAAATTCTGCCTTAAAAAGTAATTTTCGCTCCTTTCCTTAACTGGCTGCTTAAGACAGTACAGTGCAAACAACCATTTCAGGTGCACCAATTAGTATGTATAATTATTATTGACCTCAAAAAGTCATGAAAATGTGTTTATCAGATAGATCCCTCCAAGGTGACAACACATTTGTACATTCCATAATTAATTGTTGACCATGTTGAGCTTGTGATGATTCGTTACACATTCTTTCAGGTGGGTTTCTTTCCCGTGCTTCAGCAGACGAAGATACTCAGACGATACGGACGGAAGATTTCGTGGATAAATTCCAGGATACGCTTGTATATAGTTCAGGTGAGAAGAATGAAAAGGGCATTGAACATAACTGTTGTTTGTAGAATATTTGGTAGTTTCGATTTGACCTGCCATTAATTAAGACGGTAGGATCGATCGTAGGTGTTTTTAGTTTTTCAAATGATATTTATGTATTTAAAGTCTAGTTCAGATTTATATGCATATTTGAACTGTTGACCATAAAAATGTCATTTACCATTGTTATTTTTAAACTGTGGTGCAACAATAGCTCAGAACCTTGTTGTATACAGACCAATTGACTTTACTTACAGTTTGTTAAACTAGAATCTATAAATAATGAAAATTAATTTCAATAGTAAATACATTTTTAAGTAATAATTGCTTACAATTGTGGAAACAGTGTTAGTATGCAGTTTAAATGCATTCAAATTGTTCTGCAAACAAAACAAACTACTAGACATTTTGTTAAATATGCAGTTTATAAAGTTGAATTAAATGGAGCGTTAAACTAATTGACCATATTACTACTGGACCCTGATGTGCAGTGTCTGCTGTTAACAGTAATTAAACATTTGTCACTGATAGTAAATCACATGTTAGATTTTACATCAAATTGGTTTCAAATATTCATAAAACTTCCTTTTCCTGCTCATACAGTTGTTATAGATAATATATTGACTGAGTAGTGAACAGTAAAGCCTATATAAGGTGATTATACTTCTACAGACCCTACACTAGTAAAAATTGCAAGTGCACGCTGTACTGGTATACATCAACATACATTTTATATATTAGCTATTGATGATTTAGTAGGAATTATGTTTTACCCCCATATATTGTCATATAGGATAGACATTTTTAATTAGAATACATGTAAGTGTTGCCACCTGGGTTTTGGTTTTAGATGTGTGGATTTATGGTATCTGTATTCATAGTAAGACAATATGTAGTAGATATTGTCTCGGGTAGAGAGATGGTTGCAGGGGCATCATTTAAAGATGTTGAGTTGGTACTCTCCTGCAATTGGAACAAAGTTCAGCCATGTCTGTCCATGTTCGTAATAGACTCGGAGATAGATTCCTTATAAAACATAATGTACAACTTTTCAACACAACATTTGAAATGAGTCAGTTCAATTTACAAAAGTAAGATTTGCAAATAACACTAACATAATAGAATAATGAATATTCAAATTAAAATTAAAATTTATATATATCCGATATATTTTTATTATTATAAGAATTTATCAGTTAATATACAAATCAAGCAATTTGCTCAATCTGTCAAAATTGAAAACACTGTAGTGATGTTAGCATTCACATCACAAATATGTAATTATATGATATAATTTCAGAGCAACTCGGACTCAGCCAGTTCATAATTTTACATTATTTTACGGATAATTTAAAAGAATTTAAAAGAACACTTATTAAAGATGATTTACTAATTCTAAACTCACTGAACTTTTTAACTTGATAAAGCAGGTAAAGGGCAAAATGACATCTCAATTTTATGATCATGTCTGATTAAATGTAGTTCTGTCAATGGTGTCCAGCTTAATTCAGAATTATATTTCAATATACTAGGCAGAAATGGCTAATGTTCCAGTTGATGCTCTTGCACTCATATGATGGGGCTGAAAGCTCCAGGATTAATCCTTGGATTCTGTGATGCCTTCAATGCTTTAGATATGTTTTAATAATTGGTATAAGAACTTTAACCGTTTCTGTGGCTTAAATGGATAAAAGAAACACCAAATGATTATATGATTATACAGAGTCTATACAAATGTGTTTTGCTGTGTATTTGTGTTTTTTTTGTTTGTTTTTTAAATGACAACAGCTTCATTTTAGTTAGAAGATGTGGTAGTCTCTATAGAAAGTATCACCTAGTTTAGTACACATGTATTAGAGTGTTTGCACATTTCCACAGATGATCAGACCGAGCGACTTCGGAAACTTGAGGACGATCTCCATAGCGACGGTGGGTCAGACACAGACACTCTGCAACAAAAACTGGCCACCCTAACACGCACACCCCTCCCTACTCAAGGTGTTCTATTGTCATGTCTAGTTGTCATAGCAACTTATCTAGGTCATTTTACTTCCGAGTTTATTCTGTGTTTTGTCTCATGTAAAACACCTTGTCATTTTGTATTTATAAACATGTGACAAAGATTATGTAATTGGATTTATAAAAAAAGATACATTGGGTTAATTGTTAGACCATTGAGATATACAGCTTCATACATTTCATTGTTAAGATTCAACTCAGCGAACTGTTATTGTCTTTAATGATGATCCAGCACCTTTTGGGGTTTCCGTCTAGGTAAAGACTTGTACCTTACTGTATGTGAATAGTCACATGTCAATAGTCATACTTTACAGTCACATGTTGATAGCCATGAGTTAAAAGTCACATATTATGTGTGTGTGTGAGACAGAGCCAGAAAAGAATGAACTTGGGAATTGACATACCTAAAACCATAGCAACATGTATTATAAAAGCATCTCCTTGTATTGTCATGTACGCTGTAGCACATCTCTCTATATACATGTGTTGTTCTATAGTTCTATAATTATTCATAGAAGTTTATTTTTTATTCAGAAATAATTGTTTTTTTGTCATAGTTATCTTGATTGAGTTAAGGTTACTATGGGTGTGAAACTTCGGACTGTAAGTAAAGACATCATAGACCATTGTCTTTGTTTTGGTAGCATGTCTAGTAGTAACTTCTCAATATCAAATAATAAAAGACCAGGACAAATTACTACCCAATAAAGTACCTGAAATCTAGTTATGGAATAGAAGTAATATTTTTGTATTCGATAATAATACCAATACAAACTTTCACTAATATGGTCTTACTTCAAATTATGAATGTTAGGACCCACATATTTTAAAGTTTTTCAAGCTTAACCAGTGCAACACTGGAAACTTTTGGTCCGAGTTTATTATGTATCGTGTTGTATATCTGGGCTTTATTTGTTATATGCATTTAATTGATTGCTTATCAGATTAAAGATTATACAATAACCCTCTGAGGGACAGGTTTTGACCGGGTGGGGACCTGGTTCCTCCCCTACTACCTTTGTTGATTTTTTGTTCGCTTTGCAAATCTGCTTGGCAGTGTTTTACCTGTCTACATTAATTGATTTCATCTGCCAATATTTAATTGTTGGATCATAATTAATATTCTTGCTTTATAAACTGAATGTCTTATATTGTGACATGCTATTGTCTGTAATTCTATGAAATATATATCTAGTTGTAACATTTCCAATGTAGTTTGTATTAAGCAATAATCACCAAAATATGATATTGTACATAGTGTTAATGGTATGCAAATTGATTATCAAAAGTACATAAACTAAGGTTAATTTACAGTTGTAGCAATCTTATGCTTCCTGAAAAAAACACACTCTGTGCACACTGATGTGGTGTGCAGAAAGCATAAGCTAGATATATATCTTCTTCTTTTTTTTCAAACTTCAAACTCTGCTGTACACTTGTAAAGCACAGCGAGGCAATGTACAGTGCATAAGGGCATAACTCTAGGTTGTTTTTGGACAGAATTATTTAATTTTTTGTATTTTTTTCTGAAATTTGCTTTTCCTGTGCACAGTATGATTATAAGATACATTGATCAGTTTATACTTTCTCACTTAATATTTCCTTAATATTAATTCTGCCACTCATACAAGAAAAAAGCCTTTCTAGATTGGGAACATCCATCGAGTATATGGATTTTGCTGTGTATGTTGTTTTTTTAAATAAAATCAAGGGTGAAAGGAAAATGTTCACATTTCATTAAAGATTGATGGTTAATAAATAGAGTTGTTAAGCATGAACATTTATTGTTAACAAAAGGAAAGAAACTTTATTGTAGGGTACATAACTCTAACATCACATGTTAGTGTTTTTCTATATTTGATCATATGGCAGTTACCTCCCTTTTGATTACACAACTGCAATGCTAACATTTTGTATATAATTATTGTCTCCTCTTGGCTGTGTCCACTTTATCAAGGCTTAAACCCATATATAAGAGTGTGATTGTCCCCATGTATATACCTATTTCATCTTGTGTTTGGCTGACATGGTCGGGTCAGAAGAGATTTTGTTTGAAACACACGCACTTGTATGGTATTTAAAGGATCATTTACAAATATCTACTTGTATTTATTATGAAACAAGGTATAATAAACATAAACATTAGAAATGCACTGATAGTACATAAAACATTACATAAAAGAGTGTTTTTTTTCCAAAGGTGTTGAGATTGACATTGAGTTATTCATGTTACCTTGATTGTGAAACAAATTGTTGCGACTAAGACAAATCACGCTCGAGGTCTTACTGGGTAGAAGCAGTACATGTGGACAAAGTGTCTGGCTCAAGGACACTAACACTTGTCCACACATAGTCATTAATATAAGTGAAATATAATATTTTCAGTGAGAAATTTGCCAATTAATGCTGTCCTTCTTAGCTTCATAATATCCAGGAAAGCTGGGTACCATAGATAAACCTGTAATTTAAACCCAATTCAAACATACTGATTTTTATCAAGTATAATGTATATACTCAAAAACAACTAGGATATCATATAATAAAATTACATCATTAGTAAGCTAAATATTAATGATTTCATTAAATTGGGTCAGTTGCTCTAGTATATATGTATAAAATATTAGCAGAAAATTTAAGTCATTATTTTTCCCTCTCACTAAATAATAATAAATGAAGCTACAGTTAGTGAATTATTGTCTTTTCATTGTATCATTAGAAAAAAAATTGTTTAACCTGAGAGTTCAGTAATATTTATGCATGTTAGAAAACAGGCTCTATATATGAATAATTTATAATTTAATCCTTAGTAAATTACTTACTTGCATACCTTATTTCTCTCTATATATATATATACATATATATTGATATTAATAAAACTCATATAATATATACACATGCATGTTAAATAATTAATATACTTTTTCTTTAACATTGTCTCTGCATGTTAATAAATACCTATTTTGTTACAGTTTGTAGAAATGCAAATACACAAAAACATAACCCTAAATTAAAAGCTCTGTACTTACAAGTGTTAAAAGTAATATGTATTTATTTGTATTTATTTTTTACAATGATTTAAAAAGTGATTATGTTACTAGGTACTTACAAGTATAAAATTTTACTAGGTACTTATACATGTGTACTTATAAGTGTTTGTATTAAATGAGTACTTAAAAAATTCAACTGTAATGTCTACTTATAAGCTGTAACTATAATGTTTACTTATAAGTATTAGCTTTAATGTGTACTTATAAGTATAACTGATTAATGTGCCCTTTTAGTTATACACTTTAATGTGTACTTATAAGTATATAAAACTTTTTTTTAAAAATGTGTACTTATAAGTATTAAACAGTTCTCGCTTCTTCTTTAAAAAAAAAAAAAAAAATAAAAAAAAATATATATTTGTGTGTGTACTTGTAAGTATTAATGTTTATGTGTGCTTATAAGTATAAAAGGTAATTAACTTTAATATGTTCTTGTAACATTTAATGGCATTATGTACTTATAAATATAAACTTTAATGTGCACTTATAAGTATAAATGTTAATGTGCACTTATAAATATAAACCGTTAATATGCACTTATAAGTATAAAACTTTAATATGCACTTATAAGTATAAACATTAATTAGTATGCACTTATAAGCACACACTTTATTCATGCATTTATAAGTATAAACACTAATATGCATTTATAAGTATAAACATTAATGTGCACTTATAAGTATAAACTTTAATGTGCAGTTATGAGTTTAAACTTTAATGTGTAACTTATAAGTATAAACATTATTGTGTATTTGTAAATATTAACTTTACTACGTATTTGTAAGTATCAATAAGTTCTAACTAAAGATTCATTTTACATCTTTGTTTCAGATTATAACTTACTCTTACATTTCAATATTTTATTAATTTTTACTAATATAATCTAATTCTTTTAGAACTTGGCAGAATTCTGTTAATTATTAACAGCTTGTTTACTTATTTGTCATAATTCATATTGCATTTCATGCGTAGATGGTCGCAGTAGCCCTAGACCCTTACCACGGCCCTTGGTGCCCCCTCGGAGAAAATTGACCCCAACTGTAGATTCAAGACCAAGAAAAGGTTTAATTGGATACCAAGTTTGCATGATAATGATAGATGTGGTTTTGATATAACAGATGTTTGCTTTCTTTGTTTAATCATTTTCATTAACTTTGTTGAAGTTAGTAATAATCAATCAGTTAATAATGGTGTTAGGGACAAACCAAATGTGTCGAGATTTGGTATTTGTTAAAGAAAAAATCAGATTTTTTAAATTTTATTTGCTAGATATCTTTTCATTTATTTATTCATTTCTGTTTTTGAGAGATTAGCAAGAAAATCATATTCCAATTAATACATTTAATTTTATATTTATTTATGTCTTTAGTGTCTTATAATCTTCAAAATTTGTTTTTATTTTATTTTTGTTTCTCCTTTCAGTATTTTTTTGATTATTGATAAACACTATAAAACTTATTGCCTTTTAAATAAAAAATTCCTTTCCATGTCATTATTTCAGGAAAATGATGAGGATAATATTGATTTGAGCTGTTGTAAATAATGACACAAACATTTGTAAAAGAGACGGATAAAATTTCAAAAGTAAACTTTTAAGATCATTAATTTAATTTCTCTTTCATTTCTAAATTTTGTCATTGAGGCTGATTATGGTTTCTTTGAAAAAAATAATTCATGTAATTAACTGTTCAAAAGAAAATAACTTTTAATGAGAAATGATATTTAGACATGAAAGGTTTTTAAAAGCTAAAAGCAAATTAGCATGTCTGGCATACTTTGGTTACATATAGTGTTTAACAAAAATAATAAATTAAAGAATGCTTGATAAAATCTTTAAACTGATTTTTATTTCATATATTTCTAATTTTTTAAGCAGCAGTCAATGTTCAGTCTCATCTGTATTGTGGTAACCTCTGTTTAGCAACTTCCTGCATATAGCAGACATTTCTTTATATATGATAAGAGTTAAACATTCTGTATTTAACCATAACCTATCTTTTGAGACCTCTTTTATTATCTCCCTTGTGTGTCATCTAAAGAAAAAATTGAGTGCCACAACTTAAATTCTGCATCAAAAGAACAACAGCGGTTTGCAATGTTCTAAACATAGCGGATTATTCTAAAACCCACATTAAACGATCCTTGGTGCTTTACATTTTCCAAAAGAAGGCCGTTTTATTGACATAAAACTCTTCTTTTTTTTTCTTTTCCATTGAAAAAAAATAGTGGATCATAAGTGAATTCATTGGCATTTTAATGGATTGAACAGACAATATAATCCGATATTTTAGTAAGTTTTTATATAATATAGATTTTGTTTAGAAAAAGGGGATCTTTAATTGGTATTTTACTTTAGGTTTTTATCAGGATGTCAGTGTTTTCATTGATTGTAACTGTTTCTTTTATACTTTATGTCAGTACCGGTAGATTATTTGGTTTAATTGATTTAATTATACAACGATACTTTGCTATATACATGTATATGTTAATCTTAATGTTTTTTTTTGTCATAATCAGAAATGCTTATTCTTTATGTGTATATTTAAAGATGCATCCCCTATAACTTTCTGTTCACTAAATGATAGAAAGTTTATTGAATCACAAAGAGGAAGGTCCCATTTGAAGATAATGGTTGATTCCATCCTTGTATTTTATCTTATTTTTGAGAAATTTATAAATTCACAGGTCGGCATTTTCGGTTTTATCTGTCCATGATTTAGCATAACCGGATACTGGTCGATGAGTAACATTATAGCAGGTCGCGATTTAGTATTTGGTCAACAAATTAAAGAATTTGACAATACAGAGACAAAATACAATCCACAATATATATCATGTTTGATACAAATGTGCAGTTTTACTGATAAGTTACAAAATATAAGCGATATGGGCGAGGCCTCTTTAAACTTGTGAAAATATTTTGACAAACTTTGCTTTGTTTGTGTGTGTTATCCATCTAGTAAAATGGTCCTCTGTACTGGTGGTCTGTCTCAGGAACACCCTCTTCTCATTGCTGACATTGAGAGTCTGAGTTCAATTCAGTCCAAAAGTTTTTCATTTAGGGTTTAAGGGTATTAATCCTTCCGCAAAAAAAATGTATATCAGTAAATAATGTGACTATCAGCCTTATTTGTGATCGATTCCCATTTTTTTGAAATAACATCTTGAACTCTTGAATCCATAACCAGAAATCTGTGTTGCAATTCCAGTAATATTATAATATAGGTGATATTTTGCTATATATAATAATATTTGACTAACAATCAATATCATGATATTGCTGTTAGAAGTTATTTAATCTGTAAGTATTTAACATTTCAATATAACAAAGGTATTTTCATATAACAAAAGTACATGTTGAATGACAGGTAAATACAGTGATTTTTTAATGAAAATTGTATTGCAAGGGTATTGATTATATAGATGATGATTGACAGCTTTTTTTAGCATGGGCGTAGGCATGACATGCCACATCAATAATTTCAAAACTATTCTACCATTTTTAGCTAACATTTTTTACATTTTATTGTGTATGCCGCCCCAATAATTTCCACTTTTTTCTTGTTTTATAATTATCTTAAATTTGTAAATTCATGTCTATGCCTCTATTTAGATACAATTTAAAATAATGTGCTTGCAATAATAAATAAACATTATTAGTTATTTGGCACCCTGTTATTCCATGATATTGCATTTTACTCAGTTGTTGTTATATTGTCAGCGAATGGTCCAGGTGTACCGCCAGTATATCCCAAGCCGACACCCACTTCAACCTTGCCACGCCCATCTACCCGGTCACCACTGAAGTTCAGTCCGGGCCATGCCAGTGATGCAGATTCAGTGAAGACAGAAGATTTTGAAAATAGTTTTCGGGTAAGACGAGTTAACAAATGGGTTGAACGCAATTTTCAATACATGACAGGACTGGTAACGCATATACAATGTTTATATATATGGCATATCAAGTTTTATAGAGAGCAAGACCTCAGAATGAATCTTAGTAGAACCACTAATCTTACGCAAATATTTTGCAAACTTTCTCACATAAAGTTTTTGTACCGAGCCGAGCATGGTTGAAATCAACAACCTCTGTGGTGAAAGGTAAATGGTCAATGCCTCGGACAACTGCACCTCAGAGAAGCCACAAGTAAATGTGACTCAGCCATTGACTGACATTTTGTGTTATATCTTTTGCATAATTTTATAATGTTTTAAATTTTATTGAATAATTTTGTCTGTTTTACACACTTATTTTATTTTCACCATGGTTGATATGACATTGCATGTCATTATCATTCATCTCTCACCACTGATTCAAGTGGGATAGTTATCAATTACTTGCGGAGATGGGATGTGCTTGATTACTGGTTAACCTTCCTGGATCCCTGGAAACAGTGGTTAGATTCATGTTCAGGCAAAAAATCAGTTTGATTAAAAGTATTACTGGTAAACAATGAAGAAGTGAAGTAATTTCATTTAAATTCTTATATAATATTGTTCATTGATTGGTACCATCTGCATTGTAGGATATGATGGTGACTGGGAACCAGACTGGGGAGAGTGACATTGATGGACTCAATGACCCCATACATAAAAAGGTCAAACAACTTCTAAAAGCCACAGCGAAATGTAAGTATAGCTATATGATAAATACATGGTATATTCTAGCTGTAAGAAAAAAGTTTTACCAGTAATTTTAAATATACCCAATAAAAACCCAATTAAGACTTTATGGTTCTCATGATTTACAATCATTCAAACACATGTTAGCAGATTTACTGGTCCTTTAATTTCCTGGATTCAAAATCAAACGTATACCATTTGAAATTATTTCAAGTCTGAGTTATAAAAACTTTGTAGCATGCTTATATCTAGAGTTCAGGCTCAACTTAAAAAAAACAACAAATGAGCTCTTTCGACATAACAAAATAAATTTAGATTCCTGCAACTTTCTACTTCAAATCTACATTAAGACTTTGTGATCTGCGGCCAAGTTGAGTGTTAAATGAATACTGGAAATTGTTTTTGAGGATATATTTTTGTTGAGCATGAAAAAAGTTTTATAAGGTCACAGCAAGCTCAACATCGTAGAAATAAATGTGATATCTACAAGAGAATTACAGTTTATGCATATGATTACATGTAAAAGACTAAATGAAAGAACACTTATTCTATATGACAGAGGAGATCAGCAATTTATAGGAAATCCACAATTTATATGAAATCACCAGTTTATAGGAAATCATCAATTTATAGGAAATCACAAGTTTATAGGAAATCACCAATTTATAGGAAATCACAAGTTTATAGGAAATCACCAATTTATAGGAAATCACAAGTTTATAGGAAATCACCAATTTATAGGAAATCACAAGTTTATAGGAAACCACAAGTTTATAGGAAATCAGCGGTTTATAGGAAATCAGCATTTAATCAACAATCTATAGGAAATAATCAATACATGTATTCAGGTTAATGCATTAGGCAATAACGTTATTATTATATTAATTGTGATGGTTGATTCTGAATATAATATCTGCCTTACTCTTTACTTTAAAATTGCAAATTGATATCCTTATTATTATGCAAATAAAAGGTCATTGTGACAAGTTACTTACTTTTTTATAACATGTTTTAGCTGTGAAGAGTATAGTGACAGACTATAAACCCTCAGGTATAGATTGGTAGCTTCAGTTATCTGCACAAATACATTGACTGTTAAATATATAAAGCACAATTTATTTTTAGCTCATATGAGTAAAGCTCAATGTGAGCTTTTCTGCTCATCCTGTGTCCGGTGTCCTTTGTCGGTAGGCTATTTTTTTTTTATATTTTATATACTCTAGCATTGAATTAATGTCAAAATTGCTCTATTTGACCATGTGTGTACCCTAGCATTGACCTCTATTTGACCATGTGTGTCCTCTAGCATTGACCTCTATTTGGCCATGTGTGTACTCTAGCATTGACCTCTATTTGACCATGTTTGTACTCTAGCATTGACCTCTATTTGACCTTGTGTGTACTCTAGCATTGACCTCTATTTGACCATGCGCGTACTCTAACATTGACCTCTATTTGACCATGCGCTTACTCTAGCATTGACCTCTATTTGACCATGTGTGTACTCTAGCATTGACCTCTATTTGACCTTGTGTGTACTCTAGCACCCATAATTTTCACTTATTCCTGAACAGAATTTTGCAGTTGTTATATAACTATAGGATTTCACACATACTGTTGAATTGGTGAATGTGGATGAATAAATTTGAGTTATGGCCCTTAAATTTTGAAAAATTGCTTAATGTCATCTTGCATGCAATCTTATCTATGGCTTTTGCTATTATTAGATCTCACCAGAGTTGTATAACTTTTTGGATAAAAAAAAATCAATTTGAACGTAAGTGTCTGAGTTAAAGCCCTTGAATAAAAACTTGTTTTGTTTTGGATCAGTCTGATACAGGTGAGCGATGTAGGGCCATCAACGCCGTCTTGTATCTTTAGCTGCTTTTCTGATTTGGGGTGGTTTATCAGCCAATGTTGCTTTGACTTTTATAAATACACTTTGACATTTTTAATGTATAAAAAATAAATAAAACATCTATCAGTGGTTCAATATGAACAAAACACGCAGGTACAAAAATAGTTTTCCTGAAATTTAAGTTTAAAATTAGTTTGCTGGGTACCGTAATCTATATGCCATTTATGACCTTTGTTACAGTAAATAAAATTCATTCTATTGCCAGAATTCATTTTGACAAGCAAACATTTGTGTAATTAACCTTAGCATTCAAGGCAAGGTTGAAGATAGTTTGCAATAGCTTTATATCAACATTAAAATTTTGTTATGGAATGTTACAGATTTCTTATAATAAAGACATTACATATATAGTGAGCCAATACTACATTTGTATGATTTTTTTATTAAAATAGATTTATTTCAAACTTTCATATACCAAAATTTTGTGAAGGAAACTTCTTTTGGAGATATGTTTAAGCACTATTGAATGATTAAAGTAACCAACAACATTGTATTAAATTCATATTTTTTTCATGAAAATTGTGTTTACAAAAGTACGAAAAAACTTTGGTATGATGAACTATATAGTATTTTGGTATTAGTTTTAGAATATGTAGATTTTGATTGCAATATTGTTATTATGCCCCAGCCATCAGAAGAATGGTGTTGCCCTCATCCGTCCGTTCATCCACCAGTTCATGTGTACCTATGTGGTTATAAAATACAAGTCAGGTTTGATATTTGTCTATGTTGGTAATGAATAATTCATGGGTGCCTGTGTGATTATAAAATACAGGTCAGGTTTGATATTTGTCCATGTTGGTAATGAATATTTCATGTGTACCTGTATGATTATACAATACAGGTCAGGTTTGATATTTGTCCATGTTGGTAATGAATATTTCATGTGTACCTGTATAATTATACAATACAGGTCAGGTTTGATATTTGTCCATGTTAGAAATGAATATTTCATGTGTACCTGTATGATTATACAATACAGGTCAGGTTTGATATTAATTTTGTCCATGTTGGTAATGAATATTTCATGTGTACCTGTATGATTATACAATACAGGTCAGGTTTGATATTTGTCCATGTTGGTAATGAATATTTCATGTGTACCATGAGTGTATGATTATACAATACAGGTCAGGTTTGATATTTGTACATGTTGGTAATGAATAATTCATGGGTGCCTGTGTGATTATAAAATACAGGTCAGGTTTGATATTTGTCCATGTTGGTAATGAATATTTCATGTGTACCTGTGTGATTATAAAATACAGGTCAGGTTTGATATTTGTACATGTTGGTAATGAATAATTCATGGGTACCTGTATAATTATACAATACAGGTCAGGTTTGATATTTGTCCATGTTGGTAATGAATATTTCATGTGTACCTGTGTGATTATACAATACAGGTCAGGTTTGATATTTGTCCATGTTAGTAATGAATATTTTATGTGTACCTGTATGATTATACAATACAGGTCAGGTTTGATATTTGTCCATGTTAGTAATGAATATTTCAGGTGTACCTGTATGATTATACAATACAGGTCAGGTTTGATATTTGTCCATGTTGGTAATGAATATTTCATGTGTACCTGGTTTGATATTTGTCCATGTTGGTAATGAATATTTCATGTGTACCTTTATGATTATACAATACAGGTCAGGTTTGATATTTATCCATGTTGGTAATGAATATTTCATGTGTACCTGTATGATTATACAATACAGGTCAGGTTTGATATTTGTCCATGTTGGTAATGAATATTTCATGTGTACCTGTATAATTATACAATACAGGTCAGGTTTGATATTTGTCCATGTTAGAAATGAATATTTCATGTGTACCTGTATGATTATACAATACAGGTCAGGTTTGATATTAATTTTGTCCATGTTGGTAATGAATATTTCATGTGTACCTGTATGATTATACAATACAGGTCAGGTTTGATATTTGTCCATGTTGGTAATGAATATTTCATGTGTACCTGTATGATTATACAATACAGGTCAGGTTTGATATTTGTCCATGTTGGTCAAATTTATGGCCCCTTTTTGTACATTTCTATTTAAAAAATTGTTGCCTATCAAATAGCTGGGACATTCGTATCAACAAACACATTTCTAATTGATATAAATATTATTTTTAATTAGCATTTATTGTATTTTTGCTGCTTGTTTTATGGCCAGAAAGTATGATCTACATTACATGATGGTTGATATGTAATTGGACAACAAGTTTGCTGTTTCTGTTCTCAAAAGTAGAAAGATGGATTTAATTAAATTAGTTTTAGATATGTAGTGAATGTTTTTATTTTATTTCTAAAGATTTGTTTTAAAGTATATTTGAAAGAATATCAATGATTTTTTGGGTCATATTGCAAAATAACTGAAGAGAGTTTCTTTTGTAACACATGGGAAACTGTAAACCAAATATTTTAATTATTGATCTGAAAAGGAAATAAATAGACAAGCGTTATACCATTATATGAATACATGACAGCATAGCTTAGTCTGGTAAATTATTGTCATGTTTATGCTATCAAAGGGAGAATACTGGTACACAATCATCACACAACTTAAAACTGTTTGACAGAAATGTTTTTTTTTTCTTTTTTGAATGGGGTTTTCAAGACATTTTTGATTATATAAATTATGGCAAAGAATCTGAATAGAACCACTGCAAGAAACTGGATAACTTTATTTTTCTTATATAAACTTTTTTGACCTAGCAGAAGTTGAACATTTGACCTCAGCAGTGAGAGGTTAGTGGTCTTGAGATGACGCCTACGGACAGAAAACTTCAAACACGTGAAGAATTCTTATAATCTTATCAATATTCTCCCTTTAAAAGTGTAAGAAAATGTTCTATGAAATATAAAATGAAGTTATTTGTTCTTATGATTATCTGTTTTGTCATGTTTTATGTTAAATATGAAAGGACCTTTGTTTTAGATGAAGAGAAACCCCTTTTAAACTACCCTGTCACGGCCTCAATATTGAAATCACGATTTAGGGCCTCAGAAGGTACCCCACCCACCTTTGTATCACTGTGTGTGCTTGTAAAATTCATCTTTCTCTAAAAAAAGTCACATTATTCTCTATTATTTGTTGCAAAGCATACAATTGCAATGTTCTTCTGTATATGGAGAGTTTAAATCTGATGGCACCATGATGTTTTTTGGTTAGCATTTCAAAATTCATTTAAAAAAGAACAACAAATTCAAAATAACTTTTTAAAATATTTAGAATATCCATTACACAAGTTAAATTATGCATTTCTGAATAAAAATCCAAGTGCATACAAGTATAAAAAATTATTGAAATGTCAGGGGGAGGGGGGGGGGGGGGAACAAGCTAAGAAAATGTTGAACTGATAAGCAATTATATCCCATTGTTTATTAAGTTTTATTTTAATCATATCATAATTTGGTGTTGACTTGAAACAATTCATGCTAACCCAGTATCATTGTCTTGTATTGCATTTTACAAAATAAAAGTCATTATAAGTCAAATTCTTAAATCTTTTGCTGTGTGTTCAAATTTTAATGCACCGTTAAAATGATAGATTTTCCAAAAAAATATTGCATTATCTGCATGATTTGAAACTATGTTTGTGTCATTTGAATGAATATTAAATATATTATGAATTACCCGTACTTTTTACTGACGACAATTTTTGCCACAGCCCTACTTCGCTGAAGTCCCATTTTCCAGACACATGGGACGATACCCTGTTACCCACTGGCCTCAATGGTACATTTCTTGAAGGATAATTTATAATACTTTTAATTGTAATCCAAACAAACACAAAATTGGCTGCAATAGTTCAGAAAATGAAATGTTTTTGGAAAATACAATCTTGCATTGATTTGTTTGACTATGAAAAATATTATGATGAATGCTTCTTACTTTACGTTTAAAACCAATTTTATTACGAGTTTTCGTGTGAAACACAACCCATTAAGTCCTAGAACTGTCTCTTAAGTGCTGAATTTCTATTGAGGTACTTAATGCAGTTAATGTTGAAGAAATTATTATTATGTTCAAAGTTGGTTTAAAAATTCATCCAAAATTAAAAATTTTAAATGTTATTAAGTTGAATCTTGCAATCTGTATGCTTTGTTTAGTATAGATTTTAATATTTTATAGCATATTAATATGAAATAGTATAATTACATGTTAAAATAAAAAATAGTAGATGTATTCGTACAAATTTCTTCTTAATTATTAATGTTATAAAAATTATATACATACTCAGTACTTTATTTGGTGTCATTTTGTGTTGTGAAATGGTTATAAATTGTGCTGCGATAGCTTTTTCAGCTTCAGTGAAACTAGTGTTAAGCTTAGAAGACATGACAGCTTCAATGAAACTAGTGTTAAGCTTATAATTAGACATGTCAGCATTAGTTTAACTAGCTCAGAAAGCCTGCTTATTAATGACACCAAATTTTAGGAAAGATAATTTCACTTTTAGTTTTATCTTTTGTAATTTCTACTGTTAGTTGCCCTAAATATTCCATAAGTCTATAAGGAACATGAGAATATAGATACCATTCATCTCTCTTTAAATGAGGAGCTTCTTGGAACCCCAGCCGTGGGCTACGGGTAGAGCATCTGCCTTGCATGTGGAAGGACATGTCATACCAAAGACTTGAAAAATGGTACTAGAAGCTTTCTTGCTGGTATTATTATGCTCAGCATTTAGAGAAGAGTTCTGGTTGACCCGGTGCCAGTATAATGTGACTGGGTGGGGTATCATACCATGTGTCTATGGCATGATACACCAGTGTGGCAGAGCTCAGAATACTGTCTCAAGTAGACACTGTGGCGAGTCACTCCCAGAGACTATATGGGAACTTCTTCCTTTTACATTTCCCCTTCATGCATGTAGGAGGTTTTTGCCTCCATCAAATAAAATGACAGCATCTTGCAATTATAAAGACTGTGTTATGTTTTAAATGTTAAAGTTAAATTCCTCCTTTACCATGACTTGATTTATAATGCTGATGTGGCAATTTAGTATTAACAATAATCAATCTCTTCATTTTCTATTTTCCTTTGTTCTTTCATTATGCATTGTATATTTTGATAATTAAAAGGTGAGGGAATGTTAACCTGGACATCATCATATTAACAAGCAACACAAATCAGATCACATGAATGATTATGGGAAACTTTTACGAGAATTATGGGTAAAAATAGCAGTCCAAAAATCGGGATACAACTATGCAAATGTGACCAGTAGAGATAAGGATAAAACTATGATTATGGGAAATATGGATACAACCATATTTAAAGGAATTATGGGTACAACAGTGCTCCAGATAAGCTTTTCTTTAAAATGAATATTTAACCCTTAAATTAGTATGCAATGCTTACTTTCAAAATGTTAAGGGTAAAAATTAACATTTCTATCAAATTGTCATTTAAAACAAACTAATCAACAGAAATTGAGAATAACCAATGCTTATTTTACCCCTTGATTTAAATTCCAATGCTTTTTTTCAGAAATAGCAATGCTTAAATACCCCCAAATAGTGCTTATCTGGAGCACTGGTACAATCATGATTATAGGAATTATGGGTACAACTGATATTATGGGAATTATTGATGCAACCATGATTATAGGAATTATGGGTACAACCATGATTATAGGAATTATGGGTACAACCAATATTATGGGAATTATGGATACAACCATGATTGTGGGAATTATGGATACAACAACAATTATGGGAATTATGGGTACAACCAATATTAGGGGAATAATGGTTACAACCATGATTATGAGAATTATGGATACAACCATGATTATGGGAATTATGGGTACATCCATGATTATGGGAACCATGGATACAACCATGTTTATGAGAATTATGGGTACAACCATGGTAAGGGGAATTATGGGTAACAATTTAAAGCAGATGGTGTTTAGTGGAAAGGGTTTTTGCCATTCATGCCTGAAGTCACAGGTTTGATCGTAGTTTCTAGTGGCCTAATAAAAACACTCGGTACTGACTCTTCCTAGGAAACAAACTTGATAGCTTATCATAAAACCTCTGAGCTTACTTTGCAGTCAAGCTAAAATAATCACCTGATAAAAGCTCGGTGATCAAAGAAATATACATGAAGTACAAACTTTGATATGTGGTCCAAATATTTATGCTCATGTTATTGTGACGAAGGCAAGTCCAGTTTTCAGGCTGAACAAATGACAAAACTTATTAACCAAATTTAACAGATACTGGCCACAATTTTTTTCAGTCATAAAACTAATAACAGCTTTTACTTGATGTTGATATTATTATTTATATGATGGTCACATGAATGTTGGTAGATATTGATATATGTTTTGTTATTTGAGTATTATTTATTCACTTTTCTAGATGTGATTTGGTAGTGGAAAATGCATGTGGTATTTAGGTACTGGTATGTGAAAAGGTCACTAATTTCTGAAATAGAGATTTGTTTTTTCTTTTGATAGATATCTGTGATATTTGAATTCAGAAGCAATACAGTAGAACTTTAATGACTTGAATCTGATTGGACTGGACAAAATAATTCGAGTTAAGGGTTGTTCAACATCATACCATACAAGTACATGTATATACATCGAAATAGGAATCCAGCCGGGACCAGATAACTGGTTTGAGCTATATATGATGTTCCAGCCATCCGTGTTTGAGCCAACAAAGTTCTACTGTATATATTGAAATCTTTTCAGAGATAATCGTATCTTTAAATTCAACAAAATTATTCCAGATCAGGTGATTAAATGTTACAGATTTCTATTAGATGACTGTTAAAACTTAGAAGGTATATTAACATTCATTTTATTCTGACAGACATTTAATACACTTACAGGGGTTTAAAATAGCGTCTTTTACTGGCATATTCACAAGAATTTTAGAAAGGTCTGAACTTTACTGATAAAATTTGCATCGTGTATTTCATTTTTGATAAGTTCCTTTAGCCTAGTTATAATCATAGGCATTGATAGAATTTTCACCTGGATAATTTTCTTCATCTTATTTTTAGAGAGGTCCTGTAATGGACCCTGAGTTAACTCAGGTAAAAATACAAGGGTCAAACAGTGAAAACAACAAGTCCTGGACCTCGGAATTGCACTATTTTTAACCCCTGACCAATTGCTATGTAACTAATCAAAATTTTCTTATATTATTATGTTATCAAAACTTGAACTTTTTGTGTCTTGTCTGAAGCATTTAAAATTACACCTACCCTATTTTTTGTAATAAACACTCCATACTAATACCCCAACCCCTCCTCCCAACAAATAAATCTGCTAAATGCCATACCTGAAATAAAAAGAAAGTAATTTAACTATTTACAGGTATCCACATAGGTTTAATACATTTTTACATAACTTGGATAGTTGCAAAATTGACAAAAAAAGTGTTTCTCTATTAAACTCTCCCCTTTATAAAATGTCCAGGGGTGTAAATTAGGAATAGTACGGTACTAAGTCTTGGTCTTGGTTTAAAACTGTCATATCTTCCTGTGAAGTAACAGTTGAAAACATTCCCAGGAGGCAAGAACAACTTTGAAAAAACATTTGTTTGCACTCTCTCTATTGATATTTATAGGTTGGTAGTTAGATAAGGAAAAAATATTTAGTAAAATAAAAATGTCTCAAATTTGGGGAAAGAATGTTTATTGATATATTTTGTTGGACTGATAGGGAGAGAGAAAACAAACAATATTCTAATTTTGGTCCAGAAGCCATCAATTTTTTTTTTTTTTATCAAGATGGGGCTTCATATTATTCTGATGCAGTCATTTATAGACTTCTGCAGAAGCTTCTATGCTGGGTATAAGACAGTAGGTCTGTGGCCGAGTGGTGCCATCTCAAGACCACATACCTCTCACTGTGTCTGAGTGGTCTAAGGTGCCATCAGAAGACCACTTACCTCTCACTGTGTCTGAGTGGTCTAAGGTGCCATCTCAAGATCACTTACCTCTCACTGGGTCTGAGTGGTTTAAGGTGCCATCTCAAGATCATTAACCTCTCACCATGTCTGAGTGGTCTAAGGTGCCACCTCAAGATCACTTACCTCTCTCCATGTCTGAGTGGTCTAAGGCACCATCTCAAGACCACTTACCTCTCACCATGTCTGAGTGGTCTAAGGTGCCACCTCAAGATCACTTACCTCTCACCGTGTCTGAGTGGTCTAAGGCACCATCTCAAGACCACTTACCTCTCTCCATGTCTGAGTGGTCTAAGGCACCATCTCAAGACCACTTACCTCTCACCATGTCTGAGTGGTCTAAGGCGCCATCTCAAGACCACTTACCTCTCACCATGTCTGAGTGGTCTAAGGCGCCATCTCAAGACCACTTACCTCTCACCATGTCTGAGTGGTCTAAGGTGCCATCTCAAGACCACTTACCTCTCACCGTGTCTGAGTGGTCTAAGGTGCCACCTCAAGACCACTTACGTCTCACCATGTCTGAGTGGTCTAAGGTGCCATCTCAAGACCACTTACCTCTCACCATGTCTGAGTGGTCTAAGGTGCCACCTCAAGACCACTAACCTCTCACCATGTCTGAGTGGTCTAAGGTGCCACCTCAAGACCACTTACCTCTCACCATGTCTGAGTGGTCTAAGGCACCATCTCAAGACCACTTACCTCTCTCCATGTCTGAGTGGTCTAAGGCACCATCTCAAGACCACTTACCTCTCATTGTGTCTGAGTGGTCTTAGGCACCATCTCAAGACCACTTACCTCTCACCATGTCTGAGTGGTCTAAGGCGCCATCTCTAGCCACTTACCTCTCACCATGTCTGAGTGGTCTAAGGTGCCATCTCAAGACCACTTACCTCTCACCAGATCTGAGTGGTCTAAGGTGCCACCTCAAGACCACTTACCTCTCACCATGTCTGAGTGGTCTAAGGTGCCATCTCAAGACCACTTACCTCTCACCATGTCTGAGTGGTCTAGGGTGCCATCTCAAGACCACTTACATCTCACCATGTTTGAGTGGTCTAAGGCGCCATCTCAAGACCACTTACCTCTCACCATGTCTGAGTGGTCTAAGGCGCCATCTCAAGACCACTTACCTCTCACCATGTCTGAGTGGTCTAAGGTGCCACCTCAAGACCACTTACCTCTCACCATGTCTGAGTGGTCTACGGTGCCAACTCAAGACCACTTACCTCTCTCCATGTCTGAGTGGTCTAAGGCACCATCTCAAGACCACTTACCTCTCACCATGTCTGAGTGGTCTAAGGTGCCATCTCAAGACCACTTACCTCTCTCCGTGTCTGAGTGGTCTAAGGCACCATCTCAAGACCACTTACCTCTCACTGTGTCTGAGTGGTCTAAGGTACCATCTCAAGACCACTTACCTCTCACTGTGTCTGAGTGGTCTAAGGCACCATCTCAAGACCACTTACCTCTCACCGTTTCTGAGTGGTCTAAGGCACCATCTCTAGCCACTTACCTCTCACCATGTCTGAGTGGTCTAAGGTGCCATCTCAAGACCACTTACCTCTCACCAGATCTGAGTGGTCTAAGGTGCCACCTCAAGACCACTTACCTCTCACCATGTCTGAGTGGTCTAAGGTGCCATCTCAAGACCACTTACCTCTCACCATGTCTGAGTGGTCTAAGGCACCATCTCAAGACCACTTACCTCTCACCATGTCTGAGTGGTCTAAGGTGCCATCTCAAGACCACTTACCTCTCACCATGTTTGAGTGGTCTAAGGTGCCACCTCAAGACCACTTACCTCTCACCGTGTCTGAGTGGTCTAAGGTGCCATCTCAAGACCACTTACCTCTCACCATGTCTGATTGGTCTAAGGCGCCATCTCAAGACCACTTACCTCTCTCCATGTCTGAGTGGTCTAAGGCACCATCTCAAGACCACTTACCTCTCACCATGTCTGAGTGGTCTAAGGTGCCACCTCAAGACCACTTACCTCTCACCATGTCTGAGTGGTCTAAGGTGCCAACTCAAGACCACTTACCTCTCTCCATGTCTGAGTGGTCTAAGGCACCATCTCAAGACCACTTACCTCTCACCATGTCTGAGTGGTCTAAGGTGCCATCTTAAGACCACTTACCTCTCACCATGTCTGAGTGGTCTAAGGTGCCACCTCAAGACCACTTACCTCTCACCGTGTCTGGGTGGTCTAAGGTGCCATCTCAAGACCACTTACCTCTCACTGGGTCTGAGTGGTTTAAGGTGCCATCTCAAGACCACTTACCTCTCACCATGTCTGAGTGGTCTAAGGCACCATCTCAAGACCACTTACCTCTCACCATGTCTGAGTGGTCTAAGGTGCCACCTCAAGACCACTTACCTCTCACCGTGTCTGGGTGGTCTAAGGTGCCATCTCAAGACCACTTACCTCTCACTGGGTCTGAGTGGTTTAAGGTGCCATCTCAAGACCACTTACCTCTCACCATGTCTGAGTGGTCTAAGGCACCATCTCAAGACCACTTACCTCTCACCATGTCTGAGTGGTCTAAGGTGCCACCTCAAGACCACTTACCTCTCACCGTGTCTTAGTGGTCTAAGGCGCCATCTCAAGACCACTTACCTCTCACCGTTTCTGAGTGGTCTAAGGTGCCATCTCAAGACCACTTACCTCTCACCATGTCTGAGTGTTCTAAGGCACCATCTCAAGATCACTTACCTCTCATTGTGTCTGAGTGGTCTAAGGTGCCATCTCAAGATCACTTACCTCTCACCGTTTCTGAGTTGTTTAAGTCGCCATCTTAAGACCACTTACCTCTCATTGTGTCTGAGTGGTCTAAGGAGCCATCTCAAGATCACTTACCTCTCACCGTGTCTGAGTGGTTTAAGTTGCCATCTCAAGACCACTTACCTCTCATTGTGTCTGAGTGGTCTAAGGTGCCATTTCAAGATCACTTACCTCTCACTGTGTCTGAGTGGTCTAAGGTGCCATATCAAGACCACATACCTCTCATTGTGTCTGAGTGGTTTAAGTCGCCATCTCAAGATCACTTACCTCTCATTGTGTCTGAGTGGTCTAAGGTGCCATCTCAAGACCACTTACCTCTCATCGTGTCTGAGTGGTTTAAGGTGCCATATCAAGACCACATACCTCTCATCTTGTCTGAGTGGTTTAAGGTGCCATATCAAGACCACATACCTCTCATCTTGTCTGAGTGGTCTAAGGTGCCATATCAAGACCACTTACCTCTCATCTTGTCTGAGTGGTCTAAGGTGCCATCTCAAGACCACTTACCTTTCACCATGTCTGAGTGGTCTAAGGCACCATCTCAAGACCACTTACCTCTCACCGTGTCTGAGTGGTTTAAGGTGCCATATCAAGACCTCATACCTCTCACTGTGTCTGAGTAGTCTAAGGCGCCATCGAAAGACCACTTACCTCTCACCAGGTCCACTGTTGCCGAGTGGTCTGAAATGCTGTCTCAAGATCACTTACCTTTTACCGGGTCCTCTGTTGCCGAGTGGTCTAAGGTGCTGTCACAAGGTCACTTACCTCTCTACGGGTCCTCCATGTCTGAGTGGTCTAAGGTGCTGTCTCACTCACCTCCCACCAAGTCCTCCGGTTCAAGTGGTCTTAGGTGCTGTCTCAAGATCACTTACCTCTCACCAGGTTCTCCGGGTTCAAGTGATCGAAGGTGCTGTCTCAAGATCACTTACCTCTCAGCAGATTCTCCATGTCTGAGTGGTCTAAGGCGCCACCACATGATCATTTATGTCTCATCAGATCCTCTGTGTCTGAGTGGTTTAAGGTGCTATCGCAAGATCACTTACCTCTCACCAGGTCCTCCATGTCCGAGTTGTCTAAGGTGCAGTCTCAAGATCACTTATGTCTCACCGGGTCCTCCATGTCTGAGTGGTCTAAGGTGCCGTCTCAAGATCACTTACTTCTCACCGGGTCCTCCATGTCTGAATGGTCTAAGGTGCCGTCTCAAGATCACTTACTTCTCACCGGGTCCTCCATGTCCGAGTTGTCTAAGGTGCAGTCTCAAGATCACTTACTTCTCACCGGGTCCTCCATGTCTGAATGGTCTAAGGTGCCGTCTCAAGATCACTTACCTCTCACTGGGTCCTCTATGTCCGAGTGGTCTAAGGTGCCATTTTAAGATCACTTACCTCTCACCGGGTCCTCTATGGCTGATTGGTCTAAGGTGCCATTTTAAGATCACTTACCTCTCACCGGGTCCTCCATGTCCAAGTGGTCTAAGGTGTCATTTCAAGATTACTTACCTCTCACCGGGTCCTCTATGGCTGATTGGTCTAAGTGCCATTTCAAGAACACTTACCTCTCACCGGGTCCTCTATGGCTGATTGGTCTAAGTGCCATTTCAAGATCACTTACCTCTCACCGGGTCTTCCATGTCCAAGTAGTCTAAGGTGCCATTTCAAGACTACTTACCTCTCACCGGGTCCTCCATGTCTGAGTAGTCTTAAGGTGTCATTTCAAGATCACTTACCTCTCACCGGGTCCTTTATGGCTGATTGGTCTAAGGTGCCATTTCAAGATCACTTATCTCTCACCGGGTCTCCATGTCCAAGTAGTCTAAGGTGCCATTTCAAGACTACTTACCTCTCACAGGGTCCTCCATGTCCAAGTGGTCTAAGGTGTCATTTCAAGATCACTTACCTCTCACCGGGTCCTCTATGGCTGATTGGTCTAAGTGCCATTTCAAGATCACTTACCTCTCACCGGGTCTTCCATGTCCAAGTAGTCTAAGGTGCCATTTCAAGACTACTTACCTCTCACCGGGTCCTCCATGTCTGAGTAGTCTAAGGTGTCATTTCAAGATCACTTACCTCTCACCAGGTCCTCTATGGCTGATTGGTCTAAGGTGCTATTTCATGATTACTTACCTCTCACTGGGTCCTCTGTGACCGATTGGTCTAAGTGCCATTTCAAGATCACTTACCTCTCACCGGGTCTGAGAAGTCTAAGGTGTCATTTCAAGATCACTTACCTCTCACCGGGTCCTCTGTTGCCTATTGGTCTAAGGTACCATTTCAAGAGCATTTACTTCTCACTGGGTCCTCTGTGGCTGATTGGTCTAAGTGCCATTTAAAGATCATTTACTTCTAACTGGATCCTCTGTGGCTGATTGGTCTAAGTGCCATTTCAAGATAATTTACTTTTCACCGGGTCCTCCATGTCTGAGTAGTCTAAGGTGCCATTTCAAGATCACTTACCTCTCACCTGGTCCTCCATGTCCAATTGGTCTAAGGTGCCATTTCAAGATCACTTATCTCTCACTGGGTTCTCTGTGGCCAAGTGGTGTAAGGTGCCATTTCAAGATCATTTACCTTTTACCTGGTCTTCCATGTCTGAGTGGTCTAAGGTGCCATTTCAAGATCACTTACCTCTCACTGTCTGAGTAGTCTAAGGCGCCATCGAAAGACCACTTACCTCTCACCAGGTCCACTGTTGCCGAGTGGTCTGAAATGCTGTCTCAAGATCACTTACCTTTTACCGGGTCCTCTGTTGCCGAGTGGTCTAAGGTGCTGTCACAAGGTCACTTACCTCTCTACGGGTCCTCCATGTCTGAGTGGTCTAAGGTGCTGTCTCACTCACCTCCCACCAAGTCCTCCGGTTCAAGTGGTCTTAGGTGCTGTCTCAAGATCACTTACCTCTCACCAGGTTCTCCGGGTTCAAGTGATCGAAGGTGCTGTCTCAAGATCACTTACCTCTCACCAGGTTCTCCGGGTTCAAGTGATCGAAGGTGCTGTCTCAAGATCACTTACCTCTCAGCAGATTCTCCATGTCTGAGTGGTCTAAGGCGCCACCACATGATCATTTATGTCTCATCAGATCCTCTGTGTCTGAGTGGTTTAAGGTGCTATCGCAAGATCACTTACCTCTCACCAGGTCCTCCATGTCCGAGTTGTCTAAGGTGCAGTCTCAAGATCACTTATGTCTCACCGGGTCCTCCATGTCTGAGTGGTCTAAGGTGCCGTCTCAAGATCACTTACCTCTCACTGGGTCCTCCATGTCCGAGTTGTCTAAGGTGCAGTCTCAAGATCACTTACTTCTCACCGGGTCCTCCATGTCTGAATGGTCTAAGGTGCCGTCTCAAGATCACTTACCTCTCACTGGGTCCTCCATGTCCAAGTGGTCTAAGGTGCCATTTTAAGATCACTTACCTCTCACCGGGTCCTCTATGGCTGATTGGTCTAAGTGCCATTTCAAGATCAGTTACCTCTCACCGGGTCTTCCATGTCCAAGTAGTCTAAGGTGCCATTTCAAGACTACTTACCTCTCACCGGGTCCTCCATGTCTGAGTAGTCTAAGGTGTCATTTCAAGATCACTTACCTCTCACCAGGTCCTCTATGGCTGATTGGTCTAAGGTGCCATTTCAAGATCACTTACCTCTCACCGGGTCCTCTATGGCTGATTGGTCTAAGGTGCCATTTCAAGATCACTTACCTCTCACCGGGTCTCCATGTCCAAGTAGTCTAAGGTGCCATTTCAAGACTACTTACCTCTCACCGGGTCCTCCATGTTTGAGTAGTCTAAGGTGCCATTTCAAGATCAGTTACCTCTCACCGGGTCTTCCATGTCCAAGTAGTCTAAGGTGTCATTTCAAGATCACTTACCTCTCACCGGGTCTTCCATGTCCAATTGGTCTAAGGTGCCATTTCAAGATCACTTACCTCTCACCGGGTCCTCCATGTCTGAGTGGTCTAAGGTGCCATTTCAAGATCAGTTACCTCTCACCGGGTCTTCCATGTCCAAGTAGTCTAAGGTGCCATTTCAAGACTACTTACCTCTCACCGGGTCCTCCATGTCTGAGTAGTCTAAGGTGTCATTTCAAGATCACTTACCTCTCACCGGGTCCTCTATGGCTGATTGGTCTAAGGTGCCATTTCAAGATCACTTACCTCTCACCGGGTCTCCATGTCCAAGTAGTCTAAGGTGCCATTTCAAGACTACTTACCTCTCACCGGGTCCTCCATGTCTGAGTAGTCTAAGGTGCCATTTCAAGATCAGTTACCTCTCACCGGGTCTTCCATGTCCAAGTAGTCTAAGGTGTCATTTCAAGATCACTTACCTCTCACCGGGTCTTCCATGTCCAATTGGTCTAAGGTGCCATTTCAAGATCACTTACCTCTCACCGGGTCCTCCATGTCTGAGTGGTCTAAGGTGCCATTTCAAAATCACTTACTTGCCACTTTCTTACAGGAGGACGGCTGTTCTACTCAGATTCATTCTGAGGTCTTCCTCCACCAATAAAACTGGATATGCCATATATAACCTTAGATTTGTTGTAAATTGAGTTAAACCCTATTAAAAAAAAAAAAGTTTCGTGATCTAGTTGTCGGCAAATGTTTCAGACAAACCAAAGCCAGACTTCAAGTGTAAGCAGCACGTGAGAATCTCACCTCAGCCGCCCCAGTATCAGAACCATGACAAGGGAGAAGAATCTGATGATACTTTATGTTCAGACAAGGAGGACAGAGTTATTTCCCCTAGGTAAGATTTTATTCTCTATTTGACAAAGATAAAAGCTTTTAGCATTGGTCTCATGCTGGTGATTAATTTTCAGTAATCAGGAGATGCTGTTTGTCTGTAACAGCCTTTGATTTAACTTCAAAGGTAGATGCCTGGCAATCACTGCAGAACTGTTTACATGATAAATGTGTAACAGAAATAGATCTGATATAGTGTAGTATGCGATCAGAGATGACAGGTACAGTGTCATGCATTTGGGGGATTAAGACTTGTGATGGGGATGAGATTGGGGACATTTACTTTCTCTTGGGGGATGGGGAAACAAATAAAAACATGTCTATATATATATATATTTTTTTTATTATTATTTACAATGTCCACAAATTGCTGTCTTTGATCTTCTTTGTTTATATATCTTGCAGCATTGAACACATTCTAGCTCACTCTTTTCGCCTTATAAAGAAATCTTGTACTACAGAAGGAGGTAGTGTTTTACATTTCATTTATGTGAAATGAAATGAAAATAAACCACCTCACATTGAATATGGCACATGTTCGTGACAAACTTTAACCTGAAAATGTTTAGAATGACGGTATAGCATTTTCACATAAGTCGCGTGTATAATTTAAACAACCAAGCAACATCTGAGGGTGCATGACCAATTTTTGCGGAGGAAGGACTACAGTGGGTAAGTAAACAGCACTTTAACAATTATCTAAATATACTTATCATTACTAACAGATTATTCTCATATGTATATGCTTAAAATTTTTTATTCAAAAACAAAATTTAAAGGCCGGGATTCATTGTATATATGTACGGGTAGCCATTAAGCCAATTTGGAACAAAAAATGTGGCTAAACTACTGGTCTGCTTGCTGACTTACCATATGCTGTTGGGATTGATAGCTGTGTGCATATGGTCGCTACTGATTTATATACCAGACAAGGAAACTGCCTAAAAACTTAATATAGAACAGCATGTACAGCTCACCATCATATTACAAAATTGAAAAATACACTTAGAAGCATTATGTATGATAAAGCTGTCATTTCCTGTATAATTAAGACTGCCTGCCACTATCTCACTCTCTCTCTCTCCCTCCCTTCCACTCACTCACTCACTCACTCACTCACTCACTCACTCACTCACTCACTCACTCACTCACTCACTCACTCACTCACTCACTCACTCACACTCACTCACTCACTAGATGGAAGAAAACTGAAGTAATCTCCAGTTGTTTTTTTTTGCTATTACGGTTGATGGTGAACATGCTTTGGTTTCCCATTTTCCACCCTTAGATTAATCTAACTCACACCAGTTTGCAACAGGGAACCAATCAAACATCTGTATACTTCAATAACAGACCGCAATCTATAACACAATACAGAAAAACAACTAAACATAGAGAAATTGATTTGATACATCAACATACGTAAAGTTGATTTCAGCATTATACCATGTGTCCCTTATAACTTATAAGTATTATTTTTAAACTGTTTGCTTTAACTAAGCCGGGCTCAAACCCACAACCTCCTTTATCTTTACGTGAGACCATTAGTCTGCCACTACAGATTAAATTATTATAGAAATAACCCATAATCATATAATATAAAGTATAATATAATGTCATAAACTTATGACAATCTCTATATTACAGTCAAACTTGCTTAAGCGGTCACCTCAATTTAGCAACCACCTTAACCATATTTTCTATTTCCCATTTCTATCCTTTCAGAGTAAATTAACCTGTATTAAGCAACAACCTGTCTTAAAGGCCACTTTTGCTCTTAAATCCCTTGATTGGCTTCTTAAGACAGGTTTGACTGTATATCAATCTTGTGTAATATTACTATAGATTTATCACTGAGTTTTGTCATCATAACTCAGCTCTCAGACTGAAAATACCAAGCTTATTTCCCACTTGGAAGAATATCTAACCAATGACATCATCCAATTACTGTAAATGAAGTTATTTTGAGGTGAATAAATGCATAATGTTATATCAAAGATAGATAGCACAATACATTGAAATGTACCAGTTTCCTGAGTTACATCTGATTTATATAAAATTTATGTTAAACTCATTGACAAAACTTGGCTGATCCTGGTACAATATATTTTTGCCAACTTGTTTTTTGCTGCTCTTGTGAGATCCTTTATCTATTTAAAGTTTAGGTTATACTCATTTATTTACGATGAGCACTTAGATCTTACATAAATGACTTTCACTTTAGTGTCCTGAGTATAGAACCAGTATTCTTGCATATTGGACAAAGATTTCCGCATATTTTTATCAGGTACAGATTTTTCATTCTGCACCCAACCTAAACGCGCTTATCCTATGTAACATCATTCATAAAATCCTCGTGCTATAACAAATACCACACACTATGACATATACATTCATAAATACTGTGGTATCTTTGGGCTACTATGAAAAAAAAAAAATAGACTGGAATGTAAAATCGTAAAAAATTACTCGGGGTTGTATACAAGAACATTAGTATTTTTCATGGGGCCACATGTTTGCAGTGTGGATGGAAAATTCTGACCGCAGAAGAGCCTTAATTGTTACCGCTAAAACTGTTCTCCATGGGACTGAATTTTCCATCTGCATGAAAGATACTGACACTGTGCAGTTTTCAAGCCTGGGGAGAACCTGCGACCTAGGGTGTGTTAAGTGATGAAAATACTCTATCACTGCTCTACCACCCTGCTTATACAAACAACCTCAGCTATACAGTTAATCCATAGAAGATCTTATTATTAGGAGAGATTACAGAAAGTAAAACATCGAACACTAAACAATGTTACTGAGGCATGACTTTTACATTCAATATATATCGTCTTCTAATCCAGTCACGCCCTTAAAATAAAGCAAACTTTAAAACACTGGCTGAAGTTACCATGAAGACAAACAGTATTATGGCATGCATCCACTTTGTATGGATACTTGATAGCAGGAAATATTGATTCAGTCTAAACGATAAGGTCATTGCAATAAAGATTCAACTTATAAGGTATTCTCTTCAGAGGTACATCTCTTTTTACGCCCACACAATATATTCCTCTCTTGAAATTTTCTTAGCAGTTTTCAATTTTCGATTTAAAGCATATTGCAGAAAGTTGATCTTTAAGTTCATCACTGTCTAAGATATTAAGTGTACCAGTATACTGGTAATTACTTTTTAATGATATAGGCATGAATAATGTGGATAGAGATGCAGACTTTACAGTTACTGTCTGTCGTAATGCTACCATTTCAGTAATTAAAAGTAAATTATGTTGAATGTTCATGATTTAAAAAAGAATGTTTAAAGAAGAAATCTTTGGAACTAATGTAAAACAAATAAACAATGGTGTTAATTAATATCATACACACATATTGTGAATCAATTGTGAGAAACCACGAGAAAACACATGTGATTATTACTGATGATATAGTAAGTAAATAAAATAACCTCTGTTTTTGTTTCAAATTACAGCTCGGTAGGCTTGTCTTAATAACAAGATTTTATGTTTACCCGGACGATATTAGTATCTGTTAGATTTTTTTACTCCAATTAAAAACTTCTTATTGTATTTTTTGTTTTTCATTTTTCATTATTTAAATTTCTGAAATTTTGTTTAGTTTGACATTATCATTTTACCCACCTGAGCTATTTCTACCATCTGTCCATCTGTTTATTCTTTCCATAAATACCTCACCGAAGGATCAGGAGTGGGGGGTGGGGGTGGAATCCAAGTCTAGAATAACCATTCTTCCACAAGTAACCGGTAAACTTTCTCACATAATATGTTTGGATCGAGCTGGGCCCGGACCCACAATCACATAGGTATGTGGTCATTAGAAGACAGCACTTCAGAATAAAAATTTAGATTTTTTTTTTTAATTTACCAAAATAATTATGAATATACTGTAGATTAATATATATTCAAGAATATTTTGGTGTATCTAAATATTTCAACATTCATGTAATATTTATGAATATTTTATGCTTTTTTTAACTAAACATTTAATATTGAATTAACTCTTCATGAATTTGGCTTGGCATTTTCATCATATACAAATATTGAAATTTAAAGGCCAACTGCAGTGAAGTAACTTTAAAGGGAATATATCAGGATTTATCAAAATTTTAAAATTGGCTAAAAATATTTCTTACTAATATACCATACCTATATATTACTCACTGACCCTGTATTGCCAAATAAATATCTATTTAAACATGCTTAAATAATATTTATTGAAAAGAGCTTTCCTAGGTTAGACTAAAATAAATATTTTGTGATGTATTAAATTGGTCACATGATTTCATTTTTATTTCATCCATTGCACAGATTTACATGTAGTAAAAATTGTTTCTTCTTAGAAAGAGTAAGAATCAAACAGTATTTAAGTGCTGCCTACTTTTAGAATGGGGATATTGTTTCAAGTAAATTACCACTCCAATCTGCATATCAATTTTTATGCTCCCCCAAAGGGGGGAAGCATATAGTCGCTGCATTGTCCGTGTGTGCGTGCGTCCGTCCGTGCGTCACCAAATTCTTGTCCAGGCTATTTCTCTACAACCTCTAGTTGGAATTTTATGAAACTTGCTAGAATGCATCACTACCAAGTGGAGATGTGCATAATATCTTTATGTTCCAGTTCAATTTTTTGTAATGGAGTTATGGCCCTTTGATTCTGTTTGTGACCAAATTCTTGTCAGGGCTATTTCTCTACAACCCAATGTTGGAATTTTATGAAACTTGCTAGGAGGCATCACTATCAAGTGGAGATGCATATAATATATTTGTGTTCCAGTTCGATGATTTTTCACCGAGTTATGGCCCTTTAATTGAGTATGTGACCAAATTCTTGTCCGGGCTATTTCTCTACAACCTCAGGTTGGAATTTTATGAAACTTGCTAGGATGCATCATTACCAAGTGCAGATGTGCATAATATCTTTATGTTCTGGTTTGATGATTTTTCAAGGAGTAATGGCCCTTTGATTCTGTCTGTGACCAAATTCTTGTCCGTGCTATTTCTCTACAACCAAATGTTGGAATTTTATGAAACTTGCTAGGATGCATCACTACTGAGTGAACATGCGCATGATATCTTTGTGTTCTGGTTTGATGATTTTTCATGGGGTTATGGCCCTTTAATTGAGTCTGTGACCAAATTCTTGTCCACACTATTTCTCTACAGCCTCAGGTTGGAATTTTATGAAACTTGCTAGGATGCATCATTACCAAGTGCAGATGTGCATATTGTCTTTATGTTTCGGTTCAATGATTTTTCACGGAGTTATGTGGCCCTTTGATTTTGTCTGTGACCAAACTATTGTCTGAGATATTTCTCTACAAACCCATGTTGGAATTTTATGAAACTTGCTAGGATGCATCACTACCGAGTGGAGATGCGCAGTTTGTCTTTGTATTCTGGTTCGATGATTTTCACAGTGTTATGGCCCTTTCGTTGAGTCTGTGACCAAATTATTGTCTCTGCTTTTTCTCTACAACCTCAGGTTGGAATTTTATGAAATTTGCTATGTTTGTGTTTCAGTTTGATTATTTTTCACGGAGTTGTGGCCCTTTCATTCAGTCTGTGACCAAACTCTTCTCCGCTCTTATTCTCTACAACTTCTGGTTGGAATTTTATGAAACTTGCTAGGATGCATGATTATCAAGTAGAGATGTGCATATTTTCTTCATGACGCTATTTCGCTACCACCTTTGGTTTTAATTTTGTAAAACTAGCCAGGATATGCACATATTGTCATTTTGTTCCGGTTCAATGATTTGCGAATGAGTTCTGTCAAGTGTAGAGCCACATATTGTTCCTGCTATGTAGTTTGGTATTTTTCAACTAAGTAGCCATCAGTACTAAGGGAATATGGTACAGAGTCAAACACTCACTTGGGGAGCATCCATCGGTTCCATTGATATTTTCTTGTTGGAGGAAGATCTCAGAATGAATCTGAATAGAACCACCATACTTCCGCAAATAACTGTCAACTATCAAACTTTCTTACTTAAAGTTTTTAGAGTGAGCGTGAATGGAACCTACAACCTTAGCGGTGAGAGGTTAGTGATCTTGACGCAGCGCCTTAGACCACCTGGTCACAGACCCCCCCCCCCCCCCCCCCAGTGATATAATACATTAATAAGGATTTTAAAAAAACATCTCATAATATTGTGGAGACTCTTTAGATATTCAGATATATTTGTTAAAACAGACTATTAAAGGCATTCTGACTATATTTGTTAAAACAGACTATTAAAGGCATTCTGACTATATTTGTTAATACAGACTATTAAAGGCATTCTGACTATATTTGTTAATACAGACTATTAAAGGCATTCTCACTATACTTGTTAATACAGACTGTTAAAGACATTCTGACTATATTTGTTAATACAGACTATTAAAGACATTCTGACTATATTTGTTAATACAGACTGTTAAAGGCATTCTCACTATACTTGTTAATACAGACTGTTAAAAGCATTCTGACTATACTTGTAAACACAGACTATTAAAGGCATTCTGACTTTACTTGTTAATACATACTATTAAAGGCATTCTGACTATACTTGTTAATACAGACTATTAAAGGCATTCTCACTATATTTGTTAATACAGACTATTAAAGGCATTCTCACTATACTTGTTAATACAGACTATTAAAGGCATTCTGACTATACTTGTAAACACAGACTATTAAAGGCATTCTGACTATATTTGTTAATACAGGATGTTAAAGCAACACATCCACGTTTTAACTTTTTTAAAAAGTTTTTCAATTGAGTTGTGAGCACATTTCCCATACATAAATATATGGTCAGTGAGCTGTATATGTGCTTACAAACACTGTCCAGAACGCTTTAGAATTATAAAAAAAAAATTGTCCAAATTATAAAGCGTGACAAACGCTTTATTAATTATTTTTAAATTGCCGAGGATTCCAACTTGGCTTCAAATTGAATTATGCAAGTCGTATTAAAAAACTTCACGTTTTAGTGCGTAGTGTACTTTACCTGCCTTGAAAGTCATTTTGACAATTTTTTTTGACTCGGGTGAGTTACACAATTGTTTTATAAAGTGTTAGTCACGCATTATAATTTGGGCATCATTTTGTTCGGGATTGTGTTTATATGCTCATATACAGCTAATTGATCATATGTTTGTATGGGAAATGTGCTCATAACTCAATTAAAAAAATTTTTTTTAAAGGTCAAACGTGGATGTTTTGCTTTAAAGGCATTCTGTCTATACTTGTTAATACAGGATGTTAAAGGCATTCTGACTATACTTGTTGACACAGACTATTAAAGGCATTCTGACTGTATTTGTTAATACAAACTATTAAAGGCATTTTGACTATATTTGTTAATACAGACTGTTAAAGGCATTCTGACTATACTTGTTAATACAGACTATTAAAGGCATTCTGACTATATTTGTTAATACAGAGTATTAAAGGCATTCTGACTATACTTGTAAACACAGACTATTAAAGGCATTCTGACTTTACTTGTTAATACAGACTATTAAAGGCATTCTGACTATACTTGTTAATACAGACTTTTAAAGGCATTCTCACTATTTTTGTTTATACAGACTATTAAAGGCATTCTCACTATACTTGTTAATACAGACTATTAAAGGCATTTTGACTATACTTGTAAACACAGACTATTAAAGGCGTTCTGACTATACTTGTAAACACAGACTATTAAAGGCATTCTGACTATATTTGTTAATACAGACTGTTAAAGGCATTCTGACTATATTTGTTAATACAGGATGTTAAAGGCATTCTGACTGTACTTGTTAACACAGACTATTAAAGGCATTCTGACTATATTTATTAATACAGACTGTTAAAGGCATTCTGACTTTACTTGTTAATACAGACTATTAAAGGCATTCTGACTTTACTTGTTAATACAGACTATTAAAGGCATTCTGGCTATATTTATTTATACAAACTATTAAAGGCATTTTGACTATATTTGTTAATACAGACTGTTAAAGGCATTCTGACTTTACTTGTTAATACAGACTATTAAAGGCATTCTGACTTTACTTGTTAACACAGACTATTAAAGGCATTCTGACTATATTTATTTATACAAACTATTAAATGCATTCTGACTATATTTGTTAATACAGACTGTTTAAGGCATTCTGACTTTACTTGTTAATACAGGATGTTAAAGGCATTCTGACTATATTTGTTAACACAGACTATTAAAGGCATTCTGACTATATTTATAAATACAGACTGTTAAAGGCATTCTGACTTTACTTGTTAATACAGACTATTAAAGGCATTCTGACTTTACTTGTTAATACAAACTATTAAAGGCATTCTGACTATATTTATTTATACAAACTATTAAAGGCATTTTGACTATATTTGTTAATACAGACTATTAAAGGCATTCTGACTTTACTTGTTAATACAGACTATTAAAGGCATTCTGACTATATTTGTTAACACAGACTATAATTAAAGGCATTCTGACTATATTTATTTATACAAACTATTAAAGGCATTTTGACTATATTTGTTAATACAGACTGTTAAAGGCATTCTGACTTTACTTGTTAATACAGACTATTAAAGGCATTCTGACTATATTTGTTAATACAGACTGTTAAAGACATTCTGACTTTACTTGTTAATACAGGATGTTAAAGGCATTCTGACTTTACTTGTTAATACAGACTATTAAAGGCATTCTGACTATACTTGTTAATACAGACTATTAAAGGCATTCTGACTATATTTGTTAAAACAGACTAATTAAAGGCATTCTGACTATATTTGTTAAAACAGACTATTAAAGGCATTCTGGCTATATTTGTTAATACAGACTCTGACTATATTTGTTAATACAGACTGTTAAAGGCATTCTTACTATATTTGTTAATACAGTGCTGTGTCAGGAAAAATTACTGTAAATGTCAAAAAAAGGAAAATTAAATATTTGTGCTCAAATCTAGACAATAAACCATCTTGATTACCTATAAAACCACCATAATAATATCAGATCTTGGAGACAAGGTTTTCTGTTACATTTGTGATCATGGCACCATAAAAATAGCTCAATAAAATGTCTATCACATGATTTTGAGGTGAACACAGTGTGCGAGATGTCTAATCTGTTTCATATTAGTCATGTAATTTTTGATATTATAAAAAAAAGTCTCACTTATTGGATAAGGAATTCTTTTGTGTGTATGAAATATTTCTATTTTACAAAATAAGGTCTAGGATTTTCACGGTAAAAAAAGAATTCCACAGGGGTCTTACTCACAACAAGGCGTCATGTTATGTTGATCATTTGTACCAAGTATCAACAAAATCTAAACCAGTGCACTATATTGATGTGGCCTTGTGTGACATATTTCTTGTTAGGTTATCTTATCAGATATGGCAGAAATCTGGACACTTCCATATAAATAAGTTACAGTTAAGATCTGTGTATGCTTAACAAACAATGAAATCTTATGTAGTATAATAATGTGGCATGCATGGTGGAGTGTCAAGTAACAGACCCAGGACTGCGGAGTTCATTGGCTTGATTCCTCTGTCAGGGTCATCAATTGTGTCCTTAAGTGAGATGTGCATTCTAAATCATGCCTAAGCAACAGTACTGGCTCCTGTTTAAATATTGATATCCAGGTGATTAGGTTTGGTGACTGGTTCCAGTACAAATGCACTTACTTTACATGACATTGATTAAAATAGGAATAAGTAACCAGTCAAAATACATTTTTACACTTTGCAACATATGCTTGTGGTGCTCTTGTTGTTTATTCCAGGCCCTATTAGCTCAGTCTGTTATGCGTCTGACTATCAATCCAGGGGACCGGCAACAGTCTCCGTGATGATTGATATACGACATTGTGTCTCATTATCATTTGTCTCTCACAGCTGATTCAAGTGGGAAAGTTATCAGTTACTTGCGGAGATGGGGTGTGCTTGAGTACTGGTTAATCCAAGGAAACAGTGGTTAGGTTAACTGATCGTCTGTTAGCCCTAAATGGCATAAAAATGACGCTAAATATTCAATCAATCTTGTTGTTAAATGCAATTAATAAAATTTTTTATTTTTTTTTATTTTGACATACGTATGAATGATTCCTTGCTTCTGAACAATAAATCAGTTAGATACATATATAAAGCCTTCTTTTCCAGTTCAATAACAAACGAAGAGAATCTCTAGGATGTATAAAAACACATTTTATACCTATCCCCTACATTCACCCCCATGGTGGGTTACTGAACTGGAACCCATTTTTACTTATACAAATACTTCAAGAAATACAAAAATAAAGTTTTGTGTAGCCTTTCATACAGGTAAATTACAGACCAACAAGTCTAGTGACTGCCAATATTCTGCCAAATTGTGTTTATCTGCCTAATTGTGTCTATCAGAGATAGACAGACATTGATGTGTAAACAAACACCCATTGATAAGTATTGAAAATAATGCATGTTATATTTATATTTTCATTTACATATCTCCTCAGTGGTCAAACAAACACATACTCTATGGACTGGAAGGGTAAAACAGATTATAACTAAAGACAACAATATCGGAGGTTTAATGAGTCTGTAAGAAAAAAATTTAACTGACATTTTAGATTTGTATAGGATATTGTTGTCTGCCAACAGACAACTGCTTATTGCTTTTGATGTTTTTTTTATTTGTTTTGTTTGTCTCCCAAATGTCTGTTAATTTGTCAGCCAAATATCCTTTAATATCATTTAATGACAAAGTTTCAGAAAAACTATTGTTACATTTTGTTACCATGGTAACTGTTCATTATAATTATTACATAAATCACCAGGAAAACTGAAGCGCACATTGATTGGCATTATACTTTTTATGACATTGAAGCTAATATTAATTATATAATCTTAATGTGTACTGATTGAATGTCTGGCTTAAGTGATGTGGAGGTAGTCACCATTTTTCAATAGTTAACAGATTCACAATTCAAAATTGTTACTCTGCCATCACATAGTTTTTGTAGATTTATTTCACTTTGACATAGCTCTATTACAGTTGCTCCTTTATCACATAACTTCGGTATAGTTCATTCACCATGGCATAGCTTCAATAGAGGTACTCCATTATCACATAACTTCAGTAGAGTTACTCCATTATCACAGAGCTTCAGTAGAGCTACTCCATTATCAAATAGCTTTGGTAGAGTAACTCCATTATCACATAGCTTCAATAGAGTTACTCCATTATCACATCACTTCAGTAGAGTTACTCCATTATCACATAGCTTCAGTATAGCTACTCCATTATCACATAGCTTTGGTAGAGTACTCCATCAACACATAGTTTCAATAGAGTTACTCCATTATCACATCACTTCAGTAGAATTACTCTATTATCACATAGCTTCTGTAGAGTTACTCAATGATCACATAGCTTCAGTAGAGATACTCCATTATCACATTGCTCCATCAGAGTACTTTGCCATCACATGAATTGTCTTCAGTAGAGTTCTTTGCCATCGCATAGCTTTAATAGAGTACTTCGCCATCACATAGCTTCAGTAGAGTACTCCACCATCACATATCTTTAATAGAGTACTTTGCCATCACATAGCTTCAGTAGAGTACTCCACCAGCACATAGTTTCAATAGAGTTACTCCATTATCACATCACTTCAGTAGAATTACTCTATTATCACATAGCTTCTGTAGAGTTACTCAATGATCACATAGCTTCAGTAGAGATACTCCATTATCACATTGCTCCATCAGAGTACTTTGCCATCACATGAATTGTCTTCAGTAGAGTTCTTTGCCATCGCATAGCTTTAGTAGAGTTCTTTGCCATCATATAGCTTCAGTAGAGTACTCCACCATCACATATCTTTAATAGAGTACTTTGCCATCACATAGCTTCAGTAGAGTACTCCATCAGCACATAGTTTCAATAGAGTTACTCCATTATCACATCACTTCAGTAGAATTACTCTATTATAACATAGCTTCTGTAGAGTTACTCAATGATCACATAGCTTCAGTAGAGATACTCCATTATCACATTGCTCCATCAGAGTACTTTGTCTTCACATGAATTGTCTTCAGTAGAGTTCTTTGCCATCGCATAGCTTTAGTACAATTCTTTGCCATCACATAGCTTCAGTAGAGTACTCCACCATCACATATCTTTAATAGAGTACTTTGCCATCACATAGCTTCAGTAGAGTACTCCACCATCACATAGCTTCAATAGAGTACTCCACCATCACATCACTTCAGTAGAGTACTTTGCCATCACATAGCTTCAGTAGAGTGCTCCACCAGCACATAGCTTCAATAGAGTACTCCACCATCACATAGCTTCATAGAGTACTCCACCATCACATAGCTTCATAGAGTACTCCACCATCACATATCTTCAATAAAGTACTCCACCATCGCTTATCTTCAATAGAGTACTCCATCATCACATATATTCAATAGAGTACTCCACCATCACATATCTTCAATAGAGTACTTCACCATCACATATCTTCAATAGAGTACTCCACCATCACATAGCTTCAATAAAGTACTCCACTATCAAATGGCTTCAGTCTAATTCATTCACAAAGGCACAGCTTCAATAGAGTTACTTTACTATCACATAGCTTCAGTAGAGTCTATTCACCATGGTATAGATTCAATAGAGTACTCCTCCATCACATAGCTTCAGTGGAGTCTATTCACAATGGTATAGATTCAATAGAGTACTCCTCCATCACATAGCTTCAGTGGAGTCTATTCACCATGGTATAGATTCAATAGAGTACTCCTCCATCACATGGCTTCAGTAGAATTTCCTCGCTATTATTTACCTTCAATACTCAGCCTTTAGAGTTACTCAATTATCACATAACTTCAGTTGAGTACCTCCATCATATCACATGTCAAAGAATACATTATACTGTAGAAATTGTTTCAAAGACTTCTTTTTCAGATATATTGTTCAGCACAGTCAATAATGTATACTACTGCTCATATTTTTTTTAATGTTTTTTTGTTTTCATATCAATATTATTGAACCTGGCAGTCAGAAATAAGATAATGTTCTAATGTGCTAACTGAGCTAACAGTGCCATCTGGGATTTCATATTTTTGTAACCATGTTTTCCTTAAATGTTAAACTGTGATTTTGTTGATTAAGTCTGGCAGCACCCACCAGTTTTCTAGCATGGCATTTTATGGTATTTATCATTTAGATTAAAATTATTGGTCATTGTATTAATTTTGCACCTGTCTCATCACCAATATCACCAATATAGCAGTGTCAGACAGTGGTTCTTCTCAGTCTGAATCAGTCTGAGGTCTTCCTCAACCTGTAAAACTGACTATGCCATATGTAACCTGAAATATGTTTAAAATGACTATAAACCCCATTATAATTTTTTTTCTCAAAAAAATGGATATTACCTTTTTTTTAACCGTGTTAAGGTTATTTAACAGCAGAGTGCGTATCCAATCATCAATCCTTGGATCCGCAAGGTTGTTAACCGGTACTAGAGTAAGACAGACTTTAAGTGGAGCACGTTGTCCAGTGGTAGAACACTGAACCTATGATCGGAGGGTCGTGGGTTCAATTCTCCGCCACGGCTATGTGTGGTGTCCTTGCGTAAGACACTTTTCTGCATATGCTTATTACTGGTTCTAACCAGGAAGACTTCGAGCGTGAGTTGTAAGAACTTATTTCACAATCGAAGCAAAATAAATAAGTTTGAACTAAATAGATCTTATCTCTACAAGTCACTGACTGCTTCCATGCATATTTAAAGGTGGGAACCTCATGGTTGTTCATGAACAATCATCACAGTGACAGGGTAGGGTTTCAAACAGCGCTTTTAAAAACAATATGTGACAATTTATTTTGTGGGGTTTGCACTAAGCAGTAATGCTGATGTCAATTTGAATATAGGTACATGCTGTAATTGGTTGTATTAATGACAACATTTTTTTTATACTACTGAGTAACATGTGATAATGAAACATTCAAATTAATGAAGGAAATTCAAGGGATATTAAACATTAAACATTGAACTATAATCATACTACCCATAAGCCTAAAATAATAAATAGATAATGATGTTGGTGCAACAATGTGATTATGACACATAATTTTATGACTATTAATATTCAATGAAATACATCATGCTAAAATAAAGCAACATTGTGACATAAAGGTTATGGAGCAACTATTCCTGTATTATGGCTGATGAAAATATAGACCAAAATTAATGAAAACTTGAAGTACCAAAAACACAACATTTAATGAACATGAATTCATAACATGAAAAGTAATCATGAACTTGTTTATTATATTTTTTTGTTAAAGTGAATGAAGCTTAATTTGTAAATATACACATATTCCAGTTTTTATTAAGCAGAAGTAGAAAAAATGATTCTGGCACAATATTGTCACACAAAAAAGAACAAAACAATAGAATTAAATTTTAATATTTGTAGCGTTTTAGCAGATTATATAGAAATATTGATGATTTTCAATACATGGTGGCTGTATTGGTGGTCATCTTAGATATTTGACAAAACTCACCAACAGTTTTAGCAAGAAATGAATTTTTGACCATGGCATACAATTTATCTCTAGAAACGTGACTCAACAGTTGTATTCTTTTCCGAGTTTATCTTAAATATGGAATTTTCATATAAACTTGTTTATTGCATTGCTTTGTTAGAGTGAAAGCAGTATACTGTAAAGAAGATACATATGTTCCACTTTGTATAAAGGAGAAGTAGCAAAGTATAATCCTTAAACATATTCATTATTTTAAGAACCGTTTATAAATTAAAATAAGACCAAAGCATTCAACAACATGAGTATATTTGCAGAGAAATTGTCATTTTTTCATATTTTGGCAGCCATTTTGTCCCTTATTTAGTTGTTGTTGTTGTATGGTGTTTAGCGTAACTTTCAACAATTTTTCAGTCATATCACGATGGTGTCTACTTGAGACAGTATTCTGAGTGCTGTCACACTGGAGTATCATGCCGCAGACACATGGTATGATACCCCACCCAGTCACATTATACTGACACCGGGCCGACCAGACCTAGAACTCTCCTCTAAATACTGAGCGTTAAGCGAGGAAACTTCTAGTACCATTTTGAATGTCTTTGGTATGACCTGGCCGGGGATCGAACCCACGACCTTCCCCATGCGAGGTGGACGCTCTACCACTAGACCACGCCGCGGTCATCCCTTATTTAGACTTTTTTTTTTACTTTAATCAACTATATTTTTATTTCTTTTTTACCCTAAAACATGTCATACAACTTACAACAACACAATAAATCTAAATTTTAACAGTTTGCAGTGTTTTCTATCAGTTTATATATTACAACATGAATTTCAATATTTGGTGGCCATTTTGGTGGCCATCTTGGATTTTTGACCAAATGCCCAAACAGCGGTTTGTAAGAAATGGATTTTCAAACTCAGCGTAAAATTTACCTTCAGAAATAAGTCTCAAACCTTTTTGACATAAAAAGTAAATAAACACCCCCTATCTCTGGGACTATTAGATATATGTATAAGCTTATTAAAAAAATATACACAAATGATGTCAGTGCTGCTTTATTAAACAGTACTGCAGCAGTGACATTATAAGTGTATATTTTTAATAAGCTTATACATATTTAAAAGAACACAATATTTCAATGTGAGCTTATCCTTTCAACTATACCTTATGTGCAATTTGATATGTTGCCAAGCAACAGAAAGACAGAGAAGATGAATATTGTTAAAACCAGGAAAATATGAATACTGACATAATAGTGTGTTATATTGATAACCATGTTTAGCTGCAGTTACCTTATATTGGGAAAACACACATTTGCTGGCAGCTATATATGAGTAAACTCTTTAGGCGCATCAGATACACTGATTCAATTTTCTTTCATGTACAAAAATGACAAGTTGCTTAGTGATGATTTGATTTATGCAACTTTTTATGAGATTTGTCATGAATATACAGTTTTATATAAAGCTCTGCCTTAATTCCTGTTTTGCATGGACAGTTTTGTTTTGACATGTGTGTCAGTTTATACACAAGACCAAATGTGGAATTACTTCTATTTTTCGTACCTGATTTAGGCTACATTCAGACAATGAGGTTTTAAATGTATATGAGATGGAGGGCGTGTCTATAGATGTTTAGTATATTTGAAATTGGAAAAGCTTACATACATCAAATACAAAAATGGAAAGGTAAGAGATATTTACTTAGGGGATAGATATTGTTTTACTGTATATTGATAGATTCTACCTATTGAGAGAGTTGTTAATTTTCGTGCCAATTCTTTAGTTGTTGAATTTAATAGTTGGTGGATGTTTTATTCATGAATTTGTATTATATTAGACATTTTTTCAGACATTTGATGTTTTGCATTCAATAAAATGTCACTTGCTGTTCAGTTGGTACATTCCAGCATGTTGTTTATACTACATGTATATTGTGCATTAGGATTTTCCTGGCGCTCATGAATATTCAGTGTTTATCTGTAAATTAATTTTAGGTTTGTGACTTAAATAGTGATATTCCTGTTGATAAACTGATACCAATACATTGTTGAATAGGCATCATATTGCTTTCACAAAAAGCTGCACGAGGAAGGCGTGTAAACACCTGAACATAATGGCGCAATGAGTGCCTGGTAAAACCTTACGAACAATACATGCAAAATCTTCTAGTACAAAGTTTAGCCACACTTGGCATTAAAGTCACAGTAGTGTACAATGTTGTGTAACTGAAAAATATTTTTAATATGGTCTGTAGCCAGTTGCAACTTACATCTCAAGCTGAAGTTGCCCTCAACTAAAAATTCTCAGTTTCTCTAAATTGAGATGAGAAAATCTCAAGTTGAGATAGGAAATCCTCAAGTTGAGATAGGAAATCCTCAAGTTGAGATAGGACAATCACAAGTTGATAGGAAAGTATCAAGTTGAGATAGGAAAATCCCAAGTCGAGATAGGAAAATCTCAAGTTTAGATATTTAATAAAACTTGGGGCTAGGCTAATTCCAGTTGAAGACAATGTAAACTATGCTAATAATATCTTAATGTATTTTCCTTGACCCTAGGGGATTTTATTTTCAGGGGTGGGCCCCCAGGGATTTTCCTTTGAGCCAGAATTTTTTTTTTTTTCGTTTCTTGAGAGCCAAAATATTTTTTGACTGGAAAGGTTGATTAGATCATTTTTTTAAAGATAAACCCAGGATAGATTTTTTTTTTCTCAGAAACATTTCAAATATGTTGCAAATTTTCCAGTTTAAAGAATAACCCTTCATATTATAGGTGCTTCAATAATAAAAACAATGAACAGAAGGCATGGAATTTACTGTTCAATTTATGTTAACTCTGGTGTGTAGAACATAATTCTGCCTGTATCCAGGAAGTCAAAATGTATTTCCAAGGACCATAATCTCAGCATAAAACTAGCACATATTTCACAATCAATTTAGGGTAACAGATATCAAAATCATCAAATACATCAGCTCAATGAGGGCTGCAAACACATTTTGCTGTGTGACTCCCTTTTATAATGTAAAACATGCTAATTTGAAGTTAAGCCAGGGTCTAGGAAAATAAATTAGATAACAGATTGAACTGAAATAGAATGAAGCTCAGATAAATATATGCAAATCATGATGGCTTATACAGAAGTGATTCAAAGAACATTTTAGCACTATAAATTGATTATATGCAAATTAATTTACAATGTTCTACCAGGGGTATTGTACAGAGAGACCTTGCTGCATAATCAATCACACCACATATCACATGGATACTACTGACTGATAATGGATGATAATAATCTGTTGTTGCTGTTGTTGTTATACCCCCGACAAACAAAGTTTTGAGGGGGTATACTGGAGTCACCCTGAGGTCGGTCTGTCGGTCTGTCGGTCGGTCTGTCCGCAATTTTCCTTGTCCGGAGCATAACTTGAAAAGTACTGGACGGAATTTCATCAAACGTCATACAATGGTAGAATATAATGAGAGGAAGTGCAGTGTACAAGAAACATAACTCTATTCTTGCTAATTACAGAGTTATTGCCCTTTGATATTTTTTCTTGTCCGGAGCATAACTTGAAAAGTACCAGATGGAATTTCATCAAGCTTCATACAATGGTAAAAAATAATGAGAGGAAGTGCAGTGTACAGGAAACATAACTCTATTCTTGCTAATTACAGAGTTATTGCCCTTTGATATATTTCCCTTTGATATTTTTTCTTGTCCGGAGCATAACTTGAAAAGTACTGGATGGAATTACATCAAGCTTCATGCAATGGTACAATATAATGAGAGGAAGTGCAGTGTACAGGAAACATAACTCTATTCTTGCTAATTACAGAGTTATTGCCCTTTGATATATTTCCCTTGTCCGGAGCATTACTTTTAAAGTACTGGATGGAATTTCATCAAACTTCATACAATGGTAATATATAATGAGAGGAAGTGCAGTGTACAAGAAACATAACTCTATTATTGCTAATTACAGAGTTATTGCCCTTTGATATTTTTTCTTGTCCGGAGCATAACTTGAAAAGTACCTGATGGAATTTCATCAAGCTTCATACAATGGTAGAATATAATGAAAGGAAGTGCAGTGTACAAGAAACATAACTCTATTCTTGCTAATTACAGAGTTATTGCCCTTTGATATATTTCCCTTGTCCGGAGCATTACTTTTAAAGTACTGGATGGAATTTCATCAAACTTCATACAATGGTACAATATAATGAGAGGAAGTGCAGTGTACAGGAAACATAACTCTTTTCTTGCTAATTACAGAGTTATTGCCCTTTGATATATTTCCCTTGTCCGGAGCATTACTTTTAAAGTACTGGATGGAATTTCATCAAACTTCATACAATGGTAGAATATAATGAGAGGAAGTTCAGTGTACAAGAAACATAACTCTATTCTTGCTAATTACAGAGTTATTGCCCTTTGATATATTTCCCTTGTCTGGTGCAGTACTTTTAAAGTACTTTTAAAGCCATCAGTGATAACAGTTTAATAAAATTCATGAAAGAACCAAGTTGATGAATACATTGAGTTCGAGCAAAGCAGGTTTGATATTGTATTCCTAGTGCTCTTGTTTGTTTCTTATCCATAAAATTGTTGTCCCTCAACATAACTCGAAAAAGTATAACATTTATTGATTGCCATGAAAGCTTGTACACTGCACAATAATTAAAAAGACCGTTTTTAATTTTAACAAAACCATAAAAAAATTAACAATACAAAAAACTCAATCCATAACATTCTCTTTTATTAAGAATTTCTTTTGTCTGGAGCATTACTTTAAAACTATTGGATATAATTTAATAAAACTTAATACAATGGTTAACCATTTTCTGTCATGGCGGTGTTCGGGGGTATTCATCACTACAGTGATAGGTCTAGTTGTTGTTGTTGTATGGTAGCTTTCAACAATTTTTCTGTCATATCACGATGGTGTCTACTGGAGACAGTATTCTGAGTGCTGTCACACTGGAGTATCATGCCACAGACACATAGTATGATACCCTGTCCAGTCACATTATACTGACACTGGGCTGACCAGACCTAGAACTTTCCTCTAAATGTTGAGTGTCAATCGAGGAAGCTTCTAGTACTATCTTTAAAGCCTTGAGTATGACCCAGTCAGGGATTGAACCCACAACCTTCCAAATGGGAGATGGACGCTCTACCACTAGACCACATTGCTTTCTAATAACAATCAGAAATGCAAAGTCTTTTTCAACACATTTCTTGTTATATATGACATATTTGTATTACCTTTGAATGACTCTGAGTAGAACCACTGTCCTTCCATAAGTAACTTGCAAATTTTCTCACATTTTTCGAGCGAGCATGACTCTAACCTACGACCTTTGAGGTGAGAGGTTCTCTCACTGGGATGGGTTCCAGCCTAGCTTAGTCCCAAAGTTTTTTTGTGAGGAATGTTGCCAGTTATTACACTGCTGCAAATGAAGGAGAGATTTAGATTATATCACAGTTGCCAGGTCACTCAGTTTGTCTTTCTGTTTGTCAGTTAATATATCTGTTAACTTGTGAAGCAAACTACTTCCACACCGACTTTTTGCACACCTGATCAACATCAAGTGCAAATGTGCATAAATTTTGTGATGCTGACTATAATAGTTCTTGTGATACTGACTTAATTCCTGTGATGCTGACTTAATTCCTGTGATGCTGACTTAATTCCTGTGATGCAGACTTAATTCTTGTGATGCTTAATTCCTGTGATGCAGTCTTAATTCTTGTGGTGCAGACTCAATTCCTTAATTCCTGTGATGCAGACTTATTCCTGTGAAGCTGACTTAATTCCTGTGATGCTTAAATCCTGTGATGTTGACTTAATTCCTGTAATGCTTAATTCCTGTGATGCTGACTTAATTTCTGTTATGCTGACTAAGTTCCTGTGATGCAGACTTAATTCCTGTGATGCAGGCTTAATTCCTGTGATGCAGACTTAATTCCTGTGATGCTTAATTCCTGTGATGCAGACTTCATTCCTGTGATGTTGACTTAATTCCTGTGATGCTGACTTAATTCCTGTTATGCTGACTTAGTTCCTGTGATGTACACTTAATTCCTGTGATGCTTAATTCCTGTGATGCAGTCTTAATTCCTGTGGTGCTGACTTAATTCCTGTGATGTTTGCTGACTTAATTTCTGTAATGCTGATTTAATTGCTGTGATGCAGACTTAATGGCCTAATTCCTGTGATTCTGACTTAATGATTTAATTCCTGTCATGCTGACTTAATTCCTGTCATGCTGACTTAATTTGTGTTATACTGACTTAATTTAGTAATGCTGACTTAATTCCCGTGATGCTGACTTAATTCTTGTCTGTGCTATATCTTTACAACCCCATGTTGGAATTTTTTGAAACTTGCTAGGATACATCATTACCAATTGCAGATGAGCATATTGTCTTTGTGTTCTAGTTTGATGTTTTTTCATGGAGTTATGGCCCTTTAATTGAGTCTGTGACCAAATTATTGTCAGCAGTATTTCTTTTCAGCCTCAGGTTGGAATTTTATGAAACTTGTTTTACATGCTTGTCATACATAGCGTTTGTTCGTCCCCAAATTCTTGTCCAGTCTATTTCTCTAGAACAAGTGGAACTTGAGTTTTGATGTATAATTACCAAGTGGAGATATGCATACTTTCTTAGTATTTACATTTTATAATTTTTACAGAGTTTTGGCCCTTAGATTGCATCCATTACCAAACCCTTGTCCTCTCCATTTCTCATTCTAGTAGCTGAAACTTTTTGAAACTTGTCAGGGAGCATCACTACCAAGTGGAGAGTGTGTGTATTGTCTTTGTGTTTTATTGCTAAGACTTTTCACAGAGTTATGGCCCTTTGTTTCTGTCCATTACCACACATCATTATTTTGATCTTCAAGAACATAGAAGTGCAGATGACTTGGAACATGAATAATGCAGTAGAGGTAAATGTGTGGCAGTGCAGAGTGAAGAACCAAACATCTCTTCCAAACATTATATTCCCTTTACACCCACTTTCCCATTACAAACAATGCAGCTACTACTCAATCAAGCACTTGTTCCCTGGGAGCATCCATCGGTTCCACCGATATCTTGTTTTAACTGCAAAGGTACTCATCTTACATTCTGATGCATCATGATTTTTAAGCTGGTGTCACACCTAAACAAAAAGGAATAGGCTTAAATTGTACTTATGACATGTTAATACCAGATTGTATGAGAGCTTACAGCACTTTGCAGACAATGTGACCAGTTGTAATGATGTAAGCATCTCGAGAAAGGCAACGCATAGTTGAGGACAGTCACTGTCTTTGTTACCTACCAGTTCTATAAACTTCAATTTTAACTATTTTTATAGTTTTAATTTTTGGAAAATAATGATTTTTTTAGCAGAATATTCATGGTAAACATGGGTAAGTAGAGAATCATTTTTCAATGATAAAATTATATTTAATTTTATTTCTTTATCAAAAATATTGTGACTATTTTATGTTTTTAATTCCGATAAATGATAAATAAAATTTTCCTACCAACTTTGGAATAATTTTATATTTATGATATTTTCAGGATTCGTGATACTGTCAATTATATGAAACGATATTGGCTTTAAAAGGACAATTGAGGCATTTTTTATCAAAAGTGTTCTTGCAGAGTAATTCTTGACTATGACGGTGAAATTTTTTATATTTTATCTAGTCATAAATAATTGCAACATTGTGTTTCAACATTTTATGAAAGGAATTTCTCTTGTAAGCTAAATTTAGGATTAATTTGGTAACTAAGGGGACTGCATCTACTTATATATGTAAAATATTTTCAATAATGTAATACTGAAAATACTATTTTTGTTTTTTGATCTATTATTAACTTACCATAACTTTTTCTCCTGCTCAAACCAAATACAGAATTCAACAGGAAAAGTTTATGTTGCTAGTATGATTAAGATGCATTTTATTTTTATTTTGAGGGGTATTCCATGACCCAGTGGTCAGATCTGGGTCCTTTGTGGCCGAGTGGTCTAAGGCGCCGTCTCAAGATCACTTACCTCTCACCGCTAAGGTTGTAGATTTTGAGTCCCGCTCGCTCCAAAAACTTTATGTGAGAATGTTTTCCAGTTACTTGCGGAAGGATGGTGGTTCTACTCAGTCTGAGGTTTTCCTCGATCAGTAAAACTGGATATGCCATATATAACCTGGCTTCTGTTTCACCAACATTTAACTTAAATACTTAAAAACTTAACTAAGTTTTGGCTGGTTATTTATCTATTATATAATCAATATCAATGACACCATATGCAGTTTTACTGGAACCAGTCTAAAATCATGATCACATGGCTGCTTTTCTTATATTTAAGTTTTTAAGTATTTAAGTATATGTTGGTGAAACAGGAGCCCGGAATGTGTTGTAAATGGTGTTAAACCCCATTAAAAAAAATGTTATTTTGAAAATGGCAGTTAATATGTGGGTATAACTAGCCAACAAAAACGTATGGTTTGCTATGATAGTTTGCTTATTGTGTAAATCTGGGAAAGAAATAGTGACAGATTCTGGTCTGTTTGGCTTAAATATTATATCTGCTGTCACATTAATTTTGTAAGGTAAATTTCCATATTTTATTGTCACTTATTGGTTTCAGTTATTAATTTTTTTAATTTATTTTAGCTATTGTAAGGTTGCCCATTTATTACCCCCATAATGGGTCTGCAGGTGTCGGGGGTCATCCAACTGCAAATTGCACAATAATAGCATGTATAAAATTTTAGCACAATTTGCAAAACATATATTGTCATATGATATTTAAATCACTAATACATTCATTTGTTGTTCATTTTGACTTGCATAGTGCAAAAATTTGGCTGTAAGAATGTCATATCTCACACCCAGGATAGTAACAGTACGTTTATATTCACTACATACTGGAATATTGGCTGAGATAAAATGTACTAGCTGATCCTAACTGATATCCCAGCATATAGCGAAATTGTTTATTTGAATTAAGTCATATAAGTTATGTAAACTTGAAAAAAATTGCATAATTACAATACGCTAATATTCACTATATAATTGGTTCCAATTATTTGAATATGATTTATTGGAATAAAACAGGAAGGGCAAGCACATTTGTATCTGTATATTAATCAAATAAAGCTAATTTGCATAATTTATGCTACAACTGTTATCATTTTTTTGGATGCTGATTTTACAAGGAAGCTGGGCATAATCTAACCAGTTTCAGTCATACAATGGTGTGTAATGTAGCCCAGCCAAGGGCTTTGATACTTTGCATCATTATTTTCTTCTCTTTCACTATGCTTGTTCGATGCAACTGTTTGCCAACAGACATAAAGATGGCTTCATCCATACATTTTTTCACAATGCTTATGTGAAATGGATGAACATATACATTTTTAAGAAACATTACCCTTTGTAAATCTATACTATTGGTATTAATTATTTGTGTGAAATTATTACTTTGCTGATACTTTCATTATTATATTGATATACACTTCTAATAAGGGTCTTCCAAGGCTGAGTGGTCTAAGGAACCATCTCAAGATCAGTTACCTCTAAGGTCAAAGGTTCAGGTCTCGCTCACTCCAAAAACTTTATGTGAGAAAGTTACTAGTGGAAGGACGGTGGTTCTCTTCAGTCTGATGTCTTTCTCTACCAGTAAAACTAGCTTGATTCATGCAGTAATATTTGTGGCCCCAACTCCTCCTACAATGTTCATCTAATTATAATCACACTTGCTATACATCATCACCATCATCTGATCAAGCTCATGTCATCAGGATTTTTCACCCAAATTATGATTTAATGAGTAATGCCCCCTTTTCCTGACTTAGAAATATTTCATATACATTTGAACCTTGTGGCCTCAACTCCTCATACAATTTTCATCCGATTCTAATCACACTTGCTATACATCACCACCATCATCTGATCAAGCTCATTTCATTAGGATTTTTCACCCAAATTATGATTTAATAAGAAATGCCCCCTTATCCTGACTAAGAAATATTTCATACACATTTGAACCTTGTGGCCTCAACTCCTCCTACAGTATTAATTTTATTCTAATCAAACTTGCTATACATCATCACCATCACCTGAAGAAGGGCATATGGTCAGTTGGGGCATCTGTGTGCTAATTATACACATTTCTTGTAATTTATACTTTACATATGAGTGAACTTTATTTACAGAACTATTTGAAGACTTAAATTTATTTTTTTAGCATATTCATACTACCACTAATTTATCATGACAATTGTATTCTTGGGTTAGAACTTTATAAGATTCATCTTTCATTCTGATCCTATACTTATTGTTTCACAAATATGTTGTTATATTGTTAAGGTTAGAAATAAAATATGTTTAAACTTATTCATTTTAATCTGATTGAGTCTTTAAGGTGTTTTTTGTTTTTGTTTCAGGAGCTGGGGTGGTGTAAACCGGGGTCATCTACAAAAACCTTCCTGGGGTGGGTCATTTGAACGGTCTTTAGCATGGCCTCCATACAAGATACCAGGGTACCAGCATGACAACTATACTGAGGACAGCCTATCAAAATCATCACTTTCATTATCACAGTCCTCTTTGAGTTCAAGTGAAAAAGAAAAAGAAAGCATTCATGTGCAGAAGGGAGGACGGGGTGAACATAATGATATAACTGTAGTTGAAGAACCTGCTATTAAATTACATAATGAAAATAATAATAGTAATGCATTTGGGAGGAATTTTTCTCGCCAAACTTCCCAGATTTCATCTGAAAGTTCCGACTACCCGGACACTTCTCATTACAACTCGAGATCAACAAGTACTTCAGAGTCTATGTTTGAAGAGATTGATCCACTAGCATTTCAAAGTTTGCAGCTGCAATGCAACAATAAGTCATCATTCAGGGGATATCAGTACAATAATTTCACAGGTGCGACCCGTCGTCGATCTTCATTGGAGAATCCTGCTGTTAGTCCGTACAATTTTAAAAATCACAATAATGAATTGACAATGAAAAACAGTAAACAGCAGAAGAAAAGGCGAGATTTAATTGTACAAGATGAAGAGGAGGAGGATTATCCATTTGCAAAATACACATTTAATAAGAAGTCTGGCTCTACCAATATTGATGAGTCATCAAGCACTTTGTCAACCAGTTCTCACAGAAGTAGTTCTCGTGATTCTATTTACTCAGTTGGCATGATGAATCAGTACACCCATTTACAGAGCGGCATCAATAGACAGCTACTAAATAAGTCATCAAGTAGCTCTTTATTCTCCTCAATGAACTCCACCAGTGCAGAACCAGTTGGCTCTATAGATGACATCAGTTGTACAGATAACTATGTGTCTGACTGGAAACATAGAAACTCAATGTTATATTCACAAAATTCAAATTCTAATTTGTATCCAAAACCTTATGTCCCAGAGAGATCTATACCATCTCCTACAGCCTTTCCATATGGAGTGTACAATTATCCAACACCTGTGAGCCCTATTTCCAACTCTAATCCTGAACAGTTTTTGAGTAATTTGGGTTTCGGCGAAGCACAGAGCTTCCTACCAGAAAGGTTCCTACAAAGTTGGATTGACAAAGTGATAATAAACCAGGAAGAGGAATACATGAAGCGAATGATTCCACCTCCTCACCCACTCCCAGTGTTTTATAATGACCAGTATTTTATAGATGACAGTGACCTACCTCCAAGTGTAAGTGCTCAGCAATCAGGAAGAAGTACACCCAGATGGAAACAATCATTTGATTATAGTCCATCGATATTCTCTCCATCAATCAATACCAAACAGAAAATCTCTCAAAGAAGATTTCTTAAAAGGTCACAAACTATGAGCTACAATTCACAAAGCAAGCGATCAGACAGAATAAACAGCATTAATGAAAAGGAGCCACTTTCAGAACCTAGTTACACGAAAGCCAGTGGTCTTCCTATACAGAATAGCTTTGAAAGACTGAAAAAAATACTCCAGTCCACTGACCCAGTTCCTTATCGTGACAGAGATTCCAGACGGAATATGTTTGCATCAAATCGTCAAAAATCATTGCCACTATTTTTAGAAACATTAAGTGAAGAAGATGAAGAAAAGAGGAGGTCTCCAAGTTTTGAAAAAGTAAAAGGGAAATTTGTAATTTCAAAAATGATGACATTCCTTGAAGAAGAAGAACGGATGTCAGTGAAGACAGCCTCAACAGAAAACTCTACAGATGCCTCCCAATCTGATTCAAGTAGGCGAAGTAGTTTTACATATGATCCTGTGATAACTGACATGCTTCAGTCTGTGAAAAATTCACTTTCTGCAATAGAAAGTGAAAGTGATGAAAACTCACTGAATGGTTCAGATAAAGTTGAAGAGGTCTTTCAGAAACGGAACATTCCAAGTATAGTAGTGTCTGAAAAAAGTTCATATAATGACATTGGGAAGCCTGACATTCATGGTTATAGCTCAAATGAGAACATTAACTATCTTGACAAAAAAAATAAATTAGACTTTGATGTACCAAATAAAATACCTTCAAGGCCCTATTCACCTAGTCCTGAATCTCATAGAAATACATCTACAAGATCACCCTCACCTAAGAAAGAAAACCGAAGCAAATCTCCTAGGTCTCCATCTCCAAGGAGAAAACAAAGTCAGGAGCTGTGTCAACTTGTTTCCGAAACTGTAAATAAAAGCAATTCAGATGAGCCTGTTGACTCAAATCTTAATAAAAAAAGTGCCCCATTTCAAACTGTAAGTCACCATTCAAATATCAAAGATGAACATTTGACATCAAAGGACAGTCTAGAAGTTGCAGAAATTATGGATGCAAAAAACAAAAGAATAACACTGTCTTTAGAGCTTTCTACAATAGATTCAGCTTCTCCTCGAGAACATTCTAAGTTTCCTCTCATTCCAAAGCATAGAAGAAGACACTCAGCATCAAGCAGAGTATTTAGCAATACTTTAGATGTGGAAGACAAATATTTATCTCCAACGCCTTCATCTGCATCACCTAATGTCATGTCTCCAATAACAGTAATTGAGATCAGAAAACTTGATAACTTGAATGATAGTCTTGAGATGGAGGAAGTCAAGGCACTTGACTCTAGTGAAACAAGTTGCAGTGAAAATCAAAACATAAAACTAAACCACAAACCAATGGTTCCTGTAAATAAAAAAAGAAATTCTCCTACCAGTAAAAGTGATTCACCACTAAAATTATCAAGTATGCAATCTTTGCCCCCTACACCAAGAAGTCTATCTCTAGAAAGAAGAAGCTATGAATTAGACGGAGCTGTTTCAGACACATTGAGTGATACTGAAAATGAAGAGGAAGTTTGGTCCATTAACAAAAAAGACTGTCAAGAAACAGAAGTTCAAGTTGAAATGCAAGAAATTACGCCTTTGATTAAGTACTCTGAAATTTCTAGTATGCTAGAGAAGATGTTTAGCAAATTACCACAATGTAGTATGGAAAATTTATTATATCTAGCTCAAGACAAAACTGTACAATGCAATTTATTAACAGAAAATTCTGTGAAACTCTGTGGATGTGGTGAAAACCAGGAAAAAACAATAAGATTTCAAGAAGAAATTAAAGTTGAAAATAAAAATAAATATCACAGTGATAAAGGAACTGACTTCAACAAAAATATATCTGAACAAGACAGAAAAACTATTCCTGCTAAAGATAAGGAAACCAATTATCAAATGCTTCTTGATCAGTCAATGGAAAGAGGTGAAGAATATGTATATACGAAAAATGCAGTAGAGAGTAAGGAAAGGAGCTGTCAAACTGAAGATGATTCTGATGAACTGAAGCATGTCTTAAATAAAAAATACAATGAATTTGCTAAAAAACTTAGGTACACAACTTATAACCAAGAAACAGGCATTAGGGAAGCTTTAGGTTTAAGACTGTTTGAAGGTAATGTGACACCTAAATTGACTGAAGCTCACAGTGATCAAATTGAAGCTGTCAATAAGCAGATGGACGAAAGTTATGACATAAATGGTGGCAGGTGTAAGCAAGAGGATGAAAAGAATATATGCTTTGTGCAGAGAGATGCTATTGATAAACAGAATGAAACTGTAAATAAACATACAACCTTTGGGCAAATTGGAAGTAATGTAAAACAATCAAGTTCTAAACCACACCATAAACTTGAGTTTAGAGTGACAAGTCAAAAGGAAATACAACTGAAAAAAACTCATGCTGATAGAAATCTGAAAATGTTCCGCTCTGAAGCATTTTTTATTCTCCAGCAGAAATCATCTGATGATACAGATACTGATTCAATAAAATGTATACGAGCCAATCCTTTGTTGGGTACAGCAACTGCAACATTTAGCAGTTCAGAAGGAACTGCTGAAAGCCTGGGAAAAAAAACAGATAATAAATTAGACATAAAAGGTATAAAAGTGGATTCAGTATGTCTGCATGGTGAGAAGAACTCCATGCATGTGAATGGGTTGGAAAATAATGTTTTCAGATCAAAGCAAAATGAAAAAGTAGATGACATTGTCAAAGAATCACTTTTGTTTAAGTTTGACAGATTAGATGCACATAGATTTGACTATGAACCATGTGACAACTTTGATGTAGGAAAATTAGGCATATTTTGTGATAAATCACCAGAAATAAATGATACATTTCAAAATAAAACAAATTACTTTGAAAACCAAACAGATATAGTAACAGATAGTAATCTCCAAACTAAGCTAAAATCTTCTGTGATAATAGAAACAAAATGGGAGGATGGCAATATTGATAATGAAAACACAGATGATTTAGATATTAGGCATACTCATTTGGCATGTAAAAGTGAATTTAAATATAACAGAAAACACAATGATTTTATCAAAGCAATTGAAGACGTGATAAAGGATGATTCAAGTCTTGTTGAAAATACATACAAAAATAATGATGAACAGGCTATGAAACTAGATAAATGTCACAGTGAGCTGATATTCAATTTTGATGAAAGTCCCATTGATCAATCTGCAAGGGGTGTTAAATGCCAATTTGCTGACACAAACGAAAAAAGAAACTGGTCAAGACTACCAGCTTCAGTAGATAAAAACATTGCACATTTAAAAAGTAAACAGGAAACCACATGTGCTAAATCACAAAATATAGATAGTAAAAACAGTTGTGTAGATGCTCAAACACAAGACGTTACTAAGGTTGATGCTGACAATACAGTTATAGAAAAAACAGACTCCGGTGATTTTTCTATGCAAGAACAACAAAACTTTGAACATCAAAATACAGAAAAAGTTTCAAATATGGACCAATACAGTGAACAAGGCATATTTGTTAGTATGGTACATTTGGATCTAGGATCAAGCAATGAAGATAATCAAAGTAACAGCATGTATAATTGCAGTAACACGGGAATTACAACTGTAAAATCAATTATCTATCCAAGTTTTAGTAGTCTTGGCCATCTATCAAGGACAGAGTCCTCATCATCAAGTTACAAAAGAGAATTTCCTGAAAGAAAAAGAAGTGATTCAGAAACTGAAAACAGTTTAAGCACATTTGATGAAAATGTACATGTTAATTCGGACTGTTTTAGCTCAGAGCAAAATTATCAGTTTATTGCTGAAGTAAGCTCACCGACTGATTCTGATTGTAATATTGCCAGTAGTGTTGACAATAAGGATAATTTGGGTAATACTTTGAAACTAGTAAAAGCAAAAACTGAAGAGAGTGAAAGCAGTGACAGCTCAAGGACTGTTTTCAACTCAACAAAGGAGATCCATTTATCATTTGTAAGTAGTGATGCCAGTAGAACATTGTCACTAAGGAGTAGCTATGATCATGATCATGATCATGACAAAGAAAACAGCGATCATGAGAAAAAAGAAACTGACAGTATAAATGGTTCAGTAAGACTGCAGGATGAAAATAACAAGGAAAAAAGTGTTGCTAAAGAAAAAAGTTTTGAATTTGATAGAGACCTACAGAGATACAAACCTCTGAGTGAAAAGAGTAGCTCAGAAAATGACAGTGAAACAGAAACAACTCCATCTACAGACGGAAATGGGGAGATCAGTATTCAGAAAATATCTAGATCTCTTGATTTCGATACCATTGGTATGAGGAAAAACATTTTACAACGATGTCACAATACAACATTTTCAAAGTCATTTGATACAGGTACTGAAATTGTAATGGAAGATGTTTTAGATTTTGACGATGCTGACACAAATGAAGATGGTGAGGCATCATGGGAAAATAAGTTTGACTGGTCAGCAGATTTCATATCAAACACAAATATGAGTTCTATCATTAAAGAAACTTTAAATCCAGTCTTAAGAACAAGCAAAAACAGAACTAGCCATGTTAGTGAAAGTGTGAATGATATGATAGATCATGAGAATAATAGTGAGGCTGGCAAAATTAAAAACTTTTCAGAATATTTAGAAAATGAAGTTGACAAAGTTCAGTATCAGATAGGTGTTAATTATATGGAAAATAATGAACATGTAGATGTATATGGTCGTATTAGGGTTGTAAAAACTGATGCAAAACCAGGAGATGTAATAAACTGTCATACTGCTGGAATGAATAAACTTGCAAAAGGTAGTAAGCATGACATATCTATTGTACGTGCAGACACAGATAGTAGTGATTGTGTTTTTGATATGTTCCAGCAGGTCGATGAAGAGGACAGTAAGCATCATATAACAGAAACCAAAACAGCATTAGATGAGATTGAACAACTGTATAAAATGTCTTTGGATGATAAATATGTATTTGGAGAGGAAGATATAACAGAAAGTGCCTTAAAAGATAATGAGTTAGAAACATATGGAGAAAAATTAAAATCAGAAGTTGAATATAGTGAATTTATGGAAGAGCTTGACTTTGAAATAAAACAAATGGAAACATACACCATGAAAAATTGTGAAATACATATTTGTAAAAATTGTGGGCATACAGTGACTCTGGTATCTAAAGATTATTCACCAGATCCAATTGAACATGATTTTTGCATAGAGTGCTCTCCCTTGAATTTGACAGCAGAAGCTTTAGAAAAGAAACGTTTGCAAAATTTATCGATAGGAAAATAGCCTAACCAGTATGTTTGCCGTTTGGGTTGGAACAAAGTTTTACAACCTCGGACCCTTGTGTCCGTGAATATTTTAGTATCATGAGATAAGACCTTTGTTAGGATACTTTTGATAACTTTTTGGTTTCCATTATACATTTTACGTAAAACTGAGAAATTGTCGATTGAAATAATATTGCTTTATTAAACAAGAACTCTTTCCAAAATTTAGAATAACAGTATAATTATTTGTATGGATTAGGTTACATGTATATGTGGCACTTATCCCTAAATATGCCTTCACTGAAAATATGAAATTGTGACTTGTAAGTGTGCCTTTTTATGTCAAATGTAATGTATCGAAATAGTACTCGGTACTGCTAACATGTTTTTAATCATTTTATTTTTTCATATGTTAAACTTATTTTTAATAAAAATGTTTCGGTAACAGAATGATGATATCCGGTATTCATATTCAACTTAAGTTTATTTGTGAAAAAAAAAAAAATGAACATGTAATATATATTTTGTAAATATCAATATGCATTACCTGTCACTGATTCACACAGTATTCATTAATCAACTTGTCTTAACCCTTTACTCCATAGATACGCGTTTTCCCACACCAGTCACAGAAGGCCTTTGAAAACAGTGCAGGTAGTGTTCAGATTGAACATTTCCTGCACTGTTTTCCACAATGTCAGTTTATATAAACATAATTCACCCAATAATTCAAAAGCCTTCTATAATAGGTGTCCAAAGGCGTTTATATTAGATGCGTTTGTAGGCGTCTATAGTAGAAAGGCGTCTATATTAAAGGTGTCCAAAGGCGTCTATATGAAGTAAAGGGTTAATGTAAATACTATACATGGTGTTGTCATTTCTTTATGTGCTTAATGTTCTTAAGCAACTAAAATATTGATTAATGTATTGCACTGGTTGTTAAAGATGTTTGTTGTTACGATGGAAGCAGGGACTTTAGTTTTTTTATGCAAGAATTACCTTGTTTTTGTTGTTAGAACATTTGTATTGTTAATGCAAGTAAAAGTCTAGTTCTTGTTTATGCGAGAAAGGACATGAATAGTGTTGATGCAAATAATATAGTAGTTGTGGCCAATGACACTTTTATAGTCGATTGCCTAATAAAATTTAGTTGAGTTGTTGTTTTTAATGCAAGAGGACCTGGTTGATTTAAAGAAACAAAAGACTTGGTTGTTGTTAATGTAATGTATATAAGGACTGGGGCATTTGTAAAAACTAGTGAAGACGTGGTTGTTGAAAAAAACAAGTTAGAACCTGGTTGTAAATACAAGTAAGGACCTGGTTGTAGATACAAGTAAGGACCTGGTTGTTGTAAAAACAAGTAAAGACATGGTATTAAATACAAGTAAGGCCCTGGTTGTTGTAAAAACAAGTAAATACATGGTTGAAAATACAAGTAAAGACCTGGTTGTTGTAAAAACAAGTAAGGACCAGGTTGTTGTAAAAACAGGTAAAGACATGGTTGTTAATACAAGTAAGGCCCTGGTTGTTATTAATACAAGTAAATACAAGGTTGCTGTAAATACAAGTAAGGAACGGGTTGCTGTAAATAAAAGTCAGGACCAAGTTGCTGTAAATACAAAAACCTTGTTGTTGTAGACAAAGAGAAGAACCTGGTTGTTACAAATACAAATAAGGACATAGTTGTTATAAATACAAGTTAGGAGCCTGGTTGTTGTGAATACAAGTAAAGCCCTGATTGCTGTTAAAACAAATAAGGACCTGGTTGTAAATACAAATAAAGACCTGGTTGTGGTAAAAACAAGTTAGGACCTGGTTGTTGTAAATACAAGTAAGGACCTCATTGTTATAAATATAAGTAATGCCTTGGGTACTGTAAATACAAGTAAGGCCCTGGTTGTTATTAATACAAATAAGCTTGTGGTTGCTGTAAATATAAAGAAGGACCTGGTTGTTACAAATACAAGTAAGGAACCTGGTTGTTGGGAATGCAAGTAAATACCAGATTGCTATAAATACAAGTAAGGCTGTGGTTGTTGTAAATACAAATAAGGACCTGGTTGTTGTAAATACAAGTAAGGACATGGTTGTAGTAAATACAAGAAAGGACCAAGTTGTGAATAAAAGAAAGGCCCTTGTTGTTGTAAATACAAGTATGGACCTGGTTGTAAATACAAGTAAGGACATGGTTGTTGTGAATACAAGTAAGGGCATGGTTGTTATAAATACAATTAAGGACCAGGTTGCTGTAAATACAAGTAAGGACATGGTTGTTGTAAATACAAGTAATGACCTGGTTGTAAATACAAGGAAGGGCCTGGTTGTAAATTCAAGTAAGGCTCTGGTTGTTGTAAATACAAGTAAAAACCTGGTTGTAAATACATGTAATTAAGGCTCTGGTTGTTGTAAATACAAGTAAAAACCTGGTTGTAAATACATGTAAGGCTTTGGTTGCTGTAAATAAAAATAAGGACCTGATTTTAAATGCAAGTAAGGACCTGGTTGTAAATTCAAGTAAGGCTCTAGTTGTTGTAAGTACAAGTAAGGCCCTGGTTGTGAATACAAGTAATTAAGACCCTGGTTGTCCTAAATACAAGTAAATACCTGGTTTTAAAAACAAATAAGGCCCTGGTTGTAAATACAAGTAATGACCTGGTTGTATATACATGTAAGGCTGTGGTTGTTGTAAATACAAGTAAGGAACCTGGTTGTTGTAAATACAAGTAAGGTCCTGTTTTTTATAAATACGAGTTAGCTCTGGTTGTTGCAAATACATGTAAGGCCATGGTTGTTGTAAATACATGTAAGGACATGATTGCAAGAATGTGAATTGTGTTTTATTTGTGCGATAGGCAAGAGTGTGAATTCTGTTTTATCAGTGGGACAGGCAAGAATGTGAATTCTGTTTTTTCTGTGGGACAGGCAAAAATTTGAATTCTGTTTTATCTGTGGGACAGGCAATAATGTGAATTCTGTTTTATCTGTGGGACAGGCAAGAATGTGAATTCTGTTTTATCTGTGAGACAGGCAAGAATTCAAATTCTGTTTAATCTGTGGGACAGGCAATAATGTGAATTGTGTTTTATCTGTGGGACAGGCAAGAATGTGAATAGTGTTTTATCTGTAAGATAGGCAAGAATGTGAATTGTGTTTTATCTGTGGGACAGGCAAGAATGTGAATTCTGTTTTATCTGTGGGACAGGCAAGAATGTGAATTCTGTTTTACCTGTGAGATAGGCAAGAATTCGAATTGTGTTTTATCTGTGAGATAGGTAAGAATTTGGATAATGTGTTTTATCTGAGAAAGGCAAAAATGTGAATTATGTTTTATCTGTGTGATAGGCAAGAAAGTGAATTATGTTTTATGTGTTGGACAGGCAGACAGGCAAGAAGGTGAATTGTGTTTTATCTGTGGGACAGGCAAGAATGTGAATTATGTTTTATCAGTGAGATAGACAAGAATGTGAATTGTGTTTTATATGTGCTATAGGCAAGAATGTGAATTGTGTTTTATCTGTGCTATAGGCAAGAATGTGAATTGTGTTTTAGCTGTGGAACAGGCAAGAATGTGAATTCTGTTTTATCTGTTGGACAGGGAAGAATGTGAATTGTGTTTTATCTATTGGATAGGTAAGAATGTGAATAGTGTTTTATCTGCGATAGGCAAGAATGTGAATTATGTTTTATCTGTGGGACAGGCAAGAATATGAATGGTGTTTTATCTGTGTGATAGGTAAGAGTGTTTTATCTGCAAGAATGTGAATTGTGTTTATCTGTGTGATAGAAAATAATGTGAATTGTGTTTTGTCTGTGTTATAGGTAAGAATGTAAATTGTGTTTTATCTATGGGATAGGCAAGAGTGTTTTATCTGTTGGACAGGCAAGAATATGAATTGTGTTTATTTGTGCGATAGGCAAGAATGTGAATTGTGTTTTATCTGTGTGACCTTTTAGGCAAAAACCATGGCTTGTTCAGTCATGTTGTAATAATGATGTAAAAAATATGAATTGCAATGTGTTGTTATTATTGTGCGATATGTAAAAAAGTTATTTTTTTAATTAATGTGTGATAGGCAAAAAAGTGAGCTGCAATGTGTTTTAATTGTTGTGTGATAGACAAACATGTGCATATTTTTGATTGGTTGATAGGCAAAATATGAATTGTAATCACTTGCTTTAATTGTTGTGATAGGCAAAAAATGTGCATAATTTTTTAATTGTGAATTGAAATGTTTTTTTATTAATGTGTGATAGGAAAAAATGTAAATTGCATTGTGCTTTGATTGTTGTGTGTTAGACAAGAATCTGGTAATATTTTTTAATTGCGATGGATTCATGTGAATTGTAATATTTTTTAATTAATGTGTGATAGAAAAAAAATGTGTATAGCAATGTGTTTTAAAGTTATGTGATACGCAAACATCTGGAATTATTTCTTTAATTTTGTGATTTGCAAGAATGTGGACCTTTGTATGATATTATATGGTAAATTTGTGATAACTGTTTGTATATTTTTATATATTGTACATTACTTTATAATAAGTGTGAAATACCTTGAAAAAGTTTACATTTGAATTAAGCTGTGTTTGTATTAAGTTTGAGTATTTATTTAATAAAACATATGACAAGCGCAACTTCTATTATCGTATGTATATTACAAATACCCTGTTATGAATCCATAGTACATATACCCTGTTATAAGTACATACTACACATATCATATAAAATAGACTATGTTATAAGTCCATAGTACAAATACCCTGTTATAAATCCATATAACACATACCCTGTTATAAGTCCATTTTACAAATACCCTGTTATAAATCCATATAACACATACCCTGTTATAAGTCCATATAACACATACCCTGTTATAAGTCCATATAACACATACCCTGTTATAAATCCATAAAACACATACCCTGTTATAAGTCCATATTACATATACCATGTTATAAATCTGTATAACACATACCCTGTTATATGTCCATATTACATATTCCCTGTTATAAATCCATATAACAAATACCCTGTTATAAGTTCATATTACATTACCCTGTTATAAATCCATATAACACATACCCTGTTATAAGTCCATATAACATATACCATGTTATAAATCCATATAACATATACCATGTTATAAGTGCATATTACATATACCATGTTATAAGTCCATATTAACTATGCCATGTTATAAGTGCATATTACATATACAATGTTATAAGTTCATATTACATATACTATGTTATAAGTTCATATATATACCCTGTTATAAATCCATATAACATATACCATGTTATAAGTGCATATTACATATACCATGTTATAAGTCCATATTAACTATGCCATGTTATAAGTGCATATTACATATGCCATGTTATAAGTCCATATTACATATACCATGTTATAAGTCCATATTAACTATGCCATGTTATAAGTCCATATTACATTTACCATGTTATAAGTCCATATTACACATACCATGTTATAAGTCCATATTACACATACCCTGTTATAAGTCCATATTACACATACCCTGTTATAAGTCAATATTACACATACCATGTTATAAGTCAATATTACACATACCATGTTATAAGTCCATATTACATATACAATGTTATAAGTCCATATTACATATACAATGTTATAAGTCCATATTACCTATACCATGTTTTAAGTCAATATTACATATACAATGTTATAAGTCCATATTACATATACAATGCTGTAAGTCCATATTACATATACAATGTTATAAGTCCATATTACATATGCCATGTTATAAGTCCATATTACATATACCATGTTGTAAGTCAATATTACATATACCATGTTATAAGTCCATATTACATATACCATGTTATAAGTGCACATTACATATACCATGTTATAAGTCCATATAACACATACCCTATTATAAGTCCATATTACATATACCATGTTATAAGTCCATATTACATATACAATGTTATAAGTCCATATTACATATACAATGTTATAAGTCAATATTACATATTCATTGTTTTAAGTCCATATTAGATATGCCCTGTTATAAGTCAATCTCGAAGATTAGGTTGCTGAGTGATAGAGCATTTTGCATGCTGGCATGTGTGAATATTGTGAGTTGATCTCTAGCCACCTTATGCTTAACACTTTTAAAATGTGGTGAATATATTTCTAGGGCTAAAAAGTCAAATATCAGTATATTAGACAACTGCGTTATGCTATCATGGCATTTTTGTATAAATGATAATTATATTTGAGCTTTGGTCACTTTCAAAAAACAAAAGAGTGTTGATTTTGACATATTTTTAGAACTTAATTATATATAAATAAGTAGCCAGTTGTCTGTCTACCCTACCCCCACTCCTACGCCTAGGCGTAATGTAAATGGGTTAGGATATCATGTTAGGTGTCTGTGAATAAAAGCTCACCAAAAAAAAACCTAAATAACTTAAAGGCAAATGTTCTGCGGATATTGTCAGGAATTGTGAACCAAATGTCAGTGTAATGTAACGGAGTTTGGATGTCAAGATATGTGTCCACGAATGATATTTCAGTGCATGAGCACTCTCAAAAGAACTGATTACAATATTTTAATGTTTGTAATAAATACACCAGACTGCAATACATTACATTTTAGTTAACACCACCCTAACCCTCAATAACATTGGCAGTGAAGTCTGCTGCAGCAGAAGTATTTATGTTTTTACATCAATATTGAAGAATAGCGAGAATCAAGCATTGTCAGTGTTACAGCTATGATGACAGGTGAAACGTGATTCGTGTTGTAGTTGTCATGGTTATAGTTAAACCGATCATAAATATCAGTATAACACAACTTCTTGATTAATTTGAGTGTAAGGAGGGTTAAGTGACATGAAGGAGAGATTATGCCAATAACCAACAGTAATTATTTTACTAACCTCTGCTCAGTTGGTAGCACATCTGAGTAATAATCTAGTTGTTGTTGTTGTTGTATGGTGTTAAACGTCGCTTTCAACAATTTTTCAGTCATATCGCGAGGGTGTCTACTTGAGACAGTATTCTAAGCGCTGTCACACTGGAGTATCATGCTGCAGACACATGGTATGATACCCCACCCAGACACATTATACTGACACCGGGCCGACCAGACCTAGAACTATCCTCTAAATGCTGAGCGTCAAATGAGGAAGCTTCTAGTACCATTTTTAAAAGTCTTTGGTATGACCTGGCCAGGGATTGAACCCACGACCTTCCGCATGCGAGGCGGCCGCTCTACCACTAGACCACGCCATGGTCTGAATAATAATCTAGAGGTTGCGAGTTAAAATCTACGCTTGACCACAATCTCCATGATGGTTTATATACAATATTGCATCTCATTGGGATTTGTCTCTCACCATTGATTCAAGTTGGAAAGTTATCAGTTACTTGTGGGGATGAATGTGCTCATGTACTGGTTAAACCTTCAAGGTTCCCAGGAAACAGTGGTCAGGGTATATGCACTATGGATTTATAACTGATCATCTGTTAGCCATCCATTGCATAAAACTGATGCTTAATATTGAATTAAAAGACTACACTTCCTAAGTCTTTAAACATTTTCATATTATGATTATATTGGTGACACATACAGATATTTCATCAATACAGATTTATTGTGAATTTAAAAAAAACGATCATTATTAGTTGCCAGACTTTTGTAGTTCTGATGATGTAAATGATACACTAAATTAAGTTTGTGACTTTTTTTTGTGATTTCAAATTTTACGCTAATAATTTACTAAATTTAATAAACTTACAAACACTAATGAAACAGCCTTAAAAAATCCAAAAATAAAATCCAGTTTTTGGCTGATAAGGTGTTACTCAGCATTGGAGTGTCTCACAGTAATAGCTTAATAATGGGCATGTCAGTGAAGACTGTCTTGTAATGATACACTATTAGTGGACCTCTGTTAAACTTTATAACAATATATTATTGTAGTAGGCTGTGATGTAATATCTGATAATCAAATGTTAGAGCATGATCTTAACAGTGTTGTGTTTGCTAAAACCTTAAAAAATCCACCTGATTCCCCACAGTCCTACTCAGTTGTTTTTTTTCCCAATGTCAAAGGCTTGGGCCAATTTTGAGGAAAAAAGCTCTGCTACTCTCAGATGGTAGTTAAGAAAATATGTCCAGAAAAATACAAACATGGTGGTATACAAGAAAAGAAAATCAATAAGTACATAATTTAAATAATTAGCAGGCTAGGTACTGATAAAAATAGTGAAACATACTGTAGGAATATCATTATATCTATCAGATACTTCTAAAAGATTTTCATGATGTCAGCTTAACCCTTTACTCCATAGATATGCATTTTCCCGCACCAATCACAGAAGGCCTTTGAAAACAGTGCAGGCAGAGTTCAGATTGCAGTCTGAACACTTCCTGCACTGTTTTCCACTCTGTCAGTTAATATAAACATAATTCACCCAATAATTCAAAAGCGTTCTATATTAGAGGTGTCCAAAGGCATCTATATGAAGTAAAGGGTTAAACGCAGCACTTCCATATATTGTATTTCCAAGAAGAAATCCTTTGAACATGTTACAGATACCTTTGAGAGATCTAATCAATACTTTGATTAAGATACAGTTTGCAGATTTGTGTACATTCTCTACTTTCTGACCGGGATGTCGCATCCATCTTCTACACTTTGTTAATGAGCTTGGCAATAATGCTATATTTTTGTTAAACAATATGGTATATTACGAATCATGTCACATACTCTTTATAACACTATATTTTAGGCAGGAGTCTCGACAAGAAACTAACCATGGCAGCCGTCGCGATAGTGGTCATGACATTCGACTTAACAGCCGTCGAGATAGTGGGCACGACAACAGACGAGATGGGGGGGATAGTGTTGCTGAGACCCACAGGGAGATTGAGCAGGAGTCTGAGAGAATACGCAAGGAGATGGAGCGAGAACGACGTGCCAAGTCTTTCTCACCAGCGAGAGACAGATCACCCACCAGGACGTATCTAACTGTCACAGCTTCACCTAAGGTATTTCAGTTTGGATCCAAAAACACATGTTCTTCAGGATAAAATGTGCAACTGTTTTTGTGGGTTTTTTTATACACAAAAAAAAAATGTTTTCAGAATTTAAAATTCATTTCAACGATATTTTTAAAAATTAGAATTTTTTTATCACAAGAAAACATTTTTATTAATGGCCAAGTGGAATAAAATACTCTCTAAAAGTCACAGTATTGTTACTCTGAAAATAGCATGGTCACTGACAATGACCAGCATGGTCACTGACAATTACCTGTATAATTTGCCAGCAGCATGGTCACTGACAATGACCAGCATGGTCACTGACAATGACCTGTATAATTTGCCAGCAGCATGGTCACTGACAACGACCAGCAGAATTTATCAACAACATGGTCACTGACAATGACCTGTATAATTTGCCAGCAGTATGGTCACTGACTGACCAGCAGAATTTACCAACAACATGGTCACTGACAGTGACCAGCATGGTCACTGACAATGACCTGTAAAAATTGCCAGCAGCATGGTCACTGACAATGACCAGCAGAATTAACAAACAACATGGTCACTGACTGGTCACTGGTAATGACCTGTATCATTTGCGAGCAGCATGGTCACTGACAATGACCTGTAGAACTTGCCAACACCATGGTCACTCTAACAATGACCTGAAGAAGTTGTCAGCATCATTGTCCCTCTGACAAACATCAGTAGAATGTGCTCAGTAACTGTTATGTTAACATATTAAGAACCTACAAGTACTAGTTATCATGAAGTATAATATTGATAAACTCAAGGAGACTTGTATAAAAGGATAGGAAACTTGCATCTCCTGACTATATGTTGATGAAACAGCACATTTTACAAATTAATCATTCATAACTCACAAGAAACTGATTTCTTGTATATAAAATGTAAATTGTATGTAATCTTAGATGTTTAATCATGTTTCGATCATGCAATGCTCTTGAATTAAATATATTGAGGTTTGAAGTAAAATTTATTGTAATTTGTCGTTATTTTATCTGCAGTGTACACATATTGTAATCACAAGTGATTCAACAGTTTTAAACACAAATTTATGGGAATGGTTTTGTTCTGATGACAATTTCATTCTGCAGTGTAAGAATTTTGATTTGTCGTGAGATGAATGGAAGGGAAGATAATTAAAAACGAAATAATTGCAAGATTTCGCGTGAATATGCAAGCGTTCACAAAATCTTGATCAGTTGCCTTTCCTTCTCTATATAATTCCTTGATAGACTGAAGATATTGAATGGATAAAGCAATAAAGAGACCAGAAATATTCTTGAAAAGGTATAGAGCAGGTGATTTTGTTCAAGGATCAGAATATCATTCTTTTGATATGGATATTTTTATACAAAAAAATCATAATTTTGTATTGTATTGAATGAGTTGTTAGTCATCCATTACCTTTTTGTATTGTTTGTACTTTTTGTACGTTTAGTTTCCTATTACAGTGTTCCCACATATCAGGGAAAAGTCAAGATATTTAATTATTTTTTCTCAATGTCAGGAAATTGTCAGGAAATTTTGAATCTGAAAACTAAAGCAGTGTCTTCCAACATTGAAACTACTACCATATCCAGTACTTAAAATAAAATGTGATTAAAAAATCAGTGTAAAATACATTTTGTCCCACTCGTTGAGAAAAGCAGGAGACATTAGTTTGTGTGTTCGTCGTCTGTCCATCACACTTTTGGTTTCCATGCAATAACCAGAATCAAATCTTTTAAAATTTTAATACAATGTTTATAATGAAAAAACACAGGCTAAGTTTGATATTTTTCAGGGTTGAGGCTTTTGGCATTGTAGAGTTATGCCCCTTTCATTTGTGTAAAATCGTAATTTTTGTTTGTATGTCAGACTGTTTTTGGTTTCCGTGCAATAACTTTAGAATGCCTGAATCAAATCTTTTGAAATTTTAATACAATGTTTATAATGATAAAACATGGACTAAGTTTGATTTAAGTGGTTGTGGCATTTGTCATTCTACAGTTTTGTCCTTTTAATTTATGAAATATATTTTTGTGGGGTTTCTGTGCAATGACTTAGGAATGCCTGGATCAAATCTTTGAAAAAAATGGGTGACATAAATTCACAGAGTTTGCTTGTTGAGCTTAAAAGAGGTAGTTGGGGCTGGCCAAAGGTAATGGTGGAGGCCAGCGTTTTAAAAATTAATGAATGATGCACTGCAAAATTTATTTATTATTGAACACATTCTGAATGCATGTATACTATTAAACAGGAAGACAAAAGATCACTTAAAATTAAATATGAACTCCAAGTGAAATTCTATCAATGTCTGGGAGATATCGAGGAATTTATTTCAAACCCTGCCATGATTTTTATTGTAATTTTGTATCCTATTAATTTATTCTTGTACATTGTCATACATTGTCACAGAATACAGCAGTTTCTGAACATGGTCAGATGGGAGTTGTTGATACATATGTTCTTATTACAAAGGATAAATTGGTTGTTTAATGGTTTGACATCAAATTACACTTTATAGCTCAAGTGAGTGTAATTTGGTTTGGAAAAATCATTGACATCAGCAGGCAATCAGATTCATGTGTCCCATGTTCTTTAGGCTAAATGCTTTATTTATGTCGTTAAAAAGCTTAGACGCTGTGATGAGACATTAGTAATACACATATATATACCAGGAGCCTATTTCATTAATCTTCGTAAGCCTTTAGATTTCCATATGAACAAATTGTGACACATTGGAACATTTCATTGAATTAGTAGTATATTCGCAATTTATAAAACATAATATATTTAAAAGGCATACGAAAGTTCATAAAAAGATGTAAAAGAAACCCTAAATGAATTCCCAATTTTATTTTGTTACTTCAAATTTTACACTTAGAAGTTTGTTAACTTACGAATGTTAGTGAAATGAGCCCCTGAAGTCTCTGGCTGTTGCCCAAAAGATATTTTACATCAACACACGATGGTCTAGGCATCTGCCAGGGCATAACCTCATACGATGCCTAGATTCTCCAGCAATGTAATCAAACAAAAACAAATTACAAAGACGATCAATGACCTCAGTGCTGATTCATCTTCCAGGTGCCAAGACCTACTGAATTTTTAGATTTTCATCCCCACATGCCCCCATTCCTTTGGTACTGCCTGGACATTTTTGTTTTGCCCGCCAACAAGCCCGTTATTTGCTAAAGTGGTTCTGAATTTTAAACTTTTGATCTTTAAATTTTTTTATTATATCTAACCCTAATAATGATTCTTCCATTTTAATATCTGAAAAATGAAAAATAAAATTGCACCCTTACCCTATTTTGTCACAACTTTGACAAATCTCTAGAAATTATTTAGCTCCTGAGTAAATTTATTACTCAGTCCGAGCGATTAAACTAAATATGTATGTTAAAATAATTACTGAGTGATTTTATATATACATGTACCTAGAGAAATTACTGAGAAAATTACCAGAGACCACTACTGCCATTATGGCATTGAATTGAAATTTGGAGGAAAATCTAGGAATTATTTTTATGGTCTATGCTCTACAAATGTCACCACTAAAGGTAACTCTGAGTCAAGATAATAGTAACATACATAAATTATACCTGTCTGTTTTATGTAAGTTGCAACTGTGGTCTAATACATAGCAAAACACAGCTGGGCTATATTCGGTGGTCTATTACATAGCAAAATACAGCTGGGCTATATTTGGTGGTCTATTACATAGCAAAACACAGCTGGGCTATATTCAGTGGTCTATCACATAGCAAAATACAGCTGGGCTATATTCAGTGGTATATTACATAGCAAAACACTGCTGCACTATATTCGGTGGTCTATTACATAACAAAACACAGCTGGGCTGTATTCATTGGTCTATTACATAGCAAAGCATGGCTGGGCTATATTCAGTGGTCTATTACATAGCAAAACACAGCTGAGCTATATTTGGTGGTCTATTACATAACAAAACACACCTGGGCTATATTCAGTGGTCTATTACATGGCAAAACACAGCTGGGCTATATTTGGTGGTCTATTATATAGCAAAATACAGCTGGGCTATATTCAGTGGTCTATTATTACATAGCACAACACAGCTGGGCTATATTCGGTGGTCTATTATGACATAGCAAAACACAGCTGGGCTTTATTCGGTGGTCTATTATTACATAGCAAAACACAGCTGGGCTATATTCGGTGGTCTATTATTACATAGCAAAACACAGCTGGGCTGTATTCGGTGGTCTATTACATAGCAAAACACAGCTGGGCTATATTCAGTGGTCTGTTACATAGCAAAACACAGCTGGGCTATATTCGGTGGTCTATTACATAAGAAAACACAGCTGGGCTTTATTCAGTGGTCTATTACATGGCAAAACACAGATGGGCTATATTTGGTGGTCTATTATATAGCAAAATACAGCTGGGCTATATTTGGTGGTCTATTATTACATAGCAAAAACACAGCTGGGCTATATTCGGTGGTCTATCACATAGCAAAATACAGCTGGGCTATATTCTGTGGTCTATTACATAGCAAAACACAGCTGCACTATATTCGGTGGTCTATTACATAACAAAACACAGCTGGGCTGTATTCATTGGTCTATTACATAGCAAAACACAGCTGGGCTATATTCAGTGGTCTATTACATAGCAAAACACAGCTGGGCTATATTTGGTGGTCTATTACATAACAAAACACACCTGGGCTATATTTGGTGGTCTATTACATGGCAAAACACAGCTGGGCTGTATTCAGTGGTCTATTACATAGCAAAACACAGCTGGGCTATATTCGGTGGTCTATTACATAACAAAACACAGCTGGGCTATATTCGGTGGTCTATCACATAGCAAAACACAGCTGGGCTATATTCAGTGGTCTATTACATGGCAAAACACAGCTGGGCTATATTCGGTGGTCTATTACATAACAAAACACACCTGGGCTATATTCGGTGGTCTATTACATAGCAAAACACAGCTGGGCTATATTCAGTGATCTATTACATAGCAAAACACAGCTGGGCTATATTCGGTGGTCTATTACATAACAAAACACACCTGGGCTATATTGGGTGGTCTATTACATAACAAAACACAGCTGGGCTATATTCGGTGGTCTATTACATGGCAAAACACAGCTGGGCTATATTTGGTGGTCTATTATATAGCAAAATACAGCTGGGCTATATTCGGTGGTCTGTTATTACATAGCAAAACACAGCTGGGCTATATTCGGTGGTCTATTACATAGCAAAACACAGCTTGGCTATATTCGGTGGTCTATCACATAGCAAAATACAGCTGAGCTATATTCAGTGGTCTATTACATAGCAAAACACAACTGCACTATATTCGGTGGTCTGTTACATAACAAAACATGGCTGGGCTGTATTCAGTGGTCTATTACATAGCAAAACACAGCTGGTCTATATTCAGTGGTCTATTATATAGCAAAACACAGCTGGGCTATATTCGGTGGTCTATTACATAACAAAACACACCTTGGCTATATTCGGTGGTCTATTACATGGCAAAACACAGCTAGGCTGTATTCATTGGTCTATTACATAGCAAAACACAGCTGGGCTATATTCGGTGGTCTATTACATAACAAAACACACCTGGGCTATATTCGGTGGTCTATTACATGGCAAAACACAGCTGGGCTATATTTGGTGGTCTGTTATATAGCAAAACACAGCTGTGCTATATTCCAGTTGTCAGCTATCAGTTGCTATCCACAGTTTTTTAAATGACTTCTTCAATAAAAGATATATAATTTTTTCAGACGAGTATTCACAGGGAAATTAAACCAGATGCTGGTGGAAGGCAGAGTCTTTCTGATGAAGAAAAGGTAATTAACCATTTTAACCAACTTTTTAATCCTTACATTTTAAGGACATGATGACATCTTTGCTATTAATTCATTCGATTATTCAACTATCACCTTTTCAGAATGTCATGTCTTTATCAGTTCAATATCACCCAGTTGAATTAGGAACATGTTCCAATAACAGCCAATGCAATTGTCCTGTGCCAGGATAATGTGACTGGTTTAGTGCGGTTGTCCTGAGTCAGGATAATTTGGAATGGTCCATACCAGTTGTCCTGTCCCAGGCTAATTTGGAATGGTCCAATGCAGTTGTTACGAGCCAGAATAATTTGGAATGGTCCATACCAGTTGTCCTGTCCAGGATAATTTGGAATGGTCCATACCAGTTGTCCTATCCCAGGATAATTTGGAATGGTCCAACGCAGTTGTTTGAGCCAGAATAATTTGGACTGGTCCAATACAGTTGTCTAATGCAGTAGTCCTGTGCCAGGATAATTTAGACTGGTCCAATACAGTTGTCCTGTGCCAGGATGATTTGGACAAGTCCAATGCATTTGTCTTGTGCCAGGATAATTTGGAATGGTCCAATGCAGTTGTCCTGAGTCAGGATAATTTGGAATGTCCAATACAGTCGTCCTTTGCCAGGATAATTTGGATGGGCCCAATGCATTTGTCTTGTGCCAGGATAATTTGGAATGGTCCAATGCAGTTGTCCTGAGATAGGATAATTTTGAATGGTCTAATACAGGTGTCCCGACATGGATAAATTGGACTTGTGATAGATGGATTCTTTATTTAATCATCTTGATTTTAAAAATATGATTTTTCTGTGACAGTGTGCATGCTACTGCATAATTAAAAAGCTAAGTACCTATAATAAAACATATTTAATGGCCGGATAAAGAGAAGCAATGTACCTTATAATACAAGGGAGGTTACTCTTCACAGAGATCCAATATAATGTTAGGATTGCTTTTTCTTTGTTATATTTATATCCAAAAACTTTAAAAGTGACTATATGTATTTGATGAAGATGATGATGATGATGATGATGATGATGATGATGATGATGATGATGATGCTAATGATGATAGGGATGATGATAATGATGATGATGATTATCATAATTATGGTGACATTGATTAAATGTTACAATGAAGTTTCTATTACTGGTGGTTAATGTTAAAAACTACATATATCCTTCCTTGGAGCAGTAACAATCATTAGAAACATTGTAAATCATTTCAGGAGAGATCAGCAGAGTTGAAAGCTACCCAGAGTGCATTAGAAATCACAGAAAATGCATTATTTGAAGCTCGCGGAAATCTTAAAGCCGTTCAAGCGCAGTATGAGGATGCCAGGTAATAACAAATCATGTCAGCCCGAGTCATCTTTTTGCCCTGAGTCACCTTTCTTCCCTTAGTCATCTTTCTGCCCTTCAAGTCATATTTCTGCCCATAGTCATCTTTCTGCCCTTAGTCATCTTTCTGCCCTGAGTCATCTTTCTGCCCTTCAAGTCATCTTTCTGCCCTTAGTCATCTTTTTGCCCTTAGTCATCTTTCTGCCTTTAGTTATCTTTCTGCCCTGAGTCATCTTTCTGCCTTTAGTCATCTTTCTGCCCTTAATCATCTTTCTGCCCTGAGTCATCTTTCTGTCCTTCAAGTCATCTTTCTGCCCTTCAAGTCATATTTCTGCCCATAGTCATCTTTCTGCCCTTAGTCATCTTTCTGCCCTGAGTCATCTTTCTGCCCTTCAAGTCATCTTTCTGCCATTAGTCATCTTTTTGCCTTTAGTCATCTTTCTGCCTTTAGTTATCTTTCTGCCCTGAGTCATCTTTCTGCCTTTAGTCATCTTTTTGCCCTTAGTCATCTTTCTGCCTTTAGTTATCTTTCTGCCCTGAGTCATCTTTCTGCCCTTCAAGTCATCTTTCTGCCCTTCAAGTCATATTTCTGCCTATAGTCATCTTTCTGCCCTTAGTCATCTTTCTGCCCTGAGTCATCTTTCTGCCTTAACCTTTAATAATCATGGTTCGTCGGTCAGCCAGATAAAGCCACCCTGGTTAAAGCTCACTCATTAGCCTATCTGACTCAATTCAGGGTTGTGTTCATTTGAAACTCCAACCGACTGCAATCTCCGTGATATATGACATTGCTTACATTGTCATTCATCTCTTACCATTGAATCAAGTTGCAATGTTATCAGTTGCTTGGGGAGATAGGTGTGCTCAAGTACTGGTTAGCCATCAAGGCTCCGAAGAAAGAGTGGTTAAGTTAACTGATTGTCTGTTAGCCCATGATGGCATAAAAATGATGCTAAACATTCAAACAAACAAACATTCAGCTATACAAGGAGTGATTGTTGTATTGTGAACTTGTGTAATTTTTATCAAATAAACAATGTATCTAGGCATTTTCAAAGAGAATGACATAATATCCAGATAAAAAAAATATAAGTCTATGAATTTAGCCACTAATGATATCATGGGTTGATACTTTTTTAGAATGAGTATACATTTGAATCTCTCTTGAAGTAATATTTTCCTTGTGTTATGTTTCATTCTTAAATATAAAGGGAGGTTTCAGCTTGCTTTTTTTTTTCAGGACACAGCTGATGTTGTCGGAGTATAGAAAAGAAAATACAAGCAAAGAATTGGTCCGCATGTCAGATGATCTGCGGAGAAAACAGAAAGAATCCAAAAACCTGGACACGGCCACTCGTAACAAACAGGAAGAATTGAAACAGTTTGATGATATTGGTTTTACCAAGGAAGAGGTACATAGCTATTTAGGTGTATTTGTCTTGTCCAGAACAGTTGTTGAGATTTGACTTTTTCTCACCAGGTCACATGAATGTTTGAAAATGAGCTAAACCCTACTGACCCCTTTTTCATTATAAGGTAACTGTAAATTAAGCATGGCAAAGAATACATGTAATTTTATATTGTTACAAGTGAAAAAAAAATACCATGAGGATTCACTGTCGTTATTCATTATCACCTGTCTTATGTAATATTGTTATTCATTATCACCTGTCGTATATAATTTTCGTTATTCATTAACTTGTCCTATGTAGTTTTTATTACCCATTTTCACCTGTGCTATGTAATTTTTGTTATTCATTATCACCTATCCTATGTAATTTTCGTTAGTCGTTATCACCTGTCCTATGTAATTTTCTATCACAAAAGTTGAAACCATATTCCTTATTACATGATAGATCAAATTTAAATAGATTTCATGTTTGATACAATGATTCTGTGGTGGTGCATAAGACCCAGGTTCAGTGGGTCATGGGTTTGTTCCCCCGCCATGACCATGATTATTTGTTGTATCATTGAGCTAAAAAATTTATCCACTTATGCTTAGAACATGGCTGGAAGTTTTTGTGCCAAGTTTTTAAAAATCCTTTAAGCAAGAAATACTGCCTATTAGAGCTTGACCTCAGTATGATCTTGACCTTGACACAACATGCTTTGAATTTGCACTCTGCACATCATCTCAATTTGGCAAACATTTTTACCAAGTTATTTAAAAATCCCACAAACAATAAAAAAGATACAGATAGGTCACAAAATACTGCCTATTTGAACTTTGACATCTCAGTGCACCTGTAACCTTGAACTGACATGGTTAGAAGTTATACTCCACACATTGTCTAAATATGACACACATAAATTTTGCTATTTAAAAATCCCTCAACCTTTAAACAAGATATGGAGCGACATGAAATTATGCCTATTTGACATCTGACCTCTCAGTAAGAACTTGACTTTGAACTAGACAACAAAGTTCCAAACATTTGTGCATAGTAATTTAAAAACAATTCTTGTGGTTTAAAAGATGTAGCAGACATGAAATATTCTTGACAGACAGACAGACAGACAGACAGACAGACAGACAGACAGACAGACAGACAGACAGACAGACAGACAGACAGACAGACAGACAGACAGACAGACAGACAGACAGATGATCACCTAAGCTTAAATGTCTTCCTCAGAAGAGATATATATATATATATAAAAGGGGTGACATAAATATTTTATTTCCATCTGTTTGTTTATTGATGCGATAAATAACATTTCACAGAAATATCAATTTGTATTTTTTAAGAATATTTAACCAAATTTTCTTAACTGAGCATGACTTCACTACTTATATAGAAATGGTAATAAAATCTTAAACATGATATTTCGTAAAATGTTACTAGGAGATTAATATTTTCGTATAATTATACATTCATTGATTACAACCATTTGCATTTTTGAAATTAAATATCTGGAAATCTCCTGCAACATCTTTGGTCAGATTTAAACAAAGCATGCTGGTAAGGATCAGTGTGAGGTCTAGTTTCACTTTTTCCTTTTGTATTTTGGTTTGATGATATTTTACTCTTTGGCTTTGGCTCTTTTCCATGTTGGATTAAAAATCTTGTGCTATATTACTTGAGCCATCAGTTAATGGCCATGAAATGGCCTTTTAAATTTTTTTCAAAGAAAAAAAAATCTTGCATGTACTTCTTGTCCACTATAACCAATCATAACAGTCTGACAAAATTTGCTGTCAAAATTATTGATGTGAATCTTCAGTGTGCAAATATACTTAAATTTTCAGTGTCATTGCAGTTTTTCTTGCAGCCCAATCACGTCCCAAAACTTGCCAGTTTTGAACCTTTTTATGAAATAGAAATCTTGTCCGAATTACTCCTCCTGATCAGATTAAGCAGAAATTTACTGGAAAGGATCTGTGTGAGGGCCAGTTGTGCATATCCTTTGTTCATTCCTGTTTGATGATTGATGACCGAGTTAAGGCCCTTTATATTTTTGGAATTTAAAATCTTGTCTGCATAACTCCGCCTACATCTGTGAGCAGATTTAGCCGAAACTTGTTGGAAAGGATCAGTGTGAGATATACCTGTTGTATTATGGTTCATGATTTTTGACTGAGTTACAGCCCTTTGCATTTTCAGAATTAAAAATCTTGTCCTTCATTATCTTCTTGTACCTATATAGGTAAAGAGAGTATATATGGTCATGTCTATGTCTTCTATACACATACAGTACATACCAGTCTAGAAGTTTAGACCCAGGAGTTAGAGTTGTGGGTTTGATCCCCACCATGGTCATGTTTTGTGTCATTGAAAATGATACTTTATTCGCATATATGATTAAAACTGGTTCTTACCAGAAGAAGATTTGTCTCAATTGTAAGAACTGTTTTTGCATCCATTATCAGTGTAAAATCAATAAGTTCAAATTAGATGTTTGATAATTTGCAGGCAATACAGATTATTGAATCCAATGAGGCCATGAAGAGTCGTCTGCGTAATCTAGATGCTATACACGCAGAGAGAGACGAGTTGATACAACAGCTTGAGGGAACTAAACAAGAGCTGTTCCATGAACAAAAGAAAGCTCGCACCAAAATAGAAGAACTCAAAGAGGTTTGCATGTTTCCTGTTTAGTTGCGAATAAAGAAGTATCAATTATAGATAACCTGTATATTAAGTTAAAAGTCAACTCTTTTTTAAACTTTCATCCTCCAGGCCAATATCAAGACACTAAAAACTATAAACATTCTCTATATAATTGAAATAAACATATGATTTTAGGGTGGGTGCATTTAGAACAATGGCTACGAGTTTATAAAACTTTTTCATGCTCAACTCAAATTCTTTCTTAAACATAATTTCTCCCATTCATATAAAAGCACAATTTAAAGCCCAAACATTTGACTCAGCCTTGAATTTGAAAGTATGAGGCAGATTTGAAGTAGAGTTTTACTGGTACATGTAAAAGGCAGATTTGAAGTAGAGTTTTACAGGTACATGTATAAGGCAGATTTGAAGTAGAGTTTACAGGTTCAAGTATAAAGGCAGATTTGAAGTAGAGTTTTACAGGTACATGTATAAGGCAGATTTGAAGTAGAGTTTTACAGGTACATGTATAAGGCAGATTTGAAGTAGAGTTTTACAGGTTCAAGTATAAGGCAGATTTGAAGTAGAGTTTTACAGGTACAAGTATAAGGCAGATTTGAAGTAGAGTTTTACAGGTACAAGTATAAGGTAGATTTGAAGTAGAGTTTTACAGGTACATATATTTACTTTTATTTTGTTTTATGAGTCCATTCAATTTTTTGGTTGAGCCATTGAACAAAGTTTAATAACCTTGGACCCTGAAGTGTTTAAGCAAATATGTCAGACTCAGTTCCATACATTTCCATGTGGGGATCGATGTAGATGTTGTATAAGGGAACTGGCCCCAGTTTCATGAAAATACTTAAGTCTGTAATTTTACCTTAAAACTCGAATAATGTGCTCAATCGGAGATGAAATTTAGCACACTATGGTAAAATACCAGTCTCACTTAAGTATTTTCATGAAACCATGGCAAGGTTGTTTCTTGGTATGTTTCCTCACTTCAAGATATAAAAAAACATCAGCACATCAAAAGTGATTTATATAATAGTAGTCCGAATGGTTGATTGATTGAATATTTAGCGTCATTTTTATGCAATCGAGGGCTAACAGATGATCAGTTAACCAAACCACTGTTTCCTGGGATTAACCAGTACTCGGGCACACCCCATCTCCGCAAGTAACTGATAACTTTCCCACTTGAATCAGTGGTGAGAGAAGAATGATAATGAGACACAATGTCGTATATCAGTCATCACGGAGACTGTTGCCGGGTGGGGGATTCGAACTCCGACCCCTGGATTGATAGTCAGATGAGTAACCGACTGAGCTAATCGGGCCCGGCTAGTCTGAATGGAGTGTAGTCTGATAGAAGACTAAAGATGGAAATTAATTGTGCTTCATATTTTTATTTAATTACTTTTTTTAATTGGGTTTAATGTCATTTTCAACAAATTTCAGGTTATATAATTATGGCATATCCAAATGACATCCAATTTTATTGATGGAGGAAGTCCTCAGAATGAATCTGAGTAGAATCACCTGAATCCCTATGCAAGTAACTGGCTCACATAAGTTTTGGAGGGAATGTGATTTGAACCTATTGACCTTAGCAGTGAGAGGTCAGAAGGCACCTTACACCAGTCGGCCACAGAGGACCAGCTTGTTATTTAAAAATGCTAGTAAAAATCAAGGCTTGATAATTCTTCTCAGATTTTGAGATTTTTAGGTGCAAATGAATTACCATTTTATGCACATCATGTAACAAAGAATACAATTTGGTCTTCATGCATTCTTCAGGAGGTTGAGAATGTAACAAGCACCTGTGAACAAATGCAAACTGAAAAAGACGAGTTTGATAAAAAAATGCAGAAACTTGAGTCTGCATATAAACAGATGGAGAAGGAGAAAAATGAACTCATACAGGTAGGATTAAGAATTATTAATTCATGTGCACTCACTTATTCCTTCAGAATAAAATGTATTCATTATTCATTTATATTATGTCTAATGATATTATATTATATTCTTACCAAGACATGTGGCCTGCGGTATACTGTAGTCACAGGGTCATTCATAAATTGACCAAATTACCATTTGATATCCTTCAATATCTTTCGATACTCTTTTTAAATCGTGTGCAAGTTTGTAAAAAAGGATGTCCACTTTATTGATGAGATAAAGGCTCAAATATAATTTAATAAGTTTCCCTCTGCCTCATTTTCAGCTTACCATCTAATATCCTAAATCTTTATGACTTAAAAAAAACAGCTTGCATTGTCAGCCAAAACTGACCTGTTCGGCAACCCTGTTTACTTATCGTGAATGAGTGGGTAATCAGACAGAATGGCGATGTTGCATTTGATCAGAAATCAGTATTCATATCTTAGATTCCAGAAAATAACATATCTATATTTTAAAAATGTCAACAATACACCAGTGTCAACCTTGACTTTCACTTAAATTGACCCCAAAAGTTAAAAGAAATATCCTTGCCCATGTGCATAATTTGTACAAGATGTTTTACTGGAAACACAAATAGTAAGTTTTATTTTTACTTGATCATCAATTGTGGCAAATTAAATGTTTGTTCAATGTTACAAATTTAATCTTTGTTGTATTGAAAATTTTAATATATTTCCTGAGTTTTGATATGTAGATTTCATATATTGTTTCGTTGTTTCATGTTATGTCAGTCCACGTTATGGAGACCAGGAGTAAGTAGTGGGCGGAGGTCCGAGCTCTGCAGCAGTCTAGTTGTCTAATACATAACACGTAGTCTTGCTGAAATACAAATAATCTGCTTAGAGTTAATTTTTCCCTTTTTTTAAAAGTTTTGGTTAAATTTTTTTATTAGTACAAAATTGATCAAAATTTAAATAAAATATTTCTTAGTTTTAATTTAGAGGTGGGTAATAAAGTACTATGGTGTATTGCATTTTTTTGCTATGCCCCTACCCAGTATTTTTTATGTGGGTAGGTAGGTCGTTTTTGTTTTTTTTTAACAAATTTAGATCTAGATCATTAAAAAAAATAATTAAATGCTTTGAAAATCAATAAAAAGCTGCAATTTTGAGTGAGTAGGTAGGAGCACAGCGAACAATATATTTCTTAAGGATGGCCTAATATATATTTTATTTTCTTCAACTTTGTTGGTATCTGGTAGAAAATATTTCAGCAAGGCTACGTATGCACGTAAAACACATAATAATGTAATAATAACTCATACAGTCATGTAGAACTCACATATGCAAGGGTTGTCCCCCTTTAATATGTTGTACAATCATTCATACATATTATATAATGTTATTAAAAGGTGTTGAAGACAACATTCCCACAAATACATGTATGGGATTATTCATTGTTCTAATATGGTTCAAAACCTCAACAAATTTCACAAAACAAAAAATATCCAGCTGTTTGTCAGAATTTCATATTGATGTTACCATTCTTGGCTGGTGTCTTATTGTTGAGCACTTGGCTTGTTAAGAGGTTTAAGGCTTGAACCCCAAGCACTGCGATAAGAAAAATACTTTAAAAATATGTCAGCATGTATTTATAACTTTTGCATCCAAAGTTTATCGACAAAATATAAAAACTTGCTTTTTTCTAAATATATTGATTAAATATTTAGCGTCATTTTATGCAATCAAGAACTAACAAACGATCAGTTAACCTTACTATTGTTTCCTGGGATCCTGAATGGTTAACCAGTACTCGAGCACATCTGATCTCCGCAAGTAACTGATACTTTTCCCACTTGCATCAGCGGTGAGGGGCGAATGATAATGAGACACAATATCCTATATCATTCATCACAGAGACTGTTGCTTGGCGGGGATTCAAACTCATGACCCCTGGATTTATAGTCAGACGCGTTACGGACTGAGCTAATCAGGCCCAGAGTGTTAAGCTAACAAAGCTATTAAAAACTGAATATTGACCTTTAGCCCGTGTGTTTGGAGCGTTCCATATAATTTAAAAGGTATATTTATAATAATTGGCTAACTCAGAGACAAACCATCCAGACCCTCATCAGATTACAAGTTACACACAGGCAGTGCTGGGTCTACATAGTTTCAGATAGTTTAGAAGTATCAAGTTAATCATGTTTTACTGTTACTCATCTTGCCCGGTATATATGTGCCAGATGCGTCGACTTTCACACTGTACTGGTGTAAATGTGACTGTCACACACAGCTAGATTACGAAAGTCATCTATAATATCAAGTAGATTTTGCCCAATAATTAACTCATAACTGTGCATATTACTACTGTTTGTAATAATTAAAGCTTTGTTACTATAACCTGTAGATATGTGTACATGTAGAAGGGTAGGCTATCACTCACCAACAAGGGAGATAATTAAGTCATATTTAGCTGTAACCTTGTAAATATCACAGTGGAAAAACCGACAAAATCTTATAAATTTGAGTACATGTTTTTAAAAATTTAGTTTGAAAAAAGAGTTCATTAAATAGTGCTCATGTCTAGATAAATTCAGTTATTTAATAAAAATAATTTATGGAAGGCAGCTGAAAATTAGTGGCCACATCCTGTCAGCCTGGCTTTAAAAATGATTGGATTAGTTATGAAACTGACTAGATATCATTGACAATAGAAACATATTTAACTCACATTTTGTGTCAAATCAAAATTAATTCTTATATTGAATTTTTTGTTATTGTAAAATACGAAGGACATAACTTAGAAAATATTGTAACTTTAAAATATAAATTGTTAACATCAACACAAAATTGTAGCCTATTTTCGAAATACGTAATGAACTAAGCACTGTTTTGGGTTTTTTTATTAGGTGATGAAAAATAGAAGTCTTGCTTAATGTTTTACACATAATATATACAAAAGAGTGTTAATTAATAACTTACAATGTGACACTTCAGGAGAAGACTCGTCAGTACGAGGAAGAACGAGACAAACTGAAGAGTGAACGGAGTGAGCTTCGTAAACGTAACCATGACGAGGTGGAGAGTATTCGGAAGGATTTAATTAAGATGACCAATCAGGTGGCAGCTCTTCAAGACGAGGTCAGGTCGAAAGATGAGATTAATCTACAGCTCAGGTATGAACTGGATCAAAATCTGTCAGATACTTGGTTATAGCTTGGTGTTAAATTCAATGTTAAATTGTGGTTTATCCTTTATTGAGCAAGTTATTTTATATTCAAAGGCTATAAATTGGTAGAAAGTCACTTTGTATTTGTGAGTTTTAAATTAGCATTTATAGCAAGTTACAGTATAGTTGATATTTATAAATTAGCATTTTGTAGCAAGTCACATTATAGTGGATATTTATAAATTAACATTTTGTAGCAAGTCGCATTATAGTGGATATTTATGAATTAGCATTTGTAGCAAGTCACATTATAGTGGATATTTGTGAATAAGCATTTTGTAGCAAGTCTTATTATATGGATATTTATGAATTAGCAATTGTAGCAAGTCACATTATAGTGGATATTTATGAATTAGCATTTTGCAGCAAGTCACGTTATAGTGGATATTTATGAATTTACATTTTGTAGCAAGTCACATTATAGTGGATATTTATAAATTAGCATTTTGTAGCAAGTCTTATTATATGGATAATTTTGAATTAGCAATTGTAGCAAGTCACATTATAGTGGATATTTATAAATTAGTATTTGTAGAAAATCATATTACAGTGGATATATATGAATAAGATTTTGTAGCAAGTCACATTATAGTGGATATTTATGAATAAGCATTTTAAGCAAGTCATATTATAGTGGATATTTATAAATGAGCATTTGTAGCAAGTCACATTATGAATTAGCATTTATAGCAAGTCACTTTGTGTTTTTTATGGTAATGGGTAAGCATTTTGTATGGTATTTGTTAGTGGCAATCACTTTATATTCATTGGATCGCTAATCTAGAAAACGCTACTTTAGGTTAAATTGGTGTGGTTTTTAATGTTTATGGTTTTGCTTTAAAAAAGCAATAGTATGAACTAGTCAGTTTTAAACGGTAAGGTTATATTTCTACCAATAAAGTCATTTTATGTTTAATAAATGATAATACTTTTCTTTTAAACAGCAGTTAAGTCATCAATGAGCAATTTATCATTTACCATGTTACTATTTCACTGGTTAAAATGTTTTTTTATAAGCAATTGAAGTTTGAAAATAAATCCTTATAATTTTGATCTTTGGGAAACTCTTTTGTATCTAAAGATGCTAAGCCATGGATAATTATTATTTCATTATTAATTATGTATTTATTTGTAGAGATCAGATACTGGAGCACCAACAGAAATCAGAACAAGCCATGACTAGCCGCAGCTCCGTAGTGGAGGAACACAAGAGGACATTACAGACCCTGAGGAAGGAAACAGTACGTACAGTCTAGCTTTGTAACTGTCTATTGATAAATGTGGAGTGCATGGTCCAGTAACGTAAAATATCAGGCCCAGAAGCAGCAAATCATTGGTTCGATCCTCTGCCACGTCTTTGTGTTGTTTCCTTGAGCAAGATATGTTCTATACCATAGTACTGGTTCTACCCAGGAAGACTTTGAACATGATTGGTCTAAGTTGTAAGAACTTGTTTCTCAATCGATACAAAATAAATAAGTTTGTAACATTGATCGACCACATCAATGGTATTGCCTCGCAGAACCCAACCTTTATAAAACCACATCCAAAACAACAGCTTGGTCTGCTCTGTTTGACAAAACGATTGTTAGATACAAGTAGAACTTGTCTAGTTTGTATTAAATTTATTCAACAACAACCCATCCTATACAATTCTATAAAAATATATTTAATTCCAACATTTATTCTAGCTTAAACTAACAAATATTGAGACAAAACCATTTAATACAAGCAGTTTTGAAGAATATTATATAACACGTTCTGATTCAGATTGACCCTTTTCTGAAAAGGTCAAAACTATTGATATTTGTAACTTCTGTTCTCGCGTATAAAATCGATATTTGCCATTCCAGCTCTTCACTGGCTGAATTCAGCCAAACTTTATATTTAGAAGTCAGTTTGCAACTTCTGCTTTTGAAGGAAACCATTTTGCTTGCTGGCTGAATTCAGTCAGTATTGGGCATCTCACAATACATCATGAAAACTACGGAAAGTATTTTATACATTTCATATCGTTCTTCTTTAAAATATGCTTGGCTGAATTCAGTCAGTAGCATCACATTTATCTGTAAGATAATTTTGTGAGCTCTTTAATTTGATTTTTGTTTCTCAAGCTGTTTCAGTAGGTTAACAAGGGACGGAATGCAGCAAAAATGTACGACGACCTTTTAATATATAAACGAAAATATGAACAAATACTATCCTAGCACAAAATTAGTAGGATACTTTCCCTGTAATATGATAATATAAATCAAACAAAAAATCCAAATGCACGATGCATGGATCAAATAAAGCTGTTTGATTTGAATGAATATAAAGTAGCTTCTAATGAATGGATCATACTGAAACAATATTGGTTACAAATGATATCAACAGATAATATAAATTGATATGGAGGTTTTTGTTTTGATACTATCTATTTTTTTGATATCAATCTATCTGCTAAAATTAAGAACTAATGCCATAATGACCAGAGTTACTGGTTCGATGGAGTTAAGTGCAAATAGAATATTATTTTAATATATTTGATTTATGCTCATACTCTCAGTTTATATATCATACACAATAATTAATTAAACTTTGAAGTAGGGGAAAAAATGAAAAAAAAGAATATATTTAAAACAACATATATACACTTGATTGGAACTCAAATAGATTTTTCAAAATCACAATAATGCCGAGTTTTCCTTGTATGTTAATCCATCTTGCAATGAAACACATTTTGCTAAAATCTTTGTGTCATGTTTCATACATGTACGATACATAAATACAATTTATAAATAAAATAAATAAATAAATCTTTGTCTCTCCATATATGTATAAGAAAAGAATGTAAACTGGAAACAACCGATACAAAATATTTATTTTGTCTTATGCTTTAGTATAATACATATCTAAATTATGTGATTAAAAAACTTCAGAAATATTGTTTTAGATAACACTACACATAAGAAAAAAAGGGGGAAAAGAAGAAAAAACAATAGCTTATTTGAATGATAAATGAAATGAAAACATGTTTTACTCTATTACAACATAATCATATATACTTCTTTTGTATTACATCCTGGTCCTCATACACCTATAACATGTTGAATAAATGGACCACCATATTGGTGGTTGAAATTTAAATGGTACAAAGACTTTGGAGGATTGGGTACTTTTAAGTGCAGTCTGCTTTGCAATCAAAATTTATACATATATAGAATAGCAGATTTAAAGAAAGAATGTAATTCTTCAAGGAATAATTTACGAAATAAACAATGTAATATATAACAATTTTATTTCATACTATAGCTAAAAGACATGTTATGCATTACATTCAGATATATTATTTGTTCTATTGGATATAACAAAATACAACATAGTTTAAATCATATTCAAACAGTTCCTTGTCTATCAATAAAATTACAAACATTTATAGCCAGGTCATTTGAACAAAATAACTGCAAATGTGAAGAGGGATAAGTATTCATTATGAACTATGTTAAGTGCTTGTTTATATTACATCATCAATTAGGACATTGCTATAATATTATCCAACGCTGCTTTAACATTACGTTGGGTACATCACACGAGTCTCAGAGTAATAAAAGTCATATATATATATTGAAATGGACTTGTGAAAAGCGATCGTAAAATCCATTTGGTTCTTTGGAAAAATGAGCTTATGACTAGCATTTAGCTAGCCCAATCCCCTTTATCAATTGTAGAGACGGGATAGACAACGTGTATATACTTCAAAATAACGATTCTCTTTGTAAAATCATTTAATAAAGCCATATTTATTTAATCTTAATTTTAGTTCTTTTGTATAACATTTTTATTAGAATAATTAAATGATGCCATTATATCTGGTACATTGCACTTTCAACCTTTTGGTCATTACACCACTACCAGTCAACATATATCCCCTCTCTATTGAATAGCCATTTAAAATTAATCATCTTCTTTTTGGTCTAAGTTACTTCCTCTATCCACTTATCACCGTCTGTGTCTGTTGGGGGGACGCACTGATATCCACATGTCCATATCGACAAAATATGGATATTCTTTCAAAGTAAACTCTGAAAAAAGTAATGTGAATGTTAGGTTAACAGTGGCATAAATGCATAACACTATATGGACATTTAGTATCATATAACTGTTTCTGTATTATACAAAACTCAAGTGAGCTATTCAGATCGCATTGTTCTGTCTGTTAACATTTGGTTATGTGCACTCTAGCTCTCGCATTTTAAACTTGCAAAGTAATTATAATTACAGTATCAAGGAAACGTATTGAACTGACTTAATCAAATATTTTATGTCAGAGTTATATAAATACCTTGAATTGTTAAAAAGTATGTGAATATATATAAAATATAATATCTCAGAAAAAAACAACACTTTAACAGGCCAAATATGATAAATAATGTTTAGGTTACGAATCACAACAAAATCAAATGCGTTCCCCATCACCTGAACATGTTTCATTGTAGTTGTAGTTGTATACCATAAGACCTCGGACAAGGTTTGAACAAGTCAATTCGGAGAGCTATGTATGTATTGTGGCTCTTGATCATAAAATTTTGCTTTATTTGCCTTTGTGTGCAGCATTATTTCATGATACTATGGAGAAAGTTTTGTACTGTTCAAATCGGACGATCAATGGCCGTGTTACGACACTTCAATCATCCTTATTTGAACTATTTGAATTTTGCGAAATACAGTAATTATATATCTATAATGTAATCTTGTTAATGTCTGAAGTAGTATCCGCCTTCTTTAGTATGGTATACTGCACTACAGGTGGGCGATTTATACTCATTGTGACCCTCTTGCAATGATATAATATCAAACTGGGAGGGTAATCATACTCATGGTGCTGTATTTAGTCGGAAATGTATAGTATGAATATTAAGTTCTATTTATGTTGAATTACGTTAAATTTTATTTCAAAGTATTTTCCTGTTTACACAATAAAATTTATTCTTTATTCTCATTAATTTCGTATTAGTAACAAATATGTTTACCTTCACTAGTTTCTTCACAGAGTTGCGTAACTTCTTCTGTTGCATAATTTTCATGGGGAACTATAAATAAATTATGTATAGTGAAAATACTATCTATTAAAATACATGTAACAAAGAGTACAGATATTTTATAAAATTTAAATTACACTGATTTCATATAGTTGGTAAAAGTTTTCAAAAATTAAAAAAAAATAGTTTGCACACTATACTGGCTATGCTTATAGTGATGTTGAAAAAGTATTATGTTTTATTAAATCTAGGATAAATATGTTAAAATAATGTATGTATATTATTACTTACTGTTTTTACCCCAAAAATGGTATACAGCCGTGTCCGATCATTGTTTGATATCGCAATAAGCTGGTTTTCGTTGGTAGGCTCAATCAATATCCATCTAAATAGGCATATCTTCAGTCATGACATTAATATTTTTATTGTGCATATTGTTGTTTGCGCCAAGCATTAAAGCTTTGTCTCTTGTCAATTGTGTGTAAATATGACAAAGGACACTGTTAACAACATAGCTTCAAGCTATTTCCTTTGTTCACCTTATAGCCTGAAGAAGATGGGTTCAACTACAAGAACATTCCTCGCAAACTCTCACCGTAAATATATTCCCCACTTGGCTCCTGAATACTATTAATATCAATATGATATTCCCCTACACTGTAAAATGTTTAATACATTTGAAGAGGCTGCCATTAGCAAATATTCTATAACATTATCTGCCATATTGTTGTTCAAGTAGTTTCACTTTCTATTATTCTGTGGATACTATTTATGCACTGACTCATTGAATGTGCTGACCTTCATTTCACCGTTTCATTATATAATATGTTTGGAGGCCTCATTGGCTACCTTACATTTACTCCCTTCCGCCACTGAATGCTTAAACATCCTATTTGCTATCAGCATAGTTCATTTAATTGGCTGGATTGAGTATCTTTACATCAGTTATACTATTAAGGTTTCTCTATCATATACATTTCTGTATGCACAGCATAACACATCTATTTGTATTTAAGGCAAAATAACATATAAATAATCGGGTATGTTTTATGTTTCAAGAAAGACAAATGTTTACACTTGCCACAGTTGTTATGAATTGTATATTCCATACAACACATGTTTCAACTTATTATTAATCATTATTTATATATTTATTGTTTATCAGTCTAATAATTGGACTGATGCAAGTGTATTAATTGCATCAGCGGGGTGGTAGTCTAATTGATATAGTGTTGGCCGCTCACGCCAGAAGTTGTGGGTTCGATCCCCAGCTCGACCCGACGCCTCTCATTAAACAACATTCAGTACTGGTGCTACCCATGAAGTGGACCGGAAAGCGGTTCATATAAGCTCAGAGCTTTCATTGTAATCGAGCTAAAACAAAACATTATATACTAAACTAATTGTACTAACCTTTGAACTTTTTCTGAATCATACAGTTGGATTATTATGCCCGCCCCCCACTACTGGTAATCACATTACATTATTGCATGTCTAAAGTAAAACAACAATATTCAAGATGTCAGTTATATGTCAACTCAAACTTCCATGGTAGGTTTGTAAAACTGTGCACTTCATTATTGTATTTGAAATTCACAACACTTATTTATCAATATATTCTTTTGAAATTAATATGATATATATTCCATATTTTTGTGGAGCGTGTGGTGCAGTGGAAGAACTTCAAACCCTGATCGGAGGGTCATAGGTTCGATCCCGCTCACAGGCTACATGTATGTGTAGTGTCGTTAAGGAAGACACTATCTTTACATGTGCTTAGAACTGATTCTGTTACGGACGAATTCGAGCGTGATTTATCTAAGTTGTAAGAACTTGTTTAACAATGAAAGTGAAATCAACAACTAACAGCTAACCCGATTAACAACAACGTATATATTTAACATTCAGTGTGTAACAATTTTTCATCCATAAAGAAATTTATAATATTCTATACCGCTGGTACTGCATTAAACAATTAGTTTGTATGATTTTCATCCACACACACACACACACACACACACACATGAATTAAAATATCAATTTTTACATATTAAATAAAAAATATGTGAAAAAGTATTCTATTTGCACTTTTATTCATTTACACTCCTATTTCAAAAAATATACCATAATACACTACATTTTCAACATAACACTGTTAAACGGAAGTGTATCAGGATTTTTCAAAATGTAAGAATTGACAAAACAAAAGACTTTTATTCAAAATGCCTTAATGGTTTAATTATATATTCACTAAGTCCGTATTGCCATAACGATATTGATATAAATGGGCCAAAGACAAAGGATTTCCAAATTAGGCCTATGCGCTCAGTTTTTTTTGGCTAGAATTTCAATGGTTGTTACAATTAAATCACCTGATTCAATTTTTTATGAAATTGGTTACATATTTTAAAAATAATCACCTTTTTTCATAGTATAATCAACATTATACATGATTAGACGACTGAGATACTAAGATAGATGTTTTATCGAAGACCACCAATGTAAATATGACTAGGAAACCAGCTGTTCTTAAAAATAAATAGAAAACAGCGTTTACGTATCGCAGAAATCATAATTCACTCACACAGAGCAACCAAAGTGTAAATGGTACTTTCCAAAAAAGATAATTGCTCTGTTAAAACTGATATATTATATGCTCATTAAAGCTCAATTGATCAGTCTAGTTTTACTGAGGATCCAATAGAAGAAATGAATTATTTTCAAAGCTTATTTCAAAACTGGGTATTTACAGAGCAAAATCTTGAATTGTAAAGCATGATTGGTTATTTATCTGACAACGTTTTGCCTAAAATTCATTAGAAGGCAAGATGAGTTTTATAAGGGGTTAGTCATTACATTTTAGTTGATGAACTTCTGTTCTATAAAAGCGTATCAGAACCAAATTGCTACCTCAAAACCAGCAAATATTTCCAGATACATTGATAAGATGGTGATTATAAGCATCATATAACTATACTCATTATTACAGGCCATCCATGATTTCATATTAATTTAAAAAGGGTTAAAAGAGTATAACCTTTTTTAGAGAGTAGATTTGTTAAAATCGGCTTGACGCTCAGCATTTAGAGGAGAGTTCTAGGTCTGATCGGCCCGGTGTGAGTATAATGTGACTGGGTGGGGTATCATACCATGTGTCTGCGGCATGATACTCCAGTGTGACAGCGCTTAGAATACTGTCACAAGTAGACACCGTCGCGATATGACTGAACATTTTTTGAAAGCGACGCTAAACACCATACAATTGTTAAAATCGGATTGGGTTAGATCATGTCTACAATATCAGAAGTGATAAAAAACTAGACATAATTCAAAATCAAGTACATGTATAAATGGCTATTGAACCCCAACCTCATCTTTCAGGGTGAGCAAGTAGACTTGTATGGGCCATTACCTATTACACAATGAAAGTATAGCTATGTATTGATAAAGGTTGATATATTAACAGCTCCGTTAGCAAAACAGGATACATTATCAGTTGCTTCAGGGTTCAATCAAATAATTACGAAATATGGTGTTGTTGATACTGTAATATCAGCTATAGGGATATAATTGCATTTGTCGTTTGTGTTACTAATCAGTTCGTGCATTCTACCACAAGTTATTCAACACACATGTTTTTATTTATTCAAAGTGTATGTTAAGTTCACAAAAATCCACTAATTTTTGATTAATTCCATTTAACATACACATTATGATATATTATGTTCATAAACATAGTGAAACATAATTTGGTCAGAATTCAAAAGTAATATTTTTCAAAGCACAACAGTGCATTGTGGAATGTGTAAATGCAAACAAACACCATTTGAACAGATCACATTTGTTGCATTTCACGAATAAACTTACGATAAAAATAGGTTTTAAAAGTAAAGTATATTATTCATAAAATTTTAGATATTAAACCCATCTACGGGTTGAATAATTAAGAAAATGATATGTTTTCTGAAATTACAATATTAAATTCATGAGGATGACTAGGCACAATATTATGAATATTTCTTACTTTACGTTTTACGACTGTTTTTTATCAAAATGTTTTAGTGAAATGCAACCCTGGTGATTATGTTTATTTATTCGCAGAAAGTACAGGAATTAAGTAAAAAATGATTATTTTGATTTAAATTGGCATGCGTAATAATGTCTAACTTTTTAATGTGAAATTATTTGGTTAAGTAAGATAGAATCTTAATAAAGTCAAAATTAACTCTGCAACACTGTGCGAATAATGCAAAAAAAGTGATAGTTTCTGTTTTGTTTAATCTTCTCTTCAAAAACAAAGACAGTAAGGATATAAGTTTCAATTTTCTGAAATGAATGATATAACTATAAATAAGAATAATTATACAATAACATCGCTAAAAATGTATGGTAGCTGGCATTTTGTTTTCTCTCACCTATGATATATCATATTAAACTTTACCTTTACTATATAAATATATATATCTTTTATTCATCAACTTTTAGTTTTAGCTAGTGCTTGATTGCGAGGTGCGGATACCTTACTTAACCAATCAGATTTAATTTTACTTTTTAAAGCAGTACAATTCTTTTGATATAATGAAAAAGCCCTGATAGTTTTAGCCTCTGGCTTGACCTAATGTTTGAAATCATGTATTTATATAGCCAGGTATTATATATATATATATATATATATATATATATATATATATATATATATATCACGTTAATATTGAGGTTTTCTCTCTCTTTATAAGTAAATATCCATATATCTATATAGCTATATCATGTTAATGTTGCGATTGTTTCTCTCTTTATTACGTTCATATCCATACCGTTTGCCAGTTTGATGCGTTTGTAAAATTATTTTTTTTTGCAATTATGTTAGTAAAAATCTGTAGTAGCCGACATTAGGTAAGAAATCATGTATCCTGCACTTAGACAGCCAACCAGGAAGTGTAATGTACCAGACATATTGGGTATGATGGTTAACCGTGTTGGTGGATTCCAAAAAACAAAGCATGTTTTGGGATAACAACGTACTGATAATAGTATAAGTTCTTTATGTACAGTTTTGTTGGAAACCAGCCGAAAACGTTTTCTGGGAACTCACCTCATTATTTATTAAGTTCAAACACATTGAAATCTGGCAGAACAAACTATACCTCATTTTCACTCATATATATTAAACCGATTGTATTCATAAATGTGTAATACATCTTTGAACTCACCAGAACTCCTATCAGCCCAGATGATATGATGTTAATGTGCTGTGATTTATGATGAAACACGTTAGTAAATTAAACGTTAAGTACCGTATATGTTATTTCATTTATAACTATGCACATGAAGGTGTTTTAATTTGCTTATATTACTTGATTTCTTAGAAAAATTTTCCAATGTTTTTTTTACATCAAGTCTACTGTGAACATATCAATAGTTATAAGTTTTAGTACAAATTGTTTCTATAGACTTTGTTTACTTATTTACAATATGATTTATTCTGATCTTAAGTTGTAGAACAGGGTGATATTTTGTAAAGTATCAAATACAATTTTTAAATTACGTATGATTAAAAGATTTTACAGTTTACATTTGTTTATGTAATGAAAATAAATAAATTTCAAATTGTTTCTTTATTAATTTTTCATGTTCGTTAATGTGACCATGAGACAAAAATATGTATTGAATTCTATTATTGGTCATTTTTTAAAAAAAAAAACACGATTATCTATGTATTAGAACAAGAAAATATGTCACTTGATTTAATTTTGTTGTTTTCTGCATTTTTTGTATGAACATAATGTATGAGTGTTTCATTTTAGTGTATAATATTATTCTAACAGTGAAAGAAAAATGTGTGTGTGTGTGTGTGTGTTTATTTCGTAGTGGATGTTGTATATTGACAAAACATGTTATTTTTGTACTATGGCACTTGTATGTATGTTAAAGAGGTGTCAGTTAATCAGGTTGTGTTATCTTTGTACAATGCTAATGTTCTGTGGAGTCAGTTGGTCAGTTCTGGACAGTATCCAGGGAGAGAAAGCGTTGACAGCATGCTGTGATAAAGGTTGCTATTGTTGATACATGCTATGCTGGTAAATCTGAGTGCAGGGCAGTTAGAAACTGATTTCGACCGAACAATGTCTAAAATTATTTCCTCTCTTTATATTAAAAATTTAGTTATATTCCCCAATTAAAACACCAGGGAATTCCCAGGCAGTGACACTGTACAATTATACACGGGTATTAAATAACATTTTTGCAGTTAATATATTGATTGTATGATGCTGGTCTATAAGTACCTTTCCATCATTCTGTGAACATCTTAGAATTAAATTACAGTTAAATCTAGTTCAGACTATTTAATATATTAAATATCTCCATTTAGAGTGCATTATTTAAATCAGTTTATATTATTGCAATATAATATTACACTTTTATTAATACATTTTTTTATTAGGAGCCGGGCCCGATTAGCTCAGTCGGTTACGCGTCTGACTATTAATCCAGGGGTCGTCAGTTCGAATCCCCCGCCCGGCAACAGTCTCCGTGATGATTGCTATACGACATTGTGTCCCATTATCATTCGTCTATCACCACTGATTAAAGTGGGAAAGTTATCAATTACTTGTGGAGATGGGATGTGCTCGAGTACTTGTTAATCCCAGGAAACAGTGCTTAGGTTAACTGATGGTTAGCCCTCGATGGGTTAAAATGACGCTAAATGTTCAATCAATCAATCAATATTTTATTAGGATGTTTCACTCATTTATTTTTACATACTGCCTTTAAACGTGCATAAATAGTTGATACATGTACATACAGTCACAGTATGACACCATCTCACAGATTAGTTCACTCTAAATTGTATAAGCAATATTGCAATTCCCTTCTAACTTGCCTCAAGTACATTAGGTGAATGTGTTAGAATGTGAAAGATTCCCATATAACTCATCTTGCTCAAGGATATTCGGTGAATGGGTAATAATGTGGTGTATTTTCATATAACTGGCCTAGCACAAGGACATAAGGTGAATGTGGTATAATGTGATAGATTCCCTTATAACTTGCCTTGCTCAAGGACATTAGATGAAAGTGGTAGAATGTGGTAGATTCTCTTATAACTTGCCTAGATCAAGTACATTAGATAAATGTGGTAGAATGTGATAGATTCCCTTATAACTTACCTAGCTCAAGGACATAAGGTGAATGTTGTAGAATGTGATAGAATCCCTTATAACTGGCCTTGATCAAGTACATTAGATGAATGTGCTAGAATTTGATATATTCTCTTATAACTTGCCTAGCTCATGGACATCAGGTGAATGTGCTAGAATGTGCTAGATTATCTTATAACTTGCCTGGATCATGGACATTAGGTGAATGTGGTAGAATGTGTTAGATTCGCCGATAACTTGCCTTGGTCAAGGACATTAGATGAATGGGGTAGAATGTGGTAGATTCCCTTATAACTTGCCTTGATCAAGGACATTAGGTGAATGTGGTAAAATGTGGTAGATTCTCTTATAACTCGTCCTGCTTAAGGACATTAGATGAATGTGGTAGAATGTCGTAGATTCCGTTAAAACTCGTCTTGCTCAAAGACATTAGATGAATGTGGTAAAATGTGATAGATTTCCTTATAACTTGCCTTGCTGAAGGTCATTAGATGAATGTGGTAGAATGTGGTTGATTCCCTTATAACTTGCCTAGCTCAAGTACATTAGATAAATGTGGTAGAATGTGATAGATTTCTTTATAACTTGCCTTCCTTAAGGATATAAGGTGAATGTAGTAAAATGTGATATATTCTTTTATAACTTGCCTTGATCAAGGATATTAGGTGAATGTAGTAGAATGAGGTAGATTCTCTTATAACTCGTCCTGTTCAAGGACATTATATGAATGTGGTAGAATGTGGTAGATTCCGTTAAAACTCGTTTTGCTCATAGACATTACATGAATGTGGTAGAATGTGATAGATCTCTTATAACTTGCCTTTCTCAAGGGTATTAGATGAATGTGGTAGAATGTGATTGATTCCCTTATAACTTGCCTAGCTCAAGTACATTAGATAAATGTGGTAGAATGTGATAGATTCCTTTATAACTGGCCTTGCTCAAATACATAAGATGAAAGTAGTAGAATTTGATAAATTCCCTTATAATTGGCCTTGTTCAAGTACATTAGATGAATGTGGTAGAATTTGATAAATTCCCTTATAACTTGCCTTGATCAAGGACATAAGGTGAATGTGGTAAAATGTAATATTTTCCCTTTTAACTTTCCTTGATCAAGGACATTAGGTGAATGTGGTAGAATGTGGTAGATTCCCTTATAACTCGTCTTGCTCAAGGACATTCGATGAATGAAGAAGAATGTGATATATTCCCTTGTTACTTACCTTGATCAAGGACATTCTATGAATGTGGTAGAATGTTGTAGATTCCCATATAATTCTACTTACGCAAGGACATTAGGTGAATGTGATAGAATGTGGTAGATTCCCTTATACCTTGCCTAGCTCAAGGACATGAGGTTAATGTGGTAGAATGTGTACCTTATAAGGTGCCTTGATCAAAGACATTAGGTGAATGTGGTAGAATGCGATATATTCCCTTATAACTTGCCTTGATAAAGGGCATTAGGTGAATGTTGTAGAACGTGGTAGATTCCCATATAATTCACCATACTCAAAAACATTGGGCGAATGTGGTAGAATGTGGTAGATTCCCTTATAACTTGCCTTAATCAAAGACATTAGGTGAATGTGGTAGAATGTGGTATATTCCCATATAACTCGCCTTGCTCAAAGACATGAGGTGAATGGTGTAGAATTTGGTAGATTCCCTTATAACTTGCCTACCTCAAGAACATTGGGTGAATGTGGTAGAATGTGGTAGATTCCCTTTTAACTTGCCTTAATCAAGTACATTAGGTGAATGTGGTAGATTTCCATATAACTCGCCTTGCTCAAAGACATGAGGTGAATGGTGTAGAATGTGATAGATTCCCTTATAACTCGCCTTGATCATGGACATTAGATGAATGTAGTAGAATGTGGTTGATTCCCATATAACTTGTCGTGCTCAAAGACATTAGGTGAATGGAGTATAATGTGGTGTATTTTCATATCACTTGCCCTTGCACAAGGACAAAAGGTGAATGTGATATATTGTGATGCATTCCCTTATAACTTACCTTGCTCAAGGATATACGATGAATGTGGTGGAATGTGGTAGATTTCCTTATAACTTGATCAAGGACATAAGGTGAATGTGGTATAATTGGATAGATTCCCTTATAATTTGCTTTGATCAAGGACATTTTGTGAATGTGGTAGAATGTGATAGATTCCCTTAAAACTTGTCTTGATCAAGGCCATTAGATAAATTGGGTAAAATGTGGTAGATTCCCTTATAGCTCGTCCTGCTCAAGTACATTACGTGGATGTGGTAGAATGTGATAGATTCCCTAATAATTTGCCTTGATCAAGGACATTAGGTGAATGTGGTAAAATGTGATAGATTTTCTTAAAACTTGACTTGATCAAGGACATTAGATAAATGGGGTAAAATGTGGTAGATTCCCTTATAACTTGCCTTGATCAAGGACAGTAGGTGAATGGGTTACAATGTGTTAGATTCCCTTATAAATTGCCCTGATCAAGGACAGTAGGTGAATGGGTTACAATGTGTTAGATTCCCTTAAAACTTGCCTTGATCATGGACATTAGATGAATGTGGTAGAATGTGGTAAATTCCCTCATAACGTTTCTTGCTCAAATACATTAGATGAATGGGGTAGAATGTGGTAGATTCCGTTATAACTCGTCTTGCTCAAGGACATTAGGTGAATGTGGTAGAATGTGATAGATTCCCTTATAATTTGCCTTGATCAAGGTCATAAGGTAATTGTGCTATAATGTGATAGATTCACTGATAATTTGCCTTGATCAAGTACATTAAATGAATGGGGTAGAATGTGATAGATTCCCTTATAACTAGCGTTGATCAAGGACATTAGATGAATGTGGTAGAATGTGGTAGATTTCCATATAATTCGCCTTACTCAGGGACATAAGGTGAATGTGGTAAAATGTTTTTAGATTCCCTTATAACTTGCCTAGCTCAAAGACATAAGGTGAATGTGGTAGAATGTGATTGATTACCTTATAAGGTGCCTTGATCAAAGACATTAGGTAAATGTGGTAGAATGTGATATATTCCCTAATAACTTGACTTGACCAAGGACATTAAGTGATTGTGGTAGAATGTGATAGATTCCCTTATAACTTGCCTAGCTCAAGGACATTAGGTGAATGTGATCGATTCCCTTATAACTTGCCTTATTCAAGGACAT